>CM073495.1:49182500-51582500 GCA_037074585.1 Biancaea sappan | reverse complement strand
AATATTTAGACAGAAATATTAGTGAACCAAAAAAGTAAAATTGTTGTAAAACTTTATAATAATTTTAAAAATAAAACATTATATTTTAATTTTTTTATAAAAATAATAATTAAATTTTTTTTGGCTAATTGGGTGTATGATATGGCGAGGGACTAGATATGATGTGACTGTTGACGTGAAATTATGTATATACAAAATGAGATCTTTTACTCAATGTCACATGTGCTCAAGTAACTGTTGACTAACAACATATACCATTTTTCATATGTTTAGAAATTATAGGGCTTGAAAAGATTAAAATTAAACATGAATAAAAAAATTCAAAATAATATAATTTATCTTGTGCTTTTCCAAGCCTATGCTGAGTTTAGTAAGTCCAAATTAATGATATTTATATCTTACAATAATAAGGAGTATTTTTTAAATAATAAAACAATATATTAGAGTATTTAAAATATTTTAATACAGTGTAATATCAATTTGTATGATTTATATAATATACATTTTAAATTTTTAAAATATACAATATATAACATATAAATAACTTTCATATTTTTTTTGAACAAAATAAAATTTATTTCCATTAAAGTGGCATAAAGTCAAAGATAAATAAGATCCATAAGGATCTGAAGATCAACTATTTCATTGCAAGCTTGAATTTATAGAAAAATAATACATACTTAAGCAAGCACATCGTAAAAGCAGTATGAAGAATATTAACTAGAGGCAACACACTCCTAAACCTTATCAGAACAGATCTAAAAAGAGATAACACATCTCAAAACCTAGATCAAGGCTAGTCTTCTAGCATTTTTTTTTAGAGAAACATAAAAAAGCAAAATATGAGAAAAATTATAAATATGGACCACCCCTAAAGTTTCACATTTAATTTAATATTCAATGAAATCGAATAGCATTATAAATATGGGCCAAAATAAAAGTTTGATATGCTTTTAAAAAGCTCTCCCGTCTTAAAATGAGCTTGACTTGTACTATGGTAAAACATGCCAACTTGCAGATTTAGGGTTTAGGGTATAGGGGGCAACATTTGAAGAACTCATTCCTGTTAATAGTGGGCTGGCAAATTAAGAGGTTATTTGAGGGAGAGATGAGAGATTTGAAGGAATGAGAGAGAAGAGAGGAGGGAGGGGGAAGTTTCATCGTTGATTAGACGAGGGAGATGAGGCTGGATCTGCCAATTTGGACAGTGGTGAGTGGTGGTGCTGGGTGCTTCACTGGCTGTCAATGGATGGTTGTCGTCACTGTTGGTTGGTTGGTTAAGCATCCGATTCGTCATTGTGCTTCTATCTTCTGCTAGTGTGTGTGGGGGGGGGGGGGACAATGGTAGTGTGGGGTTATGGTGCGTGTCCGCTTTTGCCTTCTATCTCCCACTTAGTTTTTTTTTGGCTTTTTGGTATATATGCATTAAAAAACCAAAAAAAATAACCTGCTATTTTTTTTAATATATACAAAATGAAAATCATTTAAATTAAAATGACACCAAATCAGTGTTACATAAGATTAACCAGGATCTAAAAATTGTCAAATACATTTTAAGCCTAAATTTATGAGAAAAAGTACATGATTTAGTAAAAGTCAATACCAAAGCATATACAACAAACCTATAAGAATAAACAGAGGCAACACATCCCTGGACTCTAAATCAAGCAGACTAAATAGAGGTAACACACTCCTAAATCCTAAATCAGAGTTAGTCTTATAGCAATCCAAAACAAAGCAGTTACACTGCCACACGCTACATCTAACCGCTGCAAATGCCATAGCTTCTCCACCCACCAATTCTGGTTTCCACGGCATTGAAGATCAAGAAAAAGGCAGGGAAGAAGATGTAGGTAATTCGAATTTGATATAAAAAAACCTCTTACTAAGAAGAGGGGAGATCTTCTACAAAAAGAAGGAGAAAGAAAAATGACGACAAAATAAGGAGAAAGAAAGGCAGCTCCTATAAGTGGTGCACATGTTTGCGGAGTGAGCTAACTTGCAGGTTATACGAGTTCAATATCAATAATTGGTGGGTTACACACATTGGGCCATTTCAGCTTAGTTTTGAATGGGCTAATTTTTTGACAACCTAACCCATTGATGAATTGGACACTTGAACCCATGTTGAGAGCTCTAATTGTGAGACTGTGGGGGAACAAAACAAACCAGTGTTATCAGACTTAACCCGGCCATTGACTCAGGTAGACTTTTGGGTCATCGAATCAACAAATCAATTGCTGACTCGAGTAAATAAATTAAAAAATTAAAAATTATATATATACTTATATTTGTTTACAAATAAATTTAAAACTTAGTAAAATAAATAATTAATATACAAATTTCATACTTTAAAATCTTAAAACTATAGTCATTAGTCATAAATAATTAAAATACAAATATCCATAAATAATTTTTTTGTCTAAAATTGCAAATAATTTTTTTAAATATTTTATTTTTATTTTTTAAATTAGATGATTATATAAAATTTTTTGTTTATGCTCTTCAGTTTTTCTTGATTTAATTTTTTGCATCAAATAATTATATAAATATAATTATTTTTTCTTATCTCCTAATTCATTAGTAATAATACACTTATTTTTTGTTAAATTAAATATCTTTTTCATTTTAATTTTTGTCATCTTAGCACATGCACATTTTGGTTTTTAAGTTAGAATAATTTTAACACCTTATATATACATAATATTTCACCTATATAAATTAAGAAGAAGTTGATAGCAAGATAGTAAGATATACAACCTATAGGTGGGGGATAGAGTTTGATTCTTAATAAGTGCATTTTTTAAAAAAAAATTCATACAAATTTGAATATTAAAAAAAATATTCAGGTCAACCGAGTTGCCCCAGTTGGGTTAAAAGCCTGGGTCTACCTTGACTCGACTGAATCATTCTAGTCACTTGTAACAGGTCCAAAAAATAAGAACTAGATCGAACTCAACCCTGAGTCGTAAGTTCGACTCGCCAAGCCGGTTCAGGTCTTAACAAACCATCCTAAAGGCATAAGAAAATTCAAATTGGAATAAAAATTCTCTTTTTGTCAAAAAGGACAAGAATAAATTATTATTTAATTATTTAAATAATTAGTTCATTATCAATTTGATCCTTAAAAAATTACTTATATCAATTTTAATCCTTAAAAGATTCACCTCCAATCAATTTACCCCTTCCCCTAGACAATTAACAACCCACTAACGATTTTGATAAAACATACTCTAACAACGTACACATGATTGTTAAAAATGACATGATACGTCACTATATTACTGACATAGTGACATGACACTAAGTAAGAAAAGCTCTTGTAGAAGCACCAATACTGGAATCTTCCTTTTTAAATAGAGGGCTTGGCAAGATTTCTCTACTAACGCCATTCCTTCATATGCAGATCTGGAAAATTTTTATTTTTACATGGTTGTTTCTTTTCAATAAAAATTTAGCAAATTTAGTCAATGAATCGCACGCATTAGAGATAATTGAAAATTGAATGGTAAAAATATGGATTTTACATGCACAACTTTCATCTCCTCTTCTAATCTAGTGGGCATCATGAAGCACTTCAAAAGAAATCATAGAACAAAGCAACCAAAGAGCTTTTCTTAGTTCATGTTAGCATGCTTCTTCAGTTCTTAGTATCACGTAGCTATTTTGGTGGCATGTTGTGTCAATTTTAATGATAATGTATATGTTGTTTGAGTCTACCTTAGCAAAATCATTAGTAGCTTATTAACTATATCGATGGAGGGACCAAATTAGTTGAGAGTAGATTTATTAAGGACTAAATTGATATAAGTTATCTTTTGAAAATCAAAATAATAATAAGTCAAATTTTTAGGGACCAAAATAATAATTTACTCAAGAAACAAAAAGACAGTTACTTGAGATGACATTGGTGGGGACAAAGAGGGAAACTTGGGGAGCAAGTATTTACTGTTGAATTTTCAAAATTTTCAAAAAGCAATGAATAGTACCACTGGCCTTCATAAATTCTTGTGCTTCTTTTTTTGAAAAATTAATAAATATAATTTTTAAAAATTAAATTAAAATATTTATTTTTTCAAAAATTACAATTATAATTTTTTTGAGTATCCAAAAACGAGTAATTTACTCATAGTTCTAGAATCTTCTACTAAGTACTTTATTTGTGTTGGTTATTTTTTTAATCAAGACAAATCTATCAAAAAAAAAATTTGGGGTGAGGACAGTCAACTTCGACAAAAATCAACCTTCTCATAAAATTTCTCATTAATTAATAGGAAAAATGATTGAGAACCGAAAGATGGTATAAGCATAAACCCAAACCCTACCACTTCCTTATCCCTTCATTCATGTCATGAATGGACTAGTTTGTTTGTTTGGGAGCGAACAGATTTTAGTGGGGAACATAACAAACCACTTTAAACATAAAACATGACACAATTGACTAAAAGATTCTGTTTTTTTTTTTTTTAATAAAAGCATTGGAATGACAGGTACTTGAGATGGGGGCCAAAAACTGATACTTGTGGAGCAAGTCTTACTATTTTCCTTAAATTCAGAATATTCAATTTACAGAAATCCAAAATTACTGCCTTCATAGTTTCGTTTTTGCTTTTCAAGTTTCGTTTTTGATTGAAAAATATATTAGGATTTAAGTATTAACTCATACATTTTATATATTATTTTTAACTGTATATATATTACGTTTAAGAATAAAATATCATATTTTAAATTTTAACTATTAAAATTATTGTTAAATTTGAGGGTGTTTATTGGACTAAGTTAATCAAAACCAACTTAATATGCACAATTGTGTTAAGTTAGATTGGATTGGAGGATTGCTTTGAACTCAATTTTTTTTTAATTTGCCATTAACATAAATTTCAACTTGTGCCATACTTAAACTAGCACAATTAGAATGGGTCAATTTAACCATGTATATATCCAACTGTTACGACTTGTGGGCTTAAATGGACCACCAGCAAGCCACTTTTTTTATTATGTTAATATTAAATTTCTTTATAAAAATTTCAATAATTTTTATTAAATGACTATTAATATTTGTAAAATATTGTCTTTTTTTAGTACTTTTTAAAGTGGTTTATGCTTATGCTACCTTTTAGTTATCAATCCTTCTCCACATCCACAGTGAACACTTCGCTTGGCTTCTTGGAGAAGTTAATAGCTTCCATTTCCACGATAAATAGCAGAGGAAGTAGCTTTCTCTGATCTGTACACCATCACTCTCTCTATTCTCCGGACACCGAGTGTCTCCTTAGCCAAAGAGAACTTGGCTTGTGGGCTGCGCACAACCCTTAGATGGCTGTGAACCCAGCTGTATGCAGCCCACAAACCAAGGACTCTCCTTAGGAGAGAAGCAGCATCCCTATTTTCCTTCCTTCTTATTTCTCTCTCTACGTATAGATGGAGAACCCGAGAGTTGTATCACTGGAAAAATTGCCCGTCAGATACAGATTCCGTCCGACGGAAGAGGAGCTGGTTGATCACTTTTTGAAGAAAAAGTTGCTAGGTGATCATTCCGTTAACCAGAGGATTGCCGAAGTTGATATTTGCAAGGTGGAGCCCTGGGACTTACCAGGTACACTCAAAACCTAATTTGGATCAGTACTCTTTGCATTGATTCTCTCAGATTTTTATGAGTAGCTAACAATTTGGTTCAAGAATTGCGGAGATTATTTAGTTTTTACTTTGAAAATGAATCATTGAGTGAATGACTACGTGAATACTGAATATAACGATTCCCTTGCATCTTGGTTCGTTGACAAAAGGGTTGATGTACAATTAGTTTGTTATTTAACAGGGCTAACAGCGTCTAAAATTATATTATATATTCTGTAAGATTTAAACAAAATCAAATCTTCAAGTACTAACGTGAAACTAAAAAAACTCTGGAGAACAAAGGGAAACAGATATCAGCTTTGAAGGATTAAAATGGAGCTTTAGTCTTATAAATATGTGTGTGTGTGTGTGTTTTTTTTTTTTTTTTCTTTTCTGCTTTAGTGCTCGATATACTATGTTGATTGATTGTGTTTTTTCTTAAACTGTGATGCTAGCGTATTCCAAGGTAAAGTCGGATGATCCAGAATGGTTCTTCTTCAGTCCTCGGGATTTGAAGTACACAAACAGCAATCGGTCTAACAGAGTCACCAAGGCTGGATATTGGAAGGTCACTGGTAAAGATCGCAAGATCAAGACTAAAGGCACCAACATTGTCATTGGAACCAAGAAGACGCTGGTTTTCTACAAAGGTCGTTGTCCTCATGGAGTCAGGACTAACTGGGTTATTCACGAACATCATACGGCTAGGTTTGATGCTTCCCAGGTAAGCCTTTGGTACCATGTTATTTTCACCCCAATATCCTAGGTGTCAAGAAATGTGTCTGTGTTAGGTATACTGCTACATAAGATGTCTATTGTCATCACTTTGTGCATAGGATAACAATATACACTCGTAAAGTTTTAGTTTCCTTAACTTTAGCAAAAAGCAATCTTTATCCATTGTATAAGAAATTTCAAATATATCAAACATAAGAATGTTAAATACCGTGTTATCTTACACTGTTATATCCAAATACTGGTTAGTGTAAGATAAGTGTACTGAATTCATGATTTGGGCTGGAACAATTTATATTAATGCTTACTTGTATTGTATTTTTGTCACTGTAAATGATTGTAGCATGAATTTTTAGGTTTTGAAATTTGAATGATCCTTTGACATTTGATTGATGATCATTTTGAAAGTAGAAAGCTGTTGACTATGTTACTGGAATCCCATTAATAGTTTTCGCAGTTCCTGATCCATTTTTGTCAAACAGCGTTCTTCATATATATATATATATATATATATATTTTAAAGATAACGTTTCTGCAAAAATGAATGTCCAGTATTGCTGCATGCATGTAACCAAGTCATTCTTTACACATATTGCTGAGGTCAAAAGTCATTATACAAGTTTCTTATCTTTGAAATATATGGTTGGTTGGTGTTGGCTTTCGTGTGCATATTAATAGTAGTTGCGTTGCGATTTTAATAATTATTTTACATTTTGCAGAGAAACTTTGTTTTATGTCGGTTAGTGGAGAAAGCTGAGAAGAAAGCAGAAGAGGGAAAAGATGCATTGATCAATCATGAAAATGAACGAAGTAACCATATGGATTTTGACAGTGAAGATCCAGAAGCAAGAGATATAATTTAAGATGTAAGCAGATTCGATTGTCAAATTGACAGCCATTTCTTTTTAGTTTATATTTTGAATTGTGAAACACATTGAGGAACTGATACTTGTGTTTTATTTGTTTCAGTATTTTCTACCCGAAGTCAATCTGGACACAATCTTTGGGCCAGAGGAATATGACTTCCCATTTATGCAGCAGGGACCATCTTTTCCATCTTACTATAACGTAAACAGAAACAGCAATATGGATTTCCCTGTCGAAACTGCTGGAGAGGAAGACAATGTAGATCAAGATACAGATATAGACAAGTTCTTGACAACACTTCTTACCAGTGAGGATGTTTCTGCCAATGCAGAAAGTAGTTAGTTGTATTCAGTTAGTTTTAAAGCAGTTAGTTTTGCTGTACATAGAAATTCACTCAGGTTGTAGAAATTCACTCAGGTTGCTGCTGTTTCTGATATGAATGTTATATGAGGAGCCTAACTTCTGTTTTAATTTTATAAGAATGCTAATAGGAAGTTAACATGTGATTGGTTGTTGGTGTTTTGATTTTATAAGCATGATTTAGGCGCATGCTGCTCTGATGGTGGCCTCTTTTAGAGTACTGGATGAGGTGACTATTGCAAATTATCATTAAGTTCATCGATTTTGGTCTGTCATTGTCCTGTTTTCCATGTACTATGATTGTAATACCCGTTAATTTCAGAATATAATTCGCTTAAGAGTATTTTAGAATTCTACAACGTTACTTTAGTTATTTATTTTGGTCATTTTTAATTTTCATATTTAATTGTTCTCTTTGAATATTATTTATGAAAATTGAGTTAAATGACTGGACTAAATATTTGCACAATGAGGGATATATTCTAAGAATGGTGAAATTCATGGAAAAGTGGTTTCAGAATGGTCAATTAATCCATTTATTGTAAATTGACTGGATGGGTTTGGATGTTGGGTTATGGATACCCATGGGTTATTGAATAACCCATTAGAAATATTTAATATAAAGTTTCAATAGTAACCCTCATTTTTTTTCACTCAGCCGAAGGAAGCAAAAAAGATTTCTCTCTCAGTTCTTCATTTTCTTCTCAAATCCTTTCCTTGATCTTCAGAGTTTCGATTATTTGTTCGGTTCAAAAGCTTTGTAAGGATCAAAGGTAAGTTTTAATCCGATTATTTTCCTTAAATTTCAGTTTATGTAGAAGATCAGAGGAGGTTTTGTTTTGAAGATTTTGATGATAATTCATGAATCTCAGTTGTTTTAGAAGTTATATTTGAGTTATAATCGGTTAAAAGAGTTGAAATTCTGGTTTTGAAACAATAAGGGAGAGGATGAATTTGTTAGAAATTTCTGCAAAAATTTCTGCAAAAACCGAGTTACTGTAGCGACCAGGGATTTCGAAACAAAATCTGGAAAATTTTCTTCGGTTACTGTAGCAGTACTGTAGTGTCGGCAGTCAACGGTACTGTAGCAGTCAACGTTACTGTAGCGAACCGGCACTGTAGCGAACCGATACTGTAGCAAACCGTTACTGTAGCAAACCGTACTGTAGCAACCCGTTACTGTAGCAGTCAGAAAATTTTACGTATTTTCGTGATTTTGTTTCCTTTCTTATGATTCCTTGTAATATATTTTACTAGGAAATTTTCCTACACAAATTTTAGTGTGGAACAAGGTAAACTTGGACAAACATCAAGGTGAGTGAATAACCTTGCTCAGCTAATTTGATATTACTAGTCAAAGTACAATATAAGTCCCATTTACAATATTATTTGGATAATAAGCAATTAATTTTTCATATGGGAGTATATGATGATCAGTAGAAATAAGAGTATGAAGAAATTATTTATTTCATGACAATTGTACTATGTGATGAATTCTCACTATTTTATTAATGAGTAAAGATCTACGGGATCTAATACACGAGTGTGAAAGGGTTAAAGTCCCATACTACTCGGTGTATATCTAAGAAATCTAATACACGAGTGTGAAAGGGTTAAAGTCCCATACTACTCAGTGCATATCTATGAAATCTATACACGAGTTGAAAGGGTTAAAGTCCCATACTACTCGGTGTATACCGATGAGATCTTATTCACGAGTTTGAAAGGGTTAGAGTCTCATACTACTCGGTGTATATCTATGAAATCTTATTCATAAGTTTGAAAGGGTTAGAGTCCCATACTACTCGATGTATAAGACAATTAATTATATGAGTAAATGTGGTATTTGTACTTTTGATATTTTATATAGTACAGTTATTTACTTACTGAGTTTTTAAATAAACTCACACTCCCTATGATTATTTTTTTTCAGATACAGAAAATAAAGAACAAGAGTATCCGTTTGAAGATTAGAAGCCCCTTGGGTTTATTCTCTATTTCTGTCTGGTGGGACACCAGTACTTATTAATGTGGATATTAGAAAAGCTCTGTATTTTCTATAGGTCTCCTAGGCTTGCGATGAGATAGAAATATCAGACTATGTATGTCTATATTTGCTTATCAGATGAATATAATTCTGTAGTGTGGAATGAATGATTAAGGTTGAATGTAAAACCTTACAGAATATATGTATATAACGTATGTTTGAGAATTATATCAAATGAGTATTATCTTTTCACATGCTCAATTTTTGGGATGTGACAATGATAACAGTTAGCCTTTATGAAGTTGATGGAGATGTCTTCTGTCTTCTTTGCTGTGAGGTGCTGGAAGAGAAAGAAGATGTTGTGGTTATTAATTTGGTGTCATAGCCTTTATATATGCGTGTATTAACTTCCTTAGCCTTTATGAAGTTGATGGAGATGTCTTCTTAGATGTTGACAAATTTCTAAGTTATGGCTATTTGTCTGGACAAAAGCTGGAACATAACAGAAACCATCCCTTTGCTAACTATGCAATGTGAAAGTACTAAAATTTTTTAAGATGAATAAGGATTTATACTATACATGACTTATTTGTGCTTTCTCACATAAATGTTTAGAGTTTCTCATTTCAATGTCTTTGGTTATAATGTTGCTTATCAATTTCACAATTCGTGTTATCCTTTTTCCAAAGTGGTTCCTTTAGTTACAGTGGAGTTACCACAATGGTTCCTTATGTCAATTGCTAATCAATTTGTAAAATCGTCTACATTTTCTTCATAGATTATTTAATTTAATAAAGTTCAAACAAAAGAAAAATTTACTAACGATTTGCTTATTGGAAAAACACCCTCTAAGACAAATTAGTACACGTTATTTTGGACTTTTCATGGTAGAAATGGTAAAGTATTTGTGTTTTTTCATACAGGCAGATGATGGATCACACTTAGTTGAAAAAATATGAGAAACATCTTATAAATCATAAGTTATGCAATTAAATATGTGGGGTCTAAAATAAAATAGTTATTTGGGCATAGGAAAGCAAAGTGTGAATAATATTTATGAAATTGTATTAGTAATAATTATAAATTGGTCTATGAATTGGTTATGGGATGGATAATTCCTTTTTTAATTTTTCATGTAATTTTTACATTAATTATTATATTGTAGTAAATAAGAAGGATTGTAAATGTCACGTATAAAGAAAAAATCTAAAGACATATGATTAGATAAGTAGTAAAGTTTATACTTTTTACATATAAATGATTTAAAAATTGTTATCTAAGTAATTCAATATTTATAATTTTGTCAAAATAAGTTAAGTATTTAGTATTTTTTTTATAATTATGCCTAGCATAAATTTGTACTATAACGTCCTTTTAAACTTTGAAAAAGATAATTTCTTATTTTTTTTATGTTTTATCATGACTATTAAATAGTAAATTATAAACAATTTACTGTTGTTTAGATTTAATGCCTTTACCCAATAAAGCAAATGAAGTGAATAGGGATCTCCGAGAAGCCAAGCTGAAAAGAGAGTGATGAACACACATCAAAAAGCAAGAAGGATGAATCTTAAATTTTATGTACATGTGGTGGCTGCAATTTTTATATAAATGCATAAAAAGAGAATGGTTATAGCAGTTTTTTGGGGCACTGCGGGCTATACTCTATCCTGACATCAGGTTCTGAACAATGTAAGCAAGTCTAACATATTTTTTGGGTTTAACATCATCAAATATTATCACAATAAAATCACTCATTTGCGAGTTTCATGATTTGAATAAAATTCATTTTTCTGTACTCTTAGATATATCTTGTGCAAGTTATAATGGCTTTTAAGTTTTTAATTGTATGTTTGAAGAGTGAGAATAGCGTAGATATATGTAAGAAATTGACCAGATCTCAATAAAATTGTGGATTGGTAAGATATATTACTACTCTTATTTAATAAAATTTTATATAATTGAATTTATATTGATTGTTAAACAAGCAACTTACATGACTCTTGCGTTCAATTTTTGGTCTTATGAAGGTATGAAGCATTTTTGCTAGAAATACTCTATCGTTGATTTTCACAATGGTTTTGTTTCCCAAACCCATGAAAAAAATAAATAAATAAACGGATCAAATAGTATTCCTTATAACTAAATTTAAAATTTACCATAAAAAACCCTAATTATGACAAAGTTGGGGAAGCATGTTCTTGAGAGAATAATTATTACTAGGAAGGCTATTGGGGAAAAAGTAATGATACCTAGAATGAATCTTACTCCATTTGCTAAATTTCCTTTCCAGTTATGTAAGAGACAATTTTCAATTGTTTTGTACTTTGCCATGACAATTAATAAAAGTTAAGGGCAATTTCTTTTCTCAGTTAAATTATACTTTGTAAATCTTATTTTTAATCATAATCAATTTTATGTTCTCATCTCAAGAGTGGAAAGTAGAAAATGGAAGATTCTGATAGTTGACTAGTAAGGGAATCTAATGAAAAGCACTGCTAATGTAATTTTTAAAAAATTATTTCAAAATCTATGTTAAAGGTCAATACCTATTATTTTAACTGTTTTTCATAATTAATATATTTATCTAAATTAATTCATGTAATACCTTATTTTTTATTCTTTTTTTCACAAGATATTATTTTCATTTAATGTTTAAGGCATTTATATGTATAGAATCATCTTATATATGTGTGAACATGACCTAAATATCTCATTATTTTTGTACATATATTCCTTTATATGTATCTTAAATGTTATTATTTATTTGATAATTAGAAATTGTTACATTTGTGTCCACTCATGCAATGGTTATTGAGAACTAGGCACGTGGGCAGGCTCGTAACGACCTATAAATGAGCGGCCTTTATAATATTTCATAACAAAGTTGTTTTATATTTTTTACAGTTACTCATGATATATATATATATATATATATATATATATATATATATATATATATATATATATATTATTTTCACATATATATTTCTTTTTTTGAGCTTTTCCTATAAATCTACGCATTGCACGAGTCATGCGCTAGTTGACCATATAACAAGGAAATAATATTAATCAATACAATATTTATTAATATAAAATTTATAAAATATCAATATATTAGAATCTCTATTAAAATGACTTATTTGTAATATTAATTTTTTTATTATTTAATTATAAAATAAGTAAAATTTAAAAAAAAAGTTTAAGTGAACCGGCTCAATCTATTTATTTAATATCAATTTTTATTTAATTTAAATAATTTAATTATTTAATAATTTAATAATTATTTGAGACCAATATTTAATTTAATCAGTCAAACCAATCACCTATGTTCAACTCGGGATAAGAAAACAGCTGTTTTCTTCCTAATACCCAATGGCCGACGAATCAAAACGGAGACGTAAAGGATAGTGGGGAGCATAACAAACTACCATAAAAGCAATCTTTGAATAATTAATAAATAGACGCAAAGATCCCCTTTTCAGTTTTGATTGGTAAGGTTAGGGACATAGGGTTAGGGTTCGTGGAAAGGACAAGGAAATGTGGCACATGGTGGGGGAACCCAAATCAGACTTGCCCTCCAAGTTTTACTGTTCATTTTATTTATATTTAAAATCACAAATTCCATACATTAATCACAAAATCTATACACTTCCTTTTTTTCCAACAAATTCATCATCTATAACACTAAAATCCAATGTTTACCAAACCGGACCGGACCGGTCGGTCGGACCGGTCCGACCGGGAACCGGAGGGGTCACCGGTCCGGTTTGGCCATTGAACCGGTCAGTGGTTCGACCGGTGTTGAACCGGCCGAACCGGTGCTGAACCGGCTGAACCGGCCGGAACCGGCCGGTTTGAAGGTTGAACCGGTTCAAGTTTTTTTTTTTTTCTGGTCAAAAAAAAAATTTTTTTCTGGTCAAAAAAAATTTTTTTTTTAAATGGAGGGGGAAAAATGTAGAGGGAAAGTGAACAAAAAAAACACATGATAACCCTAGTTAATTTTGCAATTGCCAAATATGCCTCCACTTACATAAGCAAATAAAAAAGAAAATCAAAGGAGAGAAAACAAAAAGAAAAACAAAAACTAGCCGAGTCCACTTTATCACACGCACATGGGGGGTAGATTGGACAATTTGTACTACATTGGCCTGAAATTGTGAGCGCATGAACCCACCACTTCCCTTAGCCTCTTATAAGCCCATTAACATATATTAGTATATGAAACTTTTTTCCTTTCTTGTTCTAAGCAATGTGAGACTTACTCACTCTTTTACAAGGCTATTTTACTTAGTTTGAAATTGTGAATATTATGAGTTGTGATGAATTATCAATTTATGGATTAATTTTCTTATTTCTCTCACTTATTGTTATGAATTATCAATTATATTAAGTATTTTAATATTTTAAATTATATATATTTTTAATATTTTAAATTATATATATTTTTAATATTTTAAATTATATATATTTTTAATATTTTTTAATTATCACCGGTTCGACCACGGTTCGACCACGGTCCGACCATTGAACCTTGAACCAGTGGCTCCACCGGTTCAATGACCGGTCCGGTTTTGAAAACATTGCTAAAATCACATCCACTACTTCTTTAATTACGCGTTTTTCTCTTTACTACTTTTCTTCTTCCTACAATGTTGTCAGGATCACATTCCCTATTTTTATAATAGTCCTTTTATTTTAGTTTTTAAAAGAATTTTTTTTATATAAAACCTTATTTTTTTCTCTCAATTTCTTTTTAGATTTCTCTTATACACAATTTACATTTTATATATAAGATAAATTTCATATCATAACATTCATCACACCTCACAATTTATGTCATCTATAAGTAAAAATCTATATTTTCAACAACATGCCCAAACAAGGTAACAAGATTTACATAAGCACACAAAATTAAACAGATAGAGAAATTATTTTCTCCAAAATAAATTTATCGTAATTTATGAACATACATTTATAATTTTATTCTATTTTATTTTTTTATTTTTTTTATTTTTTATGGGTATTACATCATCAAACTACTTTGAAACACATAACTTTAAAGTATAGCAGGTATTATAATCTCCCTCTAGAAAAGAGTAGATAATATGGGGTATTTTGCCTTTATATTTTAGTCTTTTTAGTGAATGATGATATTGTGTAAGTTTCCTAAATTTTTTTTCTATCCTTACATAAGTTCATGCCTAATTTGTAATATAGTTTATCTTTCCTATAAAATCTTATATATTTCTAATTTGGTGTCATATTAATAGAAAAGATTTCTATTATGTCCACAAAAAAAAAACAGATTTTTTGTATAAGATTAGATCAAGAGTTGGAACCCAAAAAATATTTATTAAATAATAAAAAGTATTTTAATATTAGATAGAGGAGACAAATTAAAGACCAAAATGGATATAAGTAAAATTTATCTTTTTATTCTTTCGCTAAAATATCAGTTTGCTCCTTTAACTTTGATCCTTATTTCATGTTAGTCTCTTAACTTTACTTTGTTTCATGTTGGTCTCTTACTTTAAAAACCTTCATTTTTGTAAATTCCGTTAACTTGATAGATGAAAATTACTGACATAACCCTTCGCTCAATGGATATTTAAATCACTATCCTACAAAGAAAAATATGGTTGTTTACTCATATATATATATATATATATATATATATATATATATATATATATATATAATTAAAAGAAAAAAATTATATTCAAACATATATATTCTCACATTCAAATCCGTGTTTTATTCTTCTTCATCTTCTCCTCACCTTTGTTTTTTGGTAAAATCTTCTCCTCACTTTCAACCACTCTCTTATAAGGATTCTTTTTTGCATAACAAAGTGTATAAAACAGTGTAATAATTGGCAACGTCGCAAGAATGTGTTTAAAAGAAAATCAAATTAATTGAATCTTTTTACTCAAAATAAAATGTGTGAAATTGTGAAATAATTGAAAATGAAAACCAAATATAACTTTATGCTAGTCAAAATATATAGTGCACAGAATTTCATTTTATTTTTCGAAACAAATTGTGAAAAATAGAGTACGAAATAATAAAAAAATGAAGCATGAGGAATTTTGCATATTTTATTTGGAAAAGTATAGCAAAATTATTATGACTTATAGAAAAATTTTATCATTTCAATAGAATATTTAATGTGAGAGATACATAATTACACAAGTTGAAATTGATATGTATAATAGATAGTGATTTAATATACACAACGAAACATTAAAGAAGAAATTAGTTTTGATCATCTCTCCATATCTTTATGGTTTTGGCGAGTAAAATATAGATCCACTTCGGAAGATAAAGATCTTCTTTATTCGGATAACAATGGTAGCAATAGCGTGATGATCAATATATTACCAGTGTCAAATGAGCCATTGCTCACATGTTTAGACACATGTGAGTATTTTTTTTATTAATGATTTAAATAATATATTTAAAATTGAGATAAAATTAATTAATACATCTTGTAAGCAATTAGGATGAAATTGAAACTTATTCTAAAAATAAAACGTAAAATTGAAACTTATCAATATTCGATGACTCATTCTCCATGTGTTTAGACATGTCAGCATTTTTTGTTAATGATTTAGACAGTGTTAATAATTATGGTGAAATTGATATTATTTGTATATAAATAGAATGAAATTAACACAAAATAAATATTTAAAACAACAGAAAAACTTTAACCAAACATAATTAATGAAGAGTACACTCTTGCCTCTGAAAAGAGATAACATGTATATTTTAAACAAGGTTTATAAGCTCACCCCCAACACATAAATATTAAAAGTAATTGAATGAATAGTGATTTTTAGCACAAAATTATTTTTTTATATATTTTTTATCAACTTACATATTAATTAGTGTATATGTATACATATATTGTGACATATATATATATATATTGCTATTTATAATTAAGTCTAAATTAGTTATCTTTATAAAATATATTTTACTTTGAACCTATTTGATATATTAAAATTAATTTGAGGTGTTTGTGAATTGATATTATTTTATATATATATATATATACACACCGCCAAATTAATAATGTTGATGAGAATTATTAATAAATGGGATCAATCTATTGAGCCAATCCATTAGGCTTAATAAGTGGATTATAGTTATCAAGGTTATAAAAATTTAATTTTTAAGTTTTGAAAAAATCTATAAATATGTGAGTGTGTAATCTAATATTCATCACATCAAAACCTATTTGAGATAAAACCACTCATACTAACCTTAAATAGCGTAACCTTTTAGAGATTGAATATTATAGATCAAAGTACGCACTTATCTATAATTTTTTAGGTTAATATTAATATTATTTTTAATTTATCTATCAACATCTTATAAATAATCAATTCATGATCAGAGTAAATAATTTTTCATTTTTAACTAAATTTCACCTTTGAACGAGGTGACCAATATTTAGTTGTATGTGATTATAGTCATAGTAAAGCATTAGGTCGATCTCCTTGATGATTAAGCGAGTAAATTACACATCAACTTGGGAAGAAAAAGTATTGTGTGTATTGGAATATCAATGGCAGCATGATGATGAATTTATTATCGTAGTGGTAGAGTCAAACTAGAATTAGATAATGTTTACGAATAATACTTTGATGTAATCTTTAAAAATTTCTTTAAAATATCAATTTATTTAGGAAGAGGAAGACTCAAATAATAGAATAGTTAGTATAAATATTACATCTCATTCATATCATAAGTTCTACTGTCATCTTTATCACAACATAGTACGTTAATTAATTTTCATAGACTTTCTAGTTCACCGCATGATATTTCATTCACATATTCCATACATGACAATGCTATTCCATTACTATATTACAGATTTACTTAAGATGACTCCTAATAGCCTCTCAACATAATTTACATAATTAATTCAAATTTACACTATAAAAGGAGCAACATAACTCCTAAACTTTCTTTACTCTCTTCTTCCTGCTTCCCACCTAGAAATGGTCAATTTAAGGAAAACATGTAACATGATAAGACATATGTCTGAGTAGCTAGTAACTATAAACTTTATAATAAAGGAGCCACTTCCAGCATAAAAGCATGTGTACAAGTTTATATAGAAAACATTCATATAAAATATTCCATAGCATGTAAATTCATAGACAGTTCATACATAGTGCATTTGATCCTGCCATGAGGTCTACTCCAATTTCAACTCTCATGTAATAACCTTAAAAGCTACTAGACAGCAGTAGAAAATCCAAGTGATACAATTAAGCCCTGGATCGATAGAGTATATGTTTATTTGTATCTCGACATTACACTACTTTAAACCAGTCACAACTGTCGTTTGCTTCTCAGATGACGAGAGTTTATAAGTTTATACAAACATATGCTGTATATATAAATTACTGACACATGCAGCAATATACATTTGCATATATGCAGAACAGTCTATATTCACCACACAAACAACACATGCTATTATGAATTTAAAATAAACTAGCCAACTTTTTCAAAGCGCGACTTAAGCCTCAATTTTTCCTTTGAACCCTCATTTCCCAGATAGCTACTTGTTTCTTCCCCTTTCTTTTAAGCTCTGTTCTACATCTTTCTCTGTGTCAACACAACAGATGACACAACAGATTTGAGCTTTATTTTGCTTGATTCTTATCTTATTTTAATCATGAATTCTAAACTTCCCTACTTATTTTGGTCTCTTCTGAACTAGTCTTCTATACTTTCTAGTAATCATCATATTTTACATATTTAGTAGTATAGAGTCTCAGTTCTCTTCATCTTCAAGTCCTAACATTCAAACCTCATTTTAATTCTAAACCCCATTAAATTTCTGGAGTAAAAACTCAGAGAGCATCCCCTTCATACTGCACTTTTTCTTAGTTTTACATGAAAACATACAAATATATATATTCAATTAGTATTTTTAGCTAAGAATCCTTAAATTTCTTATAGAAAACAAGATTAATTCCTCATATTATAACACCCTAATTTAGTCCACTCAAATACCAATTGAAGAAATGACTTACATTAACATCACATAACTCATGACTTGCCCAATTTCGTCCTACTCTTTTTTTTGTTTTTTGCAAATTCACGTCCCTTCTCGGTTTAGCCTTCTTAACCAGTCCCAAAAGTTCAAGTTAATTTGATTATCACCTAATTAATAATCTCTATCCATATGCAAGATGAGAAGGACTTATTTCGAGAAAAACAGAACAAATTCGAAATCCACTTACCTTTCTTCATGCGCTGCTCTATCTCTCAGTTTCACCATCTTTTATATTCAAACCTCAGTTTTGACCAAGCTTCCTCAATTTTTGGTTTAAATTTTTACTGCCCGATTTTACTGCTAGGCTCTCTCTCAGGCTCGCTCTGTTTGTTCGAAGAAAATTTTCTGTTGTGTGATAACAAGACACAACTCTTCAGATTTTCTCTCTCTCGAACCGACTCACAAGAAAGCAGGGAAGGAGGTTTATAGAGAACAGGGAGTAAGATGGAATAGCATTCAACTTCCCTGTTGTCTATACCCAACAATCACTCTGCTTGTCGGTTACTAGCCGTTGGATCAGCAAAATTCAATGGTCACAAATTTTTTATTTTATTAAGGGAAAATATTTATGTTTATTCAAGTAGGTCCTTGATCAAAATTTTTCTTTTGTCTGTGGCTTGATATAAACTCGTCTTCTACTTTGTCTAGGTCCTTAGTTTAAGAATATATTTTTTTATTTATCAAAATCATCCCTTACAAACTTTTTTATTTTATTCACTTTGGTTCTTAGTTTTCACTTTCATATTTTTTTCTTACTGTTTGGTTCTTCAAATCAGTCCAATTTTTAGTCATAATAAAATTCAATCTATCATTTCTATTTAAAAACAATACAAGAAATGAATTAAAATGTAAAGTTTCATTTCAAATTAATATCATTTATACCCAAGAATAATACAAGAAATAAATTAAAATTCAAAGTTTCATATGATTTTGACGAAAAACAAAATATATTTTTTAATTAGAGACTTAGATGAAATAAAAAACAAATTTATATCATGCAATGAATAAAAGAAAATTTTTGATCAAAGACTTAAGTGAATAAATAAAAATATTTTTAATTAATTAAAACAATTGTGCCAAGTAGAGTACAAGCAAGGACGCCGAACACAATGGAATAATCCAATCCAGGCATGTTTTGATAAATCCCTTCACGGCTAAGATAAGAAGGATATAGTGGGCTACACATGTGGCTTCAAACTTGCCACCAACAATAGTCTAGTTGAAATTATGGTAAACTCTTTTTAAACTTTTTTACTTTTCAATTTGGTCCATAGCTCATTATGTGAAATTCTACTTTCACCTCTAAATTTTGCTTCCGGACCTTCTCTTTATATTTTATTTTATTCATTTATTTATTTACTCTTCTATTTGTTTATTATTATAATTATTATTATCTTTATTATTATTTAATCTTTTAATTACTTCTTTCACTCCCTTAAATTCTTTCTTCTTTTCATCCTATTCTCATCCTTGAAATTTTCTTATTAGTCTGACATCTCAATTTTTTATTTAGCTTTTATTTTTAAGGTAATTAAATTTGAAATATTATATAGATCGTAATTGAACTAATTTATTCTAAAATATTAAAAAAATAATATACATAATTAAATACTATAAAAATAAATATACAAATTCATTCATAAATAAAATTTAATATCAAATTAGACAAAATAATATTCACAATAAAAAATTAAAAGTAAAAATTAATTTTATAACAAAGAAATATTATTAATTAATAATATTTATTAATATTAAATTTAAAAAATATTAATATATTAGTATCTCTATTAAAATTAATTAATTTATTATATTAATTAATTTATTATTTGATTATAAAATAAGCATCAATTTAATGATTATTTCAAACAGGTGTTCAATTTGACTGGTCCAGTCATGTTGAACTCTGATAAGTGATGAGATAACAGTGTTTTCTTCCTAGTACCCAATGGCCGACAGATCGAAACGGAGACGTAAAGGATTGTGGGGAGCATAACAAACTACCATAAAAGCAATCTTTGAATAATTAATAAATACACACAAAAAGATTCCCTTTTCAGTTTTGATTGGTAAGGGTTCGTGGAAAGGACAAGGAAATGTGGTGCCTGGTGGGGGAATCCAAATCAGACTTGCCCTCCAAGTTTTACTGTTCATTTTATTTATATTTAAAATCACAAATTCCATACATTAATCACAAAATCTATACACTTCCTTTTTTCCAACAAATTCATCATCTACAACACTACAGTCACATTCACTACTTTTTGAATTACGCGTTTCTTCAACCTGCACTATTGTCAAAATCATATTGAAGTGGTTGATTAGATTGAAAATTTATTTGAAATAATTTTTAAAATTTATAAGTCATCGAATTAATTAAAAATAAATTAATTGGATAAAAATTAGTTATTTAGATATATTTTTTTTAATTTTATTTATTCTATAATTAAATAATCAAAAAAATTAATATTACAAATTAATTAATTAAAGTAGATCAGTTCAACAACGATCTAATAATTAATTTTTAAATTGATACTTCTACGATATATCTAATTTTTATAATCTTTTTTTCTCAACTACTTCAAGATTCGTCCAAATTACCGTTCTGCTCATCCAAAATTTTTAAGTTTAATATATTAATATTTGAGATAATTGAAATGTATTAATTTGATCAATATATGTCTATATTTAAAGGTTAAAATGAAAAAAGTTTCTGTCAACTTAAAGGCCAGGGAATTTTGTAATTTACCTCATCATTTTTAAAAGTTGTTGATAATAGATCTTTCTGGGCTTTTTAATTTTGTGAAACTCTTTATTAACTTTTCATTAAAAACTCTTACTATTTTTAAATTTTGTAGACCGAAAATTTAAATTAACAGAAATTACATCTCACTTATCGTAAAAATACTTTTCGTTAAAAGATGTGGAGAAAATGACAAGAAAGTTATTATTTACCAGTTGAATGACAACTTAAAATGCTTTTTTTATTGATTTGACCTGAATAAGTGATATTAAAATTTCGGTTAAAAAATGTAACAGATAGTTGTATTGTACAAAATTAAAAGTTTAAGAATATATAATTTACTTTTGAAATTAAAAAGAGTAATTTATACAACCTTAGAAATCGATGGTTCTTTAGATTTAATTATGGCCATATTTAAAATATAATATCAGTAATATATATTGAGTTCATATATATATATATATATATATATATATATTTATTATCGGTCCCAAATTTACATGTCAACATTTATATAAAATAAAGTAGAAGTTATAATATAATAAAAAATTAAAATCTATAAAAATGGTAAGTTAAATAACGTTTTGTCATTTTTAACATTAATTTTAAAGTATATAAATGGCTATAATAAAATTTTATATTCAAATTATTTTGAAAAATTAACTTATAATTTGTTTTCTAAAATTAGTTATGCCGTTAAAGCCAGTAATTGAGCATATAATGCATACTTAAATATTTTTCATTATTTTATACTATTTTTAAAATTAAAAGTATTTTTGATGAATATTGTCTTTTGAATAAAATGAAATAGACTACATAATCAATCGAGACGCGTACGTTTCCTAACATGACTTACCATTTTTTATAAAAAAGAATTCATAAGTTTTAATTGTTTATTATTATATCTTCTAATAAAATATGATGAGTGAAAATTTTTATTTATTTCTTTTTGTTATAAAAAGATACAAAATCTTAAAATTTTCAAATTTTTTATAATTTAAAACATATAATAAATCTTTTAGAAAGATTAGTTCACATATTTTCAGTTGAAATACATCATATGTCGATTAAAAAAATTAAAAAAACAAATATCTGGATAATTTAATTACCAAAAAAAATTATCACACGGTCCTTCTAAGAAAAATTTGAAGTAACACCATAATTAATTGATTTATGATAATCATTAATAAAACATGATTAAGATTCAAACTTGATAATAGATATAGTTGCCTCCGCTCCAATTGAAAGGGTATTTATTCATTTGATTTTAAAGAGTACAGTAAAAATTATTCAATGATCCTTAAAAAAATTATACATCTCAATTTAATTTTTAAAAATTTATATCAGTCTCACTTTTAACTTTTTATTTGTTAAAATATTTTTAGCAATAAAAATGTTATATTTGATAATAAAAAATGTTAAATTAATAAAATATATATAATATTTTTTTAAAAGTTAAATGAATATTTTTTATAATTTTTTAAAGAGTAAATCAATTAACGGATAATGCAGAAACGTCCAAGTAAGCAACAAATTTCTGGTGTTGGTAAAAACGCGGTTTAGAATGTAGGTCCCACTTGATGACGTGTCAAAACGGAATCTTCATTACATCCTTTCTATGACATAAGCACACTGCCAAATTCGGCGAAGCTTCTCTTCTTCAATTTTAATTTGGTTGTACATATTAATTTTATTATTGCAATATTCAACGTCAATTACTGGATCGTAATTTGATGGTTAATGATAATTTTTTTTATTTAAAATATTTTATTGTCTCATACCAATAATTTCAGTACTAAAATTAATTATTGTCCCAACGTTTGTACCCGGAAAAAAAATTCTTTTACGACCTAATGAGTGACTTTAACACATTAATTAATGAACATTAAATACATTTTATGATTATTCAACTTTTTTCTTCAAAATGTCATCACTCGTGTTTACCTTTTTTTAAGTATGAGAAGTGCATAAAATTGTAACTATAATTCAAGAATTGATAATTAACATTTACTACACTTATATTATGTACATTTATTATAACTGCTCGAAAATTTATTAGATTATGGTTAATTTAGTTGGATTGTATTAAATTACAAAAGTGTAAAATTCTTTGAGTTATAATTTTTTTATTCATAACATTTGAATTTAAAACTTTACTCAAAGAAAATAAGTTTTAAATCACTCAAACTAACTAATATTAATATTTTGGTTTAAAATAACATTAAATTCAACTGCATGATTTTGATTTTTATATCTTCAAACAAAATTTCAAATATTGTATTACTCCACAATAATTATTTTATATGTAGTCGACATATTAATCAAATAAAATTTTTCATTTAACTTTAGACTTTCAAATATAGGTTAATTCAATATATAATTTAGTTAATTTATTAAATTTTAGCAATCACATAAGTTGTATAAACACACAGAAAAATTAACGATTGATCAAATCATTATTATTCCTATAATATTTTCCCCAATTTTTTTTATTTTACAAAACAGACACAATGATTTAGGGATTAAAAATAGAAATTATATATAAACAAAGCGTCACTTCTTGGACATAGTTGATTTATTTTATTTCTTAAATTATTATATTTATATGTCAAAATTTGACGGATGCATGAATAATTTTTTAAAAAGAATAAACACGTAGCATATAAATTCTTTCAGCATATTTATAACATCAGGCAAAAATATTAATATACAACAAATGTAATATTTTTTAAAAAATCAAATTGCATACTTATTCAATTTTTTAATAATTAGTGAAGGGACAAAAATTATCACCAAATAATTAGTTTATGATATTATAACAGTTTCTTTTTGGACAAGACTACCAAAAATCGATGTCTCATGTACTTTAATTTTTTGAAGAATTGAATAGAATATTTTTTTTATTATTGTATACCCAAATTTCAAAATTATATGAGAATTGCAAACTTCTCCTATAATTTTCATAATTTATGTATTATATTTTTTTTATGGTAGCTTATTCGTTAAGCCAAAAGTAACTACAAAGTCAGTCAATGCCTTACAAATTGCGAATGAAACCATTCGCAGAACCAGCCACTCCAGTCTCCAAGCACCACTCTCCCATTCTCACTCTCACTCTGTCTCTCTCTCTCTCTAGTGCTTTTTTCATCTTCACAAATTCTTTCTCTGCCCTTTCAATTTTCATAGACCTGAGGTTATAGCTGAATCAACAATGGCTTCCGGATCTCCTGTGCTGGATTTTATGCCTGTGGGGTTCAGATTCCGCCCCACGGATGAAGAGCTGGTAGGCCACTACTTGAAGAACAAACTGGCGGGCGATGATTTCGTTGTCCAGATTATCCGCGAGATTGACGTTTGCAGGCACGAACCTTGGGATTTGCCAGGTATAACAGCTTCTCTCTGAATAAAACTCCGTCCTTTGTAGTTTATACACCATAATGCTCTCTCATGCGATGCGTTTCAATTTTGCTTTGTTGTTTTAGCGTTTTCGGTGATAAAGTCGGATGATCCAGAGTGGTTTTTCTTCAGTCCTCGCGGTTTCAAGTACTCTAACAGTACTCGGTCGAACAGGGCAACCGAGCGTGGCTACTGGAAAGCCACCGGTAAAGACAGGAATATCAAGGTTCGAGGCACCAACGATGTCATTGGGACCAAGAAGACTCTGGTTTTCTATAAAGGCCGTGTTCCTAAGTGCGTCAAGACCAACTGGGTTATTCACGAATATCATGATGCTAAACTTGACGTTAACCAGGTATTCTTGTACTCTTTCTCCTCTCACAGGCCTGAAACTTCAACATTCATCTATTCTTTGGAATGAAGTGGTTCTTGACATTATTAGTTCTTACTTTATTACAACTGTATCAATTTTGTGCTTATCAAGCCAGAATAAGTTATATAACATGATTTTCTTAGAAATGTGATTAGTGATTTTCTGACACTACAAAGGATATTGGCTATGTTATTGAATCCCATGAACAATTATTTTATTATTCTCTATCAATAGCTCATTTTTTTAAATTGGCATTGTTTTGTGACAAAGATTTATGATTAATCTGCATACATCATGCAACTAATAAAGGCCTGATTGATTTTCCAAATTTTGCAGAGGACCTTTGTTCTATGCCGGTTAATGAAGAAACCTGAGAAAAAAGCAGCAGATGAGGTCTGTGATGAAGGAGAGCCAAGTAACTGTATGGCTTCTGCCAATAAAAATCAACCAAGTGAGGTTAGAATTCCAGATGTAAGTAGAAGAATCCTGGTACACATTGCGAACTAATTCTTAGATTATATTTTAGCATGTGAGAACATACTGAGAACTAAAATTTGGTTCATATATGTTTTAGGTACATTCTTCGCCGGAAGGGAATCTGGATTTGGATTTGGATTTCGATTTCGATTTCAATTTCGGTTTCGATTTTTTCACACAGCAGCCTCCAATGTTCACTGAGCAGGAATCACCTTCGCAATTTCCCCCGTTATCCAGTTCCAATATTGGAAATGATAACAGCAGTGCATACTTTCATTTTGAAACTGCCGAAGAGGAAGGCAATCCCGATGAGCTTGTGAATTCGTTTTTTGCTGATGAGGAAGACAATCCCGATGAGCTTGTGGATTCGTTTTTTGCTGATGAGGAGGTTGTGAACTTTGGCGAGGAAAGGGGACATACTCTTGTCAATGACTCCAGGCCCTCAGAGTCATTGAGAATGTACTATGAAAGCAGTGACACAGATGCTGAAGTTGTGTCTGCACGGGTAAAGACATATTCTCCTAATTATATTGGAGATTGTATCTCCAATATCTCATAAACCAGACATGGCTTCTATAGGTTAAAATCATTGTAGTGATGTGCATTTACCAACAATATTACAATGTAAAGTGATTTTCTCCTATAGATTCTGAAAAGTGCGTGACATGTTTACTTTTAGTTTGCGTCCTTGTTCTGCTGTGACCAATGAATTGCCTATTTCTGGCACTTTGGGTAGCATGAAGAATTAACTTCTTCTTTATATTCTCTTTGGAAATTGTTACAGGATGGAAATATTCCAGATACTTCAACGGTGTCTAATAAAAATGCTGCTTCAACGGAATTCCGGCCCATGAAAATGTTCAAATCCTCACATGGTGTTGAACATGCTAGGACTTATCAACTTTCTTCTAACCAAGAAGGAAGCACAGAGAAAAAGGTTGTATCCTTTCAAGATGATGTATGGGGAATGGACACTTCCTCGGCTGACTCAACTGCAACTAGATCATTCGAGGTCAATTCTATTGAAATTTCTAGCTCTCCTTCCACTCTAAGAACATGCAAAACTGAACATCTGCCAAGATCAGCCAACTCGGTGATACAGAGAGCCAGGGCAAGCAGATCTCAAACACAGACAAAGGTTTCAACCAAAGCATCCTATCATGAGGTGAGAAAATCAAGCTGCTTGATAAAGGAGACAGATACTCATTTGAAGAAATTTTTTTACTTTAGCTTGCCAATTTTCATTTATATCTGCAGGCTCAGAAGGAAACACTCAAGGAATCAAACAGTAAACAGAGAAAAGCCCAGGGTTCCGTTTCGAGAAACACTTTGGAAGCTCAAAGCACTCAGTCCTCTTATGCCAGTGGGAGGGGTTCTTTCATCCACATGGAGACTCCTCCATTAAGCCACAACCTCAGTCCACCATCGGTATATCTTGTAAATGTAGTTCTTGGGTTTTTTCTTTTTATAGGCATTGTCTGGGAAATTATATCATGTGGGAAGTTCTGATAGTGCTTTTTTTTTTTTTTCCCTTTCTTTCTTTTGGTGTGAGGTGTAAATTTGTGGAATGTTGCTACTTAGCTATTAACTTTAGGTTTTCATGTTGGTAGGATGCATAAGATGACATTGAGAGAGGTCCATAGTTGATGCAATCTTAAAGCAGCTTTCTTATCATAATGAAAATTCCATACCTACAGCCAGTTAGTAGGTTTGGAATTCTTATCTGATGCCCTGTATATTTAAAATTTGTTATGAAATGACTGTAAGGCTATAAATGTGTTTTAGTGGAGTATTCTTCTACTCCATTTTTGTAAATCTCCCTATTTGTAGCTAATTTATGTAAATCTTCTTGAGGAAAGTGAAGAAAAACTTCAAAGTGCAGCTATAGAAATTTCACTATGATAAGAAAGTAAACTTGCATCACTGATCATTCCGAGTCTCCATTAATTTGCCCTGCATATCTTTTCATGAAAAAAAAAAAATTTCTGAACATATTGGCCCTACACCTCCCTTTCTTGTGATTCTGGATTGTCTATAGCTGACCTTAAAGTTGAATTATGTAGTCTCAAAATCGTGACCATCCAATTTAGATTGGATGACCACAATTGAAAGAATGAAATAAATTATTATTTCTTTAACTATGGCTGTGCAATTTAAAATGGATGATCAAAATTTCAAGATTGCAGCGTTTAGTTGTGATGTCAATTGTAGACCATCCATTTTCTTTCTTGCACAAACTGCACGAATTATAGTTATGTGGCCAGAAGACTACTTTGTGTGATCATACCCAATCAGTTACACGAAGCAGTGGTGTTATTATGTTGCTTTGTCTTATAAGTTTGAATTTGTGGAGTTATATGTAAAGCTCAGAAAAGCATCCCTTTAAGGTGCCATTTGTATTTGTGCAGAAGATCTGTAACCAATTCTGGTGATCCCTGACCAAGTTTTTCTGACAATGGGAGAACATTGTATGAAGATTTGAATTTTGATAAATAAATGCTTAAGCATAAACTATTTAATTATTTATATTTCCTTTCAGTGTTGGATTTTATTTGGCCATGCATATGCATCTGATCTGCATTGACATGAAAGAGAATTGAAAGCCATTTATGGTTCTGAAAGGGAACAAAAACAAAAAAACATAACAATTATATATGTTTTATTTCTTTCAAGAAAATGTATTCACATGTCATTAAAGAACATAAGATCAAAAACAAGAAGAACTTCACTGAAAATTAATCTTTATAAATCAACATACAAACATATGGCACACTTTATCATAAAAATTTACGCTCATTTATTTATTCATAACATTTTTAATCAACAATCATTTTTGAGACGACCTATCTAAAAATTCCTCAAAAATAAAAATCCCAATCTCCAAAATTCCTCGTATTTAAAAGGTCGGTGGGTTCAGTGGAATCTCAGAAAACGAGTTTAAGAGTAAAAAAATCACAAAGAAAAAAGTCGCATAAAGCCCACCAGCGAACTAGTAGTTTCTTGGACAGATACCTTAATTTTATAATAATTATTTTCTTATCCACAGAGTGATTCATTTTCTTCTTCTTTTGAGTTGGTGGGGACAAGTCATTGTGGGGAACATGACAAACCACCTTAAAGAAATGCGTTAGAATATGTCAAACTAGAAATTGAAGCAGAGATTCTTTTTTAAAAGGAAAAAGAACGAACGACAGTTACTGCAGTGGCATTGGTGGGACAAACAGAGAAACTTGGGGAGCAAGTATTTACTGTTTCATTAAATTCTAGAATCTTCTATACAGACTTCAATAATTCTTGTGCCTCTTTTTTGTCTGAACGCGTTTGGCACATTTCCATGAATTCTAGAATCTTCTAACATGTTCGAACTCGAATGTTAATAGTAGTTATTGTTAGTGGAGCCTGTTCCTTAATTCTAGAATCTTCGTATAAAATAGATTGCGTCGTATCGTCTTACGTGCCAAAATAGATTCATGGTATTCGTATGAACTCAGTATAAGCCTTTTTTAGATGAGTTTATTTTGAGTTTGTATGACTTATTGTATGATATAAGTGTTTATGCACATGTTTATAAGAACTTATAAAAATAGTTTATGGCATGTACATAAATTGTTCTCAACTTATTTTCATAAACTATTCTATAAAACTTATGAAATGTGAAATTTACCTTCATCAATTCTTTAATTTTAAAAATAATTTATTATATAATAAGCACTTATTTTATAAGCATTTAATTAAGCTTTTTATCCAAACAATACATTAGTAGTAGTGGACTAGTAGGGTCTGCCATTTATGGATAAATTATATTAGTTTTTCTTAAGCTTTGATTAAATTAAATTTTCCTGTTATTTAGTTTTACATATTATACATAATTCCTCTTCAATTTATCTTTTTCATTAAAATTAAATTTTTTCACGTGTTTTTTCAGTAATGAAATTGCTTAATACTAATTTTTTTCACGTGTTTTTTCAAAGTAAAGTCGCAATTTGATACTATATATTAATACTAATTTAGTTATCTTTGATATCAAGTTAAAAATAAGATCACAATCTTTTATTATTTAAAAAATTAATTGATTTGATAGAAAGCAAACTAGATAAAAATTTTGAATAAAATCTTATTTTTGTTCATCACAAATTTTCTTTTTCAATTTTATTCCTCGTAGATTTTAATTTTTAATTTGGTCTCTTATAATTTTCTTTTTTTCAATTTAGTCCCCCACAATTTTTCATTCTTAATTTGGTAAAAAAGGAAAAAAATTGGTTAGAAGTATCATCAATGAAAAATTATTTCTTTTTAAATACATGACATTTATCAATCCACGTCAATAAGATCATAACACATCTATTAAATTATTTAACAATAATTGCACAGAGGGACCAAATTGAGAATAAAAATTTTAGAGAGACCAAATTGAGAAAAAAAAAGGGCACATGTGAGAGATCAAGTTGAGACTAAAAAGTTTGTAATAGATCAAAGTTTAGAAAATGTGCAATTGTGAGGGACCAAATTGACAAAAGGAAACATTTGTGATGAACCAAAATCAAGTTTTAGTAAAAAAAATTTTTTATAACATATATCAAATTGTCATGGAGATGAGTGCCATTGAAATTAGAAAATTTTTAAATTCAACTTAACTAAATTTTAAAATAGGTTAATTTAATTTAATCTTTTTTATTTTTATTTTTTCCTTTTAATTATTGTTGCAGTATTCTTAAGTTTTGTTGGGACTAAAAGATCTAAAAATGTGGTGTACTTAAAATTTTATTATTTGAATTTTTTTCCCGAGAAAACAAATTTAGATCAATAAATATGTTACTTTTTTCTTTATTCTATAAATTAGTTCTTTACTTTTAGCGACTAAATGAGTTTTAGCTAAATAAAAATTAAATTAAAAAAATTCTTCTCTAAAGGGATACATTTCATTACATGTCAAAACATACCAAATACTAAGATAATATATCTCCGCTTATCCCAATATTTGTATACATTTATTTCACCGTTTTAAAGATGAAATAAAAATTAAGTCACTTGAACCGACTAATGTTCTTCAAAGAAATATTTTTACTGACCATATAGATTAGATTTATTTAATTTTTATCATACTTTTACTTGGAATTTAACCTTTTTTTCAATATTCAAGATCATTTCCAATTTTTAAAGTATATAGTACAGTAAATTTAAGTAGAATTAAAATATATTAAATTATTTGTTATTTTTTAAATTTAATAAATTTTTGACTTGACAACTTTTGGGGATGGAGATTGAAAGAAATAATTTAAAAGATAAGTCAAAATAAAATAAAGATGAAATGTAGTTTTCAAGTTTATTAAAAATATATGCCTCAACGTCAACTATTTAATTCGTAACTTTAAAAATATACATTCAATAATTAATTTTTTTTTAATTCATTACTCATTAATTCTTGGAGTACTTGTTTTATTTTATGTTTTTATTTATGAGGACTAAACAATTAACACAATTAAGTAAATTATGGTTTAAATATACTTATGGTCTTTATAGTTTCAACCAATATTAAATTTGGTCTTTATAGTTTCAAAATTGTGAATTTGATCCTTGAAGTTTCTAAACACATGAAAAATGGTCTAGGCTATTAGTCAATAATCACTTATGCACATTTGGTGTTGAGTAGAACATTCTATTTAGCATGTAATTCTTTTTATAACAAATTTAATAATTTACTCTTTTAGTTTATTTTATTGATATTATTGTTAAATTTTTTTAAAAAATAATCAAATAACTTAATCAATTATACATTTATGATTATCATCCGAAGTTTTCTATTATTATGAGAAAAGTATACTTCATATCCCTAACGTTTATATTCGTTTTCATTCATGTCTTTAAACTTTTTTTTGGGTCAAATATGTTCCACATATTTCAATTTTTTTCAAATATATTCTTTTTTTAATACTGTGAAAAAACTAACGAAAATACTCACTGGACTTCTCACGTGGTTATCATGTCACTTGCCACATGGAGGAATTCAACATCATCTGACGTACCCAATAGAATGACAACACGTGACATGTGCTTTATTTTAAAGAAAAATCAACAAAATGCATGTGGGAAGAATTAAACTTGAGACTTCATGGATGAAGGAAACTCCCTTAACAACTGAGCCATAATGTACCTTTGACATGTAAATACAAAATTTAATATATATATATATATATATATATATATATATATATATATATATATATAAGAATTTCTGTTATTGTATTCAAAATTCAAAACAATATACACTAATTATTATATGTTATAAAATAATAACAAATCTTATAATAAGATAATACGCTATTATTTTACATAACTCATTTTAAATTATATAAAAATTTAAAAAATTAATAACAAATCTTATAATATAAATTTAATTATTATTTATACTTATTGAAAATTAACTTTATATTGAAGGATTGAAGCAAGCTTGAACCAGAGGAAGACGACTGGCAAGACCAGTGATTTTGGGTTTGGAGGCTTCCTAAAATTCCAATAATCTAAAACGCTAGAGCATTCACTTCTTCACCCTAAAGCAATCGACTCACAAATGGATGCCATAACGTGAATTGGAGCAAACACAGACGAATTGAAACGACCTTGGACTGTGAGAGTGAGGAAGATGACCTAGTGCGTAACGCACAATGAGACCGGTGTGCTTGTGTGCGAGGAAGACAACCTGAAGGATTGAAGCAAGCTTGAACCATGGGAAGATGACCCCAATGCACACGGCGAGACCAGTGATTTTGGGTTTGGAGGAAGATGACCCCAATTGGCTTTAGAATCACGGACAGCGTCCAATTCCTGCAAAAGACAAGACCATTGTGGCTGAAGGCCTGCAAAGTGTTGGAGTGAGTAATGTATATATATTTTGATATAGGATGGCCATGGATTTAGATGTACAGGACGCACATGGGGGATCAAAAATATACAGCATATAAAGGACACACTTTAGTGCTTTTTTCAATTTTGGGAGGGAATTATACAGAGTTAGGTGGTCTCATTTAATAATCATCATGTCTTCTATTTGTATCTACATGTGAGTCCAGATGCAGTAGAAAAGAAGAATCTCAACTCTTGTATTTAATAAAATGTGGTTGTTGAGCATAACATTGAATATAATAATCTTCCTGATATCACTATTAAAAGTATGACATAATGATTCCTTTCTAATGATTCTTTTCACGTAATATGTCCACTAAAAAATTGTTTGACAAGGATAGGTATTTGCTTTATTGTATTTTATTTAAATGATATAATAAGTCCTAAATGTGCATTTTATATTTTATTAATAGATGTTTTAATTGGTTTATTGTATTTGGTTTTTTAGGTGCCAAGTCACCATGAAAACTATAACATTAGAAGTATACTATGGAGGCAAGATTGTATTTTCTCCATCAATGTGTTATGTGGGGGGGAGGAAAGAGGTGACCAAGAAGCACAACCCTGATTGCATCACAATCACTGACATCATACTTTTGTAAAAGAAAGAGGTTATGATATTGAAGTTGATATGTGGTACAAGTTCGACGATCAAGATATGAACACCATTGCCCCATTTAAGAATGATGGAGATGTGATTCGAATTTTGGAGAAGCTTAAGGCAAAAGACTTCATGGTGTTGCAAGTGTATGTGGACCACAAGATTGGAGAATCATCTTGTCCTATTGATAAAATTGAAGAAGAAGGAAGGGCTAACCAACCTGAGGACAGAGCAAGTGAGGGTGCCCAATCCGATGATGAGGAGGTGAACTTGATAGGGTGTGACTTTCCGGATAGTGAGGCTGAACAACCTGACTTATTCATTGACCACAATGGTGTTGGGGTTGACAATGAGGTAGATGAATAGATATCGCATACTATGGGTCCAATACCAACTACTACGGGCATAGAGGCTATACCCATTGTCGATGGCGCTAAGTGGGATGGTGATGCTCAATCAGAGTATGGTGATAGTGACAAGTTGGTAAGCTTGGACGGGTCTTCTGATGATGATGAAGTTAAGAGGCCTAAATATCAAACTTTTAATGAGAATGTTGACTTTTGTAGGCCTGTAAATCTTTACGTCGGCTTAAAGTTTGGGAACTTTAAAATATACAGAGACTCACTAAAACAATATACAATTGAAAATGGAATAATTTCAAGTACATAAAGAATGAATCAAGAAGAAGTTTGGGGGTCAAAGTTTAAAGAATGAATTGTGGAATGCTTGTCGAGCTACCACAAGGCACGAGTTTGATCACTACATGAACTTGTTGAAGGCACTTGACAACAAAGCATATGATTGGCTAATTAAACATGATCCCAAATTGTGGAGTAAACACGCATTCAACCCCAACATTAAGTGTGACATTGTTCAAAATAATATTGCGGAGACTTTCAATTCATTTATACTTGAGGCTAGGGATAAGCCAATAATCACCATGTGTGAGATCATTCGGAGGATGTTTATGAAGCGATATACCACAAAGATCGAGGGCATGGAGAAATAAGGGTTTAATACGTCCAAGAATCCAAACCAAGTTAGAGCGTGCCAAGGATCAATCACGAAACTTCATATGCCACATGGTTGGGGATGGAAGGTTTGAGGTCAAAGTCCTTGGAAATGAGAAATTGTCAACCTGTGTGAGAGAACTTGCACATGCAGTTGTTGGGACTTGACCGGTATACCTTGTGGACATGCTGTTGCAGCCATTTATAGGATGTGAGATATCCCTGAAAACTATGTCCACCATTGGTATAGTAAGGATGCTTTCTTGCAAGCATACTCCAATGTGGTAGGTCCTGTACCGAACGATTTGTATTGGCCGAAAACAAGCTATAATTGTATCTTGCCTCCCCAGTATAAGAAAGCCCCTGGTAGGCCTAAGAAAGTGAGGAGAAAAGTCGTAGATGAGCCACAAAACCCCTTCTTGATCAGAAGAGATGGTTCTACTTTGAGGTGTGGTAATTGTGGTGTTGTTGGTCATAATGCACGTGGATAGAAGGGACCAATAAATCCCGGTAGGAAGGTATACAAGAAGAAGTCAAAGAATGTGAGTCAAGCCTCGGTTACCCCACCCACGGTTAGTAGTTATACATTTTGTAGTGAATAAATCATATTTAGATAATTTGAAGTTACTAATGTGTTACTCTCTATGTAGACAAGCCAACCATCACTTACGCAAAGTACTCAAGCATCAACGCAAGGAGATCGTAGTTATATAGTATGATTTTGGGTTTGGAGAGTGCTTTTGGGGCCTTTTTTGTTATGATTAGTGAATTCATAGGCCTTTTTTTTTTGTTAACATGTGACTGTTGCCACAATTGGTTGTAATTAGTGGTGTTAGGACCCTTTTTGTTATAATTAGTGAATTTGGAGGCCCTTTTTGTTAACATGTAACTTGTATCACTTTAATAGTGAACACATGACAAGTTAAAACAAGTACCACTTGTTCATTACATAGGCATAATATTACATCAACTTGTTCATAGCATAAACAAAGTTTAACTTGTTCATTACAAAAGACTAATATTACATCAACTCTTGCTAATATCATAATGTAGTTCTAACTTGTTCATTACATAGGCCTACTATTACATTCACTGGACATCTCTTGCATCAATTGTCTTCTCATCAGTGTCAAGCGGCGTTAACCAGTCAAAGTAATTACAGCGTTGGTCTTCACACGTAGCATACAATCTATTTGGATTCTTGTTTGTCTCAGCTATTTTGATTCTTGCCTTTCTTCTACAAAAGCATTTCCTGTTTCGTTCTCTCATAGCACCCATCTCTTTGCTTTCCCTAATGCTGGAAGAAGTAGTCATCCTAGTAACCAATAAAGATCAGTAACAGTAAAAACCAGTAACAGATCGAAATGAAAATAAACCAGGAAAAACAGTAACCATTAAAAACTAATAAAAAAGAAACCAGAAAAATTAGTAAGTCAAAACCAATAAAAACTAGAATGAAAATAAACCAGGAAAAATAATAACTAGTAAAAACCATTAAAAAAGAGACCAAAATAATTAGTAACTCAAAACCAATAAAACCAGAATGGAAATAAACTAGGAAAATAGATACAAGAAAAAACAAGTAACAAGTAACAAATAACCAGTAAAAACCAGTTCAGAAAAATTAGTCAGTTAAAACCAGTAAAAACCAGAATGAAAATAAACAAAAAAAAAGAGTAAAGTACAAACCAGTAAAAAAGAGACCAGAAAAATTAGTAAGTCAAAACCAGTAAAAACTAGAATGAAAATAAACCAGAAAAAATAGTAACTAGTAAAAACCAGTAAAAAAGAGACCAAAATAATTAGTAACTCAAAACCAGTAAAACCAGAATGGAAATAAACTAGGAAAATAGATACCAGAAAACAAGTAACAAGTAACAAATAACCAGTAAAAACCAGTTCAGAAAAATTAGTCAGTTAAAACTAGTAAAAACCAGAATGAAAATAAACAGAAAAAAACAACAACCAGTACAAACCAGTAAAAAAGAGACCAGAAAAATTAGTAAGTCAAAACCAGTAAAAATCACAATGAAAATAAACCAGAAAAAACTAGTAACAAAAAAAAAACCAGTAACAGTAAAAACCAGTCACCAGTAACCAGTAACCAGTAAAAAAGAGACCAGAAAAATTAGTTAGTCAAAACCAGTGAAAACTAGAATGAAAAATAAACCAAATAAAATAGTAACCAGTAAAAACTAGTAAAAAAGAGACCAAAATAATTAGTAACTGAAAACCAGTAAAACCAGAATGCAAATAAACTAGGAAAACAGATACCAGAAAAAACAAGTAACCAGTAACAAATAACCAGTAACAACCAGTTCAAAAAAATTAGTCAGTAAAAATCAGTAAAAAATAGACCAAAAAAATTAGCAAGTCAAAACCAATAAAAATCACAATGAAAATAAACCAGAAGAAACCAATAACAGAAAAAACTAGTAACAAAAAAAAAACCAATAACAATAAAAACCAGTTACCAATAACCAGTAAAAAAGAGACCAGAAAAATTAGTTAGTCAAAACCAGTGAAAACCATAATGAAAAATAAACCAGAAAAAATAGTAACCAGTAAAAACTAGTAAAAAAGAGACCAAAATAATTAGTAACTCAAAACCAGTAAAACCAGAACGGAAATAAACTAAGAAAACAGATACCAGAAAAAACAAGTAACCAGTAACCAATAACTAGTAAAAAAAGAGATCGAAAAAATTAGACAGTCAAAACCAGCAAAAACCAGAATGAAAATAAACCAAAAAAAATAGTAACAAGTAAAAAACAGACCAGAAAAATTAGTAAGTCAAAACCAGTAAAAATCACAATGAAAATAAACCAGAAAAAACCAGTAACAGAAAAAAACCAGTACCAGTAAAAAGTAGTCACCAGTAACCAATAAAAAAGAGACTAGAAAAATTAGTTAGTCAAAACCAGTGAAAACCAGAATGAAAAATAAACAAAAAAAAACCAATCAGTGAAAATAGAAATAAACTACTGTGTATGTGTGTTGAGAAAGCCAAGACAGTGGTGGTCCCTTAAGGCAACATCTTGGCACCAAGACAAGTTGATTACCGTGGGACTCTCTATAAAGCAACATTTCACATTGTGGTCTCAAAGAAGCACTAACATTAAAATAAAAGAAGTGTCTCTTATATGGCAATAAAGAATTCAATTTACTCTCAAGTGAGGTTTGGTACATTGGTATTGATTCAGACAACCAGATTGACATTAAAATAAGATTATATTGTTTCTGGCTTGCTAGATTCTTTTTTTTTATTATTCAAAAGGGTGTCTGAATAGCAATTTGTTGTTATTAAAAGTTTATCATTGATATTGCCCCTAGCTGCGCACTTGAAGCAATCTGGTAAATTATCATGATTTCATATTGTCTAATCTTATTTAATATAAGTTTTTTACTTATTTTCTTAAAGCCATAATGATCCTAACTCAATTTGGGTCAAACTACTACAGCTTTTGTTTATTCTTATTTGGGAATAGTTGCCTTTGAATTCTGCAACCATACTACAGCATAGAGTCGAATACTTTTTAGAATGAAATCATGAAAGCATAGCCTCAATCAACACTAATCTATCATGAAAGCATAATCTGTCGAGAACAAGTAAAAGAAACAAGGGAAATAAACTTATTTCAGAACTATAAGGATCAAAATAAACTTCAGTTCCACATTCTCTCTAACTTTCATCTCTCTAACCTTCCTTCTAGAGTGGAAACAGAGGAGAAGGAAGAATCCCAAAGAATTCGAATACTTTTGAAGCACATGAAGCAAATGTTTGAAGCAGCAAAGTCTAGGTTTGAAAATGGAAAGAGGAATACAAAGAAATCAAATGCGAAGCACCCAAAGAAGAATCCCAATGAAGAATTCATCACAGACACATAATTCGAACAACAATGGCAGGAGTCAGATGATTGTAAATATTCGACATTCAACGCTAAAACCCATTTGAAACTTAAATCGCAAGAGAAGGAAGATTCTTAGCAAAATCTATAGATTCTGTAACTTAAATACACACTAACCTTAAAATCTTGCCCAGTGAAGTCAGCTATCCGATCACCTTCGACGCTGTCTTCCTCCTCTCTGCATTCGTCTCCCCCAAATGGTCGTTCTTGTACTATAAATATTCGACATTCAACCATAAAACCCATTTGAAACTTAAATCGCATGATAAGGAAGATTCTTAGCAAAATCTATAGATTCTATAACTTAAATACACACTAACCTTAAAATCTTGCCCAGTGAAGTCAGCTATCCGGTCACCTTCGACGCTGTCTTTCTCCTCTCTGCGTTCGTCTCCCTAAATGGTCGTTCGTGTTTAAATGTTTGGTCACGTGTGAGGGGCATGCTTGAGGAATGCTGACTAGGCAATATGGCAATATGATGTGTTAAATAAAATGCTAATGAGGCAAAAAAAAATGTATAGTCAGCGTTGACTAACGGTCAACTAACTTTTGGGAGTATTCTGTACAAAATGTAAGTTGAGGGGAGTCTTTTGCTGAGTTTAAAACTTTAGGAGGGTTTTTTGCACATGAAGCAAAGTTTAGGGGGTAAAGTGTAATTTGTCCTAAAATAATTTTAATATACATAGTATATTGTTATAGTGATTTTTTAATATAAATTTAATTTTTGTTAAGTATAAATAATAATTAAAATTATATTATAAAATTTGTTATTAATTTTTTAAATTTTTTTATAATTTAAAATGATTTATGTAAAATAATAGCTATTATCTTATTTTTATAATTTGTTATTATTTTATAACATATAATAATTGATGTATATTGTTTTAAATTTTGAATACAATAAAAGAAGTTCCTATATATATATATATATATATATATATATATATATATATATATATAATTTTGCATATATATATATTGAAGGTACATCAGTAGCTCAATGGTTAAGAGAGTTTCTTAAATTCATAAATTTTCAAGTTTAAATTCTCCATATGCACTTTGTTGATTTTTCTTCAAAATAATGTCACATGTAGTCATTCTATTGGGTATGTCAAATGACATTGAATTTCTCTATGTGGCAACCGCGTGAAAAGTCCAGTTATTATTTTCATTATTTTTTTATGGTATAAAAAAATGATATATTTGAAAAAAAAATTGAAATATGTGGAACATATTTGATAAAAAAAAGTTTATAGACATTAATGAAAACGAGTGTAATCGTTAAGACGTGAAATATAATTTTTCCTATTATTATTACGTGATCTTTATTCGAGTTTTTGGCATTGAATCTTATTTGAAACATTCATATCTCATTCTGGAATTTTAGAATTAGAATATGAAATTTTAGCACTGTTCTAGAACTGCCATTTCAGGTTTTGGGCAATAAATATTGTTTGAAATATTCCTATTGAATTATGAGATTTTTATAATTAAGATCTAAAATCTTGGACGGCCAATAGGTTTTTCAAATCATTTTGTTGAATCTTGTTGTATACTACTTTTGTTATTTTTATATTACTTTTTTTTTGAAATATTTAGACAAAAATATTAGTAAACCAAAAAACTAAAATTGTTATAAAAATTTATAATAATTTTAAAAATAAAACATTACATTTTATTTTTTTTTACAATTAATTTTTTTTTTGCTAATTGGGTGTATGATGTGGCGAGTGATTAGATATGATGTGACTGCTGACATGAAAATACATATATACAAAGTGGGATCTTTTACTTAATGCCACGTGTGCTCAAGTAATTGTTGACTGACAACAAATAACATTTTTCATATGTTTAGAAATTATAAGGATCAAATTCAAAATTTTAAAACTATATGAATCAAATTTAAGATTAGATAAAACTATAGCGACAGTAGGTATACAAAAACATAGGTATCATATAAACAAAGTGATTTATTTTCTCCTTTTGAGTTGGTGGGAACTAGATCTAATTGTGGATCGAGAAGCCTCATTGGACTAATATCCAACTTGAAAAGATTAAAAATAAACTTGAATAAAAAAAATTCAAAATCACCTGAGCAGTGCTTGTGCTTTTTGAAACCTATGCCGAGTCTAGTAAGTCTAAATTAATTATATTTATATCTTACAAAAAAATAAAGAGTATTTTTTAAATAATAAAACTATATATATATATTAGAGTATTTAAAATATTTTATATACATGTGTAATATCTGTAACACCTCAAAATTTCACAAAACTATCTCCATGATAAAAGATTTTTAAGATAAGGTTCCTTAGTAAATAATTATGACAATTCTCAAACCTTAATTTCAAAGATCTCAAATCCATAATTAAAAGCAACTAAGGACCATTAACATCATCACATGCCTTACATCACTATCATTTCGACATATATATACATATCACTGGAGATTAAGTCTTAATTATTTTACAAAAATTATAAAATCTAGGCTACAGCTACTGACTCCCGGCTGCAACCCCGCTATTCCCATTTTGATTTGCACCTGGAAATGGTTAATATAGCACAAAATCATGAGACATAGAAATTTCAGTAGCCAGTAGTTAATCTTGAAAACAAGAACCATTCCCAGTCATAAAAGCAAGTTCATAACTCCATTCATAATTCAGTTTAACTCATCTATGACACTGTCATGCAGAGATTATCCCTAGGTCTTAATACCACAAGAGTCTGTTTCACCTAAAGTGGTGCCAAGGGTCATCACTATTCTCAGTGCCTACCATCAGGGTCTGATTATACCCTGTGGCTCAAAGGTCAGCAAGACTGACACTAGCATCGTCATGCATAGCTGCTTCCACCCTAACCATGGCAAGTCTTATAATGACGCGTACCGTCGTACCCCAGATGCTTAGCGTACACTGCCTTAGCACATGAGTATAATAATAATACAAATATATACATAACAATGCATAGAGTTGAATATCACATAATTCATAATTAAATCATTTTCAGTATAAAACAATTTCAAAATATATGAACAGAGCTTTTATGAAATGTAACTGACTACCTGAATTTACCGTCTCGTACCGATTCCACTCGAAATTATTTTAAGGTGCTGATAAAATAAATTAGCTATTAAAATCTTAATATAGAATATTTAAAAATACTATTCCATTTTTTAAATTCAATTTCTATGTACTAAATACTAATTACATATTATTCACAATCTTATTTCAAATCCCAAATTTAAATAATAAATATAATTAGCTAAAAAAATATCCTAATAGGGAAGAGATTAAAATTACTATTTCATAATTAATTAAATCTTATGCCTCAAAAATTAATTACGTAATATCTATAATCCCATTTATAGTCCCAAATTCAAATAATAATAATCAGCCAAAATTTCTTCTAATTTATTTCTCAAATTCCACCCTATTTCCTTTTTCCTCAACAACCTTGAATTAATTCACTTTAGTCCTTAATGCGAACTTTAACCATATAAATAACCTTCAAAATTTGGTAAATTCCATCAAATTTTAACTAAAATCCCATATATACTAAATCTGGACATTTTCAGAATTTTTACTCTTTCCTTCCAACTTTTCATTTCATTCACTTAGGTCCTCAATAATTATTTTTCCCTTATCTTTTTCATGATCTAAGACCACACTTAGTTTCATATAAGTCCATAGGTCACAAATATATCTTGTTTCGAAATTATACCTACTCCTACAAACTTTTGATTTTATTCAGTTTAGTCCTTGTCATGCATGCATACCTCTAAACTCCATGTTTTTCCATTCTTCTTGCTGCATGGCTCTCCCAAACTCATCTAGGGACTTTCTAAGACATGTTTAATCATTTATTAAACACATGCGAGCCTTAAAAAAAAAGAATTGAAGCTTACCCAAGATTTCCAAGCTTACTTTTCTCCTTTGTTTTTCTGCACTTTTATGCCACTCTTTTTACTGCTGTGAATGTGTATTTAGGACCTCAAATCCACTGCTAAGATGGTCCTTTGGTCAGCACCAAAGTTGCTCAAGGGTGGCTCTGTAAAAGCTTAAGGAAATTTACTGGTTTTTAGAGCTTTCTCTCTATCTCGCTCGGTTTATGCAGAAAATAAGGAAGTTTTGCAGCAACATCATCTCTCTCTCGTGTTCACTTGTTAGGATAGCAGAAAATGGAGCTACAAACCCTCCTTTAACCCCTAAGGGTCCCTTACGTGGCAACCAATGCAAGGAAAACGGATTCTCTCTCTCGATTCCAGCTCATGAAGACAATGCCATGAACTTTCTCTCATCCTCGGCAGCATCACGTGGGCACTGCAGAACAGCTCATGTGTAGTGCTTCATCTTCCCTATTCTCGAGTTCACTCTTGCTTTGCCTAAGGGAAGAGATATCTCTATTCATATGCAAAAAATGGGTGCTGGCCGAGATGGTTCTACTGCCTTAAATCTGCAAAGGAAAGAAAGAAAAGAAAATAAAATGGAAGTGTAGTGGGTGTTCTCTTGAAGGAGTCAGTGGCTGCCTAGCTTGAAGACAACTCACCTTGCTTTCCATAGGTTCACTTTGCAGCATCCTCACGTGGCTACCATGGCCTGCACTGGATGAGATTCTACTGCATAAAGCTTTGTGTTGCTGCCCAAGAAGATGTAGCCAAGCTTTCCATGCCTTAAGTGTTCTCTTCATTCCCAATCCCCTTTTTCTTATATTCCTATCCTTTCTTTTTCAGTTGCATCGCCTTCTGCCCTCACATGATGGTATATTCCTCCTGTAATAAAGAGAAAAGCTGGCCAAACTCTTAAGCACGTGAAGGCAAGCACTCAAGGAGAAAGAGAAAGAGAAAAGAAGAAAAGAAGAAAAAAAAAATGAAGTGGGCCCTCTTCTTGTTGGTTCAATGTTATGATTCGGATGAGGAAGAAAATATGTAAACCTTACATGGTCTCCAACGTGTCTATTTCCATCAAATTTTGTATAGCTAAAATTCTAGATAGGCCATTCACAAATTTTTGTATTTACAAATAGGTCCTTGGTGTAAATGGAAAAATTTTTATTTATTGCCAAAATTTATTTTTGATATTTCCTCTAGCTTTTCTTAGAAAAAAATTTGCTTTCTTTCCATTTATAATTTTCCTCTCAAACTAATATCATTATTTTTATTATTATTATTTTCGTTATAGTCCTTTAGACACTATATTGCCTAAGAATTGGGATGTTACAATATCAATTTGTATAATTTATATAATATACGTTTTAATTTTTTTATAATATACAATATATAGTATATAAATAACTTTCATATTTAATTTTTTGAAAAAAATGGAATTTATTTCCATTACATAAGATTTATCGAACTTGAAGATCAACTATTATATTGCAAGCCTGAATTTATGGGAAAATGATACATACTTAAGGAAGTACATCCTAAAAGCAGTATAAAGAAACTAATTAGAGGCAATACACCCCTAAACCTAGATCAAGGCTAGTCTTCCAAATTTTTTTTTTGGAGAAACATAAAAAAGCAAAAGAGGAGATAAAATTATAAATATGAGCCACCCCTAAACTTTTGTATTTAATTTAAGGCAAAAGTGTGCTTTACGTCTCTAAAGTTTACCTCGATTTTTATTTATGTCCCTCAACTTTTTTTTGTGTCAAATATATCCTACATGTTTCAAATTTTTATAGATATACCTTTTTTTAACATCGTCAGTGGTTTAACGGAGTTGTTGACATGGCAAAAAAGTTTGCCACGTCATACGCCACATGGCCGTATGTTGAAAATGACAAAAAAGCCCCTAAAGCCAATTCATATTTGTGTGACATATGGCACCAACTACGTTGTGACACGTGACATCAATTTTGCAATTAAAAACATCAAAGCTTCATTCATTGAAAAGACTCAAACCCATGACTTGCTATTGCTAAGAGAAGACAATTACCATTTAGCTTAGCACACTTCCTTATCACATGTGCTCAACATTTAATATATAAAGGGGTTATGTTATTATATACAAAAGAAAATTTACACAAATTATTATTATATATTATAAAACAATAATAGATCTTATAATAAAAGAATATATCATTATTTTACATAAATTATTTTAAATTACAAAAAAGTTTAAAAATTTTAAAAAACAAATCTTGGAATATAAATTTAATTATTATTAAAAATATTGTCTTATAATATTTTAATTCAATTGATTCAACTATGGTCTCATATTTTAAATATTTGTGAGAAATACATTAATTATATATTTTAATATTTTAATATCTATAAAATTTTAATATCTAAATATTTGTGAGATGTACATTAATTATAATTAATATATATGTCACAGATATAAAAATATTAAAATATAGGAACATGGTTGAACCATTTGAATTAAAATATTATAAAAAATATTTTTGATGTGCATAATATATTTTTAATAATAATGAAATTTATATTATAAGTTTTTTTGTTAAAATTTTTAAACTTTTATGTAATTTAAAATTATTTAAAATGTTGATCATAATAATATAATTATTTTATATATTAAATTTGAGTATATATGATAAGAGATTGTGTTTAGTCGAATGGTAAATATCTTTTTTTGTCAAATGGATTCGAGTCTCTTCAATGAAACTTTGATTTTTTTTTTCAATTGCAAAATGGTGCCACATGTTGCTACATGAATGGTGCCACGCGTTACAACACAATTGGTGAAACGTGGTGCTGCCATAGTGCCATGTGTCATAGCGTGATTGGTGACACGTGTCATGTGTCACAATGTGATTGGTGACACTTGTCATAATGCCACGAGTCATAATGTCAATAGTGTCATGTGTCACGATATGATTGGTGACACATGTCACAACGCAATTAGTGTCATGTGTCACAAAAATATGAAATGACTTCAAGGGCATTTTTGTCATTTTTAGCATGTGGTCATGTAGCATATGATATGGCAAATATTTTTGCCACGTTAGCAACTTTGTTAAACTACTGACGTCGTTAAAGAAAAAGGAATATTTGTAAAAATTTGAAACATATTTGACACAAAAAAAGTTTAAGAACATAAATGAAAATCAAGGTAAATTTTAGGGACATAAAGCACACTTTTGCCTTAATTTAATATTCAATGAAATTGAATAACATTATAAATATGGGCCAAAATAAAAAGTGTCATCTGTTTTTAAAAAGCCCGCCGATCTTAAAATGAGCTTGACTTGTACTATGGCAAAACAGGCCAACTTGCAGGCTTAGGGTTTAGGGTATACGAGCTAACATTTGAAGAGCCCATTCCTGTTAATGGTGGGTTGGCAGATTAACCGAAGATTTGAGGGAGAGATGAGATATTTGAAAGAAGGAGAGATAAGAGATGTGGGAGGGAGAGGATCCTTCTTTTTTTTTTTTTTTTTTTATCTTCTTTGCTGCTTGTTTTGATGCTAGATTTGGATGAGGGAGGGAGAAGGTTCATCGCTGATTAGACGAGGGAGACAAGGCTAGATCTGCCAATCTAGGCAGTGGTGGGTGGTGGCGCTGAGTGCTTCACTAACTGTCAATGGATGGTCGCCATCGTTGTCGGTTGGTTGGTGCAACATCCAGTTTGTTGTTGTGCTTTTACCTTCTACTTGTGTGTGTGTGTGTGTGTGTGTGTGTGTGTGTGTGTGTGTGTGTGTGTGTGTGTGTGTGTGTGTGTGTGTGTGTGTGTGTGTGTGACACACAATGGCAGTGTGGGGCTGTGGTGTGTGTCCGCTTCTACCTTCTGTCTCCTACTTATTTTTTTTTATTTTTGCCTTTTGGTATTATACATTAAAAAACAAAAAAAAATAACATGCAATTTTTTTTTACAAAATTGAAATAATTTACATTAAAATGGCACCAAGCTAGGATTACATAAGATTAACCATCACTTAAAGATCGTCAAATACATTATATTGAATTTATGAGAAAAATGTGCATAATTTAGGAAAACATATCCTAAAATTAAGTAACAAAACATATACAACAAAACTAGAAGACTAAAATGAGGTAATACACTCTTGGATTCTAAATCAAGTGGATTAAATAGAGACAACACACCCTAAACACTACATCAAAGTTAGTCTTGTAGCAACCCAAAATAGATTGCAGCTACATTGCCACACGCCACATCTAGCTACTGCAAATGCAATAGCTTATCCATCCACCAAATCTAGTTTCCTCGGCTTCGGAGATCAAGAAAAGGGTAGGGAAGAAGATCAAGGTAGGATTTGATATAAAAAAAATCTCTTACAAAGAAGAGGGAAGATCTTTTACAAAAATAAGGAGAAAAAAAACTCTCACAAGGGAGGAAAAAGAAAAATGACGAGAAAAGAAGGAGAAGGAGAAGCAGCCCTCATCGGTAGTGCATAGGTTGAACATGAAGAGGCGCTGCGTAATGAGCTAACCTGTGAGTTATACGGATTCAATATCAATAACCGGTGGGTTACACAAATTGGGCCATTTCAACTCGATTTTAAATGAGCTAATTTTTGACTACCCAACCCATGGATGAGTTGGACACTTGGACATATGTTGAGAGCTCCAATTGTGAGATTGTGGGGAACATAATAAACTAGTGTTATTAGACTCGGTCTTGCCATTGACTTGGGAAGAACTTCGGGTCACCGAATCACTAATTTAATTGCCAGGTCAATCTAGCAATTGCTGACCTGAATAAATAAATTTAAAAAATTAAAAATTATATATATACTTATATTTGTTTACTAATAAATTTAAAACTAAGTAAAATAAATAATTTATATGTAAATTTCACACTTTAAAGTCTAAAAACCATAGTCATTAGTAATAAATAATTAAAATACAAATATCCAAAAATATTTTTTGTCTAAAATTACAAATAATTTTTTAAAAATATTTTATTGTTATTTTTAAAATTAGATGATTGTATAAAATTCTTCTTATACTTTTCAGTTTTTCTTGATTTAATTTTTTTAATATCAAATAATTATATAAATATAATTATTTTTTTATCTCCTAATTCATTAGTAATAATATACATTTTTTGTTAAATTAAATGCCTTTTTCATTTTATTTTTTGTTATCTTACCACATCCTCATTTTGATTTTTGGGTTAGAATAATTTTTACACCTTATATATATATATATATATATATATATATATAATATTTCACTTATATAAATTAAGAAGTTAATAACAAAATGGTAAGACACACAATATATAGATAGGGGGATAGAGTTTGATTTTTGATAAATATGCAATTTTTTTAAAAATTTCATACAAATTTAAATATTATAAAAAAAATGTATGGGTTAATCGAGTTGACCTCAATCAGGTCAAAAGCCTAGATCGTTTTTTACTCAACCAGATCACCCTGATCACTTATTACCGATTCAAAAAATATAACTCAGACTTGATCATGAGTCATTGGATCGACCCGCCAAGTCATTCTCTGATAATATTGTAACAAACCATTGAAAGACATAAAGAAAATTCAAATTAAAATAAATTGTTAAAAATGACATGATACGTCACTCTATCACTGACATGACACTAACTAAGAAAAGCTCTTTGTAGAAGTACCAATACTGGAATCTTCGTTTTTAAATAGAGGGCATGGCAAGATTTCTCTATTAACGCCATTCCTTCATATGCAGATCTGGAAAATTTTTATTTTTACATGGTTGTTTCTTTTCAATTAAAATTTAGCAAATTTAGTCAATGAATCGCATGCATTAGAGATAATTGAAAATTGAATGGTAAAAATATGGATTTTAAATGCACAATTTTCATCTCCTCTTCCAATCGGTACTTCAAAAGAAATCATAGTACAAAGCAACCAAAGAGCTTTTCTTGGTTCATGTTAGCATGCTTTTTCAGTTCTTTTTTTTGGATAAATGCCTCTTCAGTTCTTTAGTATCATGTCAGCGATTTTGGTGGCATGTTATGTCAATTTTAATGATAATGTATATGCTGATTGAGTCTACCTTAGCAAAATCATTAGTAGGTTATTAACTATATGGATGGAGGGACCAAATTAGTTGAGAGTGGATCTTTTTAAGGACTATATTGATACAAGTTATCTTTTGAAAACCAAAATAATAATAAATCAATTTTCAGGGACAAAAATAATAATTTACTCAGGAAAACGAAAGACAGTTGCGTACTTGAGATGACATTGGTGGGAACAAAGGGAGAAGAAACTTGGGGAGCAAGTATTTATTGTTGAATTTTCAAAATTTTCAAAAAGCAACTAATAATTGAATAGTACCACTGGCCTTTGTCAATTCTTCTGCATCTTTTTCTTGAAAAATTAATAAATCGACAAAGGGAGAAGAAACTTGGGGAGCAAGTATTTATTGTTGAATTTTCAAAATTTTCAAAAAACAACTAATAATTGAATAGTACCACTGGCCTTTGTCAATTCTTCTGCTTCTTTTTCTTGAAAAATTAATAAATATAATTTTTTAAAATTAAATTGACACATTTAATTTTTTAAAAATTATAATTATAATTTCTTTTGAGAATCCAAAAATGATTAATTTACTTTTAATTCTAGAATCTTCTACTAAGTATTTTATTCGGATACATCACCATAAGTTAAATACTGCTTAGTTGAGACATACCCAGAGCTTTAGAGATATCCTACGAGCAGATTTTTCTAGCGTTTGAATTTGTAGCCTGTTGGGAGGGACAAGTAGCATGTTTGTATTCACGTAAGATCGGATGGTCAAGATGGACAGACAAGCTTCTGTTCGTAGCTATTGAATCTCTTAGATCCAATAGTCACTATTAGAGTTAATGAAATGTACCATTTCACTAGCTTTTTTTTTTTAACATTGTAACCCTTCAGTCAACCAGATGCTACAACGTGTCCGTCTGGATTGAGATCGTCTCCAATACTTAAAAGTATTGGAGAGTCTCATACTCTTATTTGATCCATTAGATTGAAGTATAAACGATCCAAATCGTATAGAAAGGTTTAATAGGGACTTAAATGAAGTTAAATATGATATTAAATCAAGTAAAAGATAAAAAAAAATTTAAATTAAGATTTCTTCTACGTCCTTGTTAACCTTTTTGTGCGATCTGAATTATCTGTAATTCAATCTAATGAATCAAATAAGAGTATAAGATTTTCTAATACTTTTAAGTATTGAAGAATATCTTAACCCACCCACTAATTTGCTTGACCTGCTTGCACCATGACCTCGACCCACATGAAGACCACCTCTTGCTTCGACAAAAAGAGACAATGACAGCTTCTCACTCTCCAACAATTGTTCCTGCCATTTTCCCTGCGTCCAGCTTCACTTGTCCGTTGGAAATGTATAAAAATTTCTAACTCTTTAAATATTGGGATGGCATCTTAAAACTGTGAGAGATAAAAATTTCCTAGTGTAGTGACAGAGAAAGTTCAGCTGGAAAGGGAAAGAAAGTTCATTGCTTTGTCTAAATTTATCATCTCCTTCTCCTCATTGAATGAATTCAAGTATAACTGATGCTATTAATTGCATTAGATGATTGAGTGACAGAAGATGTATAATGTGGTCTACTCCTGCAAGGATTTGACTGAATAAATCAATAAGTGGAAGAGGACTTTCTTACAAGCTGAAGATTATGAGAAATTACTTTATGATGTCAAACTTAATAGCATTTTATTTTTTAGTAATTTAAGATAGAGTGTGTTATGCTTTAGAAAGGATAAAATTTATTAGATGTAATTTTTTTCTTTAAATTCATTAACTATACCATTATTACTTGTATTCTCCATTGGTTTGCTGGTGTTGTTTGTATATTGATCATCTGTAAAAGAGACTCAAGAATGCCAAATAAATAAGAGGAATGCCATAATATATTGAAGGAATGCCTATTTCATTTTTTGTTTTGTTACCTCACTATTGGGCTTTTGTTTCTCAAGATGCTTATATCATGACCAAATATTACCTTTTATTTCATCTCCTCTTCTAATCTTGTGGGCATCATGAAGCACTTCAAAAGAAATCATAGAACAAAGCAACCAAAGAGCTTTTCTTGGTTCATGTTAGCATGCTTCTTTAGTCCTTTAATTAGTATCACGTAGCTATTTTGGTGGCATGTTATGTCAATTTTAATGATAACGTATATGTTGTTTGAGTCTACCTTAGCAAAACCATTAGTAGGTTATTAACTATATGGATGGAGGGACCAAATTAGTTGAGAGTAGATTTTTTAAGGACTAAACTGATATAAGTTATCTTTTGAAAATCAAAATAATAATAAGTCAAATTTTTAGGGACCAAAATAATAATTTACTCAAGAAAAAAAAAAAAAGAAATTTACGTACTTGAGATGACATTCGTGGGGCCAAAGGGGGGAAACTTGGGGAGCAAGTATTTACTGTTGAATTTTCAAAATTTTCAAAAAGCAATGAATAGTACCACTGGCCTTCATAAATTCTTGTGCTTCTTTTTTGAAAAATTAAATTCACACATTTGATTTTTTAAAAAAATTACAATTATAATCTTTTTGAGTATCCAAAAATGAGTTATTTACTCTTAATTCTAGAATCTTCTATTAAGTACTTCGTTTTGTACACGTCACCATAAATTATATATTACTTAGTTGAGACATACTCGAAGTTTGAGGGATACCCTGTGAGCATATTTATCCATAGTTACCGTCCCTTAACCTAAATTGATTAATAGTGATAATAGTTCAAGTGGGGAAGAGGATTCTCTTATTCTCATGTGGTAAAATAAATTCATGGTATTAACAATGTTTTAACTATGGAATCGGCAATTGATCTAATTAAACTATTAGTTTATAGTTCATTGATTTGATTGTGATTGAATTAAAGTTAAATTAGTAATAATTAAATAAATAATAAATATATAACTTTATATATTAAAAATATATAATATAATAAATTAATAAACATTTTTATACTTAATCTTAATAAACTTATATTATATATATATATGTATGTATGTATGAAAGTAATTGCTTTTCTATTTTTTTTTCTTGTTCTCTTATATGTTTTTGTGGCAAAATTAATATTATTATAAAAATTTAATTAAAAAAAAAGAAATATAACAAGAGAAAAAAAAAAAAAATAAAAGCATGCTAAATTTCATATAGTATAAGATATAATTGTATTTTGTAAATAATAATTTTTTTTTACAAAAATTTATTTATTATTGACCAATTTTTTGACTAGCTAGAGTTTGGTACGATTTTGTAATTTATGATATTAACAGAAATTTGTATATATATATATATATATATATTATCATAACAAAAATTTTGTAATAATTATTTGATTACTCAGATACTCAATACGCAATATGATATAAATAATATAATATAATTTATATATTAAAATCTTATAATAAAGAATTATCAGATAAATATAAAATACTCAATGTTGATATCTGTATTTACTTAATATTTTATGAATATTTATTTTTTATTATTTGTATCATATTTGATATTCGAGGAATGATAAATTTAAATTTAATTCAAACAACTATTATTGATAGTGAGCATAGAATCTGCCCTATCCGTGATATTTGCCCTATCCATCCAACTCGCTCAATCCGATTCGACACACAAAGTTAGATTGGGTTAGATTAAAAAATGAAAAAAAACTCAACCTGACTAATAACAGATTGGATTACGGATTATTAACTCGATAAATTTTAAATATATATATTTTTTATATGTCTCGACTACTTTGCAGTTCTGCACTACACTAGGGTTCCACTTTCTCGAGTCACTTTCCCATTTATCCCTCCTCTCCTCGCCCTCGGCCGTCTGAGTCTTTTGGGTGCGTGGTGCTTGTAGCGGTCTCCTTTTTCTTCGCTTCTGAAGTTCTGTGCTTCTTCACTTTGGTCTTCCTCAACGTCCCTAGTATAGCCAGTCTTCTCACTTCTGCTCAACGTCCCTTTCCCTTACCTGCGAATAGAGAGAAACTGAACCAGGCAAAGCAAACCATAAAAGAAAATCAACAAACCAACCCACAACTGAATACACAAACTCAGAGCCACCACCTCTCTTGCTCTCAGTCTTTCTCTCTTCCTTTCTACTCATTTTCGTCTTCCTCTCTTCTGTTTTTCTCATGGGTTTTGCCTATTGAGTGCCTATTTCGAAGAAAAATAAACCAATGACTTGGAAAAGCAAAGGACAGGTCTCTTCTAGAAGCGTTATATCGCAAAAATGGGCACTTCTTCTGTGTCTCGGAAGCTTCTTTGCTGGGATGTTCTTCACTAATAGGTCCATCCCCTATCTCTATTATCTCTTTTTGCCTTATTATTTTTAAAGAAAGATACTTTCTTCTGGGCCTTGTAGAATTTGGTTCAAATTATTTATTTATTTATTTTTTTTTCAAGATACTGGAGGATTGTATATCTTTAATTTGTGTTCCCAGATAATCATTTAAAAAAAAAAGTTCAACTCGCACAGAAATTAACCCGCTAGATATAGATTAGATTGGTTTGGTTCAGAAGTCAAAATTGCTGTTAGATTGGTTCGGGTTCAGAATTCGAAATTGCGGAATGTAACCCAAGCCCAAGCCCAAGCCCAAGCCCAACCGCTAGTCTATGGTTAGTTCGGCAACCCTACCGGGCTCAGCCCTAATCACTGATTATTCCAAGTATCTACAACTATTGTTATTCCTGTGTACCGGTGTCTGGTGGAGTTCACTTCTTTTAGTTAGTTTTGCAGTATTATCAATCTTTACTGTGACTAAAAGATTTAAAAAGGTGGTGTCTTTAAAATTTTATTATTATAATTTTTTAAAGAATAAATGTATCTTATTAAATTATTAATATGACCCCGATCTCTTATCTTTGAGCGGTTTCGTCCGCCCCGACGACGAAGTCTGCGATGAAAAAAATGGCTATTCATCAGACTTGAATTAGCTGCTTCAATATTCCATACTTTCCCTTTTTTTTTCCTCTCCTCCTCAGTTCTGATTGATTCATCAGACTTGAATATGCAATAACGAGCCCACCAGCTCGAATGCCGGAAAAATCGCCCGTAGATTCAGATTTCGTCCAACGGATCAAGATGAGATCCACTACCTGAAGAACAAATTGATGGGTGATAATTTCATTGTCCAGATTGTCCCTGAGACCAGTGGGATTTACCAGGTATTGCCCACTTTAAATTGAAATGTGTTTTTTTCACTTTAATCCTCTTTTGCTGTGTGTTTGATTTTGCGTTCTTTTCTTCGTGAAATTGTGCTGTTTTAGTGTTTTCCATGATGAAGTCGGATGACCCAGAATGGTTTTTCTTCAGACTTCGCGATTTCATGCATAAGGAGCATGATCTTTATAGAAAACCAGAATTTTCTTGGTCCCAATGACATTGTTGGTGCCCTGAGCCTTGATGTTCCAGGAACATCAACTTTCGAGGCACCAGCAATGTCAATGGTACCTAGAGTATCATGCGGTTACCATTCCTGTTAGCCAGGTAGGCTTTCCATTCTTTCATTTCGCATCCCTGGCGCGATCATCAGGTTCATCTTCGTCAAATTTGGACTGCTCCATTTTAGATAGGACAATCCAATTAAAAAAATTTATAAAAGAAAAAGTCAGACCTTCATGAGTTTTTCCCCCCTTTGATTTGAATGGTTGATATGAAATAAACTACTATGAAAATATGACCCTCGTGCTCTCACCTTAGAACATGAGAATATCTAAATTGAAATATAACTTCAATAGTTAGGTGTTTGAGATATTAAGCACAAGAATTGGTGGGCATATGAATAGTTCTTGACATTGCCTATGTTTACCATTGTACCCATTTTGTCCTTATCAAGTCAGCTCAAGTTATTATAATATCCACGCTTTATGTCTTAGAATTTTCTTAGAAATAAGATTAGTGGTTGTCTTAATACTACATAGTGATTGGCTAGGTTACTAAAGTCCTCTGAAATTGTGTTTATACTCTATTTAATATAGCGCAGTTTTCTCAACTCAGCATTGTTTGGTCAGGATACTTTATCATTAGTTTGCATGAGAGACTGTTGATTCTGCTGTATAACTTGTCTAAGAGACAAAAAAGAACAAGACATGCTTCACCATATCTCTAGTATAGCAGCTTAGGTGTTCTTTTTTTGAAAAACAGCTTAGGTTTTCGCACTTCATGTGTAGTTGCTGCTTTGCTTGAAACCTTCTTGTGTGTTTGAGATCTTGCAGCAGATCTCTGTCACTCCAAGTTGTCTGATCTTGAATGATACTTTGTTTTGCATCTCCTTGGAGCTGGAGGGGAATATTGGACAGATGGTTCCTGCTGTTTGGGAGGGAAGGGGAAGTCATACTCCTTTTTTATTATCAATGATGTCAAGAACTGTTCCATATCTGTATTTCGATCTAAACTGTCTTCTTCTGTCTCTAAAGCTGGAGGCGAATGAGAGCCAACCCTTGTTAGAACGCAAATGGATGGATAATGTTTATCTGCAGGCAGATCATCGGAAGAAGTGTCCGCTCCCTGGAAATGATGTTGAAAATTATTTTCTGTTTCAATTACAACTAAGCATTAAACAGCTTTGTCACTCATTGGTTAGACCAAAGAGCTAATGCTGTTAATTTTTCATTACAGATTCAACATCTGGACTTCATAGAAAACGAAATATACTTTGGACTTTGGAGGGTTGACATGAGAAGGTTAGCGTTTAGAGAATCAAATTGAAGAATGTTGTTTGAGAAAAATGGATCAGGAACTGCGAAAACTGTTAATGGGATTCCAGTAACATTGTCAACTGATTTCTACTTTCAAAATGATCATCAATCAAATGTCAAAGGATCATTCAACACCCAAAAGTTCATTCTACAATCATTTATAGTGACAAAAACACACTACAAGTAAGCATTAATATGAAGTGTTCAAGCCCAATTCAAAAATTCAGTAAACTTACACTCACCAGTATTTGGATACAATAGTGTAAAACAACACGGTATTTAACATTCTCATGTTTGATATCATATTTGGAAGTTCTTATGGTATACATTCGGTTCTATTGACAGTTCTATTGTTATTCTATGGCTTTTTTTTTTTTTTTCTAAGATAACGTTTCTGCAAGAATGAATATTCCTTGAGAATCTCCATGGCACTTAAAAACCTTTCGTAGTCTAATTTTGCATTTCATCTGATGCCTTGTGCACTTAAAAATTTGTAATTATATGATTGTAAGGCTAAATAGATTTGTTTTGTGGGCTACACTATGTAGGTCAACCTTATATGTAACTAATTTATTTAAATCTTGGGAGCTTTGTTGAAACAAATTAAGTTTAAACTTTCTTATAGTTTCTGGGTGCATTGGCTTATTGGTTGGACCACCTAGTCCAGTTCAGTTTTAATAACACTGGAAACGGATAGGCTGCCATTTTAATAAAACTGGGGTGGCCTTTATGGCAAAAGTTTTAAAGCTGTTTGCAATTTGCTGAATCTGTGCCTTTGTTAGCTTTAGAAATGGCTATTCATATTTAACAAATATCTGTTAGTGATCTCAAAAAACAATTGTAGATTGTTAAGAGATGTTTCATTAAACCCTACCGGCCTACCCTATCATTATTGTCAATCTACATAGTTCAGAAGCTTCTGGACAGATTTTTTATATACTGAAACTGGACCAGGATCATGCTTCTGAAGAAAGAAATACAAAACTTCATTCTTTATGCAAAGTTTTGAAAAACCAAATAGAACAACAAACTGAAGCACTCTATTGTATGTATGTAGCAACAAAGCTGACTGGCTAATTGTTAAAAGCTTCAATTCATTCTCAGAACTAAAAGCCACTGGTGGCGTATTTAGATAGATGCTATTTGCTTCAATAGTGCTCTCAAGAAGAAATAAATATGATATTGGAAAGCTTGGCTTGATAAACTAGTCCATAATTCATGTTGCAATACACATCTTTGGCCTTAAGTCAGAAAATTCACATTACATTGAGCTTCAGGATGGCAGTTGCAGAAGTAATGAGGATAAGAAAGTAAAGCTTGCATCATTCTTAGACCCCATCAACTGTCCCTACATATCTTATCATAAAATGCTTTGAAATGTCCCTACTCAGCATGGACAGCACTCACCACATGTAAAAACGTCCTAAATACTAAATAGTGATACTACAAGCAGAGGAAGTTGTGATAATTGACATTGCAGCTTGAAGATTTCAATTTTTATATTTACCAATATGGTGTGTAAAGTATACTAATTTGAAGACCAAGCAGGAAGCCATCGAGTCTTAAGGTGAACTATGATGTGCTCTTCCCCTGTGCAGTAGTCAAGGGAAGAGAGGATCTTATCATGGATAACAAAACTAAAGCTACATACTTGCTGGTGCTGTAGGTTTTAGAGAAAATTATTATTTTAGTCCTTAAAAGATTAGTTATCTCAATTTAATTTTTAAATGTCTCAATTTAGTCCTTTTGTTACTAGATTTTAAAATATACTGTTGTCAAATTTTAAACTTTTCATTGTCAAAAGTCATTTTGACAAACATGGACAAATTCAAGACAAACAATTTTTTAAGGGTTAAATTGAGATGTTCTATCTTTTAAATTTCAAATTGAGGCAATTGTAATCTCTTAGACCAAATTAATAATTTACTCTAGTTTTATTTTTTAGTTTTTGATGGAATTTACTCTAGGCTGTAAGAAATGGGACAAAGATTGTCGTCGGAATCCCCTATGACCAATGGTGGGCGCGACACGTGAAAGACACGTCTGGAAGAAAAATCTTCTAGTCGTAGTATGCTGGAATTGAACGCGTGACCCACGGAGAAAATATGAGTATTAACACCATTCAACTAATGGCTTCTTTTTACTTACTCAAAATTTAATATATAAGGAAATTACGATATTATATACAAAATTTAAAATAATATACACAAATTATGTATAATAAAACAATAACAAATTTTTTAATAGAAGAATATGTTTTATTATGTATAACTCATTTTAAATTATATAAAAGTTTAAAAATTTTAAGAACAAATCTTAAAATATAAATTTAATTATTATTAAAAATATATTAAAATCTATAAATCCATTTTGCATCATACCTTCATTTACATAGATAACATCTTTTTTTAAAAAAAAAACAATACAAGATCATACCAAGCTTTTATATCATTTCGCCTAAACGACATAGCAATATATTAAAATTATTTTATTATAGTATTTTAATTTAACTTGTTTAATTATTGTTCAACCATTGAATTGTGAATCACTCAATGTTAGATTATTATTTTACTTAACTCATTTTAATGATCAGAATAGTCAAATCAATTGAATTAAAATATTATAAAAAATAATTTTAACATACATGATATATTTTTAATAATAATTAAATTTATATTATAAGTTTTGTTCTTAAAATTTTTAAATTTTTATATAATTTAAAATGAATTATTTAAAATAATAACATATTTTTTATTATTTTATTATATATAATAATTTATGTATATTATTTTGAATTTTGTATATAAGAATAGAATGACTTTATATATTAAATTTTGAATATAATGGGTAACAAGAAGCCATTGCTTAGATAGTGTCAATGTTTCTATTTTTCTTATGGGTCACAGGTTCTATTCCAACTTATTGTAATTGAAAGATTTTTCTACCAAATGTGTCTATCACGTGTCGTGTCATCATGGATCATAGGAGATACTAATATGAACGTGCAAGATGCTGTCCATTTTTTTGAGATCCAATAGTTTAAAATTCACGCCAACTACGTCATGGAAGCACCTTCGTTAGACAATCTCTGTCCTGAGAAACGTTTGAATGTATAAAGCCCATAAAAGCTTCCCTTTCTGTTGCCATGTGTCTCTGTTGTATCAACTTTACGCAGAAACTCTAACCAATTTTGGTGATCCCTGGCCAAGTTTTTCCGGGCGATGGAAAAGCATTCAGCATTGTATGAAAACTTGAATTTTATATTTAAAAATTTTGTATAGAGTGGATATATCTAAAATATTCTCTGAAAAAAGATATTACTTTTTCGTGTTGTAGGTTGTGAAAACTTTGCTTCCATTTCCAGTTCCCAAAAGAGAATTAATTAATAGGGAAAAGGCAGTGTTATCAAACTCAGTTTGGTTATTAACCTGAATAGATCATCGGATCCCTAGTTCAATCACTAGGTCATTAGGTTAATTGTTGACCCAAGTAAATAAATTAAAAATTTTAATATATATATATATATATATACTTTTATTTGATTACAAATAAATTTAAAACTAGTTAAATAAATAATTTATATACAAATTTCAGATTTTAAGTCTTAAAACTATAATCGTTAATCATAAATAATTAAAATACAAATATCTATAGATAATTTTTTATGTCATAAAATTATAAATAATTTTTTTAAAATAATTGATTGTTATTTTTTAAATTAGCTGATTATATAATATTTTTTGTTTATGCCCTTCAATTATTGATTTAATTTTTTTCATCAAATAATTATATAAATATAATTATTTTTTCTTATTTCTTAATTAATTAGTAATAATATACTTGTTTTTTTGTTAAAATAAATGTCTTTTTCATTTTTTTTTGTCATCTTGTTACATGTACATTTTGATTTTTGGGTTAGAATAATTTTAACACATTATATATATATATATATATATATATATATATAATATTTCACCTATATAAATTAAGAAAAAATTGATAGTAAGATGGTAAGACATAGAATCTATAAGTGGGGCAATAGAGTTTAATTTTTGATAAGTGCGTATTTTTTTTTCTAAATTTTCATACAAATCTGAATATTAAAAAAAAAAAAAGATTCGAGTCTGGATTAATATAATATGGTCAAAGCTTGGGTTAGCATTGACTCAATCGGGTCACTTAAATCAATTTCAGGTTACTTGCAACTGTTCTAAAATGATTGACTCAAACTATTTCAGCATTGGTTGAGTCCTAAGTCAACTTATTAGCCCAGTACGAATTTGATAACTAAAAGTAGCATAAGCATACACCTACCACTCAACTAATTTGTTGAAAATTGAAATAGCATCTAAATATTATTATCACTTTCTTATCCCTTCATTTTTGTCATGAATGGACTAGTTTGTTTGTTTGGGAGCAACAGATTCTAGTGGGGAACATAACAAACCACTTTAAACATAAGTATTACAAAATTGACTAAAAGATTCTTTTTTTTTTTTTCGTTTCATAAAAGCATTGGAATGACAGGTACTTGTGATGGGGGCCAAAAATAGAAAATTGTGGAGCAAGTCTTACTATTTCCTTAAGTTCAGAATATTCAATTTACAGAAATCCAAAATTACTGCCTTCATAGTTTCTTTTTTGCTTTTCAAGTTTTGTTTTAGATTAAAAATTACGTTAGAATTTAAGTGTTAACCATACATTTTATATGCACAATTGTGTTAAGTTAAATTGGATTGATGAATACTTTCTTTTAATTTGTCGTTAATAATTTAGGTTGTAAGTTAGGAGATTTTAACTTGTACCGCACTTGAACTAACACAATTAAAATGGGTCAATTTAACCATGCACAAATCCAGCTGTTGTGGGAAAAGGATCCTTTGACATAACATCCTTCTACTGGATCCGGATCCTTTACTTATAATTTTGCCTGCTCAGTTTTTAGCAACGGTTTTTACCGTTGCTAAAAACTTTTAGCAATAATTTTATTATTACTAAACTGTTGCTAAAGGTTTTTAGCAACAATGAAAATAGTTGCTAAAAACCTAGCAGGCCTCTGCTTGGTTTTTCTCCAAACAGAGGATCCGTGCGCCCCTCTACCTTACCTAAGTGGCCAATCAAATTGTGACAAATGGCACTCATTTTGGAATTTATAAAAACAAAATTACTAATTCAAACCCCATAATGTGGAGGAAGTAGAGAAATGCTTCTGCAATCAAACCAAGCATCCGTTCCCTCAATATGTAATCAACATTTTATATATATAATAGACTATATTATTAGATACAATACTCAAAATATTTATCATATATTATAAACAATAGCAAATCTTATAATATAAATTTTAAAATATATAATGACATATTTTTCTATTATAAGATTTGTTATTGTTTTATGCATAATATATTTTTAATAATAATTAAATATATATCATAATATTTGTTATTAAAATTTTTAAAATTTTATGTAATTTAAAATGTGTTGTATAAAATAATGGCATATTCTTCTATTATAAAATTTGTTATTGTTTTATAATATACAATAATTTGTGTATATTGCTTTGATATTTTAATATTTGTAAAATTTTAATATATGTAAAATATTAAATATCTGACAATGATCAAATTAGTTAAATTAAAATATTATAAAAAATATTTTTAGTATGCATAATATATTTTAATAATAATTAAATTTATATTATAAAATTTGTTATTAAAATTTTTAAACGTTTATGTAATTTAAAATGTATTATGTAAAATAATAATATATTTTCTATTATATGATTTGTTATTATTTTATAATATATAATAATTTATGTATATTGTTTTGATATTTTAATATTTGATTGTAAAATATTAAAATATTAAAATATCAGACAATGGTTAAACCAATTAAATTAAAAAATTATAAAAATATTTTTAATAAGTATAATATATTTTAAATAATAATTAAATTTATATTATAAGATTTTCTACTAAAATCTATAAACTTTTAAGTTATTTTATATGAGTTATGTAAAATAATGACATATTCTTCTATTATAAGATTTGTTATTGTTTATAATATATGATAAATATTTTGAGTATTGCATATAATAAAAGAATTTGTTATATATAAAATGTTGACTACATATTAAGGGAACAAATGCTTGGTATAATGGCAGAAGCATTTCTCCACTTCCTCCACATTATGGGTTTGAACTAGGAATTTTGTTTTTATTAATTCCAAAATGAGTGCCACTTGTCACAATTTGATTGTTCACATTATGTAAGGTAGAGAGGTGTTATGTCAGAGAATCCTTTTCTGCTGTTGTGGCCTGTGGACTTAAACGGTCTGCAAGCCCGTTATTTATTTATTTAATAGGATTAATAAATAATTTCTTTTAGACTTATTGTGAGCAAATGGTAGAGTCCTTCATATGAAGAGAAATTTCAGACAATGCCGAAATTACATATGTATAGATTGATTGAATGCTAATTTATGATTTAAAATATTAAATTTTAAAGTTAGGATGTGATGTAAATTTTCCTTGATTATCTTCTTTTTGTTGTTTTAAGATTTTGTTGGTATGTAAGTTATATTTTAAATTTCAATAAACTTATAGATGTTATTGTTGTTGCTAATCCAAATGTATATTTGAAGAAATAAAAGAAGAAATAATCAAAGGAAGACACAAATTTTGATCATAGCAGACCTATTAGGTTAGTAATTTTTATTTCAATTTATTTTCATCATTAATTAATATATTTATCTAAATTAATTCATATAATACCTTATTTTTTGTTCTTCTTTTCATTTAACGTTATTCACATTCTATTTTCAAAGTATTTATATCTAATAAATCATCTTATATGTGTTTTAATATGGCTTGAATTAATGTCTTATTATTTTTGTACATGTATTCTTTTATATATTTTTTAATTATTTTTATTTATTTGATAAACAAAAATTGTGACATTTGTACTAATCCGTGAATCGCATGGGTCATTACTAGTTATGTATAAATATAGTGACATTATGTATCAAAGAAATTGTAATTTTTAAATATATAGAAATATATGATGATATTGTTAATAAAGTTTAAAAAAATTATAACAATGTTAAAACTAGTTAACTTAATAGAATTAAATTCTAAAAAAATTAAAATACAGTTAAACCTCCATAAATTAATAACCTCTCTAAAATAATATTTTTTTCGATTCCCATTTGGACTAGTTTACAAAATTAGTAATTTTGATAAATTAATAAGGTAATAATTTGTAGGATAATCCTTATATAAATCTATGATCTTGTCAATATCATAAATTAACAATTCTCTAAAATTACAAATATAATTCGAACAATTTAGTAAAATATGAGTCTATTATTGTTTGTTTTTCCTTGAAATTTAAATCCAGGTGGATTTCATTTTTATCTTTTCTCATTCCATTAAAAAACTATAGTATCATGTTCTTGAATTACAACAAAAAATTGTGAAAGTATATTTAGTTCTAGTATAATGAATCCTAGATGCAAGTGACTTCTATTGAATTTTATTTAATTAGTCAATATAATGAATATTGTTTAAGTACTAAAAACAATGAATATTATTTACATATTTTCATAACTATATATGTTCAATGAATTTTTTTAAAAAATTAATTCACAAAATATGATACATATATATGGTATATTAGTAATATACACAATTTTTTTTTTCTGTAATTAAATTTATATTTACTGAATCAAAAAACACTCTTTAAATTAATACGTGACATAGTAAGTGATATGTAAAAAAATGAGTGACATAACATGTGAAGTGTACAAACTAATGATGATGTGATATGAGTTTAGTTCACGTCAACATTTAAATAACAGTAAATTAATTGAGAGAAATTTTTTACTAAGTTTAAAAGTTTAAGATAATTTTTTACACGTAAAAAAATTTAAAGAAGGAGAGTGTAATTTTCCCTTTAAATGCTTATGTTTATTGGTTTTTGCTTATGCCACCTTTTAGTTGTCAATCCTTTTCCTCAGCTACAGTGAACACTTCGCTTGGCTTCTCGGAGAAGTTAATACCTTCCATTTCCACGATAAATAGCAGAGGAAGCAGTTCTCTCTGATCTGTACGCCTTCGCTCTTACCATTTTCTTTCCTTCTCATTTCTCTCTCATGTATAAATGGAGACCCCGGGAGTTGCATCACTGGAAAAATTGCCCGTCCGATACAGATTCCATCCGACGGAAGAAGAGCTGGTTGATCACTTTTTGAAGAAAAAGTTGCTAGGTGATCATTCCGTCAACCGGAGGATTGCCGAAGTTGATATTTGCAAGGTGGAGCCCTGGGACTTACCAGGTACACTCAAAACCTAATTTGGATCAGTACTGTTTGCGTTGCTTCTCTCAGATTTTTGTGAGTAGCTAACAATTTGGTTCAAGAATTGTGGAGATTAGTTTTTACTTTTGAAAATGAATTATTGAGTGAATGGCTACGTGAATACTGAACATAATGATTCTCTTGCATCTGGGTTGGTTGACAAAAGGGTTGATGTATAGTGAGTTTGTTATTTAACAGGGCTAACAGCTAGTAAATTATATTATATATTCTGTAAGATTTAAACAAAATCAAATCTTCAAGTACTAAAGTGAAGCAAAAAAAATCTTTGGAGAACGAATGGAAACAGATATCAGCTTTGAAGGATTAAAACGGAGCTTTAGTCTTATAAATATCTGTTTTTTTTTTTTTCCTTCCTTTCGGCTTTAGTGCTCAATATACTGAAAGGTTCGTCCCTCCATAAGTGGGGCTCTAGGGGTACCAAATTTTGTAATTTACTCTAAAGTCATAAAATAACAAAATTTGTGGGTCCCATAAGAGGAAATTTTCTGCAAATGTTAGACACCTCCTTTGAAACTGAAGGGGCTGCGCATGGAAATTTGCAGTGGGGTTAGGTGCAACGTGCAAGCTGTACATATGTTTTGAAGGGGGTTGGTGGAGGAACCTCCCTTCATAAATTTATCCCAGAAGAGAAGCCTCATTTTTTGAGAGAAAAAGTGAGAAGAAAAAATAGAGAAAGTGCCTCAGAAATTTTCTAAGAAGAAAAATAGTGAGTCCAATTTGTGAGGTTATTATTCACAAATTGAAGAAATACTGTTGTAGTATTTTTTTGTGAGTGAGAGGTCCACCTAAGGGTGAAGTTTGTATTCCCATTATTGCTATAGTGGAAGATTTAAGCGGCCTACGGGTCCCGTGGTTTTTACCTAATTTGGGTTTTCCACGCTAAAATTTTTGGTGTTATTTTTGTTTATTGTATTTTGGGAATTATTCTGGGTCTGTGGAATTATTTTGATTCTGCGCACACCGTCGTTTTTCCCAACATATACTATGTTGATTGATTGTGTTTTTCCTTAAACTGTGATGCTAGCGTTTTCCAAGGTAAAGTCGGATGATCCAGAATGGTTCTTCTTCGGTCCTCGGGATTTGAAGTACACAAACAGCAATCGGTCGGTCTAATAGAGTCACCAAGGCTGGATATTGGAAGGTTACTGGTAAAGATCGCAAGATCAAGACTAGAGGCACCAACATTGTCATTGGAACCAAGAAGACTCTGGTTTTCTACCGAGGTCGTAGTCCTCATGGAGTCAAGACTAACTGGGTTATTCACGAATATCATACGGTTAGGTTTGATGCTTCCCAGGTAAGCCTTTGGTACGATTTTATTTTCACCCCAATATCCTAGGTGTCAAGAAGTGTGTCTGTGTTAGGTATACTGCTTCGTAAGATGTCTATTGTCATCACTTTGTTCATAGGATAACAATATACACTTGTAAAGTTTTAGTTTTGTTAACTTAAGCAAAAAGCAATCTGTATCCATTGTATAAGAAATTTCAAATATGATATCAAACATAAGAATGTTAAATACCGTGTTATCTTACACTATTGTATCCAAATACTGGTGAGTGTAAGATAAGTGTACTGAATTCATGAATTGGGCTGGAGCACTTTATATTAATGCTAACTTGTATTGTATTTTTGTCACTGTAAATGATTGCAGCATGAATTTTTTAGGTTTTGAATGATCCTTTGACATTTGATTGATGATCATTTTGAAAGTAGAAAGCTGTTGACTATGTTACTGGAATCCCATTAACAGTTTTCACATTTCCTAATCCATTTTTGTCAAACAGCATTCTTCATTTTCTTTTTTTAAGATAACGTTTCTGCAAGAATGAATGTCTAGTATTGCTGCATGCATGTAACCAAGTCATTCTTTACAGATATTGCTGTGGTCAAAAGTCATTATACAAGTTTCTTATCTTCGAAATATATGGTTGGTTGGTGTTGGCTTTCGTGTGCCTATTAATAGTAGTCGCATTACGGTTTTAATAATTATTTTCCATTTTGCAGAGAAACTTTGTTTTATGTCGGTTAATGGAGAAAGCTGAGAAGACAGCAGAAGAGGGAAAAGATGCATTGATCAATCATGAAAATGAACCAAGCAACCATATAGATTTTGACAGTGAAGATCCAGAAGCAATAGATGTAATTCAAGAAGTAAGCAGATTTGATTGTCAAATTGACAGCCTTTTCTTTTTAGTTTATATTTTGAATTGTGAAACACATTGAGGAACTGATACTAGGGTTTTATCTGTTTCAGTCTTTTCTACCTCAAGTCAATCTGGAAACAATCTTTCGGCCAGAGGAATATGACTTCCATTTATACAGCACGAACCATCTTTTCCATCTTACTATAACGTAAACAGAAACAGCAATATGGATTTCCCTGTCGAAACTGCTGGAGAGGAAGACAACGTAGATCAAGATACAGATACAGATAAGTTCTTGACATCACTTCTTACCAGTGAGGATGTTTTTGCCAATGCAGAAAGTAGTCATGCTTTTGTCAGTGATTTTGCCTTATCAGAGTCTTTGAGAGGAACTGACACTGAATTAGTCTCGACACAGGTAATAGATATGTTCTACATATGATATTGGAGAGTGTATCTGCATTACTTCATAAACCACACATTGATTCTGTCAATTATAATCACTGGGTGCATTTTAGCTATGCGCCTTTCACCAAATTACTATAATGCAAAGCGATTTTCTCCTATAGATTCTGAAACAATATCTGTAAGTGAAGTGAAACTTTAGTTAGTTTGAGTTGATAATTTTTGGCTCTGATCATTGCATTGCTCATTTCTGGCACAATAGGACACTGAAAGTTTAACATCACTACTTATTCTATTATGAAATTTCTTACAGTATGGCAATATTCTGGATCCCACTTCTTCCTTGTATAATGAGCATGGTGGTTCAAGGGAATTCCGAGTAAATAATATTACTGAACCATCCTATGGTGTTGGACAAGCTGGCACGTCTGTGCTATCTTCACATGAAGTAAATACTCTCCATGGACCGGACACTTCTTCACACTTACCACCTATTTTCTCTGTGACAAGCATTCCTTCGCCTCCAGCTCCAAGGAGATGTGAAACGAAGTATCATTCAAGATCAGACAACTTGGTTTCACAGAAATCTGTTGAGAGATCTCAAAGTCACGGGAACGTTACATCCTCAAGCAAAGAAGCAACTACAAGTGTTAAGCTGCTTCAGTAGAGATATGGAGAAGCATGTCATCCATTTTTTTTTTGTGTTTCAGTGAACTGACAGTTTTGTTCCAAAACATATGCCTCTCTGTCAATTTGGTTCTCTAAATGCTGACATTCTCACGTCAACCCTCCAAAGTCCAAAGTATATTTCGTTTTTCTATGAAGTCCAGATCTTGAGTCTGTAATGAAAAATTAACAGAATTAGCTCTTTGGCCTAACAAATGAGTGACAGCTGTTTAATGCTTAGTTGTGATTGAAAAAGAAAATAATTTTCAATGTGATTTCCAGGGAGTGGACACTTCTTTCGGTGATCTGCCTGCAGATAAAGATTGTCTATCCATTTGCGTTCTAACAAGGGTTAGCCCTCCTTCGCCTCCAGCTTCAGAGACTGAGGAAGACAGTTTAGATCTAGATACAGATGTGGAACAATTATTGAAATCATTAATAATGAAAAAGGAGTATGACTTCCCCTTCCCTACCAAACAGCAGCAACCATCTTTCCAATATTACCCTCCAGCTCCAAAGAGATGCAAAACAAAGTATCATTCAAGGTCAGACAACCTGGAGTCACAGAGATCTGCTACAAGATCTGAACCACTCAGGAAGCTTTCAAGCAAAGCAGCAACTGCACATGAGGTGAGAAAACCTAAGCTGCTATGCTAGAGATATGGTGAAGCATATCTTCCTTTTTTTTTTTTCGCCCTGTTGTCAATTTGGTTCTCTGAATGCTGACCTTCTCATTTCCCGGCTTTTCTACTGCCCAAAATTAACAAAATAGCTCTGTGACCTAACCAATATCTGACAGCTGTTAAATGCTTAGTTGCGATTGGAACTTGGAACAACACAAGTATGGAAACTTTCTATTTTCTTTTTTTTTTTTCTTTTAATTTTTGGGAAACAAACGTTCTGATTTTTCACGTTTCACTCACAACTGAACATTTAATGGCCGTATCAGCTTTTGATTAGGCCTTATCAGCTTGTGATTAGGCCACATAACTATTTTTTATGACTCTCTGTTAATGGCTTAACATTAAGACTTTATTGAAGAAATAGACTTGGGAGAACTAAGATGAGCAGGTCAAAATTTGCAATATTAAATTTATAAAGTATATATCTTTTGAGAATCAAAGATATCAATTCAGTCTTTTTTCTTTTTAAATAGTAGTAAGATTTATTATTTTAAGATTACTATACAAAAATCCTATACCGCAGACGGAGGTCTAATCCAATCACCGATTATCTCGAGAGTCAAGGGATTTTCCGGGAGAATTGAGCATCAAAATGTCTTTAACAAGGAGAGAATGCTTTCCTTTGAAGCAAATTTAAATTTTAGCATGCAACTGATAGGCCTTTGCACCATGTATTCTACAGGTTAAGAAGGAAACAGAAACACAAGAATCAAAGAGAGATCAGAAACAAGCTGAGGGTAGCAGTTCAAGAGAGAATACGGGAACCACAAGCAATGGTGGGAATAGAAAGGGTCCTTCCATGCCCTCATTGGGCACAAGCAGTGGTGGCAACACCTCATTGGGCCCAAGTCCAAGGTCACGCACGATATGCATGTGCAAGATCAATGAGATGTTAGATCGGCTTGCTGGATTTTCTATTGAAGAAAAAGAGTAAATGAGTAATCATAGGAGACATCACAGGAGTTAGTCTTCCTATGACTCTGGCCGTGTAGGATTTTTCTTTGTTGCTGCTGTTGCTGTTGCTGTTTTGTTGTTTTTCTTTTTGGTCAGAGTCGCTGATTCTGTTATGACTTATGAAGTCCCAATGCTGTGTGCTTGTGTGTAATTTAAACTTCGTTTGTTCTGAACTGGAAGTGTGCTTGTTAATATGACTCTAATGTGGAAATTATACTCTTAATTTAAGATCTTAAACTTATTTTTTATGAATTAAATTAATGATTTGCGCCAAATGAGATGAACATAAACATATATTAGAAATATAATTAAATTTCATACCTGAAGACTGTATAATTTACTATTTAGTAAATTATTAGTTTGGTATTTAAAAAATTCAAAATTTAAAATTTATTGTCAAAATTTACTGTAAAAATTTAGAGATAAAAATAAAATAAATATAAATTTTTAAATAGTAAATTAATACATTTGATTATATAAAAAAATTAAGACAATTATAAATTTTTAAAAATGAAATCAACAATTCATTGAATAGACAGTTGCAGCTCATAAATTTGGGTCTTTCATAATGCATAGACTCAATTGTCTGAATTAGACTCTACTATTTTAATTTTGAAAAAAAAAACTTAGATGTGATTTTTTTTTAATATATTTGTTATCAAATTTTCAATTAGAATATGACAAATGTGTAATTTTTTAATTAGGACACGACAAATGTATAATTTTTAAAGAATAACTTTATATTTTTTATAATTCATTATTGAATAATTAGTTTTTCAAATTTTTTTACACATACTATATTTTATTAAAAAAATAAAAAAAATTATGTATAAGTTTTCTCTTCTACTTTCACATTTTGGTTGGTGTAGTTTAAAAGTGAGAAAAAAAAAGTTAAAAAAAAAAGAAAAGAAAAGAAATGTGTTGGGGTGAGAGAGGCTCGAACCCTCGACCTCAGGATAACTCAACAAGCTATGAGACCTACGCGCTAGCCAACTGCGCCACCACCCCGATGATAAAGGCGCCAGAAATATAAATCTAAAGCCACAGTAATCGAGCCTCACGTCGTGGCCATTTGGCTTTTAATTTCCGCTCCGAAACACTTTCATGCGCGTCCGTAAATTCCGTAGTTTTTGACAATACTATACTTTCCACAACATTATATTGTCAAGTAATTTTATATTGACCACATAACCACTAATGCAGAAAAGAAAAAGATTAATGTGCGGGTCAACGCATTTGGATTAAGCCGAATACCATATTTGAAAAAAAGATTGTAATAAATCCTTGAGTTGTGGATCACTTGTAAATAACAACTGGAACTTCTAATATTGAAAGCAAAAAAAAAAAAAACACTCTCCACTATCACATTTCAAGAAATAATTTTCTTGATCTAATTTTCACTTAGTTTGTTATAAATTTGGAGGATGGTTGTTTAAAATCAATTTGTCACTGGTTAGGTTGTTATAATGGTTTTCTGTTGATGATGAGTTTGTTTCTCTTACAGTATATCAAAGAGAATTTTGCACATGTAATATTCAATTCTTAGTTGAATAAAAAGACCAGTTCTTCCTTAGTATCTTTTCTTTCCTTTCTCTTTCTTTTCTCTAGAGGTTGAATATTGTTTCCATTCAACTCATAGGGTCAAACAACTACGATCTATGGAGCCGAACTATGATTTTATTGTTGAAATTTAATATAATATATATCCTATTTTGGATTAGCATTAATCAATTATTAAATATCATTATTCTGTTAACTATATTATTATAATATATAACATTTAATATATGAATATTATAATTGGGCTTTTATATTGTGAGTGGCCCGTGATGGGTTGGGCCAATCACATAGCCTGTTAAGAAGTCCCTTCTCTCGTCTGATATTAAATAGACTGACATCCCATTAATCAGTCTAACCCTAGACAGAACTTATCAGACAGATAGTAGTACCACTCTCACACAACCCTAAGAAAAATTCCCTCTGTTCTACTGTTCGAGATGGATAGCGCAGTAATGCCAGGTACATGTTCTGTTCATCCCTTTTATGTTCTGTTAATTAATATGCTACAGTTTGTACCTACACCGATCTAGGATTAGAAAATTAATCCTGTTAATTCCTTCAATGGTATCAGAGCCTGGTTCGTAGTACAAACTATGGCTATTAATTATCAATTTTTTTTCTGATTTTCAAAATTCCCTCAACCCTAATTTTAGAACAAATTTCGTTTGTCCTAATTTAGTGGGTTAATCTCGAAATTGTTTTAGGGTTTCAATTCAACACTATAACACAAATCAAGTATGCAAAAATCATAGAGTTTCATTGGGTATTTTGTGAGATTCAAAGTTTTTTTTAAAAACTTTTTTTTGAATTAAACTTCGAATTCGATTTGCTTTCAAATCAGCGAATGTTTTCCTAAATTGATCTAGGGTTCTTCATCTACGCCATTACTTGAGTAACATATCCAAAAATCAGACGTTTTCATCGAGGGAGTTGAGAGATCCAAAGTTTTTTTAAACTGGTTTTTCTCCAAATCTTTCGAAAATGGTTTCTCCAAAAACACCCACTAATTTTCAAAATTGATTGAGGGCTTCTCCTTTTCGGACGATTTAGAACACAAACCCTCAAGAAAACATGATTTTCGTGGCCATTTGAGGGAGATTGAACCGGGTCGCGCTCGCGGGTCGCGCGACCCGGTTACAGTCATCCGGGCGAAGGGGATGACCTCCCCTGTCGACGCCCACGCGCGGGCCTGGCGCGTGTGGGCGCGTGCAGCATCTTCTAGGCCCCAAAATTTTTTAATTTTTTTTGAAAAATTAAATAATTACATAATATTATTTTTCGTAATTTTTGGAAAATTTTTCGGGACCCCTAAGTATTTTATTGTATTTAATCCGAGACTATTTTGCTGTTTTAAATATCGTACTCTCGGATTTTTGGACTGAAATTTTTTGTGGAAGTTCCTCACTCTGTTAACAACATCTATGTATGTTGTACTCTCCCCAGTAAGCTATCTTAGTGATGGAATTAATTTCAGTCCATATGAAAATTATTCCCTTTTATTATTTTTGAATTTTCTGTTATTTATTTGTTTATTCTTTTCCCTCATTAATAATTAATTATTCTGTTGAATATAATTGCCTTTTATTTTGTATGATTGTGAACTCACCTATCGTGGGCACAGTTATGCAAAATATTCGATTTAAATGATTAAAATTTCATTTATTTTATCCTTTTTTTAATCATTATTTTTAGTCTAATTTATTGCATTAATAATAATTATATCCTATCGGTATATTATTATTAATGTAATTTTCTTATACAATACCATGTTATTCATACCTCTATCAATTATTTTGAATACCCTATCGGCATTCAAAATTTAGATAATGATATGAGGTCTAAAGTATTGTATTATTATATTTCTTGTTTATTTTGGTCCGGGACCCTTAGGCGGGACCAGGTAGACAAGAAATTCTCTCTAACAGGCTTGATTGGCTGTGCACATAGAAACATTTAATTCTCTTATAGCATAATGACATTATGCATATTAAATGTTTTCTTTTTTGTTGTTTTAATGCCAGCCTCCCTGCTTATGCAATTAACTTATGTCAAAACACTAAATGGGACCAATTTTGAGGATTGGAAAGAATCTCTGGATTTGTATTTGGCCATCACTAATATGGACTTGGCCTTGAGAGAGGAAGAGCCCCCAGCTCTTACTGCTGAGTCCACTGTTGCTGAAAGGGCTTCTCGTGAAAAATGGGAGCACTCCAACAGGGTGTGTCTCATGGTGATGAAATACACCATGGAGAAGTCTATTAGACAGAGCATTCCAGAGAACAAGAATGCTAAAGATTTTCTGAAGTCCGTTGGTGAGAAATTCACCACTTTTGACAAAGCTCAGAAAGGCCAGTATCTCTCTCTGATTGAGAAGACTAAATATGATGGTATTAGTGGAATTCGTGAGCACATCATGAAGTTAGTCCACTATTTTAATAAACTGAAGTCTCTCAAGGTTGATCTTGGTGAGAGCTATCTAATCTGGCAAGTACTGGAGTCACTCCCTTCTCAGTTTGACGTTATGAAAACCTCCTACAATACTCAGAAAACTGAATGGACGATTGATGAAATGATTGCCATTGTCTCTCAAGAAGAGGATTCCATAAAGAAAGGGAAAGCACACAGTGTTCAGTTTGCTGCTGCTTCTTCTTCTGGTGCTAAGTCTGAGAAAAGGAGAGGTTACAAAGGAAAGTTTCAACGTGACAAGAAGAAAGGGGGAAAAGTTTCTCAACACTTAGAGCCAAAGAAGAATTTTTTTAAAGGAAACTGCAAGTATTGCAAGAAGTATGGCCATAAGGTGGATGATTGTTAGACTCTCAAGAGGAAACTTGACAAGCAAGGTACACTCCTAGCTTTGGCTTGTTATGAATCAAATATGATTGATGTTGCTCCCAATACTTGGTGGTTTGACTCAGGTGCAACCATTCATGTTGTGAATTCTTTACAGGGGTTCACAAGCCTGAGGAAGCCAAGTGATGCTGAATCCAATATCATTGTGGGAGATGGAGCTAGAGTGTCGGTGGAAGAAATAGGAGTAGTTACATTGCTTTTACCTTCTGGACATACTTTATTGTTAAAAGACGCTGTTTATGTACCTTCTATGAGAAGGAATTTGATTTCAATTTCAGCTTTGGATAAATATGGCTACACTTTTGAATTCAGTAATGGAAAAGTTTTTATTCGTTTTAATTCTGTTACTGTCGATTCAGGAGTATTACGTGATGGGCTTTACATGCTGAATTTGAACAATATGTCTGTTAACTCTGTTGTTGGAAATAAGCATAACAGGACTGATGAAAGTTCTTCTATGCTGTGGCATAGACGCTTAGGGCACATTTCTAGGCCCCGGATTGAAAGACTGATTAAGGAAGGCATTCTTCATGATCTCAATTTCTCTGATTTTGACGCTTGCATCGATTGCATTAAAGGCAAGCTCACTGCCAAGACTAGGAAGAAAGGAGCAAATAGGTGTGATGATCTGTTGCAGTTGATTCACACAGACATATGTGGACCTATTACACCCACTGCTATGGGTGGATATAGGTATTTCATTACCTTCATAGATGACTTCTAGAGATTTGGTTGGATAGATCTCCTCCAAGAAAAATCCAGTTCCTTGGATGCCTTCAGATCCTTCAAGGCTGCTATTGAATTAAAGACTGGAAAGAAGATTAAATGTGTAAGGTCCGACAGAGGAGGTGAGTATTATGGTAGATACAGTGAGACTGGGAGAAATCCAGGACCATTCGCCAAATTTCTCGATGAATGTGGAATTGAAGCTCAATACACTATGCCTGGTACTCCTGAGCAGAATGGAGTTGCAGAGAGACGTAATCGAACACTCATGGATATGGTAAGATGCATGATGAGTCATACATCATTACCAGTTTTTCTTTGGGGAGATGCCTTAAAGACAGCTGTGTACATCCTTAATCAGGTACCTAGCAAATCTGTGCCGAAAACACCCTACGAACTGATGAGTGGAAGGAAGCCGAGTTTGAAACACTTTCACGTGTGGGGTTGTAAAGCAGAGGTTAGACCCTATAATCCTCAATTGAAGAAGCTTGATCTTAAAACTATTAGTGGTTTCTTCATCGGCTACTGCGTGGGCTCTAGAGGTTGCAGATTCTATTGCCCTTCTTATTCTACGCGAGTTATTGAGTCTGACAGAGCGATATTCTTTGAGGATGATTTGGATAGTGGGAGTCATACACCACGATCAGTCACTCTCAAGGAAGATCGGACCACAGCTTCAGCGTCGCCTGTTTTACTTCCCATGAATATTGTGATTCCAGTCACTCATGATGATGATCAGACACTTCAAGGAGGACATGATGTAGTGGTACCACCTGTTATTGAACAGGAAACTGGTGATGCTACTGAAACAGGTGTAATTGCACCGCAAGATGTAGTGGCACCGCCAAATGACATTGCAGAAGCACCTCTATTGAGAAGATCTCAGAGAGTACGCAAGCCTTCTATACCAGTCGATTATGTGGTGTATCTTCAGGAGCATGAGTTTGATCTCCATAATGATGACGATCCTATCACTTTCCAGGAGGCTATCTCTAGTTCTCATGCTTCTGATTGGCTGAATGCCATGCATGATGAATTAGCTTCTATGTCTCATAATGATGTTTGGGATCTTGTAGAATTGCCAGATGGTTGCAAACCGATTGGGTGCAAATGGGTCTTTAAGACTAAGCGTAGTCCAGATAGAAAAGTTGAGAGGTATAAAGCTAGACTAATAGCGAAAGGCTATAGTCAAAAGGAAGGCATCGATTATAAAGAGACATTCTCACCAGTTTCTACGAAAGATGCTTTTCGGGTTGTTATGGCTTTAGTAGCTCACTTTGATTTAGAACTTCACCAGATGGACGTAAAGACAGCCTTTCTGAATAGAGATCTAGCCGAGGATGTCTACATGGTTCAGGCTGATGGTTTCATTGAACCAGGTAAAGAGCATTTAGTTTGCAAACTTAAAAAGTCCATTTATGGACTAAAGCAGGCATCCAGGCAATGGTACTTGAAATTTGATCGTGTTGTCACTTCTTTTGGCTTCAAGGAAAATGCTTCAGATCAGTGCATTTATTTGAAGACTAGTGGGAGCAATTTTATAATTCTTGTTTTATATGTCGACGATATTCTGCTTGCAAGCAGTTGTGTTAACCTTTTGACTGAGACAAAATTGATGTTAAATAGCCACTTTGATATGAAGGACCTTGGTGATGCTTCAGTTGTTCTAGGCATCCAGATTTACCGTGATAGGTCACGTGGCATTCTTGGATTGTCTCAGAGAGGATATATTGAAAATATCCTCAAGCAGTTTAACATGCATTCTTGCTCCCCATGTGCTGCACCTGTTCAGAAAGGTGACAAACTATCTAAATCTCAATATCCTCAAAATGATTCAGAGATATCTGAAATGAGAAAGGTCCCATATGCTTCCGTTGTTGGCAGTTTAATGTATGCTCAAGTTTGTACTCGTCCCGATATCGCTTTTGCTGTTAATGCTTTAGGGAGATACTTGAGCAACCCAGGTTTGGGTCATTGGAAAGCCGTGAAGAAGGTCATGAGATATTTGCAGGGAACCAAGGATTACATGTTGACCTACAAGAAGTCTGATTAACTTCAGGTCATCGGTTATTCTGATTCTGATTTTGCAGGTTGCCCTGACGACCGTAAGTCTACTTCCGGCTCTATTTTTATGATGGCAGAAGGAGCTATTTCTTGGAAGAGTGTTAAACAGACTCTTACAGCTACTTCTACCATGGAGGCAGAGTATGTCGCTTGCTATGAGGCTACTTCTCAAGCCGTGTGGCTGAAAAACTTAATCTCTGGTTTTCACATTGTTGAAAGCATTTCTAGGCCACTTGTGATATACTGCGACAACACTGCTGCTGTTCATTTCTCTCAAAACAACAGAAGCTCTTCTCGATCAAAGCACTTTGATATCAAATATCTGTTTGTTAGAGAGAAAATTCTGGAGTTTCAGACTCGTATTGAACATCTCACTACAGAATACATGTTGGCGGATCCACTAACTAAAGGCTTAACTGTTAAAGCTTTTCAGAATCATGTAACCCATATGGGATTAGTTAAGTCTTTTGATGTTTTAGGTTAGTGGGAGTCTGAAATTTTACATTTACTCAATTATTATTCTTATGAGATATGTATGAGATGACGTCACTTTTGTTATCATATCTCTTTTAGCATTTTCAGATGCTTGGACTATTCTTGGATTGCATATTTCTTTTAATTAATTATGCTTATCCATATTCATTATTCTTTATATGAAATATGGGCTTTTACTTTGTATGATTTACTTCCCTATCGGATACTATTTCTGTATCGTTAAAGCTTATGTTTCTTGACATGTGCTATAAATATAGTTGGTATTTTAGCCATAATGATTATTGTATTTTAATAATTGACTATTGCTATCCAAGTGGGAGAATTGTTGAAATTTAATATAATATATATCCTATTTTGGATTAGCATTAATCAATTATTAAATATCATTATTCTATTAACTATATTATTCTAATATATAGCATTTAATATATAAATATTATAATTGGGCTTTTATATTGTGAGTGGCCCGTGATGGGTTGGGCCAATCACATAGCCTGTTGAGAAGTCCCTGCTCTCGTCTGATATTAAATATACTGACATCCCATTAATCAGTATAACCCTAGACAGAACTTATCAGACAGAGAGTAGTACCACTCTCACACAACCCTAAGAAAAATTCCCTCTGTTCTACTGTTCGAGATGGATAGCGCACTAATGCCAGGTACATGTTCTGTTAATTAATATGCTACAGTTTGTACCTACACCGATCTAAGATTAGAAAATTAATCCTGTTAATTCTTTCATTTATCCCTCACTTTCAAAGAATAAACTTGGATTCATTGATGGGTCTTGCACTAAAGATTATTTGGACAAGTCTTTACATTCCTTATGTAGTGCACCTATTTTATCTTGGATTGTAAACTGTGTTTCTAAAGATCATGTTATTAGCGCAATTAATTATATATATATATATATATATATATATATATATGTTGTTATTTATAATTAGGTCCAAATTATTGATCTTTATAAAATATATTTTGGGTTGAACCTATTTGATATATTAAAGTTAGTTTGAATTGTTTATGAATTAATATTATAATATATGTAGATATCCAATTCAAATCAGTAATAGTGATGGAGCGTTATTAATAAATATGATCAATCCATTAAACTTGGTAAATGGGTTATGCATTCAGAAGATTATATAATTTTAGCTTTTAGGTTTTGAGAACATTTATAAATATGTGTGAGTGTGTGACCTAATTAATATTCATCGTACAAAATTTAATTTGAGAAAAATCACTCATACTAACCTTGAAGAATCTAACCTATCTGGAGATTAATTATTATGGATCAATGTACACTCTTTTCTATAATTCTTAAGGTTATTATTATTATAATTGTTAGATTGTCTATCAAGATTCTATTAACAATTAAAATCATGATTAAAATAAACAATTTATGTTTTTGACTAAATTTTGCATAGGAGTGAGGTCATGAGTATTTGATTGTTTGTGATTATAAATTATGTTAAAGATGCTTACACTTTGTTTGAGGCATATTTTATTCGAAGATTGGTTACTCAATTTGGATGGACCTAAAGGAGAGATTCGACAAGATTAATTGTCCTTGTGTTTACCTCCTTCATCAACAAATTTCTACTCTATCATCTATGGCAACATATTTTACACGTCTGAAACTATTGTGGGAAGAATACTCTTCCATTATCGACCAAGGTATATGTGATTGCCCAAGAAATCAAAATATCTTCAGACACATCAAAATCAGAAGTTGTTTTAATTCCTTATGGGCATTAACAAGACCTAAAGTTCAGTCAGAAGTCGTCATCTACTTCACAAACAGAACAATATGATGAGATTGTGATTACTGAAGAAAGATTCCACTTCAGGAATAAAGTTAAACGTGGCAGGTACTTTCATTCTTTCTTCTAAATTAACACCTTAGAAGGAGTGGATTCTTGAAACCAGAGATCTCATATCAAAACTCCACAACAGAACGGCATAGCGGAACGAAAGCACATGCATCTCTTGGAAATAGCTACAGCCTTGAAATTTCAAGCTCAAGTTCCAATTCTTTTTTGGAGGGATCCAACATTGTCATGTTGTTAGTTTATGTTGATGATCTTCTTATTACAGGGAATGAAGGCATGATCAAAGATCTAAAGGCTATTTTGCAAGGGAGCTTCAACGTCAAAGGCCTCGGGGAACTCAAAATTTTCCTTGGAATAGAAGTCATTAAAACAGAAAATGGCATTGTCTTCGGTCAAAGGAAATGTGCCATTGACTTGATCTCTGAAACTGGGTTAGCAGCATCAAAACCTGCCATCACACCTCTCAAACAAAATTAGAAGTTAACGTCATACAACTTTGATAAACTCTTTAATCTTGACAGCAAGGATTCCTTGTTGGAAGATCCAACCTCATACAGAAGGATGATTGGGCGGTTGATCTACTAGACCATGATCAAGCCAGATATTACTTTCGGATTATAAAATTTGGCTATACATGCACCTACCAGAGAAATCACATATACAAGCTGCCTTGAGAATCATAAGGCATATCAAAAGACAACCGAGGATTGGTATTTTGTTGTCCTCTGAAAATAATCTAGAAATTACAGCCTTTTGGGCTCTTGCCTCAACTCAAGGAGATTTGTAAGTGGGTATTGCATAAAGTTGAGAGATTCATTTGTCCTGGAAATTGAAGAAACAATCCACTGTCTCAAGATCCTTTTCTAGGATCAGAGTAAAGATGTATGGCTTACACATTTCAGAAATTATGTGGGTGACCGTTTTTTTGAAGTATCTTGGCCTGTCAAAAAGGACCAATACGTTTGTATTATGATAACAAAGCAACAATGCAAATTGCGACACATCATGAGAGGACAAAATATTTAAAAATAGACTGTCATGTAAAATTCAAGAAGGCGTCATATGCACTAAACATGTCAAGTCCTCTGAACAGCCTGCTGATTTACTAAGGAGTCAGCAACATAAATTTCTTATGAAGATGCTTACTATGAGAGATGTGTTTAAAGTGACAAATTGAGGAGTGTTGAAAATCAATTTGTCACTAGTTAGGTTGTTAGAACGATTTTTTTTGTTGATCTTTAGTTTGTTTCTTTTATGTATATAAAATAGGATTTTGCACATTGTAATATTCAATTCTTAGTTGAATAAAAAGATCACTTTTTCCCCTCGGTATCTTTTCTTTCCTTTCTCTTTCTTTTTTCCAAAGACTGGCGGTTGACTGCCGGAAATTCACATGGTTTGCATTTTTTCCCTTTTAACTTTTTTGTCAACATATTAGCACAAAAAACAAAATGAGAACTTAGTCTGATGCGATACTCTAGCTAGCTAACATTGGTTGTGACCAAAATGGAGTTATTTTGCATTTTTTCAGACTGATATGAGTGAAGAGCAAATGGGACAACTTGCAATAAGAGCAACTCCATATCCTTTCTTACACATGCAATGGCGGAGCCACGTTAAAGCTGCACCCCCTAAAATTTAAAAAGTGCCATGCAAATTTTTTTTTTCATTTTGCCCCCCTCTTTATTTTTTTTAAAATTCCCTTAATATTTTTCGAACCTTTTTAGTGACTCAATCTCACTCTGCTGCTCACAGTCACAAGACCCCCACTCGCTAGAATCATAAATTTTTTCTTGAAAATGGTTAATTTCTCATTTCATTGTTAGGGATCTCTTTATAAAAGTTTGAAATTTAGAATTTTTGTACATAGGTCTAGTTCTATTAAATTGGTTAATTGATTATGTAATTAGGATCATGAGTAACATATTTGTAAAGTCAATTTCATGACATTTTTTTTTGATGATGGTTAATTTCTCATTTCTTTGTAGGGACCTCTTTGTAAAAGTTTGAAATTTGAGGGTTTTGTATGTAAGTCTAATTCTATCACATTGATTGATTGATTATACAATTAAGATCATGAGTAACATATTTGTGAAGTCAATTTCATGAAATTTTTTCTTGATAATGGTTAATTTATCATTCCCTTATTAGGGACCTCTTTGTAAGAACTTGAAATTTGAAGTTTTTGTACATAAGTTTAATTCTATCAAATTGGTTGATTGATTTTACAATTATGATCATGAGTAACATATTTGTAAAGTCAATTTTATGAAAAATTTTTTGATAATGATTAATTTATCATTCAATTATTAAAGACCTCTTTGTAAAAGTTTAAAATTTGTGATTTTTGTACATAGATCTAATTATATCAAATTAGTTGATTGATTATACAATTAAGATTCAAAAGAAGAACGCTTTTTTTGTAATAAAAATATTTTTTAAGAAGAAATTACTATCAAATGAGCAATAAATAAAAATTAATTTATAAAAATTGCTATTAGATCCAAAAAAAAGAATGAAAATTTTGCCCTCCTGATTAAGAAGTCTTGGATACGCCACTGTACACATATCTTCCTTGATGAATTCAAGAATTTATTCTTCTGATTTCTTCCACTAGAATATCCCACGATGAAGTAGCCATTTCATTGTTTTGTACGAGTCGAATCATGTGTAGAGAGATAAGTTCTATGTTAAAATTCAAATCTTAGAAACAGCTTCTTCGCTTGAGAAAGTCAGGTTGTGTATATCTACCCTCCCCAGACCTCACTAGGTAGGAGCCTCGTGCACTGGGCTTGCCCCTTTTTTTTTTTTTTTTCAGTTTTTACCAACCCAGCACACCATTTCTGCTATTACCATTTGGCACCATTTCCACAAACTTGCATGAATCAATGGTATTCTTACACATTTCTGCACATAATCAAATCATATGGCATTGTATTACCCATATAGCAGGAGCAGGAATAATTTCTCAATTCAGCACAAAATGTATGATGGTGAATGGCTAAACAGTACAAAATCACTTCAACACTATAACTATTTTCCAGATTTTTCTTGTGGAGGCTTAGTCTACCTTGTCATTTGTGGATTCCACCTACAGATGAATAAAAGTCAACAAGAAATTACAACTTGATAAAATCCCTTCGATTGGTATGCCAATGTAGATTGAGCCTAAACCAAAGATGTATCCGGTATCATTCACAATGATGTGAAGCCACAAACGAGCATAAGCACAGTTCAAAACATACTCTTGCCGCTGAATTATGCAGCCAATAAATTAGCATGAAAATGCTGGCTTTCAAGGCAACCAGGAGAGGAATTGACTCCAGCATTGTATTAAAGCCCCAGCAATCTAAGCTAGGTTAACTGAGTGACAAAATATTTTACAGCATGTGCACTGAAGCAGATCCCAATACATCGATCCATAGTGGACTCAGTCATCACTGGTTGCCAAGAAACGGTCATCAGAATGTTTGACAGCAAGCATGGTTCTTATAATTCATGAATCATAATTGCACTATTTTACAACAGAAGAACTAGATGCAGCTAAGCAGATGTTGCTTTAGACATTCTGAAATGCATTAAGATACTAGACATAAGAAACAAGAAATTATTTATACATCAGAAGAATGCGCTCATCATCCGTTGACCACTATAAATTGGATGGACTCATAATAGATGTGACAATCGTGATTTAATGAATCCATGTAAGATGAAAACTTTAAAGTTCAAAAGAAAACATCAAGTTGAAAATTTTAAAGAATGTCTTTTCTCACTTTGATTTCCCTTTTGTTCTGTCTACTGGATCTTATGTGAATCCTCCCTACTCAATAACTGTTACCAGTTCTAACTCATAAGTGCAAGCACCAATTGTAGCACACATACGTTCCACTGTTGGTTATAACTTATACATACTTAACCACCATGAGGATAATGGAACTGCACTATATACTCGAGCCTGGAACCTCATTTCATTTTATTTTATTCATCATCCAACACAAGTTTAGTTCAACTCTATTCCTATCTAATGCTAGATCTGATCAACAAGTCATTTATTATAAGGTTTTCTTAGAGATGAATACTTCTGAATATTTGTTAAAAGCATGTTAAATTTCACGTAAGTGAATGATAGGCAACAAAATAAGAATTGAAGTAATATAAGAGGGAACAGGCTTTTGACTAGGTTTCGATCATATTATATATCAAATTTTCTTCCACTCAATACTATGTTTCTTCATCTACCATGTCTATTTAACTTAAAATTACCAGTACAGTGCATCCAAAAAAGAACTGTTGATAATGGCATGCAGAAGTTTTTAACTTTTGAATTGCTGAAGAATAAAATACATAGAAGTATAAAACCGAAGTTTGATACAAAAAAGAACTGTTAATGCCAAATTATCATGAAGCATTGGCACTGCCAATGGGACCATTTCATATTTTGGGGATTTATGTCAAAAAATTTAACATTACAGATTTCTTAAAAGATTGAGAAAAATGATGACTAACCTTTGAGTGCCACTATATTTGATGATAGAACAAATAAATCAACAATAAGGATTACAGAAGATGGAAATTCCCAGACCTAGGGAAACAAACACAAAAGTTAATGGGATATAATTAACAGGAAATATTGGGCAGGAAAAGGAAGTGGGCAACAAATAAAATGAAAGAACCAATCTAGAGTTCTTATACACAGGGAGTACCATTGTGGAAATAAGGAAAATCTTGAAGTAACCTGAAACCAAGAGTGCAAGCAAAATGTCTTTACACCTGCACACATTAATACAAATCTTTTGATGAAGTTGAGTTGACACACATTAATACTTTAAAATAATTGAAGTTGGCTGGAAAATCGTATTTTCTATGACACCTTATGTCATTCTATCCCTTTATTATTATGTTACAAAACTAAGACTTCATAGGAATACCTTTATCTTCCGGAAAATATTACTAACCCATTTTCCCAACATGAATACATATTTGCTACGCCATACGTTCACATAGATGCATCAGATTAATATTATTTACTTCTTTGCCACACCTATGGATATTATGATTTTTAGCATGGTAATCAAGATCTAGATCTTGCTTGTAAATCGTACAAGATCTAGATCTTGATGACAAAAACGAGCAAGATCTTATGTAGAATCTTTTTTGCATTAAGATCTTTTGGGATTTAGATCTTGCATCTTAAGATCTTATAAGATCATATAGGATCGTACAAGATCTTAATATCCTCTCACTTGATTTTTTTTTTGCCTAATGTTTTGATATTCAAACTTTTTTTATGGAAATAACTGATAAATTTATGAAAATATGAGATGTTTTATAAAAATATTTTGATATTTTGATAAATTATATTTATTTTTAAATATTTTTTATATTTAGAAAATTATATAAATATTTGTTATATTTATATTTTAAAATTACATAGGATTTTAAACTCCTGCAATTCGATCTCATCGGCCTTTCCGATCCTATACAAGATTTCAATTTTAATTACCTTAATTTTTGGTTCAACCCTAACTACATACCAGCGATTATTCCTTAGCTCATCTATTCACAACCGATGCAAAAGATGCAATTATCCTTCTTATTAAATTCTTACTCAAATTAAAGCACAGAAAAGATCTCTACTAAAGCTGGATATTAATGAAAACACAAGCTCCATGATGGACAACCTTGTTGCTCAATCTTTGCTCATTATACAAAAGTGGCAGACTACTTGTTCCTTTTTCTGCATAATCATATTATGAAATTATACAGACACATGTCTGATATCTAGGCTTGCAATTAATGAGAAGTATTGTTTCATTGACGAATAAAAAGAAGAATATACCTTGTGAAACTGATTGATGTTCTGAGAAATATCCTCAACGAAAAAAGGAAAGTCAAAAGAAACATAAGGTTCCCAATGAAGACATCTATCAGTATCTGTCAATAAAAGCCATAATAAAATAATTATCACTATCAAAACTTACACAAAATTCCAAACCAGGCAATTTCTGAATTAAAAGTTAATCTCATTATGTACATAGATATGGGAACCTTCCAACATATTGATACTAGTGAAGAGACGCTTGTTGATGCAACAAGTTTGTCTTTGCTGCTTCCAAGAACCAAACTCTTGTCTAGAACAACTGTCTGTAAGGACCCCCTTATATGATGTCAAAGACTAAATAACATTTCAATTCCAAGATCCTTAAGAGTGTATATATAAGGAAAAATATCTACTCATTATAAGGATACAAGCATCCAAAAGAAGAAAAATGGCAGCCAATTTCCAAAATAATCCCTGTAAAAGTACCAGTAAATATAAGCCACTTGTTAGTGTTGGAAAAGTTAGACAAAACCAGTATCCAAAAAATAGATAAATAAAACATTGGGTAAATATATATCTCAAGTAGATTTTAGATAGCATTTTTCTAATCTAAGCACTATACATGCCCTAAAAAAAATGCACTGAAACTACACAGCAGCAAACATTAAAGTGATTACACAGTAACGACAGATTGCAGAAGCAATGGAGTATACACACCTTAAAGTTCGAGGTCTTTTGACTGAGGACGTTGAAGAGGAGATGTCTATAGGCATTGCGCTTGTGAAGTATTAAATCTATTATGACAATCTACAAAAGGAAAGAGCAAAACAAGGGAATTCGAAATCAAAACCAAAATAATTACTCTCTTTAAAGGAAATTTCTAAAATCATCGAGCACCATGATTTCGCATTCTATGTACTCGTCAGCCACAGCCCTGCAATTCCCCTACGAATTATTACAGTTCAGGAAGTCAATTCGCTGATTGGGAATTCTGAAAGTGATAAGAAATGAAGGAACAAGAAAATGCTTACGCATTTCATTAGCCGAATGTTGCCGGGAGAATACTGTATGTAGAGTGTTCTGATCCCAAAACCACACTGTACGCATCTGTACTCTGTTGGAGCATCACTTCCCTCACATGCTTGCTCGCTCGCTAGCTCGCATTGTGCGATACGATTTTTCCATTTTCTGTCCTTCTTTTTCGCCATCTTGCCGAGTGTGGAATGGGGTTGGCGACCAAAGGACGAAGACATGATGACGTGATTTATTTTTTAATTCAAATAATGATGTTTTGGACAAAAACAATGACGAAAGCCTAAGAAGAGCCCAATAATCTTGGGCCGAAAGAAAACCCCAATTTGGCCCAAGAAAAGGTTGTCATATTTCAGATCGGGCTCTTTGGGCCCATCCTTAATTAATCAGAAGACCGAATATTAATTTTTCTTCGGCTAACTTACACACTTTGATAAAATAAGTGTATGGCCAAACTTTCGTTAAAAAAAAAGAAAAGAAAAAGGAAACGTTTATGAGTAATAGTAAAAAGAAGAGGTCAATTGTACTTTCATTCCCTGCAAATTTTCAAAATTATACAGCCTCCCATTTTCTATAGCTAAAAAATACACTACAATATAGTCGAAATTTATATTTTTTTGTCTAGAAGGATCTTTATATTCGTTGACGTTCTGTAACTAATACTAAATTTCTTTTTTTGACTAAAACGCCTTTTATTAATCTAAAATATAAATTATATATATTGTGATAACTGTTTTTCTGTTAATCTAGAATAAAATATTAAAATTATTTTATTTTCTTGTAAAAAATGCTTAGATTAATAGATAATATTTTAGTAAAAAAATATAATATTTATTGAATAGATTAAGATTAAGGTCGGTGAACAGATCTAAATAGCAGCCATTTCCCAGGGCTTGCTCCCTCGCTATTGTGGTAGATTTTTGTAGCGTTAGAGGATACTTTGTTAAATATGTTTTTGAATTTTTCTAGTAAATTTATCATTTTAAAGTACATTCATGTATTTTGTTTCCTTATAATGTTCAATATAATCGTGATTTAACATCAATGCATGATTAGTACATGTAAGGCAATATATATCTATTGATAACATGTGTTAACATGTCTATTTGTTCCACACATACGTAAGTCTTGACAAAGTTGATCCAAGTATTGATGTAGCTAATTCTACTATATTTGGTAGTTTGGCCATCCATCCTTTGGTACACTTAGAAAAGTTTGGGTACAGTTGAATCTAAAGGTTGGCTAAATATATAAGTGTTTTATCGTAATAAGAAGAGTAGTTGTCTTTAAGATATTAAATTTTGTCAAACTTGAGAGTTTAGGTAAATTCATGTAAGGGGATATAGACTCTAATGTAAGATCGTAACATAAACTTGTAATAGTTAATTTACGATAAAATCTAGCTATTTAAAATATAGGCTAAAAATTATTTTGGTTCCTTAACTTTAAAAAACGTTCATTTTAATTCTTTTTGCAAATAGTATTAAGATTGATAGAAATTGTTAACATGGGTGCTGATTCAATGAATATCTAAATCTCTATCCTAAAAGGAAAAAAATGGCTATTGACTCATATATACATGTATGTATATGTATATAAAGGAATTGCATTCAAACTTGTCTTCTCACATTCAAACATGTCTTTTTCTTCTTCATCTTCTCACTTTTAACTCCTCTCTTCTTCTATGTATTCTTTTGTGTAGAACAAAGTGTGCAAAAAAGTGCAATAATTGACAATATTGCAAGAGTGTTTAAAAGAAGATCAAGTGAATCATATAGACTACGTGAAATTGTGAAACAATAAACAACGAGGTGTGCGGAATTCTACACACTCTATTTCGAAAGCAAAGTAGAATTTCGTAGACTCTATTCCAAAAAGCATAGCGAAATTCCATGATCTCTATTTCGAATAGCACAATTACATATGTCACGCCCCAATCCGGGTCCGTAACTGGCACATAGGTGAATTCCACATCACCGCTGTAAGCCTAGACATCAAAGCATTTGTCTACACAAATTTAAGAAATCTAATAATTCAACCACTAGTTAAGCCATTCAATTACGAAGAAAACATTGAATATGTACTTGCATAAAAAACTCATAGTTTGAAATATTATCGTGTTTCACAATTTCCCTCTTTCAAATACGTTAATAATCATGAAATGAAATATTACAAAAATCGGTTACCAACAAACAAAGAATGAATCATCCTTCACATTTATAATTACCAACTCTATCATCACAACCTAGGTGTTTTATTCAACTATAGAGTGACACAACCATAACCCAAGATAACAATACCATATCCGCCAAACCCAAAAGCCAGCAGCGAGGAGGAGTTGGAGTCTTCGCTTACTCCTCACACGAAAACTTTGATAACAATGGCTGGAACCCAAGATGGGGGGTGAATTGGGTTAATAAAAATTAATTAGAAGTTCAAGTAAATTCAAATGCTTAGTAGAAATTGTTGACAGTACAAAGTAGAGAAATATCAAGATGAATGGAGATGAAGAGCAATAAATCAAATGTAAAGCTTTAAGCAATTAAAGAGATAAGGGAAAGAGATAAATACAAATATTTATACTGGTTCAACTTAACCCAAGCCTACATCCAGTCCTCAAGAGTACTTCTTAAGTATTTCACTATGAACCGTAAGTTTATACAACAGAGATCTTTTTCTTTCTAAGGGTGTCTCTCCCCCTCACAAATTGTTTTCTCTCAAAAGCAAACTCAAGGAACACCTTCCTTAATCAACACAAACAAATGATTGAGAAGAAAATAGGTAACTCTCTAAAACATAGTAAGTATGCAAGTGAAGAGTAATCTAGAATCAACTGATTGGCAAGTCGTTTGGCTATTCAAGAATCAGAGATAAAATTCGTGTATATTTTCTCTTTGACTGCCTCTTAGGTCAATATATAAGCCTTAAAGGTTTTAGGCTCATTGGAGTAGAATCCTTGATGATATCAGCTGAAATCTTCACAAAATAGCCGTTGTAACTGATGTTATCATGCCAGCAGTCGACTGATTAACCATCATTAGTCGACTGATGCTCTTTAATGACTCGATAGTCGACTGATGAATGTTTGTTAGTAGACTGATGAGTTTTTGTCTCGAATTTTTAAAATTCTCCAAAAGCGATCAATCGACTGATTGAATGAGATAAGTCGACTGATGGATACTGGAGGTTTATTTGAAATAGGACAGTGACTAATTAGTCGACTGATTAGATAGAGTTAGTCGATTGATGAGTCTCTATCTTAAAGTTCAAAAATCTTCAGAGCTTATCAATAGACTAATTCAAGGATATCAGTCGACTGATGGAAATTGATTAATTTCTGAATTTGAGATAGTGGCTGATCAGTCGACTAACAATAATCAATTTGTCGACTGATGTTATTGATGCTTTGTAAACTTCAGACAGCTGGCATCAGTTGACTGTTGTAAATATATCAATCGACTGATGGCTTCTGATTTAGTTTTTCAAAGATTTTTGCTTAAGCTTAGCATCAGTAATAGTTTTTTCAACTCCAAAGGAATTTTCAAAATAAGTTTTCACTTGCCATTCAAAAACTTTTACAATATTCTAGAGAAGACAAAAAAAACAGCGATTTCACTTGAGCGTTTTAGAACGATCTTTTTGTCTTGAGATATTTCCCTGAAATTATGCACAATAGAAATATAATTTAAATTTGTTTGTTGATCATCAAAATTTTAAGAAAGTCTTTGAATGCAATGGGGTCAACAATCTCCCCCTTTTTGATGATGACACAAGTTTAAATTGGTTAGGATATTTTTGAAATAAAGGCGCAAGAAGGGAAAGACTACCCCTGAATTTTATATCCTTTTTTTTTAAATGAGCACAGCAAAATAGCATATCAGAATATTATGGCAGGAATATGATAATCAGAGTTAATTAAATTAAGCAACAGTGGAAATATATATCAAAATACCAAAATAGTCATTAATTGCATAATTAGTCTAGTGTTAGTTCAAAATATCAGAATATGGCAAAATAAATCAACAATAAATCTTCTCCCCCTTTGGCATCAATAAAAAGAAGGGGGGTCTTCATCCTTAATCCAAGGCAACTCAATCCCCATGCCAGAGAGCAGGAATTGCTTCTATCAGATCATGAAGTACCTCAGTCTGAGATGCCGAAAAGCTTTCCAGATGAGAGATCCTAACATCAAAGGTTTCCATGCCATCTCTTATTTTAGCGATCATGCCCATCATGGTGGAGTTGTCAAGCAACTTATTCAGTAACTAGGTTTGCTCCCCAGTTTGGAAGCCATGAGCAGATGGTTCCGAAGCCACGTCTTCTTCTTCACTCATTTCTTCATCCTCTTCATCATCTACCTTAGTTTCTTTGTGCCGTCTATCTCTTGCTCTCTGGACGGTTTTGTCTGGTTTTCCTCTTAGCCATTCTTGCTTAAGGTAAATGAATCCCATTCTTCTAAGGGAATTTTGATCAATAATAGAGGATTTTATTTCTCGTCCAAAATGAGCATTGATGTTGGCATTCTCAAGAATCTGAGTAATGATGCTTGCATAGGAAAGAGGGGATTTCCTCCTAGTGCATGATTCCATCCTTTTCATAATGAAGTGAGGAAGATTGAAAGCTCTCTCTTACATTATATATGCCATGACAAAATACTTAGATTCACAGGGGTTGGCATAGCTCCCAGACTTATTGAAGATGATATGAGTTATAATGAAGAGAAGAAGTCTGTCATTTGCATTCATCTCACTAACCCAGATGTCCTGACCATCCCAATCTTCTATCCTCAGAATAGTATTGAAGGTATCTTGTTTGTTGTAGAAGATGGGAGAAAGGGAAAAAGGAAGTTCATTGAAGTGTAAGTCATCAGGGTTACGGGCAGGAATGGCTAAAATTCTAGCCAGTGATCCCTTAATGATCTCCACAGGCATATCCCTGACAGATGAAGTGATTTTCCCATGTCTAGGACTATATTCAAGATTAGTGTAAAAAGTTTTGACTACTTCCTCACTCCAAACACTTCTTCAGCTAACAAAATTTCTCAGACCAAAATTTTACAACAATCTAATAAGTTCAAAGTTCTGAAGGAAGAAGTAATTCCAGTCAAGATGTCTACTGGGGAGTACCTTTTGTTTTTCGAAGCTTTCTTGGAATTTCTCCAGTTGGCTAGGGTTCAGGAGATTCCCCATTGGACGTTTTGAGACATCCTTCAAGCGAGGGCGTTTGGAGGAAGAGGCCATTGGAGATGTAGAATAGAGAGGAGTTAAAGGCACAAACCAGCCCTAATCAGTCGAAGTTCCTTGAGAAGCCCTTGAGAAGCCCTGAGGGTTTTGAATCTTGAGCTTAGAGAGGAGATGAATGAAGAAGATAACCTTTGAAGTTCAGAGAGATGTCGTCAATGAGAAGAGTCCAGAGAGAGAGACACTGAGAGAATTGATAAAATGATGCCCAGAGTTCCTGATTTTCCTTTAAAGGCTTTCGAATAAATGATCCATCAGTCAACTGTCGTGGTAGCATAAGCTGACTGATTGCAGGAGGTCTGGAAAATTTTGAAAACACCCTGAATTAGTCGACTGTCGATGGGTCATTAGTCGACTAATGGCTCTCGGGTTCCCTTTTTAAAAGAAATTGCAACGTTTAGCGGTGGGCTAGCGTTGGGCGTCCGTTTCAGCGCCGGGCGCCTAAACCAGTGCTTGACGCTCAATCCATAAAATTTTTTATAGTAATGTATCAGTTGAATAATGTGTAGTGATTAGTCGATTGATGACTTCTACATTTTGGATGAAAGTTTGGCAGACTATCATCAGTCGACTAATTGGATTTTGTTAGTCAACCGATTACTTCTACTTTTAATAAAAATTTTCAACAATGGGTCATTAGTCGACTGATGGTCAATTATTAGTCGACTGATGACTTTTGTACTTACACAAAAATTTGAGCAGAGAGCAATTAGTCGACTGATTGAGTTACATTAGTCGACTGATTCATTCATAAATTTAAAAATTATATTCGTTGAGCCGTTAGTCAACTGATGAGCTTATGATAATTGACTGATTCCATGCAGAAACTTATTTTTTGATGACCTTAATAGCAGATTGAGGGGATGAGTGCCTTAAAGGAGGATTCATACCTGCAAAACAATTTTAGTGGACACTTCGATGCTTAAGTTAGTAAAGGGAGTCAATCATGGAATTAGAGTTTAAATATGGATGCAATGGGGAAATAATTAAAGTTCATTTGGATTTTCCATCCCAAGTTCTCTTCTAATAAAGCTGAATCTATCCTCAGCTAAAGATTTTGTGAAAATGTCAGCCAATTAAAAATTCATTTGCATAAATTCAAGAGAGACATCTTTCTTTTAAACATGGTCTCTTATAAAATGATGTCTAATTTCAATATGTTTAGTTCTAGAGTGCTGAATAGGATTTTTGGATAGACATATAACACTTGTATTATCACATCTAATGGGTATATTTTCAAGTAAAACACCAAGATCCTCTAGTTGTTGCTTCATCCACAAAACTTGAGCACAACAGCTTCCAGCTACAACGTATTCAGCTTCTGCTGTGGATAAGGCAACACTATTTTATTTTTTTACTAAACCAGGAGACAAGAGAATTACCAAGGATTTGCAAGTTCTACTTGTACTCTTTCATTAGTTTTGCTACCCGTAAATCAGCATCCGAGTAGCCAATTAAAATATTTGAGGATCCTTTAGGATACCATAAACCCATTTTAGATGTGCTAATCAAGTATCTGAAAATTCTTTTTACAGTTTTAGAATGAGATTCTTTTGGGCAAGTTTAAAAACGTGCACATATACATACACTGAACATGATATCAGGTTTACTTACGGTTAAATATAAAAGTGAGCTAATCATACCTCAATATTTAGTTATATCAAATGGTTGACACTCTTCATCCATGTCCAAGTTTGTTGAGGTGCTTATTAGTATAGATGCAGGTTTTGCATTTTTCATTCCAAATTTCTTGAGCAACTCTTTAGTGTACCTGGTTTGGCTTACAAATGTACCATGATCCATTTGTTTGATTTGAAGCCCAAGGAAGAAGTTAAGTTCACTAATCATTGACATCTCAAATTCACCCTGCATGATCTTGGTAAACTCTTTGCAAAGCTTTTCATTAGTAGCCCTAAAAATAATATCATCAACATAGATTTGCACAATGATAAAGTCATGCTTTTCCTTTTTATAAAACAATGTTGTATCAACCTTTTCCCTTGAAAAATTATTTTCTAAAAGAAAAGAACTCAATCTGTTATACCAAGCTCTAGGAGCTTGTTTGAGACCATAAAGAGCCTTTTTCAATTTGAATACATGGTTAGGCTTTTCAACATCTTCAAAACCAGGAGGTTGCTCAACATAAACTTCTTCCAAAATATTTCCATTGAGAAAAGCACTTTTTACATCCATTTGAAATAGTTTGAGATCATGTATGCATTGGTGCGTATAATTTATAGCACATAAAATATTCCAGCAAGTATACTGGGTCGCAACAAGTAATAAAGTGATAAGTAGAGTATCGTCCCACAGAGATTGAGGTATCAAATGAAATTCAATTAGGCTAAGTGAAATGCTATTAAGAATTATGAAGGAAATTGTAGAAATTACATAAAAAGGGGGGTGATGATTGAAACAACGCAATATAAATAACTGAAATTTAAATAACTAAACAGAAAATAAAACAGACAAAAGATGTGTAACTGGTCACAAATTTCATGGAATTGTACATCATCATCGTTTCCTTTGAATATTCTTGGCTAATTCTATTATGTAATTTTCAATCTAAAATTCTCAGAAAATCTTCTAAAACTGAATTATATTAAAATTATAGTTAGGAAGATCTTCACTAATCTATAACTCAAATATAATCCGATCAAGTCCTAATCACATCAATGCCCCGTAATCGCATATGACATGTTATCTCTTGTCCTACTCATTACAAATACATAGCAATCGCATACATGTATAAATAACAAGCTTCATAGGACAATAAATAAAATAGAACTTTGGCCAAGAAAATACTCATTGGTCCAAATGAATTAAAGTATAATTTTCATTTCATTAAATGACCGACTACATAAGAAAATGAGATTGATTTCGTTGGTCTAATCCAATTAATTCATAGACAAATTAATCTTTGAATCATTGAAGAACAATTCAATTAAATTACAATCCATTCAATGTTGGCCAATTTTCTAAAATATGATTGAATCCAAAAAACTTGAAATTACAATCTAACTTAACCAAAATAATTGACTAAAATCTTAGATCAACCATTCAATTAAGTTATGAAGCTCAGGAAAATTATTCAAGCCACATAAATAAAACTATCTATATCTAGATAATCTAATTTATGGTGGAAATTACAAGGTCAATCTCAATATCTAGCTAAATCTAGCATAGACATCAAAATCCCAAACTCATTGAAGGTTAATCAAGCATTCAAGAGGAAGAATAATCGGTAAAATCCATTCCATTAAACGAAAGTGCATTAAAATCGAAATTGTTCAGCAATAAAACATCATAGAACCAAACTACATCAATCTTTAAACATCAGAAAATTACATGGAAGAGAATAAGAACATGACAGAAATCTGCAAAATACAACAGAAAACTAACAAACTATGAAGGAAAATGGAAGAAAAGGGAAGAAAATGGGAGAAGGAGAGCCATTCCCAAGTGGGAAGGCTTCCTTTCCCTCAAACCAAGCTAGAGAGTTGCCTTTGTGTTGCTCCCAGCCACTACTGCTCTAGGAAGGAAGAAAAATGGTGCTAGGACTTCCCATCAGAAAAATGACTTAGCTTCTTCAATAAATTTCGGTTTTGTAAATATAAAACTGATCTAACACATGCCTAAAGGAATATTCTATCCTAGATGCCTCCTTGGATGCTTCTTCCATGATGTGGCAGCACTTTGACAGCAAAACAGCAGCAGATAGACAGCAAACAGCAGTAGAACAGCATGGCAAACAGTAGCAGAACAGCAGCAGAACAGTATGGCAGAAAACATGGAAAATGGAGGTGCATAATTAATATTTCAGCCATGCTTTTCTGACCTACAAAAAATAATATCTCTGCCCAAAAATTTTGACTACATGGCATTGAATAAGAGTTCAAATGGGTCCCACATCCAGCACAACCTAGTCAGTATCTGCATCACCTAAAAAGTGCCACATTAGCATCCAAATCAGCATCTTTGTCCATGTCAGCACATTTCTCTCCAAAATTAAAATTTGTAGGAATTAAATTGAGCATTTTACAATTCAAGTTCTAAAAATATAAAATTGAGACACATTCAATCCATAAATAGTTTATACCCAATAAATTCCAAAACATAATAAAATTAGAGAATTGACAAAATTAAAGAGGCAAAAAGGACTAAAATATGGACTAAAATAAATGGAAAAAGCATGTTATCATGCATGCAAAAGCCAAAAGCATTCTAATAGCTTCAAGTCTAGCCACATGAGCAAAAGTTTCATCATAGTCAATGCCTTCCTCTTGATTATAACCTTTTGCAACTAGCCTAGCCTTATTTTTAACCGTAGCTCCATTCTTATCAAGTTTATTTCTAAATACCCATTTTGTGCCAATTATTGCATGATTATTGGGTCTAGGTACTAAATCCCAGACTTGACTTCTTTCAAATTGGTTTAGTTCTTGTTGCATAGCCAAAATCCAATATTCATCAATAATAGCATCATCAATGGTTTTTAGTTCAATATGAGAAAGGAAGGCGGAGTGATTACAAACATTTCTAAGGGAGTTTCGAGTTGTTACCTTTTGTAATGCATCCCCTATGATGAGCTCCTTGGGATGACCTTTGGCATACTTCCAATCTTTTGGAAGGTCATCATTGTTGTTGGTAGTGATATCCTCAAGAGGTATATTTTCTTCTTATGGCATTTCTTTTTCTTGATGCAGAGTGATCATGATCCTTCTTCACTTTATCATCCAAAGAAAGGTTTTTGAAGGAATCTAACACTTTATAGTCATTAGTACAATCTTTAAGAGAAGGGTTAGATTTATCAAAAATAACATGTATGGATTCTTTAACTATTTGGGTTCTTTTGTTATAGACTCTATAAGCTTTGCTAGTGATAGAGTAGCCAAGGAAGATTCCTTCATCAGCTTTGGCATCAAATTTTCCCAATTTTTTTTTCCATTGTTCAACACAAAACATTTACAACCAAAAACTTGAAGATAAGAAATATTGTGCTTTCTTCTTCTATACAATTCATATGGGGTTTTCTTTAAAATTAGCCTTATCAAGACTCTATTTATTACATAGCAAGCAGTGTTAAAAGCATCAGCCCAAAAGTATTGAGGAAGATCTCTTTCATTGAGCATTGTTCTTGCCATCTCCCCGAGTGTTCTGTTTTTTCTCTCAACAACACCATTTTGTTGAGGGGTTCTAGGAGATGAGAAGTTATGTTCAATCCCATTTTCATCACAGAACTCCATGAAGTTATGGTTGTCATATTTTCTACCATGGTCACTTCTAATTCTCACAATAGTCAAGCTTTGTTCCTTTTGAATGAATTTTGCCAATTTAAGAAAAGATTGAAAAGCTTGATCCTTTTGAGCTAAGAAAAGAGTCCATGTGTACCTTGAATAATCATCTACAACAACTAGTGCATAGGAGTTGCCTCCAAGACCCTTTGTCCTAGATGGTCTTACAAGGTCCATATGGAGAAGTTGTAATGGCTTTGTAGTTGAAACAATATCTTTAGTTTTGGAAGAACTTTTGACTTGCTTACCCTTTTGACAAGCATCACAAAGCCTATCATTTTCAAATCTTATTTTGGGTAAGCCAATCACAAGATCTTTCTCGACTAATTTATCCAAATGATTCATGCTAGAATGGGCCAATTTTCTGTGCCAAAGCCAACTTTCCTCATTTACACTAATTAAGCATGTAGAGTCTATAAAGGATCTTCATTAAGGTTTATAATATAAACATTATTGATCCTTTGACCAACAAGCTTAATTTGCTTATTATTGATGTTCTCAACTATGCAACGAGATGAATAAAAAATAACTCTATTTCCTTTGTCACATAGTTGACTAATGCTAAGCAAATTATGGTTGAGGTCTTCAACATATAATACATTTTTAATGGATGTTAAAGAATTCTTACAACCTTACCAATACCTTTGATCAAACCTTTGTCGTTTCCTCCAAAGGTCCCTTTGCCTCCTTTTGGAGATAAAGAATGAAACTTGGATTTGTCTCCAATCATGTGCTTAGAGCAGCCACTATCCAAGTACCATATTCCACTCCTAGATTTGAGGTAAACCTGTAGAAATTCAACTCTTTTTAAGTACCCAAATATGTTTGGGTCCTTCCTTGTTAGTTGTTCCTTTAACAACCTACTTTTTCTTATTTCCATTTGGAGTCATTTTCTTATAGCAACAGGAGTTGGAACTATGTCCTTTTAAACCACAATAGAAACAAGTAATGAAGGGACTATTTGACATTGTTGCTGGAACAAAGAAATTCTTGTAATATTTTTGCCTAGCTTTAGGTTTGTAACCTATTCTGGCTTTGTCAAAAACACATCTTTGTTTTCCAAGCAATATGTTCATATTGTCTCTTCCTTGTGTAAATTTTGCAAGGGTGGTTTTCAAATCCTTATTTTCTTTTTCTAAATCAATGCATGTACAACAAGGACAATTATCTTTTGAAGAGTTGAACAATGATTTTATGCTTGCATTTCCTTCTATCAAAATTGAATTTTGTTTTTCAAAGTCTAGACTTTCTTTCTTGAGTGTGATAAGATCATTTTTCAAATTTAAAATTTCACTCTCAAGCAAAGAAATCTTTTGTTTTGAAATACTTAATTTATTTGGAAGCTGTAAAGATTCATCATGCAATTCTTCAAAAGCTTTTTGTAATTCATCAAATGAATATGAGGGTTCAAAAGGAGTTACCTCTTCATTATCTCTTCCTATGAGACAAAGATTTGTTTCTTCACTTTCCTCCTTTTCTGAATTGCTTGAAATGCCCAGCTGTATGGCAAAATTTTCAATTTCTTTTGCCATGAGGCAGAGGTTAGCTTCTTCATTATCTTCATCTAATTCACTATCTGCCCAAATTGAAGAAACATATGCCTTCTTCTTACTTTTGTCATGGCTTCTCTTTTCTTCTTGTTCTTTGTTAAGTTGTGGTGTTCCCATTTGAAATGGCCAACCTTTTTGCATTTATAGCAAGTAGGGCCTTCTTTGTTATCTTAGTCTCTTCTCCATTTTCTTGTGTTTTTGTTTCTCATAAACTTTTTAAACTTTTTGACAAAGAGGCCAAGATCTTCTTCATTGATTTTTTCTTCTTCATCACTTTCTGCTTCTGGTTTCTTGGAGGAGGATGACTTCAAAGAGATAGTCTTCTTTTTCTTGGATTCATCCTCTTGCCTCATTTTCCATAATTTTTGGCTCATAGTTTTGGAGATTTTCGAATAGAGCTGTAAGTGATTTCATGGATTCTCTTCTTACTTCCATGATTACTGTTCTTTTAGCTTCCCATTCAGGAGTAAGACATCTCAATATCTTGGTAGTTTGAGAAGATTCTGCATAAGTCACACCATGAGCTCTCAAATGGTTAGTGATATGAGTAAATCTTAATTGCATTTCACTTATGCTTTCATCACTCTTAATTTTGAAATTTCATACTTATTTATAAGAGTACTAATTTTTTATTCCTTAACTCCTTGAGTTCCTTCATGTGGAACTTCCAAAGTGTCCCATATCTCTTTGGCAATTGTACAGCTAGAAACTCTAAAATATTCATCTTGACTTAAGGCACTAATAATAATCATTATAACTTTAGCATTTAGATGAACAAGTTTCTTTTCTGATTTAGACCATTCCTTTTTAGGTATTGGAACACTTTGCCCTTCAACAACCTTTAAAGGTATGTAGGGTCCATTTTCCACAATATCTCAGAGATCTAGGTCTACTGCATTAAATAATAGTTTCATCTTGGATTTCCAGTAGCTATAATGATTACCATTAAAACTAGGAGGTTTTGTAAAGGAACTTCATTCAGGTAAAATACAATCACCAAGGCCAGCCATTATATACTTTTAGATTGTTAAGTCTTTAATAAAGAGCCCAAGCTCTAATACCAATTGATAACAATAGCTGAAACCCAAGGGAGGTGAATCGGGTTAATAAAAACTAATTGGAAGTTCAAGTAAATTCAAATGCTTAGTAGAAAATTGTTGATAGTACAAATCAGAGCAATATCAAGATAAATGAAGATGAAGAGCAATAAATCAAATGTAAAGCTTTAAGCAATTAAAAATATAAGGGAAAGAGATAAACATAAATATTTATACTGGTTCAGCTTAACCCAAGCCTACATCTAGTCCTCAAGAGCACTTCTTGAGTATTTCACTATGAACTATAAGTTTATACAAATGGGCATTTGTGAGCCACTACAACAGAGATCTTTTTCTTTCCAAGGATGTCTCTTCCCCTCACAAATTGTTTTCTCTCAAAAACAAACTCAAGGAACACCTTCCTTGATCAATACAAACAAATGATTGAGAAGAAAATAAGTAACTCTCTAAAACAGAGTAAGTATGCAAGTGAAGAGCAATCTAGAATCAATTGATTGGCAAGTAGTTTGGCTATTCCAGAATCAGAGATAAAGTTCATGTATATTCTCCCTTTGACTACCTCTGAGGTCAATATATAAGCCTGGTTCATGCCACTACGATGCCGAATCGCCCAGAATTGAATTCGTGGCAATTTGTAGTATAGTGATCCCCAAGTCGTATTCACTCAAGGAGCCTCACTTCTAAACACTAATTAATCGTTCTAAACACCCAAACACTAATGAAAAGTATATAAACCGGGGGGGGGGGGGAGGGGGGTTTGTTGGCAGTACTAATAAAAGCAGAATAGAACAACAACCAAATAACTACAACAGCAGCAGCAGCGAAATTTGCAAGGTGTTGACAGTAAAGAGACAATGTAATCAGCCACTAGGATTCATGGGAGTGCAACTATCATTACCTAACTCATTGATTCAGTTTTGTTCTCATTCCATTGTTTGGTTCTTTATGAAAATGGTTCTAGAATAACATCTAGAATTTAATGCTACTAATTACAGTCAAGAACATCTCTCTACTATAACCAGATGCATTCAGTGGAAAATCTCAACCAAACCAAGTTAAATATATAATCTAACTAGTCATTTCGCCTCCCTCACTTTCCTAATCAGTCAAGCAAGGTTATATCTTATATATATAAGTCAGTTTATGTTACTTTTCAAGCTCTAATCAGAATCTGACAGCAATATAAACATAACAGCAAAACAGAAACGAAATGAGATGAAAATGGAGAATAAAACACTTAGCTTGCATTCTTAGTTCAAGCTACAACATCCCAATGGTCCAGTGACTGATTACAATGAAGACTTAGCACTCCATGAGAGCAAATCAGCAAATGACAGAAGAGAAAACAAAGAGGAAAAAAGAGCTACGAAATTCCTAAGTTGCAGAAAATAAAAGTGTCCTTTGATTTTTAAAATTGATGCCCTCAATGCCTTGGAATATTCTACCCTAGATGCCTCCTTGGTGCTTCTTCCATGATGTGGGCAGCAAGACAACCGCAGAAAAGTGGCAACAGCAGCAGATAAGTTACTCCATTCCTTTGCTGTTTCTGTCTGCCATTGATTGCTGCAGAAGGCCCATTCTGTCAAAGCAGAAACCACATTCCCCTTTGCTGTAAAGTGTAGAACAGTGGGGACCAGAAATCCAGTCAGCCTTAGTCAACCAGTCAATGCCCAGTCAGCATATCCAGGTAGCCTCCAAGTAAGCAAAACGTCTATGTCAGCATTTTTCTCTCCAATAATTAGATATGAAATTAAGCACATGAATTAATTGGGATAAAATTATGAATTTGAATCATATTAATTCTATAATTAATTTACACCCAATAAATTCAAAATATAATAAAATAAGAGAATTGGCAACATTGAAATAGCAATAGGACTAAGATAGGGACTAAAAAGTATATAAAGATGCCCGATATCAAAGCCCTAAATGTTTTAGGCCCATTAGAGAAGAATCCTTGATGATATCAGTTGAAATCTTCACAAAATAGCCGTTGCAACTAATGTCATCATGTTGGTAGTCGACTGATTAACCATCATCAGTCGACTGATGCTCTTTAATGACTCGATAGTTGATTGATAAATGTTTGTTAGTTGACTGATGAGTCTCTGTCTCAAATTTTTAAAATTCTACAGAAGCGATCAACAGTCAATTGATTGAATGAGATAAGTCGACTGATGGATACTGGAGGTTTATTTGAAATAGGACAGTGACTAATTAGTCGACTAATTACATAGAGTTAGTCGACTGATGAGTCTTTGTCTTAAAGTTCAAAAATATTCAGAGCCTACCAGTCAACTTATTCAAGGATATTAGTTGACTGATGGAAATTGATTAATTTTTGAATTTAAGACAGTGGCTGATCAGTCGACTGACGATAATCAATTAGTCAACTGATGTTATTGATGCTTTGCTAAACTTCAGACAACAAGGCATCAGTTGACTGTTGTAAATATATCAGTTGACTGATGGCTTCTGATTTCGTTTTTCAAAGATTTTTGCTTAAGCTTAGCATTAGTAACAATTTTTTCAACTCTAAAGGAATTTTCAAAATAAGTTTTCACTTTCCATTTTAAGAACTTTTACAAATATTCTAAAGAAGACAAAAGGAACAACGACTTCACTTGAGCATTTTGGAAAGATCTTTTTGTCTTGAGATATTTCCTTGAAATTATGCACAATAGAAATATAATTTAAATTTATTTGTTGATCATCAAAATTTTATGAAAGTCTTTGAATGCAATGGGGTCAACAAGCTTGTTTGCTAACACAAGATTGCAAGGTACATAAAAGAAGGGTGAATATAAAATATTCAGTGAGAAATAATCCTATAAAAGGAAGGGATACCATACCGTGTATCATTCGTAGGGTGAGACCTTACCACAACCCTTATCATCCATCACATGATCCATACCATCCATATAACACATAATCCATAATTCATATAGTCCACCACCATCCATTCAATCACAAGCAAATAAACATCCCACAATATAACTATCACAATGTAATACTTGCTATATTTTAAAATTATAAGTATTCACGAATTATGATAAATTTATTTTGGAGAAAATAATTTTCCTATCTGTTTAATTTTGTATGCTAACGTGAATCTTGTTACCTTGTTTATGTATATTGTTAAAAATATGGATTTTCACTTATAGATTGCATAAATTGTGGGGTATAATGGATGTTATGATATGAAATTTATCCAATGGGTAAAATATGGTTTGGACATAAGAGGAATCTAGAAAGAAATTGGGAGAAAAATAACTTTTTATATGATATGTGAGAAAATCCCCTTAGGGACTAAAATGAAAAAGGCTAAAGTGATAAGAAACTTAAAGGTCTAAGAGAAAGGATAATTTTTTCTTTAAGTCCCCAATAATACCAATAATTTGGCTGCCTCATGAAAATCATGTGCACACAGTAAATTGAATTATTAAAGTGCATAATAAATTGAATATTTTATTAGTGCATAGTACCCTGACTTCTCTTATAAATAGGTCCTTCCATTTTACTTCTAAACTCATACCTTTGATTTCTCTTTTTTCCTCTCCTCAAATTTCTCTTGCTCCAATGTTGAGGCTTTGAAATTTTAGGTCTTTTCTCTTCAGCCTAGATCTAAGATGAAGATATTATGTTCCTTTAAATTCTTGTAATTATTTAGAAGTTAAATTCTTAGTATTCTCTGTGGTTGCGGTTTTAGCTGATCCTCCACATCAAAAAAGAATTATCCTCGATTGCTTGATAATTATTTTGTTTTAAATAGAGTATAAAATTGTGAAAAATACATGTCTAGGAAATGTTTGGCTAAGAAAATGCTTGGTACTTAAGAGTGTCCATTGTGACCTACCTCCATTTGCTGAGAACTTTCCTTATGTAATATTTTACGGCTTATGTTCGCTATTCCCATTATAAATAGTATCTGTACACATGAATAGTATCTATACGTATGAATACTGATCATACATATGACCTTCGTGAAAATCTCTGTAGCAGAACCTGAAATCCAGCTATGTGCTCTTCTCTGTAACAACTCGCAAAGGTGACTTGGATACAGAATCTAAATGAGTGGATGACCTTGCTAATCGAACTTAATTATTTTTTCTATTCATAGTATAATACCACTTTATATCGCAATTAGAATTTTAATTAAATTTCTTATTTAGTGATGTTAACTAGATAATGGAATTTATTGTGTGATTTAATATTATGTTAATGAGAGTTATAATTGATAATTATGAAGAATTGTGTATTGTATTTTACATGCAATAGATGAAATTAAATAGGAATTGAATCCCTGAACATAAATAGAATACAGAGGGTATAGAAACCCTAGACATGAATATAATTGTTCTTATTGTGATAATGATTATGGTATTTGTAATTGTGACATATTTTTTGTACAGTCATTTGCTCACTAAGTTTTGATAGAGGATTAATAGTCCTTGGAGATATTTTTCATGTTTGTCTAATGGGCTTATGAATCTAAAAGCTTAGGAAACACTTTGTAATCTTTATAGGTCACATAGGTTTGGAAAGTTGTATCATACTATCTGATATTCGGCTTGTATTTACTGTTTTACTATGTTGAACTTTTATACAAAATTTCTTTTTTGGAAAACCTATGTTATGCATACATATGGGCATTAGGACTGTTTAGAGACTTTAAAGGGTGTCATAAAGGTATACCCTTGGAGTTATAGAATTACTCACATGCCCAGAATTGGGATGTGACACACAATTTCACATAATATATACAACAGAGAATTTACACAAGTCCATATCCACCACAAGTACATACAAGTTTTAGTATTGCTACATAGGCTTATGGGCCCCATAGGCATATTGTAACCATAAAGCTCCCACACCTTCACAGTGGCATCCACAAGAGATTTAATGTTGTGCCATCACAACAAATTAATATCACACCCCATAGGCCTTCCTCGAGGGACTTAGTGTTGTGCCATCACAATGATTCATGCCATGACCCTATGGGCTTTCCAAATGATACACCATCACTGCATCCATCGGGCATGTAACATCCTTAATTTTTACTTTCTCCTAAGAAAGAATAAAAAGGAATTTATGAAAGTCCTTAAGAAAATTTAGACTAAGAAAAGATGATTAAAAGTAAGAAAAATCATATTAATGGGCTAACAGTTGATTGCTAGCAAGTTAACAGTCGACTAACAGGCCTAAAATGCAGAATAATAAGTTTGATGCAAGAGGTCGACTGCTACAGAGGAAGAGGTTGACTAGTAGCATAAAAAATAAAAATAAAATTTAAGACAGAGAGTAAGAGGTCGACTGCCAGTAAGGGAGAAGTTGACCGACAAGTTGGAAAGTTCTAGAAACGCTAAACAGAGAGCAAGCAATCGACTGGTATATATATGACAGTCGACCGCTAACTTATAGAGCAATGCTAAAGTCAATGTAAATAATAAAAATCAGTTAGAAAAATTACAGTAATAATCCCAACTAATCAGAAACACTTGAAGGATAATTCTAGGGACAAAATGGTAATTTCATAGAGGGTTTAGATGAGTATATGTGCATACTCATGAAGGAAAGAAAGAGAAAACAAAAGAGAAAGAGAGAGAAACAAAAAACAAAGTTGAGAGAGAGAGAGAGATTGAGAGAAGGAGCACGAAAAGGAAAAGAAAAAAGGAAACAAAGGCTGGAAAATCAGGTTTAAAGGCTAGTTTTCCATACAAGGTAGCTAGTTTTTCATAAAAACATGTTTTTAAAGTATGTTCTGTTATTATTATCCATCCATGAGCTAGAAATTCATATATGTGTTGTCTTATTCTGTGAGCTTTAATCTCTAAGAAAAGATTTGCAAGATTAATATATATTTTAGACTAGTTTTCAGGAAAGCATGATTTGAATAAGTATATTTATATAGAATATATTTATGGTAAAGGCTCTTATAATTCTATAGTAGAGAATTATAGCTAAAGAAAGGTTTACATGATATGTATGAATATGATGTAAAGTAAATAAAGCTCTGTTTTATAAGAGAGGATAGAAAATAATCAGAAGAATTATGAGTTTAGCTTGTCTCATAGTAGAAGACAAGAAAGATGTTTATGAATAATATGAACAATATATTCTTTATTCCATAATAGAGAAAAAAGAAAGTAGACCTTATTCCACAAAAGAGAATAAGGGAAGTGAGTCATGTTCTATAGAAGAGAACAAGAGAATAAGTAAACTTGTTTCATAATAGAAAACAAGAAGTAAGCCTTATGCCATCGAAGAGATCAAGGGAAGCAGACCTTATATCATTGTAGAGTATAAGGAAGTAACTCTTATTCCATAGTAGAGAATAAGAGAAGAGTAGAGTATAAGGAGATACTCTTATTCCATAGAAGAAAATAAGATGAGAGAACCTTATTCCACAGTAGGGAATAAGGAAAGTAAAACAGATCATATTCCACAAAAGAGAATAAGATAAGAGAACTTTTATTCCATATCAGAGAATAAGAGAAGAGTATATTCTTCCACAGTAGAGAATAAGAGAAGCAGATCTTATTCCACAGAAAAGAAAAAGATAAGAAAACCTTATTCCACAGTAGAGAATAAAGAAGAGAATCATATTCCACAATAGAGAATAAGATAAAAGAGAAAGTCTTATTCCACATGAGAGAATAAGAAGAGTAATCTTGTTTCATAGAAGAGAACAAGAAAAATGAAGCTTGTTCCATAGTAGAGAATAAGTAAAGAAATATGATCTTATTTCATAGATGAGAATAAGAATAGAAAGAATAAATGAAATAAAAGCTGTGGATGAATAATAATGAATGATTAATGTATTTTAATGCTTTTTATGGCTGAAATGATAATGAAAGTAACTAGCTACTGAGATGCATTGTATCTCACCTTTAGAAATTTATCATTTTAGGGGAAAAAGGCAAGGAAAAGCTATGTTGATGTGAATGATGAGTTTGATGTAAAAAGTAGCTGAAGTTATCTATCACTCTTGTATGATATGTAATTAAATGGTGTATGTTTATAAGTCTAAGATGGATGAATATGTGTCCTAGAATGTTATGTATTAGCATGTATGAATATATGAAGTTTTGTTAAAAATTATCAGAGTGCACAACAAAAGTATGTCTGATTAGACTTGCCAGTTGACTGGTTAATTATAAGTAGTTCACCAGCTAGTTCTGAAATACTATTAATTGGTCTAACTGAGAGTTACCAGTTGACCAGTGCCATATAATCAGTCAATCGACAACTCCTGGATAAAAGAACAAAATTATAGTATACCTAATAGTCATGGTTATAAAGATCGAGATCTTATGCAGGATCGGAAAGGGCACAAGATAGATCGAATCATATGATCGAATCGAGGATTGTAAGATCCTATCAAAAATATAAAATAATATATATATATATATATATATATATATATATATAATCATATAAATTTTGTAAATAATACAAAACCATCAAAATCTTATTATATTTCAATAAAATAAGCTCAAATGTCATACAATTAGTAAAAAAAAAAAATAGAGAGCAACCTTCACTTTCTATTATATTTAGAAACCTTTTTTTTTCTCACCAAATAGACAATTTCTTCTTCAAAACTTATAATACTATATGTCATTGTCAGCATTCACAAACTAAGTTAAAAATTGAACAAATTATGAATGGTAAATATATCAACAAATAAAAAATGACAAAAATTTAAAATGTTATAGGATCGATAAAATCGTAAAATGGTAAGATTTTAAGATTTAAATCGAGATCCTAACATATTTAGATCTTACATAGGATCATGATCATTTAAATTGTTTGAAATCGTAAGATCTTAAGATTTATATCAAGATCTTGACAACCATGCTGGCAGTCAACTGGAAAGAGGTAGGTAGTTGACTGCTATCTTCGGCAAAGGCAAAAAAGAAGTATCTTATTTGATTAAGTTTCTTAAGAGATAAAAGAAAATTTTTATTGATAAAAATAGATTTATGACTCTTATGAAGCAGTTCATTAAAGAAAATAAGTTCATGATCATGATTAGATACAATTAACATTAGTATTCTTATATCTTGACTCTAAGAGAAGAGTACTTAAATGAGAATTACAAAAGGATATTACAAGACACATAACATATCTCATCCACAAACACAATTACAGGTTCTACATGACACATTCAAGTAAAAGTGATCATAAATCCACAATATGAACATGCCATTAAAATTCACAATGGGCATTCCTTTTTTCTATGTTAATTGCAAAGAGACTAAGATAAAGACTAAAATGAATATAAAAATGCTTGATGTCAGTCACCTATTATTACTGATTGTGGCTATGTCCTAGCTACTCCTTTTGATTTTGATTATGTTACCGTTGATGCTAGTATTGATTTTGTTGTAAGTTCTCCAAGTGAATTTTCTAAACAAAATGAATTTGCTTGTCAGATGGTAAGTAAGAATAGTGATGTTCATGTGGTTTAAAAATCATCCAAAAATATTATATCTCCTAATTGGCACAAGAACTATATTTTATCTGTTTCTTTCCCAACCTTACAAAAAGAATCTAATAATACTCTCTATCTCATTTTTGATTATATAACATATGCTTTTTTTTTATTTGAACAATATAGGTGTTTCTTTACTAAAATATCTAAGCTTAAAGAACCATCATATTATGAGGAAGCTAGGAATGATCCTAATTCGATAAACGCTATGAAAGAAAAAAATAAAAGCCTTAAAAGAGAATAAAACTTGGAAAGTTGTTTTAATACACAAGGATAAAAAACCTATAGGTTGTAGATGGGTGTATATGGTTAAGGTCAATGCAGATGGGCTTGTAGAGAGATTTAAGGCTAGGTTGGTTGCCAAAGGATATAGTCAAAAGGAAGAAATTGATTACTTTGATACTTTCTCTCTTGTGGCTAAGATAATTATTGTTCGGCTTGTTATTTCTCTTGCTACCATGAATCAATGGCCCTTGTGTTAGCTCAAGTATGTACCTAAGAAATGGGTTGAATTGGGTACATGATGCTTATAAAATAAACTTTTTTGATAAAATCCTTTTTTTTTTCTTAAATAAACAGCATCCTGAAAAGATAGTCTTCTAAAAGAAATAGTTGTATGAATTTGAAAATTGTATCCTGGTTACGTAAGTTTTCTTTTAATGAGTTTTTATTGTAAATTCAAAATATTTTTCATAAAGAGTGAAGAATAAGCAATAAAGTAGAAAGAGACATAGAAATATAAAGTGGTCCAGAACATCCCGAGGGAAATTTCTACGTTTACTCCTCAAACACACAAACTGGTAGGCCACCCCTGATCTTTTACAACATCTTTAACCTAAGAGGATCAACCAAAAGCTTTTACACCAAAAACAATAGGGATTAAACCAAATCCCTATTAACAACAACTAGTCCCCACACAAGACAAAACAATGATAGCAACAAGCTAAAATGTGTCCACTCAGAACAACAAGAGAGATAATTCATACAGAGAATTACAACAAATTACAAAACTCTCTTAGAGAAAACAAAGAAGGAATTTTATGCTCTCAACTCAGCTCTTAGTGGATTTTTATTTTTCCTTCATCAGGAGAATGAGAACGCATTTTCAAGAGGAGAGCCTTTTATACTGCTTTAGCACACTAGTCGGTGGGAGGCTCCTTAATTTAATTCTTCAATGATCAACTTTGATTGGCATGAGATCTTTTAGCTTTAAGACCTAAATTTGATACGTGATCTTAGAATCTCAAGATGGAAAGGCTGCCAAGTTAGGGAATGAATATTTTGTCACTTTGACTTTGTAGGTTGGCCCTAATTGCTAAATTCTTTCAAATCAGTATGTTGGCAGATTTCTTTTCTAGCTCATTCCATTTTTGGCTGCTTCAGAACATGTTATTTATTTTTAATACTTCCACATTAATTTTGATGAGATGCTACTGAGATTTATCCAAATTTCTTTCCTATTTCATGTATCCTACAGTCTTTGTTAATTTGATTTGCGTGATTCTTTATATTTATTGCACAACTGGCTCACACAAAATCACTATGACTCAAGGATGAATATTTTGTCACTTTGACTTTGTAGGTTGGCCCTGATTGCTAGATTCTACCAAATCAGTATGTTGGTAGATTTCTTCTCTAGCTTTTTCCATTTTTGTTTCCTTCAAAACATGTTATTTCTTTTTAAAACTTCCACATTAATTCTAACGAGATGCTATTGAGATTTATCTATATTTCTTTCCTATTGCATGCATCCTATAATCTTTGTTAATTTGATTTGCCTGATTCTCTATATTTATTGCCCAGATGGCTCATACAAAGTCAACATGACTTATTGCATGAGGTTGTTTCCATTAATCAAAAAATAAATGCCAGAAATCTTGCACAAATACCTTGTTTCATATGGATGTCAGTAATGCCTTTCTTCAAGATGATTTAGATGAAGAAATATATATGGAAATGCCTAAAGGATTTGCTAGTCAAGGCAAGGAAAAGAATATGGTTTGCAAGTTAAGAAAGTCAGTCTCTAAATGGAATTGTAGGCTAACCAATACTTTAGTTATGGTTTTTAACAAAGCAAAAATGACCATTCGTTGTTTATTAAGAAAAAGGATATAGGGATACTTTTATGCATAGCCTATGTAGATGACATACTCATAATTGGAAATGATCATAAGCTCATTAGGGAATTAAAGACCATTTTGAATAAAAATTTTAAAATCAAAGACTTCTAAAATTCTTTTTGGATATGGAAATTGCTAGATCTGATAAGGGGTTAGTTGTTAACTAATATATATATATATATATATATATATTCTTGAATTGTTGCTTGAAACTAGTTTAATGACACTAAACCATATAAAACTCCTATTGAACATAATATAAACTTTACTAGCAGAGACTCTGATAAGCAAACTAATCAAAACACTAAAGATTGTGAAATTGATGACCCTATTGTGTTTAAAAGGTTAAAGGTTAATAGGGAAACTAATATATTTGACACAAACTAGACCTGATATTATGTATGCTGTACAAAATCTTAGTCAATTTATTCGTTGCCCAAAAAATCCACAGGAAAGAGCTAGAAGAGTTATGTAATATTTAAAATCAGGATCAGGTATAAGCCTTTTTCCCTGCTCATGAGAACTTTCAATTAATTGCATATTGTGACTCTGATTGGATGACTTGCAGGATCAGTAGGCATTCAGTTTCTGGCTATTGTTTTAACATTGGAGATGCTCTAATTTCATGGAAGGCTAAAAAACAAGGGACTATTTCAAGATATGCAGAAGCAGAGTGTAGAAGCCTTGCTAATATTATAGCTGAATTAACATGGATTCATGGTCTTTTGAAGGATTTGGGGGTAAAGAATTTGTAACTTGCATATGTATACTGTGATAATGAAGCAGCTCTACACATAGTTGCCAATCCTATTTACCACGAATGTATCAAGCATATAGAAGTTGATTGCCATTTTATTCGAGACAAAATGCAAGATGGTATAATTGAAACCAAGTATATATGTTTTGAACAACAACTTGCTGACATAATGACAAAAGCTTTGAGTGTTAAGCACCATGAAAAATTGCTTTCTGGATTGGGAGTTATAGATGTTTATAACACCAACTTGAGGGGGGATGTTAAGGAATACGAGTTGGTCTAATTCTTGGTTATTGAGCCTAATATGTTAGCTATCATAATTTGTTATATGGGTCTAGGTTGTTATTTCTGTTTTTATTTTTCTTGACCCTGTTTCATGTATATATACTTTCTAATCAGTTTAATAATATTATTTGAAAGTATTTTTCCCAAATATTGATAAAAAATTATCAATTTCCATATTCCTCAATCCTCATCCACCAATGAATGTATACATAAAACCATTAATTAGAATTCACAAAAACTTGTTATTGACATGGCAAGTGTATCAATCTTTAAAGTAATTAAGTGATAAGAAAAGTATCGTTCCCATAAGGATTGGATTGTTAATTACCTAAGAAACTAAAATTTTACTAGTTAGACGATTTAATTTGGGTTGAAGAAAGTTCTAAGTGAACACTAAAATTAAGATTTGACAATAACAACCATTAATAATAAAAACGCAACACTGATAATCAAAGGTAATCAATAAAAAAGGCTTAGGACCTCTCTCACCCTTGTGATTATACCAATCATATATGTTAATCTAAGGCACTATAATTCTTAGAAGGATTTTCCCAAACCTCAACTAAGACAAAACTTAGTATTTCATAATCCCGTATGTGAAATTAAGTTTGCTTAGCGAACATTCCCTAATTTGACTAAACGAGGTTAACGATTATATTCTTATACCGTAAACTAATCAATTCCTTTATTCCTAAGGTTCAAGAACTTGTCTTATTCAATCATTGGCCTAAGCCTTGTTTCCCTCACCAAATTTCCACAAAAAACTAAGCAATCCAGAAAAATAATCAAGTTTAAGGAATACACAAGTAAAATGAATGAATAAACATGTATTGAATTGATATGAGTTCACAAGGAATAAGAGAGAACAAAATCTAATCCAAACTCTAGTTCATAATAATCCTAGATAAGAAAACTAGCCACTCATGGTGGTACAAAAGCAAAAATGATTAAAAGAAGAGGAAGAAAGCATGAATTTGAGATAAAGATGGCAAAAAATGGCACCAATCGTGCTCTGTGGTCGAGTTCCCTCGCTCCTTAGGTCAAAAGTGGTGCCCCCTTTTGTCCTCAACTCAGAATCCCTAGAAAAGATTCTAAAAATCCTATTTAAAGCTTCAAATTTTGTAAATATTGCTGGACTGTCTTATTGCAGCAAGAAAAAGTTCTTGCTTTAGCGAGAATGATCTTGCTTCAACACATAAACTCTCACCATGGTTTGAGCCACTATGACTGTCGAATTGCCCATAATTAGATTTGTGGCAACTTGTAGTATAATGATTGTCTGAGGTCGTATTCTCTCGTGGAGCCTTACTTCTAATTGCCTAATTAATTATTCTATTACTAATTACACTACTAATTACACCGGGGGGTGTTGCAAAATTGAAGTGCAATAATAATAAACTACAATGACAGAATAGAAACATACAACAACAGAACATTAACAACATTATAAAAAAGTGTAACCAATCATAGAATCCCTAAATTGTAGATATCATCATTCTCCTCTTTTATTCTTTTCTAGTTGCATTCTATCATTTGGTTATCAACTACGACTCTAAAAAAAAACCTTCCAAAAATGGATTTCATCTAAGTTACAGTTAAGAAAGTCTCCACTAAGCTATAATCAAACATAACCCCGTGAAGTCTTAACTAAATCATGCCCTGTAGCCGCATACTGACATGTCAATTTGTTCTACTTATTATTCCAATTGATAATAACAAGAATATATCTCAGATTTAAGCAATAAAATCAGTAATCATACTCATAGAGGCTAACCGGCATACTAATGAACATGAAAATAAAGATAAGAAACCAAAACAGAAATGAAATAGAAGAACAAGAAGGAATACTTATTTGACTGCTCCAAGAATTCAAGATATAAGCTTTAGTTCATCATATGGCTGATTAGATAAGAGTTCTAGCCCTCCATGAGAGTAAACCACACGAAATAGAAGAGAAAACTATGGAAAAGAGAAAAAAATGAAAATGACTAAGTGTGTTTTGAAAAGTATGTTCTCTTCTACAAGACAAATTACTACCCTAAAATCTGATGGCATATTCCCTCAAGATGCCTTATGAAGTTGACCTTTGCTTCAAACCACTTCTTTGTCCATTGGTGCAATAGAAATGCTTCTTATCCAATGGAAATATGCTGAAATTAGAAGTTGCAGAATTGCTTCTTCTGGTATGTCCTTAGTAGCCAAAAATATCTCCTAGTCAGATCAGGTCAGCTCCCATATGGGGCCAACATCCAGTCAGCAAAAGGTATGCCAAATCAGCGTCCAAGGTGGAATCCACATAAGCACTTCGTCCATGTTAGCATTTTACTCTCCAACAATCTATAAAAATTAATAAATGGATTAAATTTGGTCTTAATCAATTAAGGTCATAAGAATATGAAATTAAAGCATATTAGTTTCATAATTAATATAGACCCAAAAATCCCTAAAATGTAATAAATGTAGAGAGTTTCCAAGGATGAGAATGCTAAAAGACTAATTTATGGACTATAATGGACGTAAAAATGCTTGATATCAAACCCCCACACTTAGCATTTTGCACTCATGGGGAAAATCATATTCAAAACACCAAAAGACACCAAAGGAAAGTGTGGAAAACATGCACGAAAGGAAAAATCTAAACTTGAAAAGATTTAGCAGTTAGAGAAAATGAATCTTACTTTTCTAAACTCAAGCATCATGACAATTATTTGACAAAAATGAATTAAAGTAATTAACCTCTCACAAGGGATGTGTTTACTCTCTATTCTCTTAAGTGTTTAAGGTAATTCACTCAAAATTCACCTATCACAATATCCTCGTCATAAGCTTGTCAAGTATCTAAATCTCCACTACTCATAGTCACAAGCATGCTTGAATCAAAAGGACTTTACAATAATGTAATGTGGGTGAAAAAAACAAGTGGAAGAAGGAGAAAAATACGAGAAACAAGGTAGAAAACAACTCAAGAAAGTAAAGGAAACAACTTAAAAACATGAAGAACATTAACTAAAACATACAAGAGATTGGATATAAATAAAATTTTTTGGTATAAAAAGTTCTATCTACTCCCTCTTTTCTTTCATTCGCCTTTTTCTTTTCTTTTTTTGTTCTTTATGACATCATCATTTTTTTCTTTCAATCAATTTTTTTATATTCTCGTCTTGAATGGCCATTCTTTTTTTTTTTTGCTTGAAAGTGGAGAGAATTATTCATTTCAAAGCATCCCAAAATTCATATCATTTCTAGCATATCAATCTTTTAAAAAGAATTTAAAAACTCTTCACATCTCAAATTGGGAAGCAAAAATTCTGGTTTGGGAAGAAAAAGTGGTGAAAAATGCAAGAAGGAAAGTGGACAAGGCACAAAATGGCACACAATGGAAACAACACATAGGATAGTTATATGCCTGAATCATCTCCAAGCGTGCACATGTAAATGTAGTCTCAACATGATTCAGACAAGTTCTAGAGTGAAAATTCATGAAAAGTGTAACACACATCACAAAAGCATAGCATATTGCAATTAAGGCTCAAATCCTCATGGTTTAAAAGACTATTACTAAAAATTCATTGATACCAAATTTATTGCCATTTAAGCTTGAACTCTAGAAAAGTAAGATTAAAATTCTAGTCATACTAAAATCAATCCAAACCTAACTATTCCAATAAGCATATTTTCACAACAAAATCTTCTTTCAAAAACCAAAAAGAGTACACTAGAAATTAGCATAAAGACATCCGAAACTTTTACACCAAAAATACATGTAAAGTACTCCAAAAAGACTAGAAAAGAGGCTAAAAACATGAAAAAAAACACATAAACACAACATAATTTTTTTTTTCAAAAGCAATGAAAATTCCAGAACGATCCATTCTCCCCCCACACTTATGCATTGTCCTCAATGCAAACAATACATATTATCCAGCAAAACAGAAGACATAATATGTAAAGGAGAGAGAGAGAAAGGGGAAAAGAAATAGCTTGGTTTTAATGTGAATCATGTTGCTTCCACTTCTTCCAATTGTGTGGCATTGACTTCTTCCAAAAGCTTTGCTTGAGAGTAGGTAGCTGGATGGTGAAAACAATTACTTGCTCAATGCCAACCTGCTCAAAGAGAGAAAAAAAAAGTTCCACTAGCCACGGAAGGATCAAAGGAAAAGAAAAGAACTACTTCTATCTAAATTGGAATTTAAAATAAAAAAAGAACCACTTTCTAAAACAGAATTAAAATCAAAATTTCTACCTAAAACAAAATTAAAACTAAACTAAAGCTACTATCTAAAACAGAATTAAAAATAAAACTATAATCTAAAATAGGATATAAATAAAAAACTGAAATAGAAAGTGAATCAAAATCACAAATAGAATAAAAAATAAACTAGAATGAGAGGTAGAAAAGGAATCAAAATTTGAATTACAACCAGAATTAGGAACAACAAATTATACAATAGAAATGGAATCCAAATCTAGTTCACACAACTTAGAATTGCCAAGATTCAAAACATTTTCAATTTCCAAATATGCTTGGCACAAATCAGAATCACAAAAAACACAACAAAAATCATCCACATATCTGGAAAAATTAGAGACCATATCAAATTTCAAGTTAGCACAATCAATCATCATCCACCAATGTGTCAATAAAGCTCACAGAATGCATAGCTGAAGAGGAGGACTCTTCTATGGATTGCTCTAAAACATTGAAATGAGTTTTGTTTCTAGCAAACTCCATGGAAAGAGTACCATTATGCACATTGATAATGGCCTTTGATGTTTTCGAAAATGGCCTGCCAAGAATCAATGGTGCATGTCCATGAGTACTAAAATTTTCAATCACATAAAAATATGCAGGGAAGATAAAATCTTTCACCTTGACTAAAACATCCTTTAGTACTCCAGATAGATAAGTTGTGATTCTATTAGCTAATTACACAACCACTCTTGTGGGAGATAGGGTCCCGATTTCCAAAGTTTGGTATAATGTCTTTGGCATGACATTGATTCAGGCACCTAAGTCCAGCAAAGCATTAGGGAACTCCATATTCCCAATGGTACAAGGAATGGTAAAAGTGCTAGGATCTTTGCACTTAGACACTAATAGTGGTGGTTCCATCAAAGATGACACATTTTGACAATTTAATTTTTTTTATTACCCATAAGACACTCTTGTTGGTACATAATTCTTTAAGGAATTTGGCATACTTAGGGATTTGCCTCACAGCCTCTAACAAAGGAATATTGATCTTAACCTTCCTAAAAGTCTCCATAATTTCTTTCTCTACATCAAGCTCTGAAGCTCTAGACTGTGTCGACCTTCTAGGAAAGGATAATGGTCTACTAGTAATCTCCTCATCATCCTTATCTTTTTGTTTTGAGCTACTTGAGGATAAGGGACTCTCTCCTTGCCCATTTAATTTTTCTACTTTAATAAGAGGGGAAGGGGATGGACATACTACCTTTTTGCCACTTCTTAGAGAAATGGCACTCACATTTACTCTAGGGTTGACTACAGGTTAGGAAGGGAGACAACCAAAACCTTGGCTCTTACGCTCATTTATGGTGATAGCTAATTGGCCTACTTAAGTCTCTAAATTTTGAATGCTAGACTTAGTTCTTTACTGGAATTGAATGGTGTTGGTGGTTAATTGCTTAACTAGATCCTATAAGCTAGGTTTTGGTCTCCTAAGGCATAGAGGAGGAGGGACATTGCTCGGACTGAGAGCACTAAATCTATTTTGGAAATGTTAATTTGAAGTATTCTTGTACTTCAGATTTAGATGGTCTCTCCATCCAAGATTATATGTGGAAGAAAATAGGTCATATTTGGACTGCTGGGAATGTTGTGGTTATGGTTGTGAGGGGTCAAGAAGATGCCAACACAAGACTCAATATTATCTTGCAATTGAGGGCACTGGTCTATGCTATGAGTAGCCAAAGAGCAAATGCCACAAATTGAAGGAGGCAGGAAGGTGGTTGGTGTCTTTAGGTGAGTACTATTTGTCTCACCATGGATGTTAACTTCTCTATCTTATTCTCAATTCTTTGTTGATATATGAGAGTCTTAATCTCATTTACACCTTGGGTTCGGGCACTCACTCTAGTATAGAATTTTTGGGTATTTTGAGATCTTAGCCAATAATTCTCTTGCTGCAGCATGAGTCTTATCCACCAAAGCCCCACAGAAGCTGCATCCACCATACATCTATATAGAAGTAAGCCCTTTATAAACATACTGGATTAAGAGTTGGTCACTACCTTGGTTGTGAGGACAACTAGCACAAAGCTTCTTAAACCTCTCCCAATACTTGTGTAAGCTCTTACTCCCAATATGTCTAATTGCATAAATTTCCTTCCTATTGGCTATTATTCTAGAGGCAGGAAAGAACTTCTCCAGAAACATCTTCTTTAATTCTTCCTATCTTATGATAGCTTTAGGAGGTAAATAATAGACCTAATCCTTGGCTATACCATCCAATGAAAATGGAAAGGTTCTCAACTTAATTTGTTCTTCTTGTACTCCTTGAGGTCTTATTATAGAACAAACTACATGAAATTCATTAAGGTGCTTATGAGGGTTCTCTCTAGCTAAACCATAAAATTTGGGAATAAGGTGGATTAATCCAGACTTAAGCTCAAAGGTGGCATCCAAATTAGGGTAATTAATGTATAAGGGTTGATAATGCATATTAGGTACAACTAGTTCCTTAATGGTCCTAATGTCAGCCCTATTTTTTTTCTTATTTCAGCCCTAATTTCAGCTCTATTGCCATCCTGATTACCCATGGCATTCTAGTTATTCATCTCTCTAATCCTACTAGACTTAAAGCCACGCAAATTAACTACAAAATCAGATTTACAATCTATTTCTACACTAACTGTAGCTACACTAATGAAATCAAATAAAAACTCACTAACTATACTACTCCTAAGGCTATTACTCCTCACTAGCCTATGGAAGGTCCTATCAATTTTAGGATCAAAACTTGCTCATTCTTATTAAACAGACCTTGGCATAAACTAGAAAGATAAGAAACACAAGAAAACACAAAAAAAAAAGCACTTCTACTATTGTTTTATGCCCAGTTTATGAAAAAAACCAAAAATTTGACCAGCTTAGAATTAAATGATTTTTCTTGGAAAAATCCTTCTCAAGTTGGAGACACAAAACAATAAACAGAACTCAAAAATAAAATCTACAAAAATCAAACCAAAAATACAACAATTTAGAAAAATCAAGAAAAATATTGTAAAATGGAAAAAAGGGTTTAAACGATTGAATTTGGCCAAAATAGGGCGAGGATTCCAAAGTGATGCCTTGCTCAGAAGGGCATAATTTAGTAAAGTTTCAAGTCAATCAGAGTTAGTTTGTGAAAGATGAATAGTGCATAAATAGTAACCGATAACTTGAAAAATCAAAAACTTGTAAACCACTTCCAACAGCACCAAACAACTTGAAATCAAACAAAGACACAATCGAACAACTAATTAGGTGATAAAAAAACAAATTCACTCTCCAACAACGGCTCCAAAATTCTGATTCATGCCAAAACCACTGTCGAATCACCTAAAATTAGATTTGAGGCAACTTGCAGTATAGTGATTGTCCTAGGTCATATTCTCTTATGGAGCCTTGCTTCTAATTGCCTAATTAATTGTTTTATTACTAATTACACTACTAATTACACTGGGGGTGTTAAAAAATTAAAGTGCAATATTCATAGACTACAATTATAGAATAGAAATATACAATAACAAAAATAGCAACAATACAGAAATGTGTAACCAGTCATAGAATCCTTGAAGTGTAAATATCATCATTCTCCTCTTTTAATCTTTTCTAGTTACACTCTATCATTTGGTTATCAACTAAGATTCCCAAAAAACATTCCAAAAGTGGATCTCATCTAAGTTACAGTTAGGAAAATCTCTACTAAGCTATAATTAAACATAACCCCGTGAAGCCTAACCAAATCATGCCCCGTAACTGCATACTGACATGTCATTTCATTCTACTTATTATTCCAACTGGTAATAACAAGATTATATCTCAAATTCAAGCAATAAAATTAGTAATCATGCTCATGGAGGCTAACTAGCATACTAATGAACATGAAAACATAGATAAGAAACCAGAACATAAATAAAATAGGAAAAAAAGGAATATTATTTGATTGCTCCAAGAATTCAAGATACAAGCTTTAGTTCATCATATGGCTAATTAATAAGAGTTCTAGCCCTCCATAAGAGTAAAACACACAAAACAGAAGAGAAAAACTATGGAAAAGAGAGAAAAAGAAAATGACTAAGTGTGTTTTAAAAAAGTATGTTATCTTCTACAGGACAAATTGCTACCTAAAATCTGATGGTATATTACCCCAAGATGCCTTCTAAAGTTGACTTTGTCCATTGGTGCAAGAGAAAGGCTTCTTATCCAATAGAAATATGCTGAAATTAGAAGCTGTAGAATTACTTCTTCTGGTAAGGAGTGCTGACCAACTAGAATGCTATTTCTGATATGTCTTTGGCAGCTAAAAATATCTCATAGTCAAATCAGATCAGCTCCCATATGGGCCCAATTTCCAGTCAACAAAAAGTGTGCCAAATCAGAGTCCAAGGTGGAATCCACATAAGCATTTTGTCCATGTCAACATTTTACTCTCTAACAATCTATAAAAATTAATAAATGGATTAAATTGGGTTTTAATTAAGGTCATAAGTATATGAAATTAAAGCATATTAGTTTCATAAATAATATAGACCCAAAAATCCCTAAAATGTAATAAATGTAGAGAGTTTCCAAGGATAAGAATGCTAAAAGACTAAGTTATGGACTATAATGGGCGTAAAAATGCCCAATATCAAAACGCACAGACAATATGTTCTTAACAAAATGGATCGAATTTGCTCTCCATCTCTTCATCCTTCCACATGTTCACACTCAACCCTACAAAAACACAAAAAAATTACAATTATTAGCATAAGTCATAGTGAAACTACTAAAATCTAAAAATTAATAATAAATAATAGCAACATTAAACACTTAAAGGAAATCAAAGTAAATTTTACTAAAAAGGCAATAAATAAGCACCAAAGAAGATATGAATGATCATAAAAAAAAGATCCTAATTTAGTAAAAGGAAAAAGTATATTACACGTCCTTAACGTTTACATCGATTTTCATTTATGTCCCTAGCATTTATTTTTGGTCAAATATGTCTCATATGTTTTATTTTTTTTATCAAATATGCCCCAAATACCAAAAATGCCCTCCATCTCTATCTCTTTCCTATCTCTCTCTTGTTCGCTACTCTCTATTCACCGTCTCCTTTTCTCACCTCTCTCTTTCTCTTTATCTCTCTTTCTCGCCCAAGTTAAATAAAAGCTCAAAGTTGTAATTTTCTCCATGAATGCAAGACACCACTTTTGCATGCATACCACTATATCACGCGTTCCTTCCTCTCTCTCTCTCTCCCCTTCTTGCTCTCTACTTCTTCATCCCTTCTCTTTCATGATTCTCTCCCTTTTGATTAGTCATTCTCTCTCTACTGAGCTCTCAGTTTCTACTCTCTCTCACTGCCTCTATCTCGCTCCCACCTGTTTCTATGTTTTCTTACTATGTGCTTGCTTTGTTTTATGGTAAGAAAATAGAGTAAATCACGTCTTGCTCTTCGTCTTCTTTCTCCCCTGCATCTTCTATCTTAGTCTCTCTCTTAATCCACTTATCTCTTAGGCTTACGCTCTCTGTCACATGGTTTCTCTTGCTTCTATTTTTCTCGATCTCTTTAGAATTAATTTCCTCTTTCCTCTGCTCACCTATTTCCCTGCCTTGCTCATCTTGGTGTATGACTCTATGAGAAGGTGGTTGAGTGAGGGGAGAAGATGATGTGGGTGAAAAATGTGCCTGGGTGTTCACTACCAAGGAGAGAAAGAATGTGAGTGGGGGCGTAAGTATGGTGAGTGGGGGCGTAAGTATGGACTATCCATAAGCTTGTGCAGGGGAGTGAGATCCAAGGTTAGGTGCCTCTCATGGTCATATCCTAAAAAAGCTTGTGTGTGCATGAAATAATATCCTCACACACGAATGATGAGTCTACTAGTAGAGGGGTCAAGATCCAAGGGCTTTTGATTACACTCTGAGATGGGATTGCATTCATTAATACTCGTTCTTCTCTAGCTTTTATTTGACAGAATAGAGAGAGGTGAAAGAAGCTGAAACTAAGAAAGGGAGGGCAAGACGAGAGATATAATAGACAATAGGAAAGGAGAATTGAGATGAGACAAGAAAGAGGCGAGAGAAGCAGACAAAGAAAAAGAGACGAGAGACAGAGAGCAGAGAAGGAGAAAAGATAAAGCATAGAAAGAGAGAGATGAAGGATATTTTTGGTATTTTGGGGCATATATGATAAAAAAATAAAACATATAAGACATATTTAGCCAAAAATAAAAGTTAGAGACATAATTGAAAATCGATGTAAACATTAGGGACATGTAGTATACTTTTGCCTTAGTAAAATTAGGATATTAACACTCCCCCAAACCTGAGATTTTGCTTGCTTTCAAGCAAAACAACTTTGAAACTAAGAAAAGAAGACCACACAACTAACTCAAATAAACATGCAAATTCTTCTATAATAAAGTGAAAAGAGTAAAGCTGAATAGTGGAAAACATCATCATGATAGAAAACTGAAATTAGCTTTATAAAATTTCATCAAGATAACATTCTTATAACAAAGCAAACAAGTGTGAAATATCAATAGAAAAGTTTAAATAAATGCATATCCCAACAAGGTGTTGATCTTTTTAATCCTAAAGCATTATCTAATAACTTGAGTTATCATCTCTCCATGAATCTTTTTGTTTTCAAGGGCTTAGCTTTAACTAGTGATATTATTTCATTTTATTTTATTATTATTTTTTAAAAGAGAAATTTATTTATTTATTTAAAGCCTATCCCCCTTATTGAGCTTTTGTTAGCATTTCCCCTTATTGAAATTTTTCAGGAGATTAAAGTTTCAAATCATTAAAGAACTCCATAAGAATAAAATGAAAGTCTCACTTGTTGAAAATAAGATTTATAAAACTTTAATGTTGCCACTTTAGCACAAAATTACATTCTTAATAAAAACACCACCAAGAAGCAAAATTAAAAATTTATTTTAAACCTCTACACACAATTTGCTTCCCTTTTCTTCAAGCTTTAGATGTGAATAAATTTGAGAGAAAGAAGAAAATTTTGCATGCCTATTCAAAATTACAAGCACCAAGCACTTCCTCTTACAAAACTCCCATAACTCAAGTGCAATCTAAACATATAAACAACCCATTAACAGAACATATCATACTCATACACAAACAATCACTGACTCAAAAAAATACCCCCAAAACTATGATGTACATTGTCCTCAATGTGTAAGTAAATGCCAAATTTTAACAGAATGGTAAAATAAAAAATATGTCACACAAGAATGAGAATATAAAATGGCATCAGCATACGATAGTGTATTTTGTATGAACTAAATGATTACAAAATATGAAAAAGTTGCATTAGTAGAAGTTTTTACATAACACCCAAAGAGCATAAACATCCAAAAGAGGAATAGAAAGAAATTAAACAACTAACTCAACATAAAATAAACCAAAATAAAAGGACAAAGCAAATCTAATCCTTCATTGTGTCCTCTCCATTGTGCCATGTGTTTTTGAAGATTGACCCCACATTCTGAGATGCAACTGAAGAGTGTAGTAGCAAATGTGACAAGGAACAACAAAAACTTCAATGAAGAATAGGACATAAATGTGATGGTTAACAGTACAGAAATCACAACCTATTCAGGAGAAATCTCAAATTATGAAGAACAATAATCATGATTCACACAGTAGAACTCACAACGAAGAATAGTAGAAAGAGGCTGTAATATTCACCATTTTCGGATATTAGTTTATTGGAATTTTATTAGAAAGTAGTTTGAAACCAAGAAAAATTTTCGCTTTGATAGGGTTCAGGGACTAAAGTGAAAAGTGAAGGATTTTGGTACTTTAATGTAAAATAGAATGTGATGATGTATACCTTATGGGAGTGTACTTGGGTGCCCTAGTAATGATCAAGCTAATTCAATTCATTTCAAGCCTTAACAAGATCTGTTTCCAAAAGGACCAAACTAAAGGGAATAATGAGTGGGCCCTTCATACATTAATATGAGCACCCTTATATCGTTTCCTTCATCCATCCCCTCTACCTCTCACGCGTCTCCCTCTCTGTGTCCAGCATCCAAGTCCCTCCCAATACCAAACATCTCCTCGACTTGAGACCAAAGATTTGCAGCCTTGGTCTGTAATTCCTGAACAGATTGACTCGAAGACTCGCCTATGAAGCATGGAGTGTGCCCGAACACCTGAGTAGGGCATGGTCTGAAACACAATCCACGCACTCATCCATGATACTCCTGGCTTCCTAAAGCTAGAGCCAACGAGTCTTGTGTCGATACCCCAGTAAATACAGTCCCCTGTCACTCAATTTCAGAAATTTTATCTGGCACATCCACATATAAAATAAAAACAATATCAACAAATTGATAATTGAATAAAATCAACTCGTAATTTAGAAATTTAAATAGAAAACAACTTACAATTATGGCTGTGGCTTCATCGCTGACAAATGAGCTATCCTTCCTCTCGTGTGTCACAGTCCAAAGTTTTGCTCTATTGACGGGCCTTCCATACTCAGTAGCCTACAAAATAGTGGTTAGTTAATTATGAAATAAAATGATATATTTTGATTTAAAAATATGTTTACCAGCTTGAGTCCTTTTCGAGCCAAACTCTTAGTGCCTCTAGTATGATTTAGTGTATGACGCTATCTACTTGCCTTATTTTTTGCAGCTTTCTCCTAACAATTTGATAAAATGTATTATTATTATATTGCCAAAAAGTAATGTAAACAATAGTGTTTCAAAGTACTATTACCAGATAATATGGGTCATTTCGTTGCCAAACGTACGTTGCCCAATTATCCCTTGGAACTCAGGCTGGAACACCTACTATTGTTTCATCTCTTGTTCTTATCCCATTGTTCTGATCCATATAGAGATCCAAATGCTCGTTCTTCCAATAGACACCAAATTTCTTTATAATAAAATTTTTCCCTTCAGCACAATTAATAACGAATCTGGTCTGAAAAACAAAAAAAAAAGATTAGGATATATATAATTAAATAATAAATTAATATTTATAAATTATGATCACTAAATCGTTTGCAAATACTAATTCCTTATAATCGCGTGGAACTTTCTTGCCCTCCGGATAAGAAAGAGGTAATGCAATGAAATTACGTCCCACAAAACCCAAAAAATGATGATAAGAGCCTTGCAACTTCTCCAATGGGTTGTATAAGATATTCCATTGTAATTTAACTCTTCTTCGACTCACCCATAAATCATTTACTGACATTCACTCAGTACGCTCAACCTCATTTTCATCTGTAAGAATTGAAAATTTATTAGTTTAAATTAAATAGTGACATACAATTAAAATAATTTACCAATCGTCTCCATGATAGGTCGATTTGGCAAGCGCACCAATCGCACAAGTAATACAGAGTGAGTAGAGTATCGTTCCCACGAGGATTGAGGTACCAAGTACCCGCGAAGCTAAAGTTAAATGCTATCTAGACGAATCATTGAACGAAAATATAAAACTAATGTTACAAAATAAACTAAACTCTATCTAAACCTAAAACTAAGCTACTCCTAATGACAGTAACCTAGGATTGATGGGATTGACTTCATTTAATTCTTAATCCGACTAATTCATAGACAAATGAGTCTTTGAGTTGTTAAAGACTGATTCAATCAAATTGCAAATCCTTTTGGAGTTGGTTAAGCTCTCTCAAGTGTTTGAACCCAATCCCTTGGAGAAACAAACCTACCTATACCCAATGATTGTTTAATTCCTTAATCCAATCATTCAAGTAGGTGATTAAGTTTAGGAACTCATAAAAACCACATAAATAAGATTATCCATCCCTAGATTAATCCGATTTATGGTGGAAGTTACAATGGGCTAGTTAATACCTAGCTATCCCTAGCATAGATAAAAACCCCCAAACTCATAAAAGTGGTGATCAATCATTTTTAGAGCAATTCAATCCGGTAATTCCACTCCAACAAAATACGAAATGCAATTGAAACGAATCATTCAATAACAAAACCTCATAAGAAATTAAATTACATCAACCACCATGCCCATCATTCTTCATAGATTCCATTATCATCCTCTTACTCTTGCTTTTACCACTTGTACATGCTAGTCTAGGGCACGAATATTCCTAGAAGGATTTTCCCAAACCTCAACTAAGATAAAACCTAACTCTCCATAATTCCTTATGTGAAAATCAAGTTCATTAAATGACCAAACCCTAATTTGACTATATGAGGCTAATAACTATATTCCTATGATATTAGCAAATCAATCCCCTCTCCTTTAAGGTTCAAGAACTCATACAACTTACTCATTTGGTCTTGTTTCTACCTCCCCTTCCCAAGTTTGGTAAAAACACCCAATCATCCCAATAAATGGCCAATTTAAAGGAAAGCATTAAGATTGGAATAAATAAACATGCATTAACCAAGCAATAACTACAAGAGTTCGAGAAATTACACAAAACCTAATCTAAAATCGGACTCATAACAATCCTTGAGTTACATATTACCTACCACTACATAATACAAGAAAATACAACATGAAAAGAGAAGAAAATGAAGAGGAAAGAGAAGAGATGGGGGAAAGAAGACCAATCCATTGAAGGAAGGCTCTTCTCCCCCCTAACCAGCTCTGTAGAGTAAACCCTAGCCGCCTCCAAGCTCCCCAAAATCTCCCAAGTCCAAGATTCGGTTAAAATGCTCAAAAAGGAGATTTTATGCTGCTGGTCCGAAGTCTGGCGCCTGGGCGCCAGGTCTGGCGCCTGGGCGCCAAGGCTGCAGCATCTAATGGCCAGTTCAGGGGTTGGGCGCCTGGGCGCCACGCCTGGCGCCTGGGCGCCAACTGGGCAGAGAGCCCTGGTTCTTCACATGCCTGACGCCAGGGCGCCACGTCTGGAATTTGCTTTCTCCCTACAGAAAACAATAAATAAAATAAATTAAAAAGGCAATAAAAGGCACAGAAAAACAAGAAAATACGAACACTAACAAGCACACGGAAATTGTACGAAAACAAAGATAACAAGCGCAAAAGGAAAGCAAACATGGCTAAAAGAGGACCGAAAATCCCAAATATGGTGACATTATTTAGTGACTTTCTAGGACTTATCACTCCACCATCCAATAACCACCATGGTGGGAATGCTGTGTGGAAGAAGTTGTAAGAGATGGAGTCTCGGGCTGTCTCGATGGTGTCTCAGGCTATACAGAACTGGAATTAAGATGTGACGTTGATGACGTATGTGGAGTTGTCTGAGTCTCAATTAGAGCAATTGGCTCCATGATCTATGGCTCTGCACCATAACTAGCCAGTGGCGTCGATAGTGGACTACCACTACTCGATGCATCTTGTATAATAATGGAGTCTGATTTGCTGTTTTTCTTAAATAATCGCTTCATTCTTATATTTTTAAATAATAGAAAGAAGCATATATTTAGCTAAACAAAAATAATAATAAATTAAATAAAAACAAATCATAATATAAAAAATTTTCCATGTAAGTGAAATACTTGAATACATTTCTCAAATGTGATTGTTTGACCAATTAAATTTGAAGAAACATAGTCAATTTTAATTGTAAAGTGAAATAGGTACTGTTTCATTTGTATTTTATTAAGGTAACTAATCCAAAAAATAATTAAAATTTTCAATTAGAATCTATAACATGTCAAGAATCACTCATAAAAATTTCAAGGCAAAAAAGACAACGTTCATTGGGTTGTTATACAAAAATCATAAACCATTGTCATAGTTTTGAATACAAATAAGATTCTTAACCAACATGAAAATTCATGCAATTTGATACATACATTCCTTAGCATCATATCCAACACCAAACCAAAAGTCACAGCTATTGGAGACCATTTGTTATCCTAAAATTACCTTACATAAGAACATCTATAGAACTTGTTGTTACCAAGAACCACTACACTTTCTATACTTATGCTTAGCCTTCCATTTTACATCATGCATGACTTCCAAAATATACATAGTTCCAAAACCATATGCAACTCCCAACATAAACATGTTCACACATCATACATATTTACTATCTAACAAATAGGAGACTACATAGGCAAAGATACACACATCTCAAGACCCTAAGCGACAATCTTTTGCTATTCTCCTTTTGTCTACTTGGAAAAGCATTAATTTTACAAGGAAAAAGTGAGATATAACATCTCAATAGCTAGCACAAAGAAAACAATCCATTTCCAATGTGAAAAGCATAAGTTGTATTTTGTACAAAGTCAAACAAAAGGCAAGGCAAATGAGAACATTTCATGGCAATAATCAACACACAGGCTATGAATGAAAATCCCTCATAGACTGAGACACCATCTTGGACACAATTTGACATGTTCTCTTAAAGAAACCTTAATCTTGCAAGGGAGATTCAACATAGTTGATGGTCATACAACAAGATTTACATCACATGGGGAATGACCTAAGCACATAGGAAGACAACTTCTAAGGTTATAGATGCCAATTTCCTAAAGAACAAGTCTTAAGATTCTTCCATTCCAAATCATGATATAGCCACATAGTAACATAATCATAGCCATAGAATCTCATAATCAAAGCCAAGCCTTATCGTAAAAATGATAATTCATAAATATGAAACAATTTAGAAATTACAAATAACAAATACTTTCATGAAATAAAACTAGCTACCTTGTTCAGAAGTTCCCCCTTGTTTCTTTGAACCCAAAATGAGCTTACTCATTCCTTGAAAATTCTGAAATTATCATCAAATATCATATTTAAACATAATTCTCCTATCTCAAATATCCAAAGCCCAAAATAATCAAAAGTCTACAATTTCTAGTTTCAAAAGACTTTCTAAAATACTTTAATTCCTAGTTTTTTATTTGTAACTATTTCTAACATTATTTAAATTTTAATTACAGCTCTAGCTTAGTCAAACCTTGGAGCTAAATTACACAAAATTTATGGGATAACAAGAACACCAATTATAAGACTTTTATATAAAAATTATGGTTAAAAACCAGAAAAATTTGTTTTGAACCATAAATTTTTTTTGGTTCAAACCATAATTTTTTTGGTTCAAACCAGAAATGTTTTGGTTTCTATGGTTCAAACCAGAAATTTACCAAAAAAATATGTGCCTAGGGAAGGGAAGAGCTCACCGAAGAAAGGGAAAAGGAGCTGTAGCATGAAGGACTTGAGGCCAAAGACATTTCAAGGACAAGGTGGGCTGTGGTAGACGGGGGATTTGGGAGGCCGACAGGGGTTTTAGGCTATGGCAGACGAGTGAACGGTCAGTGGCAATGAGTGAAGGGATTTAGGAGGCCAATGGTTCTTGCGTGAAAGGATTTGGAAGGCTGAGAGTGATGTGGATTTTGTCTTTAGGGTTCCAAAAGAAATGCCACTATGTTTAATTAATATTTTAATAAATACCAATCAAATTTAATTCAAATAAATAATAATAAAGTTTGTAAATAATAACTAAAATAATAATAATAATAAAATAAAGAATAAGACCCATTTGAGAATTCTATAGCAATAATAGAAATTTTATTAACTAGAGTCAACACATTTAGTTCATTAGACATAACTAGTAATTTTTGACACTGACATAACATTTATGCAAGCATTTTGCTGTACAGGCCATGCTTGATGAACAAACAACTTCCCAAGTATGGGATTCACAGGGAATCGATGGCATGGCTTTGACGAGACATTAAACAAATGTGGAATTCACATTTGAGGCTTAGGGTTTTTAAAAGCTTATTAAATTTGAACAATATAGTGGCATTTGTGCTGTAAAACACCTGGCGTTTTACAACACAAACGCTAATAGTGGCTTTTTATAGCACAAATGCCACTATATTGTAAATTTAAACCTAAAATGAATTTACTCTTTGATTACTTTTTTGCTCATTTATTTAGAAAAAGTAAGCTATATATCTAGATATATATGTGCATTTGAGCTTTTGGATGAAAAGTGTTGAAATCAATTCAATTTATATGGTTTTGTAATTGATGCACACTTAATTGCTCAAATGATGAACAACATAAGCTAAGGGATCGAAGTACATACCAATACCAAAACCTTGAAGCATTGCAGCACAACATTAAATAATATATAGTCATGATTTTGAAGTTAATATATATAGGAGAAAGAATTAATATAGCATACAAAGCATGACTAGTACCAAGCATGAAGCTTATGATGAGCAATGAGGAAAGGATACTCACTAATGAGATAATGATGATCCTAAACTAATGGAGTGGATGGTAGCAAAAACATAAAAAAGACACAATCATCAATGGTGGAGTGAATAAGTAAAAGAAATTGGGATAACATTTAAGCTTAGTGGCATTTTTTTTTCACCAAACGCCATTATATAGTGGTGTTTGTTTAAAGCACCACAATATTTGTATATAGTGGCATTTGTTCATAAGCGCCACTAAACAACAACCACTATATCACTGTTTTTTTGTAGTGTCAATCCAGAATGATGAAGTCTACCAAGAAGATGAACTTGTCAAACTTGACCAACACATCTTTAATGACTCCTCTAGGGTAAGTAAGAGTACGATCCGCTAGTTGAAAGGTAACAGTGGTTGGGGCGAGCTTCACCTAATCCCAACTTCTTATAGGTAGATAGAGGCATTAAATTGATACTAACTCCTAAGTCATAGAGAGCCTTCCTACAAAATTCATTACTAATAGCTATTTGTATGTTGAAGCTTCCGGGATCTTTGAGCTTAGGTTGAAGCTTATTTTGTAAGATAGCATTGCATTCCTCTATCAATGCTGCCATCTCATATTCAGATAGCCTTCTCTTTTTTGACAAGATGTCTTTCACAAATTTCACATAACTAGGCATTTGCTCAGGGGCTTCAGCAAATGGAAGGTTAATGTGAAGCCTTTTAAAAACCTCCAAGAATTTTTGAAATTAATGATTAAGCTGTTGCTTTTTAAATCTCATAGGGTAAGGAAGAGATGGTTTTATTTTCTGTTATGGTTATTCCATTTATGCTTCAACCTCATTTTTCTCAAGAGTCACTTTCTCTTCTTCGTTCGCCCTTTCCAGCTCCACTTTCTTGGGATTTCCTTCAATCTCCTTCCCACTCCATAAGATAATAGCTTTACAACGCTCCATGTTATTCCTCCTCAGATTATACTCTGTATCACTGGGAAGGTTACCTTGAAGACGATTGTTGAGCATACTAACCAACTGTTTTATTTGAGTTTCAAGATTTCTTATGGCAACATTTTGACTTTGAATCAAAGGGGCTTGAATATAAATAATAGCATCATTTTTCACCATTTATTGCATGAACATGTCCTCCAATGATGGCTTCTTCTCCACCTGAGGTGGTGGAGCTCTGTTTTGTTGAGGATAATGATGTTGTTGCAACTGAAAACCAAGAGGTTGAAATGGCTTACCAGAAGATGAAGAAGATGTGTTAGCCCCTTGTGTATTACTCCAAGAAAAACTTGGGTGATTCCTCCACCTTGGATTGTAAGCATTAAAGTAAGGGTTGTTCTGACTCTTTTGGGTGTTACCCATATAATTCAGTTGCTCCACAATGGTGAGTCTTCACAAGACCCATTAACGTGGGTACCACTACAAAAATCACATTTTAGTTCCAGAGAGGAAATTACCCCCACTTGGGCTTGGTCAAACAATTTGGAGAAAAGAGAATCCACTTTTTTGTTCAATGCCCCATTCTAAACTAAGATAGCATTAAGAGTGTCTAATTCCAGAACCCCTCTTTTTTTAGTACCCCGATCATAGGTCATTGTGTGCTGATTTGCTGCCATTATTTCAATCAATTCTTTAGCTAGCTTCAGTGTTTTTGCATTCAAAGACCCTCTAGTAGCTACATCAGTCTGGTTTCTAGTATTGGGGCTCATCCCATTATGGAAGGTCTAGACTTGAAGCCACTCTGAGGGAGAATGATGTGGATACCTCAACAAATCTTTGAACCTTTCCCACGCCTCATAGAAGCTTTCTCCATCATCTTGGTAGAAGGAGTTAATTTCACTCCTCAACTTAGCTTATTTGGATAGAGGGAATAACTTATCTAGGAATTTCTTCTGCAAACCTAGTTATCTCTCTTACCCTTGTGACTATACCAATCACACATGTTAATCTAAGGTACTAGAATTCTTAAAATGATTTCCCAAACCTCAAATAAGACAAAAACTAATATTTCATTATCCCTTACGTGAAATTAAGTTTGATTAGGGAACAAGCCTTAATTCGACTAAACGAGGTTAACGATTATATTCCTATACTGTTAACTAATCAATTCTCTTATTCCTGAAGTTCAAGAACTCATCTTATTCAATCAATGGCCTATGCCTTGTTTCTCTCACCAAAGTTCCATAAAACAACCAAGCAATCTGAAAAATGATCAAGTTAAGGAATGCACAAGTAAAATGAATGAATAAACTAGCCTTTATAACAATCCTAGAAAAGAAAACTAGCTACTCATGGTGGTAAAAGAGCAAAAATAATTAAAAGAAGAGGAAGAAAGCATTAATCCGAGATGGAGATGGTGGAAAACGACTCCAATCATGCTTTGAGGTCTAGTTTCCTCGCTTCTTAGGTCAAAAGCGACGTCCCCTTCTGTCCTCAACTCAGAATCCCTAGATAAGGTTCTAAAAATCATATTTAAAGCTTCAAGTTTTGGAAATGCTGCTTTACTGTCTTGCTGCAGCAAGAAAAGTTCTCACTTTAGCGAGAACAATCTCACTTCAACACAAAAATTCTTGTTTTAGCGAAAATGCATAGACAACACTTTCTTAACAAAAGGGACCAAATTTATTCTTCATCTCTTCATCCTTCCACATGTTCACACTCAACCCAACAAAAATACACAAAAATAACAACTATTAGCAGAAATCAAAGTCAAACTACTAAAATCTAAAAATCAATAACAAATAATAGCAACATTAAACACTTAAAGGAAATCAGAATAAATTTTACTAAAAAGGCAACAAATAAGCACCAAAGGAGATATGAATGATCATAAAAAGAGATCTTATCTTAGTAAAATTAGGATATTAACAAATTCATACACACATACTTGTGGAAACCTATACTATATAATCATGACCATAGTTAATCCATCATTTTTACTAATATATCCTTTCTCTAGATTCACTTAGTTATACTTCAAAAAAATGTTTTTTTAGAAAACACGATTACAAAAAAGGAAAAATTATACTTCAAAATTTTGCCCTTTCAGTTTCGGCCAAAAAGAAGTATCTCTTACATGAATTATGATCATAAACTAGCTATTTTTTCCCTAATATTTTGGAGTCTTTGCTTGAAGATAATATTAAAACAATAGTATATTGTGGGGGGAAAATATAAGCAATTTTATAATAAGAAAATATCCCATCTGAACTTGATTTGGTGTCCAATTGCACTTCTCTTCCTATACTTATAAAAAATGGCCAAACCTAACTTATAAGATTGATCATTTCCATCATCAATGATTAATTAACTAAATAATTTCGTTTTCCTTCCCTTATATGCAAAAAAAAAAAACAACAATAATCACATTTGGTTATGGCATTGATAGTTAATAAGTTATCTAATAAATTCCTAATTTAATCCTTAAGAGATTACAGGTTCCTCAATTTGATCCTTGAAAAATTGAGTGTTTCAATTTAGTTCTTAAAGGATTGCATTGTCTCAGTTTGATTAATTTTGTTGCTAAATTACAAAATTTACCGTTGCCATTTCATAATTTTCATGGCTAAAAGTTACTTTGACAAAAATAGAGTTAAATCGAAACAAACATAACATTTCAAAGACTAAATTGACAAGGCAACTACAATCTCTTGGAGGACCAAATTAATGATTTAGTCTAAGTTATTTCATCTTATGTTCATTAAATGTAACCAATAATTCATTAGTCAAAGTTAGAACATAAAGCGATTGTACATTCTACTGTACCGTATCCTCTACCCAAGCTTACCTACACTCACACACACCTGATCTATCTACTCTCTCAAGATGTTAGGACATATGGCCATTGATCCTTGAATTCCGGATTTGGTAATCTATTGTCATCTATAATTCTTTGTAATTCCCTTTACGTGTACAACATATATATATTCATTGGAAATGTTAATCCAATGCATACTTTTCTACATTACCCTATTTTCGTATCTTGTTATTAGAGCCATCCCTTCCTCACCGTCACCATGAGCTCTTCAGCATCCATTAACTCAAACAATTCCCAAGCCCCTAAACTCACCACTCCTCTACCAAACAAACCAATAGCTGCGTCCATTTCACAACTGTGCTATATCAAGTTGGACAAAGGTAATTTCCTGCTATAGGAATGCAATATCCTACCAGTCATTAGATGTCACAAAATGGAAGGTTACATTCTTAGATCCAAAGCTTGTCCTCCACAATTCATTTCTAAAAGAGTAGAAATGAAACTTAACCCAACCTATGAGGAATGGGTAGTCGCAAATCAATTACTGAACACATAAAGGATCATTAAAAATGACTGAATATCTTGTTAATATGAAGTCTATTTTAGATATCATGTTGCTTGTTGGTAGCCTAATTTCGAACAATGATTTGATTACACAAACCTTAGCTGGACTTGATATTGATTATAACCCAATTGTTGTGCAATTATCTGATAAAACTGGTCTGATTTGGGTTGATATATAGGCAACTTTACTGACATATGAGAGTAGATTAGAGCAGCTCTTAAGTCTTACAAATTTGTTTGAGTTGCAAGCCAATCTTGTCAACAATAACAAAAAGGCAAGAAACTCAAATCCAAAAACTAATAACAACCGGTGGTGTGGTCAGAATTAGAGTAACAAAGATGGGAGACCACCTAGAAATCATGGCAGAAATGAACCAAGTAACAATTGCTCTGTATGCCAAGTATGCAGGAAGATAGGCCATACCACTGCACACTGCTATTTTCTATGACCAGAGCTGCATAGGCTCAGTTCTAATGTCCAGCAACTCCAATTTCCCTTGAAACAACACTCAGACAAACAATCAAACACACTATGCATATCTTGCATCTGCCAACACAATAGCGGACCCCATCTGGTTTATGACCAATGGGGCGAGTACCCATATCACCAACAACCCAGCCAACTTTGATCATGCTATTCAATCTTACGGTAAGGAAGAGGTAGTTGTTGGTAATGGTGAAAAACTAACTATTAAGCATATTGGTTTTACCTCCCTTCCATTCAAGAATCAGACTTAAAATTGAAAGGTGTTTTGCATGCCCCTTATGTGACCAAAAACTTAATAAGTATGTCTATAGTAACTTCTGATAATATTGTACTAATATAGTTTGACTTTTATGGATGCCATGCGAAGGACAAGAACACGGGGAACATTTTGCTGAAGGGAAACATGAAGGAAGGGCTATATAAGTTCCAAAATCAAAGCTCACAAGCTTCAGATGAACACAACAGGCATTCCATAGCTCAAAAAATTGAAAATATTGTCCTGATTCCATATTCTAATTCTAGCGATGGTTTAAATTCAATAAAACAATCATGGCATGTAAGGCTTGGTCACCCTATCAGGTAGGGTGCTTAAACAAGTCCTCAAGGAATGTAATGTCAAAATCAGTGGCAATGAATCCTTTTTTTCTGAACCTTGTCAGTATGGAAAAATCATGCTCTACCCTTTAATCTTTCTACCTCCAGAGCAAAGTATTCACTTCAATTGATTCACGTCGATGTATAATGTCCATCACCTATATAATCAACATCTGGATTTAAATTTTATGTTCAATTTTTGGATGACTACTCATGCTATAGCTAGATTTATCCTTTAAAAAATAAGAGTGATGCTTTTGTAGCTTTTGTTCAGTTTAAGAACTTGGTTGAAAAGCAGTTTAAGAAGTGCATAAAGACAGTACAAAGAGATTATGGGGAGAATTAAAAACATTCACACAATATTTACATAATGAAGGGATCATCTTCAGACAATCATACCTATACACCTCGGTCCAGAATAGAAGAGTTGAGAGATGCCACAGACAAATTGTAAAGGTTGGATTAACCATACTTGCTCAAGCTATAATGCATCTTCATTATTGGTGGGAATCCTTTCAAACTTCAGTTTGTTTAATTAATTGATTGCCTTCCATAATATTAACAAGAAATTTCCTTATTATGTTTTATTTGGAAAAATCCTTGATTATGCTATCTCTAAAAGCCTTCGAATATGCATGCTATCCCAATCTTTGGGCTAAAATACACAATTTTGATTTTCACACCACTAAGTGTGTGTTCCTTGGCATTGGTGGACAACACAGGGGCTTCAAATGTCTCTCTTCAACTAGACATGTATATGTGTCCAGACATGTTGTCTTCAATGAAAGAGATTTTCCATTCAAACATGGGTTCCTTAATACCAAGCAAACTGAGCAAAAGATTTCCTATCTATCATCATTACCATGTACTGACTTGTTTCTGATTGGCAGCATGACTGTAATATTCACTCATCTGATGCCACTCCATATAGGAGCAGCAAAAGTAAAAATAGTCAACACACAAACTAGGGTTCTTATTGTTCTGAAGACTAGAGTTAAGAAGTTGAAGTTGAAGCAACTAGTGGAGAGCCCATGACCCTTCACTTCATACCCATCACTAATGAAAAACAGCTTGAGATCAATCTTGACATACCCAATATGAACACTGAACATGCCAACCAATCGCAAGAGGTGAATAACAGAGTCATTACAAGGAGTATAAAAGGCATCACCAAGCCCAAGTTACCCTACATAGGTGTTGCCACTTCTGAACAAAAGAACAATTCCAATGTAAGTCATCTCTCAGTCTCTAAACCACAATCAGTTACTGAGGCTTTATCTATACCATATTGGAAGGATGCCATGAAGGAAGAGTTTAATGCTCTTAAGAAAAATCATACACAGAAACTGGTTCCATATAGTAGTAATTTGAGAATTGTAGATTGGAAGTCAACTTTCAAGACTAAGTTTAAAGCAAACGGAGAAGTAGAGAGGTATAAAGCCCGACTAGTTGCCAAAAACTTTCAACAGGATCCTAGCATGAATTTTGGCAATACATTCAGTCCCGTGGCAAGAATTACAACAATTAGTATCATGCTGGCTCTTGCAACAACATTGAATTGGAAAGTAAGATAGTTGGACGTGAATAATACGTTCCTAAATGGCATTTTGCAAGAAGATGTTTATATGTGGAAACCTAGAGGCTTCAAGGACCAAAACAATCCACATCATATGTGTAAACTACACAAAGCACTCTATGGCCTCAAGCAAGCACCAAGAGCATGGTTCGGAAGTCTGAGAAATACATTGACCAAATGGGGATTCTATAATACGAAGGGTAACACATCACTATTTATTCACAAAACTAATGTTTCCATCTTAATCATCATCATCTATGTCGATGACATACTCATGATCGGGAGCAAATGAAGCTGAGCTGAGCAAGTTTATTAATAAACTTAATCGTACCTTTGCCTTAAAAGACTTGGGAAATGCCCCACTATTTTTTGGGGCTTGAGATGAGACTGGGATGTTTATATCCTTGAAAAAATATGTTCTTGATTTATTATGCAGATTCAATATGAACAACTGCTCTTCTTGCCCTTCTCCAATGGTACTGGGGAAGTAGTTTATGACTGAAGGAGATGAACTTCTACAAAATCCCACTATCTTCAAAAGGATCATAGGTGCATTGCAATATGTCATGAACACTAGACCCGACATCACCTTCTCTGTGAAGAAGCTTAGTCGCTATCTTAGTAAGCCCACTATTAAACAGTGGCAAGCTACAAAAAGTGGGTTGAGGCACTTAAAGGGAACTTCAGACTACAGTATTCACCTTAAACCATCTCCTCAATTGAACCTTTATGGGTATTATGATGCCGATTGGGGGGTAGTACGTGAAGATATATAGGAAAACAATTTCAGGGTACTATGTATTCCTTGGAAATTCATTGATCTCGTGGTCCTCCAAACGACAACATGTTGTTTCCCGTTCAAGCACCGAGTTTGAATATAGAGCTGTTGCTGATGTAGCTTCTAAACTCTCTTGGATTTCTTTATTGCTAAATGAGTTGAAATGTCCTGTGATCAGACCAATGCTGTGATTTGGTCAGACAACATAGGAGCAGGGTCTCTAGCTACAAATCCCGTGTATCATTCTCGCACTAAGCATGTGGAGATTGATGTTCACTTCATTAGAGACACAGTGGCAACCAATGAAATCCAAGTTAGATATTTCCCACTTATGAACAGATGGCCGATTGCTTAACAAAGGCACTCTCAACCAGTAGACTAGCCTTCTTGAGAAGCAAACTTGGTGTAGTTGATATACCCACAAGTTTGAATGGGGGAGTTAGAACATAAAGCTATTGTACATTCTACTGCACTGTATCCTCTATCTGAGCTCACCTACACTCACACACACATGATCTCTCTACTTTCTCACGTTAGGACAGAAGGCCATCAATCCCTGGATTCAGGATTTGGTTAGCTATTGGACGCTCTCTAATTCGTTGTAATTCCCTTTACGTGTACAGCATATATATTCATTGGAAATGTGAATAAAATACACACCTTTTTGCATTACCCTATTTTCATATCTTAGTCAACATTCCTCCGGTTGTATGCGAGTAGAACCTTTTCTACAATCAATTAATTAAACATGAAGTTTTGAGAGATAACTTGGCTGCGCTAAGTGAACATTACATTGCCTCAATATATTTCTGTCAGAAGTTAATAAAAAAATTTTCAAAATTAATTAAGGGACAAAATTTAAACTAGAATTAAATAAAGTTAATTAATTAGGGGGAAAATGAAGTTTTTACCAACAATATATTACAAAATTAAAATATAATATCTATTAATCTTGGCCGAAAAGAATTTCAAACCATATATATATATAGAAAAATCTACATATATCAAAAGAAGTTGTAAAATAGTTGCATAAGTTTTGTTTGCATGTGACAATTTAAGAGAGGCAGCTCTAGCTAGAAGTTGTGATTGAAGGCAAAGGACACGTAATTAGGACACGTAATTAAAGTGATGGTGATTAGATGTACCGATAGCAGTTGTCTGATATATATGTCCTTCGTTGCCATTGATCATAAGTCATGTGGCGAATAGTCTGTATGAAATATTTACTTACCTAGCCATCAACATTAGAAATCAATCTCAGGACCCCACAATCACAAAATAACGTGGAAGTTACTAAACGAGCTTCGTATGCAGTCTCACATTCTCTAGTTCCTTTCAAATTTAAAGCCTAATATAAAACACGGCACTAAGAGGAAGATAGAGAGAAAGAGAGGGAGAGAAGAAATAAGGGATTTACAATTTATTAACAAGGAAAAGAAAGATCATATAAGGGACTTCTATTTTTTTTTTGAAAAGGGGAAAGTATTTTTTCCTAAAGTTTAATTGAATTTCAATTTTATTCATAACATTTTTTTGTGTTGATCTCGTTTCATATATTTTTTGTGTTTTAATTTTGTCTCTAAGATGAACATTATTAACATAGTTGATAGAAAATGTTAACGTATACTTTTTCATGTAACACATCTACGATCAATATGTCATACTAATTGATTTTAGTTTTAATTTTACTCCAAATATTTAACTATTTTGCCCCAAATGATATTTTTTATTTATGTCTTTCATGTCAAATTAACGTTTAAATATTCATAGAAAAGTTCATAGATCATTCGGAGGAGTCCACATGCCACTTGGAAGAGTCTATTTTAACATTTTCTGTCAACATTATTAACAGCGTTAGCATTAAGGACAAAATTGAATCAATTAAAAAAAAACATGTAAGACAAAATTAGTCACAAAAAAATGTATGATGAAATTGAAACCAAGGTAAAAGTTAGAAACGAAAGAAAAATTTTTGCCTTTTATAAATAATTATTTTTCATTTTATTTAAAGTCACTCGTTTCATATATATTTTTACTTTTCCCAATTTAGAAGATTTTGAAGTGAAAGCCTTTCCCACCCGAGAGAATGCATTTAACCATTCATCCTTCTCTTTTTGTTGGTTTTTTTTTAAAAAAAAAGCACTGGACCCTCTTCTGATTGAAAAAATTCTCTCTACCTAGCGTGATAACTCTCACCAGCTCTAAGCTATTTTCATCTTTTTCTATACTTGTTTCCCTTTCTTTTGTTGTCTCCTCGCCGAGAAGTACTTCTCGAACAAAACAAAAAAAGAAACTCAAATTTCATGTTTCCTCCAAGTTTTACAAGGCAATCAACGCACTGATTAGCCTCTCTTAAAATATGATTTATATTGAACTCCTCATAATTATCCATTAGGAGATTCTTAATGTCACTGAAAAGAAAACCACATGCAAAGGGGCCACCATGCATGATTAATAAGGTTAACATATTCAAGGGAGAATGTCTCCAATTCAACTCTCATGATTAGTAAGGTTAACATATTCAAGGGACAATGTCACGAATATTCAACTCTAGTAAATAGTAATTAAGCTCAAGCTCAGAAATAGTGATGGGCCCTTACCTTGTAGCATAACTCACGATAATAGCATATCCTATATATGAAATAATCCAAGCACCAGGTTCGTCTCAAATAGTCCTACCATTTCTCGCTTGACTAGGATTTCCAAGGGAGCTTCCATCTATATTAACCTTGAAGGAGACGGGACTAGGTCTGTATCAATGCACTAATCTTGGAATCATGGAGAAGTGAGCATTCCTGACTCAAAAGTTTTTACCACACTTTTTTTTTTGTCGGATCCTCTCAGTTCACTTTCCAACTGTCATATATGTCCTAATCATAATATGTCATCTTAGTATATTAAATATACATAATTTATGATAAAAAATGGAGACACTACAACGACGTTGGAGACATAAGAATTTCAGTAGAAAAATGAGTTTTTTAACTATTTTTTTACGAAATTTATTCAATCGGTAAATCAACAGTTCTAATTTATTTTTAATTGATTTTTTATTGATAAATAAATCTTACTGAACCTTTCATACTGATTTTTTCAATCGAAAATTATCATGCTACATAGATTCCCTGTCCGCCACTTGTCCATTGCATATATATATATAATATTTTTTATTATATTTTATCATATATCTGCCGCATGCATGTCAAGCCACATAGGGCCTATTTGAGCCACATATAAGCCCATGTTAAGCACCCTTGTAATGCGATTGTCTTTAATTTTGTTGTTTTTTAAATATATTATGTGGACTTTTAATTTCTTAAATAATAAAAGAATTTTTTTTGCTATATAAATTTTTAACTATGTAAAAAAAATAATGAATTTATAGATTTTTATATCAATGAATTCTGTTTGAGGCTGTAAATAATACAACGACTTTAACCATATTAAGAAAATCAATTTACAAAATTTCATGTAAATGAATTGTTTATTTTATATTCTATAAATAAAACAATGAATTTACAAATTTTCATATGAAGTAATTTAGTCTTCTTCTTCATTTTGTATAACTTTTGGTATCTTTTGTTGCTCTTCTATCTCCTTGTAGCAGATCAAAATCAAACCATCAGCAGCACTCCAAGAAAATAAATTAAAACAATTCTGGCTACTCTTCTATTAGAATAATCTTCCACTCTTGCTTACTGTTAAATCATCGGATATGAACAATATTAAAAAATGGAAGGAAGAATGATATTGAGAAGAGAATAATTTGATAAAACAATATATTAAGTTTTTACCTATATATATGATAAAATGGAAATTCCGATGCACTACCATTCAAAAATAAAAGAACCATTAAAGCAAAAGAGAAGCGTGATGTGATATACTACCATACAGAAAGAAAATAAACTGTTAAATTAGAAGAGAATAATGATATAAGAGAATAATTAGATTGACAAAGAATATATTTTGTTTTACCTGTATCTTGGATAAAAAACTATTGAACTGTGAGAAGAGAAAATCATAAGAGAGAAAAGGAGGATGGAAAACATAAAGAGAAAAGAAAAAAGTTGTTGGAGAAGAAGAAATAATTGTTATATAAAAATAATTTGACGGGGAATGAATATTTTGAAGTCTCACGGAAAAGTAAAGTTTGTTAGAAATCCCGTGAAAAAAAAGGTTGAAATAATTCAGCGAGGAATAAATATTTTTGAAATCTTGTTGAAAAGTTTGCTTGTAATCCCGCAAAAAAGAATGTTGAAATAATGTAATTTGTAGAGCGAAAAATTAAAGGAGAGAAATGCATCTGTAGACTGTAGTAGGACCAACACACATAATTATCATTCCTTTCTTTTTTCTTTTTATGGTCAACTACGAAATTTGAAATATGATTAGGAAATGAAAATAAAAATTTTTAAAAATATATGAAATGTATTTTATAAGTTATTATATATTTTTTAATTTTTTGAATGGTTAAAGACATATAATTGAATGATTGATTATTTTGATGTAAAATTAGCGTTTGACTTTTTTTTGAAATAAATTTTTATATATTTTCTCTTATTTGTATGTTTATAATTCATTATTTTGAAATAAGTTTTTATAAATTTTATATTATTTGAATGTTTACAAATAAACATAAAATCAACAAATTCATTGATAAGAATAACTATATATGTAAATTATATTAAATACTTTAATATATTTATAAATGAGCATAACTACGTAGTAAATTGCATTAAATAAATAATTCATTAATCACCTAAAAAATGTCTTAATGTAATACAAATAAATTACAAAAAAAATTGTATAATACATATTTCTATATTTTCACATCATCCTAAACATTTTCCTCATTCTCATCATTGTTGTTTCCAATATCCTTAGTTCTTAGAATATTGAGCAAGATATAAAAATTTGAAACATTGTTTAGAGAAGCCATATTTGATTTATATACTTTTGTGTTTTCTTGATCATTTGAATTTGCATGAAATCCATGTTGAGATTGATGAGGGAACAAGATGCTTGTATTGCATTGAATTTAGTCTTCATACTAGTAATCCGACTACTTAGTTCTCTTATCTTTTTCTCGTATCTTTTCAAATTTTTCTTCATAAGATTTATTTAGATACTGAACAAATATTTCTTTTAGAACTTGTTAAAATTTTTGGGAGCGAGTTCAATAGAGCTCCGATGAGCCTTCTTGTATATGAAATCTAGATGTTGCGTCATAGTCTCCATACTAGTGATCTAACTACTTAGTTCAATAGAGCTCCAATGAGCCTTCTTGATCCGTTATAATCTGGATGTCATGCATATAGAAAAAAATGTGTTCGATAATATATTTAATACAGTCATAAACATCTAAGGGAAGACGAAGGATAACATTAAGGCAATGATGGATCCTAAGGTATACTGCAAGCATTATGATTTAGAGTTACAAGAATTAGCCCATAGTAGAGTGATCAAGCCAAAAGCTAAATTTGCATTTATGCTAGAGCATAAGAGGGTCATATGCGAGTGAGTGAAATGTTTAAAAATGCCCGATAGATACTTTTCAAAATTTTCAAGATGTATTTTTCTAAAAGATGAAAAGTTATTCGGACTAAAGAGTCATGATTGTCACTCTTTTATGTCAACTTTTCAAAGATTTGTGTTCTGCAAAGTTGTGAGTGGATGAGCTAATTACCCAAATGAATCACAACATTTCTATCATCCTTTGCAAGCAAGAAAGAATCTTTCTCTTAAAATTTTTTGACTCAAAGGAACATCTACTTGTCCATCTATCATATGAGGCTCGAGTTGGTCGACTGGCTCAATATCAATGGATGTATCCTTTTGAAAGGTATTCAATCATTAGTTAATATTATTTTTCTCTATTATTTTAATTTCTATTGATTCATTACTCACAAACTATTTCTTTTGACTTTATAGGTTTTTAAACAAAATTAAAAAAAAACTAAAAAATAAATCTCAAATGCAAGGTTCTATTTGCAAAGCATACTTGGCATAGGAGACATCATACTTCTGCTCAACTATTTTAAATCACACGTACGTTCGGTAGAAACAAGAGTTGGTCGAAATGTCTACATATATATATATATATATATATATATATATATAGCATAACAAATTTTTTTAACAAATTTTTTTATAAAAAGTAAATGTGCACTTTATAATTTAAAATATTTGAGTCAATTTTTGAATTTAATAGTTTATACATTAATTAATCTTGCAAATCAACATATTATTCTATAATGAATGTAATTACTAATTAATTTAAACAACTCTAATTTTTTATTGTAATTTTTTTAAAGATAACTGGTTAAATTTAAATTTAAATATACTTAATACATATATATAAAATAAATATAATATTTATAAAAAATAAAAAAATTATTTTTTATTTTATACATATATATAACAAATAATATATATATATATATATGAATTTATATATATATATATATATATATATAAAATAACATAAATATAAATATGGTTAAAAATATTTTAAGTAATTTAAAATATAATTAGTTTTAATTTTTAATAGTTTAAATTTTAATATTTTTAATGTGAAAGATTTCAAATTACAAGTTCTGAATTTCTTTGGTCATTTTGATTATCGTTCAAATGGTGTACTACTAATAACATTATTATATATGTGTGGCTCAACTAAAAAAATTTCATATCATTAAAATTTTTATTTTATAAAATATTTAATTTATTCAAATAACAAAATTTATTTAAATTATATAACCATTTTCAGTTTATATCTGTGTAAGCTTGTAACTCAATAATATTTTTTTATGTAAAAAAAATTAATGTAATAACTGTCGAGCCTCTTCCCACATATTTTATATATATATATATATATATATATATATATATATATATATATAATATGTGGGTATGGCTCGGACAAATGTTGAGTCACACATAAAATTAATTTTTTTATATAAAATATTTATTATTTTTTATATTTTATAATTTATAATTTTAATATAGTGTTCATTTATTTTGTATAATTTTAAAAAAGTGATTATTTTTATTTTAAATGATTTGCTTAGAAAACGTTTATTGTTTAAAAGTATTTTTGTTATTCAAAATTCATCTAAAATTTACAAAAACAAAATTTATTAAAAATAAAATTAATTGATATTAACTTTTTATTATAAATTTAAGAATAAAATATAAAATATAATATATTATATGACTTTAAAGTGACTTGACGGGGTCACAAATGCATCTGATACATGTGTGGCTCGACATGGGTGTTGTCAAGCCACACATATATATTTATATATGTGGCTCGACAGGAGTCTTGGCGAGTCACACATATAAATACTAATAACATTATTATATATGCGTGGCTGGACTAAAAAAATTTCATATTATTAAAATTTTTATTTTATAAAATATTTAATCTATTGAAATAACAAAATTTATTTAAATTATATAACTATTTTGAGTTTATATTTGTGTAACCTTGCAACTCAATAATGTTTTTTTGAACTTTGGTCACTCTTTTTAATAATGTTAATATTTTTAAAGTGAAATATTTAACATAATAAGGTTATTTTATAATTTGTTTTGTTAGCCCACCACAGTCTGAGAAATTCATAGAAATAATGGTGAATTTCTAAAGTTAAGGGTTATAGAGTATGAATATTTGTATGAGTTTAAAATTTTAAGATCTTATAGTTATATTAATGGTTCTCAATTTATGATCTTATAATTATAATGGTTTTATGTATATATTTAATAAGTTGAAAATAAAAATTAGAAATTTTGAATTTAAGATAGTAGTGAGCTAATAGAAAGATAATAAATTCTCTTCCTTCTTAATTAAATCTTCATATTATGATTTCATTATAAACTTTGCTAATTTAGTCAAATAATATATATACATATATAATTTGTTTATTTAAAAACATATACATGTATATACATTTTAGTTTACTTAGATAATATATATATATATATATATATATATATATATATATATATATATATATATATAATTTAAATAAACCCATATACATATAAAACATATATTTATATAACTTAATCTAATTAAATAAACATATTCGTACATAATTAACTTTTTCAAATAAACATATATATATTTACATATATATATAACTAATTTTGATTATTTATATATATATAGCTTAATCAAGTAATCAAATATATATTTATTTATAACTAAATAAATAATCATATATATAAGAGTACTTTTTTTAATTAACTTAAACGTATTCATGGCGTATATAATACTTTAGTTATAAATAAATATTTGATTGTTCTCTTTGAATTTAAACGTATTCATGGCGTATATAAATAAATACTTTAGTTACAACGTTACTTTAGTTATTTATTTTGGTCATATTTAATTTTCATATTTAATTGTTTTCTTTGAATATTATTTATGAAAATTGAGTTAAATGACTGGACTAAATATTTGCACAATGTGAGATATATTATAAGAATGGTGAAATTCATGGAAAAGTGGTTTCAGAATGGTCAATTAGTCCATTTATTGTAAATTGACTGGATGGGTTTGGATGTTGGGTTATGGATACCCATGGATTATTGAATAACCCATTAGAAATATTTAATATAAAGTTTCAATAGTACCCCCTCATTTTTTTCTCACGCAACCGAAGCTTGAGGAAGTTTTCTCTCCTTTCTTCATTCTCTTCTCAAATCCTTTCCTTGATCTTCAGAACTTTGATTATTTGTTCGGTTCAAAGACTTTGTAAGGATCGAAGGTAAGCTTTAATCTCATTATTTTCCTTAAATTTCAGTTTATGTAGAAGATCAGAGGAGGTTTTGTTCTTGAAGATTTTGATGATAATTCATGAATTTCAGTTGTTTTAGAAGTTATATTTGAGTTATAATCGGTTAAAAGAGTTGAAATTCTGGTTTTGAAACAAGAAAGGAAAGGATGAATTTTTGAAAGATTTTTCTGCAAAAATTCGAGTTACTGTAGCGAACCGACACTGTAGCGAACCGTTACTGTAGCAAACCATACTGTAGCAAACCGTTACTGTAGCAATCAGAAAATTTTACGTATTTTCGTGATTTTGTTTCCTTTCTTATGTTTCCTTGTAATATATTTTACTAGGAAATTTTCCTACACAAATTCTAGTGTGGAACAAGGTAAACTTGGACAAACATCAAGGTGAGTGAATAACCTTGCTAAGCTAATTTGATATTACTAGTCAAAGTACAATATAAGTCCCATTTACAATATCATTGGGATAATAAGCAATCAATTTTTCATATGGGAGTATAAGATGATCGGTAGAAATAAGAGTATGTAGAAATTATTTTATTTCATGGCAATTATACTATGTGATAAATTCTCTCTATCTTATTAATGAGTAAAGATCTACAGGATCTAATACATGAGTTTGAAAGGGTTAAAGTCCCATACTACTCAGTGTATATCTATGAAACCTATACCCGAGTTGAAAGGGTTAGAGTCCCATACTACTCGGCGTATATCTAAGAAATCTTATTCACGAGTTTGAAAGGGTTAGAGTCCCATACTACTCGGTGTATATCTATGAAATCTTATTCATGAGTTTGAAAGGGTTAGAGTCTCATACTACTCGATGTATAAGATAATTAATTATATGAGTAAATGTGGTATTTTTACTTTTGATATTTTATATAGTACAGTTATTTACTTACTGAGTTTTTAAATAAACTCACACTCCCTATGATTATTTTTTTCAGATACAGAAAACAAAGAAGAAGAAAATCTGTTTGAAGATTATAAGCCCCTTGGGATTATTCTCTATTTTTGTCTGGTGGGATACCAGTACTTATTAATGTGGATACTAGAAACGCTCTGTACTTTTTATAGGTCTCCTAGGCTTGCGATGAGATAGAAATATCAGACTATGTATGTCTATATTTGCTTATCAGATGAATATAATTCTGTAGTGTGGAATGAATGATTAAGGTTGAATGTAAAACCTTACAGAATATATTTAAATGACGTATGTTTGAGAATTTTATTTAATGAGTAGTATCTTTTCACATGTTCAATTTTTGGGATGTGACAAATTTGGTATCAGAGGATAGGTTTTATAGGTCCCCTATAGAGTACAGAGCAAAGTGATCTTTGTGGGCCCTTCCCTATTGTCATGAGCCGCGGCATGACCATAGGATTAGGTTCCATAAAAGACCTTGTAGAGTATAACGTCATTTTATAGATAACTTCTCAGTGGGGCTAGTAAGTGATATTTTGTTTATGTCTGAAAATTGTTTGTTATGTGTGTAGATCTGTGACAGATCAATGTCAGAAGGATCTTCTAATAATAATGAGCATATGGGTCCAAGGAGGGCCATAAATCCACCAGTACATGTGCAAGATGATCCTAACCGTGGTGATAGTTTATATGTTCAAAGTACTGAGGGCGCAACTAGTGAGCAAGCAAGAAGAGTCGAACCTGATGCTCACGTTGGTAATGCAACTATTGCACATGTGATTAATTTGATGAATGAACGATTTGACAGATTTGAGGCTGAAATGAGAGGTCGAGCTGCACAAGCTAACCTGCCAGTGGATCCTCCTATTGTTGAAGCTGAAATTGTACCACCAGCTCCGTTAGCGGGAGGAGTTAATGTAAGGGAGGTAAGAATGTCTGAATTCCAGAAAATGAGGCCTCCTACTTTTTCAGGGGAAGATCCCAAAGAGGACCCACAATGTTTCCTTGAAGATTGTGAAGCAATATGTGATGCTATAGGGTGTTCTCCTACTCAAAAGGTAGAATTCACTTCCTTTCAGTTAAAGGGTAGGGCTGGTAAATGGTGGAGGAACTGGAAGAAAGCTAGAATTCAAGGCGCACCGCCAGTTATGTGGACAGAATTTTACAGATTGGTTATGGATGAATTTCTTCCGGCAAGTGAACGATCATCTAGGGCCAGGGATTTTCTGTATCTACGACAGGGAACCATGACTGTTGATGAATATTCAGCTCAGTTTGTTAAATTATCTGAATATGCCCTGAAATCATTCCTTCTGAAAGAAGAAAATAGAAAAGTTTGTGGAAGGGCTTCGTGATGCCTTATATGATCAAGTGGGTTCTAATATGAATGATTACTCTTCGTACTCAGAAGCTGTTGATGTGGCCCGAAGAATGGAAAGGAGGTCAAAGAATAAAGAAGAATATCGTCAAAAGAAGAAGGCCAGATATAGGAGATCTTTTGATCAAGGGGAAGACTCAGGGACTTTTACTGCATCACAACATGCTCCAGCCACTCCTACTAAGTCATCTTATTCTACAGCCAGTGTGGCTAAGCCTCGTTCAGAGAACAGGGGTGGTTTTAGCTCTTCTAGTATAGGAGGTACTCAAGGTAGAAGGGAAAAACCTCAATGTCCTGAATGTGGAAAGTTTCACTTCGGAGAATGCAGGTTAAACACTGTTGGTACAGGCTGTTTTCACTGTGGACAAAAAGGACATTTTATAAGGGAGTGCCCTCAGCTCATGACAAGACCAAGTCAAGGGTCTACTTTGCCACCTCGACCACAGTCTATTTCTGCTTCTATTACTCGAACACTAACCCCTTCAATAGGGGGTAGTATGGGAAGAGGTTCTGGAAGAGGCCAAGGTGACCGTAGAAAACAAGCTGCTGGCAGAGAAAATGCAAGAGTATATGCTCTAACCCGACAGGATGCTCAAACATCCAATGCTGTAGTTACAGGTATATTATCTGTTAATACTTTTGCTGCACGTATTTTATTTGTCCCCGGTTCTACTCACTCATATGTGTCACCCCTATTTGCCAAGAGATTTGCAATTGATTCGATTATTCTTAAAGAACCATTCTTGGTTTCCACACCGATGAGAGAGACTTTGATGGTTAAAACATGTTATCGTTCTTGTAAAATAATCGTTGGAGGCATGGAAACTGAGATAGATCTTATGATTCTCAATATGTTAGATTTTGATGTGATTTTAGGAATGGACTGGCTATCTTCTTGTCATGCTACTATAAATTGTCGTGATAAAGTTATTTCCTTTAATATGCCGAGGAGGAGTAATTTTGTGTTTCAAGGAGATCGAAGTGATGTACCTTGCAACATGATATCTATGTTAAGTGCCCGGCGTATGTTGCGAAAAGGATGTCAGGGATTTCTAGCTTTTATCAAAGATTTAGAAAAGAAAGAACAGAAGTTAGAAGACATACATGTGGTTAATGAATTTCCAGATGTGTTCCCAGAAGATTTACCTGGATTACCGCCAGAAAGAGATATTGAGTTCAGTATTGATTTGGTCCCAGACACACGACCAATTTCTATTCTACCTTATCGTATGGCTCCTGTTGAGCTAAAAGAACTCAAAGAACAATTGGAAGATTTGTTAAACAAAGGGTTCATTCGCCCAAGTTTTTCACCTTGGGGTGCTCCTGTTCTTTTTGTGAAAAAGAAAGATGGTTCTATGAGATTATGTATAGATTATCGTCAGCTGAATAAAGTTACAGTGAAGAATAAGTATCCTTTACCAAGGATAGATGATTTGTTTGATCAGCTTCAAGGAGCAAAATACTTCTCAAAGATTGATCTAAGGTCTGGATATCATCAGTTACGAATTAAGAACGATGATATACCTAAGACAGCTTTTCGTACACGGTATGGACATTATGAGTTTCTTGTGATGTCTTTTGGGTTGACAAATGCACCAGCAGCATTTATGGATTTAATGAACAGAGTGTTCAAATCATTCCTTGATAAGTTTGTAATTGTATTTATTGATGATATTTTGGTATATTCAAAGAGTCATGAAGAACATACTGAACATTTGAGAATAGTGCTTCAGACTTTGAGAGAGCATCAGTTGTACGCAAAACTCTCAAAATGTGAATTCTGGATGAGTCATGTAACATTTTTGGGACATGTTATTTCCCAAGAAGGTATTCATGTAGATCCAAGTAAAATTGAAGCAGTAAAACAATGGCCTAGACCAACAACTGTGTCGGAAGTACGTAGTTTTCTTGGCTCAGCAGGGTATTACCGTCGCTTTGTCAAAGATTTCTCTAAGACGGCTCTCCCATTAAATAAGTTAACCCGAAAGAATGTTAAATACATTTGGGATGATTCATGTGAGCAAAGTTTCACCCAATTGAAAGAGTGTTTAACTTCTGCACCAGTTTTAATCCTACCATCAGGACCAGGGGGTTACTCTGTATTCTGTGATGCCTCAAAGATAGGCTTAGGGTGTGTGTTGATGCAACATGGTAAAGTCATAGCTTATGGCTCACGTCAGCTTAAGAAGCATGAATTGAATTACCCCACTCATGATTTGGAAATGGCAGCTGTAGTGTTTGCCCTAAAGATTTGGAGACATTACTTGTATGGGGAGACTTGTCAGATTTTTACAGATCACAAAAGCCTTAAGTATATTTTTGAGCAGAGAGATCTCAACCTAAGGCAACGAAGGTGGATAGAACTTCTGAAAGATTATGATTGTACTATCCTTTACCATCCAGGTAAAGCAAATGTAGTGGCTGATGCTCTAAGTCGAAAGTCTATAGGAAGTTTAGCTCACATTGCCATTATAAGGAGGTCTCTAATTCATGAACTACAAGAATTGGAAGCTGATGGAGTATTCTTCGAGATCACTGAGTCAGGTACATTTCTGGCTCATTTAACAGTTAGATCATCCCTTATTGAAAAAGTAAAAGCAACTTTAGAAAATGACATTGATATGGTCAAAATCAGAGATAAGGCAAGGCAAGGTCTAGCACCAAGTTTCTTGGTAGATGAAGAAGGAGTCTTATGGTTTAATGGGAGACTTTGTGTCCCCAACATTGAATCTTTGAAACATGAAATCTTAATGGAAGCTCATGGTTCGCCCTACGTTGTACATCCTGGTACTGTGAAAATGTATCAGGACTTGAAACAAGTTTACTGGTGGGAGGGCATGAAGAAAGATGTGACTGACTTTGTAGCTCGATGTTTGACTTGTCAGCAAGTTAAAGCTGAACATCGACGACCACCTGGTTTGATGCAAAAATTAGATATTCCCGAGTGGAAGTGGGAAAGGATCACTATAGATTTTGTAGTAGGTTTACCTCGGTCAACAAAAGGAAATGACTCAATATGGGTCATAGTGGATCGACTTACTAAGTCAGCACATTTTCTTCCTGTTCATACCACTTTCAGTGTAGCAAAACTTGCTCGACTTTATGTTAAAGAAATAGTGAAACTTCATGGTGTACCAATATCCATTATATCAGACCGAGGACCTCAGTTTACTTCTCGGTTCTGGAAAGTCTTTCAAGAGGCTTTGGGTACCAAAGTGAATCTTAGCACAGCATTCCATCCTCAGACTGATGGACAGTCCGAAAGGACAATTCAGACTTTAGAAGATATGCTAAGAGCTTGTGTGATGGATTTCAGTGGAAGTTGGGAAGATCATTTGTCTCTTATTGAATTTGTTTATAACAACAGTTACCAAGCTAGTATTCAGATGGCACCTTTTGAGGCTTTATATGGGAGACGGTGTCGATCTCCTATAGGTTGGTTTGAACTTGGTGAAATCAAAATATTTGGACCTGAGATGATACAGGAAGATATAAATAAAGTTAAACTTGATCAGAGAGAAGTTGTTAACTGCTCAGAGTAGACAGAAGTCTTATGCGGACAACCGACGACGTGACCTTGAATTAACAATAAGTGATATGGTTTTCTTACGAATCTCACCTATGAAGGGAGTAATGAGATTCGGGAAGAAAGGCAAGCTTAGTCCGAGGTATGTTGGCCCATATGAGGTTGTAGACAGAGTAGGTAATGTGGCATATCACCTAGACCTACCTTCCAACCTAGAGGGAGTTCATCCAATATTTCATGTGTCCATGCTACGGAAGTATCTTCCTGATCCTTCTCATGTCATTCAACCCCAAGAAGTTAATTTTGATGAAACTCTCACCTACGAAGAGGTACCAGTAGCTATCCTTGATAGGAAAGTCAAGAAATTGCGCACTAAAGAAATTTCTACTGTCAAGGTTCTTTGGAGAAATCATTCTCGCGAGGAAGCTACGTAGGAGGCAGAAGATGAAATGTGGAAAAACTATCCACATTTATTTGAAACTTGAGGTAAGATTTTAATTCGGAGGACCGAATTTTTTTAAGGGGGGTAGAATGTAATACCCGTTAATTTCGGAATATAATTCGCTTAAGAGTATTTTAGAATTTTACAACGTTACTTTAGTTATTTATTTTGGTCATATTTAATTTTCATATTTAATTGTTCTCTTTGAATATTATTTATGAAAATTGAGTTAAATGACTGGACTAAATATTTGCACAATGTGGGATATATTCTAAGAATGGTGAAATTCATGGAAAAGTGGTTTCAGAATGGTCAATTAGTCCATTTATTGTAAATTGACTGGATGGGTTTGGATGTTGGGTTATGGATACCCATGGGTTATTGAATAACCCATTAGAAATATTTAATATAAAGTTTCAATAGTACCCCCTCATTTTTTTCTCACGCAACCGAAGCCTGAGGAAGTTTTCTCTCCTTTCTTCATTCTCTTCTCAAATCCTTTCCTTGATCTTCAGAGCTTTGATTATTTGTTCGGTTCAAAGACTTTGTAAGGATCGAAGGTAAGCTTTAATCTCATTATTTTCCTTAAATTTCAGTTTATGTAGAAGATCAGAGGAGGTTTTGTTCTTGAAGATTTTGATGATAATTCATGAATCTCAGTTGTTTTAGAAGTTATATTTGAGTTATAATCGGTTAAAAGAGTTGAAATTCTGGTTTTGAAACAAGAAAGGAAAGGATGAATTTTTGAAAGATTTTTCTGCAAAAATTCGAGTTACTGTAGCGAACCGACACTGTAACGAACCGTTACTGTAGCAAACCGTTACTGTAGCAATCAAAAAATTTTACGTATTTTCGTGATTTTGTTTCCTTTCTTATGTTTCCTTGTAATATATTTTACTAGGAAATTTTCCTACACAAATTCTAGTGTGGAACAAGGTAAACTTGGACAAACATCAAGGTGAGTGAATAACCTTGCTAAGCTAATTTGATATTACTAGTCAAAGTACAATATAAGTCTCATTTACAATATTATTGGGATAATAAGCAATCAATTTTTCATATGGGAGTATAAGATGATCGGTAGAAATAAGAGTATGTAGAAATTATTTTATTTCATGGCAATTGTACTATGTGATAAATTCTCTCTATCTTATTAATGAGTAAAGATCTACGGGATCTAATACATGAGTTTGAAAGGGTTAAAGTCCCATACTACTCAGTGTATATCTATGAAACCTATACCCGAGTTGAAAGGGTTAGAGTCCCATACTACTCGGCGTATATCTAAGAAATCTTATTCACGAGTTTGAAAGGGTTAGAGTCCCATACTACTCGGTGTATATCTATGAAATCTTATTCATGAGTTTGAAAGGGTTAGAGTCTCATTGTCACGACCTATTTTCTAGGCACATGACCGGCACAATGATGAATATCCCATCACTGTAAGCCTTTCGATAAATTCTTCCCACAAGTAAAATTATTAGTCATTATCTCTATATTCTTGAAATATCATTCTTTAATAAATACCAAGAAAATACATCAAATTTTCTTAATTAAAAAAAAATAATAGATCCTCAATACAAAATACATTATCATACTGAAATACAAACCAAATACCAAACCCCTGACCTAGATGTCCTAGACGATTACAGAGCAACATATTCTATAACAAAAGAAGGGCCTACCCGACAGCGGGAAGGTCCAAGGTGATCTACTCCTCTAGCGGATATTCTTCGGTGGCAACCTGATCTGAACAAAAAAATTTGTACAGAGAGTGTGAGCTTTTAAACTCAGTAAGCAAATTGACCTTGCGTTAATAAAATTCAAATACATCACCAGTCATGCAAGCATATCTGAAGGCTCAAGCTCAACCAATAGACATAGTTAGAAATTACATATAAGAAGACAAAAATTCATCCAATTCAACAAATGTTACTAGTACTCGTCAATAGCAATATATCCCGGAGAGCGCACACAGGCCAGCTCACCAATTCTGTATATTTCCGCCATGACGCACAACCTCATCCTCTTAGCTAGGGCGCCTCATAGATTTATCACCAATCCGGGCTATATCCCTACTGATGGAATCGTTGTCTCCACACTCATTGGTCAAGACACCCTTTAAAACCGGGTTTTCCGCCTTGCCGTGAGAGGGGGTACTGTACCGCTCAATCACAATCAATAGTACAACAGTTCATAACATAATCAGAAGCACAATATAATACTCATCCATATAACAGGTATAGTATATAACTATAAGATTCAAATTTCACATCATCATGAGATACTTGCTTCGTCTTATTCATACTTCTGGATTAATTATCTTATTATATTCGTCATTCTGAATCCAATCTCCCCCTATAAATCTTGGGAGTGTCCTACGACATACTTTTTATCACCAGTAATGCTAAAACTCTATTAAAACGGGGTCGTTTCACTCACCTGGATTCCGTACGAGTATCACTTCTCTAAATTGTTACGGACAAGAGTACGCAGGTGAATTTCAGTGTTCCGCTACAGAGATTTTCATGAAAGATTATAGAAAATACGTTAAGATTGTTTTCGTATAAATATTGTTCATATATACGGTTACTATTCATACGGTCACTATTCATACGTACAGGTACTATTCATACTAGAAATACAGAATATAATCTGTAAAAGAGTACACTAGGTAAGTTCCCAGGAAAGAGTGGAGGGTCACACTGGACACACTTAAAAACCAGGTCTTTCCTTAGCCAGAACTTTCTTAGACATGTAATCTTCACAGTTTACATTCTATTTCGGTAATCAGAGAATCAAAATAACACATAATCAGCTAAGGACAGTTTTTCTGATGTGGAAGATCGGCCAAAGCCGCAACTACAGAGCATACTTAAGAAAATAACTTTTAGAATTTGAAAGACAAAAAAAAAGGCATAGTATCCTTACCTAAGCAAAAGGAAAAGCCCAAAATTTCAGAGGTCTAGCGTCGGACCAAGAAATCTTAAGGAGAGAAGAAGAGAAGTTGAAGGTGTGATTTTGAAAGTGAAATGGAAGGGTCTATTTGTAGGAAAATTTAAGGGTACTATTCCATCTACCCGTCTCACCTACCAATTTCACTTACTAGTCTCATCTACTAGTTTCACTTATTAGTCTCATCTACCAATTTCACTTACTAGTCTCATCTACTAGTATAATCAATTTGCTAATTTAGTTTCCTTTTAATTTAGTCCCTCAAGGAATTCTCTCATAAAAAATGTTGTTTTCTCCTACAAATTTCTTTCTAATTTTCTCTTATGATCAAACCACATCTAGTACTTGATATTTTGATTGTACAGATGAATAGTACCATATACGTAAATAGTATTATATGGGTAAATAGTATTGTACACTGAAATAGTAATAGTAGTTTGTAAACACGTATTTATATTTTATTTTTCATGGGTATTACACTCATACTACTCGATGTATAAGATAATTAATTATATGAGTAAATGTGGTATTTTTACTTTTGATATTTTATATAGTACAGTTATTTACTTACTGAGTTTTTTAATAAACTCACACTCCCTATGATTATTTTTTTCAGATACAGAAAACAAAGAAGAAGAGAATCTGTTTGAAGATTAGAAGCCCCTTGGGATTATTCTCTATTTCTGTCTGGTGGGATACCAGTACTTATTAATGTGGATACTAGAAACGCTCTGTACTTTCTATAGGTCTCCTAGGCTTGCGATTAGATAGAAATATCAGACTATGTATGTCTATATTTGCTTATCAGATGAATATAATTCTGTAGTGTGGAATGAATGATTAAGGTTGAATGTAAAACCTTACAGAATATATGTAAATGACGTATGTTTGAGAATTTTATTTAATGAGTAGTATCTTTTCACATGTTCAATTTTTGGGATGTGACACATGTAACTAAAACTTTAATCAAAATAAAGTAGTTTTTTACTTGGTTTATAAGTTTTAAATTAAACTTCAGTTCAGTCCCTCTTTATTCAGTGCATAAATTTTAATTTTAAATCAGATTTTGTTTTAATTCATCATTTACCAAAATTTTTTTTATTTATTCACTTAATTACTTAGCTTAAAATTTTCTTTTGTCATTTTCATGATTCAAACTCATATTTCACTTCGCCTTGTTCCTAGATTAAGAATATATTTTTTTCTAAAATTAAATTAATCCATGGAAACATTTAAGTTTTTACAGTTTAGTCCTTATAGTATACTGTCATATTTTTTCTTATGTTTTGATCCTCCAAATCAAACCACAACTTTATTTTTAGTCATATTATAATTCAACATATCATTTTACTACAAAAACAAGGAAGTAAATGAATTAAAAATCCAAATTCAAGATTTTAAATTCAATTCTAGAAAACTAATGTGTGTACTCTATTTTAGCGTTTTTGGTCTGTCCTCCGTGGCTTATAGCTAAATCCTGATCAAAATATCACAAACTCAATCACATGATCCTTTACCCGAAGACCCAAAAAGTTTCGAAAGCATCTTTCATAGTTTTTTATGTGAAAATGGTTCCCTATTCTAGCTTCTTCAGAAATAGGGCATGAAGATTTTATTTCTCTCTCTCTTAACTATAGTAAAAAACACAAATGGAACCAAGAGTGCTCCAATTTTATAATACTAAAAGTTCAAAAAAAAAGAGAAAGTATGAATATTAATTAAAAAAAAGTTGCTCAGTGGCTATATATTATATATATATATATAGATCTATTAAAACAGAAATTCATACAAAGCTTCAGAAATTTGAACATAAGTAAATTCAAAACTTAAAATAGTATTCCTAAATTCTATTTGAGATTCTTGATTAACAATATAAATTCTAGAATTATTAGGTTGAACAAAATATTCGAATTTAATAACAAGCATAAGATGATAAGTAAAAGGAATTGGAATAAATTCAACCAAAGATAATCTCATATTGATCAAAGTAGAAATACAGAGATAAAAGAAGTGTTGAGCTTACAATTTTGAAATAGCAAAAAAGCTTCCTTAACAAAAAAAACGATTACAGAGAGTTTTTAACAGAATATTTTCTCTCTATCTTCGCTCTTCTTTTTTCAAAGCTTCTTCTCTTCTCTTCTCTTCTCTTCTCTTCTTTTCTCTTTTTTTTTTCTTCTACCTGTCACTACTAAACTACTTCACCTTTTATAGAAATAAGACGGCGGATTTGAACTTAATTGGAGTCCGTGGATTTCAAAGTCTTTGGAGTCCGCGGATTTGAACAAGTTTTGAATCCGAAAAAATTGTCATGGGCGTGGCTTCTTTTTGAACATGGGCAACTTCTTTGCAGAAAGTAGTTTTGTCGTCTTTTGCTGACGTTCCATTTTTTTGTAAAAGCTTATCTGCCACTTTGTTGAGCATAATTATTCTGATGAAGACTAAAGGTGTTGAAGTGGAGAAGATTTTTGATCTTTTGTGCCGACGACTTAACCAAACCAGAGTTAATCTTGACTAAGGTTAGCAAAGTCGATGTTGAAACAGTCATCTTCATTCTGAAATTGACTGCTATCTTCTGGGTTGAATTCGTCAGAGGGAGCCTTGCTAGAAGGAGCTTTCTCTGCAAGTTGTTGAACAAGGCTGTTGAACTCTTCTTCAGACTGGGCTTTTGCAAGTTCAGCTATAATCTGTGATTTTGAAGCTAGAAAAGGAGACTGATGTTGAACAGCTTGAGGATACTTCATTAGCTGAGGATTTTGAGCAAGCCATTTTTCAATGGCATTTTTGTTGAGCAGATTGAGGTTATATGTTGACCACCATTTTATATTGAACGTTCGGCTGAGAAAGAGAGGATAGCTGATATTGAACCTGTCTTTGAACTCGAAATCCCAAGAAATAATCCATGGAGTTCCGAATGTTGAGAAAAATTTTAATAACATGATTCCAGTGTGAAAACTAGTTTGAGCAGAAAATATTGAAAATGATTCCTTTGCATAAGAGGGTAAGAAATCAATGTTTGGACCAAAAAAGTGAAATCATTCAGAGAACCCAAGCTGAAAATTCTTGATTACTCTTATTGAACCAGTGAACCAGGAATGAAAAAAAAGGACGAATTAAAAGCATATTGAACCATGTCATTTTGTAGTCCCAGTAGTTAAAACTTTGTAGCTGGAACTGTCTTGAAAAAGATTTTTGAACATGTGGAGGTTGATTCCACTGAGTAAGAGATAAAACTTTGTTGATTTTAATTTTTGAATATTGAACACGTGAAGGAATTAGTGGATTATACTCATGAGTAAGAGTGATTGAGTTTGTATCCACTAAAATAAATTCATAAAAAATTCTTGTTCTTTGTGGATCAACAGAATAGAAATATTTTCCTTCTGAGTAATATTTTTGAGCAACTTCCTTAGGGGTGATACTAGGGTTCTTGAGCCATTCAGGTTCCAAAGCACAAATTGGTACATAACAAGATTTCGAAACATATTTTTCAGACAAAGATCTTTTGATCGATGTAGGTTGAGTAAGTAAAACCATGGAAGAAGAGGGTTGAATAGGAGTGATAGGTTTTTGAGGAGGAGGAGAAGTTAAAGCTTGATCATAAGTTAACAGAAGAAAACGGTTATGAGAAGATGTTGAACTAGAAGGTCGAAGACCTTTTCCTTGTGGTCGAATACCACTGCCTGAAGGGCTATTAAATGCCAAAGGCTTCACCAGTAACGGTGATGTTGCTGGAACTAGTTGGGTTCGTTGTTGAACATTTGCTGTTGGATCTAGTGGAGATCCATATTGATCTTTGCTTATTGCTTTTGATTTCTTTTTGTCCATTCTTCTGTCTTACCCTGCAAGAATTCTCTCATAAGAAAATCAGGAAGGGCGTTATCTTTGCCTTTTATATGTTGGATTTCAAAATCAAAATAGGAAAGTAAAGCTTGCCAGCAAGCAAAGATATGTTTTGAAACCAAATTTTGAACATCTTTTTCTAAAACATTTTTTGCAGATTTGCAATCTGTTTTGAGCAAAAAGTTTTTATTGAACACATCTTTTTGAAATGTTTTGACATTTAAAACTATTGATAAAATTTCTCTTTTCATCGTAGAGTATTTTGTTTGAGCTTCAGTCCATACTCCTGAATTGAATCTAACTAATTGATCTTTTGAACTTCCTTTGGGCCTTTGCTTAAGGACACCTCCATAACCTTCTTTTGAAGCATAAGTTTGTATTATCATGAAGGCGTCTGGGTCAGGTATTCCTAAACAAGGGAGTTTCTTGACTCTTATCTTAAGGATTTTGACAGCTTCTATCATTGAACAATCCCAAACGGGTGCTTTCTTTCTTAACCTAGAATATAAAGGATTGGAAATTATTCTTAAATCTTGAACAAAATCAACGACATAATTGAGACATCCTAAAAATCTCTGAAGTTGATTTTTATCGGTTATCTCATCTGGAAATTTGTCAGCAAATTCTATTGATCGATTAATAGGCTTGACCATACCTTGGTATATGTCATAACCTAAAAATCTCACTTTGGTTTGAAACAGTTTCATCTTCTTGGTTGAAACTACTAAACCATTTTTCTTAACAATTTCAAAAAATTGATCAAGGTGCCTAATCCATCTTAACACTCTATTAAGGGGTTTGTAATTAATGACCATGCGAAGGGCTCCTCACTCTATTTCTGCCAGATTTTGAATATAGAAGGCTGAGCAACTCCAAGGGGATTTGCTAATTCTTATGAGCTTCTTACTTAACATATCTTGAATTTCCTTTTTACAATATTCTAAAGTTTCTTTATTCATTTGAATGGGCCTAGTTTTAGTCGGGATTTTGTCTTCGTTAAAACTGGACTCGTCAGGAAGAGAGACTATGTGCTTTTTTCTATTCCAGAAAGCATTGGGCTTCTTAGAACATATTTCTTTTTCAAATTTCTGTTGAACAAGGGTAATTCTATCCTCTTGTATTGAACTTCTTTGTTTAACATTTTGATTTGGGTTTGTTTTCTATTGATCAAGTTTATTTTTGAAATTTCTAAAGATTTGAGAAAATTGACATCTGTTGACCTAACAGGATTTAAAAATTCAAAACAAATTTCTTTTCCTGAAACTTCTGTTGAAATTCCTATTTCTGAAACCTTGAAGGGATAAATTAAGGTCAGAAAAGGCGTTCCTAGAATCATGGGTTCATTCAAATTCCTAACCAAAACAAAAGTTGTATTGAACTTAATGCCCTAATTACATATCTTGGCATTTGATAATTTATACCTAACAAGAAGTTTATTACCTCCGGCACCACTAAGACTTTCAGTGGTCTTCTTATAGTACTGAGTGGGGATTAACCCTTCTTGTACACAATTAAGATCGGCACCTAAGTCGATCAGAGCGATTACTTTGATTCTAAAACTTTTAATGGTAAGTTTGACATAACAATACCATTTTTGAACAGAAATTCTAGAAATTAAGTTTAAATAATTTTCTTCAAGGGTTGAGCTAGTTTCTCCTAACTCATTTTGATCATCAGAATTCCTAACATCTTTCTTAGCCATAAGACTTAGAATATCTAAGGATAAGTCCATATCCTTCTGTCTTAACTATTGAATTTCTTCTTTAATAATTTTGATCTCTTGTTGAAGTTCTTTTATTGAAACTTTTTCTTGAACAAAGTTGTCTTAAAACCTATTAATTATCTCTTGAACATTATAAGACTTAATTTCTGATTTTGGTTGGGGTTCTTTCCAATCCATAACATCCTTAATTTTGAGCAGGTATTCTTTTCTAATTTCTTCATTATCTATTTTATCTATAATTTCTACTAGAGTTTGAATCTTATCTCTATTGAGCACATTAATAGTTTTTGAACAAGTAATTTTTTAGCATTCTTTACAACTACAGATTCTTATTTCTGAATGACTTTCGTCATCAGATTTTGAACTTGATGAAGAACTATTTTGATCTAGCTAATAAATTTCATTTTGAACACTAGAGCTATCTATGTCATACTCAAACTCAAAATTTTGATCTTCTAACAGAACACTCATCAAACTCTGTTTGTACTTATCATCTATTTCTAAAGAATTAATTCTTTTCTTTAGCTTACAGTATTTTGAAACATGATATATATATATATATATATATATATATATATATACATATATAATATATTATAGTGTATATAATATGTAATAATAAATATAATTTATATTTGAATCATATTTTTCAAAAATTTTTTTTAAAAATATTTTATAAAATATATAGACAAAATAAAATTTATATTTAATGACATAAAGGATAATTTTTTTAGTCACATATATAATATATATATTTTTTGAAACTTATAAATATATATTTATAAATATACCTAAATATATTAAAATTAGAGTTAATATAATATATATATATATATATATATATATTAAAATTAAAGTTTATATATGTTGAGCCACTAAATGGCTGTGTTGAACTATTTAGTGGCTCGTCATTCTCAGTGTCGAGCTAGAAATTTTTTTTTTTAAAATTAAAATTTTTATATTGATATAGACTTTTGATGTATTAAAAAAAACTTTTTCATATTTCAAGATTTTCTACTCTCAGATTTTCAAAAATAGAATATCAAAATTTTATTTCTCTCTCACTTGGCCGTATTCCAAATATGAAGGGAACCAAAAGTGCAACAATTTTATAATACTAAAAATAAAAAATAAACAAAATATGAATATAAAATAAAAAAAAAGTTGCTCAGTGGCCAAGCCACCTATGTGTATATATATAATATGTACACACAATATTATAATATATATAATATATAATAATATATATAATATAATATAATCTATAATATAAAATATATATATATATATATATATACACACATTTGGTGGCTCGTCGAGCCACCAAATTTATTATATATTATAATATAATATTATGATACATACATACATATATATATATATATATATATATATATAATAAATATATATATATATATATAATAAATATAATTTATATTTTGATCATTTTTTTTAAAATTTTTTAAAAATATTTTACAAAATATATAGATAAAATAAAATTTATATTTAATGGCATAAGGATAAATTGTCTTAAGTCACATATATAATATATTTTTTTGAAATTTATAAGTATATATTTATAAATATACCAAAATATATTAAAACTAAAGTTTATGTACATAATATATATATATATATATATATATGTTGAGCGGCTCAACGAGTCAAATTTTTTTTAGAAAAATATTAAAATTTTTATATTTGTGTAGACTTTTTGTGTATTAAATTTTTTTTTCATATTTCATAATTTTCTGTTCTTGATTTTTCAGAGACAGAGCATCAAGATTTTATTTCTCTCTCTCTTAGCTACACACAAAAGAATAAACACCATTATATAGTGGCATTTCAGGAGAAAGGCCACTATATTTTTTTTTATTAAAATTACTTTAATTATTTTAATAACATAAATATAGTGGCATTTTAGGAGAGTATAAAGAATTAGTATTTACAAACGATATAGCGGTAATAATTTATAAATATTAATTAATTATTTTTATATTATATATAGATTAATTATTTTTTTAGACCAGATTCATTATTAATAGTGTCGAAGAGAAAAAAATTTATTATAAGAAAATTTGTCGCAATTGGAAGAATGGGCACTCGAATCTCTATAAGGCTTGTGACAACGGTATAAGAACACAAGATGAAATAGCAACAAATGTTCTAGAAGGAGTTTTACGGGAAAATTGGCAACATTTGTTAGGCATTGAAATAACCCACGTTATCTAGTAATGATACTTTAGAAAATATTATTGTTTACATTACAGATAGTCAATATAATAATATTATGTTTTATCAAATTGTTAGAATAAAACTATGAAAAATAAGGCAATCAGACAGCGTTAGACGCTAAATCATAATAGAGGCACTAAGAGTTTAGCTCGAAAAAGAGCCGAGATACTAAACATATTTTCAAATCAAAATATATCATTTTATTTCATAATTAATTGACATTTATTCTATAGGTTTCTGAGCTTGGAAGGCCCCCAGTAGAGTAGAACTGTGGATTGCGACACACAAGAGGAAAGATGGCTCATTCATTAGCGATGAAACCAGAGTTATCAGAGTCAATTGTTTTCTATTTAAATTTCTGAATTAAGAGTTGATTTATTTCAATTAGATCAGATTGTTGATATTTTTTTTTTATTTCTAGTCTCAAGTCATAGATAGCGAATATGACTAGGCAACATAATAAGATGATGCAGCTCTTCCAGAGCCTTCAGAGTTAGCTCCCTCCTCAACATCTTGGATGAGGGTAAGTACACTACCAAAATTGTATTACTTATTTATTTGTTTCAGACTGATAATTTATTTACAAATTCTTATAATTAATGCAGTTTTTTGATCAAGGGAGTGAGGATGAGTCCGCACTAGTGGACAACTCTCCATTGTCTTTTAATCAAGCGAATAAAAATGCTAAACAAGATGATGGAGATGATTCAAATGATGAAGACGATTTGCTTTAGGATTTTATTATTTTCTATATAAATGTTTAACAATCAACTCTTATTTTGACTGGATTTCTATTATATTAATTGAACAAATTTATGTAATATTATATTGTTTGTTGAATGTATTTTAAAGTTTGCCAAATTGTATGTATTGGGCTACTGTAAATTTGTATTCAGATTTAGGGAACAAATTCAAAATTGAGTTTTGGTTCAGAAACATGAAAAATAGTGGTGTTTGTATTACAAATGCCACTAAATTACCATATATAGTGGTGTTTATAAATCTTAAACGTCATTAAATAAACTAATATAGTGGTGTTCAATCTCTGAAATGTCACTCCTTAGTGGCGTTTTTGCATTCAAAACGCCACTGTACAGTATAGTGACGTTTTAAATACTGAAACGTCATTGTACAATGGCGTTTCAAGTTCAAAAATGTCATTGTATAGTGGCATTTTAGAAATTGAAATGCCACAACTTAATGGCGTTTCAGAGATTGAAACACCACTATTTTTAATATTTTTTGATGTATTCAGCTAAGTGGCCTTTATAAACGCCACAATAAATGCCACTAATTCACTTAGTGGTACTTATTCCAACGTTTGCAAATAAACGTCACTAAATTGCTTGTGATGTTAGATATAATGGCATTTTTTGCAAATGCCAGTAAAATTGTTAGTGGCATTTATAAAGGCCACTAAATGAATGTTTTAAACACCACTAAATTCTATTTTTTTTTGTAGTGACCAAAGTATTATATATTATAATGTAATATTATGATATATATATATATATATATATATATATATATATATAATATAATATAATATAATAATAAATGTGATTTATATTTGAATCATATTTTTCAAAAATTATTTTAAAAAATATTTTACAAATTATATAGATAAAATAAAATTTATATTTAATGACATAAGGGTAAATTTTCTTAAATCACATATATAATATATATTTTTTGAAACTGATAAGTATATATTGATAAATTTACCTAAATATATTAAAATTAAAGTTATTATATAACACATATATATATATATATATATATATAGTTGAGCCACTAAGTGGCTCGACATCCCTCGACGCTTGGAGTGTCAAGCCATGAGCTAGACCTTTTTTTTATCTATCATTTTTTAAAAAAATAAAAAATTTTATAATTATGTAGACTTTTTGTATATTAAAAAAACTTTTTCATATTTTATGATTTTCTGTTTTCAGTTCTTCAGAAATAGAGCATAAATATTTTATTTTTCTCTCTCTTAGCTATATTCAAAGCATGATGGGAACCAAGAGTGTTCCAATTTTATAACACTAAAAATAAAAAAAATAGAAAAAGAATGAATATTGATAAAAAAAATTTGCTTAGTGGCTCGGCATTAAGAGTGTCGAGCGACTAAAAGTGGCTCATGACTCTGAGTGTTGAGCCACCTATGTGCGTATATATATATAGATATATGATATATACACACTATTTTATAATATATATATATATATAATATTTTATATTATAATATAATATTTTATATATATATATATATATATATATATATTTATATACATATGTTGAGCCGCTAAATGGCTCGCCACTTAAAATGTTAAGCCACTTAAAGTGTCAAGCCACAAAGCCAAACCTTTTTTTTTATCTGTCATTTTTTAAGTAATTAAAATTTTTTTATTTATGTAGACTTTCTGTGTATTAAAATTTTTTTTTCATATTTCATGGTTTTTTGTTCTTGATTCTTCAGAAACAAAGCATCAAGCTTTTATTTCTTTCTTTCTTGGCTAAACTCAAAACACGAAGGAACCAAGAGTAATTCAATTTTAATTGCTTTTTTCTTTGCTTAAAATGTTATACTATGAACTCATATATAATTATATATATATATAAGAATAAATGATATATATATATATAATTAAATATATATAAAGTTTCTTTATTTTTAATTCATATTTTTAAAGATTATGTACATATATTATACCCAAAGTGTCGACGTGGGTCCCACATATATGATACCTACAGTAGTCTTACCAACTGAATTGCAATAAGTGTGCAATAGAAAATTTTTTTACGAAATTTCAGTTAGTACTTCAGTAAGAAAGCATAATGCAATGAAAAAGTATATCTTCTTAGTTCTTATGCCAATTCAGTTGGAAAAGGCAGTGAGAAATCGATTCAGTAAAAATAGTCAACACACAAACTAAGGTTCTTATTGTTCTGAAGACTAGAGTTAAGAAGTTGAAGTTGAAACAACTAGTGGAGAACCCACGGCCCATCACTTCATACCCATCACTGATGAAAAGCAACTTGCGATCAATCTTGACATACCCAATATGAACATTGAACATGCCAACCAATCACAAGAGGTGAATAACAGAGTCACTACAAGGAGTATGAAGGGCATCACCAAGCCCAAGTTACCCTACATAGGTGTTGCCACTTCTGAACAAAAGAACAATTCCAATGTAAGTCATCTCTTAATCTCTAAACTACATCAGTTACTGAGGCTTTATCTATACCACATTGGAGGGATGCCATGAAGGAAGAGTTTAATGATCTTAAGAAAAATCATATACGGAAACTGGTTCCATATAACAGTGATTTGAGAATTGTAGATTGGAAACGGATTTTCAAGACTAAATTTAAAGCAGATGGAGAAGTAGAGAGGTATAAAGACCGACTCGTTGCCAAAGGTTTTCAACAGGATCCCAGGGTGAATTTTGGCAATACATTTAGTCCTGTGGCAAGAATTACAATAATTAGAATCATGCTAGCTCTTGCAACAACATTGAATTGGAAAGTAAGACAGTTGGACCTGAATAATACGTTCCTAAATGGCGATTTACAAGAAGATGTTTATATGTGGCAACCTAGAGGCTTCGAGGACCATAACAATCCACATCATGTATGTAAACTACACAAAGCACTCTATGGCCTCAAGCAAGCACCAAGAGCATGTTTGAAAGTCTGAGAAATACATTGACCAAATAGGGATTCTATAATACAAAGGGTGATTACATCACTGTTTATTCACAAAACTGATGTTTCCATCTTAATCATCATTATCTACGTCGATGACATACTCATGGTTGAGCAAATGAAGCTGAGCTGAGCAAGTTTATTGATAAACTTAATCGTACCCTTGCTTTAAAAGACTTGGGAAATGTCCACTATTTTCTAGGGCTTGAGATGAGACTGGGATGTTCATATCCCAGAAAAAATATGTCCTTGATCTATTATGCAGATTCAATATGAAAAACTGCTTTTCTTGTCCTTCTCCAATGATACTCGCAAAGTAGTTTATAACTGAAGGAGATGAACTTCTACAAAATCCTACTATCTTCAGAAGGTTGATAGGTGCATTGCAATACGTCATAAACACTGGACCCGACATCACTTTCTCTATGAATAAGCTCAGTCGCTATCTCGGTAAACCCACTGTCAAACAATGGCAAGCTGCAAAACGTGTATTGAGGTACTTAAGGGAACTTTAGACTACAGTACTCACTAAACCATCTCCTCGATTAAACCATTATAGGTATTATGATGCTGATTGGGAGGTAGCACATGAAGATATATAAGAAATCAATTTCGGTGTAATGTGAATTCCTTGGAAATTCATTAATCTCGTGGTCCTCCAAATGAAAACATGTTGTCTCCCGTTCAAGCACTGAGTCTGAATATAGAGCTGTTGCTGAAGTAGCTTCTAAACTCTCTTGGATTTCTTCACTGCTAAACGAGCTTAAATTTCCTATGATCAAACCAGTTGTGATTTGGTCAAACAACATAGGAGCAGGGTCCCTAGCTGCAAATCTTGTATATTATTCTCGCACTAAGAATGTGGAGATTGATGTTCACTTCGTTAGAGACAAAGTGGCAACCAATGAAATACAAGTCAGATATGTTCCCACTTATGAATAGATGGCTGATTTCTTAACAAAGGCACTCTCAACTAGTAGACTAGCCTTCTTGAGAAGCCAACTTGGTATAGTTGATATACCCACAAGTTTGAATAGGGGAGTTAGAACATAAAGCTATTGTACATTCTACTGCACTGTATCCTCTACCCGAGCTCACCTATAATCACATACACATGATTTCTTTACTTTCTCACGTTAGGACAAAAGGCCATCAATCCCTAAATTCAGGATTTGGTTAGCTATTGGACGCTTTGTAATTCGTTGTAATTCCCTTTCCGTGTATGACATATATATTCATTGGAAATGTGAATACAATACATACCTTTCTGCATTACCCTATTTTCGTATCCTAGTCAACATTTCTCTGGTTGTATGTGAATAAAATCTTTTCTACAATCAATTAATTAAACATGAAGTTTTGAGAGCTAACTTGGCTGCGCTAAGTGAACATTGCATTCCCTTGATATATTTCTGTCAGAAGTTAATAAAAAAAAATTTTCAAAATTAATTAAGGGACAAAATTTAAACTAGAATTAATTAAAGTTAATTAATTAGGAGGAAAATGAAGTTTTTATCAACAATATATTACAAAATTAAAATATAATATCTATTAATCTTCTTGGCCAAAAAGAATTTCAAACCACATATATTGAATTGGAAAAAATATGCAAAGATAAAATAATTCCCAAGACGGGAAGGAGAGAAAAATTAGAGAAAGTGTACTCTCATTCACTTATTCTCAGGATTGAATACATCAATGTATTTATAGAAGATTAACTCTAACTGAAAATTAACTACTAGCATACTAACTACAATTCCAACACTCCCCCCTCAAGTTGGAGTTATGGTGAACTGAACTAAGTTCGAAAAATAGAACATCAAAAAATACAAAACTTTCATAAGAAAGTAAAATAACAAAACTGATTACAGTGACCTTCAATACACTGGAGTTAGAAACATGGACAAAAACAACCCATTGCAAGAAGGAACACATCAGAAAACTATCCAGACCATACATCCAGCAGTAAACCCTGTACAGAAAATAAGAACATACTGAATGCATCAGCACATAAGGGGAAGTCACCCCTTGATGCTAATATCATGTTCACAGCCAAACCCATAACAATAGCCAAAGTAACCACTTGATGCTAATACCATGCTCATAGTAGTAAATTCTTTGATAAGGCAAGAATAGATGAACAGAACAGCACCGCGATGGGAAGAACAGATTAACAGAACAGCACCGTGATGGAAAGAACAGCACCAGTAAAGATCCTACATCGTGCCATATCTTGAAATGTCTAAATCTATCTATCAGTTCACCGGAAAATATGGTAGCAAATCCATCGGCTCGGCTTTTGGCAGCAAAAATCAGAGACAACGCAAGAATAGGAACTGGCATCCAAATTAAATGAAATTCCAATCAGGCCCTTAAACTCCGGCATCTGCCAGGCAGAAGAATCTTGAATGAGGTTGAAGGGTATCACTGAGACAAAAAAGGGCGAAACCCCTTGACAGATCGAGGGATGAACAAATTGAAGTCGTGATCCAAGAACATGATTCAGAAAAGAAGCTTTGCAGGCTCAAAGAGGAAGAAAGCAGGGAAAGAACTCAGAGAAGCATACTAGTGGAACGCAGATGAAGAATCCACGACGGAGATGATGAAAAGTTTCCTCCGAAACAGAGAAACTTTTAGATTCAAGAAAGGTAGGTCTACGTATGCAAATCCAACCTTCACTTCCCACCATATATCACATACATCCTGCACTGATCTTCTTAAAAAATGCCATCAGATGCAACGACAGCACAGTTAAAAAAATGAAACAACGTCATTCTTCCCCTCTGTTTCAGATCAACGCCAACTGAACAGAGGCAACACACAGCACCAAATCACCTCAGCTCGCCATCGTGAAAGAAGACCACAAGAATAAAAAAAACCAATTGGCGAAGGGGGAGCAATGCCTGGCCAATACACTATATGGACAGAGGGAGACCAAACGAGTCTACGAAGATACGATTCGGACGAACCACGAGAGTCGACAAGAGAACAAGAACCAGTGGCAGTCGATGAGAACAGAGTGAATCACACGAACCGAGAACAAGAACCACTAGCAATCGTCTAGCCATAATGGTGATCGGGACAGAATATAGAATCCAAATGAGCTAGAATCAAAAAGCACACCTTCTGTAATCAGAAAATGCACCTTCTATAAGCAGTGATCCGACCTTCCTCGCACAATGTCGTCCTCATAATCGGAAAGAACAAAGAATCGTGAACCAAGAAGCAGTAAGAAAGCGATTGAAGGCTCAAGTGTTATGGAGTTGTCGGTCTCAATCACTGCAGGCAAAATACTCGGATCGAAGATATAGAACGAACCCTAAAAAAGGGCGAAGGTGCAGAATCAAGACCAAGACCATGATTCCAGGTGATTACGTTGACCGGAGAACAAAGTATGCTACCTGGAGAGCAGAATACACGTACTGAGAAGTACCAAGAACCAAAGGTAGCGGGGACGATGATGATGAAGGAGTAAAGAAAAAAAAATGTTGACGAATACAGAACAATTAGGACAAAAATTGGGAAACCCAAATCATTCAAAAAAAAAATTGGCTCTGATGCCATATTAAATTAGAAAAAATATACAAAGATAAAATAATTTCCAAGAAGAGAAGAAGAGAAAAATTAGAGAAAGTGTACTCTCGTTCACTTATTCTCAGGATTGAATACATCAATATATTTATAGAAGATTAACTCTAAGTGAAAATTAACTACTAGCAAACTAACTACAATTCCAACAACATATATATATATATATATATATATATATATATAGAGAAAAAAATCCACATATATCAAAAGAAGTTGTAAAATAGTTGCATATGTTTTGTTTGCATGTGATAATTTAAGAGAGGCAGCTCTAGCTAGAAGTTGTGATTGAAGGCAAAGGACACGTAATTAAAGTGATGGTGATCAGATGTACAGATAGTAGTTGTCTGATATATATGTCCTTCGTTGCCATTGATCATAGGTCATGTAGTGAATAGTATGTATGAAATATTTATTTACCTACCCATCAACATTAGAAATCAATCTCAGGACCCCACAATCACAAAAATAACATGAAAGTTACTAAACGAGCTTCGTACACAGTCTCACATTCTCTAGTTCCTTTCAAATTTAAAGCCTAATATAAAACAAGGCACTAAGAGGAAGATAGAGAGAAAGCGAGGGAGAGAAGAAATAAGGGATTTACAATTTATTAACAAGGAAAAGAAAGATCATATATGGGACTTCTTTTTTTTTTTTGAAAAGGCAAAAGTATTTTTCCCAATGATTAATGGAATTTCAATTTTATTCATAATATTTTTTTTTGTGCCGATCTCATCTCACATATTTTTTTTGTTTTAATTTTGTTCCTAAGATTAATACTATATAAAGTTGATAAAAAATATTGACGTGTACTTTTTCAAGTGACACGTCTACTATCAATGTGTCATACTAATTGATTTTAGTTTTAATTTTGTCCCAAATATTTGACTATTTTGCCCCAAATGATTTTTTTTAATTTATGTCTTTCATGTCAAACTAATGTTTAAATATTTGATGTGTGACATAGAAAAGTCTATAGATCATTTGGAGAAGTTTATGTGTCACTTGGAGGAATACATTTCAACATTTTCTATCAACATTGTTAATAGTGTTACACTAAAGACAAAATTGAAACAATTAAAAAAAAAAGATGCGAGACAAAATTGGTAACAAAAAAAATGTAGGATGAAATTGAAACTCAAGGTAGTTAGAGACGAAAGAAAAACTTTTGCCTTTTATAAATAATTACTTTCCATTTCTATAAAATCACTCGTTTCATGTAGATTTTTTAGTTTTCCCAATTTAGAAGATTCTGAAGTGAAAGCTTTTCCTACCCAAGAGAATGCATTTAACCATTCATTTCCCTTCTTTTTTTGTTGGATTTTTTTAAAAAAAGAAATCACTGGACCCTCTTCTGATTGAAGAAATTCTCTCTACCTAGCGTGATAACTCTTATCAGCTCTAAGCTATTTTTATCATTTACTATACTTGTTTCCCTTTCTTTTGTTGTCTCCTCGCCGAGAAGTACTTCTCGAACAAAACAAAAAAAGAAGCTGAAAGTGCATGTTTCCTCCAAGTTTTACAAGGCAATCACGCACTGATTAGCCTCTCTTAAAATACGATTTATATTGAACTCCTCATAATTATCCATTAGGAGATTCCTAATGTTACTGAAAAGAAAACCACATGCAAAGGGGCCACCATGCATGATTAATAAGGTTAACATATTCAAGGGAGAATGTCTCCAATTCAACTCTCATGATTAGTAAGGTTAACATATTCAAGGGAAAATGTCACCCATATTCAACTCTAGTAAATAGAAATTAAGCCCAAGCTCAGAAATAGTGATAGGCCCTTACCTTGTAGCATAACTCATGATAATTGCATATCCTATGAAATAATCCAAGCACCAGGTTCGTCTCAAATAGTCCTACCATTTCTTGCTTGACTAGGATTTCCAAGGGAGCTTCCATCTATATTAACCTTGAAGGAGACAGTACTAGGTCTGAATCAATGCACTAATCTCGGAATCATGGAGAAGTGAGCATTCTTGATTCTAAAAGTTTTTACCACACTTTTTTTTTGTTGGATCCTCTCTGTTCACTTTCCAACTGTCATATATGTCCTAATTTTACTCAATTTTCAATTTAGTTTATATATTTTGAAATTTTGTAATTGAGTTCTTATGCTTTTTAAAATTTTAACTAAACCCATGCCATTAATTTAACTTTCATTATTATTCCATTAAATTTATTGACAAGACCAATAATATGTCATCTCAGTATATTAAATATACATAATTTATGACAAAAAATGGGGAAAAGTAGATAGTGAAATTAAGTGTATTAAGATAATATATGATTTTGTATTATTTGCAGAATTTATTGGTATACTAACCGAAATTATATGATAAGGATTAAACTTTTTTTTTAATTTTTTAACAAGGATCGGACTCAATTACAAAAATGCAAATTGTAAGAACTAAATGAAAAAAAAATGGAGTAAAACTATAAGGATAAAAAGAATAATAAACTTAATTTTTTTTCCCCTGAACTGAAAGGCTTGTGATAGAGCACCTAGACCTTAACATATAATTTGATAGTAACATAGGGTTTTGGCTTTAGCACATGCATGCGAATGCGACATTCGAAGCCTGCGATTGTTGACTATAAAACGAAGAATCAAAATACAAAAGAGTTACGACTCTGCGAGTGAGCCATTAGAATTTAGAAAAATGTGTGTTTATGGGAGAAAAAAAATAAAGGAGTGACTAGTTGGCGAAGACTAATTAAGTGAGCGGGTGATGACTAAGGCTTGTTTTGTTTTGTTACTCTCTCTCTCTTGATGGTCCTTCCTTCTTCTGTGTGTTTGGGTGCATGGTCCATGTTTGTATTAAATGTGGATAGTGGATTCATACACCGAGTCTGATACAACTTACAAGAGAGGGTTTATCATTTTGTAAATAGCGAAACTGTACGCACACACAGAAAGAGAGAGAAAGAGGATTCAGTGACTTTTGGGGATCATTTTCCGTCCAGGACAGAACCTACCCATACTCCCCATTCTTCACGCTTCTCTCTGGTCCTCCATATATACTTTTCTTTCTGATCACTTTGTTTCTCACTCACTAGTCACTATATATATATGTATATATATATATATCTTAGTGGTTAAGGAAAATAACTAAACTAAACTAAAACACAGTTCATTATATATTTAGTATAATTAAGTTTTCTTTTCTTTCAGAAATTAGGGCATAATTATTTTGCTTACTTTAAGAAAATATATATTTAGGCCTGCTAGCTAGATATATGGTATTCTTTTATCATATGCTTACACATGCAGTAGCGCTTAATTTTTTTTGTTCGATCATAAAGCTTCAAACATGCATGATGCATGTTATTACTGTTTACTAGCTGCATAATCATCTATATATTTACTCCGAGATTCTAATGCTGTAGGCCATAGCCAGCTAGCTTGGTCTATCCCTTTTATGACAAAAACCAATAAGTATAATATATATGAAGCAGATTGCATTTCAAGACTGAGCTACACACACACACACCCTATATATATGCGTTGAAGTTTGCAATTTGATCCATGTAAGTTTAGGCCATTTTGCAGCCTCTAGCTACAGTCTGTAGCTCGTAAAAGTTTAACCCTAAAGCGATCAATAATAAAGCCCTAGCTAGTCTTATTAATTATACAGTCTTTCTTATTATTATTCAAAATTAAAGATGTCAGAATTAATGAGCATACATATGAAAAAAGTGTGAATGTGTGTGTGTGTGAAGATAAATTAAGTAAAGAAGTGGTCCTGGAGGGGGATAGAAGGGGGTTAGTACAGATAGAATGATTAGGATAGATGAGAGGAAGGGTACAGTGCATGCGTCCAATGAACCAAAATATGAAGATAAATGTGTATATATATATATATATATATATATGTAATAAATTTAATTAATGGGAAGGGCACGCCGGCCATGGAAGTAAAAAGGCGAAGAGCTTCTGCTAAATAACTTTATGGTACAATTCTACTTTATGAGGGTGGTGAACTGGTGATCGTGAACAATAATGCAGCCTCCCATCCTCCTCTTAATTACGCCTAACCTCCTACTTTTCTAGGGTGGCCCACACCCCTTTCATCAAAATCATCTTTTTCTCTCCCTTTTACACATCATACATATGTATGCATACCAACGGAGTTGATTCTAGCGGAAACGGTTTCTCTCGTAACACAATAAACTTGTATTTGAATTTTTGTTCAAAGAGGTGTAAATATTTAGTGTCTAATCATACTTCAAATAAAATTGTCTTATAATACCTATAGAAAAATAAAAAAAAAACAAGGACATATACATATGACCTATAATGTACCACTACCTATATATCCTATATGATATATTTATGTGTATATATAGATATATATATATATATATATATATATATATTGAGGTGGTAATTGGGTTGAGTTAACTCGTTTATTCATCAAAGTCAACTCAATTAGCTTACACAATTAGTTAGGTTAGACGATTAGGTTGATAAAATGATTTGGCTTCAAATTTTTTCAACTCGTCATTGATAGTTTGGAGTCCAGGTAGAGAAATTTAAACCCATATGTATGTCTAAAGTCTAAACTAACCCACTCAACACTTTAATTACTTTTTTTCTTGCTTTTCTTTTATTTGTTAAGTATATTGTCTATGTTAAGCTGAATACATGCATAAACTTAAGTTTCAGTTGATACCAAAAGTCCAGGACCTTTCACTTTTTGATGGTTTAAATTAGACTTATGTTTTGAGATTAATTAGCAGCAGGGTTATTTTCAAAATTATTATAAAAAAATATATGACCCATCAACCTAATTGGAACCAACTTGTTTAAGTTCAAATTGAATTAGTTTAGCTTAAGAGACAAAATTTTTTAAACTAAAATCCAACTAATCCAACGTGCCATTATTTAATTGGTTTGGGTTTGAAAACTTGTTTAACCGGAATCAACTCAATTAATTTATAAACACCCTTAAATATATACAATTGCACCCATCTTTTCTTCTTGTTTTCTAATTAATATCCCTTAATCTATTCACTGCAATAAACTCCTTAATTATCACTTAAAGAGCACAATGAACAATAGGGTTGAACAAATTCATATGGAAAATGCTTCTCTCTATACCAATATTAGTTAATTCAAGTGATTAATCACTTCTTTTTAAGAAAGTTTCAAGTTCAAGTTCAAGTTTTTTGAATGAAACAAAAATAATAATAACACCAGTAGAAATTTACAACATAACTTAAATTAGATTAATTGGAATCAATTGAATTCCTAAACAGTGGTGGTTAAAACCAAAATGCTTCTCTCCTTCAAAATAGCCCTTAGTCTACTTAGGAAAAACTTAAATTTAACTCCCAAAAATAAAATTTCACTTGTCCAAAAATACTTTTTTATTGTAGGTTTTTAAAATATCTCACTTTTTCATGTACAAAATTTTCAAGAAGCTCAACTTTAAAAGAACAAAATTTCATTTTAGTCCTCAGTATTACATATTATATAGGAAATATAGTCTCTTTTTAAATATAGCCCATGTTTGGTTCCTTTTTAAAATAATTTTTTGTTTTATAAAAAATAATAAAATGTATTTGACACATTCTTTTGAAGGAATATGCTTTAAAAATATTTTTAATTTTTTTAAAAAAAAAGAAAAATATAAAGGATGGTAGAAATGTGCTAGCTTAAAAAATTACAAAAAGCTAGGTAATAAAATGGTAGATATAAGCTAGCATAAACCAAATGATCAAGGTTTGAGTCTCCGATATTGCATTTTGCTGATAAAGTATCAGTATTTTATTATTTTAAAAAAAAATGTCTACTTTTATTGACGACACCAATCTAGACTTTTGGTGATGACATTTGAAATTACTACTAAAAGTGAGACTTTTAATAACGAATTTAAAAAGTCGTTACTGAAAGTCTCACTTTCAAATATTACTTCAAATGTCGTAACTGAAAGCTCACTTTTAGTGACAACTATTAGTATTGCTAGTGGCAAATCATTTTGTCTCTGTTAAAAGTATTTTTTATTTTTTAGTGTTATATGATTAGATGTCTATAGTGTTTGCTATCTGAGACTAGAGAGAGAACATATAGAAATAGATAAACCAATGGAGAAAAATCGATGTTTTAGTGAAAAGAGAGCCGTATGTATTATTTGGAACATACTTTTCACACAAACTCCTTCGTTATCATTTTGTTTGGCTTAAATTTTTTGCATTTAAACTTGTGTACTACTTTAAAAATCATATTTATAGAAAACTAAAAGAGCTTATGTTAAAAATTATGTTTAATTAAGTAAAAATTAATATAACTAAATACAGACATGCAAAACAATTAAAACTTCAAATTTTAAAACTTAAGTCAACCATAATTTAAAACTAGATTGCATCTATTAAAAATAAATAAATGATAAAAATAGCTCTACTTTTGATCAGTACTACGACAACACTCAAAATTAGCTCCAAATAAAGAGATGAGTATTTACCTATATATTTAATTAGTTGCATCATATAATTCTAAGGCTAAAGATATAAGGGGTGTTTGGCAAAAACAGCTTATAAGTTAATTTTTAGCTGAAAGTTAAAAGCTTATAAGCTAACTTATTGAATTAAAAGTATTTTGTAATTAGAAGTAGTTGAAAATTATAAAATAATATAAAATGACATATATTTTATAATCAAAAAATAATAAAAATAAACATATTATTTTTAATTAAAATAATTTAAATTATTATATATATAATTAGTTAAATATATTTTTATATATAACGGTAAAAAATGTAAATAAATATATGATTTTTTGTTTTTTAATTAAATTAATTTAAATTATTATATATAATTGATTAAATATATATTTTTTATTATATTATATATATTTAAATATGTTATATATATATGTATATATAATATTTATTATTTTATATATATATATATGTATATATATAATATTTATTATTTTATTTATATATATATATATATATGTATATATAATATTTATTATTTTATTTATATATATAATGTATATGAGATAAGGGTATAATAAATATTTTTATAAAATAACAAAGGTAAAAAAATAATAAAATATATAAGCTATAAGCTATTGAAATAAGTTTATTTACTAAACATTTCTAACAAGCTTATAAGTTAGTCAAATAAGTTATAAGATAGCTTATTGGACTTGCCAAACACAGGCACAGAGGTTAGTAAAAATCAAGAGAGAAATATATGGGAGAGTTTTAACATATATCAATTTGTGCCTAATACAGAGAATATTAGATAAAAATTAATTTTTTTTGTTCCCCTCAATTATTTTCACCTTTATCAAGCACATCCTGAAATAAAAAGCATAATATTGTTCTTGGAAATGCCATAAGACATGCATTCAAATGAAAATACATATAGTTGCTGACTAATAAAAAATCAAACAGTTGCTTAGTTCCGATTCTTTCTTTTCTTTAATTAAAAAAAAATCTATTACAAACAAAAAATTATGCTTATAACAGACGATAGACAGCAAGAAAAGAAAAAAAAATAATTCAGGAAACTATACCAGACATTTTCAAATTTCAATCATTAATTATTATACGGTGCAATATCCAAATTTTTTATTCCTTTGGCGAATTCATTTTCCATACTCCTGTTACTGACTATTTAACAATATTGCTTTGTTTAAAGTCATATACCTTAAATTCAAAATATAGTTAAATAGTTAAATTAAATTTAAAGAATCTTAAAGAAAAATTATATAATTGTTAAAAATACTAGTGTGGATGAATATAGTAATTAATTTTCACTTTTGGCATGAACTTCACATATACGTATTAGAGGGCAATTCTTTTACTTTAATTTCTTCTGTTGGTACCACTGAATTATAATTAATTACTTTTTTTTGGGTGAAATGGAAGTGATATATTAAAGGACTAATGAGTTTACATTCCCCTTTGGAAAAGGGGGTTTAGCAATAATTAATTACTTTTTGCTTTTACTCGGTTTTTGCCGACCATATTTTCTTTATTATCACAATTGACCTAAAAGAGGTATACGCATCATTATTTCCTTTTCCCCTCATTAAGCATTATTAACAAATCAATTCTCTCTCTCTCTCTCTCTCTCTCTCTCTCTCTCTCTCTCTCTCTCTCTCTCACATACACACACAAAAAGAAGAAGAAGGAGAAAACACACAAAAATATCAAACACTCACAATGGTTATGGTAACTGTACTTGAATCCTATAAACAATAATTGTCTAATTTCTAAAGATGTTAACTTGAAAAAGACTTTACTTTATGCATTTAATAAATTTGAAAAAATTTAATCTTTTATCCTTTCGGATTGAGATATATACTATTAGTAAAGAAAAACACATACATATATATTTTCAGGCTCAAAGCATGCATGTAATTATCTTCGCTAGCAGAGAAATCAAAGTGAATCTATAAAAAAGCTATATTACCAAAAAAAAAAAGAGCATCATTCAGATTAAATGTTCTATTACCAAAACCTAAATCTTGTGGATAACTTTTTTTTTTTTTGCCAAAGTGTACATATTGAGAAATTCAATAAGTCAGTAATTTTCGTGTTGGGTCGTTAATTCTCTGTTATATTGCTTATTGCTAATAATTAATTTTTCTAATTACTATTAAAGTTATTGTGGATAAGACTAGTTAGCAGATGAACTCATTAGATAATTCGAATAAAGAAAAAGAAAAGGCAAATTAAAGAGAACAAAAGAAACAAATTGAACAAGAATTCATACGTATGATCAGGGCTACACATTATATATGTTATTACTAGCAACCACCGTATTTAATTAATTTATTAGAAAAAAAAGGAACCATGCATGAATATTGTCATGCTTTTCAACTTTTATTACTCCATAAAATATTTTGATTTATGTATTATCATCAATAAATGACAAAGCGTACCATATTTCACACATCTATAGAAGAATAAGAGTAAGTCACTTTCTTAATAACTTAAACATTTTAAATTGGCTCACCATGGGTTCATTTTAGAATTTTGTGGTCTTTTAAAAAATTACTGGGTATGCTTGGCAAGGGGAAATCGAGTGAGAATGAAAATGATATATTTTACTAAAATATCCTAATTATTTTTTAAAAAAAGTTTAATGTTTTTAAGGAAGATAATTTGGACAATTTCTTGTTATTTTTCTAATTCCTTTGTTCATTCTATCACTATGATTCTTTGTACCAAACATGTTATCGATGTGCAAATATCTAGAAATGATAAAAATTATGTTTGGTAAAAATTCTATAAAAATAGCTCTTAAAAGTAGAATTATTTGATAAAGTGTTTAAGAATATTTTTTATATATAAATTATAGTAATCTTATTAAATTAAATGACAATAAAGAGTATATATTAACAAGTCTATCTTTTTACAGTACTTTTAATATGAAAAACCGTATATTTATTTAGTAGGTTAACATCTATTAGTTGATGGTTATATATATATATATATATATATATATATATATATATATATATTAGAAGAAAATATTTCCATGGTTAGAATCAAAGAAATATGTAATATTTTTTTAACTGTTATATATACGTGAAAAAATAGCAATAATGTATAACCTGATGAGAAAATAACAAAAATATGATCAAAAAATATAAGATATATATAAGCAACAATATAAGTCATAGTAATATATCATTTGCAATAAAATATATGTGGAATTCAGTTAAAATTGAAAGATTTTTTTTTAGATATCAAATATCAAAAATTTTCAACAGGCATATAATTTCTTCCAAAAGTATTTCCATGACCAAAAGTAGTTAATTTTTGTATCAAATAAAAAGTATGGGAAGAAACATTGTGAAACAAAAATTAGCCAAACGTAAAAATGTGACTTTTATTGTAAAAAAATAATAATAAGAGCAAAAGCCACATCAATTCTAAACAAAGCCCTAAGTCCCCATAGCTGTTTGTTCATACTCTTAAAGTTTGTAAAAACAGAAGTTAATATAACTTTTACATTATATATTTTTGTATGTGTTTTTTGCGATTTGAGTTTGAAAAACGAAATTATAACACAAGTGTGGCTTCATGAAGTAGTTCTTAACATCATTTTTTTTTGGGTTAATTTTCACACTGAATAACACTCATTGCTATACCTAGCATTTTAAATCGAGTTAATATAGCTTAATTTGTTTCTTGATACACACAAATATATATATATATATATATATATATGCGCAATATTTTTTTGTAAAAATTTGCAGTCATATATCATTGAAATTAATCTTATTTGTTGCAACCTTTAGCATCTCATTAAACTTTTGAAGCAGCATGCTTATTAGGAGTATTGAATATATAATATTATCTATTTTGTTGCTAGCTATAACTACTACTTAAAAATGTTGAATTTAATGTATTAACAACTCCATATGGACTCAACATTCATCGTTCTTTCTTGATTTAATGTGAGTGACTTTAATTTTAAGACAATAAAATTCAAATTCCATTTGGAGAGTGAGATAAATCAATTGACATTTAATCAAAGTTTGAAGTTCTCACCTGTTTTTTTTTTTGGTCAGATTAATTCAAGATCCTTCAATGCTCTTTCTCCAACATATAATTTAATTAGTGATATAACTTTTGACCTGTAGACAATATGATTAAATAGCGTTAGGTTGAATCTAAAATGCAAATTTAGTAGAAAATCTCACACACACATATCCACTCTTATGATTTGATATATTGAAGAGTTAAACTGATTGATAAATTAACTAATATTAGTATAAAAATATCCCAAATTAATTATCTGTGATACAATTACAAGTACCGTGTGTGTGTGTGTGTGTGTGTAGATATCATAGTTAATTTCCCCAAAAAAAAAAAAATTTCATACAAAAAACCAAAATAGTACCGTGGCTAATTCATGAATATTGCTGAAAGCTTCAAAAAGGTATCGTGGCTAATTCTGAAATAGCTTAGGTCAAATCTTTAGTTGATCATCATTAATTCACAAGAGTACGCTCTGATGGTGTTCTTGAAGCTTTCTAGTTTCTACTTTTCTGCATAAAATATCCACAAGCAAATAAAAATTAAAATTATGATTCAGTATCTAGTACACACACACGAAAGATCTTGAGAGACAATCCTCAATCACAACCATTATCAATCATATATAATATCAGACACAATAGAAGATCACCAATTAGTTTTGAAATATAATGAATTGAGCATGAGTACATATATATACCACAATGAAAATAATTCAAATCAATCAACTAATGGATCGAAGTAAAAGTTGATTTTGCTTCAGATTTAATAATTAATTTATCATCAATAAATAGCATTGTCTGTCTTATGAAATATGTAGGTAACTAGATTCTCTGTCGACATGTGTTTTCAAAATGAAAATAATAGGGGCACACACACAAAATGGAAATGACATTACATATGATTTTAGATCAGAATTTTTGTTTCTAACCTCCTTTAATTATATTTTTGCTCTAAGGATTATTACTGAGCTTTTGGTTTTCCCTCTTTGACTATATATCTTCAATTTTCATTGAATTATTTACTTATTTAATGTAATTATACTATGATGTAACAAACTATTGAATGTAGAAAAATATTTATAATTTCATTTGATTTATTATTATAATCATACTTATCAATCATATTTATAGCATTGATTTGAATTGTATATATAAAATGAATAAAATGGTTATAGCAATAAATCTATTCAAAACCCCAAAAAAATAGTATTTTATTTATCGCAATTACTTCATCACTATTAGGGTTCACAATAGACCCAAATTCATAATATTACCACTCTTGTAGTTGAGGGGACTGCTATAATTTCTGCGAGGAAAATTACTTTGCATACAAGATGTTAATTAACTAGCTCATGAATCATGACTAAGTAATCCACCATTAGAGCAAATACAAGATACACACACACTCAAAATAAAAAACTAGAAAAGATGAGGATTTAAAATCAAATTATTGTTTCATTTCATCTGACAATTAATTATATTATTCTTAAAAGTATATTATTGTCCCTTTCATGCTGTATTTGCAGCAGTAGTACAGTAGTCAGAATATGTATTGTTCGATCCGAAGCAACCCTTCTAGACGATAATAAGCTTTTTCAAAATTGACACAATATTACCCAACCCAAGGATCTGAGATACTATTTTAACAGAAAGCAATCACATTTAAGTGTGTGTAGCAAAGCAAAAAAGTCCGATGTGTCTGTCTTGTCTCTCACCATGGAACTTACAGTCTTCTATTAATTTTGCTTTTGCTTTTGCTTTTCTTCCCAATTGTCTATTTCTATGACATGCCTTTAATAATTTTTAAACCACATCAATTAATTAGTGGCTTTTATATTAAATAATAATTTCAATTATTTATATTAAAGTTCATGTAATTAATCATGTATATTATATATCTTCAAATTAAACTTAATAGCTAATGCATCTATACATATACAACCCTCTTTTCCCATATATAGTACTAAATTACCAGGTTTTAAAGTAATTAATGGCTACGTTATATTGATATACAAATGCGCACACACACACACACACACATATATATATATATATATATGCGTGTGTGTGTGTTGATTTAATCAAAGAGATAAATAAATTTGCAAAATTAGAAAAAGATACACTTTATTATTAATTTAATTAATATCCCACATTTTATGTACAACTATATATATATATATATATATATATATCTTGATATCATATTGTTTCAAAGAGTCTTCGCAATCATTTATGGCAAATATATACACACACAAAAAAAAAAAACAGTGATGATGAATTGATGATCAGTTAAGTTTCACATCCAACAGTAAGTACACTGTGATGAAGACTAACTAAACATGACATGAAGAATCTAAGTAATCCAGAATAATTAAATTAAACGGACAAAAGGGCCTGTGATCTATATACATAAATATATATATATAGAGAGAGAGAGAGAGAGAGAGAGAGAGCATCAGAAGTGAAGAGACAAAGAAACTGAATTTGCTGTAATGATATATATAGTCATATCAGAAATAGGAGATATACTTACTCTTTTGAGTCTTGAAATAATGAGAAAAGTCCACTTTCTGTTCTCCTAAAGCAAGTTTTTCCACAGTTATAATTCAGACAGGAAGGCGGCTGCTAAAATAAGAGAATACAAGAAAGTAAGAAAACAAAAATGAAAAAGAAAAAAAAAAGTAAGAAAGGAGATTTAATATTTATCTACTCACCAATAAATGATATACATATATATAGTAGCAGCTGCACCAATTATCAGAACAAAAAGCAATCAAAATGGATGGAGGTAGAGTAATAATAAGAACAGAATAATTAGTTTTAAAAAAATTAAAAAAGAAAAGAAATGAACATTATGACAGCTAGCTGTACAACCTGCAAAGCTAAAATGCCTCACTAAGCAGAAGCAGCAGAAGCGGCAGAAGCAGAAGCAGCAGAGTTTGTGAACAACATCACCCCAACAAGCCTAACAGAAACCATAGAGCAAATAAAAAAAGCAACAAGCTTTTCTGTGTACCATTTAATGTAGTGAACGGAAAGAGAGAGATCCCACGCTACATATATATATATATATATATAAAGTCAGCACTTAAAAGCATACACACACAAAGTGATAATAGTAATGCATATATTATTATTATTATAATCATTCTTATATGTGCAGGCACAATTGAAAGGTCTGAAACGTAGTTGATATGGTATCTCCATGGATTTCATTAGCCTCTCAAGGTTGCGAAACGATGGTCCATTCCATTTCATCAGGACCCAAACAAACCGCAGCTAATTAATTATACAATTAATGCATTGAGCAGTTCAAAATGTACTAAAATTCAAGGGATAATTAATTAAACACTAATTACTTATATCATCATCACAAAAAGATGGACCAAAAAAGGAGGAGGAGAAATTGAAATTATAACATAATGCTGCAAAAGAAAAATTGTTTTCAATTTGATCACTTCTCTACTACTGCCTGTGTTGGAAGCTGGAAGGGTTCAAATCAAAAAGCACTGAAGTTTGTCTTTCCCCCTTTTGATCCCCAAACCTCGCTGTATTTGGGTCTTCTTCTTCTTCATGAGATTCCCTCAGATACTGAAGATTATTTGGTAAGGGAATTGAAGATGACGATGAAGAACATTCCATGTTTACTCCAAATAGTCTAAGCCTCTTTCCAGCACTATCACCAGTTTTACCACCGCTGCCCCCGCCGCCGCCGCTCCCGCTCTTGCCATGAGCCACCGGCACGGAATCGATGATCACCGGAGCAACATTGCTACCTCCCTCTCGCAGGCTCCGATCTCCCGTAGCCGGTGACCTGTAATAGTAAAGCGATCCAGATCCCAAATTCAGCTCATTATTATTATAGCTTCCATGACTTCCACCATAGAGATGGTTTTCCCGCTGCTGAAAGGGGTAATTGTGGTAATTCGCAGGCACCGCAGGCCTCGGAGGGAGCGAGTAAAACCTGCCGCCCCATCTGACGGAGTACTGGCTTGGCGTCGGAAGAAGCAACGGTGTAATCAGGCCAGCGGCAGAATGGTGATGATGATGAAGATGGTGATCGAAGCCAATGGCGGCGTTGATGTTGGCGGCGTGATCGGGGCGACGACGCCAGTCTATGTACAACCTATGTCTATACAACTCCCCCATGCCACGCTGGAAGGAGACGATGTCGCCGGCGTCGAGCTTCTTCTCCTTGACGAAGCGGCTCCAGCCCTTGGTCATCACGTAGCTCTGGCTGCTGTTCCAGTATGAGTACCTGAACCGCCACAGCTTCCCGGTCCGGTCCTCGAAGTTCAACAGGAGGCCCTTATCATTGGTGGAGGAATCCAACGGAAAAAATCGCTCCGCATGCTGCTTCGGAATCACCAGACGGTTCAGTTTTCCGACATCGCTCGGCGTGACAACCTTGTCGAACATATGTTCCTTCTGGATGGGGTCGTTAGCAGAGGAATCATTAGTGGCGTGGAAATTGCTTGCTTCCTCAACGACGTCGTTTTTGTTTCCAAGAGACAAGTCCGTGAGATCGAGCTTCCGATTGGAATTGGAACTATTAGGGGCATATTCTTGATGGTGTAACCCTAAGAACGATGAGGAGGAGGATGAATTGTGAGATTCAGAAGTAGGGGTTGTTGCGGCCTCTGGAGATTGATGATGATGAGGATGAGGATGGAGCATTCCCAACCATTGATTTGAGGTTGAGGGTGAATTAGAAGAAGAAGAGAAGGGATAGTATTGTTGTTGCTTAATACTGCTTTCTTTATGACTCGTCGACTCTGCTAACAATTCCTCTTCTTCCTCCGGTAATTCTTCTTCTTCTTCTCTGCTGTGATCAGAATACCCTTTATCTTGCATCAATTCCATGAAATTATGAGTGTCCCACCTTGATTTCTCCCCTCTGGATCTCACCCCGAAAAAAGAAAAAAATTTTAAAAAAAGAAATATGATTAATAAATCAAAAAAAAATCGGAGATTATAAAGTACTAAGTGACGGGGAGTGGAAGATTAGGGTCAAAAAAAGCTTACCAATTAGAAATAGTTGAGAAGATAGATAGAGAGAGAGAGATTTGTCTGAGGCTCAGATAGTGAAGACAATTGAAAGAGTCGGTGCGTTCATATTTGACCAAATGGGTTCAAACCCTAAAGAAAGAGAAGCCATGGATGAGACATGAGAGTCGAGTTGTTGTTATTGTTGACCTACACAGCACAATACGAGGAGAAGAAAGTTAGAGAGAGAGAGAGAGAGAGAAATTGTGAGAGGAAGAAGATAGGGGGAAGGAGGAACAAGTAGTTACTAGTTACCTGAGAGGAAGCTTCTTTACAAGTAAGAAAAGAAGCAAAAGTCTAGTTGGAACCCCTTGGTTTATATTCTTCGTCTTGGTCTTATGATCTTATCAATCTCACACAAGGTATAGAGAGAGAATTAAAGAGAGAGAGAGAGAGTAGTACAGGGTGGGGAGGGGGGGCCCATGAATAATGGGGTTAATGGGGTCATGTGAGCAAGTTGTCGTTTTCATCATATTTGGTATAATCTGTACAAAATATGCTTCTGCTTTGCGAGCAAAACGCCAGTTCGTTCCAGAACCTAATCTAGTCTTCAATTTGCTCACTCAATTTAATATCCCCCCTCATTCTTATATTATTAAACCCCCACCCTCCTCATGCTTTGTTCCTAAACATCACAATATTTCACGTACCATTTTAGTCATCCAACCCATCCATGACATCCATTCTTATCATTTTATGCCCTTTTTGTTTAATTAACCACGTGCTTGTGTGTATATATATATATGACGTTTCATTTAAGTATATATTTACTGAATAAAATTAATTTTGGCAGCCAATTTTGGCAAATTTAAAATTACTGAATAAACATTTAACTAACGACATGTCTAAGTTGATGTATGAAAAATTAGAGCCATAATATAAAAAAAATCATAAAAAATATATAGATGCTAATATATTATGAGTTAAAGTGGAAAATAAGTATAATTATTTTTCAAGAATAATTAAGTGCAATTTCTATAAACGAAAATTAAATAGTTAGGTTTTTTTATAAAAAAAAAATAAGTTCGAATTGTGATAAAAATAGTATAAAATTTTAATGCACTAGACTCAAATATGAAAAAACACAAACCAATATTGGCGGGTTATAATAGTAACAATTGTTTGAAGAGAGTTTTAACCTTTGCGCTCAATAAGTCCAAAACAATAGTCTTTCACTTATTAGATGAACTGTACTCTTGGTAAAACCATTAAAAATTATCAAAAAACACATTTATAAAGAAATTGAGTTACTCCAAAGTAAAATTTAAAAGATACCCTCGACCCAAATATTTAAAGAGATTAAAAACAAAGCTAGTAACAAATTATGGTAAATCTATGGAGAGCTCAATCTTTCAAGAAGTTAAAATTTTTACTGTTCAATCACTTTGAGATTTATGTAAAATATTTTTTTTTAATTATAATACACACAAATCACAAGGTAATCTAATGATGATAAAGTTCAAACTTTCAAAAAATTAAACTTTCCTTAGACTTTCCCAACAAATTATGTTTTATACCTGAATAGACAATGGATGGAGTTGCTAGTAGCTAGACGCTGTTGGAGATGAATATAGAGCGTTAGGTTAAGAGTTAAATTGAATTTTGACTTTTCGAGGCATTGATAGATGGTGTGGTGTTAGAGAGAGAGAGAGAGAGAGAGAGAGAGAGATGGTCCCAATGGAAATTGAAGAAAAAAGAGGGGATTTTAGGTGAGAGAATAAAAACAGAGCACCCTGCAGGGGAGGCGTCTCCTCTCCCACAATTCCTCTCATTTCATCCCACATACAAGATTCCTCTACTCCTTTCTCAACCATGTATTTATGCTCATGGAAGCCTCTTATTCTTTTATCTCATTCTAACACATGTGCTGAAACGGAAAGCGATCGGAATCCTATATTATTTATACTCATTGCATGGTACTTGTTTTTTTCAATTTTCTTTTTTTCAATATGAACAGTCTATTATAAAATATAAAACAAACGGTCTAGATCATAAAATTGACACTCTTTTTTTGCCAGAAAATGAAACAATTCACTTTCCTATATATGTATGGTTTTTGAAAGTTAATGGTTAGATAGACAGTAATTAAATATATCAACCGTTTAGAAGATCAAACTCTGTGATTGGACCATTTTGAATTTGGATATATAATAAGAAAATTTATTGGAAAGAATATAATTTAATAAAATCGATTAACTTTGGATCACTTTCAAATAGCTGTTCTTGAGAAATCATGTGTTTGAACTTTTAGGGTCTCTTTAATTTATAAAAATATTTCTTATATTTAAGAAATGTTTTAAAAATAATATTTTTATTAAATTCAACCAAACACATTTTCAAACTCATTTTTTACTTTTAATGAAAATAAAAATAAAAAATGTCTAAACTAAACATGTCTTTACCTTTAAGAAATAACTCATTTCATTTAATTTTTTCTTAATAATGTTATTTTTCTTGTCATGTTAGATCTCCATATGTTAAAGATAATTGGCAAGAACTTTGAGGTGGCAAAAAATTTACACATAAAAAAAAAGTCCAACATGAAAAGAGTTATTTTCATTAGTATGAAATTAGATAGAAAAACATATTCTTAAAGATTGAAAGTTGAATATAATGACCCAATTTCTGAAATTCTTAGAAGTCTCTACTTTCAAATAACTTAAGGGCCGTTTGGTATCCAAGAAAGAGTAGTAATAGAAAGAAAATAGGAAAATGGAAAGGAAGAGAGAATGGAAAAAAGAAAAGGAAAAGGAAAAAAAACTTGTTTAGTATGCACTGGAAAGAAAGAAAAAAAATAAGATTATTATATTTTTTAAAGATAATAAAAAATAAATATAAAATTAATTTACTATTTTACCCTTAACTAACCCCAAGAGCCCTCAGCAAGATCGGTCGACCGCCTGCCAGGAGTCGATTCTGACCTTCTGGTTCATCTTGCCTCTCTCATATGTTCTCTCTCTCTCATTCTCTACCTCTCAGATTTGGCTCTCTCTCTGATCTCTTCTCTTGCTAGTTTTCTCTCCCGATATCCTCCCTGTGATTCTTTGCCTCTCTCTTACCACCGGCGTCTCAGACTTAGTCCAGCGTCTCTGAAGAGACGAGAACTACGCCGGTGTGAAGATCTGAATTTTTTAGCAGAAATATTTCAAAAATGAAATTAAAGGAAATGCTTCAGTGCATTTGTTAATTTGTTAATTTGGTTAATGTTTTTCTTTAGAAGCTTTCAGTTTCTTCCATATCGTCATCAGAAAAGCAGAAGCAAAGCAAGGTCGGGAATAAGGTGCACAAACCAGAGGATAGAAAGGAAATTGCAGGTGTACGGAAAAGGGCAATTTCAGAAGTAAAGTGTTTTTTTCATTCCCGGATGCGCTTTTCCATTGCTAAATCGATGGAAGAATTCTGTACAACAACAATGGAAGACAGAACGCCACATTTCCTCTTCCAGCCACTACAATAAGCATACCAAACAACAGAATAAAAAAAAAACACAGTAATGAAAAGACGCTTTCCTTTTTCACTTCCGCGAACATACCAAACGGGCCCTTAAAGTTTAAGAAGTCTTTTAGTGTTCTCTCAATATTATTTTATACAATCTCAAAATATTAATAAGAATAATAACGCCAAGTGAGCTTAATCTCCAAGACAGTTGGCATACAATAAATAAATATATATATATATATATATATATGTTCCCATCCGAACTTCATTCCTTTGATTTCTATAATTTATAACCGGAAAATTTAATAACACAAAATGCCATTTTTGTTCTGTAATTATTCAAGAAAAAAAAATTGCTGGTTATTGTTACCAACTTAGCATTGACTTGCTATAAAGGTTTAATGAAAGGGGAAGCAATTGTCAAAAGAATAAAAACTGAACTTTTTCTTTTTAAAAAAATTTCAGCTCAGAAAAGCATTAGTATTGCAATTAGTTTGCCCTATATCTTATATATCAAACATAAGTCACCCAAAAAAAGAAGGAAAAAAAACTGATGAAAGAATAATTAAAGACCTCATTATCTTACACATTTTATTTTGGTATATTTGACTATTAAATTATGTCTGCACTAATTTTTGAGTACTTGATTGATTCCCTTTTCAGTTAAATTATAGGTTAATTAACTACATATGATATATTGTTGATCTCTAGCTAGGGTTAATTTTTACGGTTACTTATTATTATATGCATGAAAAGAAATGCCAATTTCAACTTTAAGTTCTGCAGCTCCTATAATATATATGAAGTTAATTTTACTGAAACAAAAAAGGAATTAAGAGCTATACATGTGAAACAGTTAATACATGGAAGGACCATATATGCATAACTCCATGCATATATGTACAATATGTGAATGTCCATGTGAAGGGCATTAATTAATGAGGGGAAGATTTAGCTGGAGAACTGTGCCGAATATATATATATATATATATATTTTTTTTCTTGTTGAATATGAATATATAAACAAAATTGAATAGGCTTAAATATATTGACTTTCTGTGTTACTGTGAAAATTTTTAATTTGTTCTCTCTGATTGTAAATGAGCTAGCCAACGTTCTCATTAAATACTTAGAAGTTATAAATATATTTTTTTTATGTAATAAAATAGATCATGTTATTACAAACCTCATAATTTAGGTAAAAAAAGTATTAAAAATAATTCCGTTAACTACTGCTTTTTTTTAATTTTAATTTTTGGTTTTACTAAAAGTATTTCTCTCTAGATATAATAGACAATTTTTTTTTGAACTTATTGAGGATAAAAAGTAAAACCGTCATATTAACACCTTTATAAATGGGATATTATTATTTATAGAATTCAAATAGTTGCTCGTATTACGACTAATAAACTAAAAGTAAAATGAATAACTTAATCACATTACTTTATGAAATTAAAAAAAACTAGATGGATGCAATTAATTAAGAGTTTTGCAATCCTAAAAGAAAAAAATAAATAAAAAGGTGTTTGATTCGTCGATCATATACATGACATGTTGGAATAAAGCAAGAAGTTGAAAAATAAAAAGTAAGTTGAATTTCTTACAAAATGCTCGGCTAAATATTAAGCTTTCTGCACGTGGTTGACCACTAGGCAGTCATGTCAATATATGTAACATCGATTTATAATGTTATTTAGCCAAGAAGAGAATTTTGACATTATTTACCTAAATCGGGTATTTATTCATCTTCAATTATAAGGTTCTAAAAGAAGTCAAAATTATTAAGATAAGAATAATTAGGTTTCTCATTTCTCGTTCTTCTTATAATTACAAAAAAGGAAAAAGATGAGATAAAATGTGTTTAATAGAATTTATGAAATGATATTCGTTTGAAAATATTTTCTAAAATTAATATGTTGGAAACAATACACATCAAAAGAATTTTTTTTGGCCTTTCTATCTAATCATAGTTGTTATTTTTGTAATTATGTAAGAAAATGTGTATTCCTCTAGAATAACAAGAATATTTAAGTTTTAATAGCATTTGTAAAGCTAACGTAAATACTGATACAATAAATTATCTCTACACATAAGAATTTTTGAACAGTATTAGATTGTCATTTAGTGTTTCAAACCATGAACTAAAAGTTGAATATTGGTGCTTCAATACTGTTACTTAAAAATATTGACAAATCAATGGGTCAGTAGTAGATTGATTGTCTCTCGACTTGGTAAATATGTCATCGTCGATGCAACAGTTATCTCTAGAAAAAATATTGGAAAAGAAGTTATAATTTCCAAAATAATAATTACTCCATCAAATTTAAAATTGTCTTTTCAATTTAGAAAATAACAGTTTCCAATAATATTATATATGTTTTACAATGACAATTAACAAAAGTCAAGGTCAATCACTTTCAGTAATTAGTTTATATCTGGCAAGCCCAGATTTTACACATGAACAACTATATGTAGCAGTTTCAAGAGTGAAAAACATAAATGATTTGAAAATTTTGATACTTAACAAATATAGTAATCATACTATAACAACATCAAATGTAGTATATAAAGAAATTTTTAATAACTTGTACTGAAATAAATAAATATATAAATTTTATCATATGTATTATGTCTATATCTTGATAAAATGCCCGTGCATCTCACGGTCTCCACACTAGTTACTCTTTAATCATATGAACCTCCATAATTATTAAAGGTCAAATATGGGAAATGATCAACTAAATTAATATATATGGCTATTTTAATTAATTTAATTGATTTAATTAAGAATAAAGATATATAAACTACATATTAGCTTTTCACAACTATACCGAAGGACATAGGAAGACCCAGTGATGAAAATATTATACAGTTTATACAGAAATTTAAAGTCCGATTAATGAGAAAATGAATTCAAAGGGTTGGAAGAGCAAGTATTATTGTCATTTATCCCAGCATTGAAAGAGCTTCATACTTTTATAATTTTATCCAATTTGAATCAAATTAATCGAAATCCAATGAATTTTTGGATGCTATTGGTTTATAAAATAAAAAAATGATCATGTAATTTAAAAATTTAGTTTTAATCATAGATTTTATAAAAAAAGTTATTTTATTTGTTAAAATATAGATAAAAATAACACTCATTTTTTCAGCATTATGAGATTAATTACAAGAAATATTTCTCATAATCAGAATTTACTGTAACATTTCTCAAAATTTCTTGCTCATATCCGACTTGGTAGCTGAGATTGTAATTATTTCAAATGTCATCATGTAAAGTTAATTTATTGAAACATTAAACATAAAAGTCAGAGTTTGCTTCTCTAAGAGCATGTGGTGAGCAAATCGTATAGATTCATTGATGGAAAAGACAAAATTATGTTAATATTAAATATTCCTGTACATGATCCATATATGGTCCTCACTGCTTAAGATACGACCACATGAAAAAACAAATGGAAGAGTCATAAATAAAAGTGACATATTTGTGTCATGAACACCAAATTATTAATTTTTTTTAATATCACCAATCTACAGAATTTATTAATAGACTTTAATTAATCTAGTTTGAATTAAAATTGAACCACAAAATATAAAAAAAATAACATTAATTTTTTTATTTATAAGACTCAAAAATTAGATTTTATTTAAAGAGAATACACTCCTATTCACTTGAACCAAGCGTTGGTACACCAAATAATTAGTTTGAATATGTGTCTTAAAAAGATTGGAGAAGTGAGGCACGACTTGTTTGTTTCAGCTCATATTTGTTTTTATTATATATGAATTCATTATCATTCAGAAAATAATTTGCTTTTGAAGAATTTAATAACAAATATCTAAAAATTATATTTAATTTTCTTTCGATAAAAAGTAGTGACTAAACCAAATATTTGATCTTAAAAATTGTTACTTTTATTTTTTAAAAAAATTAATGAATTAATGTATAAATTTTAAAATAAAAAATTTGTTACATATTAATCATTGAACTAGTTATAGTTAATAAAAGAGTTAACTAACACGCAATAACTTTTTTATTTTTGAAAATTAAATTTTACATTAATTTTTTAAGACTAAAAACTAAATAAACTTAAGAATTTGGAGATGAAATAATTAATTTAATTAATAGGATAAATTACACTAACCTCCCATTAAGTTTGATTAAATCATTTTAACACTCCTCTAGTTTCAAATATTGTATTCAACTCCTCTCTGTTTTTTTTTTTGGCTTAACATGTGTTCCTTTTAGTAATAAAACTTTTTAATAATTTTACTATCATATATATTGAAAATAAAGTAATAATTTCATATATTAACATTAATTTAACTACGTACTTTTACTGTCTTGTTAAAAATAAAATAATTACAATCACATATATTGAGTGGAAAATTAATTATTTTGACAGAAAGTAAACTCGAAAGACGGTTTCTGAAATATATCAAAATTCAAGGAGAATTGAATATAATATTTAAAACTAAAGAAATGCTAATTAAATCTAAATAACTCAAATATTATAAGAAGTTAGTGTAATTAACCCTAATTAATAATAATGGTTACCTTACCCCCATAAACATTTATTACCAAGATAGAAGGAGCCCTGGATATTTTGGGTTTTCATAGGTATGATGTCTTGAAAAACACAGAAAGCATGTCCTTGTCCTTTGAATAGCTGAATATATATAATGTATGTATGTATATGGAGTAATAAACACCGCACATTAATTGAAACTGAGTAAGTAGCCATATATATACATGATAGATAGCTATGTGGCTTGTGAGCTGTTAGTATCAAAGTGAAAGTGGTCCAGTCTCAACTCTCAAGCAAGCGTGATATGATATATGTAGGTATGTGCCCATTTCTTTGGGTTGCACAGAGCCTCAACTCATCCCTATTCATTAATTAACGATAAATTAATTATATATGTATTTCATTTATTGCTTCTGTGATATGGACATGCATGGAAAAAGAAGATAAATAACAGTATATATATATATATATATATGTGTGTGTGTGTGTGTGTGTGTGTGTGTGTGTGTCTCAATTGCTTGATGTTGTATCAATTTGTGTATGGAGATATATAGAATAGAAAGAGAGGATCAACCATACGCAAGTTGGCTTTGCCTTGGAAAAAGTAATGGTGCTGTTCGTTTATTTAATATATGACTCATATTTTAATTATAACTTAAAATGTTATTTTTTGTTAATTATAATTCATATATTTATAATTAATTTTAATTACACCTTTGAGTCAAACGTTGTCCAAATATTTAATGGACAGATGTTAATGTTGTATATTATCTTGCACACATCAGCACCAAATCATCCATTTTAAATGTGTCGCATCATATATGAACTTAAAATGACCTAAACACAATGTAATTCTCTTTGAGCCCCAAATATGTCTTTGAAAATTATAATTTTGTATTTTGATCATTTTAAGTTGGTATCTAACGTGGCACATACAAGGTGTATAATTTGCCACTAATGTGTACAAGATAAGATATTATATTAGCGCCTACCATTGAATATTTGGACGACATTAGATTTAGTAGCATAAATGAAATTAGTTGTAACTGTAGTAGTAGGTGGTAATTATAATAATAATTGCTATTTAATTTGCTCTCCAAGATATTACATCTTAACATAGTCTTTTGAATGATCAAATGTCTCGATTTAACCTATGAAAATTATATTTATTTCAATTTGAACCCTCTCTTTTTTAAAGTGACTTTTAGTAGTAAATATTTGAGATTTGGCAAAAAAAATGATCATATCGAGACAAATGTAATATTTTAAAAGCTAAATTAAGGAACTTGACCTTTTGATAATTAAACTGAAATAATTGTAACATTTCAATAACCAAAAGTCACACCCTTTTTATGGGTTTCCCACAAGTACCTTCCACTGAAAACAATCATACTCGAGATACTAAATGTTGATACATCTCTCTCCATGAGGATTTAAATTTGGGTTCGCCACTTTGTGAAAGATTAGCCCATTTCGTTAAACATAAACTTCATTGGTAAAGTCACACCTCAATTTGAATGGACATTTAACATTTATTTGACAATTTGATTAAATTTTTGAATTTTAAAAAAAAATCACAAAGTTTAGGTTGGTGCAAAACCTGGCTGATAATCTACTCTAATAATATATGTTTAAGAAGATGGGCTGTGATAACATAAAGTAACCCTTTTTTCTTATTATTATTATTATCTCAGACTAGTTAAGTAGAGTACAAATGCTTTTGTGTTTTTTTTTTTTTTTGAGAGTACAAATGCTTTAAAGCGCAAGTGGAATTAGTCATTTTCTTTTATATACTCTCATTATTTTAAAATAACTCTGGAATCTCTTCTTTCCTCATGCCATTGGGTTCTGAGAATTGAGAATATGGTATTAATTCCATCACAGGAGCAAGAGAGACTCAATGATAAAAGGTGCCCAAAATAACGAGATAAAATTGATTTAATTCCCTTAAATTAACATAAAAGTAAAAATGTCACTTATTAATTAAAAGCGGAAACCATATATATATATATATATATATATATATAACCCTCATGAGTTATAACATAAAATTATAATTTATTTTTACCAAGGGTATCCTCTATCTAATCAATAGAAGATTATTTCCTTTTGGGCTTATTAAGTATAAAGGATAAAGCATTTTTAAAAGTAACATTTTGAAAAATTAATTTTTTACTGTTTATCAGATTTAAATAGTAGGCGTCACTGTAAATTGCAATTTAAATTTATAAATCACAAAAAAGTAAAAATATTATACATCAATTAAAATTAATTAATATCTGAAGTGTAAGTCAGAAATCATGAAAGAAGAATATTAGATAAACAAAAATCATAAAATATCTCTTAAGAAATAAAATTGTTACATCTTAAAATCTACAAATTAAAATTACAATTAAGTAGGCTAATTATGTGGGTGTTTGGATCCACATTGGGGACAATAAACGCGCAATAACAGTGCCCTAACGCAATTTTGCAAGATAATGTGAATGTTTGGATCTGCATTGTCTCCCTTCAATCATAATTGATTTTCAATCAAATCACGGTCCAGCATAGCTTCTTTCATAATCGATTCTCCTACAGTGATTTGTTTTGTTCCCTTTGCCTGTCAATCTGTCATACCCTTCCCTTTTGTCTTCCCATTTTTCTGTTTCTTCATCTCTATTTTCTATCGAGATGAGAGACGATAACAGAGACGAAACATGAAGATGAGAAACATAGAGCATGAAGAACAAAGAGACGGAGAGAGTCGAGAAAGCAAAAAGTATATTTTAACCTTTTGATTTTCATTTACCCACGGTTATCACCTAGCGCCGTTGTGAACCACCGTTCTAACAGTACTTCTGATCACCGAGAGCCATGCACCAACGGACGAAGACGACACCAAGAGAAGAGACGAAGCTAAATGAACTGATGAAGCTAAATAAACGGACTAAGCATTCTTCAGGAGCCTCCGAATTGAGCTGGTGGAAGAAGGGGATGACACATGTTTTTCACTTTACCAATCTGATTCTTAATTCCTGAGCTTAAATTTCTCTAAGCTCCTTCCTGCAAAATTTCTTGTTCACTTGAGTCCTTTTTTTTTTTAATTATTTACCTAATTTTTGTCACTAAATCCTTAAAAATTTACACTTTGCAAAATAGTCTTTAGTCCAATTGAAAAAATTAAAGGTTAAAAATTTACACTTTGCAAAATAGTTCTTAGTCTAATTAAAATAAGACAATACAAAATTCATATATTTTTTGTTAATTATACATTCAAAAATACTTTGATTAAACAATATCCAAACAAAATTTATTTTTTAAAATTTATTTTTTAATAACAGTTTTCAAATATAAATCACGTTCATGCAAATCTAGATTTATTCGAAATTAATTCTACTCAAAACCCATATTTAGCCAATTGTTTTCCAAACTGCCCTGTATCTAGTTTCTCCTTTAACTATGTGATCACGGTCTATGCATTTTGGTAAATGAATGAGTTATATATAGTAATGCCTACAATTCTTTGTTCGTCTTCTTGTTTAAATTAATTAGTTCGTTGGAATTACTCTGCAAACAGTTAGGAGAAGTAACACATTCCGAGAATTTCCGAGGAAACGTCACATTAATCAATCAATTAATTAATCAAATAACAGAGTGACACACAAACCCACATGTTGAGGACAGGGTGAAAAGAAAAGAAAAGAAAAGGGCATGCATGGGCATAGTTGCTAGATGCTATACACATCGCTATTATGCTAGTGCTAGATTCCCCAGGGGCATTAGGGCAATTAGTAAGAATATGGTGGCGCCAACCTCGCCTCATGCACCTAGCTACGCTACACCCTACTCTTCGTTTCTGTTCATAGCTACCAATTCAAAAACGAAAGCCTAGGGGTGCAGAAGCAGAGAAAGGAGGGGAAGGGAGGCCCATTTCAGCAAATAAAAAATTAAAATTGCAAATGGGGACCTCTTGCTTTCTGGATGAGTTAATGAATGAGGGAGTGAATGTGTATTTTTAGAAGGCAGCAGAGTGGTGTGTAAGGAGTAATATGGGCATGGACGACAGTTACTAGGCGTACGTGGCCCTTCTTGTCGTCTCAAAATATGGCTATGCCTACCATTTGCTTCCCTGGCCTTTCACTCTTTGGACCACACCCCATATATATATGTATATAAACATAAAATTCTACTTTGGTGTTGCAATTTTTTGAGAAAATGGATTCAAATGGTATTATAATGGTTAAAATATATCTTTGATCCCTATATATAATTTCATCTAATATTAAATTTTGTCCTTATAGTTTTAGAACCTTGAATTTGGTGATTTTTGTAGTTTTTAAAATCATAAAGGTGGTTCCTGATATAAGTCAATGATTAGTCAACTGTTATATGTGTAAATGTGACGTTAACTATGACTCTTCATTCAGCATCTAAGTTTACATCAGATACCATATCAGTCTTACTCACTTATCAGCCACGTCATGCCTGATGAATTTTAAAAAAAAAAAAATTTGTTCTTATTATGTAAAGTCCAAAGCAAGATCTCAAAATGAGAAAGAGAATGAAAGATTTTACTTGAACTGTACATAATAACAACAATTTTTCAAAAAAAAATTACTAGGCATGCCGTGGCTGACAGGTGAGTAAGATTGATGTGGCATCTGATGTAGACTTAGATACTTAGTGAAGAGTCTTAGTCAATACTACATGTGCACATATAAAGGTTTACTAACTGTTGACTAAGGCTATGTTCGGCAATCCACCTTATAGCTTATAAGCTAGATTATAGCTTATTTGACTAACTTATAAGCTCGTTAAAAGTAGTCAGTAAACGAACTTATTTTAGTAGTTTATAGCTTATTATGACAAGTTACTTTGAGTAGCTTATAGCTTAAAGTTTTTTGTTCCTATTTTGCCCTTATTATTTTTTTAAAATACTCATTATACTCCTTACTTTATTATATCCAATTTACTCATTTTTTATTATATTTATATTTATAATATTATATATATATATATATGATAAAAATATATAAATATATTATAAATATGTATAATATATATAAAAATAATAAAATATGTAAATATATTTTATTATATATAATAATATATATAAATATATTATATATGTGAAAATATATTATTCATATATAAAATATATAAATATATATTTTTAATTAATTTTATATTTATAATAATTTAAATTAATTTAATTAAAAACAAAAATAATATATTTATTAATATTATTTTAGAATTAAAAAATATATGTCTTTTTATGTCATTTTACACTTTTCAGTTACTTCAACAGCTACTTTTACAGAACACTTGTTATTCAAATAAACTAACTTATAAGCTATAAACTATCAACTATAAGCTATAAGTTAAAAATTAGCTTATAAGCTAATTTTATCATACATAGCCTAACACTATAGATCATCTTTAATGATTTTAAAAACTACAATGACCAAATTCAAGGCTTTAAATCTATAGGGATTAAATTCAATGTTGGGTAAAACTATAGAGACTAAATTAAATGTTGGGTGAAACTATAGGGACCAAAAATATATTTTAACCTATTATATAATTTCAAGTAAATTACACTAATCTCTTTAATTACACTAATTTTATATAATCTTATTTTCTGACAAATCAATGAATTTTTTTGAATAACATGTGATTATAATTTTATTTTTAATATGACAGTAATAATAGTTAAAATAATGTTCATTTATATCTGATCATGAAATTGAGACTTTTGTTTTTTAATACGATAAAGGGACTCAAACCCTGACCTTTAATTATACAATACCCAAACCCGTACTGTAAATGAGCTACAAGCTTAATTAGTAGTGAAATTGAGACATTTTTTTAACATCACAATAAAAATTGTTAAATAATTTTATTATTAAAAAGAGATTACTATAATTTATCCTAGAACTATTTGAACATGAAATATTTTACGGGATTAAAATAAAAGGTATTAAAAAAACTATAGTGTATAAAAAATTATATAATATATATTGAATTGACAGTCATATAACTTTTATTGAGATTATTGAGTTTAGATAATTATTAAAGTAGATAAATTATAAAATATATATTAAACATATTCTCTTAATATTTTTATTTATTTTTTATAAACTTGTATTTTTTTTTCCTGAATAAACAGCCTCATTTGCCCTTCTTTTTCTTTTCTGAATTTCTGATTTATTATTTCCTCCTCCTGTTTTTGTGGCTCAATATATATAATACCCTTTCTAGCACTTGAGTTTTCAGGTATATAGCATTTTTTGGACACAAATCCATTCCTGTGCCAGAGAATTCAACTCTTTTTAATTATGATTTTGTAACTTTTAATCACAATTATAATCATAATTAAAAATATTACAAAAATATTAGACTATCCAAAACACAAGAGCGGATTCCACATTTTTTGTGGTGTCTAATAATGTACTCCTAGTCTTTCGCAATGGCATCTAGAATTTCTCAAATTTGAGTGCTGTCGGTGTAAATTTAGCCGTCCAAATTTTATAATTTATAATTGGATAAACAGGTCATAATTACGTACATAGATGATTGTATCTAATTATATGTAAGTCGTTCAGGTAATATATATGTCATTAATTATATAAATTTAACGATATGGTAGTTTACAGTGTAATTAAATATTAGATATATAAATTCATATATTTTTCTTTAATAATTAACATAATTATTGACCGCTCAGAATTTTAACGACTCCATATATATATATATATATAGTGATACAGAATTTTCCAATCTTAAAGTTGAAAGAACTTGACCGTACTAGCTGATTCGACTAGAAATTAGCCACTAGTTTAGTTCAATTGACACAAAAAATTGATTAACTAAAAAATTGATTAAGAACCAGTTAAACTGATCGGAAATCGTTGAAAGCCGGTAAACCAGTTTGTGTTAAAAAAAATTTCACTATTTAAAAAATACAATTATTTCTCACACTATATAGAACTTATCAAATTTTTATTTTTTTATTATTTTCTATCATGTTATATTTTCTTTTTTCTTCTTAATTATTTTTTATAATAATATTATTTTTGCCACAAAAATAAATAAGAGAACAAGAAAAATAATAGAAGAGTAATTACACACATATATAATAAGAAAAGTTTACTAAGATTATTATAAGTATGAAAACATTTATTAATTTATTATAGCATATATTTTTAATATATAAACTTTAAAATTTATATTTAATTACCATTAGTTTGATCATATAGTCATACTAGTGAACTGTAAACTAATACTTCTACCAGTTCAATGGCTAAGACAATTTTTAAAACATTGATTAAATATATACACAGTATGGCACAGTATGATTTGGAGAATTCATACACATATATTCATATATATTATATATATATATATACACACACATTCTTGAGCTCTCAAATCTCATCAAATAATTAAAAAGTGTCTCTTGACAACTAATTGGTACTCAAATTGATATTATAGTAAATTATTGATTTAATTCCAATAAGATTATATTTATCTCAATTTAGTTCATTACATTACTTAATCATAAAATTTATCATTGCTAAATTTTAATTTTTTTATTTTCAAATCAAATTGAAATAAATACAATTTTTTAGGGACTAAACTGAGACATTTTATTTTTTAGAGACTAAATAAAAAAAATTATAATCTTTTGAAGATTAAATTAGTAATTTACTCCTGATATAAATAACACAATGAATACCTGATTTATGATGCAATGCTTTAATTTGCAGAGAAGTTTTGTAAGTTTTGCTAATTTATTGGCCTTCTTTTAATTTATATTCTTTTCCTTCTTTCTTTTTATAAGTTTAATTCAAGGGCAGAGCCCTGAAAATTAGGGTGGTGCACTAATTAATGATTCAGGTTTCCTTTAATGGAGTTTGGGGGGATGGCCAGATAAATGTTTCAGATTGTAGGGGTTCAAAAAAAAAATTAATTAGCACAGATCACTATAAATGTTTCATAGATTAATCATTAATAACTTCATGTCATGTTTCCATCGAATTATTCGATAAACAATGGTTATAGGTCATTTTACCACCCCTAGAAAACCTAATTACCTGAAATGAGACTCGTCCTTTTATTTTGGGAATTTTTATTAAAAAAACCCTTAAATTTTGACTTACTTATAAATAGATTTCTAAACTTTCAAACTTAGTAATTAGGCCCCTAAATTCCGATGCTCAAGTATTTTTTATAATTTTCAACTAATATTGCTAATTTAACTTGCTACCTCAAACTTTGATGTAGTGGTCTTTTAGCTGGCAAAACCCTAATTGTTAGTTTTATAAGTTTAAATGTCTATTTATAAGTGACTTAATTTTTTTTTTCCACATGTATCTTTTTTTGGAAGTAATTTTTATTCGAAGCATTATTAAATATTAAATGTGGACATCTCTCTCAACAAAAATTTCTCACAGCAAGGACTTGAACTTTATAGAAGGCCCATTACACTAAATTCACATTAGTAAGTGATTCAATGTTCAATAAAACTTTTTTATATATTTTTTTTGCGCTGCCTTTTATTTTTCAGGAACATTGCACCTACTCGCTATATTAATCTTTCCTTCATTATAACTTCTCCTAATTTTTTTTTTCAAAGATAACAATCAATCCCCTAATCTATATTATCCCTTCATTAAGTCCCCGTGATCACTTAAATTAAGAAAGTATTAATTATGTAATATTACTAAAATACTCTTTTTATTATCTATTATACCTCTTTTACCATCTTCATCATCCCCAACCAATTGATCCACTTGGTGAAAAAAAAAAAACAATTCATTTACCCAAATGAGTGCAGCAGGTGCTCCAACCAAATAGTTTGCAGATGAATCCCATTTGATTGTGTGTGCGTGTGTGTGCGTGTGTGTATAATATATATATATATATATATATATATATATATATATATATATATGTATGTATGTGTGTGTGTGTGTGTAGGATGAAGACAACCTAACACAAACTCATGAAATATATAGAGAAAGAATGAGGCTATTAAATAATAGAGATAGCATTTAGTAATTTTATATGATAAAATTTCTAAATTTAGATAATAGAGCTAGAGCTAGAGCTTTTTGAAATAAGGCTAATATAATAGATCAAGGGTCAATTTCCGTTTAATTAAAAAAGAAGAAGAAGAAGAAGAGGAATTGGAGAACCCTGTAATTGAAGATAAAGATTATATATGTTCCCGTATTTTTTTTCTCTCATTTATTTTATTTTCTTCTTTTAAGGATAAGTGTCATGAATTCAACATTTATGCGCATTATCATTTTCTTTTTTGGTAAGAAAGAATGTAGATAGATTAGTCTGTATAGAAATCCTAAGTTCAAGTATGACTTTCTAAATCAGTACTTCCAATTGGTTAGCTATTATAATTCTATATAATTTAGTTAGGCATATGTATCCTTTATTACATGCATATCATGTAGTTTTTGAAATAGAAATTGTAATTTCAAGAACAATTGAAGTTATATACATTAATAGTGATGAAATATTGGATCGAGTTTATCTTATTGGTTGGTTTTCACAATAGGGTTGCACGGTTCCTTCTAGAGATTCATACTTTTCCAAGCATCACATGCCCTAACTAAAGTAGTCTATTATAGAATAGGGATTATATAGCAAATTAAATTATAGCTTACCTTTGATTAAGAAACATGTTCACCTACAAATCCTATCCTAACTGCAGGGATAGACATTATTAGTAGTAGGAGTAGCTATATATAGCTAGGGTTTTGTTTTTTCTTTCCTTGCTTTCACTATATATAATTCCTTCTTCCATACCCAGCTGTATACATATACTCACCAACGGAAGTTGGGTGAATAGGCTAATTATCTCACAAAGTGGTAAATCAAGAATTGAATTTTCACTAAAAGAGATATTCACATTTATTGTCTAATAGTACTTTGAGCAATATTACTTTTAGAAGAGAATACTTGTAAAAAAAAAAAGCAATATAACACTATGTCTTAATCTAATTTATAAATAAAAAGAATTGGTTACTCCTATGCATATTACTTTGAAAAGAAACTTTTGAGAAGAATATAATCTAAATTAATGACCAAATCATGCAGAAAATCCATTAATTCACAAAAGATGAGCTAAAATATTAGCAAAATATTTAACTCGCTCACATAGTGTGGTCCACAAACTCACATAATTTCTTTTGAGCTATGTTCTTACACTAATTTCAGATATATATATATATATATATATATATATATATAGTCTTTATAAACTTTTCTTAATTCACCCGTGTGCGCCTAAATTAGTAGGGTGCTTTATTACCAATTTTCAACTACAAAATAGTACTAAGAGAAAATTAAGTAATCCTTAATCATAACAATATTAAAATATGGATCATAGAATAGCACATACATATATATACATGTGTTGGTTCAGTTGATATAAACTCTCAAATTGGATTTGTTATACAAGGGTTCTTAATTTTATCTGAATTTTTTAAGCAGTCAAACTGATTATTATATTTTTTTTCCAAAAATTCCTGTAATATATTTTTTTATTATCATATATATATATATATATATATATATATATTGAGATAATCTAATTAATGATAAGAAAAGCTTGATCTCTTGCAGATATTTGTGACCAAATCCTTAAATACAATGATCTGGGCAGAGCTGTAATTCTTTATTTTCAACTCTAACTATTGGGCGTTTAGAAATAACAAGCTGAACCTACTCAGAAAAAAATCATTACTGCATGATATATATATATATATATATATATATATATATATATATATATATATATATATATATATATATAAACAGAGAATGGGACCATATGTAAGGGAATGGGAACACATACAAATCAGCCTGCAGGTGTCTGTAGTGGGAGGATACTTTATTCAGTGGTGGCAAGTTCACCCAAAGTAATTCTATTTAGATGTATATATATGTAATAAGAGAATTAATTACTAGATATATCGGTATCAATTAAAATTAGTTTTAAACAATTGTTTTATTTCAAATACCTGATAAATTTCTTACAAAATTCAACATGGGATTAATTAATAGTTTTATTGAGAATTAATATCATCTTCACAAACTGTGACATCAATTCAAAATTATTTCATGTCTCATCGATTAATTAATCTATAATATATATTGTTTTCAAAAACCCAAAATACATACTTAAATATAAAATTTTTATTTATTTAATTGCATATTTTGATTTTTATTAAGTTTAATATAAAAAATATATATACAGTAATTAATTAGCTCTAACCCAGCATGATATTGAATGAATAAAAATCACAATCTTATAATAAAATATTAAAATGTTCAAAATAATCAAATATGTCAATGTATATCCCTAGCTACCTTTTTTTTCCTTACTAAAAGTATTACTATAATGGAGCATTTTCAAGTTTATTAAACGTAAATAATCAATGTCTCTTCACATTAACATCTCTTAAAATTAAACAATTATGGTCCTTAATATTCAAATAGTGCCAGCACCATTACGATTAAAATCAATTTTCGGTTGCACTTTTTTATAAACACTACAAGAAAAACCATGTCAGTGACAGAAAATTTCTTTTATAATTCATGAAAATTTCGTCTCTAATTGATCAAAGACAAAATTTGTTCCATTTTTGAAATTTCCATTGCAAAGCATTTAAAATGGAAACAAATTCTGTCCCAAAATTAAAAACGGATATTTCAATCTGAATTTTTGTCTCAAAATTAATTTGCATAAATCAATCTTTGATTCAGTCTCAAACAATTCATCTATAGGTGTTGATATTTTGCATTATTAAGGCCAAAGGCCAAAATAATAGATGCAGTCAGAAGCTACATATATATATATATATATATATATATATATATAACTAGGTATATAGAGGTAGCTGTGTGGAAGAGAAGCATAAGTGTACATGTAATTACTTTACTAATAATTAGGGTTTTGAGATTATGAGAATTAAGGGGAAGCCACTTTTGCTTCCTGCTTCATTCAACTCGTTCCGATTCCTTATCACAAATATATGAAAAAACTAACTACCCCACACTACTACCCTACAAACATGCCCTCATCACTGTATATACTTTCTTCTACATTCCTCTTCTTCACTGCCCTCTGTCAAAACCGTTGGACCCTTTTCTTTTTCTAATTTATTAGTATTATTTTTTACTGTTAGGTCACTTTCCAACCTTCAATTTTCATTATTAGGGTTCACTGAGTTTATAGGCCAATAGGTGCCACAGCTTCCTCCATAAATCCCCTTTCATTTATTCAAGTATTGGGAGTACTCTTCAATTTGCCTTCTGTTGCTTTCCAAACCAATATATACATATATGTATATATACACACACGTATCTATACATACATAGAGAGAGAGAGAGAGAGAGAGAGAGAGAGAGAGAGTGAGTGAGAGTACCATTATGATGACCCACTCATATCATCCACCAAGATGCTTTCTAGGGTATATGCCATTGATCATTCCTATCTTATAGTACTTGCATTTAGATTTTAGAGAGCTATTAAGTTATGATCAATAAAATAAAATTAGCTTCAATTGTAAAGATTAAATTGAATTTAAAGTATCTATGTTAGTTGGTTCAAATATTTCAAGCAAAGTTTTATGTTCAAGTTTTTTAAATAAAAAAAATTAATACTAAAAGAGTTTTTTATCTTTGTGGTTCGACCTGTCTCAAATTTGATTAGCCAAAACCAAATAAGATTCTAAATACTACTAGTTCAAACCAAAAAAATTGAATTTGATGTCTTGTGATTGATTCCTACCTAATAAATAATCAAGTTTACCTTGCTTAAGAATATCCAACATTAATTAGTTATAGTGGCAACGACTTGTTTGAACTTTAAAAATGACAAAGATTTAATTATTAGAAAATGCAAATTTTGGTAAGATTTCACCTTTTGTGCTCAATAAGTCTGAAGAGATTTATCTTCCATCTTATAGGGTAAAAGGATACTCTTAGTAAAATACAACAAAATTTATATAATATGGTATGTTGTTGCTCAATTTTTTAAGACACTGTATATATATATATATATATATATATATATATATATATATATATATATATATATATGTATGTATATATGTATTCTTTGGTGGTTCCATAATTAGGAGGCCTCTTATATATGCTTTTTAACTTGTCCAAATTGACAATGAAACCATTTGAGTAATTATATCTAACTAATGGTTTGCTTATTGTTCAAACTAATTAATATACTTTCATTGTAAAGCATCTCACATTATAAAAATGTTGCTAATAAGCTAATATTTTATTTCATTTTTGTATTTCAATCAAGTGGTTTTTTAAGTTATTTTACGATCATATATCTTATTCACTTTCTCAGTTCATTAGAAGATAGCCACTACGTACTTGGAGATAAAAGATTCACAAAAACATTTTTCATAGTTTAATTCTTAAAAAAAAATTTAATGAAGTTAGAATTGTGTTCTATGACAATATATGCATAATTACAACAACAACAACAACAACAACAGGCTTATCCCACTAGGTGGGGTCGGCTACATGAACTCTATCAATGACTAACTCTTTAGAGATCTTATTTATCAGAAGATCCCTCTCAATAACCTCTTTAAGTGTCTTTCTTGGTCTTTCTCGACCTTTTTTCACATGGGTCCAAACCATCTGCTCAACTCTCCTTACTCGCGCTTCTAAGGAAAATTACATGCTCAATATATGCATAATTAACAACAAAAATTACATGCTCAACATTTCATAACTTACAAGGAAAATTTATTTTAAAAAAAATTGATTGGTGGTTAAATTTTTTAACATTGGTTTCTTAGACACACATAATTAAAATTTAAAAAAATTGAGTAATTATTATATGTACCATAAGTGATACAATTGTATTTTAATGAATATTAAATATATAAAATGATCTTTTTTTTTAATTTAGATTACTAATAAAACTACAAAACATAGTAATTGCTATAATCTAAACGTAAAATGCGTCTATATGCAAATTAGTTAAATTGTAAGTGACCTCTTATCTCTTAAATCATTTGTAAAATTGAACTTTACATGGTACACAATATTTTATTAATCATCATCGTTATTTTAGAATATAATTAAATGAATCTGTACAAATTTTCCATGCTTAATATATGTAATTTAGTTAGTCATTTTTATTTTTTTTCTTTTGAAATTAGAATAATGCAACAGGGATTGTCCACCCTTTTAAAAAAATCAAAGTACAAATATTTATGATTCTATATATACATATATAATATCTCCAATTTTTTTTAATATAATTATTGAAAGTTTTGTGACAACTCATGTAATTGCAAATACTTAAAGTTACATGAAACATGTCAACTAAAACTTAAACAAAAGTTATGTGAAACATAATTAGAGTGCCTATGTGACTAGCTAGATATTGCTTTAGTATATGGGGTCCTATATATTGGCTTTAATTTGCTTTGAGATAATAATGATCCAAAACTATTATGTCAGAGACTTGTGGTCCAACCATTTTTTATATTAATAATGTGACCCTATAAATTAAGTATTGTCCAGTTCATTTTTCTTTCTCAATTTCTTTATTTATTTCTTTTTACTTTTTTTGGCCCAAAGTTTTATCCGTGATTCAAGACTTATACAACATCATGGACATGTCGAAATATGTTGTCAAAAGATTGAAACCTATTATGTAGTTTTAATCTCCTTTTTTTCATTTTTTGAGTAAAATATTTATTTGGTCCCTAAAATATTATATTGAAAGAAATTTTGCATAAACAAAGGCCAAACAGTCCAAAATTATAAAAACTTAAATACGAAAAATTCTCATTATAATTCTATTATTTGTAGATCTTGAAAAGTAATAAAAATACATAATAACAAAGTAATGAGAGCTTACTTTGATTCATTGAAATCCAGAGATCAAAGTATGGGTAGACTCTTCTGGGAGAGTATGAGTGACTCTCTTACAATGATTTTGGACTGATAAAACAAATGATACATACTGGATCTTGTTCAAAATCCACCCACTTCATATAACTCAGTGAATCACTACCTAGTCCATTATACCCATGAGTTGACCCCTTTATAATAATACCTCATGATTGTTATTATTTAAAGTCGAGTATCTACACATAAAATATTTACACTAATACCCCAGACTAACTTATAAAATATATCTTCAACACAAATTTTATGAAGATCTTATAATGAACCTAATTATAGATAGCACTTTATACATTTTCCAAAAATATGTATACACATACAATGTTTAATATGTTAATTAGTCCACTTAAATGATTATCAGCGCTAAATATTATTTATAAAAATAAATAAATATTTAATAATATATATTAGATTAATAACACTAACATATAGTTGTCTCAATTTGTTTCTTAAAAAATAAAGCATTTCAATTTAATTTCTAAAAAACTATATTTGTTTTAATTTAGTCATATTGTTAAATTATCAAATCTAACATTGCTAAATTCCAAATTTTTCATTTTCAAAAGACATTTTGATAAATAGAAGACATAAAAATTGTAAGTAAATTTTAATCTTTTAAAAACTGCTCTTTGCTTCTAACAAGAGGTCCTTGTAAAAGCAATTGCAGTACTGTGAGAAACCTCACTTGTTTAGCTTAATTATAACTAATTAAACACCATTAATTAGTCATTGCTTCTAAAATAAATCAGTTCATTTATTCAAAATTGACATCATAACCTATCCTTATTGAAAATGACAATAACATATACAGTGATCTGTTTCATATTAAGCTTTATCCACGTGGATGAAAATCTACAAAGGATGTTAACGTACGGTGCCACATTAATTGTTTAAGTACTTCGATATAACCTCCAATTATACATATAATGATCGGATCCATATCCTCTCATGTTCTGGTGCTTACATAATTTTTTTGTTCTTTTATATCTAATAGTTATGCGTTCTCGAATGGTCATAATTGAAAATTAAAAAAATTCTCATGAGGTCTAAAGGCCCATGGGGGTCATGTTGATGCTAGAACATGAGAGAATCTAGGTCCATAAAAATTAACAGTGATTGATTTAAATGATTCAGCATTTGTTCTCTTGAAATAAGATTTTAAAATCAAGTCTTATGAATAGAAAAAGTAAACACTAAAAAATATTTTTATTTTTGTGATTTAACCTAACTTAAATCAGATCAGTTGAAACTCAAATAGATTTCAAATAATGGTTCTAATAAAAAAGAAATTGTACATAAAAAAAGTTTATATACATACATATATATGCATGCATATAGAGGATATGTTAAGTGAGAAAAGTGATTTGATATGAGAGACAAAAAGAGAAAATGATTATTCATGGATCACAAATTAATAGTTTAGATTAATACAAAATTATTCATGCAAAAATTAAATAAAATGTTATCAATTTAAGTTAAAAGATATTCCATATCAATCTAAATCATTGATACAAAAGAATTTTACTTAATAATTAATTATTAATTTTAAGGCCTTCTCTCTCTCAATCGGCAAGAAATTCTACACGGCAATAAACGGAATTTCTGACCAAGAATTTTACAAGAAAAAAAAAACGTCATCTTTATTCTGTGAACTATTAAAATTAAAATTTGAGAGAGAGAGAGAGACAGAAGCTTCATCTATCTGTGTTTCTCTCGCACACATGTTTCTCTTCACTCAAGAGAAAAAAAACGAGAAATGTTCATTTACAAACATTAAAATTTCAACGCTTCTTGGAAAAGCGACCCCTCCAAATTATTTCAGATAATTTAGGTATAATATTTTTAAGTTATATCTTAATTATAAATTTTATATCTTAATTATAAATTTTATATTTCAATCCTAAAATATAATATTTTATTTTTGTAATCATTAAAAATTAATATATGAAATTGTATGATTTTAATTTAAAAAAAATTAGTCAAAGATTATATAAACAGAAAGACACTTAATTAACCCAAAAAAAAGGAACTTAATTAAGGAGACAATTAAAAAAAAAGCTTCTTTCTATTTTTTTTTTCTTAAAATTCCTTGGAAAGAGAGAGAGAGAGAGAGAGAGAGAGAGTAGTTCTTAAAATTAGTCATTAATCATTAAGCCAAAATTAAAGTAATCATCTAATGATTTATTCCATCTTATAAATGTTATATTGCATGGGATAAAGTGTAAAATCTTAACAAAATGGTTTAATTTTATTAGTTTTATATATATATATATATATATATATATATATATATATATATATATTGTATTGGTATATTGTATGGACTCCAAGAATTTCTCTTTATCAACTTCATAATTAAATCTAATCATTAGAAGCCGAAGAGTGCATGGCGTCTACAAGTTGTTATGCTCTATGATATCTAACATTTTTATATTTATTTTAGTCTCTAACTTAGTTCTATAGCAATATTAATCAAGCAACATTATAGACTGAATATGATTTAATTTTTAATGAGATAAGTATTGTTCTTTTTATTCCATTTCTTCATCTTGTCTTTTGCCTCTCTGCTTCATATGCTTTTGGTTTGTTCTAGTTTGACTATCATGAGTATATGTCGAGTGTTTTAATACTTCCATGTGAGGATTTATTTACTGTAATCAGTTGATATAGTAAATAAATGAAAATGGTCTGTAATGAGAATTGTCTTGCATGATTCTGATTATATTCAATGAGGTTACACTGAGTTTATATTAGAGAATGTTTTCTTAATCATAACTTAATGTGACCTAGGCTAGAAGGTTTTCTGGGCTTTTTATTTGAAAATCATATGATAGGCAGAGCAAGACTTAACCCTTTAATAAAACTAGGATGGTTACAATTCCAAAGAAAATCAAGATTGATTATGCATCTCTGTGATAGTTTAATGTTTTATGCATTTTTAGTAGATTACTATGTTTGTATGCATTTTTAGTTCCGTAACAACCCTTTTTTGTTGTAATTATGGTAATTAATGTTTATGTGTCCTAAACAATTGATTTAGTGTTAAAAGTTTAGACTCTTCGTGAGATTCGTCTTGGGAATCACTATATTGTAAACTTATCATAGAATTTAATTCTAGACAATTCAATAATTGGAGTGAATTAAATCACTGCACACAACCATTGAATTAAGGTGCATGCATGCGCGCGTGTGTGCTCGCGTGAGAGAGAGAGAGAGGAAAATTAATGGAGAAGAAGGAGAATAATAACATAATATATAAATGATTGTTGGTATGGAAATAATTACGAGTGTGATGCGAATTTGTTGGGTTGTGAGATGATGTGTGTGGATGAGATTGAAGCAAAGCAGTACATATAGTTAGGTATGTGAAAGTGAAGTGGATATATATGCATCGCCAACCCCCTGATCAATCATTCAATCACACTCACACCTTTATTCTCATTTTCATGTCATCACTCACATATATATACATCAAACGCATCATTCATACGAATGCGTGTTACACATGCACTCTGAAATATTTCTGTTATATTCCCAGATACACAGAAACATAGGTAGATGAGTTGGTTTTTGCTTTGACCATTATTTGATTCGCTCAAGAAGTTGTGTTCATATTGGAAACCAATCATGCCCATATGTATATGCCCTTATTCTTGTCAATTATATCTCGGATACAATTATTACTCTCTCTTTCGTTCATTTTGACCTAAATCAATTATTTCATTTCCGACATGCTGGAAATTGAACCAACTGCAGCTGCTTTCAATGCAGTTATACGTTGAATCTTTCAATCCCAGTAGAGACGTTTCTTGTCAGGCTTGCATATTGGAGCCTCTTGTGCAGATGTAAACCGTTGGATCGAAATTTAACTACTGATGTTGATCTTAGCGACTGTGCGACTATTAGATCTTAACCATCAAATCATCCGATGATTGACTTGTGCACAAGATTTAGGGAATTTGCTTGCTCTTGTTAGTGATTTCATTTTATTATCCCCTAAACTCGGTATGAGGTGGTAGTTACAGTATGTTAAACTTGGAAAAAGTGCGGCTGATAATAGAATATATTTATTCAATATTGACCGGTTGTAACAATAGTAATTATTTGATTATGAATGACAATCGTTTAATATTTTGCCTTATGAGAATATCAATTTGGATATACCTTTATTATTTGCGCTTACTAAGTTGAAAGAGATTAATCTTTCGTCTTTTTGAATCAATGATACCTTTAGTTGGTTCTCTTGAATCAAGATTTAATCATAATTTTATATTATATAATTTAATTATAATTTGTTTAGCCAAACCAAAAAGATTGAATTATAATTTCAATGTATAAATTTTAAAACATTATAAAATACTCAATTTTAATAAGAAATTGAAAACATTAACTCATAATTCTATTTAATGTCAAGCTATCACGTGAAAAACATGTGCTATATACTACATGAAGCCCTTCATATACTTACTCCCGAAAGCCTATCATCTTCATTTATTTCCCTCTAACAAGAGGGGTCTAAAATTGCAAGATTGTCAAGTAAAAGTGGATGTTAAATATACTAGGTTTGATTTTTATTTTTGGTTTGATTAATTAAGGATTTGGCTCTTATTTGGAAAAGGGATTTCAGAAATGCTACGCGTGGTCTTTTAATATTTAATGAGACGGAAAGTTGACATTTTTAATATTTTTGAGTAAATCATTAATTTAATTCTAAAAAAAAATTTCACTTTGTACCTAAAAAATCATATGATTACATCGAAAGATAGATAAATACAGATTCTGCAGCGCATAGATGATTGACTATTCAGGTAGGGCCCATTGGTATTTACCACATAGATGATGAGCCCATTAATTATAACATAGAAACAACATTAATGGGCCACATTTTGGTCCAGCTAGTATTTTGTCCCCATCCATAATAAATAGACCATTGTGCCCATAATTGTGGGCCAAGGCCTGCATGTTTTCCTTTTTTTGTCAACAAAGAATTGAAAGAAAATAGATTGTCCAATAAAAATTGGAAGAAAACAGATTGTTGAAGCTTAATGTTATCACTTAGAGTCAAATTATTCTATCTGCAATATTGATTTCTTTATTATTTTATCATAGAAGAAACAAAAATAAACAAATAAACAAAAATACAAATAAATCAATTTATTTAATACTAATTCTTACCCAATTTGATCAATACTTAATCAATTCAATCATTCATTAATTTAAAAAACTATTTCAAATCGGTCTTCTAACCAATTTTTAATCCAATTGTTCAAACCAATCAATCTAATCCAATTGACAATACTGCTTTATATCTTTCACGCATCTTGTGTATGTCCATAAATACACTAAGCACACATGTTTCAAGAGTAAATTACTGACTTATTAAAAATTACGTTTCTCTCATTTATTTGTGAAATACAAAATATCTTAATTTAATTCTTATAATATTATATTTGTCTCAATTTCATCCTCAACTTGTCAAAGAAACTTAGACAAGATATTTCAGATGTAGTAATTACAAATTTGGTGATTTGATAATTAAAACAGAAATTAAATTAAAACACTTTATCTTATCTGGACAAATATACATTTTTTATTTATATACAGAGCAATGATCTAAACTTAATCTCCATAAATTAATCAGGCTGTATTCACTCCGAGACCGTACCCACTGGCTTCTAACCTGAGTCGTCTTTTCGATACCACTGTTGAAGATTAACTAATTTGTAAGATATCCAGAAACAAAACATTTCGTTACCTTGAGAAACAGGCTAGTAGTGTTTATAACATCAGATTAATCACAGAAAACAGCTCACAGATGAAGAGAAAAGGCCCAAAATGAAGATATGGAGTGCCTGCATACACCAATGACAAGTGCTTAACCAAATTCATCACTGGCCAGAAAAATATGGGAGAACATTTAATTAATAGAGATTCTATATGAAGCATTTCATATTGATCAAAGTTTATGGTCCTCCCTAAATTAATTAAACAACTTGTATTGTCCAATACAATACAACAAATAAAATACAGTTTCATCAAAACTTATTAAAAAACCTTGTGAATACAGTTCAGCTTATCATGATTTATGGAAGCTAGCATTCTTATCTATCGCCTCAAGGTGTGCATAATATACTCCCCGTAAAGATCCCTGCACCGACAAAAATCAGAGATATGATTTTACAGTACAGTGAAATGTCTCAACGGTAAATAAATTATTTCTGTCAACAACTACTTCCAACACAAAAGCTTAAATTGTTACGTAAAGTTTTCACAATAATCTCTTAACAACTTCTATCACAGATAGATCAATTAGACAAAATAATAATAATAGTTATTTAGAGTTACTGACATTGAGTATTGGATGGCATCAACAGCAGAAGATGAAGGCAAAAAGTCATCAACAGCTACCTCTTTGTTCTCATTCTTCTTGTCTAAGAAGAATGTTAAGAAACAGCACACAAATTGTAAAGAGACAAACTAAGCTTAAAGAATCTTAGGGGGCGTTTGGTAGGTGTCCGAAAGCTGGAAAGGAAAAGCGTTTTCCATTACTGTAGCCTTTTTCCAGCATTTGGTAGCTCATACTGTATATATTAGAAACGGAAGCGGGAAATCTCTCTTCCTTCAAGATCAGCTTTTTCGCTTCCATCGCATTTTGAATGGAAAACCAACTATTTTGATGGAAAGCAAAGTAAAATTCCTTATCAAATTGTGTCCCACTCATCGCGCTAGTCGCCGGTCGACCAGAGGCTACAGGCGCCTGACAGGAGCTTGGCAGCCACTGGTAAGCGCGACTGCAGGCGACCGGCATTCGCCCGATCGACGGCTGCCAGGCACCTAGCAGCCATGGCTGCCGGGAGCCGGTCGACCAGCCCTGCCAGGAACTGGCAGCCGGTCGATCGTCATGCTGAGGCCATTGGTTGTTAAGGACAAAATAGTAAATTACTTTTATATTTATTTTCTATTATCTTTTAAAAAAATATAATAATCCTATTTTCTTTCTTTCTTTTTCATTACATACCAAACATGTTTTTTTTTCCTTTTCCTTCTCCTTTTTCCATTCTCTCTTCCTTTCCATTTTCTTATTTCCTTTCCATTCCTACTCTTTCTTGGATACCAAACGCCCCTTAGGCAACAAGTTCTTATGTTACTATTGCTAAGGATACAATCTTCGAAGAAGCGCCGAATCTCAGAGAGGCGATGAGGCGGAAGTTCTGAAATGTCAGTAAAGTGCTTGTACTCTGGATCATCAGCACATACCGCAATAATCTTATCATCCTTCTCCCCCTGTATCAATAGCATAACTTTGTTATCAAGCAATTGTCTTATGGAAAATATTTAGGTAGTTCCTCAGATGTTTGTTATTAGGTTTCAATAAAAGTGTAATACGCAGAGGCTTCTTTATATCTCAAGAATCAAGACCACAGTTTTGCTTCTTTCAAAAAAGATCACCCGTGTCATAATTTTATTGGAAAGCATTATAACAAACACTTAAGTGCACTTAAATTTTCTACTTGTCTAACTGGGCTGAAAAGCTAGAAGGGTACCTGATCAATCATGGGCATCAATCCAATGGCCTTGGCTCGAAGGAAACAACCAGGAAGAATCGGCTCCTATCCATATCAGTGATTCAGTTAGCTAATTTTGACTAGTCAATATATACTCAGACTTAGAGTCATACAATTAATTACTAATTTGGCAACAAGACGCATCATTGCTAATGCAGCATGAGTTTATTTGGCATCTTCATCTTTTGAATACAAGGGAGGATAACTCAGACTATTATAATTTTCCATGTGATTAACAGAGGATTCAAAAGTGATGCATCCACTAATATAATTCAAATGTATAAAACTTCAGCAGCAGCTTTTGATTACTAATGATGAAGAATTGTGAATAGAATAGGTTAATACTTGCATAAGCATATACTTCAATTTAATTGACTTCTGTGGCATGTTTTAAAGCCAATCAGTAGAATATAATAAACAAGGATTTAACACTTCTTTTTTATAGCAGAGATTAATCAATAATAAGAAATTACCTGCATAATAATCAAGACATCAAGTGGATCATTGTCTTCACACAGTGTACGAGGGATAAAGCCATAGTTATGAGGATAAACAACAGATGAATACAAAACTCGATCCACCTGAACATCATTAAATAGTTAAGAACTAAGAAGAATCTAAAAAGACAGGTATATAAGAAAAGGCAGAAGTTCAAAATGATAAGAATCAAGAGCCCATAGGATTGGCAGACAAAAATATTATTGAACAAGCAGGCAATTGGTTCACACCTTAATTAATCCAGTCTTCTTGTCAAGTTCATATTTGACTTTGCTTCCCTTGGGGATCTCCACAACCTGCAAAAGGTAACAAAACCAATTGAAACACCACAGTTTACTCGGAAATTTCAGGTCAGAAACGGATTACCATACTACACAACTAGAAGTTTAGAATTGCACTTCAAAATGAGCAATAAGAAAATTTGAGAAGTTAGGAGGATTACAGAATTCAGTTTATGGAGGCAGGGAAAGGTCTGAGATTGTTGTTAATGAAGTAAGACTGGTTTATGTCACTTATATGTATATCTATCTGTTCAGTATTAAGATGGAGAAGTGCAGACCCAAGTTGCAAGAGAGTCAGCAAAGAACAATCTTCCTATATGAAAACTCAATCTACTTACTTCTAAAACAGGCAGGAGAACTGCATGACCTTCTGCTGTTCTTTAGCAAACTGTTTGATTTCTTTATTTAAAAGTAATTTGTAATTTGTCAAAAGGAATGTGAAAAAAGATCTTCAAATAAGTCAGCGTAGAATTCAGTGTGCAAAATTCCAGCACAACCAGTTCGTAATATCTCTGGTCGGGATAAGGCAACATGCCACAAAATAGCAGACACATCAAACTTCAGAAGAAGTTTATATCTACTCTGTCCCCTTCTAGAAGTAAGCACATTCTTTTCTCGAGTAGAAGTAAAAACTAAATAGTAAGACAACAAATGTTTTTTTAAGAAGCAGAAGATGAAGACTTACACAATTGAATATATTGGGAGCTCCAGGTCCTGCATACCATAGAGTAATTATAATGATTTGCAACAACATTTAAGTCTTCAATGCAATTTGAATATGAATATGAATGAGCAATATGGTCAAAGAGAGTACCAATTTCAAGATCATGCCAGGGGTGGGCTGCAATTGATCTCCTTGACAAAGATGAAAGAATCCTTTCATTCAAACGGGGAACTGATCGTTCTGGAGCTGGAGCTGGAGCTTCTTTTTTCTCCTCTGACTGACTCATCTTTAAGACAGGACAAGAATAAAAAATGTTTATAATGAATCAAAAAACAAAAAAAAAACAACAAAAATGTTCAGACAGTTGGAAAAGATTACTTATCTACTTGTCAACCTGAGTTTGAGAGGTAGGTGGGAGAAAAATGCAAAATGCACAAGGGTAACATGGAGGATTACGTTCTTGAGATCATACACTAAAGGGACTAAATTGTAGTACCAAACAAAGAAATTAAAAATGGCCCAAGACTACAAAGAATGTTTTCAATAGAGGTGAATCATCAAGCCTAATAATACCTATATCATTGAAGATTTCGTGTCATAATTATGGCTCAACATTTAGGCAAACTCCTAATGCTGGGAACCCTAAACTTTTGAAATCATGACCCAAAGGAGGTGCCCTTTTTCTGTTCATCTACCCAAACATCAGCTCTTTTCGGATCTCAAAAAGCAATAAAAAGTCAAATTGCAAATTGGATTGTTTTGGGAGCTCTGCAGTCTTTGGCACAGCGGCCTAGCAGTGGGCTCAAAATGAGTGAAAGAAACTTTGTAGCCACGGCAGAAGAAACCCCAGGAAGTAGAAAAGAAGATGACTACTTGATGCATCGAACAAAGACCATATATACCATAAACAGAGAAAGACTACAGTGAATTATAAATTCTGAAAGAACGCAGAAACGCACCTTGACCAAGACTGACTGATAGACCAAAGGATGGTAGATGGTTGCGCAGAGAGAAATGCTGGGAAATGTTCTTGACGCTATTTATATATGTAGTACATTAGGTCACAAGCGAAGAAGAGAGAGTTGGTCAACCCCTCTGTGAAACACTGAAACTTTGAATTTGAATAATAAATTAGTTTGCTTAGCATAGGCATTGCGAAACTTTGAATTTAAATAATTGAAGATCCCTCAATTAAATTTTCTTTTGATTATTCATAATTTATTTTTGGGGTAAAATTTTGAATGAATAATTTCCTTTAAAATGATTTAATATTAAGACAGGACAAGAATAAAATATAATATAAAAAGATAAATTAAATTTTGTGTTAGAAAACAAAAAAATTAAATAAGGTTTATTATTTTATTATTTTAAAATACTATAAATTTACTATAATTTAAGAAAATTCATTAATGTATATAACTTGTTTGTACCCATTTCTTATCTGCCAAAACTTAAGAAAATAAATAAATAAATCAAAATATGGGGATCGACAAGAAGTACACAGTGGCACGTCCTCTGTTGTCTAGACTGAATGAATTATAATTTATATAGGTGATTAGATTTAAATAAAGTTTTAAGTATTTATTATAAACTTCTTAAATAAATAAATAAATAAAATTTATCAAAAAATATCTAATAAAAATTATAAATACTTAAATAATAAATTAAAGTGTAGATCGATCCAAAAATAAATCATAAACGCGCGGAGGTGCGAAGCCATAGAAAGAAGCAAACATGCACTGCATTACTTTACAAATTATTTGCACGTTTTGCCGACAAGTCACTTTTTGTTGCCTCACATCAAGATATCACTCCTTATTTTATTTTATTTTATTAGACGAAGATTTCACTCGGATACGTTGCACATGCCAAAATATATGGATATATATATATATATATATATACACACACACACACACATATATATATATATATATATGCCAGCTAATTAATCTACTGGCATCTTTGAAAATGCAAGCCAAGCACATGGCCCTACAAAAAGGTGTAAAAAGAAGAAGTAAATATGTAAATTCACCTTTAAAATATATGTTATTTTATTATTGGGTTCATTATAAATAGATTCTTTTGTATAGTTGAATTACATATTTAACTTTTAAAAAATTAATTTAATAATAAGAAATTATAAATTTTTAAGAACTAATCTGTTTACCTATTTAGTGAAAATTATAGCAATTTTTTCCGTCATACCCTCTGAAGACTTGCATTATTTGATAATCTAATTATGAGCAAAATAGATCCCCTACGGTAATTATAGAGTGTATGCGTTAAGATTAAAGCATTTTAATATTTTTTCATCTCATAGGATTCAATTATAATTGTTCAATTGAAAATGAACGATCACAATGAAAATTGTTCTTTGTAGTATTGCAAAGTATTAAGACTCAATTACGAGAAATATTGTCTAAAAGTAGATATGATCATAGATTGGAAAGCCTGTCACCTTGATAGGTCCAGTCCAAAAAAGTTTTTAAAAAATAAAGCGCTAGGATTAAAAAAATAAAAATAAAATAAAATAAAATATAAGCCAAGCTCATATTTTTTCTCAGTCCGACTCAAGCCCTCGAATTAATCATATGTATATTTTTAGAAAATAACAAAGTGCATAATTAAGTAATAAAATATTGTATATATGATCTAAAATATATATTATAATATTTAAAATATTTGTATACATTTGTGACATTAAAATGTATAATTTACATAATATATATCTTATACTTTTTGTTAATATATAACATATAAAAAATTTTCATATCTAACTTGTTTAATTGTTTACCATGTGTTTTATATCACAATGGTAAAAAATTATTGTTAGGGTCCTTTATTTCACACAAAAATTATTTTTTTATATAAATTTTGAAAGTAAACATCTAAAAAATAAGACCTAATAAAAAGTCCGATTCTTTTTTTTTTATAAGTGAACCTGACTTTTTTTTTTTATGTACAAAAGCTTGGTCTATTATCAAATCTACTTAAAAGTATAGGTGTCAAGTGGGCTGAGCTGGGCCGAGCTAGCCCAAGCCCTGTATAACCTTTAATGAGGAAAGGTTGGGCCTAGATAAGTAAATGAGCCAAAAATATGGCCCAGCTTAACCCTTCAAGAGTCATGGGGAGTTAGGCTGAGTCAGTCCACACTTTTTTTAAGAAAATATATTTTTCTTTATTTATAATTTAAATATTTATTATAAATTAAAATGTAATATATGAAAAAATAAAAAGCATATATAAATGAAATCTTTGTTCAAAGAAACACAAATAATGAGAATGAAATATAGACTAGTGTCAAAGATTAAAAAAAAAACTTTTATGGTAAAAATTAACATATCTCCAACTCTAACTGTGGTCGAGGGAAATTATTGCTTATTGGGATCTCACATAATCTCTTGTATTATTATTTAATTTCATTTATTATATTCTTCCATTAACTTACTGAATTGTTGAGTCTCTCAATAACATTATCTTTTCCACATTACTCAATGATCCTACCCTCTAGCTCTGAATCTTTAATCTCTCTAATATCTATATCTTTGTACGTTTAAACAATGACATTGTTGATATTAAAATTATGTATTTTATTTTTAATTTTAGAAGCATCTCTTTTGAATTATGACATTAAGTTAAATCATATACATTGTTTCATCCTTTATGAGCCAATTTTTACACTTAGAGGACATTGACAGCTAATGACCAAAGTAACAAAAAACAAAAATTACAAACTCAAAGTATTAATTTTTTAAAATTTTTTATTATAAATTTTTTATTTAAAAAAATAAATCCATCAGGGCCTGCCCGTCCCAACTTACCTTAGCTCTATAATCTTAAATGGAATGGGCTAAAGCCTTTATTAAATATGGACAATTAAAATTATAATACATCCCATCTTATTTACAAGGCTGGTCCAATAGATTTGATCCACTTAGACAATTCTACTTAAAAGTTATGATGATGTTATGGCTTTTTTTTTAATAAAAAAACAATTATTATAATATGATGGAATCTAATAACAAATCCAACTGTGACCGAAAGATCCATTATCGATTCTTAAATGGGTTACCCTGTAATCCTCAAGGTGCAGCAGATGAAATGAAAATAGTTCAGTAAACTAAATTTAGAAAGGGATAGAGATTACGAAGAAATTTTGATATGACCTAGGCTAAGGCTTATATTGTTATACAACTTTAACGAGGAAAATAATATGAGTAATTTAGCCCATTTTTATCCTAATATATATCCCGTGGTTTAAAAGTGAGTATTTAAGTGATCTGTACTTGAAATTATTAGCATATAAGGGTGTATTTGGAAGAGTTTATTTGGATCTTATTTGATTTATCTTTTAGCATAAGCACTTATGCACGTATATGGAAGAGTTTATAGAAATAGTTTATGATATGATCACAAGTTGTTTTCAGTTTATTTTCATAAACTCTCCAGAATAACTTATAAAAATAAGTTGAAAATAGTTTATGTAAAATTTGCCCTTATAAACTCTTCAATTATAGAAATAACCTATATATAAGTGTTTATATGATATAGTGTTTATTCTATAAGTGCTTAAATAAGTTGTTTACCCAAATAAGATACAAGTATTCTAAGCTTTACTTTCTTTTTTTTTCCCCCTTTTCTGATAAACACAAGGGAATATTACAAGAATTAGGGTATGCGGAGGTTGGGCTAAGGAGATTTTAAAAATTGAACCAATAAAAAATTGACAATTGGGTTAGTCCTGGTTGATATTTTTCATTCATTCAACCCAAACCAACCCAACTCGTTGCCAAATGGGTTGGGTTGGTGGGTTGCCTTTTTAAAAAAAAAAAAAAAGAATGGTAAACTTGATTTAAAATGTTAAAATTAAAAATAAAAAATAATAATAATAAATTAAGCCTTACATATTTATTTATTTTTTAGAAGAAAATATCATCTATAATTTGATATCAAGTTAAGTTTTTCTTTTGGTGTTTATTAAAATTGAAATAAAATGTGGAATTACAAAATTTTAAATGAAAGGGCTAGTGGTTTAAATAATTAAGATGATAAATATTATATGTGATACTATACATTATTATTAAAAGATGAAAATGTTACAAATGAACTAAATAGTATGTTAACTAAATTCTAAATATTTCACATACAATATAAATGCATAGCATAGAAATACTACCAAAAAAATGGGCGGGTTCATGAGTTGGTTCGAGGTCGATAGGTTGAAAATTTATAAACTCGTTACTCGAATCAATAGTCAACAGGTTAGGAAAAATCAAACCGAACCAACCTGTCAACCCAACTCAATCTTGCAGATTGATAGTAATGTTTTTGGAACCAACAGAGGTCATTGACCCAGGTTGGTTACTGGTTCAGCCGCTGAGTCACGGGATCAATTGTTGAGCCGAGTAAATAAATTAAAAAATATATACATATCTATATATCTTTACAAATAAATTTAAAAACAAATAAAATAAATAATTTATATACAAATTTCGCACTTTAAAGTCATAAACATCTATAATAATTCAAATATATAATCATAAATATTCATAAGGCAAAATGGTATTTTATCTCCCTAACATTTACACTGATTTTCTTTTATACTCCTAACGTTTTTTTTTGCCCATTTATGTCACACTTTTCATTTTTTGTTAGATATGCCCTTTTTTATTAACACCATGACTGGACTCCAACATGGCAAAATTTTTCCGCCACATCATCTGCCATGTGGCTAACAAAATGGTACTTTATGTCCGTAACGTTTACATTGATTTTTATTTATGCTCATAACATTTGTTTTTGCCTGTTTATATCCTACATGTTTCATTTTTTGTCAGATATGCCTTTTTTTTTTTAACATCATCAAATAAGTAAACAGAAACCGCTGACTGAGCTCCAATGTGGCAAAATTCTTCCGTCACATCACTTCCACATGGCCATGTAGACTAGAATGACAAAAAAAAAATGCCCCTCCAGCATATGACATTCACTTGCGCGCATACACACACACACTCTCTCTCTCTCTCTCTCTCTCTCTCTCTAGATAAGGGTAGTGTGAGTGAAGATGAAAGTTATATCGTGGAGGGGCATTTTTTTTCATCTTGGTCTACATGGTCACGTGGTAGGTGATGTAATGGAAGAATTTTGCCATGTTGGAACTTAGTCAGTAGCTTCCGTTAACTTATTTGATGGTGTTTAAAAAAAAGGCATATATGATAAAAAATGAAATATATGAGACATAAACGGGCAAAAATAAATGTTATGGGCATAAATAAAAATTAGTAAAAATGTTGGAGATATAAAATACCCTTTTGATGGCCACGTGGCAGATGATGTGAAAAAAGAATTTTGCTATGTTGGAGCCCAGTCAACATATTCTATTAACTTATTTGAAGGTATTAAAAAAAGGTATATTTGACAAAAAATGAAACATGTGATAGATAAACATTAGGACGTTAGAAACATAAATGAAAATTAGTATAAATGTTAAAGACATAAAGTATCATTTTGCTATATTCATAATAATTTATAAATAAATAATATCATCCAAGCATAATAATTTATGCATTAAAGTCATAAATATTTTTTTTAAAAAAAAAGAGAACTGGATCGATGACAGACCGATCTAAAAAGCTCGACTTGAACTGGTTCAAGCCTTGGGTCACCAGGTCGACCCGTTTGTTTGGTCGAGTCTGGATCCCACAACATTGGTTGATAGGTTAACCTGATCTAATACACATTTCTAACAAGAATCTAACTAGGAAAGCACCTAGGGGTAGAAAACCCTAGCCATGCTTGGACGGAGAATTTGAATACAGCCCCTGCGGGTATCATCAAGAATAAATAAATCTATCTCTTTTTGTTGGGCAAAAGTAGCCAATCATACTTTAATGATAAAATATTATCAGTTGAACAATAATTTATTTTAATAAATTTAAGTTTTTAAAATTTTTTAAAATTAAAAAAATAAGAAAACTTATAAGACAAGTATCTTAATTTTACAATTCTGTTAGTTTGCTATTTTTTTTTATAGAGTGAGGATTATTATATAATCTTCCTATTTTTCAAATTATTTTAATTTTTTTAAAGATATTTCTCCTCTTTTGTTTTTTTTTAATATTTTTCAACTAGCCTTTACATTTTTTCTATTCTTTGAAACTCTCTAATCTTTTATTAGCTATAGGTTTGATAAATTACTTTACTTTATTATTATTATTATCAAATTATATAAGGATATTTTCTTTTAACTTAAAATTAGTCACGACATAAAAAGTTAACTAATGATTAAATGAATCATATTATTTAGAAATTATGCTTTTACTCATGTATGTTTCATGTTATAAAATTGAACAAGTAATTGTAACAATACATGGAATGACAACTATTAATGTTTTTAAATTTTAATACAATAAGTTTTTTCCTTATATGGTATAAATAATTTTATAAAAATTAAATCATAATTTTTGAAAATTTATTTAATATTATATTATACAGTTACCCCTATAAATAAATTTATCCCTTTGCCTCTGCCCCCATATGCGCATGGTGACAATCTACCGCAAAATTTAGGTGCCAATTTGCATCATAGTACTTAAGAAAAATAGAATGATGGGATACGAAATTAGAGTTTTGAAGGTAAAAATTGGGGTAAATTCTTTTTTTTTTTTGCGGGGTGTTAGGGGGAATTTGTTTTTTTAAGATAAGATATTAAGATATTGTCTTTGAATCTAAATATTAAATGATCAAGATTATTTGGTTTTTTAACATCTAAACACATAGAAATTGTTTTATGAATAAAAAATAATATTCAAATAAATTAGTAATTAAAAGTATATTATGAAAAAATTGATGAAATCAAAAATTAAAAAATAGAATTATATATTGAATAAAAAAATTTAAAACTTAACAAATAATTATTGATTGTTAGTCTAGATAATGAAATAATTAACAAAAAGATTGTTTTGCAAGAATTGTAAATTTTGAGGGGCTTTGTTATTAAATTTTAAAATTTAGAGAAATTTAGAGGAGATAAAATGAACATAAGGCAAAGTTTATGGAGGATAATATACATTTTTGTCCAAAACGAATAATACATATGAATTGTATTAAAACTTGCTACAATATCTTATTCATTAAGATATATTCATATCTATTAAACACATAAAAAAACGCATTTAATGATCTGAAGTCTAAATATATCAAATTCAAATCTTCATTAATATCACATCCCAAATTCGGACATATGAGTAATTCTATAACTTTGAGGGTGTACCTCTATGGTATCCCATAAAATTCCTGAACAATCATAGTATCCACAACTACGCAAAACATAAATTTTTCAAGAAAAAGAAGTTTTGCATATATATATATATATATATATATATATATATATATGAAAAGTTCAACATAGTAAAATAGTAAAATACAAGCCAAATATCATACGGTATGATACAACTTTCTAAGCCTAGGTGACCTATAAAAATTACAGAGTTTTGATCCATAAGCCCACCGGACAAACATGGAGTATAACTCCAAGGACTACTAATCCTCCCGCGGATTTCCTTCTTTCTCATCCGCTGTATTTGAAAAAGATAATTATAGAAAGTGTGAGATCATCAAAACTCAATGAGTAAATGACTGTGCAATAAAATAATATCTCACAAGTACAAATATCATGATCATTATCACAATAAGAACAATTGTATCCAGCACATTCGGGCATATATAAAATACTCATACATAAAGAATATTAAGGAACAACAACGAGCTATCCATCTGTGAGTTTATATTCTTACAATTACCTCATTGAATCATAACTCAATCGAAAAGTGTTCAGGGTTTATGTTTCTTCCGGAGTTCATCTATAAGGACTTTTAACCACCTTAAGATTTAATACCGGTCCATGCCCAAGAATTAAATTCTCACTGCATTTTTGCCTAAAGTTTATATTCCCACTGCATTTATGCCCGGAGTTTATATTCCTATTGCATTTCCTCTTTTGCAGACAACTCATACACAAATACAATACATTACACGTTTCTACAATTCATAATTCTCAATATAAATGAATAACATAATTTTCCTCAATTTCACAAGATTTATCTAGTTAATATTATCAACCAGAAATTTTATTTGAAATTCTAATTGTGATGTGAGTAGGATTTATATTGTACCTAGAATAAAATTAAATAAACTCGATTAGCAAGGTCATCCACTCACTTAGATTCTAGATGAGAATCACCTTTGTAAGTTGTTATAGAGAATAGCACGTAGTTGGATTTCAAGTTCCGTTACGTGGAGTTTCATAAAAGGTAAGAGAAATACAATTAGGGTTGTCTTTATCATGGATACGTATGGGTACAATTTATATGTACGAGTATTATTCATACATACAAATACTATTGATATGTACGAATACTATTTATATGTACAGATATTATTTATACGTAGGGATACTATTCATGCATATAAATATCATTCATATGTACGAATATTATTCATACTGGAAATATCAATTCTAAGCGTAAAAGAGTACACCAAGAAAGTTTTCAAGAAAGAGAGGTGGGTCACAATATATACTCTTAAGTACCAAGTATTTTCTTAGCCAGAACTTTTCTTAGAAATGTATTCTTCACAGTTTTATACTCTATTCCTACAATCAAAATATTTTTCAAGCAACTGAGAATAGTTCTTTTTAGATGTAGAGGATCAGCTAAAGCCGCAATCGCGAAGCATACTAAGAATTTAACCTCTAAATAATTACAAGAATTTAAAGGAGCATAATATCTTTACCTTGGACCTATGCTGAAGAGGAAAGACCTAGAATTTCAAAGCCTTAAGATTGGAGTAAGAGAAATTTGAGGAGAGAAAGGAAGAGAAACTGAAGGTGTGAGTTTAGAAGTAAAATGAAATGATTTATTTATAGAAAAAGTCAGAGTACTATGCACTAATAAAATATTCAATTTACTATACATTTTAATAATTCAATTTGGCATGCACTTTACTGTGCAACAACGATTTACACGAAGCGGCTAAATTATTGGTTACTATTGGGAATTAAAGGAAAAATTATCCTTTCTCCTAAAGCTTAAAATTTTCTTTCAAATTAGTATTTTCATTTTAGTCTATAAAGGGATTTTTTTCACATAAAACGTCATTTCTCCCCTATAGATTCCACAACTCACAGAAAAACACCACACAAAATTAAAATATTTAGTCTAGTCACAAATTCCATAATTATTACTTACATAGAACAAGTAAAATGATAAAAATAATTAAATTAACACTGTGATTACCGAAATACTTTCAAACATATAACCTTTAAATATACCAGATATTACAATTAAGTGCAAACAAATTAGGCTTTAGTGTGTGTTTGGAAAACCGTTGGGCAAACCATGGTTTGTTGAATGTGGTTTGAGTAAAGTTAAGTTTGGGTAAATGTGATTTATTTTTAAAAGACAGTTGGACAAACATAGTTTGGCCAACCATGGTTTGAGTAAATCTAGATTTGGGTGAATATGATTTATGTTTGGAAGACAGTTGGGTAAACGTGATTTAGGCCAAACTATGAATATGATTTATGTTTAGATGTTAGTTTACAAATAGAGTTTTAGATATGTAATTACAAAAAATGACATAAAATTTATAGTTAATTTTTAATTATATACACAAGTCTATCACAATCACAAATAAATAAAGGAACAAAATGAATAGTCAAAATATGGGCAAGTTCCAAAAAGAAAATAGATAAGGACTAAAAAAGATCAATATAAAAGTGGGCCAAATTAAAAATAAAAAAACATGCCAAACTCACAAATACCAAACTGAAAACAACATTATAGAGAGATGTGAGAAAAATAATTAAATAGGGACCAAAATGAAAACTAGATAGAAAAGTTATGGTCAAAGTGTAATAATGTAAAATGATTGGGCTTCAAATTGTTATTTTTGCCAAAAGAAGAATAACCATTTTGCACCTACAAAACTCTCTTTGCCCTTGTTTTTTATCACTTTCTCTTCCCTCTTCTCCCTTCCTCTTTTTTTTTTTAATTTATTTTCTCTTTCTCACTCAAACTCATCTCTCTCTCTATCTCTCTCTCTCTCTCTCTCTCTCCACCTCTTCATCTATGGTATGTTGTGTGTATGTTACACCCTCTCACTCTTTGTCTCAATCTCTCTTTCTCGCAACCTATCTCTCTCTTCTTTGGGCTTCACTCTCTCTCATTCTCTCTCAGCTTTCTTGCTTTGCTCATGTCTTCTCGGTCCTCTGTTTTTTCTAGTATGAAACAGGGATGTTCAAGGGCAGCACAAGAATTTTGGTGGTCAAATATGGTTTGGACACCAGAGAAGCTTCATTGATATGTGGTAGGCCTAATGTGGTTTGGAACTAGCGACATGGTTATGGTGATGACCCAACGCGATGCCAAACATCCCAATTTTCATGCCTACTGTGGTTTCTAGTCTTCAATGTTCAATGTCCTCATGCAAACGCTGATTCAAACATTCACTTATTGAAAGTAAAACTTATAATGTCGTTAAAAACATACATCTCTCAAATGTTAATTTTAAACCATGGGATACCAAAATAAAACTAGGTCAACTCCCATGGCCCTTTTATGTAAGCTACTCAAATAACAATCAACACAGATGAAATGAGATTTTTTTTTTCAATTATAGGGTGTGTTTGGAAAATCGGTGGGTAAATGTGGTTTAGACAAACCTAAGTTTGAGTGAACATGGTGGGTACATCTATGTTTGGATGAACATGATTTATGTTTGAGAGACAATTGCGCAAACATAGTTTGAGACAGACAAACATGGTTTGGGATAGATCATATGACATTTGGTTTGTAAACGTAATTTTGGATGTGTAATTATAAAAAAAGACATACATTTTATATTTTATTTTTTGATGTACTATTATTATTTATTATCATTTATTTAAAGCAAACTTAATGAATTAATCAGAATAAATTAATTACATAAATTAAATTTTGGGATTTTTTAAATTAAAAACACAATCAACTTAATCCAACCCAGAAAAGAAAGCCCACACACATATATGAAAAAAAAAAAATCAACATTGTCTTCATCTATCATCAGGTTAACAGGTCACAAAGGATCTAACTTCATAACTCGTTGGCATTTCAACTTCAAATTTGCTGGTGGGGCACATTCCACAGCTCTCGTCAAGGTTCGCGACTCCTTGCTAGCACAGAGGACCAAAAAAAAAAAAAGGGAATCGGTAGACACATAGACACATTGCTCAAATGATTCCAAAAACAGGAGACAACAGGGTAGGGAAACTAGAGGGGAAACAACAAAAAATACATACCAGAATGACACGAAGATGCCAGAAAAATGGACAGAAATATATGTAACAAAGACAACCACAATAGATGACCAACACACGGAGAGATTCAACGCTGGAGAAAAGGCCACAGAGCAAATATGAAAACAAACACGGGCACAAGGAAGAGAAGGCCAATGTGAAAACACACAAAAGGGTATTTGGAGGAAATTGGAACACCAAACCACATTTATTGACTTCAGAAGCAACTCCACTGAGCGTTGGCATGAATCACGGTTAGCAAAAACTGAGCAATTGTAGGTGGAAAAAACCACTGTTTCTAAGCTCTCAAACATTCCAAAAACTGAGTAATCCACGTTGACCAAGCTTCAAATGTGATTTGCTCCGACGTAATGCACTCCCAAATACACGCATAGTCTAATCATAATGTCAGTCTTCGAACTTAAAACTTAACATTTTGCCCCTCCCAAACTATGGTAATTTTATTTTTAAATATTCATTAAATTAAAATTAAAAACTTAATTGAAATCACTCATCATCAATATTTAAAATCATTAATTCATTCAAATAATATTTATTGCAAAGTAAAATCTACGAATGCTCTTTTTAATAATTTGACAGTAAAATATAGTTTTTTGAAAAGATTTTTCAAATACAATAATGTTGATCAAAATGCAATCAAATAATTATACTAAACATAAATTACATTTTTCTTAGAATGATATTTTCTCATGAAACTCTATTTAAAAATAATTTTAAAATAAGCAAAAATTTACCGTAAGTTTAAATGGCCCCTCGAAATCATATATCTTTATTATTGCCTCTTATTATTAGTAGTGGGACCAATATATAGATATATAACGTGATAGATATTCCCTATGATAGAATTTAATCTGCATATCTTAATTTTGTGTTTGTTGACTTAGAAAGGAGAAGGAATTTTCATTGCAATAACGAAGAAGCAATGTGGGTTGGAGTTAGTTTTTGTTGCTGTTGAATACTTGGAAGGCAAGTTTACAAGAAATTTAAAAAGAAAAAAAAATCAGGGATAATAAGTCAAAAGATAAAGTTGTTTTTAAATCATCCCAAAATGTATTCATAAGAAAAAAGCAGAAAATTTGAACTTTTCTTTTTGAAATAGAAGCAAAACAGTAATTTGCTATGAATACAAGGTCTCACCCAAAACAAAAAGAAATTATTATAAAATTATTCAACCTTATCTTTTTAACCTCTCCCCTTTTATTATAATTAAATTTTTGGTTTCATATCTTTATATATCGTTATTTTGATATAAATTCATTTTATTAAAGTTCACAAGCTAGTGAAACTAGCACTAAATAGTAAATTCCTATCCCGCTTGTAACTAAATTTCATTTATCATCTAAATTTTACCTTTTCTTCTATTTCTATTAATTCGTTAAATTATGTTCGGATGTTCTTGATTCATTCATATATGCTTCTATATACATTTTTTGAAATATTTATTATCTTGTATTGTTTGAGGTGAAATGTATTCATATGTCTCTAAATTGTAGTTTGATTCTCATTTATGTCCTTAAATTTTTTTCTTGTTTGTCTATATCCTTTATGTTTCATTTTTTATAATATATGCACTAAAATGATAAAAATACCTTTCATCCATCTCTTGTCTCTTTTCTCACTAAAATTTTTCTTTTTATTCACCTAGGTCCATAGCTAAGATTTTTTCTTTTGTCTTTTGCATGATTTAATATCATATTTAGCTTCATCTAGATCCATAGATTGTGAATATATTTTTCTATAATTAAATCAATCCTTATAAACTTTTGAGTTCATTCAGTTTAATCTCTATAATGCATGTATCACGTCTATCTTTCGATTTTGTTTTCCAAACTAGTCCAGAACTTCATCTTAGATGTTTTTGGGACATTTTGGATCATTTCCATCTCAGAGCAAGGTAAATCATGAATTAAAATTGAGTTTTGGAAAAACTTCAGTCATCACGTGTTTCCTTACTTTGTTTTGCATTTTTTCTAGTTTTTTTTTCTTGTTTACTCTCTACTTAGCCCCAAGCTTTGAGACTAAACCAAAAAAAAAAAACTACAAAACATGCAAAACAGAGCAAGGAAACTCGTGATGATTGAAGTTTTTCTAAAATTCAGTTTTAATTCATGGTTTGCCTTACTCTGGGATAGAAATGATAAAAAAAATGTCTCAAAAACATTTAAGGTAAAGTTCTGGACTGGTTTGGAAAGCAAAACCAAGAGATAGATATGATACATGCATGACAAGGACTAAACTGAATAAATTTAAAAGTTTGTAGGAGTTAATTTAATTATAAAAAATATATTTACAATCTATGGACCTTGATGAAGCTAAATATGATTTTAAATCATGCAAAAGATAAAAAAAAATCTTAGCTAGAGACCTAGATAAATAAACAAAAAAATTATAGTAAGAAGAGAGAGGTTTAGAGAGAATAAGGAAGATGGAGGGTATTTTCATTATTTTTGAGTATATATAATAACAATGAAACATAAAAGACATAAATAAGCAAAAAAAAAATTTAAAGACATAAATAAAAATTAAAATAAAGTTTAGAGATATGAATATATATATATTTTTAATTTTGATTCGTGGGTGCAGACGGATTTGGATTTTCTGTTTTGATTTCTGCCTGTTCAGTTATTAGCAACGGTTTTTACTGTTGTTAAAAACTTTCAACAACAGTTTTATTGTTGCTAAAGGTTTTTAACAACGGTAAAAGCCGTTGCTAAAAACCAAGCAGGCCTCACCAGAAGATCAGCGCGCGAGACTAAGGTATTATTGAAGTGGCCCACTTGGTTGAATTTTGGGCGATGTTCGCCACGTGGCTTGATGATTTACTGATTTGTCTAATTTGCCCACGTGTTAAGATGTTACTTGCTGACGTGGAACGACGTCTTTCACTAAATTAATTGTTCACTATGTAGATTCTAATATAAAAATCCATTATAAATTATTTAAATTTATTTATTATTAAAATTCATTATTTAATAAATAAAAGTCGATAACCTAGAATCTCAGATAAGATTAGTTTTAATTTCATAAATTAAAATTATATTTAAACTCTCTAGCAGTATTCGTATTTGTATTTAATAATATAATTATATATTTGAAATAAATTATATTCTTATCCCTTATAAATTTCTCAAAATACTTGTTCTTTTTTATTTTTTTTTTCAAATTTACAATATATGCTCTCCTTTTTTAATACATTTAGAATATGTTATATTTTAGTTCAAAAATCATCTTTCCTATTAAAAAAAACTGTAAGCTCCCTCTTTTCTATTAGCCTAATATCACTTTTTAAAAAAACTATAAAACTTTGTAATACTTATTTACTTTTTTATACAAAATAAATTACTTGCTATATCTATAGATATCTAATGTATCTGTGGCATTTGTATTTATCTAATAATACAATTATATATTTAAAATATAAACTTTTTATGAATTATTGATATAAAAAATATACACACTTCCGTTTTCTATCTTTCTTTTTTATATGTTTATTATGTATTTATTTCTTTATAATTTATTAATATAATATATTTATAACCTAGCTATTGTAACTTGAATTAATTTATATAAATATTTCATATATTTGATAAATAATATTTAATTATTATATTTTATCAATAATGCTGCATATATCTAACTTTATTATGCAATACAATCAAAATCATCTGGAAAAAGAACTAAACTTCTGTTCAGAAAATAATTAGTATATTTGTTTATTCTTTTTACATGAGTTATAACCATATTTTTCTATATATACTTCATTTTTTTTTGAATTGGATAGTACAGGATGAGTTTGATCTTATTCTAAGTTATTTGTATTTCAAATTTAAAATAAATATAATATAATTGGAGAGAGAAGAATAAGAAGAAGATATGGTATAATTAATTTGAAGAGAAAATATATGATAGTTTGATAATTTAAAATATTTTAATAAAATATTAATTTTAAAAAAGCATCAATTAATATGTTAGGAACATTCCTAACTGCTTAGGTTAGTTAGATTAAAATATATATTTTAAATATAGAAAGAATGGCATTGTATTTCGAAAAAATTAGAAGAACATAGTTTAGTTTACTCTATTTTATTGAGAAGAATGGCATTGGATCGAATCTTTCATCACTATTAATAACTTCACAGAATCTAGTCTATTTTTTTTTTTGGTTAGATAATAACGTAAAAACATATTTCACATTACGACTGTAAAAGTAAAAGGTGTCGTCCGAAGAAGAAAGCGAAAATAAACATTTAAAGTCTTTGCTTTTCTAAGTCACAGATATTGATACTTCTTCGTCCACTCCACTCAGCAATTTTCCATTCTTTTTCTTCCAATAAGTGCGTCTCTCTCTGCCTCTTAATATCGGCGTCGTTTCCGCACAAAAGTATATCCAAACAGCAATGTAAAACCTTGTTCGTTGATTGATTCCAATTTCTGGCTTCGTCTCTACGATTTCAAATTCAGCAAGAACTATTGAACCTACTATCATCATCGAAGCCATGGTTTTTAGCTTTTTATAGCCTGACACTACCAAGTAGGTATCTGTGAATTCATACGAAGACACAGTGCAACAGTCTAACAGACCTAGTTTCTTTTCGGGCCAACAGGTTCGGATTCTTCATGGGGACCCGCTTGATCGGAGATTACATATTGGGACCGCGTATCGGGTCGGGTTCCTTCGCGGTGGTGTGGCGCGCAAGGCATCGTCACTCGGGGTTGGAGGTTGCTGTCAAAGAGATTAACAAGGAACAGCTTAGCCCCAAAGTGAGTGAGAATCTGTTCAAAGAGATTGCTATTCTCAGCACCATCAATCACCCGAACATTATTCGATTATTCGAAGCAATTCAGGTTAGTTTAAATTGAGTAAACTGATAATTTGTTCAGGGATATGGTAAATTTTTTACTCCTTGAAATTTAAACTCGCTGTGACTTTGTCCTATCCGGATCACTTGATGAAAGTACGAAAGTACGACGAGTTTGACTGACTTTATTTGTTATAGAAGTGAATCTAAGTATAGTATATTTTAAGGTGTTAGTTATCCTTTTAAATTTTCTTTAACTTTTTATTGTTATTTGAGCTGTTATGATTCTGAGTATAATGTTGGATTTTTCTGGGGTTTAAGACCAATAATAGGATTTACCTTGTATTGGAGTATTGCAATGGTGGTGACCTTGCTACTTACATTCAACGGCGTGGAAAAGTTTCAGAATCTATTGCTCGGTATTTCATGAGGCATTTAGGTTAGTAGACTAGTGACTTTTTTACTTTCGGCCTTTTCAACCTCATAATTCCTCTGTTTTTTTTACCTGGTGATTAAAAACAGATACTTTCAGTGATTTACTCCAGTATGTGCCTTATTAATGAAGTTAATTTCTTTTTATATGAATTCTGCAAATGCTTAGGTAATATCTGCCCGTACTAACTTGATCCTTTAATCCACCCTGTGCTGTACTCTGCATTGCTTATAATGATAGGTAACAGCAGTAAAATTATAAACTTCTATTATTCAATCTTGATTTTCTTCTTGTAGCTGCGGGTCTGCAGGTACTTCAAGAAAAGCACCTCATTCACAGAGATTTAAAACCCCAGGTATCTAAGTGTACTTGTCAAATTATAAACTTTTCTAGTTCCTTCTCATATGTTTGTACTGTTATGTCCTTATAATAATTAAATTGGTCTTTATCAGGTCTCCCCCTTTTTCTCATTTATAATATTTAACCTTTGTATGCCAAGGACAACAAATATGCAAGTTTTCTAAATTTCCCAGTTTTTACTTAATTTATTATAGCTTTATATAAAGAAGCTCGGTAAGAGGCAGAGCTAGTGTTAAAAGGAAACAAAACAAGGAGGAGTCACTAAATAAAAGAAGAAAAAAGGCTAGTAAATTATTGAATTACTAGGATGTACTAAAGGAAGAGTCAATTATGATATCAGCCTCCTAACACCTTGATTCAGAAATGATGATATGAAACTGAAAGTTTTGGTAATATGATATGATGATCTCCTCTATGTTCCTCTACAGATTTTTCTTAGTTACTTTTGTATTGTAATTTGTTTGTCTCTTGATCCTGTTTTTCTTAAACTTGCAGAACTTACTGTTGTCTATTATTGGAGGCATACCTCTTCTGAAAATAGGGGATTTTGGTTTTGTAAGGTACAATGGCTTCTCAAGTGGTTTAACAATGCAAACACTGTCATTACTTTTTAATTCATGCTGCAATAAGATAGAGTGATCTCTTATTTCTTTTTTATTTAGTGAGATTTAAAAGCCACAGAATCCTTGTCCCTTTTCTGTGACTTGATAATCGATCTTTGCACAGGTAGTTGATGATTGAGTTATGCAGAATTTGTGGTTGATACATGTGACAGGACCATTTTATTTAATGAAGATTTCGCTTTTTAATGAATTATCTTTTATGTAACCTCCCTTGTAGTTTTATATGGCAAGTGGTCAAATGACATTTTTTGATTGATTTTTTTGAGTAATTTTTCACTTAAATCTGATAAAAATTAAAATGAGAAGATATTGGAGATTTTCTTCCCTGTATTTCTTCAATTTTGTAGTTTCCTGATTTGTGGATGTACTAGGTCTCTCACTCCCCAAGGGTTGGCAGACACACTATGTGGTTCACCGTTGTACATGGCTCCAGAGATAATCCGAAGTCAGAAGTACGATGCCAAGGTAATGAAAGATAGAACTGAAATTACCTGTACTTGCAGATATCTGTCATTCCATTTTCCCCCTTAATTACGTAATTTTGTTCTTGCAGGCTGATTTATGGAGTGTTGGAGCAATATTGTTTCAGCTAGTGACTGGGAGGCCACCATTTGATGGAAATACTCAATTCCAGGTTTTGTGGAAGGATTAAAAAAATAATATTTTATTTCTTCAAAAATAGTCAAGATGGTATTCTTCATTATACGTATTTTCCCACTCTGATATCTTTTTGTTTTACAGCTTTTTGAGAACATTTTAGCATCCACCGAACTGCAGTTCCCACAAGAGGCTTTAGATGAGCTACATCCTGACTGTTTGGATCTCTGCAGAAGGCTTTTACGACAAAACCCAGGTATTGATTGCAACTGTCTGGCATGTATACCTGTGCAATGTCTATTCTGCTTTATGGCTGTGTATGTGCAAAGCTGCTGGGTCATAGGTTAAATATAACTAGTTAGTTTATCACACTCCTCTAAAGTTGAACTTTGATGTGCAGTTGAGCGATTAACATTCAGAGAGTTCTTCAATCATGATTTCCTACAGGAGCCCAGGTCATGATTTACTTGAAGTCCAAAAATCATCACATTTATACCAGTCACGTTTGCTTTCCTTGTCATAGCTAGTTAGTGACATTTTATTATTTTGTAAATATAGGTCAGTTGTGAGTGTTGAGCAGCCTTCTATACTGCCATCAGAAAGATTGATGGTTCAGCAATATGATGGTGTCTCTACCTCTGACAAGATGCCTAAGTTGCATTTTGGGCATCATTTTGAGTCATCTGTGGATGATCCAGTGGTAATTAGTTCAGCTGTTGGTGAGACCATGCTGTTACGAAGAAAGGATAGCAAGAGTGCTGCTGGCACTTGTGTTCAGGGGATAATTTCAACTACTGCTTGTGATAAGCAGGGAGACACTCTTGGTAATGGTGCTCATTCATCAAACCAGCCTCATGGTCTGATACTTTCTGAATATTGTGATCTCATTGCTTTTGGCCTGTTATTCTGTTTCAAATGTATGATCTTTTTTTTTTTTTTTTTAAATTTAGTTTCTCCTTTAGTGGAGTCCTTTGAGAAAGATTATGTCCTAGTCAATCCTCATTTTGCATCTTTGGAGGAGGCTTTCTCTGAATATGTTGAGGCGTCTGTGCAAGATAATCACACAAGCAGGGTTTCTATATATCCTTCAAAGGGAGTTGACCTCGAAGTTGGAATGGCAAAGCAAACAAAGGATTTAGTCCCTTGCTATGATGCTGGAGCAGAGAAGTCAAAAAATGATGAACTTAAGGCATCCTCTGTGCTTGCTGTTATGAGGAACATGGAGGGAGTATCCTCACTACAGCCTCCGAGTAGGTTAGAATTGTTGCATCAATATGTGCAAATCCTCACAGAACTTTCCCAAGAGAAAGTAAGCTACTCTGGTTCTTTTATGTAGCTGGCATAGATATTATACATGAAACTCTGCTTGGAAATTTATCATCATCATCAGCATTGTTCACTACTAATTATAGAGGAATATGATACTATGTTTCCTCTTCCATTCTTTTCTTCTCCAATCTAAATTCATTTTTTCCTTTCCTTTGTTCTGCTTATTATTAAGAATAGGACTATTTATTGGACATAAGCAAATATACATTCACAATTCAAGAACAAAGTTATATGTTCTCTTTTACATGTTAACTACTGAACAGCAGTCAGTGGTGGATATAGCAGGATCATCTTCCTTATATTCACTTTTCCAAGTGGTAAGAGTTACATCATAGGTGTTATCACATGTCTATTGAAGAATCGTAGTCTGAACCTGAATATTACTTTTGTTCACAATTTCCATCAGAAAGTGCAAAGCAATGATTTTATTCACTCATATGTCACATGAAAAACAAACTGAAACACAACAGTACATGTTTGGAAACATGCAAGTATGGTTGAAGTTTGATCCTTTTACAACTTACTATAATACTACTAGATGCACCTGAATGGTAACTTAACGCTTTATATTTGGCTGTTAAAAAATAATTGGATTTTCACCCTAAAGCTGCAAATTATGTCAAGTGCATGTTATATGGATGTTCTTTCCCAGCTGTATCGCGCATGGCATTATCTACCTTGCCATATTCACTTAATTCCTAGAATTTGAACTGAATTATTCTATTTGTGGTTGTTTGCTCATTATAATACGGATGGACTTTTTAGTTCGTCCAGTACTGGCTGAATGCCTAGTCTGTCTCTATTTAATTATTGTACCTTCTTTTTTTAGTGGTGTGTCAAAACTCAACACATATCTTCCTATCAATGTGTCTGTTGTCTTGTCTTTTATTTGTTTATTTTCTTCTAATGTTAGTTTAAATGGTTATTTCTTCCAGTATAATGCAGGACTGTATCTAGAATCATTTGCAGTTGAGCTGGTGGTTTTGGCTATATGGAACAAAGCCCTAGAAGTTTGTAACTCCTGGCTGGTCTCCATCACTGAGGGCGAGATGCCTGGAAGAACTTCAGCAAAAGAAGCGACATTCCCCTGCAGGGATGATGTATGCATATCACAGACCATGGAACAGAAAATAGATTTCAGTGATCCTTCGTCTGTGTCCCTATGGGCCAAGCAAGGGTTTATTTTTGCGGTCGATCATGCAGAGAAAATGTCATCTCATATTCAAAATATGGATGGTAGGACTGGACTGCCTTTTTTTTTTTTTGGGGGGGGGGGGGGTTCTGAATGTAATTCTTTCGGATTTTCTGAAAAATTGGCTATATATGTACTAATTATTTCGAGTATAAAATATATGGCAGGTGCTGCTGAGATGCCCGATGCTATGGAGATAATATTTCAAAAAGCACTATCAATGGGCACACGTGGTGCTGTAAGTAGACCTATATTTTTCACTAAGTTTCTTCTTCATCTTCCAGTCTCCTCTATGGCAGAGCCATAAAATGGTAGCCAGTACAAATAAGTGGGTGAATTACAAATTATCTCCCTGTGGTTATCATTTAACACTTCTGAAGTCGGAAATCATTATCACATAAACACCCTACAAATCTTCCATCTTATTTTTTTAATATAAAAAGCACGTGAATCAGTAAATGTTAAAATCATACACTGGTTCATTGTCAAATGCTCATTTCACTTATGTCTTGAACATTTTCAATGTTCTGATGCGATTGTTGGTGTTAATTGGACAATTTCAATTTTGAAATGGCAGCTTAAGTATTTATCTGTAAAATACTATCAAGTTGTTCAAGATATAAATGAACCATATTTTCAAAGAAATTATTCATCATTTTAACATTAAGGTGTTTATTTTCATTAAAATCAAGACCAAAAAAGACACAAGGTGGTTTAGTGATAACGACAGAATTGAATGACACTTCAAATCCCATGAGGATGAATTGATTTCATGCCAAATCACAGGGAGTAAATTGTAATTAATCTCAAGTAAATCATTACTTTACTAAACAGGTCATTTCCATTTTTCTAGGTAGATGAGTATATGGAGAACAGAGGTAGGGCAGCTACATTATACTCGAAAGCGATGCTTCTACTTTCATTTATTGTGAGAGAAGCAGTGAACCTTCCGCTGAAGCCAACTTTTTCACTAACTCCTGCAAATAAGAAGAGAATTTTACAGTACATTCTCAACCTGCAGTCGCATCAACTTCAGTCTTCATCATCAGATGCTCCTTCTTAGGCATTCCACATTCTTTTTTCAAGTATATAACCACTTGCTTATAGTTTCCTTGCATGGTCATATGTGGGAATGCTGATAAACTGAAGCAATTTGTTGGTAACTTGAATATTATTAACCTTTTCAATCTGGAAATGATGGAAAACCTTTGACAGATATCTTAAATGTACAGACAATTTTATAACCTATGATGGTATTATTTAGGGGCTTTGCTTTTAACGAATGATTTTGTATGTAATGTTAATTCTCCAATTTCATATTTGTACAGTCGTGTATATTGTACAGTTCTAATCAAGTTTATGATCAATTCATGGCAGAAAGTAGTATTTATATCTCACAGCCTATGAAGGCTTTCACCATTATTCCAGCAAATATGGTTAACAAATACAAAAGGTTGTATATCTTTTCAGATTTGGTAATTTTATAATGAAAATTGAAAAACTATAAAATAAGTTTCACTACTGTAAAGCATTGAGAAGAGACCAAAAAAATAATGTACTATTGCAAGATTCATTGAGTTAAAAATTGAACTTGTAAAACTACTAATAAAAAAGGTTGCGGGGAGTCCTCTTCACTCTGTATCTCTCTCTTCTCATTAATAATACTTCTTTTTCTATCAAAAAAAAAAAGGTTGCAGGGAGGGGGAGGGGAGTTCATTATAAAGTAAAAGATCATTTTAAAATGAAGGTCATACATGTAATCTAACATTTGAGGGAGTAGCAGATTTCACATGTACAATATATATATATATATATATACAAAACTCCCTCACCAAAAAAAAAACTATTCAAAAAAACAGGCAATTTGTAGAGTTTGCACGCAGGAAATAGTTCATAGATGTCAAACAATCAAGTGTAGAATGAGAAAATAAAGGCTCATATATTACTTAAATGTTTAAGGCATTACCAGTCCTTTATGTTCCTTATCTAAGTCTATTTAACAGAGTTTTTAACTGCAGTAGCATCAGTGCAAGATAGTCAATAGGAGCATGTTCAATTAATATAGTACACACACCTGCACGACAAGTTTCGTGTAGCTGCAGAGTCAGAACATAAACAATAGGGAAACAAGGGGAGTTAGAACTGATATGCAAAACCAAAGGTTTCTTCTGTGATATCAGATATGATCAAGTTGAAGCCTCCCCTTCCAAACGTATTCTCTTGCTACCTTTATCTTCACCTTGGTTGCAGGTAGCTCCAACCCTATTTTCCTTGGCCTCCACTGAACATCGTTTGTAAGGTTTAAACCCAGTTCGACCAGCCTTTAGCCTTCCTTGTCCAAGCCCTGTAGTTAGAATTCCCTCCTCTTTTTTGTTTTCTACAAATGGCAGGATCTTCTCTACTTCTACCTGATAAGAACTGTGTTTCTTACTGTCAAGGTCTTCGTTTATGTCAACCATGTCTGGCTTGTTATCCATATTGTTGTCGTCCTTCTGAATATGCTTTCTCAAATGCGGGGGCGAAAAGCTTTGAGGCAAAACCTCTCTGGAAAAGAGCGACTGAAAGGCCAATCGCCCCTGGTAACGAGTGACATGATAAGAGAAGCATGCAGAGATGAGAAGCAATAAATGTATGCATTACATTAAAATCTATCAAAGAATATCATGATACCTCTTCGGAGACCTCCTTCCAAGAATCCATAAGGTTGCCAATGCTTCTGCTACGACGATTACTAGGCTCAGTAGTTGTTAAATGGGTTGCATCCAGTGTCATCGACTCTTCCTTGCCTTTCTCATCCTTCTCTAATGCATCTGTCTCTAAGTCACTGCTAGAGGTTGTGTTGGACCCACATGAAGAACGGTCTACTGGTTTTCTTCCGTTGGTTTTGTTGGAATCAAGGTGCTCAGAAGTTCCTTTGTTCTTGTCATGTTCAGCAGTCTCTGACGAAGTAGTTAGCTTGGCATCTCCATTCTCCTCAGAATCTGATGAAGAAACAGCAGGTGACTTTGAATCCGAATGTTGAGCTTGCAGAGCTTCCAAGTCTGGTATCTGATCTTGTGGAGGAGGATTTTGGACTGTAGTCTTTCTTTCCTCTTTCTTTGCAGCTCCTGCTTCACCAGTATTCATTGATGGAACTGTCACTGCCGATGCAGGAGGACAGGCAAAAGCTGAATGGAGTGGAGCACACAAAGGAAGCAGTCCATGGGCGGCCCACCATGCAGTTGCAGCAGCCACAGTAGCAGCTGCAACAGCTGCCATACTTGGAGGGGAGCCAATTTGTCTAGACGAAAAGCCTGCTTGAGAGGAAGCAGGAGAATCTGCTGAAGCTTCTGCATTTTCAGTGGGCCAAAATGTAGCAGCAAAACTGGCTGCAGCATGGGCTGCAGGATTTTGCATTAAGGTGGAGACGATAAGACTGGAAAATGTGGGGGACATGTGAAGAAATGAATGGTAATCGTCTTGACCGTGGAGAACTCGTGGGAAGGGAGGATAAGCAGGAAATAATGGATGAGTGGAAGATAGCGGCGCGTTATTCTTACTCTCACTTGTGTTTGATGCAGCTGAATCTGTGAAGAGATTAGGTTTCCCATTGACATCTCCCAGTGGATGAAACATGGAGTCTCGAAACAGCATATCTGGGGATGGATTTGGAGTACTTGTTTCCAGGTTCCCATCAAGAACATGCACTGTGACATGTCTCGGGTAATTCTGATTGCCTTGCATCCCATCTGTTGTTAATGCACAATTGAGATAATCAGTTTTCTTGCTGTGGACCAATTTCAGGACCGAAGCATCAGAACTCTCCAACTCAGAGACTTTAGTTGGGCCATCAGTCTGTTCTAGTCTGCCATCATCTATCTTGCACTTCTGATTTTCAAGTTCATTAGTGACAGAAGATTCATTTGTTTCAACTCGAGTACTTGCCTCTCTTAAGATGCATGAGTTTCTCAATGGTACTGTCATCGACATCGAATTCTTGTTTGCTAAAGATACAGAGGAACAGAGTGCCTCCTGGAGAATAGTGAATTCTTTTGAGCAGTTCTCATTTGTTGGCCTTTCATCTCCATTAGATTTCTAATAAAAGGAAAAAGAAAGATAAAGTCACTGAAAGGGAATAACTCAGAAAATTTGCAATCACAAATCAAATATGGGAAATAAGAATGACTTATTAACCTCTGGAAGTGGTTCTTTCTCCAAGTCCAGTGCTTGTCTACCCTGTGAAGATGAAACTGATATGACAAGTTTTCCATCCTTTGCTCCATTATGTGATGATGGAGAGCCGACACTGGTCTTCCGAGGATAAGGATTACTTGGTTTTCTTTTGGGCCGTGGAGGAGGGATGTCTATGTCAATAGCTTGTCCTATTGGGACACCCTTTAGAAGGGCCTCTTTCTCCAGCTGAAAGTAAAAATTGTAAAGAGTATTCTCAGCAAGTGATGTTTCATGAAAACCATTCAAAAGCACTAAATAAAGCATTTGAGCAATTTTAATATGTGGAATGTCTAAAATATTATAAGAAGAAATAGCTTTGACATTGACATTTCAATGCATTTATGCATGATTATTTATGTATTACTGGTTAAAAAGAATATATGATTAACTGAGAAATTTGGATAGCAAGTCACTTTTTTGACATATATATCTCTACTAAAGCTTCACTTTTCCACTGGAACTAATCTCAAGCAAAAAAAAAAAAAAATCTTTTTGTTACTCTTCTTTTCTGGTGATCCAATAAATTGTATCCTATAATTTACCCAAATTTCATCCCCAAAAATGCCCTAAATTGACTCAACTTGATCTTTAGAAAACCTGATCTCCAAACTCTTTGAACAAAGTTAGAGATATCATAAGAAAATTGTAATGTTTGGACAACACTGGGGATTTTATTTGTGGGCAAAATTGGAAATGACATTAAGTTGTATGTGTCAAATTTAAGATTTTGATTGGCCAAAAGAGCAATTTTTACTACCTAATAAATTAGGGATTTTATAAGGAAATTAAAAATTTAGGGCAAAATTAGGATGTGTGTCAATTTTAGATTCTAGTTAGCTAAGGGAAGAATTTTAATCTCCAATGCATAGGAAATTAGGAGTTTTAGGAGAAATAGAAGATCGCTTAGAAGCAAAATTTTGAGGAAATATTACGTGTTATTTGTTGAATTTAGGATTTCAAATAGTCAAGAAAACAATTTTGGTATTTAATGCATAGAAAGTTAGAATTTCATAAGGAAATCAATTAAGGGCAAATTTTATTGGATTATGTTGAAAAAAAAAAAAGAGTGAATTTAATAATACCACAAGATGCCAATATGATAATGTTTTGAACTTCAGAGTACTCAAATGTCAATTTTCAAATCATAGGATATCAAAATAAAATGGCCACAAGGTAGTAAACTATGTTATATCCAAAAATTAAAGTACTATTTTTTTCAATAGAAAAACCACTCGGTCTCTTTTGAGAATAAAATAAAGTGGGAAGGAAAATGAGAGCCATGAAGGAGGAATAAAAATGAGGAAGTAGGATTTTTTTTTCCTTCTCTCGGTTGGACATAAAAAAAATATGAGAATGAAGATAAAGAGTACGTACTAAATACTTGAGGTGATATTCTAATAAGGCTATTGCGTACATTAGAATATTATCACTATATATATCCTAATTTCTCTAAATTTTCCCTTTTTATTGAAAAAATAAATTATGAAACGGATGAAATAGTCTCCTCCTTTTATTTCTTATATTCTTTTTTTGATCCCAAACAAGGGATTTCACCTCTAATTCCCATTCCTCCCAAAATTATTCCCTCCAAATTCATCCCTTCCAAACAAAGAGTACTTTTCTCCCCTTAAAAACTCCACGTAATCTTCATTAGGTATTTCTTTTTCAAAATGTAACTCCATAATGCATCCTCCCTCTAAGTGAAGGTTTGTTTGAATCTTCTATGAAAAGATTGGGGGAAGAATAAATCTCCCCTAGATAAGGATAACATCATTTTCTAACCATGAACAGATCAATTTCTATTCCCTCATAAACTTTATCATAGACTCAATCAATGGTGAAAGATTATAATTTCCTCTACCATATGTTCCTTATAAACAAATAAAGTTGACTTTACCCAGGCACTTTCACATGTAGTGTGAAAGTGGATGAAGACAGTTCCATATAGAGTGGAGCAACCTAAAGTGGAGATTCACCATTATACGGAGGGACTGTAGAAATCAATTGGTTCTGTTAAATCAATGATTCTCTTTCTGACTTCATTGGCTAGAATATTTAAGGGGAAATGAATTCCTTAAAATCCATACAAAAGAATACAAAAGAACTAGAAAGTGACAAGATAGTCTTTACAAACAAAGAAATTATGAAATCCAGGAAAGTATTGAGCTGAGAAACACATGTATGCATGACAAAAATAAAAGTTCTCAAACTGGCTAACCAAAATAGCTAAGTCGAATGCTAAAACCAAAGTATTTCAAATTTCATTTAAGTATAAACTCTGCTATTTTTCCCACCTGTCTCAAGCTACACTCAATTGATCAGTTCTCTTTGAAAGTTATTTTCTGGATGGTCCAGCATAGTAAGAAACTAAGAATGATAACCATGACAGACCATATTCCTTCATTTGAATTGAACAATTAAATCTACCATCACATTTTATTTTTTGAAAAAAAATGAATATAATATAAGGAAAAAATGCCAAAACTGGCATGCTTCACTTATACAAGATTTATGCTATCCAGTCTACACTCATTTTCCAAGCAACGTGACCCAAGTACTTTTTTTTTTCCCCCTCAAATGTGTAACCATGAATTTGCTCAGTCAAAGAGGCTTATTTTTTCTTACAGAATTGGGAGCTTCTGAAGAAACTTTACATACTAACAGTAGCCTTAGCTTACAAAACTAAAGGAAACAGAAATTGCCTCAGTGGGGATTCATTATTTCTCCGAAGTCGGGAGGTCAAGAACATTGCATCTGAAAGCAATGTTTACTTGATTATAAATCAACGTTTTGATCAATTCCTTCAGCCATTCTTTTTCACAGAAACAAGAAATTAAGTCTTAAACAAAATTCTCTTTGGGGCCAGATTTGACCTATTTTTCTAACAATTTTAACTTGGTTAAAGTTGACAAACTCTAATTAATCTCTCTGACATTCTTAAGGATCTCCAAAACACATCATTCTGTTTATAGTAGTATCCGGTTTTCCAGCTTTAAATATGCTTTAACTTCAATTTGCCCCCTCCTTTCTCCCCCCCCCCCCCAAAAAAAAAAAAAAAGAAGAGGAAGAAGAAGAAATTCAAGTCTTCCATTAGTTCAAAGATTCATTCATTTTTTTCCAGAAAATTAAAATTCTCCTCAATTTTTCAAGATAGTCTCACTAACTGGCCGCTTCTTTTAGTAGTAGAACCTCTGAATTGAACATTTTAGCATGATGAGCTACCTTTGTGACTAGGCCCTACATGGCTAACTTGATCCACTGGCCACAAGTCAGAACACAAACCCCACATTGTATTTTTCATAATACCTTTCTCTCCCTCTTGATCACGCCACAAGGAGGAAGACTTCACCCATAAACATGTAGGAATCTCTCACTTTACACACCACGAATCTCATCCCAGAAGAACTTCCATCGATAAGCATTAAAGAATAAATATTGGAAACTTTGTAATATCATGCATGAATTAGGGTAACTAGAGTCGCTTCCGTTGTTTATAGTCTGTTTAATGGTAGTTAGGAGCTATTAAAAGGAATGGTCCTTATAAGTGAAGGGAAAAGTTGTTAAAGGGGCATGGAATAGTGAATTGAATTTTCTCTTACCTTCTCTCTTCTTCTTTTCTCTTATGTTTCTTCTCACTATCCTCTTATTTCCTCTTTTCTCCATTAAGTTGTATCATTGGTATGACAACTAGAAGCAACGCGTGCTTAGACTACAACTCGTGAATTAGAGGAACGTTTGAGACCAGCCATTAAGCAAAGAATAGATGAATGCATCGCAATATTTGAAAACAAATTGCAGGGTTACAAAAATTAGTAAGGGGGTTGTCATACCATTTCATAAAGGCTATGAATAGTCTCAATCATGAATCTACAAGCATGGATTGATAACGAAACACAAGAAATGGGTAGAACTAGAATACGGGTGAATATTTGACCCCAAAAAAAAATAATACGGGTGAATATCAAGTTCTTATGCGATTATGGAATTGCCCAAATTCACCAAAGAAGATGTAGTAGCCTGGGTTGTCAAGAAAAGTCAAAATGTCCAAATTTCTTGGAACAACTTTGTTGCAGCTATTAAAGTGAGCTTTGGGTCCTTGTTTGATGACCAATGGAGGAACTAAAGTAACTAAAGCAAATAGGTAAGTTGGACTACCAGATTCGGTCCACCCTCTTGTTTTACCAACCGACCAACTTTGACTCTTCCAACAGGACCCAGCTCCTAAAAGCCCTATCAAAAAGTAAAAATTTCCCCTATACCTGCTATAGGCTCAGCCCACTTTCCTCGCCTGGCCTGAGTCAACATTTTTTTCCTCTATTATTTGAGCCGATGACAAGTTTTCGTCATCCATTCCTTGAAATCTTCCAAGTAGTCCTCAATGATATTTACGTCACCTTTGAGCTTACCTAGGTCCTGCTTCACTTCTCCTACATCCTCTATTTCATCCGTCTTAGAATTCAATTGCGTGTTAACCATTGTTCCTTGCTTTTTTCACTAGCTCTGATACCAATTGATAGGTACTTGAGATGTGGAAGACGAGCCTGCCATTATCCCTCTTAAGAGAGATCCCTTCCTTAGCTACTGCCAAGGCCAAAATACTGACTACTCCAAATCTGCCCTCTACCGTCCTCACGCTCTCCCTTTTATTCTCCTAACTAAATTATTCTCTAGATCTACCTAACGGAAGTGAACGAACAAGCGAACAATGAAGAGCAGTAGGAGCAAAGTCCCTCAGAGTTGCAATAACACGAGATTTCTCTAAATGGTTTGAGTGGTACATTAGATTATCCAACTATGAGGTTTAAAGGCATTATTGGAAAGAGACCTATACACATTTATATAGGAAGTAAAATTAGCAAATGGCAGTCACGTTCAAGGAAAACGAATATGTGAGATTTGAGTTCGAGTACGCAAGGAATGCAATTTACTGCATATATGATACTTATTCCTTTGACTAGGTTTGATATGTTGCTTGGGATGCAAAGGCTCAAGACACTAGGTATTATCAAATGGGATTGCCTATAGAGTTCATGATGCAAGGGAATACAATGAAACTAACATTAATAAGGGAACCTAATACTAAAGTTGTCGATGAAAGAAGTAGCACAAAATAGCAATTCTCAACCCACATATTTCCTAAAATTGATTGAGGAGGGCAAAGGACCTTGTAAGACATTAGAAGATGGTACAACCTTAAAGGAGATCCTCTCCTAAAAGACTGGCTTATTAGGAAGGTAGAGCCTTCAAGGTTATAAACTCACCTAAGCATCTCATATTACCCAATGTAGGACTGAGTATGATCCTAACAAAGTCCTGCCCTTTGCAACTAACGTCCTCAACGACTTCAATCTAGACAGCTCAATTGGCTATCTTATTGATCGCAACTCTTCTAGGTAGCCCTTTCCATCCCCTGTGGCACTCAGCCATCTCGTTAATTGCAAACCTACAAGGTAGCCTCTTTTGACCCTGGCATGTGAAGGCAAGGCTACAATTTTACCTGAAGGTCACGGGTTCAAATCTTGGAAACAGCCTCTTCGCTTACGAGGGTAAAGCTGCATACATCTACCCTCCTCAGACCCCACTAGGTGGGAACCTCATACACTGGGCTTGTCCTTTAGATCTCAAGGTTGGTTATCATCAAATAAGGATGAAGAAGGAAGATGTTCTGAAAACATTTAGATCACATCAGGCCATTATGAGCTCACAAATGCTCCTACAACTTTTTTAGAACCTATGAATGCCATTTTTCAAGAATTTTTTAGGAAATTTGTCTTGGTATCTTTTGATGATAATAGATTGTAATGAGGAAGAACACTTGCAGCATCTCATAATTGTTCTAGGGACATCGAGAAAGCATAATAATTTTGCCAAGAGGAGTGAGTCCTCATTGGCAGCCAAGGGGGTGGAATACCTAGGACATTTCATATATACAAAAGGGAGTATCAACAAATCTAGATAAGATTAGGGGCATTTCAAATTGCCCAACCCCTATATCTATAAAGCAACAAAGAATATTCCTTGGTCTCATTGGGTATTATAGAAGATTTGTTAAGAATTATAGCTCCAAATCTCTTCCATTCACCAATTTATTAAGACGAGACTCTTATAACTAGAATGAATAAGTAGAAGCAACCTTTCATCAACTTAAAGCAGCAATGGTGAGTGCACTAGTGCTAGCATTACTAGATTTCGACAAACCCTTTATCACAGAGTCAGATGCCTTCATTAGCAATTTTGATGCAAAACAATCATCCTATAGCCTTCATTAGCAAAACTCTTCAGTCCAAACAAAAAATCAATTACTATCAATGTATGACAAAGAACTTCTAGCAGTGGTGCAAGAAGTGGAAAAATGGTAGCAATATAACTCAAGAAGACACTTCCCTATTAGAACTAATCAACAAGCTTGAAACACCTTCTGGATCAAAAACTATCTACACCATCTCAGTTTACTTGAATTTCAAAACTTTGAGGCTTGATTGGTATGTTACAAGAACGGCCAGGAAAATGCAATAGCTAATGCATTGTCTAGAATTCAACATGAGGAGTACTGGGACTTGACAATCTATTCTATCTCTATTGAGTTGTGGGAGGGTCATTAAGCAAAGCTGGGTTGTTGATACAAAATTACACCAATTATTTCAAAAGTTATAGGCTAATCCCAACTCTCATCCTCATTATAGATGGATGGAACAATACTGACTAGAAATAGCAAACTAGTGGTGGGGGTAGTAATACTAGAAGAAACATCCTAAAGTGGATACATTCTTCACCTCAAGGGGGCCATTTAGAAGTCAGCTACCCACTAGAGGGTCAAGGCACTATCTTACTGGAAGAGCATGAAAAGGGGTATAATTATCAACTTTATTCAACACTGAAATTTGTCTTAGGTGCAAATACGACACTGTGGTTCAACCAGGCTTACTACAATCTCTACTAATTCCTTCGGGGTGTATGGCACAGCAAGGACATTGGCTTCATTGAAGGCCTTTTGCTATCATTTGGGAAAAATTCTATATGGTTCATTGTTGACAGGCTCAATAAATATGCATATTTTTCTGCCATTATCTCATCCTTAGAATGTTGTAGATGTAGCCCTAGCTCTTTATGAACCGAATTTATATGTTACATAAATGGGGCCTTTGTGGACATCCTCAGTGATAAAAAAATCTATCTTTCCAAGCAAAAAAACCAGCATGATAGGAAGGTAGAGCCTCCAAGGTTAGAAACCCATCTAGGCATCCCATACTACTTAGTGTGGGGCTTTAGCAGGATCCAAACAGAGCCCCACCCTTCACAACTAACGTCCACGGCGGCTTCACCCTAAGTAACCTCCTTGGCCATCGAATTGATCACAACCCTCCTAGGTAGCCCTTTCCGTTGGTGGCTCCTCTCTAGGAAGCTCACTTAGCCATCTCCTCAGTTGCAACCTGATAGGGACCAAGACCATGATCCAAATGAGAATATGGGCCAGATGCTAGACCAAAGGGATGGGCCCAAAGTTTGGCAAGTGTATGAGAGAAAGAAGAAAGGAAAAAGAGCAGGGTAGAACTGTAATTGCATGCATGGTGCTGTAGTGGGCGTTTAGTATCAACAGGGGTGTGTGTGTGGGAGGTTATGCAGAAAAGTTGTCAGATTAGTTTTGGGGCAGAATACCTGTTAGTGTGGTATTGTGCAGGAGCAGTAGCTCGGGGGGGGGGGGGGGGGGGGAAATTACTGCCATTGTTCTTGTAATTTCTCAATTTTATCAATTAAATCTTCTTCTTGTTCCTAAGTTTCTATCACAACCCTCATAGATAGCCCTTTTTGTTCCCAATGGCTCCATTCTTGGCAGCTCACTCAGTCATCTTGCTAGTCACAACCCTCCAAAGTAGCCCTTTTCATTGATGGCATGTGAAGGCACAAGGATCTAGCTCTAATACCACTTGCTACAACCTCAAAGGAGATCCTCTCCCAAAAGATAAGACTGATAAGAAGGTGGAGCCTCCAAGATTATAAACCCATCTAGGCATCCCATACTACCCAATTTGGGACTTTAGTAAGATCCTAACAAAATTTTTGGCCAAGTAAGGAGTTACTCAAAATCTCACATCTGCTAACCACCACAATTAGATGGCCAATATGAAGTCTTGAACTAGATGTATAAAATTATCTACGTTGTTTGGATAGGAACAAACTACATGAAAGGAGTGACTCATTGACAAAATGGTGGCATAATATGAGCACTTTATTTGGGGTGGCACACCTACTGTTCATGACCCCACAAATTTCAGATCTTGTGCAATTCCCTCAATTAGATGAAAGATGTGCTCTTTGAGTGGTGCAGCTCTTTTTGTGCCCTTAAAAAAAGGGCTAGATCTAGCCATCTAGGTATTCATTGCTAACAAACATAAAGCTCCAAATATCCTTTTCGTATAACTCATAAATCTCCTATATATCCTAAGCATGGGTTCAGTCAAGCCCCTAAGCTTGGAAAATTTCTCATATTTGGTTTCAATTAAATCCCAAAATCTCTCAATATCATAGATATACTATGCTCACGAACACCGTTTAAGTAGTACACCCCCTTTGAAGAAATTTGGTAATAAATAGGAGAAGGTAAGAAAAATCTGAAAAATCCCTAATTTCTGTAAGGCATAATGGAAATTTGAAAGCAATGTTTTTAGGCCCGGACCAACCCAGGAACTAGAGACTTGAGTCCAACCCAATCCGGGTCACCTCATTGGACGGGGTTGCAATTGGCCCAATCAAGATCCGGCTGACCCAGCTGGGTTTTGACCGAACAGGCGATCCGGGTCTCTTTTTTTTTTTTTTTTTTTTTAAATTTTCAGATTTAAACAAAAAATCACATATAAGAAAAAAGAGTCTAATCAGTATTGAACCCAGTAAAACAAATAAAATACTTTGATGTCCTTGTTACTCCAGTTTGCTTCCCAGAGAGCACCAATGCACAATGCCTGGCTCCATTGTTATGTAACTAAGCCAGTCTAGTTGAGTCCTCTTCCCAAGACATACTGCAATATATGCCCAAGAGATTTCTATGACTGTAATGGTATTTCACTAGTATTTACAAATGCCTGTTCACTCAACCAAAATTTTGAGTTGTAAAAGTTAATTTTTTTTTCCCTACTAGTCATAGCTTCGCATGCAGTTTGATTCTGTAGATGCTATATAGCACATAATACTAGCACAATTAAACCAAAAAAAGGGGGACTGGTTTGACCAAGCAATCAAATTGATTACTTAGCCAAACCAGCCCCCCTTAAATAATTCTGTGGGAAAGAGCAATTAGCGATGAATTTTGCAGCTTTAAACTGGCAGTAAGCTTTTTCAGCTAACTTTTTAGCACATAGCATATCCGGTTTGAATTTTTCATAAATTTGTTCGTGCATCAGTCATCATGGAGAATGCAAGGGAACTCTAATTCCTTTGATCATCAACATCAACAGTCTCCTTCTTGGCACCAATCAAAATACAAGAGTGAAATTACTTTATTAGATACTTTCATTCTTTTTGTATGCATCAACAATACCCTCCACCACCTGCTGCCTAGAAAAACACAAGAAAAAGTTTTTATGCCAAAGCTTTTTTTTTTTTTTTGTCTAACGATGTTATTTCTAAAACAAACAGAGCCTATAAGAAAAATAGCATCTAAATGCCATTGTTCCTTAAAACCCTTAAGCCAACAAGACAATTAAAGAACTGAAACACCTGGTAATAAATAAGCAATAAAGTAAAGCAACACAACAAAGTCCTTCTGATTTCTTCCAGACATCCTCCATCATCATATAGAATTTGCTTGTTCCAGCACATAATTCCAATAAATCAAATAATTGCAATAAAATCATTCTGCAGTCCAGACATTCTCCACCATCACATACAAATTAGTTGTTCTCTCAAGTCTTACCACCACATAATACAAGCTGGAAGATTTTTAATTCTCAATTTCTTCATGATGCTACCAACCCATCACTCTTCTCTTCATCATGCATAGTCCAATGAGCTCAGAAAAAGAAAACTACCAACTCAACTATATTCATCCCACCAAACAGTCCAATGGCACTGCCACACTTTCCCGTTATAGGAACACCAGCTTCCAAGTTCCAACATCTATCCAAAATTTCCTAAAAATCTACGGTGAGAATTTCACCCCAGAAGACAGAGTTCACTTGGAACATATCCACATATGTAAATATCAAACTACTCGATACATTCTTCCAGTTACCAGTAGCAAGTTAACTATTCAACGTAAGATTGAAACTGTCAGTACAACCAACTTTCTAGTCATTTTGACATCATAAAATCAAAACTTAGCAGCCAAGAATTCCAAACAGTGAGCAAGAGACTAGTATATCTGCCTTTCTAGGAAAAAGATCTGAAAATCACCTCTTGAAAGTAAAATAACCGCCCAAACGTCATCCAACAAATTTTTCTCCTGTCACCCACCTCAAAGAAGATATAAAGTTTCATTATTACCCCATTGCTCTAAACAGAAATACTGTGTGATGCAACTAACAAACCATATACGTCCAACAACTCTGCACCAATATTACGAACCTGTTTATCTTTTCTATATATATAACCCATTTCCAGAGAAATTGTGAATGCTAAAGTCCGTGGGGGGATAGGGAAAGAAAACAGATTATTTTTCAGTTAAACATGTGCTTTAATTCTTCCGACCTCTACTTAGTCTCTGACTTATCGCATCATAACTGGGCACACAAAACGCTTATACTGAACCATTATGACAAATAAACGACACTACTGCTAGGACCCAAGACTAACCTAATAAATGTTCCTATCACCAAAAGGATTAAAAAGGAGAATAACATAGAACTAGAAATGAAATAAAAGGGTCTTGCAGACGCTGGCATATGAGAAAAAACAACTTAAAAAAAAAAAAAGAAGTTATAATTCCACTGTTAAATTCTTAATTCAGGTTGGTCTGATAAAAAACATAGAATATATGCTAAGCCAGTCAAACATTATAATCAGAACGACAATTTAATGGTGAAGAAATGGAACTGTAATCCTAGAGAAACTAAAAATTCTTATTATTGTTGACAAGTTCCAATGACAAGACTGAAAAGCCTAAGGCAAATACTAAATCTTATATAGGTAAGGCAAACAAATCTAATCCAATTAAGACAGGTAACTCAAACACTCTAGCAATCCTTATCCAAGTGGGAAGTAAAATACTTATTAACTAAGAATCAGATACTCTAAAACCCAAACAACTAAACCATAACTTTCCAAATGATTCATAATCAACCCTACATCCCAAATTACAAACACATAAACACTTACTGTAAAATATTCGCAGCTATTCTTATTTTATAACTAATTCTGCATTAACTATACACAAAAAAGAAGTTTCATGTTAAAGGTAATTGTCCATAAATTTTTTAACACAAACAAGACGGCGATTAATTACAAACCACTGTCATTCTGTACATCTCAATCTCCTGTTCTTTCTATTCTATTTATTTTATCTCCATTCCCTTTAACAATTGAATTATTACTCTCATTCCTTACTTGAACAAGCATCATTTAACACCAACCCAAACTTTCGGTAGGAGCTGGGAATCTTCTCACTTGGGTATATTCTCAAGTCCTTGCTTGAATTTGCATGGACAGATATACATTTTGTTAGAAAATTTATATACATATATATATATATATATATATATTCAATTTTGATCCTGCTGTAATTTCAAGTTCGTCAGTTCAGATGCTAATATTTATACATTAAAGTGAATGAAACTTGATATAAAACAGAAAAATAAATAAATAAATAAATCTGCAGCAGACCCAAAAAAAAAAAAGCATGAATCAAAATAAAATGAGTAAAACTACATATAAGCCAAGGTAAAAAGGTACACATGACCTTTGAAAAGAATTTCTGTGCATGGCTCCTGATTTGCACAGCAGTCTTTGTTCCTATATGCTCTGAATGCCAAGAGGTAAAACACCACAAAGGATTATCAGGGTACAGAAGAAGACGAAAGGAAGTGGGAGTTCAAATTAAGTGCTTAACGAAATAAATAGAGCATTTCATATCATTTCGTCATATGAGAAAGGTATGAGTCAGCTGTCTGAAGAGCACAATTACTTTGCAATCCATATACTGTTTCCAACATCAGAAGAAATGAACAGAAAGAGATATAGGTTTTAAAATGAGCAAACCATTACCTTCAATGCGCTGCCATGCTCTACCATATAGCTTTAAAGCCTCTAGAAACCTGTTATGCTCCTCCTCAGTCCATCTTTCTCTTTGCTTTGTGATTGTATATGGTTTTCTTGTCTGTAATTGCCAGTTATCTACTTAGAAAATATTCAGCTTTACTAATTCCCATGTTTGTCTCATATATCAACAAACATAGCCGCACGAAAAAGAAATAAAACGTTAATCTATCATAATAACCTTACCTTAATAACCACTTCTTCTCCAGAGGAGTATGCGTCCATTACAGGACCTGCGCAGGTAGCGCTGCTTCAGATCTTCCCTGATGAGCAGTGGATAAAACGAGTACCTCTTTTCATTTTTAGTGACATGGAATACTTTAAATTGTAAAGCCGTGGTGAATAAAAGCAGAAGCTGATAAGGAGGTGCTACTGCAAAAGACAAAAAAAGGCAGAAGAATAGGTAGAGATCCGTCTCTGTTTGGTATCAGCAGTAATAAGCATTCCAATTCACAAGCAGCGAGGGTATAGTTATATTGTACATATTACGTAAAATAGTCGAAAAATCAAGAAAAACAAAATTAAAATTTCGAGAATCCACCGCAACAGAGACGCTTCTCTGAAAGAATAAAATAAAGTTCCTTAATGAGAATCCTCACCAAAACAACGAACCCAACCGCACGAACACCTTCCAATCGCGTGAACAAGGAAAAAGGAGAGGGAAACTATAATCAGTATATAACCAACCATTCGCATATTCAAATCACTAAAAGTTGGCAAAATCAAATATATAATCCAATGAACAGTTGAGTTAAATAAGTATTATGTTCAATTCGAAATTATTACTTAGTGAAGTAAAACAATATAACTAGTAAGTATATATATTCAAGAAAGGGAAACTATACAGTATAAAACAGCCATTTGTATATTAAAATCAAATAAGAGAAGGCAAAATCAAGTATATAATCTAATGAAGAGTAGGGTTGAGTAAGTGATATGTTCAAATGGAAAGTATCACACAGTAAAGTAGTACATATATTTCTCAGTTCGTTTTGCTCGAATTTTCTCGGGAACCAAACAGAGAAGAGGTGAGTAAATACGCGAAAAAGAAGCGTACCTCGTAATAAAGCCATGCCGATGAAGAAGTAAAAGAGGGATGGAAGTGCGATCATGCATAGAAAGGAACGAATTCACCGGACACTCGCCGGAGAACTCATTTCCGGAAATGGCGAATCGGAATCTGCGAGGAACTTAAGATCGAAGAAACAACGAAACCGGAAAAGATTCAAAAGAAGCAACAGCACGATAGTAACTCTCTTCTCCTTCTGTGTAAGAGACCCAACTCAAACTCACCAGAAGCTACGACGCCATACAGTTCAGAAACTGAGAAGCAATCTCAGCCACTAGTAATTTCTTGTGTCGCGCATTTTATTTTAATTTTTCTAAAAATTTAAGGACCGTTTTTATTTGAGGCTGCGAAAGGGGGAAGGGCAGAACCGTCAAACCGCATCTTATTGTGCCGTGCCAGGTGGCGGAAAATAAGTGGCGGATGTCGCTAGCGCCCACACTTGCGCTTTTCCCTAATATTTTTTGCTTTCTTTTTCGAATTCTTCATTAATTCTGGAGAGAGCGCTCAAATCTCATCCACAAACTCTGACGCTGAGGCTTTCAGCCCGTAAAAGCGGCGACGCCAGCTGTGATGTGCGGGGCCCGGTGTTGACGTGGCAGGAGGAACCGTCTGTGTCCGGTTCGAGATGTACGAGGGATGGTTGTGGTGGGATTTTTGCCAACGTTATTCACTTTATGTAAACCGGTACGTGGCATCGGATGATGGGTAGAAGAGATGGCAACTAAGATGAGAACATGTTTATTTAAATTTTTGTTATAAGTATTAGTATATCAGTTTAAATAATTTTTTATTATTTTAAATAATTTTTTATTTTAATGTTAAAAATTTATAAATATTTTTTATAATTAAATTTTTACTATTTTATTATTTATTATTTTTTATTAATATTTATTGTGAGTTAATTATTTTATTATTATTTTTTATATAAAAATTAATTTTTATATAAGAATTATTTTTATATGTGATAGTTAGCATGATAAACTTTAGTATTAAATTAAAATAAAAATTAATTTTTAAATTTAAAAATTTTTTAAGAATTACTAGAGATGTTTTTACAAATTGTTTGTCTCGTCGTTGCTCTTTAGGGGGCACGTGGAACGCGTGGATGAAATCTTAAGAGACATGATTTTCTGGTCCATAATCGAGTGGTCACGTCGCGAGATTTCTGTCCCTTGGTCACGTATCAAGTGGGCAGGAAGAAATACTGGATTGTTGTTTACTTGTTTAATGTTTTATTCTTTAGGAAATATATTTCTACATTCTAATTAATATATAAAAATTACATATTTAAACTATTCGATTTCTGAATTTTAAAAAATATATTATTTAATTTTTAAAGGATATACATTTTTACTATTTAGATTTTAAATTTTAATTATATAAAATTTAATCCTCATAAAATTTTAATTTGCTATCCATTACTTTTATTAATACTGTATTTTTAAAAGTTAAAAATAAAATAGTAGAGAGCATATATTTTAAGAAATTGAATCATATAATTTAAGAATCATGGAACAAGTTGTTGAGGTAGATATCTTTAAGAGACCAACAATTACGGTTTTTTTTTTTCAGCTTAATAAGAGAAAGATTATTTTTTTAAGCTTTTAGGATTTTATTAACCAGTGTCCTTGCACTTATTGAGGAACATTATATAGTTATGAAAAGTGTACAAATTATATTTATTCAAACAAACTAACATGAATATTCAACTTTTTTTTAATATGACAAACTTGTTCTTGATACAATAATTTCTGCAAAATTATAGCAAAAGTTACATGTGCTTTATTACTTATAATTTAAGCCAAAATATAAAGAATTCCTTTCAAACTTTTTTTAATTTTGTGCAACAGCCTAACTGTAATTTTTTTCATCCAAAATCTTTTTTTAGTAGTTTAAATTTTTGAAAAGTTTTAAAAAATAAATAACAATATTCAATAAAAATTCAAAAAAAAATCAATTAAACTAGCATGTTTTACCTCTTCAATTAATTTTAAGACTTAATTAATTCACTAATTTTTTAATCAAACTATTCAATTTAGTTCGATTCTCTCAAGTATGAAATTACACACTCTCAACATCATCTCCTCTTTTGTGCGAAACTAAAACTGTGCACATTCGTTCTCTTTCTTCCACTTTTGTGGAACCTTTTAGATAAAATTTTAACTAAAGAGGAAAAGAAGCTACTTCTGGCAAATCGTAGGGATGGATTCTCTTGCTCTTCTATATTCGCCAGAAGTCTAGAAGTATATAACCAATTGGTTCACATAACTTTTCAAAGCCCTCAAACATTACTCAATAAATGTATAATATATGTAGTGTAAATTATGGCCCAGGGTACTGTTTTTAAAGTATTGTTTCTTTTTTTAAAAAAAAAATCTGTTTGGTGTACTGTTTTGGCAACATTTGTTTTAACTGTTTTTGGCAATTTGTTTTTAAAACAGAAAAAGCAAAACAGATTTTATATGTTTTCAAAAACTGTGCTTTAAAAACTAACCGCTGGCTTTTTTGTAAATAATGAGATTTATTAATGGCATTTCTGTAATTACAACTTTTTATTTCTGCAAAAATGCTTTAGACTTTTGTTTTTAATGATAATGCTTTTAGACTCAAACCTGCAACATTTTGTTAATTTGTTTACTGCCTCAATAATTTACCACCTTGCTACTGATCCATTGTTCACAATTATAGCCAAATTGTTGTTATTTATTAATTATTATTATTATTATTATTATTATTATTATTATTATTATTATTATTATTATAAATAACTGATAATAAAAATAAAAAAAAATTGAAGAATAATAAATTTAAATTTTATAATATCATGTAATATTAGAAATAATAAGTAGATGTTTTAAAAAACACTTATAATTTTGTTCTTATAACTTATTAATTGCTTTTACTAATTACTAACTTAATATTAATAGATTTTTTTTTTCTAAATTTTTCATAACATTACTATTTTTGCCAAAACAAAAGGAAGCAAAAAGAAGAAGAAGAGAGTTTATAATATTTATTTATTTATTATGTTAGATTTAATATAATATAATATATACACAAACCACCGGTTCGACTACAATTTAACCACAATTGAATCATTAACCTTTGAGTTAGTGTCTTTATTGATTCAATAACCATTCTAATTTTTGAAACCTTGGTGTAAAATGATTAAACCCCATGGCCATGGATAACAAACAAGAATATAAATGTAAACACAAGCCATATTACTATATAAACTTACTGATTAAGATAATGAAAATGTAATATCAATATATAGTAAAAAAGAAAAAAAAAGTAAAATTCATTATTTAAAATGAAATTGAAAAATTTTTCTTTAAGGAGTAATTTTTTTCTATTTTTGATCAATTTGATGTGATTAGAATTATATATAATTCGGCAACTCATAAGATAAAAGTAGGAATAAAGAATAATTTCCATTAAAAAAAAGTAAAAAACATTATATTGGGATATTAGTCTCCAATTCATAGCCAATAGAAAGGTAGAATTCATTTACTTGAATATTTTTATTAATTATTTGATTGTAATATATTTATCATAACACTATATAAAAAACTTTTGTAACAAATAAATTTTAATTTTTTTAAAAAAATCTTCCAAATGCATTTTTTTTGTTTTCTCAAGTTTTCAAATTGTTTTCAAAACAAATTATCGGATTTTTTTCTTAAATTTTCAAAAATAGTTTTCAAAACAATTTTGCAATTCTTGTTTTCCAAACAAAAATATAAAAAACATAACCAAATAGGGGCCGTATCACTCCATGATCTCGGGTTTAGATTATTTTTGTTATTGACAATTAGAAAATAAAAAAAATTAATATTCAATTTAAAAAAATTGTATGTATATGTGTGTGTGTATAAAGACTATGTGATTCAATCCATATTGATTATTATTGAATTGGATTGATTAACTAAATCAATTCAAATTAATGAAAACCTCTAATATAACCTAACATCTTAAAGGACTTTTATATTGCAAAAGAAAAAGGTAAAAATGACCCCAAAAAAAACATTATTTATCACATGAAATGACATGTTGAATGAAATTTTTTTTTGTTAATTTGACCTCAACTTACATGTTGTAGACATCGTATTATATCCGAGCCAAATTTTGAACTTAAAGGAATTAAGAGTTCTAAAGAAAGCACAGATAAGAAGAAAAGGCTACTCATGTGGTAATTTTTCAAAAGTTTAAAAATTAAAGGATGATTTCTGAAAAGGTCTTCCACATATTTTTCAAAACTGTGGGATCTTGTTTTTAAAATTTGAAATCTTTTGGAAAGTGCAAATGTTTAGTCTTTCAAAACCTTTCTTTTATAGTTTTTGCTCTCCATTCGATAGAGGGGACATCAAGGGAGAGTTTTGAGAAGGAAAGAAGTTAAAAAAAACAAGAGAAAAGCAGGAGATAAAGAAAGGGAAAGAGAGACAAAGAAAAAGGCAAAAAAAAAAAAAAAGGGGAGAGATAAAGGGAAAGAGCCGAGAAGAGCAAAAAACAGAGCAAGGGGGAGATGAGGGTGTTATGAGAACATATTCACTAAGTGTAGTCAATGCAAGTCTATGCACATCATTATATTCTCATTTCTCACCCTTAAGTGCTTACTTTTCTATTACACTAACATTCACTAATGCGTAGAATTCTTAACTCTTTTTGCTAGACCTAATGTCACGTTCCAAAAATTTGAGCACGTGACCGACACGGAAAGTGAATTTCATTTCACCTCCGTAAGCCTATCTTTCTCTTAAAAATCATACAATTCTTTTTCATGCAACCAAAACGAGTTCTCTATACATACTACAATTACTCACATTACATCACTGAATGAACCTACCCGATTACAGAGATTTCTAGATTTATACAACTTAGAATAAAACTTAACTATTATACCTTTATCCTGAACAAATGAAAAGGTAATTATGGACTAAGGATCCATAATTCCTTGTTTCGATATTTACCTTCAGCTGTCAACTCTGAAAAAAAATATCAATAAGAGGGGTATGAGCAAACCACGTGCCCAGTGAGTAGATAACACAATACTATGACAAAATAAAAATCATGCATCATAATGATAACATGCAGCAATCATACGTAGATCGATCATCATATGATATAATATTATTCATAATACTTCACAACAATATCCAAGTGAATCAAATGCATTTCAACAAAATTCAAAATTCACAACAGCAATCGATGAAATCAATTTCACACACAATTCCCGTACCAACCGGGTCGTCCAAAATACCTCTGGATCGTTGCCCGCGGCCCCCGCCGCATCCACCCTTATCGCTCCATTTATATTCTCCACCCTTATAGCTTCACATAGATTTCTCCATGGGGTGCACCACCATGCCTTTCCTTTCCAGTCAAACACAATCACAATCACATATAAAAACATCCTCAATCATAATCTTGAGCCACATACACAACTCAGTCATTTACAATTCAAGCCACAACATAATCAATGTGGTTCCAGCAACATAGCATGTATATAACATAACCCATAATATAGAACAATTATTCAACTCGGTTCACATGCCATTCACAATCCATCATATAACCTCTATTCATGGGAAAATAAGAAAATATAATTATATACATTACCAGACACGTTCCACATTTGTTTATGCCTCATCGTTCCACATCATCCTCTTCAAACTTGGATATTCAACATATTTCCACTATGATGCAAAAAGTCAATAATAGATATTTAATCATAGCAAGTATTAACCCACTCACCTAGATTTCACGCTCTCGGCACTCCCACTTTGCACTTTGACCATTCCTATTGTAACCAGACAAAAACCATCAGAGTTACGAAATAGAGAAATTTCCTACCACTACTCTCGACCTTCACTTACTTCTCGAATCACAACTCCTAACTGGTAATGAATATTCAAATGAAACTTATACCATTGGAAACTAGACTTAAAAAGCTTTCCAACGATATAAAGTTTACCCAAAACGGAGTTCGGATGAAGAAGTTATGGCCGATTGAAAAATAAACTAAAATTTCCCGGTACACCTGGCGCCTGGGCGCCAACCATGCCTGGCGCCTGGGCGCCAATTCCTTCTTCTTCCCATCTCACCTTGGCGCCTAGGCGCCACACATGGCGCCTGGGCGCCACGATCGCGACCCCTTCGCGATTTCTCTCGGTTTTGGCCCAAATCTGGCCAAATCTTCATCGTTTTTCATGATTTCTTCCATGGGATCTCACCCTTAATGTCTAAGGAGCATTTAGACACCAAAATCACCAATTTTAATCGAGAAACGAAGCCGGAATCTCGATTTTAGCTCAAACACTCTTAAAACTAGAAAATAGAGAAAAGCTTAACAAATAGAAATTTCTACCTCAATTCCTTGCTTTCCCTATGTTGCTTGGCTCCTAGAGGCTCGCCCCATAGCCCGAGATCCACCCTCCAAAACCCGGTTGTAGAGTTGGAGTGTAGAGAGAGAAATTAGAGAGAAGGAAGAGAGAAGGAGAGGAGAGAAAGTGAAGAGAGAGAGAGGAAAGGAGAAAAATGAATAAAAAATAGGTGAGGCCACCTATATACTTGTAATATCCCAAGAATTTATATGAATATTTAAAGCCTATTTTGAAGTTTAGTGAAAAATTTAATTACGTGGAAAATTTTCTTTTTGAATTAGTGAAGAAAAATAGAGCTTATGGGAATGAATTATGAGTCCGGTACCGAAAAGATGATGGATTCGAGGTTAAAGTGGAGTTTGAGACATCGAGAGGGATTAAAGTGAACAAATCTTATAAGCTAAGGTGGCTATGAGCGATTTTATCGAAAAAGAAATTGGTGGGGCCCACGCGTATACACTTCTCCTTATTCTTTTCTTTTTCTCATTCTCCCTCCCGTAGCTTCACTTTCTCTCTCTCTCGATTATGCTTGCAAAGGAATTTCTTCATCAATCATTTATGCAATTTTTGCTTTGGGAATGAAGCTATGAAAGTTAGGATGATTGGTAAGTTGATGTTCTTCTTCTTCTTCCTCTTATTACAAGATCAAATCCTTGGTTATTATTTTTGCAAAATTTTTGTAGAATATTTTAATGGATGAATTTAAGTGTGGATGTTAATCTAAAACATTCCTAGGTGGTTTATGATGTTATTAGAACAAGAAATTTGGAGAAAACTAGGAGAAATTCGTAGAATTTGGATATTTGAAAAAGTTAGTGTTCTTGATGAAAATTTGAGATTTGAGCTTGGATTGTTGGTAGAAATTGGGGGTTTTGGTGTTAAAACACTCCTTAGACATTAAGGATGAAAACCCATGGAAGAAATCAAAAGAAATGTTGTTTTAGATATGATTTTTGGATTTTTGGATGAAGAACACGAAGAACATCGAAAATTTTCCCCAGAATTACTGTTCACCGAGAAAATTTTTCCAGATTTTCTAGTTACTGTAGCGTTGACTCGGTCAACGTTACTGTAGCGTTGACTCAGTCAACGTTACTGTAGCTATGTTGACCGTTGACTGTTACTGTAGCATCAGTTTTTTTTTTAATATCGTTGAAAAGCTCTTTGAGTCTAGTTTCCAATGGTATAAGTTTCATCTGGATATTCATTACCAGTTAGGAGTTATGATTTGAGAAGTGGATGAAGGTCGAGAGTAGTGGTAGGAAATTTTTCTATTTCGTAACCCTGATGGTTTTTATCTGGTTACAATAGGAATGGTCAAGTGCAAGGTGGGAGTGCTGAGAGCATGAAATCCAGGTGAGTGGGTTAATACTTGCTATGATTAAATATCTTTGTTATTGACTTTTTGCATCATAGTGAAAATATGTTGAATATCCAAGTTTGAAGAGAATGATGTGGGATGATGAGACATAAACAATTGTGGAACGTGCCAGGTGATGTATATAATTATATTTTCTTATTTTCTCATGAATTGAGGTTATATGATGGATTGTAATGGCATGTGAACTGAGTTGAAATGTATCATACTCTGATTGTTGAGTTCAATCATATGCGGATAGTTGAAGTATGTTATTGTTGAATAATTGTTCTATATTATGGGTTATGTTATATACATACTATGTTGCTGGAACCACATTGATTATGTTGTGGCTTGAATTGTAAATGACTGAGTTGTGTATGTGGCTCAAGATTATGATTGAGGATGTTTTTATATGTGATTGTGATTGTGTTTGACTGGAAAGGAAAGGCATGGTGGTGCACCCCATGGAGAAATCTATATGAAGCTATAAGGGTGGAGAATATAAATGGAGCGATAAGGGTGGATGCGGCGGGGGCCGCGGGCAACGATCCAGAGGTATTCTGGACGACCCGGTTGGTACGGGAATTGTGTGTGAAATTGATTTCATCGATTGCTGTTGTGAATTTTGAATTTTGTTAAAATGCATTTGATTAACTTGGATATTGTTGTGAAGTATTATGAATAATATTATATCATATGATGATCGATCTACGTATGATTGCTGCATGTTATCATTATGATGCATGATTTTTATTTTGTCATAGTATTGTGTTATCTACTCACTGGGCACGTGGTTTGCTCATACCCCTCTTATTGATATTTTTTTTTCAGAGTTGACAGCTGAAGGTAAATATCGGAACAAGGAATTATGGATCCTTAGTCCATAATTACCTTTTCATTTGTTCAGGATAAAGGTATAATAGTTAAGTTTTATTCTAAGTTGTATAAATCTAGAAATCTCTGTAATCGGGTAGGTTCATTCAGTGATGTAATGTGAGTAATTGTAGTATGTATAGAGAACTCGTTTTGGTTGCATGAAAAAGAATTGTATGATTTTTAAGAGAAAGATAGGCTTACGAAGGTGAAATGAAATTCACTTTCCGTGCCGGTCACGTGCTCAAATTTTGAGACGTGACAAGTTGGTATCAGAGCTTTGGGATTAGGTCTCCTACCGATTACAGAGTAAGGTAACCTTAGTGGGATCTCCTCTATCGTGGTGAACCCGGGCACGACTATAGAGAGATGGCTCCATTGAAGGTCCTGTAGGATGTTTTCATTTCCTTTCCCTCCGAGACTTGTTTTTTCTTAGGAATTATGTTTTTAGTTTTAGTTTTAGACAGATATGGCTATACTTTTGAACCCGGTAAAGGAAAGGTTATTATTGTTTTGATTCCATTGCTGTCGGATCAAATTGTATGTATGGGGCTTTATATGTTGAATTCATGATTGATTTTGTGTGAATGATTTCCTTTATCTTTCTTAATTTTATTATTACTATTTTTTTAGTATCATCCCATAAAAGAAACCACTGGCATTAAAAGCGGAAGGATTACATTGCAAAAAAAAAAAAATTACTCATGCATGAGTAATCTAAAAGCGAGGTGGTCTCGGATTAGGAGGGTTGTACTGTATCATCACCCCTCGACCATTCCTTGGAGCGAGAGACAGAGCAATGTCGCGGAGGGTAGTGTAAATCCCATTCATACAATCAACACTTCTTTGTTGTTGATTGCAGAAGCACTGGGTAGACCAATAGAAGAACCTGTCTATTCTTGAAGTCATTTCTGCATGATTGCGTTTAGTTAACTTCTCCAGGTCTCCTATCATTTTTTTCAGATTTTTCACCTCCTGCTCTAGACAGGCGATTTTGTCCTCCGAGGTATGGGCCGTGCTAGTCTCCTCAGCTTCCTCGTTCTTCTTCATTTTCTTCTCCATATGCTTCTCTAAAGACCCTTCAAAAGGTCTTTTGCCCTTGTCTTTGCCCAGACTTAAGTTTAAGTCGAGCTCTTCTCTCTTGGCATCCACTGTGAGATCAATGTACTTCCTTGTGGCCATGATTTGAAAAATTTAGAAATTTATGTGGGAGTATGAGAAGAGAGGAACGCTGGGAAGTTGTAGGCTCAGAGATGATTACTCTTTGTGGTGTGGTAACTGAGAACGTTGGGACAGTTCTTATAGAGGAAAAATTTGAACTTAGAGACAAAGAATATATCTCTTCGCCGCACCCTACACGCTTAACCTATGGATTTCTGCAAGCTGGAAGCTAGGAGTCTAGGGTAGGCATGCACACCAACAACGCGTCGCATTAATGGCAAAACCACGAAAGTCAATATTCGGTGGATTTGCGGCCGATTTACACTTGGTTTTTCCATTTCTCTCGTTGGCATTTTCTGAAATTGAAGGAAGTCGACAATGTAGCCATTACAGAGTGTCTTGGATGTTTTCACGATGAACTAAAATGTATTTCTATGCTTTCTTATATTGTTCTTGAAAGCCTTCAGTTAAGTATAATATACATGATTGATTGAATTATACTGTGATTATATGTATCTAAATACATATGATATGTATGTATGTTATTCATGCATAGAGAGTGAAGGCTATTTGTTATAGCCAGGAATAATATGTAATGATTCTACATACATTCAGAGAATGAGAAGTCTGAAATTTAAAAGAACTTGAATAGATGAAAATATATATAGATAATGATGTATCTCTATGTTTATACATATATACATATATGCTCGTAGAGGCAAGTGAAAGGTAAAATTTTTCTCTCACTTTATGGAACGCTTGATGTGTAGATGTGAGAAGTTTTTATTTTAATATGTATGTTTGAAAATGTGTAAGCTTAGGGCAAAGTCACGGATTAGAAACCTAGATAAGGTTAATATGAAGCTACCCGTTCATGGAGTAATATCTCGATTTAGAATTATTGGATATGACAAATACAGAGTTAGGAAGTCATAAATTGAAGCGGCGATTAGTTTAATAATTTGAGCAAGAGTCAAAAGTTAGCCGAAATTTTTGAGGAAATCTTTTGTATTTGATTATATTTTGTTATTTTCTGGCATGCTTATCAGAGACCGTTGGCATTGCGTCGGATAAGGTCTGTAGGTCATCTTTAGAGTATGATGTAAAGGTTTTGTAGCCCTAAATTTCGTCTATATATAATGGATGCCCCATTACTCTGCTCACTACACTAAGAGTTTATATCTATAAGCTTTCTAGCATCAAACTTCTCCTTCTGTACAACCTTTATAGCTCAGAAAAATATGGCCGGCAATAAATCTTTCAATTTAAACTTTGAGGCTGGCAAGGTAGAGCTGGATCTAAATCTTAGCCTGGAGAATTATAAGAATAAGAGATCCATGGAAGAGTCACCAGAGGCTAAGAAAAGAAAAAGGGATGTAGTAGAGTTAGAGGATGTTAGCACAGCAACATCTTCTAATAATGAGCTTGTGCTTATGAGACAAAAGATGGAGGACTTGGAAAGACTGATAAACCGCCACTTTGAGGACCAGGGGAGATTGATAAATCGTCTCTTTACAGAACAAGAGAAGCTTTTGAACCGTCATTTTAGGGAATTGGCGAATAGAGTTGATAGACATTCGATGTTTGCAACTCAAAATTTTCGTGACCAACAAGCGAGATGTATTGATTGTATGAATGGAGTGACTTCTGCACTTCGTCAAATTTCTCAGACGTTTCCTCCAGAAACTCTTTCTAGGCTGCAACGATTAACTTCCTCCTTAAGGTCTGAAGCACCTTCTTCTTCTAGACCTGGAGCACTTTCTGCATTTCAAAAGCCTCCTCGTTCTTAATTTATCTTTTCTTTTGTTTGTACCTAAAGCTGATGTTTGATCTAATGTTTACGTATTAAAATTATCTGTTTTGTAAATCAAGTTCAGCTTGTTGCCTGTAACTTATGTATTAGAAATAAAAAATTTTCGTATTTGATTTTTTTTTGTTGAGGCAATTCTTTTACTGAAGAAACTTGAGAAATAAAAATATGTTGAACTTGTTATATTTTGTACTTGATTGTGAAAATTCCATAAGAGAGAATGAGATATAGACAAAATATTTGCATTTGTTTCAATCTTGAGTTTTGAATTCGGAGGACCGAATTCTATTAAGGGGGGAAGAATGTAATATCCCAAGAATTTATATGAATATTTAAAGCCTATTTTGAAGTTTAGTGAAAAATTTAATTACGTGGAAAATTTTCTTTTTGAATTAGTGAAGAAAAATAGAGCTTATGGGAATGAATTATGAGTCCGGTACCGAAAAGATGATGGATTCGAGGTTAAAGTGGAGTTTGAGACATCGAGAGGGATTAAAGTGAACAAATCTTATAAGCTAAGGTGGCTATGAGCGATTTTATCGAAAAAGAAATTGGTGGGGCCCACGCGTATACACTTCTCCTTATTCTTTTCTTTTTCTCATTCTCCATCCCGTAGCTTCACTTTCTCTCTCTCTCTCGATTATGCTTGCAAAGGAATTTCTTCATCAATCATTTATGCAATTTTTGCTTTGGGAATGAAGCTATGAAAGTTAGGATGATTGGTAAGTTGATGTTCTTCTTCTTCTTCCTCTTATTACAAGATCAAATCCTTGGTTATTATTTTTGCAAAATTTTTGTAGCATATTTTAATGGATGAATTTAAGTGTGGATGTTAATCTAAAATATTCCTAGGTGGTTTATGATGTTATTAGAACAAGAAATTTGGAGAAAACTAGGAGAAATTTGTAGAATTTGGATATTTGAAAAAGTTAGTGTTCTTGATGAAAATTTGAGATTTGAGCTTGGATTGTTGGTAGAAATTGGGGGTTTTGGCGTTAAAACACTCCTTAGACATTAAGGATGAAAACTCATGGAAGAAATCAAAAGAAATGTTGTTTTAGATATGATTTTTGGATTTTTGGATGAAGAACACGAAGAACATCGAAAATTTTCCCCAGAATTACTGTTCACCGAGAAAATTTTTCCAGATTTTCTCGTTACTGTAGCGTTGACTCGGTCAACGTTACTGTAGCGTTGACTCGGTCAACGTTACTGTAGGACTCGGTCAACGTTACTGTAGCTACGTTGACCGTTACTGTAGCATCAGTTTTTTTTTAATATCGTTGAAAAGCTCTTTGAGTCTAGTTTCCAATGGTATAAGTTTCATCTGGATATTCATTACCAGTTAGGAGTTATGATTTGAGAAGTGGATGAAGGTCGAGAGTAGTGGTAGGAAATTTCTCTATTTCGTAACCCTGATGGTTTTTATCTGGTTACAATAGGAATGGTCAAGTGCAAGGTGGGAGTGCTGAGAGCATGAAATCCAGGTGAGTGGGTTAATACTTGCTATGATTAAATATCTTTGTTATTGACTTTTTGCATCATAGTGAAAATATGTTGAATATCCAAGTTTGAAGAGAATGATGTGGGATGATGAGACATAAACAATTGTGGAACGTGCCAAGTGATGTATATAATTATATTTTCTTATTTTCTCATAAATTGAGGTTATATGATGGATTGTGAATGGCATGTGAACTGAGTTGAAATGTATCATACTCTGATTGTTGAGTTCAATCATATGCGGATAGTTGAAGTATGTTATTGTTGAATAATTGTTCTATATTATGGGTTATGTTATATACATACTATGTTGCTAGAACCACATTGATTATGTTGTGGCTTGAATTGTAAATGACTGAGTTGTGTATGTGGCTCAAGATTATGATTGAGGATGTTTTTATATGTGATTGTGATTGTGTTTGACTGGAAAGGAAAGGCATGGTGGTGCACCCCATGGAGAAATCTATATGAAGCTATAAGGGTGGAGAATATAAATGGAGCGATAAGGGTGGATGCGGCGGGGGCCGCGGGCAACGATCCAGAGGTATTCTGGACGACCCGGTTGGTACGGGAATTGTGTGTGAAATTGATTTCATCGATTGCTGTTGTGAATTTTGAATTTTGTTAAAATGCATTTGATTAACTTGGATATTGTTGTGAAGTATTATGAATAATATTATATCATATGATGATCGATCTACGTATGATTGCTGCATGTTATCATTATGATGCATGATTTTTATTTTGTCATAGTATTGTGTTATCTACTCACTGGGCACGTGGTTTGCTCATACCCCTCTTATTGATATTTTTTTTTCAGAGTTGACAGCTGAAGGTAAATATCGGAACAAGGAATTATGGATCCTTAGTCCATAATTACCTTTTCATTTGTTCAGGATAAAGGTATAATAGTTAAGTTTTATTCTAAGTTGTATAAATCTAGAAATCTCTGTAATCGGGTAGGTTCATTCAGTGATGTAATGTGAGTAATTGTAGTATGTATAGAGAACTCGTTTTGGTTGCATGAAAAAGAATTGTATGATTTTTAAGAGAAAGATAGGCTTACGAAGGTGAAATGAAATTCACTTTCCGTGCCGGTCACGTGCTCAAATTTTGGGACGTGACAATACTCGCCCGGGATGAAATTATCACTTGCTCTGCAATTGACACTCAGTCAAGACTAGCAAAAGCAAATTCATAAAATCTCACCTCAGGTGTTTCTAAATCCTCGGTGCCCCATAAATTTTCTTATTTCACTTTAGTCCCTCACAATATCTCAAACTCCACTTTAACCTCGAATCTATCATCTTTTCGGTACCGGACTCATAATTCATTCCCATAAGCTCTATTTTTCTTCTCGGGTTCCTACTTGGTCATTTCTCAAAAGTCCTCTATACTTTCTTTTCTTTTCACTTTAGTTCTTGAGAATTTGTAAAAATTTCCTAAATTAAAAATAAAAATTTCTATTCCCACATTTTCTTCACTAATTCAAAAAGAAAATTTTCCACATAATTAAATTTTTCACTAAACTTCAAATCATACTTTAAATATTCATAAAAATTCTTGGGATATTACACCTAACCTGACCTATTGATTTAGTCATTTCATTTTAAACTCTTTCTTTTTCTCAATTTTTTTTAATCAAGTCAAAGTAATCTAATTTCATGGTAATTCTTTTTGATGTCATATCAATCCCAACGTGATTCCATTAAAAATGATTCTTCCAAGCCAAATACACTATACCCATACATATCAACTTGGAATTAATCCTTCATTTCCATCCATGAAATATTTAATAGAAATCTCATATGCACCATGTTGCAAGGTATGCGGTATGCTGCAATAGTTCAGTTGCTTCCAAGGTGTTTTTTTTTTCTTTTTTTTTTTTTTCATTTTTCTGTACAACTATGTTGTATGTATAATATAGTTTTATTTATATATTCATCTTCAATTGTGCTTGTCTGAACTCTAATATATGGCTTTGGCTACAAAATCAATTGTTTAGTTTGGTGTCTATCTCTTTTCTTGCTCATAGCACTTTTTCTTTTTTAAACTCTCATTTATTTGAAGTAATGTTTGACTGGCTTTTAGATATGTATGGCTTCAACATCACAATGGCACCAAAGTTTAATAAGGTTTCTTACATTTTAGAAGACTTTCTTGATAAGTATTTTATTGTGTAAAATGAAAACAAATAAGACCCTATTAAAACAAAATAAAATTAAAATTAAAATTAAGGGATCAAAATGAAAAAAAATAAAATTAAGGGTTCAAAGTAAAAGTTAAAAGTAAAATAAAATAAAGATAAGGATTAAAGTGAAAAATAAGGTAAAAATTAGATGATTAAATAAAATATAATTAAATAAAGGGATGAACATGAAACATAAAGTAAAATAATATTTTAACCTATATTTGACACGTAGGAAGGCGAAAAAAAGAAGAAGAAGATAAATTTAAGTTAGATGGAAAAGGAGACCTCCATTAAATATTTAACAAAACGAGAATGAAATAAAATTTGAAGAGTTACTTGTAATTATCATAAAGTACAAATATTTATTTGCTAAATTTTAAATTACATATACATAGTCATTGTTTTGTAGATGAACAAAAATAGATTACGTGTTTGTGCATTTTTTATATTACTTCAATTGGTCAAATCAAACGTTTTTATTAATTTAGACTTTAATTTTTACATTGTTTTAAAAATTAAAATTTTAAATACTTTAATATAAGAAAAAATAACAAAAGATATTTCAAAAAATAGCAATTAAAACATACAATCAATGTTTTAAAAATAGATCAATTATTAAATCAGTGAAGTACTGGTTCACAGTTCATTGGTCTGACAATGGTCGAACTGATAATAATTAAATATATATTTTTAATTTATATACTAAAAATATATAATATAATAAATTAATAAACATTTTCATATTTAATCTTAGTAAACTTATTATTATTATTATTATTATTATTATTATTGAATTGTTTTTCTATTTTTTCTCTTATTTATTTTTATGACAAAAATAATATTATTATGAAAAAATAATTAAGAAGAAAAAAGAAATATAACATGATAGAAAATAATAAAAAAAAATAAAAGTTTGCTAAATCCCATATAATGCAAGAATAATTGTATTTTGTGAATAGTAAAATTTTCTTTTAAAAAACCGATTCATCTGATTTTATTGGGTCATCGATTTTAACAATTTTTACTAATTTTTTGACTAATAGATTTTTTGGAGTGAATAGGACTGAACCGGTGACCAATTTTCAATTGACCTTGTCGGTCTAATTTGATTTTGTAATCACTGCATATAATGGAACGAGATCTTCTACTCTACAGAGAAAAATACTCTTTATACTAGCTACGATTTTACACTTTTAACAATGGTTAAAACCATTACTAAAAGGTGTTGTATAATTATTGTTACTAAAAATATAAAATCATGGCTAATCTAAAAAATACTATGCATACAATTGATACGTTTGTTATCCCATTAGTTATTTAAATAAGCTTCAATGCGAAATAATCAATAATGCTATCAAGGTAAATCAAATAAAACAAAACATGTTCCTATTAAAATTTAAAAGCAGCCCATAACAATTTACAATAGAACCTAAGCATATAAGAAATTATTAGTATAGCTTTTTTCTAAGAATCGGAAAATTCAACGTAGATACCATTTGTATTCTTACATTTATTTATTGCGTGACAGTTACCAAATTGTGCCAATTTCTAGTCTCGTGGCCGCATGATATGTTAATTGTAATAAAGTATAAATATTAGAGTGTTCAAAATTAAACTAAATTTGTCCAATTGAACCAATCAATTAAAATAAAAAAATTTAAATTAATTTTTAAAATATAAATTTTAATTGGTATTATTGGGTTATTGTTTTGTTTGGCCGAACTATTTTATATATAAAAAATTATATTATATTTATATATTTGTATGTCAACAATATTATTTATATATATTTTAATTAATTTGGCATCTTTTTTTAATTATTTTAGTCTCTTTCTTTTTTATATTTACATATATTTTATTAAAATTAAAAATAAAAAAATTATTGAAAACAAGTTCAAAACTGAACCAAACCTTCAAAAATTAAAACTGAATAGGTTCATGATTTTACAAAACTGATAAGCTCAGTTTGGTTTGATTAAAGTTGAAAACCAAACCAAATTGAGTTTATGAACACTCTTAATCAGTACAAGTCAAAAAATTGAAAAGGAAAGTGTCTACCTAAGAAAAAAAAAAAATAAGTCTATGAAAAGTTAAACCTCTCAAGAGATTGAATGTTTCTACCATTGAATTATTTTGAGATCTGTGTAAATTTTTTTTGTTACTATATATATAAATTTTAAGATAATTCAAAAATAAAAATACAATTTTTTTTAAGCAGAAGGTTTTCAATTTACGATGCCTGCCCTAGCCTAGCCTGGAAGGTCCCGAGGCCCTTCCTTGAGGCCCAGGCCATGAGTAAGAGGCCCATTAATATTTGTCAACCTTTTATTGGGTGTTGGATGTCATAGTAATGTCAAAACACACAAAAGGACCCATTAATATTTCTTAGGACCTCTATTTTAAGCCTAAATGGGTATGGGTCATGGGCCAAGTGAGAAAGTATTTTGGACCCAAGTTTCGTCCAAGAAAGTGTTGGGGCCTTAAAAAAACTTGAACAGAATACTTCCTACGTGCTTGAATATTTTGTTGGTTTTAAAAAATAAAGAATAAATAATTTATTTGACCTCTAAAAATTAATAATTATTTCAATTTAATTCTGAAAAAATTAATTTATCAATTTTAGTTTCTGAAGATTATATTTGTCTAAATTTAATCTTTTTTATTAATAAATTACTAGACCTACAGCTGTTAAATACTAAATCTATTGTTGGCAAAATGTTATTTTGATAGATGAATAAAGGTCAAAAAATGAGATGTTTAATTGTTCAATAATTAAATTGAAATAATTATAATTTTTAAGAATTAATTTACTTAGAAAAAACATACACCTCTAAACATGTTATTATAAATCATCGTTGGGCTAGACAATTTTTGACCATGTGCAGTTGAATATTTTTTAAAGGTTTAGTCTACAGTTTTAGAAATTTTATCTATTTTTTAATGTTTTATAAGCTTAATTTAGTTTTTATTATTTAAAGAAGTTAACAATACATTAAAAAAAAAAAAACAATGGTATGTGGCCTAGCCCCTAGCCCACTGTAGCTCATGACCCCGCTAAGGTTAGGTTAAGGTTTTCAACTCATGATTCATATATATGGTTCAGATTATAACTTATTACTCTATTAATAGAGTAGGCCTAAAAAATAGACCAATCAATCACATGCCTAATTACATGATTCAGATTGTAAGTTATTGCTCACCTGTCTGTCGTCAATCTTCATGCCTTTACGCGTGAACGGAATTATTATATGGAAAAACAGATATTTAATAAAAAGTTAAGTTGCCCGATGATCTTATTACATAAACGAATATGTTCTCGAAAATGTATTGAAAATGGAAATATTCTGGTTCAAGATCATGTCGGCCAGCGTGAAAATCCCATATTCTCTTCATTCCAAAATAGACCTCTCGTCAGTCGTTACTAGTAATTTTTGTATTTATAGGTGAATTTCTATTTGCTTTGTATTTTTTTTAAATTTTTTAAGAGAGTTTTAGAGTTAAAAATAATTTTGAAAAAAATAGAACTTATTATTAGTTAAAATATATAAAAACTTATTAATATAATACGAGAAAATATAGATGAAATGACTTTAAATGTTTTAACAGTATACTTTTTTTTATCTCATTTAATTGATAAGTCGATATATGTATTTTTTCTCTAAACCTTTTTGATAAGTTTCAAAATTTCTTTGAGAACTTTTTTTTTTATTTTTTGTTTCAAATTTTTTTAATATAATTTGTTTTGAACTTTTTGATCATCATAAAAAAAAAAAGATAAACCTTCCATTGTCTAAATGGTCAAAAGAAATTGGGGTAAATTATACAAATTAGTTAATTAATCTTTAAGATTACAATTAATTTATTTTAATTTTAAAAAAAGTTTTCTAATTTTATTCTTGAAAAATTACATTTATTTTAATAATTTAAAATTTGAGATTTTAAAAAAATCAAATTAAGACAATTTGAAGGGTTTCCATGGGAGGCAGACAGTGGCCAAATTTTGTGAAGTTAGGAGAATGTTTTTTTCCTTCCTTATTTTATTTATTTATTTTTTGTTTTTATTTTGTTATATTTTATTGTCAAGGTTAATGTAGTAAATTTATATTAAAAACTTTTCATTCTTTTGTTTTAAACCTCACACGGTCACATCAAACAAAGTAATAATTAGGTTCTCCTTTCTTTGTTATGTCATATCAAACATGTTTTGATTTACCTTCTTTTTCAATCAGAACCTATTCTCATTCCTTTTTCTAAATAATTTGTTCTGCATACCAAATTGAGTTTTAATCTTTTAAGATAATAATAATTTTTTAAAAGCTAAATTAGTAATTTAATATAAATTGTATTAACTTTTTTCCTAAAATTTGACTAAATTATATTCAATACCTTTCTAGTTTCAAGAATTACTCTTAGCTCCCACGGCATTTTGATATATGTTACAGAAACTTCTTCATAATTTATTTTTTGTCAAAGTAATTAACTTTCTACGTATTAGAAAATTGTAATTTTCTTTTTAACATGATAATAAAACAGCTAAATTAATGTTAACACACTATATGAAACCGTGACTTTACTTTTAATATGACAATAAAAATTATTAAGTAATTTTATTTATTTTTTGTTAGAACCATTAATATTAAAAAAGTCACTAAACTCTAACTATTTTAGTAGAACTGAGTCGGATTATAAAGTTATAAAATTTTCATGGTACTATTTTTTTCATTTACAAAATTTGAATACAAAATCTTACATAAAGAGAAAAAATAATGAATTACTTGAATTAATTAGCATTAAAAAGTATCTTTTATTATTAGAAGAAACAAGTGTAAAATGCTAAAATCAATGACAAAGAATAAATTAAAGAACAGTATAATATAATATTGAAAACTAAATATATTAAATATAATTTATTCAAACATGATGAGAGATTAGTATCATTTATGTAGGAAATTATGACATAGCAATGGTGATGATGTCAGCTTGGGATAAAACATGTGATGCACATATTATAAACTAGTTCTAAAAGATCAATTTGGTATCTTTTGGGAGTACACAAGGTAAAAAAAAGTGATGTGAGATACCATGTGCAAAAAGCACTGGCTTGTAGAAGAGAAATTAAAGCACTAAGTATAGTAATTTAGGAATCTAAGATATTAGTTTTATATTGAGGAACTGTATATTTATTTTTTTTTATATGCAAGTAACTAAGTTATACATCAAACACGCTACGATTATTATCGGGCAAACAAGTTTTTAAGTTTTAATATGTAAATAATTAAATGAATAGGATCATATGTAATTCGAACTAGTGATGTAATAGCACTGATGAGTTCTTAAAAATATATAATTATTACAAACGATTTAATAATTTATTATGTTATGATTAGAGTACTTAATTAATAACAAAAATTTAGTATCCAAGTTTTTTCTTAAACAAATTGGTTTCTTAATACATTTTTGTTAATAACATTACCTTATTTGCCACTTTAACTATCTTACATGTCTTAATAGATATCTCTAGACTATACATATTAATGTAGTACTGTCTCAATTTAACATCAGAAAATTTGAAGTAGGACATGAGTTAAGGTTATGCGGAGGAAATTAGATAAAGAGCCTACTTTTTCATATCTAAAAATATATATGAATTTAATTGTCAATTTTAAAATTCAAACTCACATCATGCATGGGAAAAGGTGTGCAAAAGCTTCAACCATTCTTCACAAGTTTTCTTATTAGCCTATATGAACAAATTCTTTTATATAACTGTAGGTGATGCTATTAATAACAAATCTTATAATATATTATATATATATATATATATAAATTATTTTTCGTGTAAAATACTTTAATTCAATTGATTTAATTATTATTTAACTATGATCTTATCATTAAAAGATGAACTATTTATTATTATTGATTCAATTATTGGTTTAATTTTTAATATAAATGACCAAGAGCTTTTTTATTTAAATATTTGAGAATGTTAAAAGGGACAAATTCAACAATCAATTTGTGTAAAATAAAAATAATTAGAATTCATCTCACTATTAAATCTAATTACCCAAAAAAACTTTGTGAACCTAATAAATAGTTATTAAGCAAAAAGAATTAACGTTTGAATAATATTCCTACCTTAAACAATAAAATTAAATTTGATTTTTTAAAATCCACTTAACTTAAAATTTTCAAAGTTAATATCGTTGACATTGTTGCAATTCAAATGTCAAATAAATTCAAAAAAAAAATCAATAAATTACTTACATACATAACAATAACTTCAATTTTAAAAATTGATGTGACTGTGGTATTTGAATTCAATTCTTACTTGTGACTCTTCCTAACCTCGTGAATTTATTGCACCAAGAAAATGATGATGATGTCGATGATGATGATGATGATATGTTGTCATATAGTTAAAGAGTACATTAACAATTTATTCTCTTGAAAAAACTTGAACATTATTTTGGCCCTTAAAAATTAAATTTTAAACAGCATATTGTTTAGATAGTTTGGTTTTTCTTTTTTTTCAAATCACATTTTATTTACATATTCTAAAATATAACTCTTCTTTCAATCACTATATATTTATTGTTAATCAATTATTATTATTTTATAAATAATAAAAAATTTTAAATTTATAAATTATTCATATCGCACAAGTCATAATATTAATTTTTAAATATTATAAACTTTTTATACACCATAATTGAACTAGTTACTTAACAATAAGTACAAAATTTAATTTAATTCTACAAAAGACTAATTCGTAATAAATTTATAATTTATGAAGGCTAATTTATCACTTAAATTTCAAGAATTAGATGATAAAAAATATATCTTTAAAAAATTAATTTAAATATTAAATCTATAATTAAATATTAATATTAATTAGTTCAAATAATTTAATATTTATTTTTTTAAACAATATCTCAAGACCATATCTTGTGAATATAAAAAATTAATAGCATGAGAGTTTTACATAACTATGATCTCAATCTAATTTGAATTAGATTATCAAGAACTCATTGAACTTCACAACGATGATGCTTCTGGTGATCTAAAATTAAAAAGTATCTATAATTAAATATATAGCACGTAGCGAAGTAGGATTTGGTCCCTTAAGAGTTAAGACTAAACGAACGCTGAAATATTTGAAACGCTGAAAGAGCACGTGTCTAGTTAGAACGGTTTGCTGGTTAGGTATGCCTTTATAGGTGAAGGTCGGTTACAATGTATACCTGTATCTCCTAACTCCTCCAGAATTAAACATCGTAACGTAATCCTTATCACACAGTCAAAGGTTGAAAACAAACAAAAGGGACTGCAAATCCAACGACTTTTTCTTGTAGAAAATAAAATATTAAAAGACGCAGGTCTATTTTACAAAATATTTAGTTGTTCAACGCTAATATATATCATGATTGATTTCTAGGTAAATGTTTGTGTGAGATGGGTAAGTACTTGGACCAGCTTATCCATGATACGTGTCAACAACTGGCAGTTGACAGCTGATATCAATTAAGCTGAGTTAAGTGCTAGAGCCTAGAAGACATACCCCACATTTATACCCAATAGTTTTAACTTGCTGTTAGTGGGCCCCGCCACGAGAATTCAACCACAAGCTTTCAAGTTTCAACCACACCACTTTTTTCAGTCAAGCACTTCAGTTAATTAAGCCACTATATATAAGAAAAGTGGGATACTATGCTTTTACTGTGGAGACTTGGCTGGATGGCAACGCCTGATCTTTACGGAGAGAAGAAATTTTCTTCATCCTCGTTCTCCGCCTCTTATACATGAAAAAAAAAAAAAATATATATATATATATATATAATTATATATAAGAAGTTAAATTTAAAAATTAATGTACAACAATAAACCAGAATAGTAATTGCCAATATCTATTTATCAATGTACAGCATCAAACCACAATAAAACCAAAGGGATTGCCAATATTTATTGATCAATGTACAACGACAAACCACAATGAAACCAAAGGGATTAAATCTGATATGCAATGATAAAGAGTACCTAAAACTGAACAAGCTGGCAATGACAACGACCTTGAGAGAGGAAGGAGCACGACTAGACAACGGCTTGTGGGACTCATGGGAGAAAGCAAAGCAGGACTTGGAACTTGGAAAATTTGAGGGAGGAATTGGGGATTGGAGTTTTGTTATTTACTAAATTAATTCAAATTATTTTATTGTGTTGTTGTTGTAGTACTTGAGAGTGACAAGCGACGACGGCAAGATAGAAGAGCTTCTAAAAGTCTAAAACTAAAGCAAAGACAATGACGATGGGCAAAGACGATGATGATGAGAGGAGAAAGCACGAGCACTTTCGGAGAATGGAGAACGGAGATACGAGAGCACAATTGCGACTGGGATTTCATATTAGGAAGTGGGATTAGGGATTTTAGATTTTTTTTATTAAATTAATTTAAATTATTTTTAATTGTTAAATGTCTTAACTATCCCTTATATATATACATATTTTATTATAAAAATATATATAAGAATATTTTAAAAATTTCACGTGAAGTTACTAAAATACTCTTGTCCTTGTGGGAAAAAATTCCCTATCCATGAAACCCTGAATTTGTGACCTCATGCCTATCTTTGGCTTGCTTTAGCTAGTTTTTTCTCTACTTCTCTCTTCTCCTCTAGCTTGATCTTTGTCTTGGATTATAAATAACTAATATGCGTAATTGCACTAATGCATATATAGTTATAAAAAGCTCAAAAATTTGTGAGAAAAGTTGGTATAATTTTGAAAAGTTAATAACCAAATAACATGGAATCTCCTTCTCTCTCTCTCACCGACACACATCTCATATGATATTCAAATATAAGTTATTTTTAACTTTATTTTTATAATTTATTAATTTAATTATAAAATATTATATATTTTTATTTATTTATTAAACATAGGATTTGTATACTAAATTGTTTTATGATAAATCTTTTAGAATACTTTGGTTATAAAATTTACATTTGAATTATTTGTTTTACTTGTTTTTTTATTTATATGTGAACAAACACATGTTAGAACGTTGTGGAATAGGGCACACAATTACAACTAAAGTAGAAGTGAGAAAAATGATGAACACCAAATTTTATGTGTAAAACTCCTAAATAAATTAGGAAAAAAACTTTGGGCAAATTGTAAAAGGATTTCACTATTGCAAAAAAAAATTACAACAATTTCTCTCTAAAATAAAGAAAGAACAATTAACAATACTCTATCTTATAATAAGAGAACACACACTCTCTTTAACAAAGAAAAAATAATTTTAGGAGAAGTCGCACTTTTTCTTCTCTCTAAAAAACTCTCTCTCTTTTGCACCCAGAATATGATTTTACCTTTAAGAATTGAGATTATCATTATAAAGGAAGGGAGGTGGTGAAATAAAATTTAAATTCTCTATCATTTTTTACTATTTAAAGAAGTAGAATTCAAATTCTCTACTATCTTTGACTATAAAAGTAAAATTCAAATTTTTCACCATCTTTAACTATTCAAAGACTTAATATAAAAGCAAAATTACTTCTTATATTTTTTATCAACAAAAGTAGCTTTATCACCACAACACATATGTATATTTTATTTTCTCAATAATTAACCTAATGTAAACTCCTCTCTAAGTTAATAACCAAGTCAATTCCCCACCATTAGTACTAGTCACATTTTTTGAAAAAGCCAATTAATGTGCTGACATCTTTGCTAAAATAGATGCAAGGGGGACCTCACAATTTCTCTTAATTATGGAAAGACCCCCCTATTGCGTTGGCTTTACGGCTTTTACTTGTTGATTATATCTCTACTGTGTTTGTTAAGCTCTTGTTTTTATATCTTTTGTTTCCTCTCGTAAAATACAAATAAGAAAAGAAAAATAAAAAAGAACCCCCCCTTCTTACATAGCATTAGTTACGATCTTCATCTAATTGGTTATATGAATAGATATATTTTTTTCATAGATATGTTTCACCTGAGACAATTTTGTGCCGATTAGTTGAAGTCATAATTGAGTGAATAGAATTAACATATTATCTAACCCGAAGTCCGTATCCTATGTAAATTGAATTCTCTCGAATTTTTTCTGTGGGCGAAGAACAAAACAGTCAAATTGCGAGGGTCAAGGAAAGTGAAATTGAAGTGTAGGACGCAGGACCAGATGTACAATTAATTGGGGTAGGATCAGTCTGCGTGAAACTGAAGAAAGTACAATTATTGCATACCACAAATGATGTTACATTAGTTTACACATCTCACCAACCAAAAGCCATTAATGATATTGTGGTACATATCGAGGCACATGGGAAGATGTAATGCGGACGCAGGACCAGCTGTACCTGCTGCTGATGCACACGTGACACCACCCGCTGACGAAGCCTTTCTCACCTCATTGCTTACGCAATTAATTGATTTTTTTGACTTTCTCACCTCATTTCTTACACAATTAATTAATTTCAAAATATCTTAAATGTCGTCTTATCCTTACGCGTTCAACTTATCTTTTTTAAGATTCATACTAGGCGAGTTAATTTAATTAGTTTGAGTGGGAATTGATTAAAGAATTAATTTGAACAAATCTTAAAATAAGTGAATAATTGAACCGACTAAAAATTAATTAAATTAGATAACAATTAGTGCTAAATGAATGAATTTTTTTAAATTTTTTTATTTTTTATTGTATAATCATGTAGTAAAAAATTAATATTATATATTAACCAAATTTAATAGAGATATCAATATTTTAATATTTTATAAATTTGATATGAGTGAATATTATTTTGATTAATAATATTTTCTTGTTATTTGATTAATTTTTGTTGTGAACTTTTGATTGAGAATATTAATTTGTGTAATTTGACATCAAATCTTATTTTTTATTAAATTTGTTAATTTATATTTATAAACTTTAATTATGTATATTATTTTTTAATATTTTAAAATAGACTGATCTAACTACAGTTTAATCACTGTCTAACTATTAATCTTTAAATTAATCTCTCTTTCAATTTAATGATCCATCCAATTTTTAAAACTTTTGTTCAACCTAAGCTATTTGATTAATTTAAGCGAGACCTGATATTTATTTTCTTTTGTTGTTACTAAGAAAAAAAGTTTCGTAAATGGGGAGTGAAAAGGGGAGGGGATAGGGATTGAAATCTCTCTTATAACTTATGTCATTGACAAACGTCACCTATGCTGAAACTTTTAAATTGTTATTTATTCTTTTCAAGTAATATTTTAAATTTAAGTTTTATAAATAAAAAGAATAAACATTGAAAAAGGTATATATTTTTAGAGTGTGACAAAGCCTAATTATATTATGTTGGAGGATGATAAACTTTTAAATATTACTAATTTTAGAAAATTAAAAGCCAATGATTAAATGAGATGGACTGGCTCCATCCCTGAATTGATTATTTTTTACGTGTTCATGCGTGTTGTTTTGAGGCGGCAAGTCATTTTTTATATTTAATTAATTAAATTATTGAATGTCAATATTTTTTAATTAAAATTTTATTCTTTTTCATTAAATAAAACTTATTTTTGTACAATTTTTAAAGTACGTATCTAAAATAATGGGAAAATTGGAAATATAGGTTATAATATTATCTATTCGTTTTTTTTAAGATTATCCATAACCTTAATTTTTGTGATAATTTTTGAATTAATTATACTATATATAAATTTTAAATTCATTCAAAAATTAAATATGAAGAAAAAAAAAGAATGCTACACTAGACCAAGATTGACTCGTGTGCCAGGTCGCCTTTCTCAAATTTTAAATGAGCTAAAATTTACTTATGTAATTATGTTTAGTTAGATAAATAATTTTACAACTAATAAATCTGACAGGTAAAAACAAAAACTAATAAAATATATTATTTTTAGTTAATTAGTTAAATGATAATATAACTAAGATAGTAAGGGCAAGGAAATTAAATTGAATTCAAGCATATTAAAATTACAATAATATTTTAAAATAATATCTTTTTATCCTCAAATTATGATATATGACAATTTCATGGCATTCTAGAGCAATAATTAGTTAGATAAGGTTGTGAAATTAGTTGGCTTATCCAAATCCTATAAAACCAGTAATAACTATATATGAAACAAGTTGTGTTGAACTAAAATTATATATGATTGATCTAATTTTAGACTAATCTCAACTCACCATAGCCCTAGAATGAGTTAGGCGAATCTAGAAGCCAGTTTTTTATTCTTTAAAATGCATTTTGTACTCATCTCCCAATGATTTTATAGCTTCGGCAGACAACACACTTGAGGTAAATTGGACTAAGTCTATTGATGGGTAAGAGATATTATTAAAATTTTCATTTGTATAACAAAGTTATATAAAAAAATCAATAAAGTAATAATGAGTTGTTAAAAATATAAAATTATTTTTATAAAAAATCTTATACTTGTCGTTTTCTAATTAAAAAATATTACACTTTTATTATTGTGATTAACAACCTAACGACAAAGAAACAAAAATAAAACAACAAAGATATAAAAAATTTCACCTAAATTTTTTCTATGATAATATTCAAGCAATATTAGGCCTAATAATGAGTCTAATTAATACAGATCAAAGTAGTTATATATTTATATTTTCCTTACATCAGTTAATATTTAAGTATGACTTCATTTTAGTTCATCTTTCCGAGATAACCAAATGAGTAAAATTAATTAAAACAAAAAATATACACCCTTAAATGATATGCAAAATTCGTAAAATATCAATATTAATACCATCTTAATACCATCTTTCGACAATTACAGCAAAACATTGTCTAATTAGTTTTTTATTGGTAAATATTGTCCAATTAGTTTTGAAAATATTTAAAATAAAATTTTAATATAGTTTGATATTACATATTGATTATTTTTAAAAAGAAGAAAATAATAATAGGAGCCTAAACTTTGAAATTATGTACCTAGAACTCTCGCAATTCACATAGAAGCAAATAGGTCTTTCTTCTTAATTTCTTTTTAATAGCATTAATTTATTTGCTACATTAGACTATCAACATACCAAAATGAGTATTTTTTTTAACTGTACCTTTCAATATAATGATCTTAGTTAGCACCTAGCAAATATATAGGAAATCTCCATGCATTTGTTTTTGTTAAGATTAAGATGTTTGAGTTTGATTACATAACTAATTATTAAGATATTATTTTTTGAATCTAAATTCTTAATGTTTAATATTGAGAACAGAGATACAAAAGAAGATCAGGAAGGGCAATTAATTCATCAGCCCAGCTATCAGTATAACAAAATGATCCTAGCAATGTGACTGATAGATTTTTTATTTTCTTTACTTAAATTCTTTTGTAACAATTCGTTATTCCTTTTCTTGAAGTCATGGATCCAAAGCCATATGTACACGATCACCATAAATGTGATATGTAATTGTGTAGTATAAATATATAAAGACTCAGTCTCAGTAATCATTGGAGTTGAATTCATTAAGACCATTGCCTTTATATTTTCTTGTTTTGGTATCAAATTGATCTATTGTAGGTATTAGCCTAAACTTACCTTCAAGTGCAGTAGATCAATCTTCAACTCCAACACACAGGTTAGTATGCTCTCTTTGTCCAACTAATGACCATATCAGTCTTGATGGGTTGGTCAGAGTTACCCGAAGGATGGAGTGGGAGTGTCAAGTGACGAATGGGCTGGTATGTGTGGTAGACTACAATGGGTGGTGGAGAGATTACAGAGTGACTCACGAAAGAGAAACATTCTAAATCGTGGGTGTTGATGTGCAGTATTACTTGGGAAAGATTTGCTTGCGAACATTGGTGTGTCAAAGAACTTAATATACCCTTGAGGTTCGAGTATACCTAAGGATTCAGTCATATCAATGAGTGAACAAATGGTTGTGTGAAAGGATGAGTAGGCATGTCAAAGGTGTGAGAGATAAGAAGTAGTGGTTTTAAGGAGAGGAATTAGATGACAAGATATTGGTATATTAATGATATAAGGTGTGTTTGTGAGTAGGGACAATCTGAATGAGAGAATTGTGTCTTGAGCGAAAAGTTGCACGTGGTTCATGAGTAATTGGTAGTATGCTATTCATCTCGCTGTACAATCGAGTTGAATGAGTATATGCTTGGACGAAATGTATGACGAGTTGAGGTCAATGGTTGAGGCAAATTAAGCCGATCTAAGTTATAAATACTAGATGAGATTAAGAAGAAATCTTAAAGGATTTAAGATTGGTGTATCTTATTTACACTAAGAAATTTTACACTATATGTGCATATGTGGCCACATAAGGATATGGGAAATAAGTAGTTAACAATTCACGAGTGTACTGAAAGGGAATTTCCAATGACTATTTTGGGAAGAATAGGAAAAAGGATTTTGGCTTAAGAAAATCCTATGAGTGAAAGATTTAAATGTTAAGACCATCTGCTGAGAGACAATGTGATGAAGGAAAAAGGAAAGGTACGAACCAATACCTCGTTTGTCAGCATGTCTTGTGAAGTAAAATTCGAGGACCAAATTTCTTTGAGGGGATAATACCGTAATATTTGTCATTTTCAGATATTAGTTTATTGAAATTTTGTTGAGTATTTTGAGAGCAAGAAAATTTTTTTCTTTTCTAAAAGGGAAAGACTTAGGTGGGGAGTATAAGGAGTGTGTCCAGGGACTAAAGTGACAAGAAAAGAAAAATATGGAATACTCTGGAGAAACGATCTAATAGGAAGACCATATGGGAAAGCAAACTTCTTGAAGAAAAATTGTGAACTCAATACTCTGAAGTTGATGGATTGAGACTAAAGTGGATGTTGAGGCACTGAGGGGATTAAAATGAATAAATGTGAAATTTCAACATTTAATGGAATGGGGTGTAATGATGTGTATTTTATGGGAGTGTGATTAGATGCCTTAGTAATGATCAGATTATCCTTTTTACTTTACAAAATATTAGTTAGAATTGCTATTAGGAGGAACCAGATTGGAAGAGAGGTATGTGGGCCCCACACTCTAACTCAAATATACCTATTCCTTTTTCTTCATTTATTTCCTCTCTTTTCTTACAATTTATCTCTGCGCCTATGAACCTCCTTCCTCTCTACTCTCCACTAAGCCTTCATCCAAGGATCCAGTGACCACTCTTTAGTGAAAGGTCGGGCTCCGGCAAGCCACCACATTGATAAGGCGAAGGAAAGCAAGGTAGACATCTCTCTTTGTCCATTCTCTTTTCATTCTCAAATTTGTAAGGGAGGAGGTGAGAATTGAGATGATTCATGAGTTCTGAACCTCGGATAGTGTTTTAAACCTCTCTTGGATGTTTGTTGATGACTAAAGGGTCATAAATTCACCGATTTTGCCTTGGTTGAGAATGGATTTAGGTATATGAAATGGTAGGAAGAAAGTTAGGGTTTATATTGGGAATTCTTGATTAGAGCTTGTATACTTGATTTTAGCTTGGAAAATTGGTATGAAATTGGTCATAGAACATTAGAAATGATATCCCATTGAAAGAATCAAGAAAATTGGTAGAGATTTGAGGTTTCTAGTCCTAAAACTGAACCTTTTGTCGTTGTTGCAGGTCGTTGTGCTCGAGGTGCCACAAAAATAAAAGTTGGCCTAGAGTTTGTGGGCTGGCGCCTGGGGTACCATCATCTGGGCTGCATTTTTGGCCTTAGGAAGGTTGTGGCTCCTGGGGCACCATGGCTTGGGCGTGTGAGGACTTCTTAGATTTTAAATTTTAAGGTGCTCTTTAATGTCTCATAGGTTTGAGACTTGGTCAAGACATTTCATGAAGACCCGAGGTGCTTCAGATTCAAGGTGAGGGATTCTTACTACTTGGTATTGGTCGTGTGCTCACAATGTCTCTTGTTATACTTAAACTTTGTATCTTGTTGTAGCTATGTATTTTTGGTGATGTATTCCATTAAATTCTTGTGGAATAAGGACTATACCCTAGAAATGCTCCCGACAAATCTCCCTAAACTAAATGCACTATGAAAGTATATACAAATGTACATGCTTGTTACATAATATGTATATATGAGTATATAAAATAAGTTAGACATGTGTGTAAAGTGATGTAAATGATTAATGTTGCAAATATATATGGGTTGTTTACATGAATGTTGAATGGAGCTTCTATGTAGACTTCTTAACTCTTGTATATGTTGGTGAGCACTTAAGGAAATATATATATATATATATATATATATATTCCTCCTAATTAATGTAAAAGTAACTTGAGAATTACCTATACGTATACATGTTTGATCTCCTTCTAAAGTACGTATGGAAGGAATGTGCATATACATATAAATACATTTGTGCATATAAATTTTCATTAGTCAAATCCTAAAGCTGTACATGTATATGTGTGTCCCAAATTTTAAACAGTTTATAAAGGAAGGTGTGTATATGTATACCTACTCTTGATACTTACACTACAAAAAAAGCAGCTATTAGCCACGGTATTTAAACCCATGGCTAACACAGAGATAGTTTTAGGATTTATCTACCTTTATACTAACCGTGGCCAACTTCAAGTATAGTCATAGCCAAAAATAGAGCTGGATGTATTTTACATCTCTCTCCAATTTTTTTCGCATTCCCTTGATATTTTTCCCTTTTTCCTTTTCATTAATTTGTATTTTCTGTAGGTAGCTTCAACTCCATCTCCTCCATTTTCCAATTGATGGTCGATTTCAGTGTCTTTCCTTCTGTCGAAGTTTGATTTCAGTATCCTTCCTCCCATAGTCGACGATTTTAGTATCCTTCCTCCTGTGACGCAAGGCCGCTCCTTCTCCATCGACGCAAGTGCACCTCTGCCTCAGGTATTTCTTCGCCCATTTTCTCTACCTTCCCCTCTTAGGAACTTTTGTCATAAAAATTTAAGTTTAAAAATTGGCATTTTCTTGGATTTCATGACAGTACCAAGCGATTATTAATCTCTTAGCTATATTATGTGGTTATCTCTCTGCTATATCATAAATGATTATTCAATGTCATCTCTTAAGGCTTATGCTTTTGTAACTATTCTCTTGCTAATACCCTAGTCGTACAATGGATTAATGGATCTAATGCACTAAACCTTTACTGTTCAAATACTGAAATTATTTGTTTAGTCTTACCCCTTGATTATTATATAGTTTTCTTTGAAATCAATTTTATGTGTTCATTAAATTTTTTGTTTGATGCTAGAAGGATGTAGAACCAAATGGCAATTAGTGCATATTTTCATATTATGATATTTTTAATGTTTAGAGCACATAGTTTCTTTCAATAATGGTTTGCCTATTTCTCTGTTATGTTGATTGGTTGTGGCCTTTTTTGTTAAGGTATTCTTATATTGTTATTCTAAAGCAGCCAATTCTCTCAGAGCAAAGTAAACTGTTTTAACTGAATATGATTGTTGTTAGCCACTAGCTAGATTGTATAATCTTGTACATTTAACACTAAAAGCTTTGCTAATAATATCAATACAGCTAGTTGTGATAAATTAATATGGACAATATCATTTCATCAACATTAATAGTATGAAACTAATCCACTAGAAAGAGTTAAACTTCCAAACAATTTATTCTCTTAGCTAGCTACTGAGGACAAGTAGACTACAAAATAACATCCAGCAACTTAAGTCTTCCTGCTTCAATGTTTCTTAATACCTATTGTCTAAAATTTGTAATCTTTTTACTACAAGAAGAGATCACCTCCACTACAATTGCAACTTCTCTGGGAAATTGTGATGAACATAGCAACTTAGCTATAATATATAAACCTTGCAGGGTTTTCATGTGAATTTACAAGAATTGAATTAAATGCCAACATTAGATAACAACAAGAACTCTCCCAATTTGTGTTGAAGTTAGTGTCTTTCCTCTTCTATTTTCTTTGCATTTCATACTTTCTCTTGCTTTAAAATTGACCCCACATTCGTCTTATTAATGAATTTTGTTGTGCCTTCAAACTAAAAAAAAAATGAACACATGTATTTTTTTTTCTTCTATAGGTTTTGCTTGTTAACATGAAAATTTTGCTTATTGATAGCTGATAACCTCATAAAGGACTAGTTTTTATGGATAAGATTGAGGATTAGGCATTACATCATAAATTGAAGCTTTTATCTGCTGCACTTTTATGTGGTTTACAGCTTGTATATGTTTGAAATCATTGAATATTAGGACTTGAACAACTTTGAGAGTGGTTCATGCCACTACGATGCCGAATCGCCCAGAATTGAATTCGTGGTAATCTTGCGGTATAGTGGTCTCCAAGTCATATTCACTCAAAGAGCCTCACTTCTAATTACTAATTAGTTATTCTGAACACCCAAACACTAATTAAAAACACATAAACGTGAGGGGGGTTTTGTTGACAGTAATAACGGAAGTGGTAACAAAACAGCAACAATGAACAACAGCAGCAAAATATCAGCAGAACAAGTTTGACAATAACAGAAAGCCATGCAACCAGCCACTAGGATTTATGGGAGTATAACCATCATCACTTAGCTCATTGATTCAGTTTTGTTCTCATTTCACCACTTGGTTCTTTATAAAAAAAAATGATTCCAGAGTAATATCCAGAATTTAATACTACTAACTATAGCCAAGAACATCTTCATTAACTATAACTAGATGCATTTCAAAGGAAAGCCTCAACCAAATCAAGTTAAATATCATCTAACTAGCTATTTCGTTTCACTCACTTTTCTAATCAGTCAAGCAAGGTTATATCTCATATATAAATCTGTTTATGCTCTTTCAAATTCAAACCAAAATCTGACAGCAACATAAACATATAAGCATAACAGAACGAGATGAGATGAAATGAAGAATAAAACACTTATCTTGCACTTTCAGTTCAAGCTAAAACATCCCAAGGTCCTAGTGACTGATTACAATGGAGATTTAGCCCTCCATGAGAGCAGGACAACAAAAGAGAAGAAGGAAAACAGAGTGCAAGAGAGAGTTACGAAAATTGCTAAGTTTAGAAAATAAAAGTATCCTCTGATTTTTAAAAACTGATGCCTTCAATGCCTTAGAGAATATTCTACCCTAGATGCCTCTTGGATGCCTCCTTGGTGCTTCTTCCATGATGTGGGCAGCAAGACAACAGCAGAAAAGTGGCAACAGCAGCAGACAAATTACTCTACTGCTTTGCTGTTTCTGTCTGCTATTGATTGCTGCAAGAGGTCCATGCTGTCAAAACAGAAATTACATTCCCCTTTGCTGTAAAGTGTAGAACAGTGGGGACCAGAAATCCAGTCAGCCCTAGTCAACCATTCAATGCCCAGTCAGCATGTCCAAGTAGCCTCCAAGTAAGCAAAACGTCCATGTCAGCATTTTTCTCTCCAATAATTAGATCTGAAATTAAGCACATGAATTAATTGGGATAAAGTTATGAATTTGAATCATATTAATTTTATAATTAATTTACATCCAATAAATTCAAAATATAATAAAATAGGAGAGTTGGCAACATTGAAATAGCAATAGGACTAAGATAGGGACTAAAAAGTATATAAAAATGCCCGATATCAAATCTCTCACACTTAGCCTTTTTGCACTCCTGGGCAAAATAATATTCAGAACACCAAAAGACACCAAAGGAAAAGCGTGGAAAGCATGCTAGAATGGAATAATTAAAATTAGAATGGGCACAACAATGCTACTTTTCTTTTCTCCTTCTTGCTCTTTTGTTTTTTTTTTTTTGGATCTCTGTATGGTATATATATATTTTTTTCATGAAGAGTTGCCAAATTTTTTTTTTTTTGAGTAGCAAGACTGAAATTCAAAACAGCCCACAAATCCTTCTTTTTGCACATGCTCAATTCAATCTATTTTCAAAAGAAAGAGGTTTCTAAAGCTCTTCAAATCTTAAGTTTGGGAAAAAGAAATGAATTGTTTTAAAGTGGGAGAGAGCTAGAAAACACAAGAAAGAAAGGTGGAAGTAAGGTACAAAGTGGCACACAATGGAAACAACACATAGGATGGCTATTTGGCTAGAATGGTTACAAGAAACAAATGCCTAAATCATTTCCAAGCATGTACATATAATGTAGCCTTAACAAAGATTCAAGACAAATTCTAGAGTAAAAATCATGATAGGGAATACACACAACAAGAAAGAATATTATTTTGCAGTGAAGGCTCAAATTCTCACTGTTTAAAGACTATTGCTAAAAATTCATTAAAAAAAAAACAACGTCATTGCCATTTTACTTGAGTTCCTTAGAAAAAGAAGACTGAATTCTTTTCATGCTAAGTCAATTCACAACTTAAGCTATTTCACCATATATGCTTTCACACAAAAACTTCATCAATTTTTCAAAAAATAGAGCATCAAATTCGGACAGAACAGAGCAGCAAAATTCTGCACTGTAGAAATTCTGGCGACTCAGCTTTACTGACCCAAAACTACACCAAAACAAATGCGAAAGACATCAAATAAAATTCTACAGCTAGAAGACATATAAAGCTTTAAAAACATGTAAAGAAACTAGCAAAATTCTAGCCAATTAGTATAGAAATTCATGCAAGACAGCTCAAAAATTCTAGACAGAAACAGAGAAAACAGAGGAGACAGCAGGAAATTTTTTTTTTTTTGAAAATAAGCTTCAATTAAATTCTCTCCCCCCACACTTAAACATTGCATTGTCCTCAATGAAAATTATTACCAAACATCAAATAAAATGAAGAGGACATAAATTAAAAAGGAAGGAAAGAGTACGACCTTATCATGGAGCCGGAACATTGTAGAGTTAGATTTCTTCTACAGTTTCTTCTTTGAAGCCCTCGTAGAACTTCTTCAACCTTTGCCCATTTACCATGAACTGCTTGTTGGTGGCCTCATTTTGAATTTCTACTGCACCAAAAGGAAAGACATTAGTAATAACAAAAGGGCCAACCCATCTAGAGCGAAGCTTACCGGGCATTAGCTTGAGGCGAGAATTATAGAGAAGGACTTTGTCTCCCACTTGGAATTCTTTTTTTCTCAATTTTCTGATCATGTATAGCTTTTGTCCTCTCTTTATAGATGCGCGCATTCTCATAAGCCGCTAGCCTTAGTTCTTCTAATTCTTGAATTTGTAACTTCCTTTCCTTACCGGCTAGGGTCATGTCCATATTGCATTGCTTAACCGCCCAATATGCCTTGTGTGCAATCTTCACCGGCAAGTGACATGCTTTACCAAATACCAAACGGTATGGAGACATGCCGATGGGAGTCTTGAAAGTGGTTCTATAGGCCCAAAGCCCATCTTCAAGCCTCTTGCTCCAATCTTTTCTATTGGGCTATACAGTTTTCTCTAATATTTGCTTTATCTCTCAGTTGGAGACTTCCGCTTGCCCATTGGTTTGGGGGTGATAAGGTGTAGAGGTTTTATGCACCACTCCATATTTCTTTAATAGCTCTTGCATGTTTCTATTGCAAAAGTGTGATCCTTGATCACTGATTATGGCCTTGGGGATACCGAATTTGTAGAAAATATGTGAACGAAGAAAGTCTACAACAATAATAGAATCATCAGTTCGAGTGGCTTTTGCTTCAACCTACTTTGACACATAATCCACAACAACCAAGATATACATAAAGCCAAAAGAAACAGGAAAAGGACCCATGAAATCTATACCCCAAACATCAAAGATATCACAAAAGAGGAGAGGTTGTTGAGACATTTCATTTCTTCTAGACACATTTCCAGTTCTTTGACACCTAGAACAATTCTTGCAAAAATCATAGGCATCCCTAAACAAAGTAGGCCAATATAAACCAGAATCTAATACTTTTCTAGCTGTTCTTTGGGGACCAAAATGTCCACCACATGCAAGAGTATGACAAAAATTCAGCACAGATGCAAATTCATGATTTGAAACACATCTCCTAACAATTTGGTCACTACAAATCTTCCATAAATAAGGGTCATCCCACACATAGTACCTAGCCTCGCTTCTTAATTTGTTCAACTGATGTTTATTTTGGTATGCAGGCAATTCAAATGTAACAAGATAATTCACTAAATCAGCATACCAAGGCTCACTAATACCATGCAAAAGGGAAAAACACTCATCTAGAAAGTGATCTCTAATAGGAAGATGCTCCAAAGGAGGCTCCAAAAGCCTACTTAAATGATCGGCTACTACATTCTCTGCTCCACTCTTATCCTTGATTTCCACATCAAATTCTTGGAGGAGTAGCATCCATCTAAGCAATCTTGGCTTTGCATCCAGTTTCTTCAACAAATATTTCAGTGCTGCATGGTCAGAAAACACAATTACTTTTGAGGCAAGCAAATATGATCTAAATTTTTCTAAAGCAAAAACAATTGTTAAAAACTCCTTCTCCGTGGTTGTGTAATTTGATTGAGCTAAATCAAGGGTGCGGGATGCATAGGCTATGACATGCAACTTCCTCTCTACTCTTTGTGAAAGTACTTCTCCCACAGCAAAATTTGAGGCATCACACATGAGATCAAAGGGAAGTTCCCACCGTGGAGGTTGGATGATAGGAGGGGAGGTAAGTTGCTTCTTCAACTCATCAAAAGCTGACCTGCAAGCATCATTAAAAATGAAATTAGTTTCTTTTTGGAGGAGTTTAGATAGGGGTAGAGCGATCTTACTGAAGTCCTTGATGAATCTTCTATAAAATCCTGCATGGCCAAGAAAAGAGCGAACTTCCCGCACAGAAGCAGGGTAAGACAAAGAGGATATAACATCAACTTTAGCTTTATCTACTTTTATGCCTTGTGATGACACTATATGGCCTAGGACTATCCCTTACTCTACCATGAAATGACATTTCTCATAATTCAAAACCAAATTCTTTTCTATGCATCTATCAAGTACTATCTCCAAATTTTTCAAGCATGCATCAAATGAGTCTCCATAAACAGAAAAATCATCCATGAACACTTCCATGCAATCTTTTAACAAGTCAGAAAATATACTTATCATGCATCTCTGAAAAGTGTCAGGTGCATTGTAGAGACCAAAAGACATGCGTCTATATGCAAAAGTACCAAAGGGACAGGTGAAGGTAGTCTTCTCCTGATCTTCGGGTGCAATGTGAATTTGGAAATATCCAGAAAAACCATCAAGAAAACAATAATGAGACTTTCCAGCAAGTCTTTCAAGCATTTGATCAATAAAAGGAAGAGGAAAATGATCTTTTCTAGTTGCTTGGTTCAACTTCCTGTAATCAATGCAAACACGCCAACTATTTTTCACTCTACTGGGTACTAGCTCATTATTTTCATTTTCTATAACAGTTACCCTGGTTTTCTTTGGCACTACTTGTATCAGACTCACCCACTTACTATCAGAGATAGGATAAATAATACCAGCTTGGAGGAACTTACTTACCTCCTTCTTGACCACATCAAGAATCATGGGGTTAAGTCGTCTTTGGGGCTGCCTGACTGGTTTAGTCTCTTCTTCAAGAAGAATGTGATGCATGCACACAGAAGGACTAATCCCAGGAATGTCTGCTAGAGTCCACCCATGTCACATCCCAAAAATTAAACATGTGAAAAGATATCACTTTTAGGGAAACCTCAGTAGTATCCCAAAATCTTGGACAATCTCAATATCCACAATTACTTATTTAATAAAATTCTCAAACATGAGTTATTCACATAAATTCTATGAGGTCTTACATTCAACCTCTATTATTCATTCCACACGACAGAATTATATTCATCTGATAAGCAAATATAGGCATACATAATCTGATGTTTTTATCTCATCGCAAGCCTAGGAGACCTATAGAAAGTACAGAGCGTTCCTAGTATCCACATTAACAAGTACTGGTATCCCACCAGACAGAAATAGAGAATAATTCTAAGGGGCTTCTAATCTTCAAACGGATACTCTTCTTCCTTGTTTTCTGTATCTGAAAAGATAATCATATGGAGTGTGAGTTTATTTAAAAACTCAGTAAGTAAATAACTGTACTATATAAAATATCAAAAGTACAAATACCACACTTACTCATATAATTAATTGTCTTATACATCGAGTAGTATGGGACTCTAACCCTTTCAAACTCGTGAATAAAATTCTCAAACATGAGTTATTCACATAAATTCTATGAGGTCTTACATTCAACCTCTATTATTCATTCCACACGACAGAATTATATTCATCTGATAAGCAAATATAGGCATACATAATCTGATGTTTTTATCTCATCGCAAGCCTAGGAGACCTATAGAAAGTACAGAGCGTTCCTAGTATCCACATTAACAAGTACTGGTATCCCACCAGACAGAAATAGAGAATAATTCTAAGGGGCTTCTAATCTTCAAACGGATACTCTTCTTCCTTGTTTTCTGTATCTGAAAAGATAATCATATGGAGTGTGAGTTTATTTAAAAACTCAGTAAGTAAATAACTGTACTATATAAAATATCAAAAGTACAAATACCACACTTACTCATATAATTAATTGTCTTATACATCGAGTAGTATGGGACTCTAACCCTTTCAAACTCGTGAATAAAATTCTCAAACATGAGTTATTCACATAAATTCTATGAGGTCTTACATTCAACCTCTATTATTCATTCCACACGACAGAATTATATTCATCTGATAAGCAAATATAGGCATACATAATCTGATGTTTTTATCTCATCGCAAGCCTAGGAGACCTATAGAAAGTACAGAGCGTTCCTAGTATCCACATTAACAAGTACTGGTATCCCACCAGACAGAAATAGAGAATAATTCTAAGGGGCTTCTAATCTTCAAACGGATACTCTTCTTCCTTGTTTTCTGTATCTGAAAAGATAATCATATGGAGTGTGAGTTTATTTAAAAACTCAGTAAGTAAATAACTGTACTATATAAAATATCAAAAGTACAAATACCACACTTACTCATATAATTAATTGTCTTATACATCGAGTAGTATGAGACTCTAACCCTTTCAAACTCGTGAATAAGATTTCATAGATATACATCGAGTAGTATGGGACTCTAACCCTTTCAAACTCGTGAATAAGATTTCATAGATATACATCGAGTAGTATGGGACTCTAACCCTTTCAAACTCGTATTTATGATTTCACTTATTTACACCGAGTAGTATGGGACTCTAACGCTTTCAAACTCGTGTATAGTTTTTCATCGTTATGCACTGAGTAGTATGAGACTTTAACCCTTTCAAACTCATGTATTAGATCCCGTAGATCTTTACTCATTAATAAGATAGTGAGAATTTATCACATAATACAATTGCCATGAAATAAAATAATTTCTACATACTCTTATTCTTTTGAATTTCTGTAAAAAAATATACTGATCATCATATACTCTCATATGAAAAATTGATTACTTAATATCCAAATAATATTGTAAATGTGACTTATATTGTACTTTGACTAGTAATATCAAATTAGCTTAGCAAGGTTATTCACTTACCTTGATATTTGTCCAAGTTTACCTTGTTCCACACTAGAATTTGTGTAGGAAAATTTCCTAGTAAAATATATTACAAGAAAACATAAGAAAGGAAACAAAATCACGAAATTATGCAAAATTTTCTGATTGCTACAGTAACGGTTCGCTACAGTAACGTTGACTGCTACAATATCATTGACTGCCGACACTACAGTAACTCGAAAAATTTTTTCAAATTTTCTGGTTGCTACAGTAAATTTGAGTTTTGCAGAAACTTTTCCAGAAAATTTCATCCTTTCCTTTTTTGTTTCAAAACCAGAATCTCAACTTTTTTAACCGACTATAACTCAATCCTAACTCAAAAATAACCTCTAAAACAACTAAGATTCATGAATTATCATCAAAATCTTCAAGAACAAAACCTCCTCTGATCTTCCATATAAACTGAAATTTAAGGAAAATAAGGAGATTAAAACTTACCTTTAATCTCTACCAAGCTTTTGAACCGAACAATTCTAAAAAACAACACCAAATCTATGGGAGAGTTGAGAGGGAAAGTTTGAAGGTTGAGTTGTGAGAGAGTGAATGAAGGAGATGCGAGAAAATGAAACTATAAGGGAGAGAGAGAGAGCTAAAAACTTGAGGGGGGTTAATTGGATAACCCAATGGATATCCATACCCATTGTCCAAACCCTTTTGACCCAACATACAAAATACCTTAATTAATTCTTCAATTAATTATATTCAATCATTTTCTCACACATTCCACTATTCTTTAGAATGTACCCATAAGGTTTAAATATCTAGTCCAGTCATTTAACTCAATTTTCATAAATAATATTCAAATAGAATAATTAAATATGAAAATTAAAAATGACAAAAGTAAATAGCTAAAGTAACGTTGTAATATTCTAAAATACTCTTAAACGAATTATACTCCAAAATTAACGGGTATTACAACCCAATTGCCTTCTTGTTCTTTTTCAGCAAACTTATCAATTTTTGTTCTTGATCAGGCTCTAGATTGTTGGCTACAATCACTGGAAGCTGGTCTCCTACTTCTAGCAAGGCATACTTGAGGTTTTCTGGTAAAGCCTTCAACTCCAATGCAGGTGGTTGGATAGAGGATGGAATTAGGTTTTGTGGAGTCACATCCAAGGAGGCACCTACAAATTCAGATTGCTCAAAGATAGAATCCTTGGCTAAAGAGGAGGAAGGGTTAGCAGCATAAGAGGAAAGAGATGAAGAATGTACAACATTACAGTTTAAATCACTACACCTACAACTACCTAAAACAGAAACAGAATCTAAATCTAAGCTAGAGAAAATTGCAGAATCAGAATACACATCATAATCCAAACCATTATGTAAATTATAATGCAATTCAGAATTGTCAGCAATTAGAGAATTTTCAATTTCAGTGCAAGCATGACAGAATTCAGAACCAGCACAATTGCATTCAAAGGCATCTACCAAATCAGAAAATTCAGGAAAATCAGAAATTAATTCAATTTGGAAATCATCACATGCCTCATCAACTAAGTAATCCAAAAAGTTAACCACATGCACATTGGAATGATTTTTCATAGGATGATTCATGGCATCTAAAATGTTAAAATCAATTTTGTTGCCAGCAAACTCCATTGACAAAGTCCCTTCATGCACATTAATAATGGTTTTTGCAGTTTTCAAAAAAGGTCTACCAAGTATTAATGGTGCATGGCCAGGAGTATTATCATTTTCCATATCAAGTACATAAAAATCAGCAGGAAAAATGAGATCTTAACTCTTACCAGGACATCTTCTAGAACTCATGCTGGATGTGCTGTGCTCCTATTGGCAAGTTGGACAATTACTCCAGTTGGTGAAAGAACACTAATCTTGAGGCTTGAGTATACTGATTTGGGCATAACATTGATTGAGGCTCCCAAATCCAGCATAGCATTGGAGAACTCCATGTTGCCTATTGTGCATGGTATTGTGAAAGTTTCAGGGTCTTTACACTTGGGTGGCATAGGTGATTGGATGAGTGCAGACACATTTCTCCCCAAATTAACTCTCTCATTACCCCTTAAACGCCTCTTATGAGTACACAACTCTTTGAGGAACTTGACATACTTGGGGATTTGTTTAATGGCTTCCAAAAGTGGGATATTAACCTCTATTTTTCTGAAGGTCTCCATGATCTCTTTATCTATGTCAGATTCAGAAGCTTTCCTTGATTGAGTCTGCCTATTGGGGAAAGGAAGAGGAATTTTCTGAACCACTTCTTCATCCTTTTTATTTTGCTCACTGGTTGAAGATGAAGGAACACTTTGCTGGACATTTGATTTTTTTGGTTCAGATTCAGAAGCTGGACTGTCTACTTGCTTGTCACTCCTCAAGATGATGGCACTCACATTGCCTCTTGGGTTGATCACTGGTTGGGATGGCAAACTCCCTGAACCTTGACTTTTCAGCTCATTGACTGTTGTGGCTAACTGACTAATCTTAGTCTCCAAATTCTGCATATTTTTTTTCTGTTCTCTACTGGAACTGAAGAGTGTTGGTAGTCAGTTGCTTCATTAGATCCTCAAGACTAGGCTCAGGTTTCTTCGGTGTTGGAGGAGGTGTATGGCTAGGTTCAGGTTGATTGTATCTTGCATGGGGTGGCTGGTAAGGGGGGTTGGAGGTATTCCTATACTTGAAAGCTGGATGATCACACCACCCAGGGTTGTAGGTGGAGGAATATGGGTCATATCTTTGTTATTGTGGCTGCATGGGTCTACTAGGGAATATACCAACACATGACTCAGTTGGGGTCTCTTGCAGCTGAGGGCACTGATCAGTATGGTGGGTATTCAGGGAACAAATACCATATACTGAATGAGGAAGAGCTTGTTGTTGTGTTCTCTGATTTAATGCCAATTACCTCACCATTGAAGCTAACTCTTCCAATTTATTTTCTATCCTTTGTTGCTCCATGGGAGGTGTTCTTACTTCATTGACAGTAACTACTACTGGATCATTCAGTCTAGTGCCAAACTGTTGTGCATTTTGGGCCATCTTGGCCAACAATTCATTTGTTGTAGTAGGAGTCTTATCCATCAATGCCCCACCAGCAGCTACATCAACTATGTATCTGTCCATAGGCAGTAATCTCTCATAGAAATACTGGATGAGAAGCTGCTTTGAAATTTGATGGTTGGGACATTTTGAACACAACTTCTTAAATCTCTCCCAGTACTCATGTAATGATTCACCACTTGCTTGTCTAATCCCACTGATGTCTTTCCTGATTGCTGCTGTTCTTGAGGCTAGGAAGAATTTTTCTAGGAACATCTTCTTTAGTTCATCCCATCTTGTAATTAAGGCAGTGGGCAAGTAGTAAAGCCAATCCTTGGCTGCCCTATCCAAAGAGAAGGGAAAGGCTATCAATTTGATCTGTTCTTCTCCAACTCCATGTGGTCTCATAGTAGAGCAGACAACGTGAAACTCCTTTAAGTGCTTGTGCGGATCTTCTCCTGCAAGATCATGAAACTTAGGCAACAAATGGATTAGACCATATTTCAGTTCAAAATTAGCATCCAACTCAGGATAATTTATGCACAATAGTTGATAATGCACATCAGGTGCAATCAACTCTTTAATGGATTGTCCTTGCCTATTTTGAGGCACTTATGCATTTTGATTATCCATCCTAGTTGTCCCAACTGACTCAAAATCAGTTGACTCAAACACAATATCAGATTCAAAATCTGATCCTACTTCTATGCTATTGACAGCAAGCTCAACAATTTCAGAAACAAGTTCAGAAACTATACTAGTCCTAATGCTATTGCTTCTTACTAGCCTATAGAAGGTCCTATCAATTTCTGGATCAAAAGGTGGTAAGTCCACGTGACCAGACCTTCTCATATACTAGGAAAGGCAAAAAGTCACAATAAAACAATAAAAACAACTAAATCACTACAAAAGACTCCAACCGATGAAAATCACCAAAAATTGAAGTATCTCAAAAAATATGATTTTTTCATGGAAAAATCCTTCACAAATTGGAGAGACAAACACAAAAAACAGAATTCAAAAATTCAAACTACAAAAATCACACTAAAAATCACAATTAATTAGAAAAATAAAAAAATATTAAAAAATAGAAAATGAGGCCTAAACGATAGAATTTGGCAAAATGGCCGCCCAAGATAATCATGGGGTCAGAACTTGCTTAAAATGCCAAAAACTAGTGGTATACCAATTTTGAGGTCAATCGGAGATAGTAGTTTTTTGTTTATGAATAGTAACCGATAAAAACTCAAAACTTGTAAACTGTTTCAACAATATTAAATAATTTAAAATTAAACAAGCAAACACTTAAACAACTAATTAGATAACTTGGAAGTGAATTGGCTCCTCGGCAACGGCGCCAAAATTCTGGTTCATGCCACTACGATGCCGAATCGCCCAGAATTGAATTCGTGGTAATCTTGCGGTATAGTGGTCTCCAAGTCGTATTCACTCAAGGAGCCTCACTTCTAATTACTAATTAGTTATTCTGAACACCCAAACACTAATTAAAAACACATAAACGTGGGGGGTTTTGTTGACAGTAATAACAGAAGTGGTAACAAAACAACAACAATGAACAACAGCATCAAAATATCAGCAGAACAAGTTTGACAATAACAGAAAGCCATGCAACCAGCCACTAGGATTTATGAGAGTGTAACCATCATCACTTAGCTCATTGATTCGGTTTTGTTCTCATTTCACCACTTGGTTCTTTATAAAAAAGAATGATTCCAGAGTAACATCCAGAATTTAATACTACTAACTATAGCCAAGAATATCTTCATTGACTATAACTAGACACATTTCAAAGGAAAGCCTCAACCAAATCAAGTTAAATATCATCTAACTAGCCATTTTGTTTCACTCACTTTTTTAATCAGTCAAGAAAGGTTATATCTCATATATAAATCTGTCTATGCTTTTTCAAATTCAAACCAAAATCTGACAGCAACATAAACATATAAGCAGAACAGAAATGAGATGAGATGAAATGAAGAATAAAACACTTATCTTGCATTTTCAGTTCAAGCTAAAACATCCCAAGGTTCTAGTGACTGATTACAATGGAGATTTAGCCCTCCATGAGAGCAAGACAGCAAAACAAAAGAAGGACAACAGAGTGCAAGAGAGAGTTACGAAAATTGCTAAGTTCAGAAAATAAAAGTGTCATCTGATTTTTAAAAACTGATGCCTTCAATGCCTTAGAGAATATTCTACCCTAGATGCCTCTTGGATGCCTCCTTGGTGCTTCTTCCATGATATGGGCAGCAAGACAACAACAGAAAAGTGGCAACAGCAGCAGACAAATTACTCTACTGCTTTGCTGTTTCTGTCTGCTATTGATTGCTGCAAGAGGTCCATGCTGTTAAAACAGAAATTACATTCCCCTTTGCTGTAAAGTGTAGAACAGTGGGGACCAGAAATCCAGTCAGCCCTAGTCAACCATTCAATGCCCAGTCAGCATGTCCAGGTAGCCTCCAAGTAAGCAAAATGTCCATGTCAGCATTTTTCTCTCCAATAATTAGATCTGAAATTAAGCACATGAATTAATTGGGATAAAATTATGAATTTGAATCATATTAATTCTATAATTAATTTACACCCAATAAATTCAAAATATAATAAAATAGAAGAGTTGGCAACATTGAAATAGCAATAGGACTAAGATAGGGACTAAAAAGTATATAAAAATGCCCGATATCATAGAGTGCTCCTGAATAGTTTGCAAGAACTTTTGCGAAGAGATAGGCATTAAAGACCCAAAGGTCGGGGTAAGAATATTTAATTATCTCTTAAATATTAAATTAAAGCAAAATGTTTTAACTTCACGTGCTAGTAATTGTATCTGTTGTGGACATGTTAGGCCTGAATTTAGAGCCCCTCATAATGGGGAGTGAATTTCTATCTTCTTCTTGTTACATAACAGGATTTTGGTTGGTGCAAAAAATATTTTGTTTTGGTTATGCTTTTTGTGCTTGTGTTATGATGAAAATAATCCACTGAAAAGCCAGATTAGAAATTAGAATTTATACTTGTTTTCATATGTGAATATTCGCTGCCTTTATCTTTCACACACATATGCAAACACACATCCAAAGCTCTAGAATGCATAATTAATCGCAAAATGTTTCTATTTTGCAGCCAGCTATTGCCTTTGCAATCAAAGAGCAACTTTATGAGGTCAATTAATTTATAGTTTGATTGGTAATATCATGTTCATAATTTATATTTGGTTCAGTTACCATACTCCTAATTTATTATTATATTTAGATTGCAATTCAAAGTGTAGTCTTAGCCAGAGAGAGCCAAATGAGCAAAACGGGACGTCGAGGGTTTGAATCATACTCATAAGGTACCTTAATAATATTAATTATTGGTTGAGAATAGTTATAATATTCCAACACTTTATACCAATGTAAACTTGATTCTTTTCATTTCGTGAATGCTACAATTCTTGATATGATTTAAAAGTAGTAATGTTTCCTTTATAATGCTCGTTCAACAGCTTTAATGTCACGACCCGTTTTCTGGGCACATGACCGGCACAATGATGAATCTCTCATCACTGTAAGCCTTCCGATAAATATATCAAATTTTCTTATCTGAAAATCATAGAGATGATTTGCATGTAATCATAGATTATCAATTTAAAATACATTATTATACTGACATACAAGCCAAATGTCGAACCCCTGAACTAGATGTCCTAGACGATTACAGAGCAACATAATCTATAACAGAAGAGAGGTCTACCCGACAACGGGAAGGTCCAAAGTGATCTACTCCTCTAGCAGATATTCTTCGATGGCAACCTGATCTGAACAAAAAGGTTGTACAAACAATGTGAGCTTTTAAACTCAATGAGCGAATCGGCCTCGCATTAATAAAATTCAAATACATTACCAGTCATGCAAGCATATCCAAAGGCTCATACTCAACCAATAGACAGAAGATAAAAATTTATCCAATTCAACAAACGTTACTAGTACTCGTCAATGGCAATATATCCCGGAGAGCGCACACAGGCCGGCTCACCAATTATGTATATTTCCGCCATGACGCACAACATCATCCTCTTACATACAAGATAAAAATTCATCCAATTCAACAAACGTTACTAGTACTCGTCAATGGCAATATATCCCGGAGAGCGCACACAGGCCGGCTCACCAATTATGTATATTTCCGCCATGACGCACAACCTCATCCTGTTAGCTAGGGCGCCTCACGGATTTATCACCAATCCGGGCTATATCCCTAATGAGGGAATCGTTGTCTCTACACTCATTGGTCAAGACACCCTGTCAACCGGGTTTTTCGCCTTGCCGTGAGAGGGGGTACTGTCCCGCTCAATCACAATCAATAGCATTTCATATCATAATCAGAAGCTCAATATAATATTCATCCATATAACAGGTATAGTATATAACTATATTATGGATTTATAAACCACATATCAAGATAACAATTAATCCATTTTTGAAAACATTCAAACTTCACATCATCATAAGATACTTATTTTATTTTATCCATACTTATGGATTAATTATCTTATTTAGATTCGTCATTCTGAATCCAATTTCCCCTATGAATCTTGGGAGTGTCCTACGACATACTTTTTATCACCAGTAATGCTAAAACTCTATTAAAACGGGGTCGTTTCACTCACCTGGATTCCGTACGAATATCGCTTCTCTAAGTCGTTACAGATAAGAGTACACAGATGAATTTCAGTATTCCGCTACGGAGATTTTCATGAAAGATTAGAGAAAACAAGTTAGGATTGTTTTCATACAGATACTGTTCATACATACGGTACTATTCATATATACAGTCACTATTCATATATACGGTCACTATTCATACGTATGAATACTATTTTTACGTATGGATACTATTTATATGTACGGTTACTATTCATACGATTACTATTCATACGTACGGGTACTATTCATACCAGAAATAGAGAATACAATCTGTAAAAGAGTACACCAGGTAAGTTCCCAGGAAAGAGTGGAGGGTCACACTGGACACACTTAAAAACCAGGTCTTTCCTTAGCCAGAACTTTCCTAGACATGTATTCTTCACAGTTTACATTCTATTTCGGTAATCAGAGAATCAAAATAACATATAAACAGCTAAGGACAGTTTTTCTGATGTGGAAGATCGGCCAAAACCGCAACCACAGAGCATACTTAAGAAATTAACTTCTAAAATTTGAAAGACATAGAAAGGGCATAGTATCCTTACCTAAGCTGAAAAGGAAAGGCCCAAAATCTCAGAGGCCTAGCTTTGGAGTAAGAGAAACTTAAGGAGAGAAGAAGAGAAGTTGAAGGTGTGAGTTTAGAAGTGAAATGGAAGGGCCTATTTATAGCAAAAGTCAAGGGTAATATTTGACACTATGCGCTATTAAAATATTCAATTTACTATTCATGAAAATGACATTTTTAATAATGTAGTTACTGTGCATCTCGAAAATTTAATACTATTGGAAACTTAAAAGGGAAAAATATCCTTTCACCTTAATCCTTTAAGTTTCTTTTCAATTCAGTCCTTTCACTTTAGTCCCTGAGGGTATTTTCACACATAAAACGTCAGTTTCTCCTACGAACTTCTTTCTAGTTTTCTCTTATGACCAAACAACATCTAGTACTTGACATTTCGATTGTATAAATGAACAGTATCATATACGTAAATAGTATTATACTGGTGAATAGTACCATATACTGAAATAGTAACAGTAGTTTGTAAACAAATATTTATATTTTATTTTTCTTGGGTATTACATTTAAAACCTAAGGTAAGAATCATTGAAATGATTTTTGGATGCTATTTATTTGCTACATATTATAATAAAATTATTTCTGCATCTTCACTTAAGCTTAAGCTTATGAGTTGTAGTATTTGAGCCTCTATAACTATGCAATCTTATCCACACTTCAAGCCTAAAAGTCTTTCATGTGAAGGTGCATGGATTATTTTCAACATACCCCTTCAGCTTTATAATTTCTCCACTCCTTTACCAAAACTTGAAAATTTCTTGAAATGGCCTTTCCCTTCTCTTTGATTTCTAACAAATATCTTTGAGTATTGTTCATATGTTTAGCTTAATAAGATTTTACACTACATAATGATTTAGGTTTACTCAAATGAACTTGAGACCAATCAAGTTCAAATTTATTTCAAAATGACCTCCTCTGTTTCATCCTATCCCTTCCCACTTGTCTATTACAAATTTTTATAATTTATCATAGCTTTACTTCACTTCTATTTTTTGTCTAGGTTCTCTTGTTCAGTTCAAATGGTTTGCTTCAATTCTTCTTGGTTTGTGTATTGATTGTTAAAGCTTGTTTGAGTTCACTCCTCAAGTATTTTGGGTATTTATTTTTTGACTTCTGGCTTGTTTTGTGTGACTTGGTGTGCTAGACTATGTGTGCATATGTTAAAATATTCATGAGCTTTCACTTAAAACAATTTAATTATAGTTCACCCAAAATAGAAAGCGAGAACCTTGACCTGGTGGATTTTACACGTGATTCTAGAAAATGGACCCTTCTATAAGAATCAATAGAGAGGAAATGAGAAAAAAATACTAATGGGCTGATAGTTATTGTAGCTTTACTTCACTTCCATTTTTTGTCTATGTTCTCTTGTTCAGTTCAAATGGTTTGTTTCAATTCTTCTTAGTTTGTGTATTGATGTTAAAGCTTGTTTGAGTTTACTCCTTAAGTATATTGGGTATTTATTTTTTGATTTCTGGCTTGGTTTGTGTGACTTGGTGCTACTAGACTATGTCTGCATTATGTTAAAATATTCATGACCCTTCACTTAAAATAATTTAATTATAGTTCATCCAAAATAAAAAGCGAGAACCTTGACCCAGTGGATTTTACACATGATTCTAGAAAATGGACCCTTCTATAAGAATCAATAGAGAGGAAAATGAGAAAAAAAAAATACTAATGAGCTGATGGTTGTCATGATGGGCTCTTTATATATATATATATATATATATTAATTTTTTTATTACAAAGATTTGAGAGTTATCTTTTCTTAGGTTGTTCAATTGTACTTATGGATGTAGGCAATATGCTTGAGAGAGATGGAAGATGTCACATCTTTAGAAGATAAGTTGGGCATGCCATTGTCTAAGCAAGAAAGAATTAGGATGGGTGTAAGCAAACTTAGGTTATTCTTGGAAGAAATGCCACAAAAGAGGTAGAAATTAGACATGATTTTATTTTCTTAATAGGTCATGAATTTGTATATATTCTATCCTAAATCATTGAGAATGCTTGCAAGGTATTTGGATAGCATATCATTGATCATTCCTCTTCATGAGAAAGAGTACCATAGTGTAACAATGAGATTAAAGGATATTAGTCAAGAATTGAGGTATGTGAAACTTTAGAAATATCATGCTGTATGATCTGCAACTGGTGGAAGCAACACTGATCAATTTGTCTTTATATTTTTTTTATTATGTCTATTTCTTTTAACCTGATCAACTTTATCCTTTCTTCCAATTGTATGTAGTTCAATGGATGAAGCCAAACTAAAGGAGAAAGGAAGTTGTGAATTTAAATCTCTTTGCAGTATATGATCCTACATTCTTGGGTTAGCTTCCATGTTGGGAATATAAAACTCCTACCAAGGGATTTTTTGAGTTTTACTATATGTCTAGCTTGTGGAGTGAACTTCTCACATTTAAGGAACAGCTTGTTTGTTCAATATTCCATACGGATTTCCATAGGCGAGCCAGCTCAGATTTCTATACCTATTAGAATTCATAGTGCTAGAAATTTGAAGATAAACTTCCTTTTAATGCTACATGGTGTTATCTCCAATTAGGCTATGCTTCTAGACAAAGATAATTTTATATCTTAGGGGTATCATAACCAAAATGTGTTGGTGATTAAAATATCTTTGACGCTTAATGATAGTTTGTTGATGATTGATGCATGATTTAATACTCTTATTTGTTCTATTATATTATGTTAACTCTTATTTTTCTTAAAATTCTTAGAATAGATATTAGCAGGTTATAGGCATCTATATTTTTTTTAAAAAAATAAAATTTAATTATTTACCATGGTTTAAACCGTGGCAAACATTTGTGTAAAAAAAATATTTTTTAAAAAAATTAAATCATTAGCCACGGTTAAAACCGTGGCTAATATTTTGTAAAAAAAAGAGTTTTTTTGAAAATTTCAAATAAATTGGCTACATTGTGAACCATGGCAATAGGAAAGATAGACACGGTTTTAACCATAGCTAATGAATTTTACGATGGTTTTTATAACCATGGCTAATAATAATACCCATGCCGAATTTTGCTATAAATTTTGTAACGGTGATAACACTATGTTAGCCACGGTTTTAAAACACCAATTTTTTTGTAGTGTTATGAACTACATGGCTAAGAATGTGGGTATAGGCATATATATGTGGATGATCATATATATATATATATATACACACACACCTACACTACCTTCGAGATGGAAACAAAGAAGTTATAGCACATATATGTGTGATGAGATTCGTATATTGAGACATGATTAAGTGAATAATTGGTGATGTAAGAATATTTATGTGACTACTGAGTGAATAAGAATATTTATGTGACTGCTAAGTGAATGATGTATAAATACCTATAGATGATATGCAAATATAAATGGGCTTTATATATGTGGCACAATATGAATGGTGATATTATCTAGATTATGAATAATTAAGGTTGCTCACATAATAGTCTTAGCTCTATGGATTGTGATTCTTTATATTGTATTGCTTATGGTTAGATGGTTATTAATTGTTGAATGGTTAATGAAGAGTGTTACATTATACTTATGTGATGAATCATCATGCATAATATTTATTCCTTGTGGACATATATATGTAAATACGAGTGACTCTAATTGCTAAGGTTGATGCATTGAGGGAAGAGTCCTAAAATACTAATGGAAGCCCATAGGGGCTAAATCAATTTAGAAGACTTAAATTCTAGAACGGTGCATTAATGGGTTGTTAGTGGAATTGTCTGATAATACAATATTCCTCGAGAATGCCACGCTTGAGATACCACATTGTGAAGAAAAGGTGATGAATGTTTCATACCACTTATGTGGAGGAAAGGTGAGGGAATCATTACATAACTCTTATTGTGAAATCGGCCATGGTGGTCTTATTGTGAATCGGCCTCGGTGGCCTTATGATTATGATTTAGCATCGGTGGCCTCGTTGTAATGAATTGACCTCGATGGTCTCTTTTTACGAATTAATTTTGATGGCTTCTCTTCTATAAGTGAATTGATTGTGGAACAAATTAGATGATTCATGTATATATTTATGTCTGTGTTTTAATTGTAAATTTTGGTTATACTCTTGTATGCTCTCGGTTGTGGTTCAATCTAAAATATGGTCTGAGTTAGATTTGGGATTAGATGTTCTTGTGGACGTCCTCCTCCCCTGTTTGAGGCACTAAGTAGGTTACTTTATGATATTCCTCACCGAGTAACTTTTGTACTCACTCCTTTTTCCTATGTGCCTCTTGCAGGTTTTTGCTCAATTAGTGAGTTTCCGTAAGAGGAGTAGCGAAGTCTCTAAGTCCATGACCTGTTTTGGCTTTGGGTTAATGGTGTGTATCCGGATATGTATGGGTTGTCGAGTCGCTTTTTAGTGAATAAAACTTCTAGATATATATTGAGTATTGTGGATTGTGTTTGAATTAACTGATAATGTAACGTAATGAAATCGTTTTATTATCATATGTTAAGGTTACGCATGCTGAGTGTAAGTGATGTTAGGCTTACAATGGTGGTGTAAACCCCACCGCCATGCTGGTCATGTTCTTGAATTTGGGGCGTGGCAAAACTCAAATGGTTTCATTCTGAATCAATCCAAATATGCTCAAGACCTGCTGGAAAAATTCTCTATGGATTAAGTAAACACATATCCTACTCTTATGACACTGAATTTATCCTTATTTGCTATTGAGGGGTAACAAATGCAAGATCCAACAAGTTACAGAAGTGCAATAGGAGGCTTACAATACTTGACTTACACTTGACCATATTTAAGTTTGTTGTTAATAAATTGAGCCAGTATTTAGCTACTTCAACTACTGAATATTGGAAGGCTTTGAAGAGAGTTTTTTGTTATTTGAAGAGAATACTACATGTTGTTCTGTTTATTAAAGCAAACACTCATTAGCATTTGTCAAACTCTCCATTATCCATAACGGGTTTTTTAGATGCTGACTAGGCCGCTTCAAAAGATGACAGGAAATTTGTTGGGGGATACTGTGTATATCTTGGTGACATCCTTATTTCTTGGTCCTCTCGCAAGCAAAATGCAGTGGTAAGGTCTAGCCAGAATCTGAGTATATATCCCTCTTGAACTTGGCAGCTAAAGTTGTTTGGGTTAAGTCTCTACTGTTAGAAATACAGTTTCCATCTACTGATCCAACTATCTTATGGTGGGATAATCTAAGTGTTAGGTCTCTGGCTTCAAACCCAATTTTTCATGCTAAGACCAAACCTATAGAGTTTTATCCGTGATAAAATCCAAAAAAAAAGTAATGGAAGTTAGGCATGTGCCTACACATGATCAGACAACAAACATTCTCACAAGTCCTTGTCTCACTCATGTTTCTCCTTCCTGCGAGACAAACTTGGGGTTGTTTTTCACTCACCCCTTCGTTTGAGGGGGAATATTGAGAACATAATACAAAAGGAAATCAGGAAGGGCAGTTAATTCATTAGCATAACTAGCATAACTAACAACTGATAGATTTTTTATTTTCTTTACTTAAGTTCTTTTGCAACAATTTGTTATTCTTTTTCCTGAAGTCATGGATCTAAAGCCAGCTATACACCATCACCATAAACATGATTTGTAATTGTGCAATATAAATATACAAAGCCTCAGCCTTAGTAATCATCCTGAGCTGAATTCATTAAGACCCTTGCCTTTCTATTTTCTTGTTTTTCAAGGCTATTTATTCTTTTAACATCTAAATACATATAAATAATTTATGAAAAAAATTATATTCAAATAAATTATTAAATGAATATATTTTATTAAAAAATTGATAAAGTCGAAAGTAAAATGGCAAGAGAAAACTAAAACCAAAATTAATAATACCTTTAAAAAGTTTTAAGACTTATCACAAAATCTAAACCATTAAGATATTTTTAGACCTATTGAGAATTTAAAAAAATTAAAAAAAAAACACATTTATTAGTTTGAAATATGAATAAATCAAATTCATATCTTTGAGTACAAACAAAGGCCACCTAAGATGTGACTGATAAATTAGCACCGTTTAGCGGGGCATATATGAAAGAACTTATTTGTTGAAGTGTAAAAGTTTGAGGGCTTAGTTATCAATTTTAAAAATTTAAGATTCAGGAAAACTTTGCTTAGTTATCAATTTTAAAAATTTAAGATTCAGGAAAACTTTTTGTTTTTATAGAAATCCACTTATTATAAATTTAATTTCTTTTATTAAAATATCTTTGCAAAAAATAGATGATAAATTGATCTAAATTATTTTTTAATAAATTAATGTTAAATATCACGCGGGCTATTAATTATTTTATTGATGACATTCGATTAAAAGCAATTAGTTAAAAATAAAAAATAGAAATCAAGTCAAATGAATCATTCTGCTTGTCGTTTGACCCGTTGTGTCTCTTCAGAATTTATCTTTTTTCCTCTTCAAATGGCCTTAAAATCAAATGCCGAAAAGATAATATATAGTAAACCTCCTCCTGGAAAAATGAGGTTTTTCAAAAAGATTCAAGAAGAAATTCTAGGTTGGATGGTTGAGAATTTCTGAGGCCAGTCATATTTTGATTCTTTTCACTTTCACAAAAACCTATTATAAGACATTTATATGTATTAAATGAAACTTTCTATATATATATATATATATATATATATTGTTCTTGATTATGATACGTTAATTTAACAATTAAATTGTTAACTTTTTATATTTTATACAATTCTATATATAACTTTCAAATATGTTTTAAAGAACTAAACTATTAATTGATTAATTCTTCTCAAACACACTTGAAGTTTTTTTTTTTCTCAATAACACAAACATCAATTTTATTTTTATATAAATAATCAATACAACGCTTCATATGCATCTAGGACATGCTATTTGGTAGGTGAAAGACAACCATACCATCGCTTTTTTTTTTTTTAAATAACTTAATTGACGGTTGGTGATACATTTTAAATATTTAAGATATCATTTTATTTATTTTTATTAAAAGGAAGATCGAACTTTAATTCCAAAGCCCATGAGACTTATCAAACTTTAATTCCTAAGCCCATGAGACTTAGTTTCATCCATTTGAGCTCAGAGAAGATATCATTCCATTTTAGTTACACTACTCTTTCTTTTTTTAAGGGTTCAAATTGCATGATTTTTTTAATTTTAAAAATAATATATTATTCAGTGACAATTATTTGATCAAATTAAAGAACTCTTATATTTATTACTTATATAATATAATAATTACTAAATATAATGTATACATTTGATTGACATAAACTATTCACATAATTTTTTAAGATTAACTGATTAAATAAGAAGAATAATTAATAGAGATATTTTTATTTCAAAAATATTATAACTTGTATATTAAATGTATAAATAAATCTAAGAATTATCAGAAATTTAATAATAAGTAAATTTTTTATCTTTAATATGTGGAAATCAAATATTTGGAATATTTATTTGGATAAATTATATTTTTAGTAAAAATTAATATTGTTGTCACAATTATTTTAAGCATCTTTTTATTTCTAAAATTAAAAGGATTCTTCAGTTCCATTACCTTTTTAATATAAAGAATCATTTAAATAAGGACTAAAATTATAGGGCAAATTACACATAACCCCCATAAATTTTGAGGTCTTGGTAATTTACTCCAATGAACTTCCAAACCTAGTAAAAGACTCCTTTTAACTTTTAAATATTTGCAAAAGATCCCATTGGTTAAGTTCATTGTCAAATTGATTGTTAGTCAATAGTCCAATCTATTTTTTTCATGTTCATCTAGCATAAATGTGCCATATTGACATTGATCTGCTAAGGGTATATTTGTCCTTTCAACCTAACAAATTTAGCAAATTAATAAATCAAGAAAAAGCAAAAATTACACATAAAAAATAATGAAAATTGAATCAAAACTATTGTGTTTCAAATTTGATTATATATGAAAACAAATTGACTGAACCATTAACTAACGATTAATTTGACAGTCAACATAACAAAGGAAAACTTTTGCAAATATTTAAAAGTCGAAAGGAACCTTTTGTTAGGTTTAGAAGTTTATAGAGATAAATTTCAAGCACCTTAAAATTCACAGGATTTTGTGCAATTTTCCCAGATTTGTATATATATATATATATATTTGCTATCATATTATTCACTAAATATTGATCTTTGTTAAAAATTAATTATACAATGTAAATTGTAAAAGTTATAAGATTATATATTTATGATTTTTTAATTAAAGAATCTTGATGATAAATATTTTGTTTTATTCAATGTATCTAGATGAGATTATTTAATAATTTATATTGATTTTAAAAAAAATTATATTATTAATTTTTTTTTAAATATAACATTAATCTCAACCATGTATTAGAGAAAGGGAATATGGATACTCGCAAATGTCCATTTGTGGTAATCAGGTGGTCCCACCACCATCAGGCTCTGAAGTCATCCTCCTGACGAAAGCACAAACATCAAGAAGCAACTTGAAAATGGAGTCCCATTCCCTACGGTACTACAAATAAACACGTCTCATTCCTTGCATTCTCATATACCACCAACCATCTCATCTTCCGTTCTCTTCACAGACAGTATAGCTATCCTCCTCACTGCTCCGTGATGACCGCCACAACTGTCTCCGCAGTCGACGGAAGGCCTCCGCTGCTGTTATCGGACCTCGCCTCCTCCGTGAGCCGCGTGCCGTCGAATTTCGTCAGGCCGGTCAGCGAGCGTCCGAATCTAGACGACGTTGAATCCTGCGATACTGCGTCCATTCCTGTGATCGATCTTCGAGATCTCGATGGTCCGAACCGCTCGAACACCATCCAGAAGATCGGTGAAGCTTGTGAAAACTACGGTTTCTTTCAGGTACGCTTACCAAGAAAGAATCGTAACGTTCCGACTAGCTCCTGGATTAACGTTGGCGGTTGAGAAGCACGTGTAACATACATCACACCAAAAACAAAAAAAGATATTCAAATATAAGAATAAATTATACCTATGTATATACAAGTTTTAAGAATTACATATAAACTTTTTAATATATATATATATATATATATAGTGATATTGCGATTATAAAATATGTTATATTTTAATCGAAGTCTATTTTTTAGGTTAAAATTTAACCGTAGGCAATTTTTTTATGTTTAAGAAATAACTCTCTCTTAACTAAGTTATATAGATCAGAAGTGTATCAGTAGAAATAATTATAGAAATAAAAATTTAAATTTAGAAATAGTTGTTGTAGGCAAATTTTTTATGTTTAACAAATAACTCTCTCTTAACTAAGTTTTATAGATCAAAAGTGTATTTGTAGAAATAATTAGTGAAATAAAAATTTAAATTTTTAATTTTTGCATTACAATGATTTTTGAAATCTAAATCTAAATAAAGACGAAGTATAAATAAATAAAATGGATAATAGCAAAAAAGTTGCACATAATCAAGAATGAAATAAGTTTCTTTTTTTTGGCTCAAGAAAAGAACCTAATATATCCTTAATGGAGGACATTTCAGTCAAATTTCGGTGTTTATCTTTTATAATTTTGAAATAAGGTTATGAAGCATGGAGTTCCGGAGGAGGTGGTTGAGAAAATGGTGAGAGTGTCGAGGGGATTTTTCGAGTTACCACAGAGTGAGAGGTTGAAGAATTACTCGGAAGACCCCAGGAAGACAACTAGGCTGTCCACTAGTTTCAACGTCAACACTGAGAAGGTCTCCAACTGGAGGGATTACCTAAGACTTCACTGTCACCCTCTCCAGAACTACATCCATGAATGGCCTACCAATCCTACCTCTTTCAGGTGTGTATGTACTCTTTCTTACTCATAAATGTTTAAAAAATTAGATCGAGCCGACTGGATAATTGGTTAATTTGTTAGGTCTACGATCTGATTTAGATTAGTGAATCGAAAGATATTTAAATCGGTAAAAAATTGGTTTAAACGATCTCAAATTGATAAAATCGATAAAATCGGCTAGTTTAACTATTTTTTTTGAATATTTTGAATATTTTTATTTTTTTTTAAATTTTTACTGAATATTATTATGTATTTTTAAGAAATCTTTAAAAAATTAAACTATTAGAAGAAGATTTAAAACTGTTATAAATAATATATTTATAATATGTCTTGAATATTTTAATATTTTAATATCTGTAACATATACATTAATTATATATTTTAATTTTTTAATATATTTTAAGTATCATCAGTTCGAATATGGTCCGATTGTTGACTCTTAAACCGATGCCTTAAACAGTTCAATGATCAGTCCGATTTCCTGAATCTTGTTAATTACTCACTTTTGTTCATAACATCCTAATCTCCATCCCACCTTATTTTTAAGGAAAAAAAGTTTAGGTTTATTTTTTTATATATTTGTTATCAAAATTTTTAATAAAAATATGAGAAGTATTCGATTTTCCAATTAGAATACAATTTTTATATCTTTTATAACTCATCATCGTATAATTAATTTTTCAAAACACGTTTTACATATATGTTGCTTTTAGTGAAAAAATTGATAATAAGATATAAGAAATTTTATATGAGTCTTTTTCTATTTCTAATTGAGGTTAACTATCTTAACAAAATTGATCTAGTGATGTAAGAAAGAGATAATTAAGAACAGGACGCGTGAGCTCCATACAAAAGGGTGTTGATTGGGTTAGAGTAAATTTGCCAACTTGCCAAACCAAACACAATCGTATAATTGAGTTGGCCAATTGGTTTGAATTCATTAATTGTGATTAATGGTTTGGATTATGTGTAGGAAATTATACCAATCTGAATCAGCACACTCAACATGCCAGATTGCCACTTATTCTCCTTCTATATTTTTTTGAATATTTAAATTTGATGTTTCATTGAATTATAAAGATATTTTTAATTTTTGATATTTAAATTAAGCTCAAAATTCAATATTAATTTTTTATAATTTAAAAAGATATTGGAAATGTGATAATTTTTTTTATTTTAAAAAAAAGACCAATTCACGACCAAATCCAAATCATAACTTCCTCAAGTACAAAATGAGCTGGTTCAATTTAAATGGCAAAATTTTTAAAACTCAACTAAAGCCACCATAATTTAATTGGTTCGTTTTGAAAAACTTCCTCAATGACTCATGTATGCTGTACCATTAGAAGTTAAGTTTAGTGGAAAAAATTAATTTTTTATAAGACAGTGAATTACGGTTTGCATTTCTATTGAAAGAGGTGTTTATATTTAATACTCAATAGTATCATGAATATGATTATATATCTTCCGTACAAAAAACATATGTAGAAAACTAAAAGAAAACTAATATACACTGCTCCTTTATAAACATATATGGAATCTACGTCCCTCCTTCTAACTATTTTCTTACAATAAGCACAATAACAGTTTTGAGGGGGAGACAAAAACATTTAAATTACAGATAACACTTTGAGATCCCATTATCTATGTGTAATAATGTTATAAATCTGTAATGTTGTGTGCATGTTTATGTGGGGACAGAGAAGACGTGGGTGAGTACTGCATAAGAATGCGAGAGTTGGCACTGAGATTGCTAGAGGCGATATCAGAGAGCTTGGGATTAGAGAGGGATTACATAGACAAAGCCCTAGGGCAGCACGGGCAGCACATGGCCATCAACTACTATCCTCCGTGTCCCGAGCCAGAGCTGACCTACGGGCTGCCCGGCCACGCTGACCCCAACGTCATCACCATCCTGCTCCAAGACGACGTCGCAGGCTTGCAAGTCCTCAGGGACGACAAGTGGGTTGCTGTTAACCCCATTCCCAACACCTTCACCGTCAATATTGGGGACCAAATTCAGGTAACTTCCTCCCTCCCAAATTTCACCTATAGTTTCTTTGCTTGTCAAGCATCATGCTTGATGTTTGAGAGTTAACAATTGATGTGAGTTTTACACAAATCGTTAGAGTTCACGCCGATCGAATGGCTCTCGTATACTAAATACACGTTCAACATGTCAAAAGACCGTGTGCCCAAATTTCCTCTTGTGCATTGTCGAATTGTGTGCTACTCGTTTTCTTTCTAATTTGGGAGAGCAAAGCCACCTAGTTGCACTTCAGCCATAGGATGACATATCAAATGACCAGCATGAGAACATGAGACTCCTATGTTCTTTTGAAAATGGGAGCTGACTTGTTCTCAACTTCCGGTTGTGTATAGTTTTTAACTTTTTGTGGAATAACCTTACTTTTTGGTTTAGTTTTTGAAAAAATGTCACTAACAATTTTAATTCTTAAAATTTAAAATTATTATACAAAGTAATCGATCTGTTTACCTTGTTATTACGATCATTGTTATTTGTCAATGTGCACTTTATGTTAGCATAACAGTGACATAACATCTTAATATATTAATGTGATTGACTAACTCAATTCTTAAATTTTAAAATTGTTATACAAAATAATTCTTTTAAGTTATGCACGAAAAAATTATTTAGTGTAACAATTTTAAAATTTAAAATAATTATCAAAAATTAAGTTGTCATTAAAGTACATCTAACCAAAAGATATATTTACTTTTTTTTTTATATTTTTTTTAACAACCACGGCATATCGATTTTTTTTAAAAAAACTATTTATTGGTCTTGTGAATTATTGGTTTTACTTTTACTTTTACAGAGATGTAAAATAATAACGTACGCCGCTCTGTCTTCACAAAGGACATTATGACTCACACGTCGGCACGAACTTTCATATACTTTGACCGACACTCTTTTGTCCTTTCACTAAACGTTTTAAACGCGCACCTTTTTCTGTATGTGGTCACTATCATTTCGTTTGGAAAGTTTTGAAAAAGTATACATATTTAGTATGGAAGATTAATTAGAATATTTCAAAGCATAAAACTGTCCAGAAGGCAAAAACCTTGATTCAAATAACACCTCCTTTGAATATAAGTATGAGAAAAAATTGATATACGTTTAGTTTCGATTCTTAACTACTCAATTCTTTTTTTTTTTTTACTCCCAATTTTTAAAGTTTTTTTTGCTTTTTAAAAGTTTTGTGCTTTTTTGTCAAAATATTTTTTTTAAAAAAACACCTATCAACAAATATATTATAATTATTATATATAAAAATTTATTTCATACACTGTATCTTTCCTTTTTTTTTTTGTTTCAAAATAAGAATATTTTTACTTTTTTAGCATAAAATCCTAAATATTCTACTAGATTTTATCATATTTTGAAGATTATTTATCTATTATGAAAAATGCTGACCATAAATATTTAGGGTGGTAGAATGTTATATATATGTTTATATAATAAGTAAGACGGGTATTTAATATCAGAAATAAAAGAAACTAGTCGTCTTTACATCATAAATCAATTGTTAACTCGTTTGATTCAAAATTTATTCATGTGAAATTAAAAAAAATATAATTGATATGTTTTAATAGTTGTTGCATCACTCTTAATCATTTATTTGTAATCTAATAATAATTATTCTCTCTTTTCATATCTTATATTAATTTACTTCTCATTCTTTATTTGCCTCCTTGTGTGTGTGTATTCATCATTAAATCATACATTTCGAGCATACTAACTCAGATGTTATCATAAGGACAAGAGCTACTAGTCTCCAAAAGGAACCGGTCTAAATAAATTAATAATAAAAAAAAGCTTTAATGGTAATAAAAAATATATTTGAAAACGATTAGAGAAAGTGGATCTGACACCACGTGTTGTCCGTGAAGGTGATAAGTAACGACAAGTACAAGAGTGTGCTGCATCGCGCAGTAGTGAACTGCGAAAAGGAGAGAATTTCGATTCCAACCTTCTACTGCCCATCGCCGGAAGCTGTGATTGGTCCAGCTCAGCGCCTCATAGACCCTCATCATCCGCCGCTGTACCGCAACTATACCTACAGCGAGTACTATGACAAGTTCTGGAAGAGAGGACTTTCCAAGGAAACCTGTGTCGACATGTTCATGGCTGGAACATGAGTAACTATGTTCACAGTAGTAATTAACCAGTTCTAGTTGTCGTCTTTGTCGCAAATCCATTTCTGTTGTTTCTTTTTTTAAACTCTTTGATAGCTGCTGTAGTCTTTTCATCGCTGCATGAATTTATGATAATCATTCGAGTAAACATATACTCTTGATACATTTTCAATTATTTGCCCTTTAGAGTCTAAGTATTAAACAAGTAAATTCTATAAATTACAAATTTATTATACATTAGTCTTTTGAGTAAATAACTAATTTGGTTAAAACCGCTGCTGAAATTTAAAAAATGTTTTGCGGCGATCTTTAACCATCAATAATTTTAATTTTTTTTCTACATTTCCAATTTTTATTAAAAAAAAACTTGTACTTTTATCTAATTTTTATAAATTATCGCTCTTAATATCTATATTTTCTTCATATATATATATATATATATATATATATATATATATATATATATATATGTATGTATATGTATATGATTAATTTACGTCAATCTCTTTTATCTTATTAAAAGTATAATTATTATAAGCTATAATGTAAAGACATTTTAAATATTTTTTGTAGATTGATAATGGATTTAACTAATCTATTAAAAAATATCTCAAGCTTATTTGACTTGTATTTATGTTTATTGTCTTTTAGAATATCGTTATTAATTATTTCATTACATGAAAAATTTATGTATCAAAGAATTAATAATAAAAAATAAAAATCTTCTAAAAACATTTTTTAAAAGTTTTAAATTTGTTTACAAAACAAATTATCGAAACAGATTTTTTTTTCATTTTCAAATTTATTTTTTAAATAATTTTACAAAATTTATTTTCAAATTTAAAATAAAAGAAACATCCAAACAAAGTTTCTTTTTGACGTCTCTAGAAATTGAGAGCTTGACACTGGTAGAACTTTATTAACCCAAAAAAACTTAGACAAGGCAGAAAAAAATACTGTTAAGACTTTAGGCCCAATTATGTGAAAATTTTCCGGCTTTGTGGTGTTTTTGTTTTGAATTGCGTCTTTGTTGTATTAAGTAACTAACCCCTTTTAGATCCAATGGGGCAATATACGGGCTTTGCACAACAGAATTATGGGCCTGGTTCCTATTTTGAAAATGTGTTTTTGTTTTAAAAACAAATAAAACAATAACAGTTGTTTGGCAAATAATTTTGAAAAAGAAAATTCTTTTATAAATTTGTCTTTAAAATAGAAAAAACAAAACATGTTTTATACTTTTTTTCAACATTGTTTTGAGGAACAATTAAAGGAACATGGTGACATTTTGGTTATTATGTAAGTTTATTAAGGATATTTATGTAAGAGAAAAAACAACATAATTTTAACAACAGCAGCTAAAATAAACAAAATATATTATAACATAGCCGACCCTAGTTGTATTATTTTTGGTTCTCTAGGTTCTAAAAAAAATTGTATTTTTTATCTCATTTTTGTAAAGTTATTACTTTTGGTAGTTATTTTTTCATTTTTAGAGTTTTTTTGGGGTTAATTTGCCCCAATCCATTTTGTAACATCCCAAAAATGTAATGTCTCCTTAATATTTAATAAATTAGGCTAAAGAAAATTTTATTAAGAAATTCCTAAAAAATTAGGAATTAAAAGAGAAAAAAGTTGGGAAATAAAAAATAATAATATTCCTATTAGATAATTTAATATTTTGACGGATAGCATTGAAAGATTAAAATAAGGCAAAAGAAAATGTTAGAAATAATTTTTGAAAAAATAGAAATATCACCCATTTTTATAAGGACCTATTTGTAAATTTAGAAATTTAAGAAGATACCTATTTTAATCTTATCCCAACCTTTTTGCCACTTGGTATTTGACACATAAGAAGCCACTACCATCAACCAATGTTGTCAGAACCGGCCCGGCTATTGACCCAGACAAGCCTTTGGGTCACCGGGTCACTGGTTCAACCGCCGGGTCACCGGGTCAATTGCTGACTCGGATAAATGCATTAAAAAAATTAAAATTATATATATACCTATATATCTTTACAAATAAATTAAAAAATAAATAAAATAAATAATTTACATGTAAATTTCACAATTTAAAGTCATAAACATCCAAAATAATTTCTAAACATCTATAATAATTTAAACATAAAGTCATAAATATTCATAATAATTCATAAAGTCATAAATAAAATCATCCAAATATAATAATTCATATATTTAAAGTCTTAAACATCCATAATAATTTATAAAGTCATTAATAATTAAGAAAAATTACGTAATTTTTAAGAAAAAATTAATTTATCCTCTTTAAATAAAAAATAATAATTTTGATATTTTATTTTATAGTATTTTCAATTTTATTAAAAAAAAATCCACCTCTTGTAGAATTCAAATTAATCCTTTAAATGGCTTGTTATAAATTTAAAGGACTAATTTGAAATCAATATTTATTATAGACTACTTTAAAAACGTTTATTGTCTAACGTAATACTTTGGTATATTTTAACCTTAAGGAGTTAACTTCAATTTTAAATAAAATTTATGAAAATGAAAGAGGAATTTAACTAATATTTTTAGAGAAATAAAGTGAGAATATTATGTTTCAATTTGTTTGTTATGAAACGGTGTAGATATAGAGAAAAAGAAAGCATTAATTTTTAGAGTAAATAAAACAAACTTTTTTTTGAGGATTATTAATCAATTTTAGCCATAAAAAAATTTTAAAATTTTTTTTTTAAAAAAAAATCCGGGTCAATGGTTCGCCGGGTCAATCGGGTCTTGACCGGGTCACGAGCAGACCGGTCTAAAGTACTGACCCGCACCGGGTCATGCCCCGGGTCGCCGGTTTTCGGGTCGACTCGGCCGAGTCGGTCCGGGTCATACAACACTGTCATCAACTCATACACGTAAAATCACCATGCATGTTGAAGCTCCATTTTTGTCTTCCACTTTCAATCATAAAAACTTTCTTCTTTGATAAAAAACACAAGTGATTGAATTATTTGATGTTTGGGTAACTGGTAACAAGTCCCTCAGCTCCGTTTTAGCTATAAATAGCAGCACTTTCCTTTCCTTTTCTGCACCACTAAAACCAACAGAGTACAGTAGCATAATTCATACTTTGTTTTTCCAAGTAAAAACAGAGTCTTGACACGAGAGAGAGAGAGAGAGAGAGAGAGAGAGAGAGAGAGAGAGAGAGAGAGAGAGAGAGAGAGAGAGAGAGAGAGAGAGAGAGAGAGAGAGAGAGAGAGAGAGAGAGAGAGAGAGAGAGAGAGAGAGAGACAGAGACAGAGACAGAGACAGAGATAGAGAGAGAGACAGAGACAGAGACAGAGAGAGAGACAGAGAGAGAGCAGTTTCAAACTCAAATTTTTTTGGGTGTTTTGAGGAGCTACTTGTGTGACTAACTCACAGAAGTTTTAAGGAAGTAGTGGCAGTAATTAGGGATCAAAAACCAAAAGAAAAACCAATAGAAAACACTCAAGAACAACATGAACTTTGGGTAAGTTTTAGGACTTAGATTTTCATTCTTAAAAAGTCTTTCTTTTGCTTAGTTTATGGGTGGAAATGATCAAACATGTCTTAATCTAAGAAGAAGTTCTGGGCTGGTTTGGAGATCAAAAGCATGAGAAAAGAACGTAACTTGCATGATAGGGACTAAAAAGAAATGAAAATTTTACAGGGGTTGATTTAATTTTAGAAAAAATATATTCTGGGACTACAAACTTAGATGAAGTGAAATATAAGCTTAAATCAAACAAAGAAAATAAGAAAAAATTTAGCCAAGGACCTAAGTGAAACCTAATTTATTTTGATTAAATGATTATCTAAACTTTAAATAAATTATCTAATAATATTATATATATATATATATATTAAATATAGCTATATTATGCATAATATTATTAATATATATATATATATATATATCTTATATATATTATACATATTATTCTAATATTTATTTATTTATTTATTTATGCTGCTAACATTCATTTATTTTTGAGCTATGTTATTTAAATTTCTGTAATCTAACATTTAAAATTCATGCAATCAATCTAACATTTTTATATTTATATAGCGCTAACATAATATTTATATATTCATGTTACTTTTATGTATGTATATATATATATATATATGCTAATTCTATAAGTTATATGTATGTATTATATATATATGTTTATTTGATGAAATTAATTATATATCTATATGTTTATTTAATTAAATAAAGTTAATTATATAAAATAATTTATACATTTATTTAATTTGGGCTATATATAAAATCAGACTAAGGACTGAACCCAATAATAAAATTAAAAGGACTATACTAAAACTTGGATAATTTATGATATGGAATAAACTTTTGCAAAAGGACTGTACTAAAACTTGGATCTACCAACCTAAAGCTCTCAAAGGAGTCAAAAGAGTCTCTTCATTCATAGAACCGACTCGTTCTTTTCTGTCCCATGTCTCATCCATCAAAAACCAATCGAGATCTCTAAAATGACAAATCAAAACAACAAATCACAAAAATCAAACTTGAAGATGAAGATCAGAAAAGCTACTCCTATGCTATGCAGCTCGTGACCTCCATCGTGCTTTCCATGATGTTGCAGAGTGCCCTTGAGCTCAAGGTGTTTGACAAAATGTCCCAAAGAGATCGAGGTGCGAAGCTCTCTGTGAAGGACATCGCGAATCAGATCTACGAGAAGAATTCAAAAGCAATAGAAATGGTAGATCAAATCCTGATATCTCGACTCAACTCTTGCTTTTGGTACTTCAGAGAAACAAATCTTTATTGAACCTATATTTTTCCAATGGATACAATCTCGAAATATGAAGAAATAGATATGCCTAGATACTTTTTTTCTATAGATAAAAGATCTAATTGATAGAGGAAGCACCGTAAAGATAAATTAGCAAGGTTTTGGGTCAAAAGTGAAAGAACATCCTTTCTATCAAAATACAAAATATCAAATATTTCAAAAAAAAATTCTTGGATTTTTTCCCTTTTTTTTTAAAGAAAGCATTAGTAAAATACCTAACTAAAGGTTTTGTTTTTTTTTTGAGTTATTTGAGAGTTATCTAACTTGAATTATGAGGTTGCGAATATGAGTGATTTTTTTGCATGAAAGAATAAGAAAAAAGTATTTAAATCATAGTCTACTATTTGCCTAAGAAACTGATGTTTCCTTACCTATTATAGAAATATTTTATAGGTTGAACGTAATTTTATTTAGCTTGATTTAAATTGTTAGATTATTATTTATCCTATTTATTCATTAGGTTTGGTTTCACCTTATCTTACTACTATTATCATTTATCCTTATTATTTATCTGTTAATATTTGTTCCATTGTTTTTATTTATTATATATTTTATTATTATCATATTGCATAGACTTATTATGGACGCCACATGCATATATCTGTATATATATTGTTTTCCTTTTCCTATTCTCAGTTGCAAGTATTTTAATATAATATGTAATTTATTTAATTATTCTTATTATCTTATTTCCTTCTGTGTTAACTTTATACTTTGCTTACTATTATTATGGTTATTACTATCCAACTACCATATTTATATTTTATTTTAAAAATAGCTCTAATAGGTTTATCTAGAAATCAAATCTGGTTATCTAATTATTTAAAAACCATTTTCTTTATTTAATACCCTCTACTTGTCTTATATTAATATTATATTTACTCCCAAGTTAATTATGCTCTGCTCTCTTTTATTTTTCATCATCCCTTTTGATGTCTTTGATTTGGTTAGTTTTCTTAGTTAGATTTAATTTACTCTTTTATTTAATCTACTCTAATGCTAGCAGGTCTATCTAAAAGAATTTAATCTAACTGTATTTTTATTTCCATTATGCTTCGTATTTTTATTATTATTATTTAGCTAAGCTACTTTGTTTAATGTGTTTTATTCTTTCTTACTTATCCTATCTTCTATTTCACTTGTGTATTTTATTACGTAATCGCCTGTTACTATCCTATTGTATTTATTTAATATGTTTTACTTATACATTTCTTTATCCTTCATCATACTTTTTTCGCTTTTTTTCGTTCTCGTTATTATCTAGACTTCCTTATCATCATTCCCTTTATCATATTATGTTTCCTTATGCATGTCCATACGCCTTTGACGCCTACGTGTGCGTGCATATATACACATCTACATTTCTTTTGTGTTTTCTGTTATTTCATTATATGATTGTTTCACTATTATTATTAATATCATACATTTTACTTTATTAAACATCTTTAAAGTAATGCTATATTAACAGGGAAATAAAAATTTATTTTTCTATCTAATTTCAATCAATAATTCAAATAAAAACATAACGTCAATTCATAAATTCTCTACTATAAAAATCAATTAAGACAAATGAAATATAATATTTTAATAGATCTCCTAGGTGACTTATGACACTATAGAGCATCTTAGACAAACAAAGTAAAATAAAGACATAGAAACAAAACGAAGTCCGACCCTATAACGGGAAGGACAATAACGCTTTGCTTCTCCTCGAACAGGATTTCCTTAGTAACCGGTTGATCTGTTTCAAGTAAAAGAAATATACGGAGTTATGAGTTTTAAACCCAGTGAATGACTTGGTGAAATCATAGCCAAACCCAAATATTACGCAAACTAAACAATATGCTCGAAGGCTACAGTTTTACATGAGATCACATAGCGCATATATTTTGTAATACCCCAGATATTATTGTATAATAAAATGTACATAATTATGGGGGTGAAATTTTTTTTTAGTGAATTAAGAAGCGTGTTCAAGGACTAAAGTGAAAAGAAAATAAAGTGTAGAGTACTCTTGAGAAAAAGACTAAATAAGGACCATTAGGGGAGAATTAATTTAATGAGGATGAATCATGAGCTCGGTGCCTTAAGGATGTTGGAGTCGAGGCTAGAGTGGGTTATGAGGCATCGAGAGTGATTAAAGTGAACGAATGCTGGTATTTTAGTATTTTAGAAAAATGGGTTAGGATGATGTGTATTTTGTTGGAATTGTAGTTGGGTGCCCTAATTTTGATGAATTCTTTCAATTTTCTTGCAAGTTCTTGATTATGGTGGCTGCCAAGGGACCAAATTGAAAAGTATGAAGTGGGGCCTACAAAGCACTAATTAAAACACACATCTCCTTCCTCCTTCATCCATTTCACCTCTGCCTCTCCTGTAGCTCTCCCTTTCCCTCTCTTCGGCCAAACACTCAAGCAATCATATCCAACATTCAACCATGTGCATTGCTCAAGGATGGAAACTAGAAGCATGGGAATTGAGGTATTAAACCTCTCCATCTCCTTCTTCTTCTTCTCTATTCCTCTAAGAAGGAAAAACCCTAGGCTTGATTAGGGAAAACTGTGTATAATGGTTCTAAGGATCAATTGATGTGTTATTTATATTCTAAAGTCTTGATAGATGAAAACCATTGCAAATATAGTTGAATCATTGGAAGAAAAATAGAGTTGTTGAAAGAAAGAGATTTGGAAAATTTTCATGAATTTTCTTCTCCTTATATCTGGCTTCGATTTTTGAGTTCTAAGGGCTGTTTTAAGTATCTTTATGTTGCCTAAATGCATTCAAAGTGAAACCATGTGGTGTTAGGAACTAAGGAAGGTAGAATGGCCTTTGATGAAGCATTTTTGAAGCTTTATCCATGGCTGCCCAGATCTGAGCTCCCAGGCAGCAAGGTCTAGGTAGCCAAGAGTGCCCAAGACCGAGAGTGATCAAGGTGCCACCACCTGCACATGTTCCCCTAAAGTGCTAAATGTGACCCTTTCTCATGTTGTCTTGAACTTTAGGTGTTGGGTGATGCCTTAGTGCTTCTTGGAACACCTTAAAGCTCGTAAATCCTTCTTTAAGGAAGAGGAATTGGTAAGAAAGGTTAAGGAAAAGGTGAGGGAACCTTTTCCTATCTTATGTGTTTGTTTGTGTAAATGTTATTAAATTTGTTTGGATTTATGGATGCTACATGAACCAAAATAAGTCATCATGAACTAATTGAGTTAAAGTCCTCAAGACCACGAATACCATACATGTATTTTAAACTAAGAGAGAAATTTCAAGTTTGTTTGAGTATATCTTCCTTGCAACTATTAAAAATCCTTGAGGTTTATGTGTTTGGTTAGAAAGCATAAGCGTTAGAAAAATTTATGTTGTCAAATGTCGGAGTGGTTAGAGTAAGTAACTCCCCTTTTATTGTATCATGGTATATGATTATGTTGAAGAATGATTTTGCAAATACAACTTCACTTATATAATGTAAAGTTTATGTAAGTAATAATTGCTTAATTTATTACTTTATAATTTTTGTGCTTGAATTATTGTCAAATGAGTATGAATGTATTTATTCATGTAGTAGATTAAATATACATGGTTAAATGGAATAGGCTAATTGGCCAAATTGAAGAGAAAATAAATTTATCCTGGCGAAAGTAAACCTCTGTGACCTTTCTCAAGAAAATATGAGTAATGAATTTCTACGATAAGTGGTAATGAAGTGTAAGTATATAAAATATGTTTCATATGACTAACTTCTGTATATAATGAAGTTGTAAACTGTGTCATGTGAAAATAGGTATTGTGCATTGTGCGTACCTATAATATGTGATGTAAATATATGTTGGTGGTTGGCTTCATTGTCCTCGATATTACATTGTTGTAAGCACAAAAAGGGAAGTGAGTGGTGGTATATTCCCGTGCTTATAGTCATGAGTTGCTCGGGACCTCGGTTGTCCTTCATGTGGTGACTGCCAAGGCCTTGTGACTACGTGGCATGATGAGAGGAGGATAAGGGTGGTGTATTCTCAGTGCCACGAGTGGTCATTAAGGGTGGGGGAAACCAATATAGGTGCATCATATAATTGTGCATAATGTGTATGTGTCTATGGTTGGGCTTCGGTGTCTTCAGTTTCACATTATTGCTCACATAGCAAGGCCAAAGTGCTATGGTTGTGAGTTGCTTGGAAATTGATTGTCTTCCGACTTGTTTATAAATGTCGTTCAGTGGAACACGTGTCCTTGCTTTTATGTATGTGAATATCCCTGATTGCTAAATGATTAGATATGTGTATGGATTAAATAGTGAGGTATTAAATGTTAGTAAAGGAAGTGTCATTGTGGGCGATTTAAAAGGTCATGTATCATAAATAAAGAATTAAAGTAAGCATATTCTTGAGTAAATATGAAATATATTGCATGTAGTCTACAAATATTATAAATGTATATGATATATGATGAATTGGTTTGCATAAAAAGTAAGTTATTCTATCTTTAGTATCGTAGTATACCTTCTCTGTTTATATGGATAGGTAGGGCATATAGTGAGTCTTGTGGTTTAGATTCACCTCCTCACAGTTTCAGGTATGGTAAATCCCATAAATTCGGAGGCGCGTGTGCTCGAAGAACCTCCCCCTTTGTTTAGGGTGCGGTATTGACTTAGGTAGATTCATTTATTTATGTAAATAGTTATAAAATTCTAGAAAGGCTCTGTAATCGTGTAGGTTACACTGCTTAATGTAAATAATTATGTGGAATCTTTTATGAACACAATATATGAGAATTTCACTATAAGAATGTAAAACGATATTCATGAAATTGTATTAATGAGATTTCACTTTTGATTTCATTTAAGGAAGAAATGACTTTCGAAACACATTTCTAAAGTTAGTGAAAGTAGTTGTTGGACTAGGGAAGTTAGGCTTGCGGAGGTATGGTTAAGGCATCATTTACACTGGTCATGTATCTGGTTGGGGGTCATGACACATTCATTAAAACACAATCATTCCAATTCAATGCATTATCACAAACACACGCGGTACTCGTCTAGTATCGGGCAGCCCTACCCGGACCTCCTACTCCTCCTACCTACTGATGCACCATACATCTTAATGGTAAGGCAACCCTTGGGATTAGTCCTCCATCTTACTGTAAGATGTGTCCATCACTTGTACTTTGACAAGGTGACCATTGGGAGTCTTGCTCAACCCGATCCGATCCCTACACCTTTGCCTTTTCGAGGAGGGTACCAATTCCACAAACCAAACAACATAAAATTAACAATCAAACTTAATATAATCATGATGCATGTAAGTTCCCTTCTTGGGAAAATAGTACCTGGAATCCTCACTATCCCAACAATTAATATTCATGATGCAACATAGTATTAATGCAAATCCATGCGATTTCTACATGTCATCATATTCATTCACATTAATCCAACCATCACATCAAGTTCATTCCTATGTTTGTCACAAATAACATCCTAGATTTTAAGGACCCATTTAAAAATTTAATTGGAGAAGGTTATTTTGTCTAATTCTAGCAAGAATGAGAGTAAGGTGTAATATCCTGACTAAATTATGAATATCATTATTATTATCAAGTATGAATTTTTTATATATATTAAATATTTAAAAGGACTATTATGAAAAGAAAATTTTGAGAAGAAAAGAAAGAGCAAATAAGAATAAAAAAACAAAAAATAAATAACTAAGTAGACAAATGAAAAGAAGAGAGTTAGAGATTAATTTGGAAAGGTATGAACATGATTTTATTTAATAAGTAAGGGTCCTAATTGAAAAGTAAAGGTGTAGAAAGGAGTCTTTCAATATTTCAACCAAGAAGGAATTTGTTAGCAGCTTAAAAATCATATACTTGTACTCTACTTTTTCTTTTCAATACCTAACCGACTAAGCACTACAGGAAGGAAAAAGGAAGAAGAATCTAGACTAATTTCCATTCTTGCTTCTTAAAGACCCTTCTCCCTTCTTTTCCTGTGAGTCTTTCCTTTATTTTCTTCGAATCTCTTCGAGTGAGTCAAAAGAAAGAGAGAAAGCTCTATGCTATATTTTGTTTCTGAACAAGGAAATAGAGAGCTTTTTCGTAAGATTAAGAGCGAAACTTAGAGTAACTGACAATAACCCTCTAGGCTTCTGGGTAGCTAGTTGTGCTATTGAATTTTCGAATCCTTGACCCAATTTTAGCTACAAACAGAGAAAGGAATTGAAGAAGTTGAAAAACAGAGGACAAATTGGGCAAGTGTAAAACATCTCTGGACCATGAGTTTAATTCATCTATTCCATTTAGTTTCGGGTAGAGTCAATCAAATATGTCATCATCTGAGTTGGAAATGAAATTATGATATTAAACTTAGAGGTCAAATCGAGAAAATACAACAAACATGGATTGAACTGAAAAATGTAGAAAATAGAACTGATTTGGCATGCTATGATTTTTGAGTACAACTACTTCGGAGGATAAAGGATCAAATTGAAAAGTTTTTTGGCAATTGGAGAAGGTTAACTTGGTGAAATATTTATAAACATAATCTAAATTCACTGCAGAGATGAACTTGGTTAGGTTGGAATTTTGGCTTTATTTGGACAACTAAATGATGTTATATTGGCCTAAAAATTTGAATTGAAAAATGCAGAAAACAGAACTGATTTGGCATGCTACGATTTTTTAGAACAACTACTTGGGAGGATAAAGGATCAAATTGAAAAGTTTTATGGCAATTGGAGAAGGTTAACTTGGTGAAATATTTATAAACATAATCTAAATTAACTGCAGAGACAAACCTAGTTAGGTTGGGAGTTTCGCTCTATTTAGGTAACTAAATGATGTTATATTGGCCTAAACATTTTATGACACCTAGCTAAGACATTTCCATATCTCTCTGCAAAATTTCGTTGCATTTGGACATGATTAGCTAGGTCAAAAAATCATAAAATTGTACCTATACAAAAATCTGACAGCTCTAACTTAGGGTCACTAATGAGGTCTGTAGTGGGGACAAACGAGGGAGTTTTAATTTGAAATTTTTACCTTAGCATGCTAACACATAAAGAACCAATTTTCATGATTTTTGGAGCTATAGATTAATACCAAATTGTTTCTAAAATTTAGACACGAAAATGGCCTCAAATTAGAACAAGGTTGAGTGATTGATAACCTATGTTTTGGTTTGGTTATATTTCCTACTTAACTTGATTTTTTAGCCTTCAGTGAGATTTGTAGTCTTCTTTCTCCGGTTTAAAGGGAAAGTTTGGCATGGATATGAGGTGAGTGGGTTGATACTTCCTATGACTAAGAGATTTTTTTCTTTATTATCCCTTGCATCTTAGTGAGAACATGTCATGTATCCTAATGTGAAGGGAATGATGATTAACTTATATGTTGATATTTATTATAGTTGAGATTTACTTGTATAAGTTATACCTATGCGTGAATGTGTGAAATGACATCTATGAAGAAAAGTATATGCTTGTATGTAAATACATTACATGTGGAAAAGTATGGATATATTTATACCTCTACCATTGCGGTTGCCATTTAGGAAATGTATGTATGTATGGGCATGCCTTTCCATTTCTTTAGATTTTGAATGATGGGATGGGCTCTTATATGTAGTATTATGAATTAGCTTAGCTCTTATGTATGTATGTAAATATATGCCAATCTTTGATCGATCATAGAAGAACATATATACACATATATACACACATTCAAGAATTGAAGAATTGTATTCTCGAATAGATTGGTATGAATATATCTGTACATAAACTGGTACGAGACATGAATACCATTGTGACGATTGGTAAATATTAATGAGTTCTATGTTTATATGATTTGAAAGATGAATTTTATGAATAGTGAATGATTGTATACATGTTAATGAATTTGTGACTAAGATTGGAAAGTGATATGAGTTATGTTGTTGATCAGATTTGTACATGATTATGAGTTGTTTATAATTATGATTGTGCATGTTACTGGAGTGAATAGAAAGGCATGTGGTGCACCCCATGGAGAATTCTATAATGAGCCATAAAGGTGGAAATTTATAAATAGAGTGATAAGGGTGGATGCGATGGGGGGCTGCCGGCAACGTTCCAGAGGTACCTTAGACGATCTGGTTGATACAGAAAACTTTCTGCAATTGATTGAATTGCTTTTTGTTGTAAATTGTTCTGAACTATATTATATTGAAATGTGATTGATTTAATTGAATGCTATTGAAAACTATTATGAACTATATTGTATCATGTTATAATTGATTTATGTATGATTAATGCATGATAACTATTTTTCTTTGTAGCATAATGTTGTCTCCTCACTGGGCAAGTGGTTTGCTCATACCCTTCTATTAACATTTTTTCAAGTTGGCAGTCGAAGGAAATCTTCGTACAGGGAGTCATGGATATATATATTTTTTAGCTCAAGACCCCACTTAAATATAGGGATGATTTACTTATTCTTGTATTTTCTGTTCTGCTATTCTAGAGTAGCTCCGTGATCGTATAAGTAACCTAGGATTTGAATTGCTGTCATTATGAGTTGATGAATTATGTATATAAATGAAATAATATTATTGCGAGTTATGTTTCTAAACATTTATTTAATTTATTCTTGTCATGGAATGTAATGAAGACAAAGAATAACACAATTTTATGTATCTGACTATCTATATGCTTATCAAAAGAAGACATCTTTAATTAATTATTTATTGTCATTGTCTGTATTTGGAATGTTATGTATGCCGGTTTGATAAATTGAATTAGGTTATGAGGTAAGGTCAAACTCATTTTCGCATCGGTCACGCGTCCTAGGTGGGACGTGAAAATGTCCTCATTCAACTTAACCTATTTGCATATTGTCTAACCTACATAGCTAAGATAAGGCTAGGGAGTAATGAATCCACTCACTCGGATTCCTCGCTTGGCTTTTATCGCAGCCCGATGTAATTCTTTGGATGACAAATATTATCATTACCTTGTTTGTTTAAAGCATTTAAGGGTAGGTGTAAAATTAGAATAGATTTTGGTCTTATCTTTTGAAGGCTGAAATTTAATCAGAGTTTTTACTTACCTTGTTGTCTTTCTTGATTTATGGATCCTCTTTCTATCCCTTTTTTCCTTTTGTGAGTGCCATAGGTGGGTTTGACTTGCGAAATTGAAGAGGCGTGTGTGTAGTTGATTACCGTGGTATGCTTAATATATGTAGTATAATGCATATATATGGAGAGGTAGAAGAGGTATTATGACATGATAGGTGTGTGATTGGAGAATAATATTGGGATTGCAACATGGATCTCGTGCTGGAACAAGTACTCCCAGTAGCCACAGTTTTAATCGTGGCTGCAACTTTTAGCAACAATTAAAATTGTTGCTGAAAAAGCATTTTTTATAACACTTTCAGCCACAAGACAAGCATGAGATCTTGATTCTTGGGATTAAGTGGTAGTGGGGGTTATGTGAGTTTACTGCCTTGCTAGAGTGGTATATTATGTTGCTATTGGATTGAGGCAGTGATGGTTATGTTACTGTTAAAGTCTACAAAGTCTCTCCTTCCATGTGCAAGCCTCCAACGTCCTTGTGCTCCTTCGCCAACAAGTCCACAAAAGTTGCACATCATTCTCCACCCACCATGCGCTGCCTTCCATTCTAGGCTGTGTTCAGATTGTAACTAGCTTAATTATATGATCTTCTTCCACCTATAAATACCCCCTCTCCCTTATTGTAATATACACAGAACTTAATACAATGTAGTCTCATATTTCTCTTTCTCTCTCTATTCATTCTTCACTTTCTCTTCCCTCTCTATTTTATTTCAACATGGTATCAAAGCCTCCTTCCTAAATTTATCTCCATTAGAAACTCCTTCAAACAGTGCCCATTTACTCTTCCTGTGGCTGTTCAAACGTAGTGGCTCTTCTTCTTGACGTTAGATCAGAAATCTGATCACATCACAATGTTCTTCTCCTCTCCAGCGTCATATTCCCAGAATCCCATCACCGATTCACCGCCTGACGCGATGCCACTCCTTGAACACCAATCTCCTTTTCCGACCGTTTTCTAGTCACATGCGCTGGATATTCAGCTTCAAAGAGGTTTGATCGACCCATTCCTGAAGTTTCGCTTCTATCCACCGATGTCTGCCTCCATGACCGTTGTCAGTTGCAATCAGAATCCTTTTTTTTTTCTAACATAGCTCTTTTCGGGTAGTGGTAGAAGGGGCTCTCATTCCTTTCCACCATGTGAGAAGATGAGCTCTTCTTTCATTCCTCTTATTTTCCCACACCTTCATATCATCCTCATATAAAGCCAATTAAGCTTTCTAAGTGGTGGGTCACAACGATTCATTTTGTTCCCTACTTTCACTTTTCTTTTTTCAACCATTCATCCCACTAATCTTCCTTCTCACTTCCTTGAGATCTCATTTTTAAGAAGCACAAGTTTATGGATTTTTTTGTTGTTATAGTTAAAAGCTAAAAAAAATGTCATCAGGCCACGTCATCAGTCAACATATCATTGGACCATGTGTTGCTTCTCTATTTGTCGGGCCACATCATCAATCAAGTTTTTTGCCATATCAACACGACTTACTTTTTGGTGCCATGTGTCATACCACGTCATATTCCTTCTTCCACGTGTCATGCCAAGTCACCTGACATGTTATCACAACTTCTGCCACGTGTCAGAACCTCTTTCAGTCAGATGTCGCATCTGAGCTCTGTTATGTCAGCAACACGTGTTTCATCCACGTGTTGAATCCTTTTTACATCCACGTGTCAAATCCTCTTTTAGCCAGGTGTCTTATCTAATCTCTGCCACATTAGCAACATATGTGTCCTCACGTGTCACATCCTCTTTTCATCTAAGTGTCAGATCCTTATTTAGTCAGATGTTGCATTTGTGCTCTGCCATGTCATCAAAACTTGTCACCCTTGTGTCGGATTCTGTAAACAGGTGTCTCATCTGAGCTCTGCCACGTCATTAACATGTGTCATCTAGTCATATGACATGTGCTCTATGTCAGCTACCATGTCATCACGTCAGCAGCCACATCATTAATTTTCATAGGTGCTCCACGTCAGTTACCATGTCAACACTTTGCCATGCCATCAACCATGTGTCTCAACACGTCATCCGCCACGTTAGCAAATAGCCACATCATCACCACGTGTCAACTTTTCCTTCTGTCACGTGCCATCAGTCAACTTTTAACTTTGACTGACTGGTTTAGTGTTTTTTCTATTTTGGTTTTTTGAAAACCGATACTGGTTCTTAAGGTTTTTCGACGTCCTGAATTGATTTTTGGGGTCAAAATTATCAAATTCCTACTCCATTTTGGGTTGTTCATATTTTTATTGCATTATTTTTACAAAATAATTACTTTAGATCCTGTCTCCAAACTCAAGTTTTCATCTTTATTTCCACCTTGAGTTTGAGGGAAGGTATTAGAGTATCCTCTACAGTAACATGCCCCTCCAACTTGCTGGTGCAACATGCCTTTCTAGCATGTATTGTTACTTTCAACTGCTACTCCAACTTGCTCCTCTGGCTTTTGTAGATTTTTTTTATAGCTTCCACATCACTCAAGGCTCGATGCAACTTGACGTAATCTTGGAGATTTCAATTTTGAGATTTTATTTTCAAACTCAAGTTGTCAACTTGATGTAATCTCGGATATTTCAACTTCAAGATCTTATTTTCAAACTCAAGTTATTATCTTCATTACCACCTTGAGTTTGAGGGAAGGTGTTAAAGTCTACAAGTCTCTCCTTCCATATGCAAGCCTCCAATGTCCCTGTGCTCCTTCTCCAACAAGTCCACAAAAGCTGCACATCATTCTCTACTCACCATGTGCTGCCCTCCATTCCAGGCTGTGTTCAGATTGTAACTAGCTTCATTATAGGCTCTTCTTCCGCCTATAAATACCCCTCTTCCTTATTGTAATATACACAGAACTTAATACAATGTAGTCTCATATTTCTCTTCCGTTCTATGTTCATTCTTCACTCTCTATTTCCTCTCTATTTTATTTCAATAGTTATGTTGCTATTGGATTGAGGTAGTGATAGTGTGTGATTGGTGACTATTGGATTGAGGTGGTGATGGTGTGTGATTGGTGAATATGTGTCAGATGGTGGAGTGGTACTTGGGTTTGATTGAATAAGGGTTTGAAGAGGTGTGGGATTATAATTGTTGCTGTTGCTTTATTTTATTGTTTCCGGCGCCTCTTAATTAGGATTAGATAAATAATATATTTTATTTAAGTTATTTGTTTACTTAGTTGGTTATCTCTTTGTTTTTTTTATTTGGTTTGGATTTAAGAAGGGTTCTTCAGATTAACTCATTATTTAATATGTGTTATTTGTATTACATATAATTTTAATTATTAATTATAGTGAGAGAGTAAGGGGGCCCGTTTATATTGTGGTAGGATGGTTTAGTTTATTTCATCTAGATTTACCTAGATTTAATTTAATTAGTTGATTGAATTAGATTTGGGAAATCTTTTAATAAGTTATCCAAATTCAATTTTAATTTCTCTTAGATTGGTTTATATTTATTTAATCTAGTTCTTATTTATCCATTAATAATATTTATCACTACCTAATATCTTATTTATTATTTTCGTTACTTATCCTTTTTAACTAAGATTGATTTATCCTGTTATTTGTTATTTAATTATATTAATCATGACATTATCTAAAAGATTTACTTATTCTATTATGTATTTATTTTGGATTATCTTTATCCAATTATTACTACTAACTTATTTAGTACTTTTATCCTAATTTTGGCGCCAACATATATATATATATATATATATATATATATATATATATATATATATAATCAAAATATAGTTATTTACTTTATTCTTTCCCCTAATTACTATTATTATTTTATTGTTATACCAGGTATCTTTTGGGGCCTATTCTCTAATTGGGCTTCCTTCTAATATTACAATTATTAATTTTAGCAATTATAGATCCATTATGCTTTCCTTCCCCCTTTGGGCCTCACATCTCATACACTAGGAATGAAATTGAAACAACCAAAATCAAACAACAAAAGTATTTCATAGTTACAAGGTAAAAGTAGAGGGGAGAAATGTGTAATCTTGAAAACTTATAGGGGAGGAAGTGTAATTTACTCTAATAATTATTCATTTCCTTTGCTTAATGATGTGATTCAGGTTTTAATCTTTTATTTTATATTTAATAAAATTAAGCTCTAATATAAGGTAATTGAGCTTATATTTGATAGGAGATATATTTTCATTGAGCTTTAGTGAGAAATTATACTAGTTAAGTTTGACACCTCTTTTTGATTTAAAACCTTAAAGCATTATTAAGTCTTTGAGTCTATCTACTTGTAAGATTGTTATTAAGTCCATTTTTTTTTTAAAGTGAGATTTTCTCCATTGATTCAAACTTCAAATTTAGTACGAGGTGTATTAGAGATTATAAAAAAAATTATTTATAAATTTTTGTTTAAGATGGTCCATGACAAGTATAAATTAAGGTTTAAGATGTTCATTATTTAATTACTGAATATATATATATATAAGTCGAGCCGGCCCATTCCAGCTCAAGTCTTGCAGGGTCAATTATGAGTATGAGTTGGGTCGGGTCGGGCCTCATAATTTATGACTAAAAAAATTTGGGCCCATCCCAACCCATTATGGGCCATGGCCTATTTATCTTTTTAAAAAAAATATTTTTTTCAATTATTTTAATAATAGAAATTAGATATTAGAATAATCAAATTTCAAAAAATTAAATTGAACTTGTAAAAAAAATATTGAACCTTAAAATAAGTTATTTTTATTTTTTTAAATGTAATTTTAATTATTTTGAAAGACAAAAATTAGATATTGAGATTATAAAATTTCAAAAAATAGAATTAAACTTTTTAAAAAAAGATTAAACCTTAAAATAAAATAAAAAATAAAAAGCCCACAAGAGCCGATCCACTCTAACCCATCTAAATTCCAAGAGTTTTGACGAAGCGGACCAAGTCATTTTTTGAAATAAATTATTAAATTATTGGTCCCCTCATCCTATGAACCAACCCAATTTGACAACTATATATATATATATATATATATCGAGCGTGCAAATGTTTGCTCAGCATCGCGCGATTTACAAAATAAGTTGTCATTGATTGGACACTCATATGAAACACTTGGGGGTGTGGGAAAAGGGAAGAGGGAATTCCCTCATTCTTTTCCATTCTGACTTGTTTGATGGCCTTTTTACTATAGTGGAGGGAAAGTGAAGATGGAGACGCAGTTGCACTTTTTTTATTGGTCCTGTACAGGGCATTTCCATCTAGAAAACATTATTTTCTTCCAAATTTGCCTTGTACTTTCTTTGTCAATCCCATGTTTGTCATTGGTGAAGCCCTAAGAAGCATCGTTGGTTCATGCTTCGTTGAACGACAACATCTTGGTGGAGTTTCTTCTCAGTGGCACCGTTGTCACTTGTGGTTCGAGTTTGGTGGTCGTTCGAGTGTTTGTTGTTGTCTGTGCTTTTGATTCATCATTGTCAAAGCTTTTGGTCTATGCGTCTGATTTGTCTTCGTCTTCTCTCTGCTTCGATATTGTTATTCTATTTGCTATTTTTCTTCTCTCTGCTTCGAACTTGTTTTCTCTATGCTATGCTTGTTGAAATTGCTATGTGTTTCATTGTGCTCTCAACTCTATTGTTCCAATTGAATATATGTTGTGTTATTTTTTAATTTTTAATTTTTAATTTCCATGAATTTACCTCATTGCTTTGTATCCATTTTTTGAGCTGAACACATGGTATTGCATGTCATTCACACGGTATCGACTTGCCAAACACAACTATAAGCTTAAACTTATTATTAGTGTTTCAAAACAGTCTTTGTTATCTTCTTTGTTAGGTTACTGAAATGCAATTAATCAAGGAGAAGGATAGAGAATAACACACAAAGAAATTACGTGGTTCGGTCAATGCGACCTACGTCCACGGACAGAGAGAATATCTGTATTATTTTCTGAAGGAGGCTATACAGAGAGAAATTACATCAACCACTCTAACAATGAATTCCCTCACACTCATATATATAGAGACAAATGGGTCATGGGTCGTGGGTCGGGTTACAAACCGGGTCACCCACAAAATTCAAGTCAAACCCAACAATTTCCCTCCTTGACTTGAATTCTCTCAAATCACCAGAACTAAATATAAATTCATCTCTGTCATTCAAGCCCTGTAGGGCTTCATGGAATGCGAACATTCACCAAGTCCAAGCTATGCTTGAACTTCTCTGAAGGTAGAGCCTTTGTCAACATATCTGCTGGATTATCTGCTGTGGCTATCTTCTCGATGGATAATTTCTTGTCTTCTATCACATCTCGAATAAAATTCAATCTGATATCAATATGCTTCGACCTCTCATGGAAGACTGGATTCTTGGCCAAACTTAATGCACTCTGACTATCACAATAAATGATAGGTCTCTGAATATTTAACCCCAGACTATCAATCAAACCATGTAACCACATACCTTCCTTAACTCCTTCTGCCAATGACATGTATTCTGCTTCAGTGGTAGACAAGGCAACTGTAGATTGAAGTGTTGCCTTCCAACTAACAGCACATCCATTTAGAGTCAAGACATAGCATGATAAGGATCTCCTCCTCAAAAGATCTCCAGCATAATCTGAATCTGTATAGCCAACCAAGCCACTATCAGATTTATCAGCACCATAAACCAAGCAAATATTACTCGTACCTTTTAGATACCGCATAATCCATTTAACTGCACTCCAGTGAGCTCTCCCAGGATTACTCATAAACCTGCTTACCACACTGACTGCATGAGCCAGATCAGGCCTAGTACACACCATTGCATACATTAAGCTTCCAACAGCATTACAGTAGGGCACTGAACTAATGTACCCTTTTTCCTCAGCTGTAGTAGGTATTGTACTAGCATCAAGTTTAAAATGTGCCGCCAACAGAGTACTAACCGGCTTAGAATTATTCATTTGGAAAGACTGCAACAATTTTTCTATGTATTTCTGTTGAGATACATACATTAAACTTGCACTTCTATCTCTCCAAATCTCCATGCCCAATATCTTCTTGGCTGCACCCAAATCCTTCATCTCAAACTCACTGCTCAACAAGGCTTTCAAACTATCAATTTCAACCTTGTTCTTTGCAGCAATCAACATATCATCAACATATAGCAACAAATAAATATAAGAATCATCTGCAAGTTTCTTAGAATAGACACAGTTATCAAACTGATTACGCAGAAAACCATGGGAAGTCATGAATGCATCAAATTTCTTGTACCACTGTCTAGGAGACTGCTTCAAACCATACAAGGACTTTTTCAGCAAACATACATGATCTTTCTTCCCATAATCAAGAAATCCTTCTGGCTGTGACATATAAATCTGCTCCTCTAAATTTCCATGTAAGAAAGCAGTTTTCACATCCAGTTGTTCCAACTCTAAGTCAAAAACACTTACCATGGACAAAAGGACACGAATGGTTTTATGCTTCACAACTGGGGAGAAAACTTCATGATAATCAATTCCCTCCTTTTGTGAAAAACCCTTGGCCACGAGTCGTGCTTTGAACCTTGCTGGTTCAACTCCAGGAATACCTTCTTTCTTCTTGAAGACCCATTTGCATCCTACCGGTTTCACTCCCTTTGGTAACGGTACAAGATCCCATGTTTCATTCTTCTCAAGAGATTGCATCTCTTCATTCATTGCAACCAGCCATTCTGATGCTTCTCTACTCTCAACTGCTTCTTTATATGATCTCGGGTCATCAGAATCAATGCTTTCACCTACTGCCAAGGCATAAGCAACTGAATTAATATCAACTATATCAACACAATCTGCATACCTTATAGGTTTTCTGATTTCCCTCCTTTCCCTCCTTGTTGCTATAGGTTGTGATTCTTCTTCTTCCCTGGGCTGCTGTACAGGGTCTGTTATAACCCTTTTTGAAGTTTGAACTTCAATTTCCACCTTCTGGTTGGCACCTTGATCATTATTACCTGCATGACTACCAAGCTCCTCCTTCTGACCAAACATAGCAGACTCATCAAAAGTTACATCTCTGCTAATAATAAATTTTGGAGTTCTATCCTTTTCAGTACACCACAGTCTGTACCCTTTAACTCCAGGTGCATACCCTAGAAATATGCATTTCATTGCCCTAGGCTCTAGTTTACCATCATTCACATGAGCATAAGCAGGACAACCAAATATACGTAGGCCAGAATAATCAGAAGGTTTACCGGACCATACCTCTTGAGGAGTCTTAAAATCAATTGCAGTAGATGGCGATCTATTCACCAAATAACAAGCAGTGTTAACTGCTTCAGCCCAGAATTGTTTTGGCAAGCCAGCGTTTAATCGCATGCATCTCGCACGCTGCAACAGTGTTTGATTCATACGTTCTGCAACTCCATTTTGCTGTGGTGTATGACGTACAGTGCGATGCCTCACTATACCTTCTTTCTTGCAAAATTCATCAAATGGAGCGTTACAGAACTCCAACCCATTATCAGTTCTGAGTGTTTTGACCTGTTTTCCAGTCCGTTTCTCAACCATGGTCTTCCACTCCTTGAACTTCCCAAACACTTCATCTTTGGATTTCAGAAAATATACCCAAACCCTTCTAGAGTAGTCATCAATGAAAGTAACAAAGTACTTGCATTTGCCCTGAGATTCAACTGGAGAAGGACCCCACAAGTCTGAGTGAACATATTGCAGAACATCCGTAGAAGTATGCTTCCCAGAACTGAACTTAACTCTGCGTTGTTTACCCATAACACAAACTTCACAGAATTTCAGTTTCCCAGTTTCTGCTCCTTCTAACAATCCTTGTTTACTTAGAATTGACAGCCCTTTCTCACTCATGTGTCCCAATCGGCAATGCCACAACTCTGTATAATCATCATTCTTCCCTAAAGATTTAGATACAGCCACTGTCCCCATCACAGAACTACGAATCAGAAAGTAAATGCCATGCTGCAATTTACCCTTCATTATAACCAGAGCACCTTTGGAAATTCTCAACTGTCCATTCTCTCCAGAGTACTTCTACCCTTGTTTGTCTAGAGTACCAAGAGAAATCAAGTTCTTCCGTAGACCAGGAACATACCAAGCATCAAGCGTCCTGACTATTCCATCATACATCTGAATCTGCACAGAACCACTGCCCTTAACACTAAGCTGCTCATCATCACCCAATCTCACAACACCATTCCACTCCTTGAAAGAAGTAAATAGTTCACGTGAGAAAGTCATATGATAAGATGCACCTGTGTCCAAGACCCAAGTATTTGCAGAACCAGAGGTGCTGACTGTGAGAACATCAATGTCTTCTTCTCCGTCAGAACTATCTTGCACCACCGCAGCACTACCACTGGTATTCGGTTCCTTCTCGTTATTTCCCTTCTTCCTCTGTGGACAATTCTTCCTGATGTGCCCCTTCTGTTTACAGTGATAACATCGAGGTCCTCCTTTGTTCCTCGACTTAGACCGTGACTTGCTTCTTTTTCCATCATCTCTTTTAGTGTCTCTGCCTCTGCCAACATACAAACCTGCTTCTGCACCATCCTCATTAGAACTAGAGACTCTTCTCTTCAGCTCTTTAGACTGCAAAGCATCTTTGACATCATTAACAGAGATACTATCTCTACCATACAACATAGTGTCAACAAAGTTCTCATATGAATTTGGTAGAGAACACAAAAGAATGATAGCCTGATCTTCATCATCTATCTTAACCCCAACACCCTGTAAATCCAGGATAATTCGGTTAAAATTATCAAGATGATCTTTTACCTGCATATTTTCTGTCATCCGCAGGGTATACAAACGCTGCTTCTGATATAACCGGTTTGTGAGAGACTTTTTCTGGTATTTATCATCCAATTTCTTCCACAAACCTGCAGCAGTTGATTCATCAACTACTTCTCTCAACACCTCATCTGTCAGACTCAATAGTAATGCACTATGAGCCTTTGCCAAAATTTCCTTCTTCTCCTCTTCTTTCAACGTGTTAGGTAGACTACTTTCTCCTTCTAATGCCACTGCACATCCCTGCTGAACCAGAAGTGCCCTCATTTTTACCTTCCACAAAGTGAAATCATTCGATCCATTGAACTTCTCAATATCGAATTTATGAGTCGACATCTTCTCAAATAACAGCAGATAAATTACTAGCAAATTTCGCAATCAGAAATTGAATTTCACAAAACTGTTCAGAACCTTGCAAACTGACCAGAACTTCACTAACAGAAATTCAACACAGCAGTCCAACAAAATTCACAGCAGTAAACCAGAAATTCAATCCAGCACAATCCAGTAAATTCACACAGAAATTCAGAATTCTTTTCTGAATTAAACATAAACTTACCGGAACTGTGTCGAGGAAACAATAACGATCGCAACAGAAAACTTGGTCCAAACAACAACAATGACCAAACAGCAGCTTTGACCAAACATCAATTTTTGACCAAACAGCAGCTTTAACCAAACAGCAGCTTTGACCAAACAACAGCTTTGACCAAACAGCAACTTTGACCAAACAGCAACTTTGACCAAATAGTACCGTTGACCGTTGACCGTGCTACAGTGCCTCGCCGTAGAAGACGATGAACAGTGCTTCCGAAGAAGATTCCGGCAATGAACAGTACTTCCGATGAAGATTCCGGCGATGAACAGTACTTGCAACCGTAAAAACTCACCGAAACAACTGAAAAACGATCTCCAATGCACTAGAAATGCAATAAACGGTCTCTTTTTCCCAAAAAACAAGCGAATCAAGCTAGATCTGAGATTTAAAACTAGATCTAAAAATTTTCTTACCACCAAAAATTGGTCTCCGACGTTCTTTAACGCACCAAAGATGCAGAGAATGGTCTCCTATGCTCCAAATCAATCAAATCGGGGCAAGATCTGAAATTTTGGAGCCGGATCTGAAAATTTTCAGACGTGCTACAGTAACCGACAAACCAAAAATGAACCAAGGCTCTGATACCACTTGTTAGGTTACTGAAATGCAATTAATCAAGGAGAAGGATAGAGAATAACACACAAAGAAATTACGTGGTTCGGTCAATGCGACCTACGTCCACGGACAGAGAGAATATCTGTATTATTTTCTGAAGGAGGCTATACAGAGAGAAATTACATCAACCACTCTAACAATGAATTCCCTCACACTCATATATATAGAGACAAATGGGTCATGGGTCGTGGGTCGGGTTACAAACCGGGTCACCCACAAAATTCAAGTCAAACCCAACATTCTTCGTTTAAAGTGTTCCAACATGATCAAGTGGTTCCAAAATGGTCTTTGACAGATGAGATGGATAAGGATAGATACGACACAAATTGAAAATTAAGGAACCAAATTGAAACAAAATGAAGGAACTATATTGAAATAAAAAAAATTAAAGGACAAAAATAATAGTTAAGCCAACATCTTACTAATACTAAAAGATTAATTTGATAGATGATTATATATATGATTATAACGGAAAAAAATTAGTGAACGAATATAGATGAATGATTAGTTGACACAGAGGTATTTTAGTAAATATGTTCTATATATTCTATTTCCTTTAATTTAAAAATATATATACTAAACACATCTTTTTTTTTCCTTCATTCTTTTGTATCACAGACTAAACACATTTTTTTTCCCATCTTTTCTGTCATTTTTCCTTTCCCTTGTCCTTTCCACCTTTCATTTCTTTTATTGCGTATCAAACGGGCCCAAATAGCTTTGCTTGTAGGTTTTTGTTCATTTTAAAATAGTTTTTTAAATTAGAAATAAGAAGTATATACAACAATTAATCATTTTTGTAATTTCTAAAAAAGTGCTTTATTGCTAATTATTAAAAAAGTATTTTTTGCTTGAAAAGCGATTTGGATCTGTTTGGTTTTTGTTTTTTAGAAATAGTTTTTTTGTTATAAAAATAGAATAAATGTTTTAAAAACAATAAAACTAAAATAACTTAGAAATATCTGGAATTATTATCTTCTATTTTCATTAGTGATGTTTTTCTAATTTTGTAAGGTGCCTTTTCTTTTCTCTCTTTTTTCTCTCCTCTCTCCCCTCTTTCTTTTTGTCATATATTTTTGTTCTTGTATTTTTAAAATTGTTTCCAGAACAAACTTTTAAACAAATTCTTTTATTTTTTTAACCATATGTTTGAAACAAATTAGTTAAAAAAACATTTTATTCTGTGGTTTTCAAAATTTGTTTTTAAAAAATTAAGCGAAGCTGATTTAAAAACATAAAAACAAAAAATAAAATCAAACAAGACCTTTAATTTTTGCCTCTTTTCCTTAACCTTAAAAAAAAAACTTTTCTTCCCATTAAAAATCACATTTTTCAGTTTTGACCACTACGCTTTTAGCTCAAATGATAGGGTATTGTGGGTTAGGAGGGTCGACTCCCTTGTCATTAGAAAAGAAATGTGACAAAATACTATAAAAATTTTAAAATAAATACTTTTATAAAAAAAAAAAACTGCCTTAGTTGGAAAATCTTGGTTATATAAAGAAGACGCTAGTATGGCTATCTATGTAACTCAACAGAAAGAACGCTTATGGAAGAAGCAAATATATATTGTAAACATGACGCCTACGTAGTTAATGGCGACAACATATACATAGAATATATATGAAGAATCATATTTCCGGTGTTGTGTCCTATCAGCACATACTGGTGGAGTAAGTTTTGAAGGAATAACCTCCACAATATGTATTATTGCTTTGATGATGTTTTTGTTTTGTTTCGTTTCCTCTCAGTTGTAGCAAAAAAATTGTTGTCTGGATTACAGATGATGTAGATTCTCATGCTTTAGATATACCTATTATTAATTAATGAACAAATTTTATTGAGTAAATTACATTTGCCTATCGAGGAGTTTAAATAAAAAGAAATAAACAAAATTAATGCTCTGATTTACTAAATGTAGTTATTGCTTAATTAAGGTCGGAACTAAAAGTGGTAATTGTAGAAAGAGGTGTTCTCTTCAGCAGAGTTTATGGGATGCATGCCTTCAAGTATGGATTGTAGGTTCGTTCAATGAAGTATTCAATTATTATAAAAAACATAGGTGTATTTTTTGGGATTGGATCCCCTCCAAATATCTCCCTCCAGATTTTTCTCCGGTAGACACATAGGTGTCTTGGTCAAAAAAGAGAAAAAAAAGACCATCTTTTTTTTAACTTCATTGAACTCCTCTAGTCCCTCCAGAATTTGGAAAGAATCCAATCTCATATTTTTTATATCTTTACAGTATGATTATTTAATTATAATATAAGAAGTGTATTATTATTAATTTGAAATAACTGTACAATTTTTATTGCTCGTCGCTATATAAATTAGTTCCTTTAAGTAATTTTTTACACATGTTTTATTTTATTAGAGAACCTGATAATAATGTTTTATTTTATTAGAGACTCTAATAATAAATATTTAAGGACTTGCTTATAAATATAGTCCTTAATTATTATATGATATTTTAATTTTAATAAATTATACAATACAAACATTTAAAACGTTGAATATTTTTAACTAGCAAAAGAAAAGAAAAAAGAAAACAATCTTTTTCACTTATATATATTAGTCAGCTTTCCAATACTTTGAAACTATTTTTGGGAAAAAGTTTGATAGATTTAATAGAAAATCAGATCAATCTTAGTAATAATAACCTTGTATATTGTGAAATTGTTCAAGGCATGCAAGTAAAACACGTGTTCTATGAATTAACAATAAAATGATATATATATATATACACACACACACGAGAGATATATCTAATAAAAAAAGTGACTTATAAATAAATTAGAGGAGCAATTCTGGCTATTAATTTTGATCTAAAATATCAAGATTAAAATATTCAATAAGCACACTTATTAATGTAAGTAAAACTTTTTTTTTCCTTTGGATCTTGATTTTCACAATTTACACAATTGATCATAAACATACCTGGATCCATATCTGCAAATTTGAGTCTCTTTATTTCCTCTGGATTTCTGCCTTTTGGTCTCCTTGATGATCAGGAGAGAAAACAGTAACTGTACTCTTCCTTTTAGAACAACACCGCTCCAAAAAAACGTTTCTGTTACTTTTCAATTTGAAATCAGAGTAAAAAGGGGTAAATTACGCTTTGACCCCTATAAAGTTTTTAATTACATAATAGCCTCTCAACCATCACAAGAAGGCCCCAATATATTAAAAACTTATCATTTAGGTCCTTCAATATTATATTATGTGAATTTAACAATTAATGCTATTAAACTAAATTACATGGGCCATATATTAGAAATAATCTAACATTCTCCCACTTGGCCCTTGTAATTACTTGATAGTTTAACAACAACTGTAAGTGCGCTCCATCCATCAAATTCACTAACATCTCTAGACTTAGTTGAATTAGTTTTGAGCGGATCATGGTGGTCACATGTTATTCTGCAACATGATCCCTTCCATGTATCACAAAACATCCCTAACCCAACATCAACTTTAATTGAGGAAAACTATAAGTCTCAACATAACATGTTATCTAACACAATCATATGTACATAGATACCAAAATGATAACAAGTATAATATGCAAAAACATAACCATAATTGAATTCATAATGTCATTAAAAATTAACAAGCACAATAACCACAGTACTATAATCAACACAGCAAGGCTTTGTCCATGATGCCCATACGCTCTACATGACCAGAAAATGATTTGGGCGGTAATCCTTTAGTCAACGGATCCGCTATCATCAGATCAGTACTAATATGCTCAATTGACACTCTTCGCTTTTGCACTTCTTCCTTAACTGACAAATACTTCAATTCCATGTGTTTGGCACCCTTAGAGTACTTGTCGTTCTTTGAGAAAAATACGGCTGCAGAATTATCACAATAAATTCTCAGCGGCCTGGATATACTGTCGACAATTCCAAGTCCCGAGACAAAGTTTCGCAACCACAATCCTTGAACAGTGGCCTCAAAGCATGCCACGAATTCAGCTTCCATAGTAGAAGCAGCAATGACAGACTGCTTTCCACTCTTCCATGAAACTGCTCTTCCAGCTAATAGGAACAAGTAACCAAACGTAGACTTCCTAGTGTCCACGCATCCGGCATAATCTGAATCTGTATATCCGACCACTTCCAAATGATCAGACTTCCTGTATGTGAGCATGTGTTCTTTGGTGCCTTGCAAATACCGAAGAACTTTCTTTGCAGCCTTCCAGTGGTCCATACCGGGATTGCTTTGGTATCTACCAAGCATACCAACAGCGAAACTAATGTCTGGCCTAGTACAGGTCATAGTATACATTAAGCTCCCAACCACTGATGCATAAGGAATTGTTTCCATTTCTTTACGTTCCAATTCATTTTTAGGACTTTGCATTTGACTAAACTTATCTCCCTTCTGAATTGGAACTATTCCTGCAGAGCATTTATCCATTCTGAATCTCTCTAAGACCTTATTGATATATGCCTTCTGGGATAAACTTAAGAGTCCTTGTGACCTATCCCGGAATATTTCTATTCCAATCACATAGGATGCCTCACCCATATCTTTCATTTCAAAGCTCTTAGAGAGAAACTTTTTTACATCATGTAACATACCCAAGTCATTTGCAGCAAGTAATATATCATCAACATACAAGACTAAAGTAACAAATTTACTCCCACTGACCTTCATATAAATACACCGATCAACGGTGTTCTCTATAAATCCATAAGATGTAATGGTATTATTGAACTTGAGATACCATTGACGGGAGGCTTGTTTTAGTCCATATATTGATTTCTGCAGCTTACACACTAGATTTTCTTTTCCTGTGGCCAGAAAACCTTCAGGTTGGTCCATATAGACGGTCCATATAGACTTCCTCTTCTAAGTCCCCATTCAGAAAGGCAGTCTTAACATCCATCTGGTGAAGCTCCAAGTCATAATGAGCCACCAAAGCCATAATAATCCTCAAGGAGTCTTTCTTTGAAACTGGAGAGAAAGTCTCCTTATAGTCAATGCCATCCTTCTGGGTGTAACCTTTAGCGACAAGTCTGGCCTTGAACCTTTCAACATTGCCACTTGAGTCACGTTTGGTCTTAAAGACCCATTTACAACCGACTCTCTTAGAACCCTCAGGCAATTCAACCAAGTCCCAGACTTTGTTGTCATCCATTGATTTAAGTTCTTCCTTCATGGCATTAAACCACTTTTCAGCATTATTACAGTCTATGGCTTGTTTAAATGAGACTGGATCCTCATCAATGCACAAGTCACATTCATTTTCAAGATTGTATACCACGAAATCACTAGGAATAGCAGATCTCTTTTGCCTTACAGATCGTCTTAATGCTACTTCCTGTTGAGGTTCCTCTTCAGGTTCCCCTCTAGGTACCCCTTGGAGTACTTCTTCAAGTTCCCCTTGAAGTACCTGTTGTGGATCAACAATTTCTTGATCAACAGTGACTGGTTCATTCTCTACAATATGAACAGGTGGATTTTGGACATTGATTGATTTTTCCAGTACGTTGTTAGACTGTGATACAACGACAGGAATAACAATATGAGAAGAAATCTTGGGTGTAGATACTACAACCCTAGCTTCTTGAATGTCCACCTTTCGTGGTTCCCCACTCCCACTAGTTTGACCATTCTCAATGAACCGAGCATTACCAGAATCTACAATCCTTGTAGTATGGTTAGGACAATAAAATCTATACCCCTTTGATTTTTCAGGATAGCCAATGAAAAATTCACTGACTGTCCTAGGATCTAACTTCTTTTCATATGAATTGTACACCCTTACTTCTGCTTGATAACCCCAAACATGGAGATGTCTCAAACTGGGTTTCCTTCCCGTCCACAATTCATAAGGTGTCTTAGGAACTGCCTTACTAGGAACCCGGTTAAGCAGATACGCAGCGGTCTTTAATGCGTACATCCACAATGAGAGGGGTAGAGAGCAATTGCTCAACATGCTCCTAACCATATCCATCAAGGTGCGGTTCCGTCTTTCAGCTACACCATTTTGTTGAGGTGTGCCAGGCATTGTGTATTGCGCACAAATGCCTCTACTCTTAAGGAACCTTGCAAATGGACCAGGACATTGTCCACTTTCATTGGACTTGCCATAAAACTCACCACCTCTATCTGATCTCACTACTTTCACTTTCTTATCTAACTGCCTTTCCACCTCATCAATGAACACTTTAAGGAAGTCCACAGATTGAAATTTATCATGCAGCAAATAAATATAGCCATAACGTGAGAAAGCATCTATAAAGGTGATAAAATATTTTTCACCACTCCAAGAAGGGACATCAAAAGGACCACAAATATCAGTATGTATAAGCTCAAGAAGTTGAGTGCTTCTTGTGGCTGCTTTCTTTAATGTATGTTTGGTTTGCTTTCCCTTAATGCAATCCACACATATATCCATGTCACTAAAATCCAAATGTGGTAAGATATCATTTTTCACCAACCTCATTATCCTTTCTTTGGATATATGACCTAATCTTTGATGCCACAAGAATGCAGAACTTTCATTTGGTGCACTACGTTTAATGCCAACACTACTTTCAACATGAAACAATGATTCAGCAAATTCATTATTCAAATTGAAATGGTAAAGTAAATCACATAAAGTACCAGATCCATAAAAGTACTTGTTTTTATATAATGCAAATGTACTGTTACCAAATTTGAAATAAAACCCTAAAATATCCAGTTTCCCTACTGAAACAAGATTCCTAGCACAATCAAGTACATAGAGACACTTTTCAAGATCTAAATGACATCCAGTGTCTAAGATCAATCTATAAGTCCCAATGCCTTCTATCCGTGCTTTCATCCTGTTTCCCATGAACAAGTACTGTTCAGTTCCTTTTATGGGCTGGATTGAACTGAATCCCTGTAAAACATGAGATACATGAGTAGTAGCACCAGAATCTAACCACCAGGTATTATTAGGAACCTCTATTAGGTTTGATTCAAAGCACACAGAAACATAATGCATACCTTTCTTTTCGAACAAAGCCTTTCTTTTAGGACAATCTTTCTTTAAGTGTCCTATCTTGTTGCAGAAGAAACACTTAATTTGTTTCTTGATTTGACCCTCAGCAACTTTCATTGGGGCCTTGTCCTTTCTTTTATCCTTCTTGTCCTTTCTCCCTGGCTTGAACTTGCTGCTGCTAGCACCATCATGAACAGTGAGGTGGATGGAGTGATCCTTCATCTTCTTTAATCTCCCTTCCTCCTGAACCAACATAGCCTTCAATTCCTTTGAGTTCCACTTATCCTTGAGAGCATTGTAGTTGATCTCAAATTGACTAAATTCAGTAGGTAGAGAATTAATGATGAATTGAACCAGAAACTGATCACTCACTTCCATCCCCAAAGTCTTCAACTTTGCTGCTAGATTGGACATGTGAGTCACATGATCATGAATGGTCTGTGACCAGTCAAACTTCTTTGTAGTAAGCTCACTCATCAGGCTTCCTACAATTGACTTATCCGCCAAGTCTGACTCAGAATACTCCTTCACCTTTTTCCATGAATTCCTTAGCATTATCCGTCTTCGGCATCGATGGCTTTACATTTTCAACCATGGTCATCCTCATGAGGTACAAGCTCAGTCTGTTCGAACGCTCCCACAGTTCATAGAGCGCAACATCATCAACTGAGCTTTCGTCAGTAATGGCTGTAGGCTTATCCTTATTAACTATGGCTGCATCAATGTTCCATAGACCGAGATGGAAATTGATCTGTTCAGACCATTCACCATAGTTCAGCCCGTTGAACTTCACAATGTTGTTCACCGATCCCGAGAGGCTTGCTGCATAACAAACATATATGCTCACCCATTAATGCTTTGAGATAAACTTTAAAAAAATTCAGAAAACTTCACATACAAACTTTAACCATGCATTTAAGATTTCCTTTGGGCAATACTCAAATACATAAACACCAAATTGATGCCAAAATAAATTAGTCTTTAATAGAAAATCACAATATACATCAGTTAACTAAGTGTGTTATCTTTGGATATACTCACTAATTAACTTAAGTATCATAGATTATCCCCTTAATGTTATAAATTGCATGCAATGGTCCACCTTTAGGTGACCTCATAGTCATAAAATTTATAACTTCAATTGTTCAAAATAAGACAATCATGTCATTCCATTCATAGCATCTTTAAAATATGAACAACTGAAACACACTTATAAATGTCTAAACTTCAACCCAACTAGACCACTTTGGTGATAAACTAGTTTCCATCATATAGACAAATTACAAAGTGTAAAATAACTTTCATAGTGAACATACATCCACATTCATATAATCCGGCACTTTATATATAACATAACATTTACATCACATTCGCTTTAATGCCCCTTACCCAGATTAGATCGGCGGTCTCGCTATAGCGGTTTGAAACTACCGCTATAGTGGTATTTGACAGAGAAGATCACCATTTTTAAAAGGACTTACCGCTATAGCGGTAATATTTCTCCGCTATAGCGGTATTTGACAGAGAAGATCTCAGAATTTTAAAGATCCCCCGCTATAGCGGTTATAAACCACCGCTATAGCGGTACGGGACAGTGTTCAATGCGCGATTTTTACAGAAAAAGGTTATACGCCCAGAACCCAGAAAATCCAGTTCAAACTTCATGCAAATTCCAGAATTTCAAAAATTATTGTTTTTCATATAATCGTACAAACCCAGAAATTGCAGAAAATTGTAAAACGCATAAAACGAATAGCGATTTCTAGAAACTGTGAGTGATTGCGTACAACCAGTAAATGCGGAAACAAAACGGTAATGCGCATACACGGCAATTTGCAGAAACATTGATTTCCAGAAAACATTACGCAAAACAGTAACACGTATATTCATGAATTTCTGCGTTTTCTAGGAAACCAATTTTATGGTGAATCATGAAAATCGGAACCTGGCTCTGATACCATATGTAAGTAAAACTTTTTCTTTCCTTTGGATCTTGATTTTCACAATTCACACAATTGATCATAAACATACCTGGATCCATATCTGCAAATTTGAGTCTCTTTATTTCCTCTGGATTTCTGCCTTTTGGTCTCCTTGATGATCAGGAGAAAAAACAGTAACTGTACTCTTCCTTTCAGAACAACACCGCTCCAAAAAAACGTTTCTGTTACTTTTCAATTTGAAATTAGAGTAAAAAGGGGTAAATTACGCTTTGACCCCTATAAAGTTTTTAATTACATAATAGCCTCTCAACCATCACAAGAAGGTCCCAATATATTAAAAACTTATCATTTAGGTCCTTCAATGTTATATTATGTGAATTTAACAATTAATGCTATTAAACTAAATTACATGGACTATATATTAGAAATAATCTAACAATTAAACCCTATAGACGTAAATTATTTTCTTAAAAAATGTGGATGAAAGATGTTAAAATGATAATGGGAGGATGACAAATTTTAAGTCATGAAGAACAAATTTATTTTGATCCAAACATACAAAGGACAAATTAAATTTGGCTTACCATATTATAGGTAATGAGCTTAACTTTTGTACTTCACTAAAATTCAATGGATTTTTTTTTCTTTTCATTTTCCTTCAAATTGTTGATATTTTGTCTAACTAATTGAAAATATTTAAATTCGAGTAAAGAGATAACTTCAACTATATATGCCATGCTAAATTAGGTTCCGATATACATAAGAGTACTAGAAGTATTGCTCCATAATGTATTAAAGCTTTGAAAAATTGGATGTATCAATATAGAATCCAATTATGAATGATGTTATTCCCATCGTTTTGAAAAATTATTGCCATTGTTTTTTACAAGAAGATAATTAATATTTATTTTTACCTCAACCACCTGGACTAACTTCATAATGATGTGACATTAAAAAACAAGCTTAAATTTTGCCTTATAATTAACATCCCTTTTTATTTTTAATTTTGTAATAATATTTTACTGCAGGTGTGAAACATGTGGGAGGGGATATGTTCCAAAGTGTGCCAAAAGGAGATGCCATTTTCATGAAGGTGCCCTTTTTATAGTTCGCAATTGGTTAGTTTATAGAAAATTTAACACCTCTAAAATTTGAGTGTTTTTATCTTTGAATCATCTTGAGATTTGTGTTTTATTATCATACACACAAATATTAAGATGATCTAAAGGTAGAAATATTCAACTTCTGGAGAGGTTAAACTTTCTATAGACTTATCTTGAAATTATAGTCTGATGTCTTATGTCCTATCTTCACAATTTTTTTTGGAGTAAATTATTGACTTAGTTTTTAAAAAGATTATGGTTTTCACAATTTAGTCTTTGAAAGATCAAATATTTTAATTTAGCCCCTAATAAATTATATTTGTCTTATTTTAATTTTTTTTATTACTAAATCTCAAAACTTACCATTGCTAAATTTCATATTGTTACAAATTAAAAGTTATTTTGGAAAAAAAATGAACTAAATTAATATAAATTCAAAATTTCAAGAATTAAATTGAGATATTTAATCTTTAAAAAATTAAATTGAGATAATTGTAATTTTTTAAGGTCAAATTAATAATTTACACTTTTAAAATGTTTTATAATTAATTTCTTGCATGATTCATTCAACCCATGACAGGCAAAACTTTATCCGCTTTAAGTGCGTTTTATCAATTCAGAGACTTTCTCTTTTTTCCTTATCTTCGTCTATAAAATTTGTCAGATATTTTTGAAGGTCATCGTATGATTTGGACGGATACACCACATAAATGCTGTTGAAATTACATTAGTCTTTTTTGTTTTTTTTTCAGATTTAGTACAATTATATGTATTTGATATTTCTTTTATTTCAATACTAAATTATCATTTTATACATACAATATATATATATATATATATATATATATATATATATATATTACTTCGTACCAAATAAGTAATTTTTTTCCTGAGCTTGTAATTTTACTTTTAAGATGACAATAAAGACAATTAAATTAATATAAAACTCTAACATAAAATTATGATATTGTTCTCAATATGAGACGGTTAAATAATACATGTTATTCATAAAATTTAATTTAAATGATAAAAATAAATTAGAAGAGAGTTAGGTATAATGTTTAAAACAAGAAAAATATTAAGTATAATTTAATCAAATCTCAAAAAAATTATAATAATGATTAAAGTGAAAAATCAATGATATGTTTAATATCATGTTACATTTTTTAAAAAGCAAAAATATGGTTGTTAGAACCAAACTGGACCATCCAGTTTAATTTGTCAGACCAAAAATCGGTCCTAGGTCCGGTGTCAAAAAACCATTTCGGTTTTGAACCAGTAAAACCAACCAAAACCTATCAGTCGGTTTACTGGTTGGGCTGGTTCAAGAATTTTTTCTAAAATTATTTAATATGCATGAATTATATGATGATTAATAATATTTTATTATTGGTTGGCTTTTTTTGTTGCAAACTTTTGATTGAGAATGTTGTTTTGTCAAAACTTTTGTGTAATCAAATATTAAATATTATTTTTAATTGAGATTGCAGATTTTTGTTTATAATATGTACTTATGTATAATATTTTAATATTTTTAATTATATATTTATTTTTTAATACTTTTAAAGTACTATCAAATAGATCGCGATTTAACCACGGTTCGACCATTGACCTTTGAACCGGTGCCTACACCTGTTCAATGACCTGTCTGATTTTCAGAACCTTGAGCAAAAATATTATTTCACTATTTCTTTTATTACATTACATCAATTATGTAGGCAAAACTTGTGTGACCAAATAGAATTACTCCTATATTACACAATTTGATGCTTTGAAAGTCAAGCAAGGTATTTGATCTATCTGATCAGTTAATATTCACAATCAACGTTCATATTTTATAACGCTGATTGTGAAAATTAACTGCTAAGATAGGCCAAGCACCTTACTGGAAGCAGATCGTCTCCAACACCTTGTGGGCGCAGCAAAGTCTAGAGCGCTTTTGGCCATAGTTTTTAACTAGAAAATCTATTTGGCTTGGCTTTCTGAATCCCACCTTGATTGGCTTTCAGGAAGAAAATCTGTTTTCCATGATTGGCGCGATGATGAGTGCTTGAAGTTATTGAAGAATTGCTATAATGCAATTCCTGAGGATGGGAAATTGATTGTTGTGGAAACAGTTGTTCTCATTATGCCAATAACAAGTTCAACAGTGAAGACCATATGCCAAGGTGATGTTCTTATAATGACCCAAAACCCAGGAGAGAAGGAGAGAAATGAACAAAAACTTGTGGATCTGGCCATTGGATATGGATTTAGTGGCAGTAGGTTTGATTCTTTTGCTTGTGACCTTTGGGTTATGGAGTTCTTCAAGTAGACCTTTAGGAAAACAACGTGAGCATTATTATGTTGTTATTATTATCGAAACAACAAAAGATAGAAGCTTTTTCTTCATAATTTTATGGGTCTTCCCATTGCAGTATTTATACACATTTTCTATTATGAAGGGCCAGTTTCATCTACAGCAAAAGAAGCGTGATAATGTGAGTTCCACTTGGTAATAATAATGCATCACATTTCTTCAATCTTTGTCACATTGGAGACACTATGTTTAGGAAAAATAGCTTATAAACTAGCTGAAAGCTTAAAAGCTAGCTAAAAGTTTATAAGTTAATTTTTAGCTAATAATTGAAAATTTATAAACTAGCTGTTAACGGTGATTTTTGGTTTAAGGCTAAATCTGAGGACAAATACTTGATTTTATCGAGAACAATGTGGATATTTAAAGTTATGCGATAATCTTGTTTAAAAGACAAACGTGTTGAATGCAAGTGATTCGACAAGCATTGCATAAGGGCATGAGGCCTGAAAATAAGCTTTTTTGCAGAAGTTAAATAAAAACGATAAAATTATAGAAAAGTAAGTTGTAGAATGTAAAGTACATAAGAAGTAACTGTAGAAGGTAAACAACGGAAAGTAAATAGCAGAAGGATAAAGTGCAGAATGTAAGTGGCAAAAAGTAAATTGCTGAAAGTTAAAGTACAGAAAGTTTAAAGGAAAGCGATTAAATGACTAGAAAGAAATTGATGGAATTGGTAAAAGGCTTTGAATTAAATTGACTAAAATGTAAGGGTGGAAAGAATACTTTGATGTTGATCATTTAATCTATTCATGTAAGATATTAGGATTTTTAATCAAGAGTTGCCAACCCTTTTTACAATGATTAACTTAGTATTTTTAGGCAAATGACTGAAGTAATTGCTTATTTATCTAATCGCTACGTAAATAACAGTTTACAATGCTTGACAACTGTCCTAACCCACGTAAGTGGCTGTTTACATGGTTCAACCTAACCAGATTTTGGAGTATTGGTCTTCGATCGCTCGACAATTCCTTGCTTTTATCATTTGACAACCAAGTCATATCATTAATTGATGTCTTTTCTCTTTACACATGTTTGATATTGAACTTGCTTGTTGGACAATGTGCCTCCGACAATTGAATTTTTGACCGACGTGCATGGATGTCTACAAATCATTATGAGTTCGAAGTCCACTCTTCTTATTGTTTTCTGTCGAATTTGTCTCAGTCGAATTGCTGATCTCTATCGAATGTGCACTACTAGAAAAGCAGGTTTTAGTGACGAAATTTCTGTCAAAAAATTTGACGTTAAAAAGCACGTCAGAAATGAAGTAGTGACGGACAAGGTAATCAGTCACTAAATTAGTGATGGACTCATCCGTCACTAATTTTTGTGAAATTAGTGACGGAATAGTCTGTCACTAAATTTTTCAATTTCGTCACTATTTTTGTTTTCATATTTTCTCCCTTTTTTATTACAATTTCATTATTTACTTCAATTTTCATTATCCAAAATACAATTATATACATACAACAAAAATAACAAAGATAAACTGCAAAAATTACAAGAGATTTTACTAAAGTCATTCATTAAGATTGACAACCAACCATTTGTAACATCAAACCATGTATCATATACAAAAATAACTAAAGGTGACTACATCATACCATATGCCATATACAACTGTACCAATAGCTAGACTCAAAAAAATAATAAAGCAATGTGTCATATTTTCAACTACAACCAGTCAAGTGCCTTTGTTTTGGATTGTATTAGAACCCGCAGATGGATACCGAGGTGATTATGTTGGTGGAGTAGGCAATCCAGAATTAGCCAATAATTGTTTAACCATTGCTTCGAGGTTGCTTACTGTACTTTGCAACTTTTCCCTTTCTTGTCTCTCCTTTAGAACTTCTTGATGCATCATCTCTAATGGTTCCAAGCTATCTTGATTCATTGTAGGTTGAGTTGAAGTTGATCCAAAAGTATGAGTAATACTAGAACAAGCCTCTGATCCAAGACCATAAATCTTTCCTTTTATTGGACCACTCACAACTTTGGTCCAAATAGACAAATTTCGCTCCTTGATATTATCATTCATCTTAATTCTATCATTGTCGGCTTCAATATTTGATATGTCACATTTAGACTCTTTCATTTCACTTTCAAACTTCTCCTATAAATAAAACAAAAAACATAATATATACAACGCACAGACACACACAACTAATAAAAAAAAAACAATAAGAAGCAATCAATGAACAACACCTATATATTTTAACAATATCTTAACAAGTGTTAATTCATCAAGAAGCAATCAATGGACAACACTTAATATATTTGAATAAGATCTTAACAAGTGTTAATTTATCAACATTACAAGAAAACTGACTTTCAGTGGTAACTTTTTAGTAACGACTAAATAAGTCGCCATCAAAAGTTGAGTTTTAGGAGTCACCACTAAAAGTCATGCTTTTAGTAGCGACTCTTTTTTTAAAAAAAATTAAAGGAAGTCGATTTTTTTAATAAAAAATTAGACTTTTGGTGGAGACTATTGGAGTCGCCACCAAAAGTTAATTTTAAAAAAATAAGAAATAAAAAATATTAGAATTTTTTTAAAATAAAATTAAAAAAATCAGATTTTTGGTGGCGACCGCCACCAAAAGTCGATTTAAAAAAAAGTCAAATTTTTTAAAAAAATAAAAAAATCAAATTTTTTAAATAAGATTAAAAAGATAAAAAGTCATTTTTTTTATTTTAAAAAACTCAAAATTTTTAAATTTTATTTAAAAGAAATTCAATTTTTTTATTTTTTTTATTTTTTAAAAAAATTTAATTTTTGGTGACGACTAAAGTCTGATTTTTTTAACCGAAATTATATTTTTTATGAAATTAGTTGAAGTCAGACTTTTTGCGGTGACTCTCATAGTAATAATGTATTTTCTTTTTGTTAAGTTAAATATTGTTTTATTTATGTTTTGTAATATTTTTAACTTAAAATAATTTTAACAGATTATATATATATATATATATATATATAAAATATTTTGCACTTACATAACACAAATGAAGTAGTGGCAGAATGGCAAGACACATATAGTTACAAGCAAGGGACCCAAGTTCGAATATCATATATGCATATGTTTAGTTTAGTTTTAAAAAAACTTGAATATTGTACGAAAAAAATCGAGTCACCCTAGGGCAACGAGTTATTAGATCGGCCAAGACCCACACGAGTCGAATGTGTCTCTGGTCGACCCATCGGACCAATCTAAATCCAAAAAGATGGCAAATGACTTATGGTGACGACTTTAAGTTGTCTTTGGTGGCGATTTTAAAGTCGCCACCAAAAGTTATCTTTGGTGGCGATTTTAAAGTCGCCACCAAAAGTTGTCTTTGGTGACGACTTTGGCGACTAAAATCGCCACAAAACTTTGAAAGTTATCACTAAAGGGAACCTTTAATGGCAACTAAAGTCGCCACTAAAAGTCATTTTTTTCATAATTTTTTTTTGCAATAAAGATGACTTTTAGTGGCGACTTTTGAGAATTGCCACTAAAAGACAATCAGCCACAAGCTTATACTAATAATTTTAGTCGCCACCAAAGACTTTTGGTGGCAACTTTTAGACTCGCAACCAAAAGTCATTTTTTTTGTAGTGCAAGAAGCAATCAGTGGACAATAATAATATATTTGAACAGGATCTTGACAAGTTAATTCATCAATAAGAAGCAATCCTATAAAACAATTAGTTTTAATTCATCTATTAATCTATTTGAACAAGATCTTAACAATTGTTAATGGAGCAATGTATGAGAAATAACTTTGTGATCCTACCATTCATCATAGAAAGAAATTACTACCAGAAAAAAGAATTTGATAAGAATAAATTGTAAAATAAAACATGTTTTTAGTTCTTCCACCCCCCCCCCCAAAAAAAATTGAGTTGGTTCATGTTTTCTTTGCTTCTTGAGAGATTTTTCTATTATCCACCTCCAGTTGTAAATTTTCTCCTTTCTTTCTTTTAATACATTATATAATAGAAAGATACTCATTAAAAAGACAACACATTTATGATTGCTGAGCTAAATATAAAACATACATAAACAGTAAAAGACATTGAAAAAGATAAAACCAAAAGACATAAAACGAATGCTAGAAACAAGTCATAAACATCCATGTGAAACCATTGTCCCTTAAATCATTTTGAAGAACAGGTAACACTCTTTGACGAGACAAGTTTAAGCATGATGCTTGATGACAACCACATTTGTCCACAAAGACAGCCTTAAATGTCATGCAAAGTATATCCTTTTCAACATAATGAAGTAACAAATGATACATGCTAAGTATATGTTTTTCAACAAAATGAAGTAACAAAGTATATGTTCACATGCTAATAAGGATATGTGCCAAATTTCACATTTTTGGGAGTTGTAGTTTATTCCCAGAATTGTTATAAAATTAGGAACCAAAATTATTCTCAAAAACATAACAATTTAGAAATAGGTTATGGCCAATATGTGGACAAATTTAGAATTTTGGCTAACTAATGGACCAAGCAAGTTTGTCTTTCAAACTTTTCTACTGAGTGGGTGGGTAGCATATATATATATATATATACACACACAAGTGAGTGCGTTCGTAACTACCCTCGGGAATTCAGGAGCAAGTGTCCATTTTCTTTATATATATATATATATATATATATATATATATATATAAGAGAAATGTTACGTCCAAGTTAATTAACTTGAGGGAATATTGTTATTATTATTATTATTCTTATTATTATTACAAGTAAACTATAATTTAAGGGAGTTATATATAACTTTATATTTGGATTTAGGATCCACTGTGTCCCAAAAAAAAAAGTCTAGTATATATAACTTTACATAACTTTATTTTAGTTATGACTAGTAATTTAATTCGTGAGCCTTTTTGTTTTTGCTACAAGAATTCTTCAAAACTTTTCAAGTTTGTTCATCTTAGGTGTGCCTAGTAATTAGTGACATCGGATACTGTGGACTTTGACATTCATATACTTTCAGATCCATAGATAGGCATAACCTTATTGAGATTGAAGACATCAATAAAATATAAGCAAGTAAAATACTACAGAAATATATCATTTTCATGTGAAAAATCAAAGTTCAGATTTTCCTCCTTCGCAAAACCTAACTGATGCTACTTCAAGAAAAGTAACAATAAAACTTGTCTTGTTGGATTTAACACATTTAAGATTTATCTCATAGCATTGGTTTCAGATTCGTGAATTTTCTCGAGAAACAAAGAAAGAGGGAGAAGGAAAATCAGAAAAATGATATTATGTTGAAGTGAGAACGGAGAGACAAACCTAGGAGCAGAGAATAGAGGGAATGAAGAACTCAATACGCCCTCCCCTGGCACCTTCAGAATCTTCCAAGACGATTTGGAGGGCGAGATGCAACTGAATCGTCACTGTGTGTCATGCAAAGAAATGGTTCATTTGAGGATTTTGGTGGAAAAGTAAAAAATGGGTAAGGGTTTTGGTGCAAAAAGAAAAACATACTTTTTTTTTTATCTCAATTAAAACTTATTTAGAAAAACAATTTTCTGACAGAATATCTATCATAAATTTGTGACCAATGATATTTCGTCACAAATAAATTTTATTTGAAGTCTGTCACTAAAATATAATATTAGTAATGAAATTTAGTAATGATCAATGTCCGTCACAAAATTTTCTAATTTAGTGACGGATATTAGTGACTGATAATATTTCATCACCAAAAAAGTAATTTGTGTAATCCTTCACTAATCTGTCATAAATTTTGAAAAATTAGTACGTCATTAAAACCCTTTTTTCTAGTAGTGGTGCCAGATTATTATTTTGACACTTAGACAATCGGTACCATTTTGTTATATTATTGAGGACGATTACTTGTCGACGAAGCAACATTTTTTGCTGGCAAATACATATTATTCTTATTTAAAAATAATCATCCAACATTAACTTATTGAATTAAAAGTGTTTAGTAAAAGTAACTGTCGAAGTAACTGAAAAATATAAAATGATATAAAAAGAAGTATATTTTATAATCTTAAAATAATACAAATAAACATATTTTTTTGTTTTTTAATTAAAATAATTTAAATTATTATATATATATATATAATTAAATATATATATATATATAACAGTAAAAATGTAAATAAATATATTATTTTTTGTTTTTTAATTAAATTGATTTAAATTATTATATATGTAAAATTAATTATATACATGTAATATATATATGAGATATCGGTATAATAAATATTTTTATAAAATAATAAGGATAAAAAATATATATATAAAAATTATAAACTATTCAAAATAATATATTAGAATAAGTTATAAGTTACTAAAATAAATTCATTTATCAAATACTTCTAATAAGTTTATAAATTAATTAAATAAGCTATAATCTAATTGAATAAATTATACCAAACTCTAAATTTTAAATTTTGGACCCCTGATTAAACACACTGATGACGGTTGGCCAAACCATCGTTTGTCAAGCATTGTGATTAGTTTAGCGACGGTTTTGATTGATGATTGCCACCATTGCTGTTAAACCATTTTTAGGTGGCAGTTCAAACCGCTAAAAGCCAACGTAGATTGAAAACATATTACAGAATACTAAAATAATGAGGGTGAATATAATAATAAATAAATAAATTATAGCAAAGTGACAAACTTTGAATAAATACAGAAAGGGCGAGGCTATGGGAATCCAGCCGTTGGATTTGAATACTTATTGGGATTTTTGTCCTATTTTTTAATTAAGTGATTTATTATAATATTAAATATAAACCTCTTATTTTTTATAAAACAAAATGAATTTAAGAATTATAAGAAAATTATGTATTTTTTGATTTTTTCTTATATCTTTACAATTAATTTTTTTTCCATCAAAATGATAAGTGTTAGTTTTTCAATAAGAATACAATAAGTATATCAACTTTAAAAAAAAAAATATATATATATATATATATTTTATAATTCAACATTGTTTTATTGGAATTGAAATTGATTCTTTTCAAATTGTTGAGCTCCTGCATTTTACTTATGACTTTCATCCACTGGGAACTATTATTTATAATTGCAGGCTCCTACTCTTTAAATTAGAAGACTACAATATTACAAAGGTGGCTAGGTAACAAAATAGATGTGCGGACATGACAGCAGAGGAAAGAAGGGAAAAGAAACTCCCTTTAACAACCTATGATCATGCGCCATATTGTATCTTACACCTTTGCCACGAAGACAAATCAATTTCGTCCTTCCCAAGCTGATTTTCCGAGTAGTACATATCTATGTCACAAAGTTAACTACTTTTGCTACTATCGCATATCAAGACTTTGTACTTTGATATTTAACAGTGTTTTAAAAATTAAGTTTGTCATTAAATTGATGATGATAATAATTTAAGGTTCATTGATTCAACTTTAATGTAATTAAATTGTAGTTGGTATTAATTAAATATATATATTTTAATTTTATATTAATAAATAAAAAATAAAAAAAATATTATTATATATTTATATTATATTAAAAATTAAAACAAAAATAAAATAAATTTATCTTGTCATGCTTTATTATGTTCAACAACTCTCTATTCCCAATGCACGTTTCCTGTCAGAGCACTCATCACTTTGCAATATTCTAATCTCTTTCCATTACTTCCCATTACCTTCGGGGCTTATTGGTATGCGCGTATTGGTTGGAAAGAAAAGTACCTTTTTATTACTATATACTGTTGTTTGGTATGATTTACTGTAGCGATTAGAAACGGAAGTCAGCATTCTTTCTTTTTTCAAAATCTTGATATTCGTTTTCATTGTTTGATCGATGAAAAATCGATCATGAAAAGGGAAAAGAAATAAAAATGTCAAATTTGCACCTGCTTTTACGTTCTGGTCTTCCCGCACCTTCCATTTCACACTTTCATTCTCGGCTATCTCGCACTTACACATATATTTATATGAGGCGTCGTAAGCACGCTTCAGTTCTTCCTCAGGTTTTAAATTGCTTACAGTCACAACAATGACATCAACGAGCAAGACCCAACAATCTTGAGTCAGCATATTGGTACCAGCTAGTTGACCGGCAGTGGGTCGGCCTACAGTAACCGGTCTGCAGCTGGTCGACTGGCTACCTACAAGCTTGCAGGTAGCCGGTCGACTGGCTACTTGCAGCCAGTCGATCGGCTGCTGCTGGCAGGGAGACGGAGAGAATGCAACGAGGTAATTTAGTCATTTTGTTCTAATTTTTCTTTTCTTTCTTCTTAAAAAATACATATCAAATACACAAAATATTTCATTCCTACTCTATTTTCTATCTCATACCAAACATATTTTTTTTCCATTCTCTCTTCCCTCTTCCATTCTCTTTTCCTTTTTATTTTCTTATTTCCTTTCTATTTATACTCTTTCCTAGATACCAAATGGCCCTTTCGTCTCTTTCTCTCTGTCACTCAAGGCTCACGCTTCATTTACCATCTCTCTCATCGTCTTTCTCCTTGTTTCAGTATACACACACAGAGCGAATCCCATGAAGAATGCAGGCAGCACTTGTCATTCTCCTACCACCAGAAGTCATAGAGCTCGTCTCAGTCACCCACGGATGCCTCACCGTCTTCGTCCCAGTCTCTCACTTCTTCTGACTTTTTCTTCCTCTCATTCCCATCCCCTTCATCGGCCCCATTTCTGGCAAAGAAAAAGAAGATTTAATAAAGATCAAAGGCTAACGGTAGGTGGAGACGTCAATGGCAGCAACACCAGCGGTGACGTCGATGTGCAAGATCCTTCTTTTTTTTCCTTAAACAAGAATCGGGAAGAATCGGCCAACCGTCCGATTCCCTCGGTTCTCCTGATTCGAAACCGATTCAGTGCCACATCAGTTTTTTTAGTGAACCAAACTAGATTTCTTGTCAGTTTTTGATCAAACAGATCGAACTGATTAGTCCGATCCGATTATTTAACCCTTGATATTTAATTTAAGTCTTTTTGTTGTTTACCCAAAAAAATAGCATAATTAATGAGAAAATGATTTTTTTTATTTAGTTTTACAAGAAAGAATCATTATCAAGTAACATTCTGCAAATCTATCACTTGCTATTTTAGGCCAAACCTCGAAAGCTACAACCAAAACATTATCAAATATGACCAGCCAAATATTACATAGGGCGAATAGAAGGAAGGTCGACCATAGAATCAGAATTTGTTTCGAGATTCGTGTGCTTGTTAAAGAATAAATTATTTTAATATGAAGGGACGCCATGTTTGTTTCTTTACTGTATATTAAAATAATTTATTCATTTAAAAATCAATCTCGACATTTCTGTTGCTCCGCCCTATTACATAAGCTAGTAGCTGTCAACAATTAATTGGACTGGATTATTTATATTCAGTTAATTTTTAAAAGTCTACAGCCGCCCTTACTATTTTCTTTTACCCCGCCTAATTTGCTTGTTCATTTCGTAACCTCTCTGCAGTCAATTTCACCCTCTTATAAATTTACCAACTTACCATAGTTGTCTTAGATCAAACACATACAACTCATTACCATTGATTTCTCCCTTCAATCGCTAATGGCCCATTCTGAGGAAACCCCATTCATGCTTCTCAACGGCGAAGCCAACAATGGACGGAACCAACAACCCCCAGAGATCGACGACGAGGAAGAGAGCTTCTCCGACGCCATGCAGCTCGCGACATCCATTGTGATTTCCATGTCGATGCAGACGGCGGTGGAGCTCGGCGTCTTCGACATCATCCACCGAGCTGGTCCCGGAGCGAAGCTGTCCGCGGCGGAGATTACGTCCCAGCTCTCCTGCAAGAATCCGGAAGCGCCGTCCGCGATCGATCGTCTTCTCCGGCTTCTCGCATCTCACTCTGTGCTTCTCTGTTCCGTCGTCGCCGACGAAACTCAAGGACCGGGATGCTTCCGGTGGCTGTACGGCCTCGCTCCGGTGGCCAGATTCTTTGTGCGAAACGACGATGGCATGTCGTTGAGCCCTTTCATCGCGCTGATTCAAGATAAGATCTTCCTAAGTAGCTGGTTAGTCTCTCTAATTTCTTCCCCAGTTCGATTTATTATTTGTTTAGGGTTTAGGGTTTAGGCTAAAAAGAATTGAGTTTTAATTAACTGAACCGCAGAATTGAGTTTTAATTAACTGAACCGCGCTTTACACATAAATAAGTATTAATTATCGCAAGGTGCTGAATTAAAATTTTAATTTTCAGTGAGAGAAGTGTTCAATTATATTCAGATACATGCGAGAAATAAAAAAAAAAAATATATATATATATATATATAAATTATGTCCTCAGTACATGATAAAAGAGGGGAAATTTCCCTCCAAGGATGGATCCAACGCTCTTCCTCATAGTGTTGCTCTTATGTTAGTCATAGGATCAAATTTGATGTAATGGTTCTCACTTTTTTAATTTTTTGTCTTATTTTATTTTAAAAAATTACAAATAATATTTTTATTAAATTTTGATAATTAAAAATTAAATTAAATATTATTATATACCTTAAATATTATTATAAACTCTAAACTCTAAATTTTAAATGTTAAACTCTAAATTTTAAATAAAATATTACTGTAAACTTTAAATTTTAAACTCTAAATTTTAAACATTAAATAATAAATTTTATATTTTAAATTAAATATTATTATAAATTTTAAAAAATCAATTCTTTGTATTTTTTTAAAGAAATAATAGAACAAAAATATAATAATAAAAGGCGTAAGGTTCTCCTCCGCATATGAGGAGAACCGTAGCCCTCTAAGACATTGAAAAGGATCCGCTTTGAAAAAGAGAAGTTATGTGCTGTTTTTGACTTGCATCTTTTTCAATCAATAAATTAGCTAGCCTTCACTTTTGGCCAATTTAAAAAAAAGTTATCCACTCGGTAAATTAATTCTCTTAGAAAATTGAATTGTATATTTATTATTTTTTGAAAATTAAATTAATAATTGTATGGAACTAGCTCATAGCATTTAATGAATAAATTGTGTAAAATTAAAAATTCAAGGACTAAACAATTAATCTATATATTTTTTAAAGACTACAATTTTAATATAATAAAAAAATATTGATCAACGTGAGCTCAAGCAAAAACTCAGACAAACTACTTAACTTTGAATATGCTTAACTTTATGGAACCAATCATTTAAGCGAGGCCTTTGTAGTAAAATAATTGTGCATTCACTTTTGTAGGCTCCACCTGAAAGATGCAATTTTGGAAGGGGGTATTGCGTTCAACAGAGCGCATGGTTCACACGCCTTCGAGTATCCGAGCTTGGACTCGAGGTTCAATGAAGTCTTTAACAAGGCAATGGTGAATCACACCACTATAGTCATCAAGAAGATTCTCGAATCTTACAAAGGCTTTCACCATATCAACACACTCGTCGATGTTGGTGGTGGCTTAGGAATTACTCTTAACTTGATCACTTTCAAATACCCTCATCTTAAGGGCATTAATTTTGACTTGCCTCACGTCATACAACATGCTCCTTCTTATCCTGGTATGTATCACCTCTATACTTTTTTTTTTTTCTAATGACAATAGGACTTGAACCAATGCCATGACCCCTCAACCTACAACAATTTAAATTCATATCACTTGAATTATAAATTCCATCCAAGCTTAAGTTTAGCTTGATCCAAAGGTATAAATTAAATTTGAAATTTAAAATTTTATACACTGACCTTGCAGGAGTGGAACACGTGGGAGGAGATATGTTTGAAAGCGTGCCCAAAGGTGATGCAATTTTTATGAAGGTGGGTTGTTATTTAACGAGTCTTGTTAAACAGTACTCTCAAAGAACATTGAATATTTTTTTGAAAAATATAAAAGGTAAACATTATTTTAATAAATAATCAAATTCTCAAATCATTTGTCTTTCAATGTTTAACTTTTTTCTATATAACAAGTTTATCTTTAGAATAATAATTTAAAAAAGTATAAAATTTGATAATAATATTGCTTTTCGTATTTATCTCATTAGTTATTGTTTTTAAAATATGTTATTTTTCAGCACTATTCTTGCCAGTGTATTGTATAGATTAGCACCTGATTTTTATTTTATCCTTTTAGAAATATTAAATAATCAACACAAAATTTATTTAACTATAAAAACATAAATTTATAGATACTATTTATTAGTTATGATTTGTTTTTAAATTGAGATTACATATTATAATAGTATTAGAAATCATTTGATACTCTTAGAACACTGGATAACAAGACTTGTTTAATTATGGCATTGTTGGGGTGAATTTCTCAGTGTGTACTTCATGATTGGAGCGATGAGAGGTGCGTTAAGCTTCTGAAGAATTGTTATAATGCCATTAATGGTGATGATGGGAAGGTGATAGTGGTGGAGGCAGTGCTTCCGAAGATGCCAGAGACAAGCTCTACTGCGAAGAGCACAGCCCGAATGGACGTTCTGATGATGACTCAGAACCCAGGAGGCAAAGAGCGATCCCAACAAGAGTTCTTGGATTTGGCCACTGCTGCTGGATTTAGTGGCATCAGATTTGAATGCTTTGTTCGTAACTATTGGATTATGGAGTTCTACAAGTAGCTTCTATTTTTTATTTTTTATTTTTTCCGTTTCTAACATTTCTTAATAAAGCAGGCTGCATTTGAATTCCAAATTAAGTGTTGTGTTTGTCATAATTTGGAAGTGCATAACAATAAAATGTATTATGATTACCAAATAATTATCTCTCTTGTGAAGTTTTTCTTTTTTTTTTCTTTTTTTAAATTTATGAATTTGGTAAGAAATTTAAGAAATAAAAATATCTTATTAATTAATACGGATCAGCTTTTGGCCTTAATCAATAAATTCTAATCTCTTTTATTATAAATAAATAAATATTTGACCTTTCACAAGTAAATACAATTTACAGAAGATTGAAAAATTGATTGTATATTTGAATTGAAAAGAAAGAGAAGGGAAGTGACATTGAATTTATTTTTTAATTTTAAATTTAAATTTATATAAGTAATTTTCTTTTTCTCATTTCATCCATTGCTTTCAATCCACAAATATTGTAACGGAAAAAAAAAGTTAGGTCTAGGTATAAAATGAGAAAAATGTCAAATCAAAATTGGATTTTTTTTCTTTTTCAATCTAAATATATATATTTTTTAAACTTGAAACACTAATATTAAAAAATTCATTAAAATCTATCAAAAAGTGTAAAGTTTCTTAATCGCCGATTTTTTTATATTCAAAAGATTTGAATTCATACATATTGCTCAAGAGAAACATGTAATAAATCATTTCAATTTACTGATATTAGTATTACTATTGATCTAAACATACTTTTAAGTAGTGATAAGCTTAATTACAATATGCTCAGCTCATCAAGCAACAGCAGAATAACCCAAGTGTTCTCAGTAGCTCGAGTAATTCAATACCAACAAACACATCAAAAATTCTGTGTAATTAGTTAGATATTTATTTGAGCTGTATATTTCATTTTTGAGGCACCTACTAACTGATTTTCTTATTTCATGGATCAATTGACAAGTGTGAATAGTTGTTGCAATTTGTTGTAATTCTTTTTGTATAAATGGCATAGTCTCCTGTAGATTAGTTTAACGTTGATTTCCCACTTATCTACTTCATACCTTATCTTGGTATCAGAGCAGCAAGCTAAATGTTATTGATCCATGGCCAACAATTCTTCAAGCCCATCTGCAAGCTCCTCAGTTATGCCTACGCTAGCCACTTCAGGAATGCAGCCATTACGCCTTCAAAATTCAAGCAACTCATTGAACATGTTTACTCATGTTAAGTTGGACAGGAATAATTTCCTTCTCTGAAAGACCATGATTCTTCATGTAATCAAAGGCAAAAAATTAGAAGGTTTCATTGACAGATCCAAGCCCTGCCCAGAAAAGTTCCTTCAAACAGAGAGTGGTGAAATGCTCAACAAAAAATATGAAGAATGGCAAGTTTGAGATCAAATTTTGTTGGGATAGCTTTATAGTTCGATGACCACAGAGATTGCGACCCAGTTGATTGATTGCAGCACCAATAGAGAATTGTGGAATCAAATTGAAGAACTAGCTAGAGCTAATACGAAATCAAAGATTATGTGGTACAAATGTGAGATTTAAAGAACTAGGAAGGGCTCTAGGTTTGGCTGATAATCTACAACTTGCTAGATGTCCTTTTTCTTAGCTTTCACTCAAATTCTTAATGGTTTAGACAGTGAGTATACTCCAATAGTAGTCTAACTACTTGATAAATCAAAATTATCGTGGGTTGAATTCCGAACTTCCCTTTTAACTTTCGAAAGTCGGCTAGAACAAATCCATGAGTTTTAAAAATTTGAATCTGCATTCTCCTACTGCTAACTTTGCTACTTCAAATGTTAATCAGAGGTCTGTTAACAATAATTGACTCTAAGAGTAACAACAAAAATAACTGGAGAGGGTCAAATTCCAATCAAAGAAGCAGATTCAAAGGAAGGGAAGGAACTCCAATGGTAAACCAATATGTTAGATTTGTGGCAAAATAGGCCACTTAGCTATTGTTTTTATTACAAAACTGATTTCTCTTACATGGGAAGTACTCCAAATCAGAACAAAAGTTCTGTAGCTAATTCACCGTACAATGCCAGTGCCTATTTCGTAGGTCCTAAAGCTGTCACAAATCCTAGCTAGTATCTCGACAATGGTGCATCTCATCATGTCACAAATAATTCAAATATGTTGCAGCAAATTGAACAGAACAATGATAACACTAATTTAGTTGTTAGTAATGAAAAAACTATTCCTATTACATGTATTAGAACTACTACCATTAAACTTCCTTCCAAATCTCTTGTCCCTAAAGATATACTACATACACCCAAAATTAAAAAGAATTTAATTAGTGTCTCACAACTTCCCTCACAAAATAATGTTGTTGTTGAATTTAATTCTAACTATTTTCTTATGAAGGACAAGAACTCAAGGAGGGTACTTCTACAAGGGAGAATTAAAGAAGGCTTATATTAGTTATCTCCAACAGATCCTGTATCTTCTATTTCTAAAGTTGCTCAAGCTTTTCTCATAGAAATCAACAGTATGATGTTTTAAATTGGCATTGGATATTGGGACACCCTTCCTTTCAAGTTTTGTCACAAGTTCTTAGAAGTTGTATGCCATATTTTTCCATTAATAAAACTGATCTTTTTTGTTGTTCAGCTTGTCAAATGGGTAAAAATCATCAGCTTCCCATTAAGCTTTTTGTGTCTAGAGCCTGTAAACCACTTGAAATCATTGACACAAACATTAGGGGACCAGCACCTGTGCAATCCAAAAATGGGTACAATTTTTACATAATCTTTGTTGATGATTACAAAAGATTTTTTTTTGGTTATATCCTCTAAAACATAAGAGTGAAGCATTACAAACATTCATCCAATTCAAAATCATGATAGAAAAGCAATGAGAGGCCCTAATAAAAACTACATAGTAATTCAGGAAGTGAGTACAAAGCTTTTACAAAATTTGTTAATGAAAATGGTATATCTCATCTTTTTACCTGTCCATATACCTCAACTCAAAATGGGAGAGCTGAAAGAAAACATAGGCATGTTACAGAAATGGGATTAACCTTGCTTGTTCAAGCCCAAATTCCTATAGATTTTTTTTTGTTAGAAGCCTTCCAAATAACATGTTATCTTATCAAAGGCTCCCAATGTCATGACCTAAAATCGAGGGCTGTGATAAATGCGGACGGTGTGGTACCCACACCGCCATAAGCTTAGTTTACCCTCAGATCATCCCTAACAATGCACTCTATAACGTAAGTGATCTATTTGATTATAGAGCATACTAGAGAAATAACTAACAATATATAAAATTACCTTATCTCGAGCAATGAGGAGGTATCCCCAATTCACGAGTCATTAAACTAGTCATCTTTTTTGTACCTACAACTATAAGGGGGTGAGTCTAATCCACTGATTCACCTAAAACAGCCTTATTCATAGATAAACAATTATGTATATTAAAGGAATAACTATGTGTGTGTGTGTGTGTGTGTGTTCATACATGGATCTCCACATGTGACAGCACCCCAAATCATACCCATGAGATCGTACCGCTACCCCTAATAGAGCAAGCGTCCGATGCCTAGTACACCCGATTCCCCAACCTTGACCATTCTCGGTCGACAACCTATATCTTACTTATATGCCTATAGGGTCCCACGCACACTACACATGATTCTAACCCATACTAGGTTACTCGTACACACATATTCGTATTTGCATACCAAATCTAGAATCACACACATTACCACTCATACAATCCATCTGCCCTGCATAGGTTTGTGGCCCTACAAGGATATACTCAAGAGCCACATCATCAGAGGGTCTCCATTTTCGTAGATATTTTGCTCAAGAGTTTCATTAAGAGTCGGGGGTGTTCGTTCTTTCCGACGTTTTGTTCAAGTTCCTCTACTAGGGAATGCATCCCCATAATTTTGTTTCTCAAGGTTTCATCAACGCGGGTCTGCATTTCTGGTTCACGCTACTACAACTATGGAATTGCCCAGAATTGAGTTTTATGGCAAACTTACAGTATAGTGATCCCCAGGTTATATTCTTTCATGGAGCCTTGCTACTAAATGCCTAATTGATTGTTCTAATACTAATTATGTTAATTAACTACTAATTAACACTAGGGGATGATTGATATCGGGTATTTTTCTATTCATTGTGGTCCCTATCTTAGCCTATTTACATATTTCAATCTTGCAAACTTTCTAATTTTATTATGTTTTGGATTTATTAGGTGTAAATTAATTCAATTGTGTATTTTTGCTAAAAATTAATTACATTTTTATAATGATAGGGCATTGACTGGACGCTAACATGGCAATTTATGCTGACTGGATGTTGACTAGGGCTGAGTTGGCAGTTGGGCCCACGTTTCTGCACTATCCAGCAAAGTCATAACAAACCAAAAAAGATTTTGCAGAAAAAGCAACCAAAAAAAGCAGCAGAAAACCAGAAGATTAGCAGTAGAAAAATACATAAGAAAGGGACTTATCCATGAAGTCAAACAATGTAATTTCGTCCATCCTTCTCTCTAGATGGTTTAAGTGGCTTCAGACACCTTTTATGCTTTGTTGAAGACCTCCATCTTCTTCCTTTTTCTTAGAATTTTGTAGGTTTCCCCTCTATTTTCTTCTCTGTTTTGATGTATTTTTGCCTCCATAGAAGGCTAAAAGTGTTATGTAATTAGTCCATGGATGAACTGGAGCTTGTATTTTGAATCCCTTGCTTAATACAAATAAGTTTTTGGTTTCAATCTCTATTTCATTTATGTTCTACAAAGTTTCTCTGTTTTGTGTTCATTTTTGTCCCGGTATGAATGATTTGAGCATGAATCTATTCTTAATGTGTTATTTGAGGAATGAACTTGCTATAGATGCATGAATGTGGTTACTCTGTATATGTAGTGGGTTAAGATAGAAATGGCATATTAGTATACGATTGCAGGGCATGGAATTGGTTAGGACTTAGTTAGATTACTTCTAGATTAAATGTTAGTGAAGTTCTTCCTAGCTTTTATTTAGCTGTAGTCTAGCTCTGGAAGGTTTCTTAGAAATATTAGTTGACAACCTATCAATAGAATTGAACCAGTATAAATTAGAGAAGGACAATGATAAATACAAATCCAGGGATTTCAAGGCTGATTATATCTCGTTTCTATATTCTATTGTGTTATGTTCTGTTAGTTTTATGTTATGTTTTATAACTTTAATTATGAAATCACCCCCCTATGGTAATCAGTAGATAATTAGGGTTATTTAGTGTTAGAAAAATTAATTAAACAATTAGAATCAAGGCTCCATGAGAGAATACGATCTGGGACGATCACTATACTGCAAGTTGCCACGAATTCAATTTTAGGCAATTCGGTGGTCGTAGTGACGCGAACTAGTGATTGCATAATTAAATAACATAGCAGCATACTAAATCTAATAAACAAAACATAACACACAAATAGAAATGAAATGTAATCAATCAATCAGATCCTTGGAAATGTAACCATCATCATCCTTATCCCTAATTAATTTTCTAGTCCAGTTCTACCATTAGGTTTTCAACTAAAATTTTCAAGAGACCTCCTAGAACTAGATTACATATAAATCAGTATTAGGAAAACCTTTGCTAATATCTAATCATATGCAACACAATTAAGCCCTAACTTAATTATGCCCTATAATTGCATACTAACATGCTATATCAGTTCTAACTCACCATAAACACACAACAACCGCATACATGCATCTATAGCAAGCCAATCCTCATATGAAAATTATAAAACATAACCTATGTCTACTCAGTCGAATCAAAACAAAAATAGCTATGAGAACTAAAGGCAAAGTGCAGAACAAGAGATGAAACAGAATCAGTAACCAAAACAATATTTGCATTAAAGATTCAAATCACATACTAGTTCACTTCTTGTCTAATTACATAAGAGTTTTAGCCTTCCATGAAGGCCAAAACAGAAGAGAAAAAAAGGGATGGGGGAATTTACGGAGCTATAGAAAATTTGGAAGAAGAAAAGTGCTTCAACAATACAATGAAGTTCATAATGGTGTTTTATGTTTCAGCCAGCACAAGGGATGAAATTGGCTTCTAGTCTAGTCATTTTCTGTTGTTGTTTTGTCCAGAAATGCAATAGAAAGAGTGCAGAATTTTATCACAGAATTGGTGCTACAAAAGCTGTATTTTCTTTGAAAAAAAAATGGACCATATGCAGAATGTTAAATAGGGAAAATCTAGACTGTACACATGCAAAAACCAGTGTACTTTTGCAGAACATTGGGGCCCACATGCCTAGTCATCTTGGTCAACGTCCACATAAGCATCCATGTTATCCATTTTGTCCAAGGTGGCATCCAAGTCAACACATTATCTCCTTAATAATTAAATATGTAAATTAAGCACAAGGATTAATGAGTCTCTAATTAATTAAGCTCATAAAAATATGGAATTAAAACATATTAGTTCTATAATTATTTTAGACCCAATAATTACCAAAATATGATATAATTAGAGTGTTCACAAGATTTGAGATACAAAAAGGACTAAGATAGGGACTAAATTACATATAAAAATACCCGATATCAATTTTCACGGATTTGTCAATGAGATACCATCCCATGGATCTACCCCTCCATGGATCAACCATTTTCCATTCACAATCACATACATACATCAACAAACAATAATGACAATAACAAACCCATCATGGTAAATCTCATATCTAGTGAATACGTTGTTAACAAGTCGCTGCTTGAGAAATTCGCTAGCCAACCTTGGCATTTCTCAAGTCGGGTCTCACTTTGCTATGACATTGCTCCTCTAAGGCTCGTGTTGCCAACTCGGCTTCATCAACTTGGGTACCCCATTACTATCCATTCACAAATCCAATCAGACATAAATCTCAGTTTACTTTAACTCTAATTCTCAAATTAAATCTTAATTATGTGATGATCACCCATTCAAGATTTTAATCTTAAAAATTATCTACGTGGTTGGCACACAATTGGAAAACATCACCCACATACAAATAATTATTTCTTTTTCATAAACAAACAAGGTCCCTTTTTTAATTATGCCAAACATAAACATTTGGCACATAATAATATTTAGTTAAATTTAGGAAAGACAATCCTAAAATATAAAATCATACAAATCACGGTGATATCTCTTCACATGAAATTGAAGCTCTTCCAGTCCCCTTTGAGAAGCCTCGACCACACCTCAACCATCACCAGACCTATGGGACATCACAATATCACCTCAGCCCCTAAATCGGAGGAAAACAAGACTGCCTAAGTTATGGCGCTAGCCTTCCTTAACCCTCCCCCTTTGTCTCAGCCATGAGACCCTTGGTGGTTAAGGCACCCTAGGTCCCCTTCATGTAATACCCTAAGTATTACGACATTGGAGGAAAATGGGAGCTCGAACATGTGTGAAAATCTTTTCACAAATAGACGAATACATGTAGGAATTTTGCCATGTCTATCATTTAAATTTTGAGTTTATGCTTTTGATAAATGTGTGTTATTTATTGCATTTGCTTGATTGTTATTTCTTCATAAGTTGTATGAGGGACTAAAGTGAAAAAAAAGTTGGCTAGGGGTCAAACTGCAATTACTTCAAAATGTGGTGTGGGTTTGGATACATTACAATAAGATAAATGTGAGACCCTTAGGGTATAAAAATTGTAAGAATTAAAGGAAGATTAAAAATAGTCAAAATAATGAAAAGAAATCCCTAAGAATTTAATAAAATAAATATTTAGTAGGGATAAGTGTAATTTCCAAGTAGTTACAAGCCTAAATGGAGAATTAATGATTTTAGGGCCAAAACGAAATTAGCATAAGGTTAATAAAGCTAAATTAATTAAATGAAACCCAAGCCCAATAGTAGTTTAAGTAAGGTAAGTTAGGGTGCAGTTTAGAATAGGTTAAGTGTTAATTAAAAGGCCCACACTAAAGGACCAAGAAATAGGCCCATAAACCAATCAAAATATAGTTGGGCTGACTTGCTAGAGGAGTAAGCCTAATAGGAGCAAATAGGCGTGAAGCCCATAGGTGAAGAACTTAAGAAGATAATAATTAATCTAGCTTTTAGAAAGATAAATAAAATAAAATAATATTGATTAAATTAAATTACAAGACCTAATACTATTGGTTAAATAATGGAATAATACTTAGATATCTATCCACCTAGGCATGTAAATCAATAAATAAAATAAAATGAAATAATCTAAGATGAAATATAAGTAGTAAATAAACTAGGATAATTATGAATCTAGAGGATCCTAGTTGAATTAATTTAAATAATAAATAAACTAGGGTAATCATAAATTAGAGATGTAATATCAGTCAATTTCGAAGTATAATACATTTGAGAGTATTTTAGAATTTTACAACATTATTTTAGTTATTTATTTTAGTCATTTTAATTTTTATATTTAATTGTTCTTTTTTGAATATTATTTATAGAAATTGAGATAAATGACTAGACTGGCTATTTTATTGCAGTATGATATATATATATATATATATATATATATATATATATTTGTGAATTGAGAAAAATATGAGAAAGAGAAAATTAAATGGAATTAATATAATTATTGAGAAATAATTATAGTCAGATCACTTGGATTTAGAGCAATCGAGAATGGGTATCTGTGGGTCACCAAATGACCCATTTGGCTATTAAGCCTTCATCATTCCTCTTTCTTTATCATTCTCACGTTTTCAAATAGAGGCAAGAAGAAGGAGAGATATTTTCTCTCAACTCCATCAATCCTTTCTTTCATTTCTTCTGGTGTTTTTCTTGTCTCTGATCAATTTCCTTTTACTAAAGTTTCCAAAGAGAGAGGTAAGATTCAATCTCCTTCATATTTCCCAATTTTCTTTCTATTTTGCCTATTTTCGGATTTAGAGTATTTTGGGTTGATTTGGGGTTCTAATAGATGAATTTAAGTGTAGATATTGGTTTAAAACATTTCCACATGTTGGATAATAATTATAGAAAAAAAAAATTGGAGAAAACTAGGAAAAATTCAAGAATTTGAAAATTTGAAGAAAGTAAGGGTTCTTAATGAAAATTTAAGGATTGAGACTTTGTTTGTGGGTTAAAATTAAAGATTTTGGTGTCAAAAGATTCTCTAAACATCAAAGATAAAAATCCATAAAAGAAATCAAAAGAAATGGTGTCTTGGATATGATTTTGGAATTTTTGGGTGAAGAACACAAAGAACGTTACTATTTATTTTGGAAATTTTCTAGAAAACATTATTCTTTGAAATTTTTTTTCCAGATTTTTGCGGTTACTGTAGCATTGACTTTGGTCAAAGTACTATAGCAGTTACTGTAGTGTCGGCAATCAATTGAACTGTAGCGGTCAATGTACTATAGCTAACTGTCACTGTAGTAAACCGTTACTGTAGCTACGTTGACTGTTGACCGTTACTGTAACAATCAGAAAATATTGAATATTTTTATAATTTTGTTCCCTTTCTTATGTGTCCTTGTGATATATTTTATTAGGAGATTTTTCTACACAAATTTTAGTGAGGAACAAGGTAAATTTGGATAATATCAAGGTGAGTGAATAACCTTGCTAAATTAATTTAATATTATTAGACAAAGTACAATATAAGTCCCATTTACAATATTATTAGAATGTTAAATAATCAATCTTTCAGTTGATATTATATGATAATTGCTATGATTGATGATAGAGATTGAGGGTTAAATTTCCAAGTCACTGGGTGCAAGTATCTATGGCACATTATGCACAAAGAGTTTGAGGGTTAAATTTTCAAGTCACTCGGTGCAAGTATCTATGGCACATAATGCAAAGTGATTGAGGGTTTGATCACCCAAGAAATCATACGCAAATTCAGACAAATGTAATACTACAATTGTATAAAATAAATAATAAATTGACTAAATTAGTAAATGTGGTATTTGTACTTATAATATTTTATATGGTACAGTTATTTACTTACTGAGTTTTTAAATAAATTCACACTCCTTATAATTGTCTTTTCAGATACAGTAAGTGAGGAGCAAGATTATCTGACTGAGGATTAAGAGCCCCTTGAAATTGTTCTCCATCTTATTTTCTGATGGTATACCAGTACTAAATAATGTAAATTTTAGGAATGCTCTGTACTTTGTATAGGTCTTCTAGGCTTGCAATGAGATAAACACATCAGATTATGTATGCCTGTATTTGTTTATCAGATGATTATAATTTTGTTGTGTGGAATGAATGATAAAGGTTGAATGTAAAACTTTACAAAATATACGTGAATAATTCATGTTTGAGAATTTTATCAAATGAGTAGTTGTGAATATTAAGATTGTCCAGGATTTCAGGATACCACTGAGGTTTTCCCTAGAAATAGTATCTTTTCACATGTTCAATTTTTGGGCTGTGACAAGAGAGTCCTAGTTGAATTAATATTAATAATCAAACTAAGGATAATAAAAAATTAAATATATCCTAATTGAATTTAAATTCTTGAACTAACTAAGCTTAGACCCTCATATAAAAATAGACTCCAAAGCCTCCACATTCCTTACTCACCCATACCTCTTCACATAAGCCTCATGGAATACATCTTCGGTGATCTTTTCCGATGGTGGAAAATTTCAAGAAACAAAGATAAGGCCTAGAAAATCTAATTTATCATACTTTTATTTTTACAAAAATTAAATCGATCATAACTCTCGCAATCGAACTTCGTTTTTAATGAGTTATATATAACTGGAAAGCTCTTTGAATATAGTTTCAAACGAGACTAATGTCCTTTGAAAATTTCTTCCTGTTTGGGAGATATGACTGAAATAGTGACTGAAGGTCAGAAGCAATTTCTGATTTCATGATTTTGATTTCTTTTCACAACCCTTTTGTTGAAATTATTAGAATTTCATCTCAAAATCTTGCACACACCTTCTCTCTCTTTAAACAAAATGCAAAATCTAGTAACCATTGGGTTGGAATCCAGGTGAGTAGATCAATCTCATTTTAATTAGGTCTTAGCGTTGTTAATTATAATGATACGACGTAAGTCGATCCCAAAATCATAAGATTTGTTTATGGTTATGAAACTGTGTTAAATTGTATTTGTGTTTATGAAAAGGGGATGATTGATGTATGCATATATTCAATGGTTGATTTGATCATTTGATTCTGACGAGATGCAATTCGTGTGAACAATATGGTGATTAAATAAATTATGCTATATTATTGATTGATGTTGATATTTGCCTGAGACATTTTTTGTTATTGAGCAAGATGGTACCCATTTACATGCCACGAAGGGAACTTAAGTTAGAGGGCACCTTGGCTGGTGATTTTGGAGACAATGATTCTCTCAATATGAGATATAGCCCAGGTCAAGTAAAAGATCTATGAGGCACCCTGATCGAGAGGATGAGATTGTGCATCACAGTGAGAATGTAATTGGTGAGCTGGCTTGTGTGTGCTCCCAGGGATATGTTGCCATTGATGTTTACTAATTCCGTTGGTTTGAATTGGATGCATTTGCTGTATTTCAGTATGTATTTTCTATGATTTTTGGTTGATTATATGGCCTTCGAGCATATCAAAATAATTGGTAATGTATGGGGTCCTATTAAGGCAGAGTCGATTTCTTCACTGAGTTTTATAGCTTGCACTCTCTGTGATTCATTCTTTTATAGATCTAGTTGTTATCAAGGAGCACCTACCTGAGGAGTAACAGTGCTTGGTATGGTTGTCAAAATCGGGAATAGGATTATAGGATCGTAGGATTCTACGATCCGATACTTAAAAACGATTCTGATTTTACTTAAAATCGTTTTTGTCATAGGATCGTTCAGGATCGGGATCCGGATAGTAGGATTGGTGTGATCATGCGATCCTGAAGGATCCTTTTTTTTTTAAGCTGCAGCACCATTAAATGACGTTGTTTGGTGTGAACTTTTTTTTTTAAATTATCCCCCTTTTTCGTCCATTCAGGCTTCAGCCCTAAATCCCCAATTCGCCATTCCCCTGTTCATTCTCATGAACCCACTCAACCCAGCTACTCTGCATTAGTTCATTTTGGCTTCTTCCCCGGCACCTTCTCCCATCTTTGTTCCCAACTTTGTCTTCTTCCCCAGCTTCCTCTGCTGCTTTCTCGTTCCCAGCATCACCTTCTTCCTACCTTCTCATTCCTAGCATCATCTTTCTTCGTTCCCGTGAATCCCAACATCATTTCATGATTTCGTCCCTTGCTTCTCGTTTGTCTTTGTCCCCTGCTTCTACACAGCCTCTGAGCTTCTCGATTCTCCATCGTCATCTCTCATAGTCTCTATCATCTCTCTAGTGTCCCTAGTTATCCCTCCTTTGCCGCTTCTTAATTTTCCCCTAGGTGAGTCTTCCCCTTCAATCATGTAGTTTATTGATTAGTTATAATTATAATTGTTTGCTTCTTGTCTTCGTCCCCCACTTCTGCAGTGGACACCACTAATTTTTACTATAGTGAGTACTGATTAGTGACAATTTCATAACATTGGATTATGGATAGCCTGCTATATTGCTATATGATAACTATTAAAGTCATAAGCTATGATTTTTATCTATTTCTTTAAACTGAAGGATAACTGTTCTACCAATTATATGATATTAATGAAACTTAGGCATTCTTTTGGTTAATTGTAAGTACTTTGTCTTGGCTAGAAGTTTGCTACCTTTTTTCCAAAGGGTATTTAGTTGCTACATTTGGTAAGTTAAAAGTTGATTCGTGAATTCTAAATCTATTTATTTTTGTTAAATATGGTTAGCATTTATTGTGTGTGCTAAAGTGCTAACTATGGGCTGAGAATTGTGATTGACTTATATTTTATTTATATTTGGTTTTGTATGGTTTATGTATTTAGTAATTTAATATTTTTTATCAATGCTTGATACTTTTATTATCTATGTATGATTGTGACGTATTGATATTTGAAGTTTGAACTTGTTTTTATTAAAATATAATTAGATTTTGATAGTTTTGTATTATATTAATATACAAAGTTTATGTCATTATTATATTTTATTATTTTATATATTTTTTTATTTATTTGATAGAATTATAAGATCCCGATTCGATCCTACCTTTTTCGATCCTGTGTCGAATCCCAATCTTGACAACCTTGGTGCTTGGTGTGACCTTCTCCATTGTCGGGTAGGACACTTAGGATGGTTTTTGGGTAGCATTTGATTAATTTAAATTCTGTTTATTTGGTTTATTTAAATTTCTTAGATTTAAATTGGTAATTATATACTTAATTTTTTTTTAAAAAAATGTTACATAAATATGATGAGAATAGTAGGGTATTTTAGGGATAGGTTAGGCTCACAGTAAAGGAGATTATCGTTACTATTTTGTTACATGCTTGGGAAATGAGTTGTGACATTCACGCAGCCCACATGATTAGGTGATGGCACCTAGGGTGCCATAGCTGACGCCCTAGGCACCAACACCTTCGAGCCCTAATCCCCTTTGATGTGGTCACCACGAGCTAAGAGCACGAACATGCTCTTGGTTCTAATTTGTATCTGGTCCAAATTTTACCAATTTTCTTAATTCTTTTCATGGGTTTCATCCTTGATGTTTAGGGAATGTTTTGACACAAACCCACCAATTAATTTTGAGGTTCCATGCTTAAATCAAGAAATTTTACCCCAAAACCCTAACTTTCTTCTTTTATGTTTCATCCCTTAAATTTCATATTTAATCTTATTTTTCCTATCAATTCTTGCTTCTACTTTTACTGTTAACCATCAAGGAGTGTTTTAAAACATAATACAAGTTCTAAAACTGTCCAACAATCCCAATTCCTACTCTAATCCTCCTAAATCTAAAAATAGAGAGAAAATTGGAAAAGTGGAATGCTTACCTCGATTCCTTGCTCTTCTAGTGGTGATTAGTCGCTGGAGATCCACCTAGTCACTAGAAAATGGTTGCCAGAAATTTGGGTGGTGGAGGATTTGAAAGAAGAGAGAGAAGAATTTGGAAAGGGAGAGAGAGCTCTTGAGAGGGAGGGAGAGAAATGAGAAAAATGAGGGGTTCACCTGTATATAACCCTAAGAAGAAATTTTGACCCCGGTCAACCCTAGTCAACATTAATAATAGCAAATCTATAATTCCTCCAACTCAGGTATTTCTCATAGTTTAGGTGTCACACAGTTTTTCTTATGGCATTTTTGTCCCTCATTGAACTCAATAATCATTTAACTCCTTTAGTGCCACATGTACATCTCCTGAGTCCCCAGTCACTAATTACTCTCCTCGATGTGCCACTTCAACCTCACATTCCTTACTAAGCAACTAGAATAATTTTCCCTGTATCCGAATTATTTCTCAAAATCAATTATACTAACACTTAAAAATCACTAGTGTTACACCCAACTCATGTACTATCTAATATAAAAGCCTATTTCAAATCATTTTTAATAAGAAACATGTATATCACAACCTCTATCCTTTTGGATGCACATGTGCTACATATCCATGCCTAACGCCTTATAATCAAAATAAATTACAATTTCATTTTACAAAATGTGCTTTCTTAGGTTATAGCTCTTCATATAAGGGTTACAAATGCTTGTCACTTCAAGGTTGTGTGTAAATATCTAGACATGTAATTTTTGATGAGTTCATATTTCCTTATAAATTCCTTTTTAACTTAGATTTGCAGCAAACATCAAAACAATAAATTCATTCTCCTATGCAGATTATCAACTGTACCATACCTTCATTCTCTAGAGATTAGACTGGTATAAGCACTTTCTCCCTTGAAGAAGTGTCAACATCCTCGAGTTCTCCATTATCCAGGTTTGTTCTAAGCCCAAATAATCAGTCTGACAATTTTCATTTATCTCATATTGATCCCAATTCTGTTTCCTAAAACTCTACCTTTGATAGTGATAGAAATGGCTAACTCCCAAGAGGGGATGAATTGGGTTATTAAAAAATTTGCAAACACTTGTTGAAAGTTAAAGAAAATTTCAGAACAAATGCTAAGGTACTTTAAATTAGAAAAACAAAGCACAAGTCAAGATGAACAAATTTCAAGTACAATGAATTAAAAATAAGATTCAAGCAAGTAACGAGAGAAAGAGTTAGAAGATCAAACACAAATATATACTGGTTCACTATAATCCATAAGTTTATCAAATTAGGCACTTATGAGCCACTACAATAGATAACTTTTCTTTCTCAAGGGTGTCTTTCCCCCTTACAATGTGTTTAACCCTAACACCCATTCAAGGAATCCCAATCCTTGAGTTTACAAATCAGAAAAGATGAATTGATGCTTGGTGAACTCTCTGGGATAGAGTGTGTGTACAATTGAAAGCCTTCAAATTAGTAAATGATTGGCAAGAAAAATTTTTTAGAGTATCAATAGCAATTAAAATGTTTTCTTGTTGATTTTTTAGAGTACCTTTACATATATTTCTAAGTCCTAAGGCACTAGAAAATAAAATTTCTTCAGCTTAAGTTCTTTACGTTTGACTTCTTTAAATTCTTGAAATAATTTGTCAGTGTAATCTGAAGAATTTAAATTTAATTTGTTTATTATTATCAAAACTAGAATTTCACATGCAATGAGGTTAACGGATAGCTCTACCAGGTATTGCTTGAATCCTAACTTTGAATTGAAAAATCTTAATTCTACTGCTACATTGGTTTCACAATTTTGCCATTACCAATCACCATACCAGCAAATGTTACTAATGCTCTACAAAGTCCAATTTGGAAAAAAGCTATATAGGAGGAATTTGATGCGTGAATGAAAAACAGAACTTGAGATTTGGTACCAATTTTTCTATCAGTGATTATTATTGGCTATGAGTGGATTTTCAAAATCAGGCATAATTCAGATGGTTTCATACAACAGTATATAGCTCAAGGTTTTACCTAAACTCCAGGTATGTTTTATTTTGAAACCTTCATCCTTGTGATCAAACTAACAACTACTAAAATTATATTGACACTTGCAGCATCATTACAATAGCTAGTACATCAGTTAGATTTTAAAAATTCCTTTTTAAATGGCATCTTACTGGAAAAGGTGTATATGACACAGCATGCAGGTTTCATTGATCCTCATTCTCCTTCACATGTTTGTCAACTAAACATGGCAAAGCCCCTAAAGCTTGGTTTGATAGCTCAGAGTAACCTTACTAAGTTGGGGCTCTCAACATAGCAAAGCAAAGCCTTCCTTATTCCCTCTTCATCATAATGATAAGATATTGTACATATTGATCTATGTGGATGATGTATTACACTACAAAAAAAATGACTTTATGGCAACAAAAGAATTTGTTACTGAATGTGAGCCTTTCAGTGGTGACGTTTGAGGTTGCCACTAAATGTCTCACTTTTGGTGGCAACCTCTTTTATGTCATCACCAAAAGATAGAATTAGAATTTTTTAATTCTACTTTTAGTGACAATAATATAAGGTAGCCACGAAAGGTCCACTTTCCGTGGCAACTTTAGCCGCCACTGAAAGTAGACTTTCAGTGACAACTATATGATGTCGCCACTGAAAGTCCACTTTATGTGACGACTGAATGTAGTCACCACTAAAATTCCATTATAATAAAGTATTTTAATTTATCTATAATGTAAACTATAAGTGACAACCATCTAGTGTTGCCACTGAAAAGTCTAGTATAATAAAATATTTTAATTTATTTTCGATGTAGACTATCAGTGACAATCGTCTAGCGTTGCCATTGATAAGCTTCTGTGTAATAATTTTTTTTATTTAATTCTAAATAATTTGGTGATAATCGAACCTTAAACTTCTTAGTAAAGTTAGTTCATAAGTACCATTTAACCAACTAGCTCTTATTGTTTTTAAGTACTAATTATTATATATAATGAAATGAAAAATAATTTATCCATGGCAAAATGAAGATTCAAACACGCGTCCCCTGTTAAAAGAACATACACACCTTACACTTCACCACTTAGCTTATTTGGAATTGAAGATGTAATATTTTTATACAAACGGGCATGAAGCTTTTAATATTTTTTAGGTGATTTATAATTTCGCACCTCTTTAAATCACCATACTTTGCGCTTCTTCCTCTGCTATCTGAAACCCCAACCCCATTTCACGCTTCTTCACCATGATTCACCCTAGCTTCACCTCATCCCTCCCTCTGAAACCCAGCTCTCTCTTTATGCTTCATCTTGGCTGTAGCTCTTTCTTGTTGCTAAGTTTTCTCTTCTATTTAGGTGTGATCAATGTATCCCTTAGATTTTGGTAGGTGAAGTGGGTCACGGCAAAGCTTTCCAGTAGGATCAAAGTTCAGGTAAGAATCAAGTAACATTGACCTATTTTCAAAGGGTAGTGTGAAGAAGTGTAGTTTTTCCTTTTTATATTGGGTTTTAGTTTTGTCTACTAAGTTTTAACTAAGAACATTGTTAATTTCTTCTTTAATGCTGGGTTATAGGATAAGAATATGACTATGTAAAGTTTGAAAGAATGATTCTAATGCTAGAAATTTCAATTAGCCAAGAGAGATAAGGGTCAGCGTAAACCGAGAACTCTTAGCTGTTTTCATGGATGTTCTACACGAATGATGTTTTGGATTTTGAGGCAAATTGAACAAAACTCTACTACTGGATTATTTGAGGTTTGAAAAGAACATAGGACGAGACAAGAAATTTCTAATCCAAGAAAACACAAGGTCTATAGCAATAGGGAAAAACATCAATACACATCAATAAAAATTAAAAGGAAAATATAATCAGCATACATCAACGTTAGTTTATAATTGTAATAACCATGAAAATGAAATTTCAACATATAATTCAAAATGAGTAATTGATTGATATAGTTTGAGTAATTGGGATAAAATCCAAAATAATCCAGTAGTATAGTTCAGTTCGGTTTGCCTCAAAATTTATGCTAATTATATTTCAATCCTAGTTGTTTTCATGGAATTCAGGTCAGTAATAGAATTCAATTCAGTTTAGTAATCGAGAACTCTTAGTTATTTTCATGGAGTTTAGTTCAATTTCAACTAATTATATTTCAATCATAAACATATTTTTGCCTCAAAATTAGTTTCTTGTTTAGAAGGGTAATGTCAAACTGAAGAGATGTGTTGATAGCTAGATATGTCATGAAGATTAGATTCATAGACATATTTTTGCCTCGAAATTAGTTTCTTGTGTAGAGATGCGTTGTACAACTAAGCTTTCTATGTCATGAAGATTAGATTCATAAAAAGATATATTAATTTTTAAAATTAAGTGGATGACTCAACTTATTGTGCTTGGTAGCTAGCTAGGCTATCATGACCAGATATATAATTAATTAATTAAGATATTATGCTTAATAGCTAGGCCGACTTAAAATTAAGTGGATGTGACTCAACTTATTCCATTTTGCTATTAATTTGGTTGAATCAAATTAAGGCATTTGATTTTATTTTGATGAGCATCTTTTTGCTTTATTCCCTACCAATCTCTATGCATTTCTTATTTCAAACCTCAATTTCAGTGTTCACATTTAAATGTTTTCATCTTTAAATTAGAATCACAATGCACCGCACTACCTACCTTACTTCAAGTGTTTTACTGCGCCATCATTTGCTCTTATTATATTTGATATCTATAATAAATTATCTACAATTATTAAAACATAATTTTTTATTGTTAAAAATTATGTTTTCTACTAAAAATATTAAATTAAGATAAATAGTTTTTTAAAATTTAATTTGAGGTGTTTAATTTATAAAAATAAAAATTGAATGCACTTTACTTTTTTTACTCTTTTATTTCACCTTCAACCTCACCTCAAAACAAAACCCTTATCTATTCATTATTTGATTTGCTTTTTTTGTTTCGTGGAATATGTGTAACAAAGCTTTTTCTTTCTATTTCCAGTGAAAGGGTCAAGCTCAGGGAAGCTGTGATTTTTCATCATCATCCATTTGTGTTATCCCTCAAGTCCTAGGCATGCTTCTTGATTTTGGATGGATCTTGAAACTTTTATGCTATGTAATTGCACATATATACATATAGATTGTAGCTTTATTTCCCATTCACTTTTATGTATTTGTGATGCTATATATTTTGAAACTTTGGGAGAAAATCTTTTCTGATCTTAATTCACTTTTCCCATGATTAAAATTTCACTGTAGCTTTATTTAATTTGTATTACTTAGTCTGCATCTAGGGACTTGTCTTTCAATCAACCCAACCCCTGTTTAGTTTATTTTTTTTTGGGAGAAGTCACTTGATCCAAAAAGTTATGACTTAGTATTCCAACACTGTTGATGAGTTGCTTTATTTCTTTATGGATCCACTTTGTTGTGGGACTAATTTTATGCTATAAATTAATAAACATTAATAGTGAGAAAATTATATTGGTACTCTTGTTATTAATTAACTGTAGGGGAAAATGATGGACACAAGTTGGATGCAAATTAAGAACAGAGCTGATCCATCAAATTATATTGCTACTCAATTGGGTTTTTAGTCAACCTAGAGTCAATAATATGATTAGATGTCCTTGTAAGGGTTGTATGAATGTAAGGTTTAAGTTCAAGAATAATATAAGGGAAGATTTATTGAGGAAGGGATTCTAGGAGAGTTATAAAGTGTGGAATTCACACGAAAAAACTCTTTTAAGATATAGAAGTCCCCCTCCAGTTGAAGTTGAAGTATATAGTGATGAAAATGATGATATTATTGAGATGGTACATGATGCTTTCAGATTTGCAAATACAAGGAAAACAAACAATGACATTGAACCAAATGTCCATGCAAGACAATTCTATAGATTATTAGAAGACTCTAGGACAAAATTATATCCAGGTTGTACCTAAATGTCAAAACTATCATTCATAATTAAGTTACTTCATTTGGAGTGCATAAATCACTGAAGTAACAAATTTATGGATGCATTGCTCAACTTATTAAAAGAAGTTCTTCCTGAAGGCACACTTATTCCTAACTCCTTTTATGAAGCCAAGAAAGTCATTTGAGAGTTAGAGTTAGATTACAACAAAATAGATGCATGCAAGAACGATTGTATTTAATTTTGGTAAGAACGTGCCAATGTGCAATCATGTCCCAAATGCAACACATCTAGGTGAAAGTCTAATAGTTCCAAAGGCAAGAAAGTGCCTCATAAATTGTAGTGCCATATTCCAATAAAACCAAGATTACAAAGGCTATTATCAAGACATAGCCAAAGAAATGCAAGTGATAGGTTCCAAGCTTACGGGAATATGAATGCTAATCATAGCATTTGGCTTGTCGTTCTGGTTCCCTATAATTTATCACCATGGGAATGCATGAAACACCTATACTTTATGAAGACACTCCTCATTCCCGGTCCTAGGTGCCCAGGTGATGAAATAGATGTTTACTTACAATTGTTGATTGAAGAATTAAAAGAATTATGGGAAGTGAGGTTAGAGACGTATGATGCCCATGTATAATCCAACTTCATAATGCGTACATCTATCATGTGGACAATTAATCACTTTCTTGCATATAGGAACCTTTTAGGATGGTCAACCAAAGGCAAGTTTGCATGCCCTTGTTGCCACAAAGACATACTTTGTTTCTTTGAAGAACAAGATATGTTACATGGGTCATTATCGCTTTCTACCAACCAACCACCCATGGCGTTGTAATAAGAGGGCATTTAATGGGAAAGTAGAGTAGGTGTCACACCCCAAATTTGGGCCCGTGACTAGCGCAGAGAGTGCCTAACTCCACTTCACCGCAAGCCTAATTTTTCCTTAAACTCATTATTTTTCCTTTAAATGTAATCAATTTAAATTACACAATAAAGAAATTAAACATCAGAATCTTTTCTCTTCTTATAAACACACTTACTAGAGTTTTACCACACAATACTCATAACCATTATATACAGCAGTACGTAACCTAGGTGACTACATAGCTTTCTATGCTCATCAAAATAACATAATTAAATCTTTTACCATACCTCAAACAAAGAGGAGGTATCCTCAGCATGCTTGTACATCCTTGAACTAAGAAGTCTCTTGTACCTGAAACTGTGAGGGAGTAAGTCCACTCCACTTGACTCACTAAAATCAGCCACACCACAATAGATATACTCGTCTATGCATGCTAAAAGAAGTATATGTATAATAAGTGCATGAACATACAAACATTCACCACTCATTAGGAAATTTTGTACCAAGAACCCACTCATAACAATCAAAACTCAAGCTATAAACAGAGAAATTCATTCAATACTTAGCCAATCAAGAGTTCCATTTCACATGGGGTATCCTGGTCTATTGGGTCATGTCTTCAACCAATATTGGATTCTCTTAGATCATACCCTCAACCATAACAAGTCCAGTCTATTGGGTTATGTCTTCAACCAATATCAAGTCTATTGAATCATGCTCTCACTAGCTTTCCACAAATTACATCTCAATTGTCACATCCCAAAAATTGAGCATGTGAAAAGATACTACTCATTTGATATAATTCTCAAACATATGTTATATACATATATTCTGTAAGGTTTTACATTCAACCTTAATCATTCATTCCACACTACAGAATTATATTCATCTGATAAGCAAATATAGACATACATAGTCTGATATTTCTATCTCATCGCAAGCCTAGGAGACCTATAGAAAATACAGAGCATTTCTAATATCCACATTAATAAGTACTGGTGTCCCACCAGACAGAAATAGAGAATAATCCCAAGGGGCTTCTAATCTTCAAACGGATACTCTTGTTCTTTATTTTCTGTATCTGAAAAAAATAATCATAGGGAGTGTGAGTTTATTTAAAAACTCAGTAAGTAAATAATTGTACTATATAAAATATCAAAAGTACAAATACCACATTTACTGATATAATTAATTGTCTTATACATCGAGTAGTATGGGACTCTAACCCTTTCAAACTCATGAATAAGATCTCATAGGTATACACCGAGTAGTATGAGACTTTAACCCTTTCAACTCGTGTATAGATTTCATAGATATGCACTGAGTAGTATGAGACTCTAACCCTTTCAAACTCGTGTATAAGATTTCTTAGATATACACCGAGTAGTATGGGACTTTAACCCTTTCACACTCGTTTATTAGATCCCGTAGATCTTTACTCATTAATAAGATAGTGAGAATTCATCACATAGTACAATTGTCATGAAATAAATAATTTCTACATACTCTTATTTCTATTGATCATCATATACTCCCATATGAAAAATTAATTGCTTATTATCCAAATAATATTGTAAATGGGACTTATATTGTACTTTGACTAGTAATGTCAAATTAGCTGAGCAAGGTTATTCACTCACCTTGATGTTTGTCCAAGTTTACCTTGTTCCACACTAGAATGTGTGTAGGAAAATTTCCTAGTAAAATATATTACAAGGAATCATAAGAAAGGAAACAAAATCACGAAAATACGTAAAATTTTCTGACTGCTACAGTAACGGGTTGCTACAGTACGGTTTGCTACAGTGTCGGTTTGCTACAGTAACAGTTCGCTACAGTGCCTTGACTGCTACAGTACCGTTGACTGCCGACACTACAGTACTGCTACAGTACCCGAAGAAAATTTTTCAGATTTTGTTTCGAAATTTCTGGTCGCTACAGTAACTTAGTTTTTGCAGAAATTTCTAACAATTTCATCCTTTCCCTTTCTTGTTTCAAAACCAGAATTTCAACTCTTTTAACCGATTATAACTCAAATATAACTTCTAAAACAACTGAGATTCATGAATTATCATCAAAACCTTCAAGAACAAAACCTTCTCTGATCTTCTACATAAACTGAAATTTAAGGAAAATAATCGGATTAAAGTTGACCTTTGATCCTTACAAAGCTTTTGAACCGAACAAATAATCGAACTTCTGAAGATCAAGGAAAGGATTTGAGAAGAAACTGAAGAACTGAGAGAGAAATGCTTTTCTGCCTTCCTTCGGCTGAGTGAAAAATGAGGGGTACTATTGAAACTTTATATTAAATATTTCTAATGGGTTATTCAATAACCCATGGGTATCCATAACCCAACATCCAAACCCATCCAGTCAATTTACAATAAATGGACTAATTGACCATTCTGAAACCACTTTTCCATGAATTTCACCATTCTTAGAATATATCCCTCATTGTGCAAATATTTAGTCTAGTCATTTAACTCAATTTTCATAAATAATATTCAAAGAGAACAATTAAATATGAAAATTAACAATGACCAAAATAAATAACTAAAGTAACGTTGTAGAATTCTAAAATACTCTTAAGCGAATTATATTCTGAAATTAACGGGTATTACATTCTACCCCCCTTAAAAGAATTCGGTCCTCCGAATTAAAATCTTACCTCAAGTTTCAAATAAATGTGGATAGTTTTTCCACATCTCATCTTCTGCTTCCCACGTAGCTTCCTCGCGAGAATGATTTCTCCAAAGAACCTTGACAGTAGGAATTTCTTTGGTACGCAATTTTTTGACTTTTCTATCAAGGATAGCTACTGGTACCTCTTCGTAGGTGAGAGTTTCATCAAAATGAACTTCTTGGGGTTGAATGACATGAGAAAGATCAGGAAGATACTTCCGTAGCATGGACACATGAAATATTGGATGAACTCCCTCTAGGTTGGAAGGTAGGTCTAGGCGATATGCCACATTACCCACTCTGTCTACAACCTCATATGGGCCAACATACCTCGGACTAAGCTTGCCTTTCTTCTCGAATCTCATTACTCCTTTCATAGGTGAGATTCGTAAGAAAACCATATCACCTATTGCAAATTCAAGGTCACGTCGTCGGTTGTCCGCATAAGACTTCTGTCTACTCTGAGCAGTTAACAACTTCTCTCTGATCAGTTTAACTTTATTTATATCTTCCTGTATCATCTCAGGTCCAAATATTTTGGTTTCACCAAGTTCAAACCAACCTATAGGAGATCGACACCGTCTCCCATATAATGCCTCAAAAGGTGCCATCTGAATACTGGCTTGGTAACTGTTGTTATAAGCAAATTCAATAAGAGACAAATGATCTTCCCAACTTTCACTGAAATCCATCACACAAGCTCTTAGCATATCCTCTAAAGTCTGAATTGTCCTTTCGGACTGTCCATCAGTCTGAGGATGGAATGCTGTGCTAAGATTCACTTTGGTACCCAAAGCCTCTTGAAAGACTTTCCAGAACCGAGAAGTAAACTGAGGTCCTCGATCTGATATAATGGATATTGGTACACCATGAAGTTTCACTATTTCTTTAACATAAATTCGAGCAAGTTTTGCTACACTGAAAGTGGTATGAACAGGAAGAAAATGTGCTGACTCAGTAAGTCGATCCACTATGACCCATATTGAGTCATTTCCTTTTGTTGACCGAGGTAAACCTACTACAAAATCCATAGTGATCCTTTCCCACTTCCATTCGGGAATATCTAGTTTTTGCATCAATCCAGATGGTCGTCGATGTTCAGCTTTAACTTGCTGACAAGTCAAACATCGAGCTACAAAGTCAGTCACGTCTCGCTTCATGCCCTCCCACCAGTAAACTTGTTTCAAGTCCTGATACATTTTCACAGCACCAGGATGTACAACGTAGGGCGAACCATGAGCTTCCATTAAGATTTCATGTTTCAAAGATTCAATGTTGTGGACACAGAGTCTCCCATTAAACCATAAGACTCCTTCTTCATCTACCAAGAAACTTGGTGCTAGACCTTGCCTTGCCTTATCTCTGATTTTGACCATATCAATGTCATTTTCTAAATTTACTTTTACTTTTTCAACAAGAGATGATCTAACTGTTAAATGAGCCAGAAATGTACCTGACTCAGTGATCTCGAAGAATACTCCATCAGCTTCCAATTCTTGTAGTTCATGTATTAGAGACCTCCTTATAGTGGCAATGTGAGCTAAACTTCCCATAGACTTTCGACTTAGAGCATCAGCCACTACATTTGCTTTACCTGGATGGTAAAGGATGGTACAATCATAATCTTTCAGAAGTTCCATCCACCTTCGTTGCCTTAGATTGAGATCTCTCTGCTCAAAAATGTACTTAAGGCTTTTGTGATCTGTAAAAATTTGACAAGTCTCCCCATACAAGTAATGTCTCCAAATCTTTAGGGCAAACACTACAGCTGTCATTTCCAAATCATGAGTGGGGTAATTCAATTCATGCTTTTTAAGCTGACGGGAGCCATAAGCTATGACTTTACCATGTTGCATCAACACACATCCTAAGCCTATCTTTGAGGCATCACAGAATACAGAGTAACCCCCTGGTCCTGATGGTAGGATTAAGACTGGTGCAGAAGTTAAACACTCTTTCAATTGGGTGAAACTTTGCTCACATGAATCATCCCAAATGTATTTAACATTCTTTCGGGTTAACTTATTTAATGGGAGAGCTGTCTTAGAGAAATCTTTGACAAAGCGACGGTAATACCCTGCTAAGCCAAGAAAACTACGTACTTCAGACACAGTTGTTGGTCGAGGCCATTGTTTTACTGCTTCAATTTTACTTGGATCTACATGAATACCTTCTTGGGAAATAACATGTCCCAAAAATGTTACATGACTCATCCAGAATTCACATTTTGAGAGCTTTGCGTACAACTGATGCTCTCTCAAAGTCTGAAGCACTATTCTCAAATGTTCAGTATGTTCTTCATGACTCTTTGAATACACCAAAATATCATCAATAAATATAATTACAAACTTATCAAGGAATGATTTGAACACTCTGTTCATTAAATCCATAAATGCTGCTGGTGCATTTGTCAACCCAAAAGACATCACAAGAAACTCATAATGTCCATACCGTGTACGAAAAGCAGTCTTAGGTATATCATCACTCTTAATTCGTAACTGATGATATCCAGACCTTAGATCAATCTTTGAGAAGTATTTTGCTCCTTGAAGCTGATCAAACAAATCATCTATCCTTGGTAAAGGATACTTATTCTTCACTGTGACTTTATTCAGCTGACGATAATCTATACATAATCTCATAGAACCATATTTCTTTTTCACAAAAAGAACAGGAGCACCCCAAGGTGAAAAACTTGGGCGAATGAACCCTTTGTTTAACAAATCTTCCAATTGTTCTTTGAGTTCTTTTAGCTCAACAGGAGCCATACGATAAGGTGGAATAGAAATTGGTCTTGTGTCTGGGACCAAATCAATACTGAACTCAATATCTCTTCCTGGCGGTAATCCAGGTAAATCTTCTGGGAACACATCTGGGAATTCATTAACCACATGTATGTCTTCTAACTTCTGTTCTTTCTTTTCTAAATCTTTGATAAAAGCTAGAAATCCCTGACATCCCTTTCGCAACATACGCTGGGCACTTAACATAGATATCATGTTGCAAGGTACATCACCTCGATCTCCTTGAAACACAAAATTACTCCTCCCCGGCATATTAAAGGAAATAACTTTGTCACGACAATTTATAGTAGCATGACAAGAAGATAGCCAGTCCATCCCTAAAATCACATCAAAATCTAACATATTGAGAACCATAAGATCTATCTTAGTTTCCGTGCCTCTAACGATTATTTTACAAGAACGATAACATGTTTTAACCATCAAAGTCTCTCTTATCGGTGTGGAAACCAAGAATAGTTCTTTAAGAATAATCGAATCAAATGCAAATCTCTTGGCAAATAGGGGCGACACATATGAGTGAGTAGAACCGGGGTCAAACAAAATACGTGCAGCAAAAGTATTAACAGATAATATACCTGTAACTACAGCATTGGATGTTTGAGCATCCTGTCGGGTTAGAGCATATACTCTTGCATTTCCTCTGCCAGCAGCTTGTTTTCCACGGTCACCTTGGCCTCTTCCAGAACCTCTTCCCATACTACCCCCTGTTGAAGGGGTTGGTGTTTGAGTAATAGATTGTGGTCGAGGTGGCAAAGTAGACCCTTGACCTGGTCTTGTCATGAGCTGAGGGCACTCCCTTATAAAATGTCCTTTTTGTCCACAGTGAAAACAGCCTGTACCAACAGTGTTTAACCTGCATTCTCCGAAGTGAAACTTTCCACATTCAGGACATTGAGGTTTTTCCCTTCTACCTTGAGTACCTCCTCTACTAGAAGAGCTAAAACCACCTCTGCTCTCTGAACGAGGCTTAGCCACACTGGCTGTAGAATAAGTTGACTTAGTAGGAGTGGCTGGAGCATTTTGTGACGCAGTAAAGGGTTTCAAAGTCCCTGAGTCTTCCCCTTGATCAAAAGATCTTCTATATCTAGCTTTCTTCTTTTGACGATATTCTTCTTTATTCTTTGACCTCTTTTCCATTCTTCGAGCCACATCAACAGCCTCTGAGTACGAAGAGTAATCGTTCATATTAGAACCCACTTGATCATATAAGGCATCACGAAGCCCTTCTACAAACTTTTCTATTTTCTTCCTTTCAGAAGGAATGATTTCAGGGGCATATTCAGATAATTTAACAAACTGAGCTGAATACTCGTCAACAGTCATGGTTCCCTGCCGTAGATACAGAAAATCTCTGGCCCTGGATGATCGTTCACTTGCCGGAAGAAATTCATCCATAACCAATCTGTAAAATTCTGTCCACATAACTGGCGGTGCGCCTTGAATTCTAGCTTTCTTCCAGTTCCTCCATTATTTACCAGCCCTACCTTTTAACTGAAAGGAAGTGAATTCTACCTTTTGAGTAGGAGAACACCCTATAGCATCACAGATTGCTTCACAATCTTCAAGGAAACATTGTGGGTCTTCTTTGGGATCTTTCCCTGAAAAAGTAGGAGGCCTCATTTTCTGGAATTCAGACATTCTTACCTCTCTTACATTAACTCCTCCCGCTAACAGAGCTGGTGGTACATTTTCAGCTTCAACAATAGGAGGATCCACTGGCAGGTTAGCTTGTGCAGCTCTACCTCTCATTTCAGCCTCAAATCGGTCAAATCGTTCATTCATCAAATGAATCACATGTGCAATAGTTGCATTACCGACGTGAGCATCAGGTTCGACTCTTCTTGCTTGCTCACTAGTTGCGCCCTCAGTACTTTGAGCATGTAAACTATCACCACGGTTAGGATCATCATGCACATGTACTGGTGGATTTATGGCCCTCCTTGGACCCATATGCTCATTATTATTAGAAGATCCTTCTGACATTGATTTGTCACAGATCTACACACATAACAAACAATTTTCAGACATAAACAAAATATCACTTACTAGCCCCACTGAGAAGTTATCTATAAAATGACGTTATACTCTACAAGGTCTTTTATGGAACCTAATCCTATGGTCATGCCGCGGCTCATGACAATAGGGAAGGGCCCACAAAGATCACTTTGCTCTGTACTCTATAGGGGACCTATAAAATCTTTCCTCTGATACCAAATTTGTCACATCCCAAAAATTGAGCATGTGAAAAGATACTACTCATTTGATATAATTCTCAAACATACGTTATATACATATATTCTGTAAGGTTTTACATTCAACCTTAATCATTCATTCCACACTACAGAATTATATTCATCTGATAAGCAAATATAGACATACATAGTCTGATATTTCTATCTCATCGCAAGCCTAGGAGACCTATAGAAAATACAGAGCGTTTCTAATATCCACATTAATAAGTACTGGTGTCCCACCAGACAGAAATAGAGAATAATCCCAAGGGGCTTCTAATCTTCAAACGGATACTCTTGTTCTTTATTTTCTGTATCTGAAAAAAATAATCATAGGGAGTGTGAGTTTATTTAAAAACTCAGTAAGTAAATAATTGTACTATATAAAATATCAAAAGTACAAATACCACATTTACTGATATAATTAATTGTCTTATACATCGAGTAGTATGGGACTCTAACCCTTTCAAACTCGTGAATAAGATCTCATAGGTATACACCGAGTAGTATGAGACTTTAACCCTTTCAACTCGTGTATAAATTTCATAGATATGCACTGAGTAGTATGGGACTCTAACCCTTTCAAACTCGTGTATAAGATTTCTTAGATATACACCGAGTAGTATGGGACTTTAACCCTTTCACACTCGTGTATTAGATCCCGTAGATCTTTACTCATTAATAAGATAGTGAGAATTCATCACATAGTACAATTGTCATGAAATAAATAATTTCTACATACTCTTATTTCTATTGATCATCATATACTCCCATATGAAAAATTAATTGCTTATTATCCAAATAATATTGTAAATGAGACTTATATTGTACTTTGACTAGTAATGTCAAATTAGCTGAGCAAGGTTATTCACTCACCTTGATGTTTGTCCAAGTTTACCTTGTTCCACACTAGAATTTGTATAGGAAAATTTCCTAGTAAAATATATTACAAGGAATCATAAGAAAGGAAACAAAATCACGAAAATATGTAAAATTTTCTGACTGCTACAGTAACGGTTTGCTACAGTAACGTTTTGCTACAGTGTCGGTTCGCTACAGTGCCGGTTCACTACAGTAACGTTGACTGCTACAGTACCGTTGACTGCCGACACTACAGTACTGCTACAATAACCCGAAGAAAATTTTTCAGATTTTGTTTCGAAATTTCTGGTCGCTACAGTAACTCGGTTTTTGCAGAAATTTCTAACAATTTCATCCTTTCCCTTTCTTGTTTCAAAACCAGAATTTCAACTCTTTTAACCGATTATAACTCAAATATAACTTCTAAAACAACTGAGATTCATGAATTATCATCAAAACCTTCAAGAACAAAACCTTCTCTGATCTTCTACATAAACTGAAATTTAAGGAAAATAATCGGATTAAAGCTTACCTTTGATCCTTACAAAGCTTTTGAACCGAACAAATAATCGAACTTCTGAAGATCAAGGAAAGGATTTGAGAAGAAACTGAAGAACTGAGAGAGAAATGCTTTTCTGCCTTCCTTCGGCTGAGTGAAAAATGAGGGGTACTATTGAAACTTTATATTAAATATTTCTAATGGGTTATTCAATAACTCATGGGTATCCATAACCCAACATCCAAACCCATCCAGTCAATTTACAATAAATGGACTAATTGACCATTTTGAAACCATTTTTCCATGAATTTCACCATTCTTAGAATATATCCCTCATTGTGCAAATATTTAGTCCAGTCATTTAACTCAATTTTCATAAATAATATTCAAAGAGAACAATTAAATATGAAAATTAACAATGACCAAAATAAATAACTAAAGTAACGTTGTAGAATTCTAAAATACTCTTAAGCGAATTATATTCTGAAATTAACGGGTATTACATCAATCTTCCCATGGTTGAGGTTCTTATGAACTATACTTCACCTCGTTGGACTTCACTGGCTCACGAACCCATACATCTCATTACAAACCACACATATCATAATCATTAGAAGTCAACAACCTTAAAGAAAATAATCAAAGAAGTAAGGTGGAGAAAGCTCTCACCTAAGCTAAATTTATAGAATTCAAGTATAAAATAAGGTTCTCTATTCTTTCTTACATTCATCATCCACATGTGAGTTTGCAAGCTCAAATTATATGCATGTAGTACCTCATATCATGTATGTCAAACACATAATCACTTTATCACATGATATCATATTATAAAACTATAGAAAGAACAATCATAGAAAATAAAATCATACAAGGTATGGCTAGATCCCTCTCTTCGGGTCCGAGCTAGATTTCTAAACTTTATACCGAAGAAAGGATGTCCAAAATTCCACTAAAGGCTCAAGGCTCTCCACGCACCTCTATCGAGACTCTCTGTTCTCTTTTTTTTCCTCCAACCCTTGTACTATTCAAGAATACATATGAATACTATTCATATATACAGATATTATTCATACGTACAAATACTATTCATACCTGGAATAGGAACACAAGCTGTAAAAGAGTACAACAGGTAAGTTTTCAAGAAAGAGAGGTGGGTCACAATAAACACCCTTAAGTACTAAGTCTTTTCTAGCTAGAACTTTTTCTAGATATGTATTCTTTACAGTTTTATACTATATTATGACAACCAATAATCAAAATAATTTTCAAGCAACTAAGGATAATTCTTTTATGATGTAAAAGATCAGCCAATGTTACAACCACAGAGCATACTAAGAATTTAATACTCACGTACTTATAAGAAAAGAGCATAAAAACATTTCTTCACCTTGCATCCAAGCTCAGGATGAAAGGCCTAGAATCAGAGACCTAGCACCAGAGTGAATGATATTTGAGGATAAGAAGGAAGAGAAGTTGAAGCTATGAGTGAATAGGTGAAATGGAAGGGCCTATTTATAAGAAAAATCAAGAGGTATTATTTGACACTATGCGCTAATAATTCAATTTACTATTTGGCATTGTGCATAAATGTGTTACACAAGGCAGCTAAATATTTGTAGTGTTAGTTACATCTAACAAGGTTGAGCATCTTAAGAGTTTTACAAATAATATGTAAAAACTTTTCTCTATCAAAGATCTTGGGGGTTCTACATTACTTCTTGGGCCTACAGGTTCGAAGGACACCAGAATGATTATGTTTTACATCAAGAGCAATACATTAGAGACTTAACTCACTAAATTTGATATGAATCAATCATCACCTTATAGACTAAAAATAATGAGGGTGAATATAATAATAAATAAAATATTTTACACTTTGCTACATTAAAGTGACAAACTTTGAATAAAAATCATAGATTTAAAAATTAGACTAGATCAGCCAGTTCAACCGGTCAGATTGAGAACCGGCCTAGGGTCTGATCTAGTCTAGTTAAAAAATCGGTCTTAACTTAAACCGGTATAGAATCAGTTAAAATGATTTCGGACCTACCAAACCAGCAGAACCAGTCGGGTGACTGGTTTATTTGGTTCCAACATTTTTCATAAAAAAAAAAAAAAAAAAAGAAAAGAAGAAGAAGGAAGCCAAAGAGGAACGCAAAGTTGCCGTCAAAGCTGTCGTTTTTTTCTCCATGCCGACTACTGTCATCAAAGCAAAAGATACGCAGCCGAAGAAGAAGAAAGAATAGAAAGAAAAAGAAAATCGAGAGAGAGAGAGAGAGAGAGAGAGAGAGCTTTCAATCTGAAAGAATGCGGGGAGAGAGAGAGAGCAAGAGAGAGAGAGAGAGAGAGAGAGAGAGAGAGAGAGAGAGAGAGAGGAGAATGAGAAGAAGAAGGAAGAAGAGGCATCACTTTTAGTTCGGGAGCTTCCCCTACCAAATTAGTCAATCCATTTAATGTGATGAATACTTTTCTTCTTTTCTTTTTCTTGGGCAGTGCACGCTTGTGACAATGGGATTAAGATTTATCTATTATAAATTTTAAGTGCAGATGAAAATAATTTATATATAAAAATATTTTACTAAAAAATTATTTTTTAAAATATAAAATATAAATATTTAATTAAAATATTAGTAATTTGTAGAAAACTATATAATTTTTTAATAGAGATGTTAATCTCTTGTTATTTTATAAATTTGATATAAGTATATATTATCTTAATTAATAATATTTTCATGTTATTTAGTAAATTATTGTTAAAAATTTTTTATTGTAAATTTTATTTTATATAATTTGACATCAAATCTTATTTTTAATCAAATTTATAAATTTATATTTACAATATTTAATTATATATATACATATATATTATTTTTTATATTTTAAAAGAGATCAATTTAACTATTAATAATTAAAAAAATATTTTTATCGGTTGAATAATTTTAAATACATTGATAAAAATAAAAAATATCTTACATAATATTAAAATAATTTATTCATTTAAAAATCACAATCTCGACTTCTGTAGCTTCGCCCTACTACATAAACCAGGTTAAAGAAGTCACATCACACAGTTGATAGCATTCATAGCAACTGTTTAAATTAATTAATTACTAGTTAGTAATCATTTCATTACTAAAAAGTGAAAAAGTCACTGCATTATTTATTTATATTTAGTTGATTTTAAAAGTCTATGAAAATATATTTTTTATAAAAATTGTCACATAACCTTTTTTGGCCCTTTGTCCTCGCCTAATTTGGTCGACGAATTCAATTTACAACCACTCTTCTATAAGAACTACCAGTTCTGCAGTGGTGTCAGATCAAACACATTCAACTCATTACCATTGATTTCTCCCTTCAATCGCTAATGGCCCATTCTGAGGAAACCCCATCCATGCTTCTCAACGGCGAAGCCAACAATCAACGGAACCAACAACCTCCAGAGATCGACGACGAGGAAGAGAGCTTCTCCGACGCCATGCAGCTCGCGACATCCGTTGTGATTTCCATGTCGATGCAGACGGCGACGGAGCTCGGCGTCTTCGACATCATCCACCGAGCTGGTCCCGGAGCTAAGCTGTCCGCGGCGGAGATCACGTCCCAGCTCTCCTGCAAGAATCCGGAAGCGCCGTCCAAGATCGATCGTCTTCTCCGGCTTCTCGCATCTCACTCTGTGCTTCTCTGTTCCGTCATCGCCGACGAAAATCAAGGGCCGGGATGCTTCCTACGGCTGTACGGCCTAGCTCCCGTGGCCAGATTCTTTGTGCGAAACGCCGATGGCGTGTCGTTGAACCCTTTCATGGCGCTGATTCAAGATAAGATCTTCCTAAGTAGCTGGTTAGTCTCTCTCTCTCTTTTCATCCCTCTTCAGAAATGATCAATTACATAGATTATAGATTTTAGAGGTTTTAGCTATTTATTAATTATAATTATAATTATAATTAAATTAAATTATAGTTAAAATTTATATTTAATTACGATTAAATTTATAATTAAATAAATAAAATTGTGATTAATAAAGAGTTAGAAATAACTCATCTAATTCCTTTTCTTCCCCAGATTGATATATTCCTTGGTGTAAAATTAATTTTATTTGAAATAGTAGAATTGCCATCGATGAAAAATTTATTTCTAAAAAGAATAGAGTTTTAATTAACCGAACCACGCTCTACACATAATAAGTATTATCGCAAGATGCTGAATTAAAATCAGAAGTGTTCTGTTTTCTTCAAATAATAAAAATATATAAAAAATTATAAAAACATATAAATTATGTACTCACTAGTAAGTACAGTGTTCATGATAAAAGAGGACCTATCTTCTTTTTCAATCAATCAATTACCTGGCCTGCACTTTTGGCCCATTTAAAAAAAAAAACGTTGTCCACTCGGTAAATTAATTCTCTTAGAAAATTAAATTGTATATTTATTATATTTGATAAATTAAATTAATAATTGCATATAACTAGTTCATAACATTTAATGAATAAATTGTGTAAAATTAAAAATTCCAGAACTAAAGAATTAATTTATATATTTTTTAAAGACTAAATTTTTATATGATAAAAAAAATATTGCCCAACGTAAGCTCAAGCCAAAACTCAAACAAGCTACTTAACTTTGAATATGCTTAACTTTATGGAACCAATCAATTAAGCGAGGCATTTGTGTCTGTTTATTCTCAGATAAGGCTGGCATATTAATTTTTCTTATAAGATGTTACAATTCCCAGACTGTAATTAAAGAAAATAATTTGGCAGGCTTTTAGCTAGCAGAGAGATAATACCTCAAATTCTACTCCGTACCAAGCACCAAGAATTATTTTTTTTTCTTTTTAAAAATTACACCATGAATTCTTTAAAAAAAAAAACTTGCGGTAAAGTAATTGTACATTCACTGCCAAACGTGTAGGTAGGAATTGTTCAAACTTATAAGTTTTAATTTTGGCTCTCTAAAAATGTAATTGCGCTAGAATTTAATAAAAAAAATTTATTATTTACTATAATTATATCAATTTAAATTCAAATTAATCAATGTTTATATAATGTTCAAATAAGGTATAATTGTTTATGAAATTTGTGCATTCACTTTTGTAGGCCCCAACTGAAAGATGCAATTTTGGAAGGGGGTATTGCGTTCAACAGAGCGCATGGTTCACACGCCTTCGAGTATCCGAGCTTGGACTCGAGGTTCAATAAAGTCTTTAACAAGGCAATGGTGAATCACACCACTATAGTCATCAAGAAGATTCTCGAATCTTACAAAGGCTTTCACCATATCAACACACTCGTCGATGTTGGTGGTGGCTTAGGAATCACTCTTAACTTGATCACTTCCAAATACCCTCATCTTAAGGGCATTAATTTTGACTTGCCTCACGTCATACAACAGGCTCCTTCTTATCCTGGTATGTATCACCTCTATACTTTTTTTTTTTCTAATGACAATAGGACTTGAACCAATGCCATGACCCCTCAACCTACAACAATTTAAATTCATATCACTTGAATTATAAATTCCATCCATGCTTAAGTTTAGCTTGATCCAAAGGTATAAATTGAATTTGAAATTTAAAATTTTATACACTGACCTTGCAGGAGTGGAACACGTGGGAGGAGATATGTTTGAAAGCGTGCCCAAAGGTGATGCAATTTTTATGAAGGTAGGTTGTTATTTAACGAGTCTTGTTAAACAATACTCTCAAAGAACATTGAATATTTTTTTGAAAAATATAAAAGGTAAACATTATTTTAATAAATAATCAAATTCTCAAATCATTTGTCTTTCAATGTTTAACTTTTTTCTATATAACAAGTTTATCTTTAGAATAATAATTTAAAAAAAGTATAAAATTTGATAATAATATTGCTTTTCGTATTTATCTCATTAGTTATTGTTTTTAAAATATGTTATTTTTCAGCACTATTCTTGCCAGTGTATTGTATAGATTAGCACCTGATTTTTATTTTATCCTTTTAGAAATATTAAATAATCAACACAAAATTTATTTAACTATAAAAACATAAATTTATAGATAGTATTTATTAGTTATGATTTGTTTTTAAATTGAGATTACATATTATAATAGTATTGGAAATCATTTGATACTCTTAGAACACTGGATAACAAGACTTGTTTAATTATGGCATTGTTGGGGTGAATTTCTCAGTGTGTACTTCATGATTGGAGCGATGAGAGGTGCGTTAAGCTTCTGAAGAATTGTTATAATGCCATTAATGGTGATGATGGGAAGGTGATAGTGGTGGAGGCAGTGCTTCCGAAGATGCCAGAGACAAGCTCTACTGCGAAGAGCACAGCCCGAATGGACGTTCTGATGATGACTCAGAACCCAGGAGGCAAAGAGCGATCCCAACAAGAGTTCTTGGATTTGGCCACTGCTGCTGGATTTAGTGGCATCAGATTTGAATGCTTTGTTCGTAACTATTGGATTATGGAGTTCTACAAGTAGCTTCTATTTTTTATTTATTTTTTTTTTCCGTTTCTAACATTTCTTAATAAAGCAGGCTGCATTTGAATTCCAAATTAAGTGTTGTGTTTGTCATAATTTGGAAGTGCATAACAATAAAATGTATTATGATTACCAAATAATTATCTCTCTTGTGAAGTTTTTCTTTTTTTTTCTTTTTTTAAATTTATGAATTTGGTAAGAAATTTAAGAAATAAAAATATCTTATTAATTAATACGGATCAGCTTTTGGCCTTAATCAATAAATTCTACTCTCTTTTATTATAAATAAATAAATATTTGACCTTTCACAAGTAAATACAATTTACAGAAGATTGAAAAATTGATTGTATATTTGAATTGAAAAGAAAGAGAAGGGAAGTGACATTGAATTTATTTTTTAATTTTAAATTTAAATTTATATAAGTAATTTTCTTTTTCTCATTTCATCCATTGCTTTCAATCCACAAATATTGTAACGGACAAAAAAAAGTTAGGTCTAGGTACAAAATGAGAAAAATGTCAAATCAAAATTTGATTTTTTTCTTTTTCAATCTAAATATATATATTTTTTAAACTTGAAACACTAATATTAAAAAATTCATTAAAATCTATCAAAAAGTGTAAAGTTTCTTAATCGCCGATTTTTTTATATTCAAAAGATTTGAATTCATACATATTGCTCAAGAGAAACATGTAATAAATCATTTCAATTAACTGATATTAGTATTACTATTGATCTAAACATACTTTTAAGTAGTGATAAGCTTAATTACAATATGCTCAGCTCATCAAGCAACAGCAGAATAACCCAAGTGTTCTCAGTAGCTCGAGTAATTCAATACCAACAAACACATCAAAAATTCTGTGTAATTAGTTAGATATTTATTTGAGCTGTATATTTCATTTTTGAGGCACCTACTAACTGATTTTCTTATTTCATGGATCAATTGACAAGTGTGAATAGTTGTTGCAATTTGTTGTAATTCTTTTTGTATAAATGGCATAGTCTCCTGTAGATTAGTTTAACGTTGATTTCCCACTTATCTACTTCATACCTTATCTTGGTATCAGAGCAGCAAGCTAAATGTTATTGATCCATGGCCAACAATTCTTCAAGCCCATCTGCAATGCAGCCATTACGCCTTCAAAATTCAAGCAACTCATTGAACATGTTTACTCATGTTAAGTTGGACAGGAATAATTTCCTTCTCTGAAAGACCATGATTCTTCATGTAATCAAAGGCAAAAAATTAGAAGGTTTCATTGACAGATCCAAGCCCTGCCCAGAAAAGTTCCTTCAAACAGAGAGTGGTGAAATGCTCAACAAAAAATATGAAGAATGGCAAGTTTGAGATCAAATTTTGTTGGGATAGCTTTATAGTTCGATGACCACAGAGATTGCGACCCAGTTGATTGATTGCAGCACCAATAGAGAATTGTGGAATCAAATTGAAGAACTAGCTAGAGCTAATACGAAATCAAAGATTATGTGGTACAAATGTGAGATTTAAAGAACTAGGAAGGGCTCTAGGTTTGGCTGATAATCTACAACTTGCTAGATGTCCTTTTTCTTAGCTTTCACTCAAATTCTTAATGGTTTAGACAGTGAGTATACTCCAATTCAAACATTCATCCAATTCAAAATCATGATAGAAAAACAATGAGAGGCCCCAATAAAAACTACATAGTAATTCAGGAAGTGAGTACAAAGCTTTTACAAAATTTGTTAATGAAAATGGTATATCTCATCTTTTTACCTGTCCATATACCTCAACCTAAAATGGGAGAGCTGAAAGAAAATATAGGCATGTTACAGAAATGGGATTAACCTTGCTTGCTCAAGCCCAAATTCCTATAGATTTTTTTTTTGTTAGAAGCCTTCCAAATAACATGTTATCTTATCAATAGGCTCCCAATGTCATGACCTAAAATTGAGGGCTGTGATAAATGTGGACGGTGTGGCACCCACACTGCCATAAGCTTAGTTTACCCTCAGATCATCCCTAACAATGCACTCTATAACGTAAGTGATCTATTCGATTATAGAGCATACTAGAGAAATAACTAACAATATATAAAATTACCTTATCTCGAGCAATGAGGAGGTATCCCCGATTCGCGAGTCATTAAACTAGTCATCTTTTTTATACCTACAACTGTAAGAGGGTGAGTCTAATCCACTGATTCACCCAAAACAGCCCTATTCATAGATAAACAATTTTGTATATTAAAGGAATAACTATGTGTGTGTGTGTGTGTGTGTGTGTTCATACATAGATCTCCACATGTGACAGCACCCCAAATCATACCCATGAAATCGTACCGCTACCCCTAATAGAGCAAGCGTCCGATGCCTAGTACACCCGATTCCCCAACTTTGACCATTCTCAGTCGACAGCCTATATCTTACTCATATGCCTATAGGGTCCCATGCGCTCTACACATGATTCTAACCCATACTAGGTTACTCGCATACACATATTCGTATTTGCATACCAAATCAAGAATCACACACATTACCACTCATACAATCCATCCGCCTTGCATAGGTTTGTGGCCCTACGAGGATACACTCAAGAGCCACATCATCGGAGGGTCTCCATTTCCGTAGATGTTTTGCTCAAAAGTTTCATTAAGAGTCAGGGGTGTTCGTTCTTGCCGACGTTTCGTTCAAGTTCCTCTACTAGGGAATGCATCTCCATAATTTTGTTTCTCAAGGCTTCATCAACGCGGGTCTGCATTTCGGGTTCACGCTACTAGGACTGTGGAATTGCCTAGAATTGAGTTTTATTGCAAACTTACAATATAGTGATCCCCAGGTCATATTCTTTCATGGAGCCTTGCTACTAAATGCCTAATTGATTGTTCTGATACTAATTACGTTAATTAACTACTAATTAACACTAGGGGGTGATTGATATCGGGCATTTTTCTATTCATTGTAGTCCCTATCTTAGCCTATTTACATATTTCAATCTTGCAATCTTTCTAATTTTATTATGTTTTGGATTTATTGGGTGTAAATTAATTATAGAATTAATATGTTTCAATTTTATAATTTATCCCAATTAATTCAATTGTGTATTTTTGCTAAAAATTAATTACAGTTTTATGATGAAGTGGCATTGATTGGACGCTAACATGGCAATTTATGCTGACTGGACATTGATTAGGGTTGAGTTGGTAGTGGGGCCCACGTTTGCACTGTCCAGCAAAGTCACAACAAACCAAAAAAGATTTTGCAGAAAAAGCAACCAAAAAAAGCAGCAAAAAACCAGAAGAGCAGTAGTAGAAAAATACAAAAGAAAGGGACTTATCCATAAAGTCAAACAATGCAATTTCGTCCCTCCTTCTCTCTAGATGGTTTAAGTGGCTTCAGACACCTTTTATGCTTTGTTGAAGACCTCCATCTTCTTCTTTTTTCTTAGAATTTCGTAGGTTTCCCCTATATTTTCTTCTCTGTTTTGATGTATTTTGGCCTCCATAGAAAGCTAAAAGTGTTATGTAATTAGTTCATGGATGAACTGGAGCTTGTATTTTGAATCCCTTGCTTAATACAAATAAGTTTTTTTGGTTTCAATCTCTATTTCATTTCTGTTTTACAAAGTTTCTCTATTTTGTGTTCATTTTTGTCCCGGTATGAATGATTTGAGCATGAATCTATTCTTAATGTGTTATTTGAGGAATGAACTTGCTATAGATGCATGAATGTGGTTACTGTGTATATGTAGTGAGTTAAGATAGAAATGGCATACTAGTATACGGTTATAGGGCATGGAGTTGGTTAAGACTTAGTTAGATTACTTCTAGATTAAATGTTAGTGAAGTTCTTCCTAGCTTTTATTTAGCTGTAGTCTAGCTCTGGAAGGTTTCTTGGAAATACTAGTTGACAACCTATCAATAGAATTGAACCAGCATAAATTAGAGAAGGACAATGAAGAATACAAATCCAAGGATTTCATGGCTGATTATATTTTGCTTCTATATTCTATTGTGTTATGTTCTGTTAGCTTTATGTTATGTTTTATAACTTCAATTATGCAATCACCCCCTGTGGTAATCAGTAGATAATTAGGGTTATTTAGTGTTAGAACAATTAATTAGGCAATTAGAATCAAGGTTCCATGAGAGAAATGATCACTATACTGCAAGTTGCCACGAATTCAATTTTAGGCAATTCGGTAGTCGTGGTGACGCGAACCAGTGATTGCATAATTAAATAACATAGTAGCATACTAAATCTAATAAACAAAACAGAACACACAAATAGAAATGAAATGTAATTAATCAATCATATCCTTGGAAATGTAACCATCATCATCCTTATCCCTAATTAATTTTCTAGTCCAGTTCTACCATTAGGTTTTCAACTAAAATTTCCAAGAGACCTCCTAGAACTAGATTACATATAAATCAGTATTAGGAAAACCTTTGCTAATATCTAATCATATGCAACACAATTAAGCCCTAACCTAATCATGCCCTATAATTGCATACTGACATGCTATATCAGTTCCAACTCACCATAAACACACACCAACCCCATACATGCATCTATAGCAAGCCAATCCTCATATGAAAATCATTAAACAGAACCTATGTCTACTCAGTCAAACTAGAACAAAAATAGCTATGAGAACCAAAGGCAAAGTGCAGAACAAGAGATGAAACAGAATCAGGAACCAAAACAATATTTGCATTAAAGATTCAAATCACATACTAGTTCACTTCTTGTCTAATTACATACGAGTTTTAGCCTTCCATGGAGGCCAAAATAGAAGAGAAAAAAAGGGGATGGGGGAACTTATGGAGCTATAGAGAATTTGGAAGAAGAAAAGTGCTTCAACAATACAAATGAAGTTCATAATGGTGTTTTATGTTTCAGCTAGCACAAGGGAGGAAGTTGGCTTCTAGTCTAGTCATTTTCTGTTGCTGTTTTGTCCAGAAATGCAATAGAAAGAGTGCAGAATTTTATCATAGAATTGGTGCTACAAAAGCTGTATTTTCTTTGAAAAAAAATGGACCATATGCAGAATGTTAAATGGGGAAAATCTAGACTGTACATGTAATATCTGCTAAAATAATACTAATTTTATACAATTTAAGAAAATTGTAGTAAAGATCTTGTAAAACTTATGGTTAAAACCATAAGACTTTTCTAGAAAGCTTGGAAAAATATCTGATTGTATAAAAATAGGGCAACTTTGAAAACCTTTTTCATTTTATAATTTTAAACTGGCAGAGGACGATTGGTCAACTGATCTGAGGCTATCGGTCGACTGATAGTCTTCAAAGTTGCATATATCTAAAATCGAGAGGTATCAGTCGACTGATTCATAGGCATCGGTCGACTGATGTACCCTGAACATCAGATTTAAGAAGATATTAACTTGAAAACATGATAAAATCAACTAGTTTTATTATGCATATAATTTACAACACTTCTTCAACTTTTCTTTACAATTTCTCTTCTAGAATGAAGCTAAAGTACAATGAGCTTACATATAACTATACCTCCATGCATACACACAAATTGTGCATAGGTTTCTAAAGGTTTACATAAGAAGTTAAGTTTATATTCCTTTTCTATGTATAACTACCTAGCAACTATGCTAGCTTGTTCCTTGCTATCTTTTGCTTCTTTAAATCCTGAAATGGTTAGTTAAAACATAAAACATGAGATATATAATCTCAGTAGCTAGTTTATTTAAAGAAATCATTTCAAGAACCATTTCAGTCATAAAAGCAATTCTTAGTAACTAATTCACACTTCCATAAACATAAAAGAACTATTATAAAAGCATCCTCAATAGGGAACTCATTCTGTGAAATATAACTAACATACTAGCACATAACTTGTATCTTAGTTTCTTTCTCAATATAGTACACTATTCTTTGTCTACTTTTGCTAATTTAGCTACTTTAGCTACTCCAGCTACTCTAGCTACTTTAGTTATTTTAACTACTCTAGTTACTTTCTCAAGAAAAGTACTCAATGTCCCATGAGAAATTTCTGTCATCCGACGAGGAATTTCTGGGGCTCTGTCTTCCCATAAAAATTTTTACATCTTATGAGGTATTTCTGTCATCTCATGAGGAATTTCTGGTTTTGTCATCCCATAAGGACATAATCTTTACTTTTCAAGAGAGAGTTAACTCTATGTTCTTATGGAGAACTTCCACATATCTATAATTGCTAAATTATGGACAATATGATAAATAACTAAATTATCTTGCTTTCTAGCCCTCTTATAAAGAGAACTCTTCATCCTATGAGGAATTACTATATCCCATGAGGAGTCAAGTCTCATATTCATAAGAAAACATGTTCTCAAATATTCATGGATAGCTATACAATAAACAATAACATATCATACACAAGCATGATAAATAACTGAAATTAAAATGCTTTTATGAATAACTAGCTACCTTGGATTCTTCCTAATAGCTGAACTTGTGGATTCTCTCCTAGTTTCTCTTTAGCTCCATTTACTTCCTCAACTTTCAGACTTCCCTTTCCTTTATTCTCTTCTTCTTAGTCTGAAAATGGCTATTCTATGAATCCTTACTTACTAGAATCCATCTAAACTAGAGAAATCAAGTTAGGAAGCTTACCTTTGGTGATTTCTTTGTTAGAAACCTAACTAGGAGTCCCTTCTCTCTCTTCTTCTTCTTCTTCCCCATGTTTCTCTCTCTCTCTCTCCTCTCTAAAATTTCAAAAAACTCATTTTTCTCTCTCTCTTGTACTTTAAAAAGAGTCTAAGGAGTCTTTTTGCCATGAAAAATCCTATTTTACCCATATTCTCATGTTTCTAAGCTTCATTGACATATTAGGGGTATTCTAGTCAATTTTTCACTGATTTTTCAGTTGAAACCGACTTACTTTCGCACTCCAGCAGGCGATCAGTCGATTGATTTCACATGATTAGTCGACTAATTTGAAATTAGTTGACTGATTTAACCCGATTAGTGGACTGATTGCCACAGGTCCCAAAATTTTAGCATGATAGAGAATCATCAGTCGACTAATCTCTCTTCATCAGTCGACTGATTGTAGATATCAGCAACCTAGTCCGTTTCTGATGCTATCAGTCGACTGATTTATTATATTAGTCGACTGATTCCCTCAAAACTTCAATTTTCTTCTATTCTTAGCTCATTTATCCTAATTTCTCATGCCTTTTCTTGATGACTGAATTCTAGGCATTGAAAATCATACTTTGCTAAGTTCTAACATCATTTCTAACTAAAATAAAGAAAATATAATTTCAATAGAGGAAAATATGGGATGTTATAGTATACATGCAAAAACCAGTGCACTTTTGTAGAACAGTAGGGCCCACATGCCTAGTCAGCTTGGTCAACGTCCACATAAGCATCCATGTTATCCATTTTGTCAAGGTGGCGTCCAAGTGAACACATTATCTCTCTAATAATTAAATATGTAAATTAAGCACAAGGATTAATGAGTCTCTAATTAATTAAGCTCATAAAAATATGGAATTAAAACATATTAATTCTATAATTATTTTAGACCAATAATTACCAAAATATGATATAATTAGAGTGTTCACAAGATTTGAGATACAAAAAGGACTAAGATAAGAACTAAATTGCATATAAAAATGCCCGATATCAATTTTCACGGATTTGTCACTGAGATACCATCCCATGGATCTACCCCTCCATGGATCAACCATTTTCCATTCACAATCACATACATACATCAATAAACAATAATGATAATAACAAACCCATGGTGGTAAATCTCATATCTAGTGAATACGTTGTTGACAAGTCGCTCCTTGAGAAATTCATTAGCCAACCTTGGCATTTCTCAAGTCGGGTCTCACTTTGCTATGACATTGCTCCTCAAAGGCTCGTGTTGCCCACCTCAGCTTCATCAACTTGGGTACCCCATTACTATCCATTCACAAATCCAATCAGACACAAATCCCAGTTCACTATAACTCTAATTCTCAAATTAAATCTTAATTATGTGTTAATCACCCTTTCAAGATTTTAATCTTAAAAATTATCTACGTGGTCGGCACACAATTGGACAACATCACCCACATACAAATAATTATTTCTTTTTCATAAACATACAAGGTAACTTTTTTAATTATGCCAAACATAAACATTTAGCACATAATAGTATTTAGTTAAATTTAGGAAAGACAATCCTAAAATATAAAATCATACAAAGTACGGTGATATCTCTTCAAATGAAATTGAAGCTCTTCCAGTCCCCTTTGAGAAGCCTCGACCACACCTCGACCATCACCAGACCTACGGGACATCACAATATCACCTCAGCCCCTAAATCGGAGGAAAACAAGACTGCCTAAGTTATGGCGCTAGCCTTCCTTAACCCTCCCCCTTTGTCTCAGCCATGGGACCCTTGGTGCTTAAGGCACCCTAGGTCCTCTCATGTAATACCCTAAGTATTACAACGTTGTAGGAAAACGGGAGCTCGAACACGTGTGAAAATCTTTTCACAAATAGACGAATACATGTAGGAATTTTGCCATGTCTATCATTTAAATTTTGAGTTTATGCTTTTGATAAATGTGTGTTATTTATTGCATTTTGCGTGATTGTTATTTCTTCATAAGTTGTATGAGGGACTAAAGTGAAAAATAAAAAGTTAGCTAGGGGTCAAACTGTAATTACTTCAAAATCTGGTGTGGGTTTGGATACATTACAATAAGATAAATGTGAGACCCTAAGGGAATAAAAATTGTAAGAATTAAAGGAAGATTAAAAATAGTCAAAATAATGAAAAGAAATCCCTAATAATTTAATAAAATAAATATTTAGTAGGGATACGTGTAATTTCCAAGTAGTTACAAGCCTAACTGGAGAATTAATGATTTTAGGGCTAAAACAAAATTACCATAAGGTTAATAAAGATAAATTAATTAAATGAAACCCAAGCCCAATAATAGTTTAAGTAAGGTAAGTTAGGGCGCAGTTAAGTGTTAATTAAAAGGCCCACACTAAAGGACCAAGAAGTAGGCCCATAAACCAATCAAAATATAGTTGGGCTAACTAGCTAGAGGAGTAGGCCTAATAGGAGCAAATAGGCATGAAGCCCATAGGTGAAGAACTTAAGAAGATAATAATTAATCTAGCTTTTAGAAAGATAAATAAAATAAAATAATATTGATTAAATTAAATTACAAGACCTAATACTATTGGTTACATAATGGAATAATACTTAGATATCTATCCACCTAGGCATGTAAATCAATAAATAAAATAAAATGAAATAATCTAAAATGAAATAACCTAAGATGAAATATAAGTAGTAAATAAACTAGGATAATTATAAATCTAGAGGATCCTAGTTGAATTAATTTAAATAATAAATAAACTAGGGTAATCAAAAATTAGAGATGTAATATCCGTCAATTTCAGAGTATAATACATTTGAGAGTATTTTAGAATTTTACAACATTATTTTAGTTATTTATTTTAGTCATTTTAATTTTCATATTTAATTGTTCTTTTGAATATTATTTATAGAAATTGAGATAAATGATTAGACTGGGTATTTTATTACAGTATGATATATATATATATATATATATATATATATATATATATATATATATATATTTGTGAATTGAGAAAAATATGAGAAAGAGAAAATTAAATGGAATTAATATAATTATTGAGAAATAATTATAGTCAGATCATTTGGATTTGGAGCAATCGAGAATGGGTATCCGTGGGTCACCAAATGACCCATTTGGCTATTAAGCCTTCATCATTCCTCTTTCTTTATCATTCTCACGTTTTCAAATAGAGGCAAGAAGAATGAGAGATATTTTCTCTCAAATCCATCAATCTTTTCTTTCATTTCTTCTGGTCTTTTTCTTGTCTCTGATCAATTTCCTTTTACTGAAGTTTCCAAAGAAAGAGATAAGATTCAATCTCCTTCATATTTCCCAATTTTCTTTCTATTTTGCCTATTTTTGGATTTAGAGAATTTTGGGTTGATTTGGGGTTCTAATAGATGAATTTAAGTGTAGATATTGGTTTAAAACATTTCCACATGTTGGATAATAATTATAGAAAAGAAATTTGGAGAAAACTAGGAAAAATTCAAGAATTTAGAAATTTGAAGAATGTAAGGGTTCTTAATGAAAATTTGAGGATTGAAACTTTGTTTGTGGGTTAAAATTAGAGATTTTGGTGCCAAAAGATTCTTTAAACATCAAAGATAAAAACTCATGAAAGAAATAAAAAAAAAATGGTGTCTTGGATGTGATTTTGGGATTTTTGGGTGAAAAACACAAAGAACGTTATTATTTATTCTGGAAATTTTCTAGAAAAACACTATTCATAAAAGAAATTTTCTAGATTTTCACGGTTACTATAGCATTGACTTTGGTCAAAGTACTATAGCAAGTACTGTAGTGTCGACAGTCAACGTACTATAGAGAACCATCACTGTGGCAGACCGTTACTGTAGCTTTGTTGACTGTTGACCGTTACTGTTGCAATCAGAAAATATTGAATATTTTTATGATTTGTTCCATTTCTTATGTTTCCTTGTGATATCTTTTATTAAGAAATTTTTCTATACAAATTCTAGTGAGGAACAAGGTAAATTTGGACAATATCAAGGTGAGTGAATAACCTTGTTAAATTAATTTAATATCATTAGATAAAGTACAATATATGTCCCATTTACAATATTATTAGAATGTTAAATAATCAACCTTTCAGTTGATATTATATGATAATTGCTATGATTGATGATAGAAATTCAAAGGAATATAAGTATCTACGACACATTTATGCACAAAGAGATTGAGGGTTAAATTCCCAAGTCACTCGGTGCAAGTATCTACGGTACATTTATGCACAAAGAGTTTGAGAGTTAAATTCTCAAGTCACTCGATGCAAGTATCTACGACACATAATGCAAAGTGATTGAGGGTTTGATCACCCAAGAAATCATACGCAAATTCAGACAAAATGTAATACTACAATTGTATAAAATGAATAATAAATTGACTAAATTAGTAAATGTGGTATTTGTACTTGTAATATTTTATATGGTACAGTTATTTACTTACTGAGTTTTTAAATAAACTCACACTCCTTATAATTATCTTTTCAAATACAGTAAGTGAGGAGTAAAATTATCTGACTAAGGATTAAGAGCCCCTTGGAATTGTTCTCCATCTTTTTTTTTTGGTAGGATACCAGTACTAAATAATGTGAATTTTAGGAATGCTCTGTACTTTGTATAGGTCTTATAGACTTGCAATGAGATAAACACATCAGATATGTATGCATGTATTTGTTTATCAGATGATTATAATTTTGTTGTGTGGAATGAATGATAAATGTTTAATATAAAACCTTACAGAATATACGTGAATAATTCATGTTTGAGAATTTTATCAAATGAGTAGTTATGGATATTAAGATTGTCCAAGATTTCAGGATACCACTGAGGTTTTCCCTAGAAATAGTATCTTTTCACATGTTCAATTTTTGGGATGTGACAAAAGAGTCCTAGTTGAATTAATATTAATAATTAAACTAAGGATAATAAAAAATTAAATATATCCTAACTGAATTTAAATTCTTGGACTAACTAAGCTTAGACCCTTATCTAAAAATAGACTCCAAAGCCTCCATATTCCTCACTCACCTATACCTCTTCACATAAGCCTCATTGAATACATCTCCGATGATCTTTTCCGATGGTGGAAAATTTTAAGAAACAAAGATAAGGCCTAGAAAATCTAATTTATCATACTTTTATTTTTACGAAAATTAAATCGATCATAACTCTCTCAATTGAACTTTGTTTTTAATGAGTTATATATCACTGGAAAGCTCTTTGAATATAGTTTCAAATGAGACTAATTTCCTTTGAAAATTCCTTCTTGTTTGGGAGATATGACTAAAATAGTGACTAAAGGTCAGATGTAATTTCTAATTCCATGATTTTGATTTCTTTTCACAACCCTTTTGTTGAAATTGTTAGAATTTCATCTCGGAATCTTGCACACACCTTCTCTCTCTTTAAACAAAATGCAAAATCTAGTAACCATTGAGTTGGAATCCAGGTGAGTAGATCGACCTCACTTTAATTAAGTCTTAGCGTTGTTAATTATAATGATACGACGTAAGTCGATCCCAAAATCAAAAGATGTATTTATGGTTATGAAACTGTGTTAAATTGTATTTGTGTTTGTGAAAAGGAGATGATTGGTGTATGCATATATTCAATGGTTAATTTGATCATTTGATTCTAACGAGATGCAATTTGTGTGAACAATATGGTGATTAAATAAATTATGCTATATTATTGATTGATGTGATATTTGCCTGAGACATTTTTTGCTATTGAGCAAGATGGTACCCATTTACATGATAAGAAGGGAACTTAAGTTAGAGGGCACCTTGGCTAGTGATTTTGGAGACAATGATTCTCTCAAAATAAGGTATAGCCCAAGTCAAGTAAAAGACCTATGAGGCACCTTGATCGAGAAGATGAAATTGTGCGTCACAGTGGGAATGTAATTGGTGAGCTGGCTTGTGTGTGCTCCCAGGGATATGTTGCCATTGACGTTTACTAATTCCATTGGTTTGAATTGGATGCATTTGTTGTATTTTGGTATGTATTTTCTATGATTTTTGATTGATTATATGGCCTTCAAGCATATCGAAATAATTGGTAATGTATTGGAGTCCTATTAAGGCAAAGTCGATTTCTTCATTGAGTTTTCATAGCTTACACTCTTCGTGATTCATTCTTTTATAGATCTAGTTGTTGTCAAGGAGCACCTACCTGAGGAGTAACAATGCTTGGTATGGTTGTTAAAATTGGGAATAGGATTATAGGATTGTAGGATCCTACGATCCCATACTTAAAAACGATCCTGATTTTACTTAAAATCATTTTTGTCATAGGATCGTTCAGAATCGAGATCCAAATCGTAGGATTGGTGGGATCGTGCGATCCTGAAGGATCCCCTTTTTTTTTTAAGCAGCAACTCCATTAAACGATGTTGTTTGGTGTGAATTTTTTTTAAATTATCCCTTTTTTTCGTTCATTCAGGCTTCAGCCCTAAATCCCTCATTTGCCATTCCCCTGTTCATTCTCATAAACCCACTCAACCCAGCTACTCTGCATCAGTTCATTTTGGCTTCTTCCCCGGCATCTTCTCCCATCTTTGTTCCTAACTTTGTCTTCTTCCCCAGTTTCCTCTACCGCCTTCTCATTCCCAGCATCACCTTCTTCCTACCTTCTCATTCCCAGCATCATCTTTCTTCGTTTCCGTGAATCCTGACATCATTTAATGATTTTGTCCCTTGCTTCTGCACAGCCTCTGAGCTTCTCAATTCTCTATCGTCATCATCTCGCAGTTTCTATCATCTCTCTCCTTAGTTTTCCTCCTTTGCCGCTTTTTAATTTTCCCCTAGGTGAGTCTTTCCCTTCAATCCTTCAGTTTATTGATTAGTTATGATTATAATTGTTTGCTTCTTGTCTTCGTCCCCTGCTTCTGCAGTGGACACCACTAATTTTTGCTATAGTGAGTATTGATTAGTGACAATTTCATAACATTGGATTTTGGATAGCCTGCTATATTGCTATATGATAACTATTAAAGTCATAAGCTATGATTTTTATCTATTTCTTTAAACTGAAGGATAACTATTCTGCCAATTATATGATATTAATGAAACTTAGGCATTCTTTTGGTTAATTGTAAGTACTTTGTCTTGGCTAGAAATTTGCTACCTTTTTTCCAAAGGGCATTTAGTTGCTACATTTGGCAAGTTAAAAGTTGATTCGTGACTTCTAAATCTATTTATTTTTGTTAAATACGGTTTGCATTTATTGTGTGTGCTAAAGTGCTAACCATGGGTAGAGAATTGTGATTGACTTATATTTTATTTATATTTGGTTCTGTATGGTTTATGTATTTAGTAATTTAATGATTTTTTATCAATGCTTGATACTTTGATTATCTATGTATGATTGTGACGTATTGATATTTGAAGTTTGAACTTGTTTTTATTGAAATATAATTAGATTTTGATAGTTTTGTATTATATTAATATTCAAAGTTTATGTCATTATTATATTTTAGTATTTTATATATTTTTTTATTTATTTGATAGAATCATAAGATCTTGATTCAATCCTACCTTTTTCGATCCTGTGTTGAATCCCGATCTTGACAACCTTGGTGCTTGGTGTGACCTTCTCCATTGTCGGGTAAGACACTTAGGATGGTTTTTGGGTAGCATTTGATTAATTTAAATTCTGTTTATTTGGTTATTTAAATTTCTTAGATTTAAATTAGTAATTATATACTTATTTTTTTAAAAAAATATTACATAAATATGACAAGAATAGTAAGGTATTTCAGGGATAGGTTAGGCTCACAGTAAAGGGGATTATCGTTACTATTCTGGTTACATGCTTGGGAAATGAGTTGTGACATTCACGCACCCCACATGATTAGGTGATGGAGCCTAGGGTGCCATAGCTGACACCCTAGGCACCAACACCTTCGAGCCCTAATCCCCTTTGATGTGGTCACCACCAACTAAGAGCATGAACATGCTCTTGGTTCTAGCTCGTCTCTGGTCCAAATTTTACCAATTTTCTTAATTCTTTTCATGGGTTTTCATCCTTGATGTTTAGGGAATGTTTTGACACAAACCCACCAATTAATTTTGAGGTTCCATGCTTGAATCAAGAAATTTTACCCCAAAACCCTAACTTTCTTCTTTTATTTTTCATCCCTTAAATTTTATATTTAATCTTGTTTTTCCTATCAATTCTTGCTTCTACTTTTACTGTTAACCATCAAGGAGTGTTTTAAAACATAATACAAGTTCTAAAACTCTCCAACAATCTCAATTCCTACTCTAATCCTCTTAAATATGAAAATAGAGAGAAAATTGGCAAAGTGGAATGCCTACCTCGATTCCTTGCTCTTCTAGTGGTGGTTAGTCGCTGGAGAATCCACCTAGTCGCTAGAAAATGGTTGCCAAAAATTTCGGTGGTGGAGGATTTGAGAGAAGAGAGAGAAGAATTTAGAAAGGGAGAGAGAGCTCTTGAGAGGGAGGGAGAGAAATGAGAAAAATGAGGGGTTCACCTGTATATAACCCTAAGGAGAAATTTTGCCCCCGGTCAACCCTAGTCAACATTAGTAAATAGCAAATCTATAATTCCTCCAACTCAGGTATTTCTCATAGTTTAGGTGTCACACAATTTTTCTTATTACATTTTTGTCCCTCATTGAACTCAGTAATCATCTAACTCCTTTAGTGTCACATGTACATCTCCTGAGTCCTCAGTCACTAATTACTCTCCTCGATGTGCCACTTCAACCTCACATTCCTTACTAAGCAACTAGAAAAATTTTCCTTGTATCCGAATTATTTCTCAAAATCAATTATACTAACACTTAAAAATTGCTAGTGTTACACCCAACTCATGTACTATCTAATATAAAAGCCTCTTTCAAATCATTTTTAGTAAGAAACATGTATATCACAACCTCTATCCTTTTGGATGCACATGTACTACATATCCATGCCTAACGCCTTATAATCAAAATAAATTACAATTTCATTTTACAAAATGTGTTTTCTTAGGTTATAGCTCTTCATATAAGGGTTACAAATACTTGTCACCTCAAGGTTGTGTGTAAATATCTAGACATGTAATTTTTGATGAGTTCATATTTCCTTATAAATTCCTTTTTAACTTAGATTTGCAACAAACATCAAAACAATAAATTCATTCTCCTATGCAGATTATCAACTGTACCATGCCTTCATTCTTTGGAGATCAGACTGGTATAAGCACTTTCTCCCTTGAAGAAGTGTCAACATCCTCGAGTTCTCCATCATCCAGGTTTGTTCTAAGCCCAAATAATTAGTCTGAAAATTTTCATTTTATCTCATATTGATCCCAATTCTGTTTCCTCAAACTCTAACTTTGATAGTGATAGAAATAGCTAACTCCTAAGAGGGGATGAATTAGGTTATTTAAAAATTTGCAAACACTTGTTGAAAGTTAAAGAAAATTTTAGAACAAATGCTAAGCTACTTTAAATTAGAAAACAAAGCACAAGTGAAGATGCACAAATTCAAGTGCAATAAATTAAAAATAAGATTCAAGCAAGTAACAAGAGAAAGAGTTAGAAGATCAAACACAAATATATACTGGTTCACTATAATCCACAAGTTTATCAAATTAGGCACTTATGAGCCACTACATTTGAGAACTTTTCTTTCTCAAGGGTGTCTCTCCCTTTTACAATGTGTTTAACCCTAAGCCCTATTCAAGGAATCCTAATCCTTGAGTTTACAAAACAGAAAAGATGAATTGGCGCTTGGTCAACTCTCTGGGATAGAATGTGTGTACAATTGAAAGCCTTCAAATTAGTAAATGATTGGCAAGAAAAATTTTTCAGAGTATCAATAGCAATTAGAATGTTTTCTTGTTGATTTTTTAGAGTACCTTTACATATATTTCTAAGTCCTAAGGCACTAAAAAATAAAATTCTTCAGCTTAAGTTCTTTACGTTTGACTTCTTTAAATTCTTGAAATAATTTGTCAGTGTAATCCGAAGAATTTAAATTTAATTTGTTTATTATCATCAAAACTAGAATTTCACATGCAATGAGGTTAATGGATAGCTCTACCAGGTATTGCTTGAATCCTAACTTTGAATTGCAAAATCTTAATTCTACTGCTACATTGGTTTCACAATTTTGCCATTACCAATCACTATACCAGCAAATGTTACTAATGCTCTACAAAGTCCAATTTGGACAAAAGCTATGTAGGAGGAATTTGATGCATGAATGAAAAACAGAACTTGAGATTTGCTACCAGTTTTTCTATTAGTGAATGTTATTGGCTATGAGTTGATTTTCAAAATTAAGAACAATTCAGATGGTTTCATACAACAGTATATAGAGCATTTAGTAGCTCAAGGTTTTACCTAAACTCTAGGTATGTATTATTTTGAAACCTTCACCGTTGTGATCAAACTAACAACTACTAAAATTATATTGACACTTGCAGCATCATTACAATAGCTAGTACATCAGTTAGATTTTAAAAATGCCTTTTTAAATGGCATCTTACTGGAAAAGGTGTATATGACACAGCATGCAGGTTTCATTGATCCTCATTCTCCTTCACATGTTTGTTAACTAAACATGGCAATCCATGGGCTTAAACAAGCCCCTAGAGCTTGGTTTGATAGCTCAAAGTAACCTTCCTGAGTTGGGGCTCTCAACATAGCAAAGCAAAGCCTTCCTTATTCCCTCTTCATCATAATGATAAGATATTGTACATATTGATCTATGTGGATGATGTATTACACCATAAAAAAAATGACTTTCGATGGCAACAAAAGAATTTGTTACTAAATGTGAGCCTTTCAGTGGCGACGTTTGAGGTTGCCACTAAATGTCTCACTTTTGGTGGCAACCTCTTTTATGTCATCACCAAAAGATAGAATTAGAATTTTTTAATTCTACTTTTAGTGACAATAATGAAAGTCCAATTTCCGTGGCAACTTTAGTCGCCACTGAAAGTAGACTTTCAGTGACAACTATATGATGTCGCTACTGAAAGTCCACTTTATGTGACGACTGAATGTAGTCGCCACTAAAAGTCCATTATAATAAAGTATTTTAATTTATCTATAATGTAAACTATAAGTGACAACCATCTAGTGTTGCCACTGAAAAGTCTAGTATAATAAAATATTTTAATTTATTTTCGATGTAGACTATCAGTGACAATCGTTTAGCGTTGCCATTGATAAGCTTCTGTGTAATAATTTTTATTATATAATTCTAAATAATTGGTGATAATCGAACCTTAAACTTCTTAGTAAAGTTAGTTCGTAAGTACCATTTAACCAACTAGCTTTTATTGTTTTTAAATACTAATTATTATATATAATGAAATGAAAAATAATTTGCCATGGCAAAATGAAGATTCAAACACGTGTCCCCTGGTTAAAAGAACATACACACCTTCCACTTCACCACTTAGCTTATTTGGAATTGAAGTTGTAATATTTTTATACAAACGGGCATAAAGCTTTTAATATTTTTTAGGTGATTTATAATTTCGCACATCTCTAAATCACCATACTTTGTGCTTCTTCCTCTGCTATCTGAAACCCTAACCCCATTTCACGCTTCTTCACCATGATTCACCCTAGCTTCACCTCATCCCTCCCTCTGAAACCCAGTTCTCTCTTTATGCTTCATCTTGGCCGTAGCTCTTTCTTGTTGCTCAGTTTTCTCTTCTCTTTAGATGTGATCAACGTATCCCTTAGATTTTGGTAGGTGAAGTGGGTCATGGCAAAGCTTTCCAATAGGATCAAAGTTCAGGTAAGAACCAAGTAACATTGACCTATTTTCAAAGGGTAGTGTGAAGAAGGGTAGTTTTCCCTTTTTATGTATATTGGGTTTTAGGTTTATCTACTAAATTTTAACTAAGAACATTGTTAATTTCTTCTTTAATGCTGGGTTATAGGATAAGAATATGACTATGTAAAGTTTGAAAGAATGATTCTAATGCTAGAAATTTCAATTAGCCAAGAGAGATAAGGGTCAGCGTAAACCGAGAACTCTTAGCTATTTTCATGGATGTTCTACACAAATGATGTTTTGGATTTTGAGGCAAATTGAACAAAACTCTAGTATTGGATTATTTGAGGTTTGAAAAGAACATAGGATGAGACAAGAAATTTCTAATCCAAGAAAACACAAGGTCTATAGCAATAGGGAAAAATATCAATACACATCAATAAAAATTAAGGGGAAAATATAATCAGCATACATCAACATTAGTTTATAATTGTAATAACCATGAAAAATGAAATTTCAACATATAATTCAAAATGAGTAATTGATTGATATAGTTTGAGTAATTGGGATAAAATCCAAAATAATCTAGTAGTACAGTTCAGTTCGGTTTGCCTCAAAATTTATGCTAATTATATTTCAATCCTAGTTGTTTTCATGGAATTCAGTTCAGTAATAGAATTCAGTTCAGTTTAGTAATCGAGAACTCTTAGTTATTTTCATGGAGTTTAGTTCAATTTCAACTAATTATATTTCAATCATAAACATATTTTTGCCTCAAAATTAGTTTCTTCTACAGAAGGGTAATGTCAAACTGAAGAGATGTGTTGATAGCTAGATATGTCATGAAGATTAGATTCATAGACATATTTTTGCCTCGAAATTAGTTTCTTGTGTAGAGATGCGTTGTACAATTAAGCTTTCTATGTCATGAAGATTAGATTCATAAAAAGATATATTAATTTTTAAAATTAAGTGGATGACTCAACTTATTGTGCTTGATAGCTAGCTAGGCTATCATGACCAGATATATAATTAATTAATTAAGATATTGTGCTTAATAGCTAGGCCGACTTAAAATTAAGTGGATGTGACTCAACTTATTCCATTTTGCTATTAATTTGGCTAAAGCAAATTAAGGCATTTGATTTTATTTTGATGAGCATCTTTTTGCTTTATTCCCTACCAATCTCTATGCATTTCTTATTTCAAACCTCAATTTCAGTGTTTACATTTAAATGTTTTCATCTTTAAATTAGAATCACAATGCACCGCACTACCTACCTTACTTCAAGTGTTTTACTGCACCATCATTTGCTCTTATTATATTTGATATCTATAATGAATTATCTACAATTATTAAAATTTAATTTTTTATTGTTAAAAATTATGTTTTCTACTAAAAATATTAAATTAAGATAAATAGTTTTTTTAAATTTAATTTGGGGTGTTTAATTTATAAAAATTAAAATTGAATGCACTTTACTTTTTTTACTCTTATATTTCACCTTTAGCCTCACCTCAAAACAAAACCCTTATCTATTCATTATTTGATTTGCTTTTTCTGTTTTCGTGGAATCTGTGTAACAAAGCTTTTTCTTTCTATTTCCAGTGAAAGGGTCAAGCTCAAGGAAGCTGTGATTTTTCATCATCATCCACTTGTGTTATCCCTCAAGTCCTAGGCATGCTTCTTGATTTTGGATGGATCTTGAAACTTTTATGCTATGTAATTGCACATATATACATATAGACTGTAGCTTTATTTCCATTCACTTTTATGTATTTGTGATGCTATATATTTTGAAACTTTGGGAGAAAATCTTTTCTGATCTTAATTCACTTTTCCCATGACTAAAATTTCACTGTGGCTTTATTTAATTTGTATTACTTGGTCTGCATCTAGGGACTTGTCTTTCAATCAACCCAACCCCTTTTTAGTTTATTTTTTTGGGAGAAGTCACTTGATCCAAAAAGTTATGACTTAGTATTCCAACACTGTTGATGAGTTGCTCTATTTCTTTATGGATCCACTTTGTTGTGGGACCAATTTTATGCTATAAATTAATGAACATTAATAGTGAGAAAATTATAATGCTACTCTTGTTATTAATTAACTGTAGGGGAAAATGATGGACACAAGTTGGATGCAAATTAAGAATAGAGCTGATCCATCAAATTATATTGCTACTCAATTGGGTTTTTAGTCAACCTAGAGTCAATAATATGATTAGATGTCCTTGTAAGGGTTGTATGAATGTAAGGTTTAAGTTCAAGAATAATATAAGGGAAGATTTATTGAGGAAGGGATTCTAGGAGAGTTATAAAGTGTGGAATTCACACGGAAAAACTCTTTTAAGATATCGAAGTCCCCCTCTAGTTGAAGCTGAAGTATATAGTGATGAAAATGATGATATTATTGAGATGGTACATGATGCTTTCAGATTTGCAAATATAGGGCAAACAAACAATGACATTGAAATTAGTGAACAACCAAATGTCCATGCAAGACAATTCTATAGATTATTAGAAGACTCTAAGACAAAATTATATCCAGGTTGTACCTAAATGTCAAAACTATCATTCATAGTTAAGTTACTTCATTTGGAGTGCATAAATCACTGAAGTAACAAATCCATGGATGCATTGCTCAACATATTAAAAGAAGTTCTTCTCGAAGGCACACTTATTCCTAACTCCTTTTATGAAGCCAAGAAAGTCATTTGAGAGTTAGAGTTAGATTATAACAAAATAGATGCATGCGATAACGATTGTATTTAATTTTGGTAAGAACGTGCCAATGCGCAATCATGTCCCAAATGCAACACATCTAGGTGGAAGTCTAATAGTTCCAAAGGCAAGAAAGTGCCTCGTAAAGTGTAGTGCCATTTTCCAATAAAACCAAGATTACAAAGGCTATTATCAAGACATAGCCAAAGAAATGCGGTGATATAAAGAGGAACAAATAGATGATGGTGTATTAGACATCAAGATGATTCTCAATCATGGAAGTCCTTTGATGAACAACACCCAGAGAGCTCTAAAGATCCTAGAAATGTTTGAATGTGTTAAGCAAGTGATAGGTTCCAAGCTTACGGGAATATGAATGCTAATCATAGCATTTGGCTTGTCGTTCTGGTTCCCTATAATTTATCACCATGGGAATGCATGAAACACCCATACTTTATTGTCACATCCCAAATTTGAGCATGTGAGTAACTTCGTAAACTCAAGAGTATACCTCAATGGTATCCCATAAAATCTCTGATTAATACTAATGCATAACATAATTTTTCAAGAAAGATATTTATACATATAAAAAGTTCAGCATAGTAAAACAGAAACACAAGTCAAATATCATACAATATGATACAACTTTCCAAGCCTAGGTGACCTATAGAGATTACAGAGCATTCCTAAGCTTTTGGATTTATAAGCCCTCCAGATAAAAAGTATCCTCGAGGAATACTAATTCTCCTGCGGATTTTCTTCGTTGACATCCACTGTATCTAAAAAAAATGTTCATGGAGAGTGTGAGTTCATCAAAACTCAGTGACTAAATGACTGCGCAATAATAAATATATCACAAGTACAAATACCAGAATCATAATCACAATAACAACAGTTATTTTGATATTCAGGGGTTCTATACCTCTGTATTAAATGCTCAAGAATTCAGTCTCCACTTATAATCTCAATCATTACATGCATTGGTATCTTGGGAAATAAAGCCCTCAACCATTCCATGTGTAAAATTCCATGCATTGGTATCTTGGGTCAAGTCCTCAACCATTCCATGTGTATAATTTCATGCATTGGTATCTTGGGTCAAGCCCTCAACCATTCCATGTGTATTATATACTCAATTCATAATAATCTTAAATCAACAATAGATTTCATTATCTAGCAATCATCAATAAATATAGAATCTAATTGCGATATGAGATGGAGTTTATATTGTACTTGGAATAAAAGTAAATAAAGTCGGTTAGCAAGGTCATCCACTCACATAGATTCCGTATCCCAATCACTTTTCCGAGTTGCTACAAAGAAGAGTACGTAGCTGGATTTCAGGTTCCGCTACGGAGATTTTCATAAAGATCAGATATAGAAAGTCAGGGTTGCTTTTGTATCAAAATACTATTCATACGTATAATCACTATTCATACGTATGATACTATTCATACATACGGTCACTATTCATACATATGATACTATTCATACGTACAGTCACTATTCATACATACGGTCACTATTCACATGTACGGATACTATTCATACATACGAATAATATTCATACCAGAAATAGAGAATACAATCTGTAAAAGAGTACACCAGGTAAGTTCCCAGGAAATAATGGAGAGTCCCAATGGACACACTTAAGAACCATATCTTTCCTTAGCCAGAACTTTCCTAGACATGTATTCTTCACAGTTTACATTCTATTTCGGTAATCAGAGAATCAAAACAACATATAGGTAGCTAAGGACAGTTTTTCTGATGTGGAAGATCAGCCAAAGCCGCAACCACAGAGCATACTTAAGAAAATAACTTTTAAAATCTGAATGGCATAGAAAAGGGGCATAGTATTCTTACCTTGGATCTAGGCTAAGGAAGAAAGACCTAGAATCTCAGAGCCCTAACGCCGGAACAAGAGAAGTTTTGAGGAGAGGAGAGAAGAGAAACTGAAGGTGTGAGTTTTGAAGTGAAATGGAAGGACCTATTTATAGGAGAAGTTATGGTACTATTTACTACTATTCCATCTACCGTTCTCCTTTACTATTTCATCTACCAGTTTCACTTACCAGTTTTCATCTACCAGTCTCACTTACCAGTTTTCATCTACCAGTCTCACTTACCAGTTTTCATCTACCAGTCTCACATACCAGTTTTCATCTACCAGTTTCACTTACCAATTTTCATCTACCAGTCTCACTTTCAACTATTCATTCTAGATTCCACTTTTGAACTGTATTTTTACTTAATGGGATTAATTCCATATCGTATCATCCATTATATCCCACAATTTATAGAATCTATAAATAAAAATTTGTATTTTCAACAATATGCACAAACGAGTATACAAAAATTAAACCAATAAGGAATTTATTTTCTCCAAAATAAATTTATCGTAATTCTTGAATACTTATAACTAAAAAAAATATAATGGGTATTACATTTATGAAGACACTCCTCATTCCCGGTCCTAGGTGCCCAAGTGATGAAATAGATGTTTACTTACAATTGTTGATTGAAGAATTAAAAGAATTATGGGAAGTGAGGTTAGAGACGTATGATGCCCATGTATAATCCAACTTCATAATGCGTACATCTATCATGTGGACAATTAATGAATTTCTTGCATATGGGAACCTTTTAGGATGGTCAACCAAAGGCAAGTTTGCATGCCCTTGTTGCCACAAAAACACACTTTGTTTCTTTGAAGAACAAGATATGTTACATGGGTCATCATTGCTTTCTACCAACTAACCACCCATGGCATTGAAATAAGAGGGCATTTGATGGGAAAGTAGAGAGTGGGTGTCACACCCCAATTTTGGGCCCGTGACTGGCGCAGAGAGTTCCTAACTCCACTTCACCGCAAGCCTAATTTTTCCTTAAACTCATTACTTTTCCTTTAAATGTAATCAATTTAAATTACACAATAAAGAAATTAAACAAGAGAATTTTTTCTCTTCTTATAAACACACTAGAGTTTTACCACACAATACTCATAACCATTCTATACAACAGTACGTGACCTAGTTGACTACATAGCTTTCTATGCTCATCAAAATAACATAATTAAATCTTTTACCATACCTCAAACAAAGAGGAGGTATCCTCAATATGCTTGTACATCCTTGAACTAAGAAGTCTCTTGTACCTAAACTATGAGGGAGTAAGTCCAGTCCACTTGACTCACTAAAATCAGCTACACCACAATAGATATACTCGCCTATGCATGCTAAAAGAAGTATATGTATAATAAGTGCATGAACATACAAACATTCATGACTCATTAGGAAATTTCGTACCAAGAACCCACTCATAACAATCAAAACTCAAGCTATAAACAGAGAAATTCATTCAATACTTAGCCAATCAAGAGTTCCATTTCACATGGGGTATCCTGGTCTATTGGGTCATGTCTTTAACCAATATTGGATTCTCTTAGATCATACCCTCAACCATAACAAGTCCAGTCTATTGGGTTATGTCTTCAACCAATATCAAGTCTATTGAATCATGCTCTCACTGGCTTTCCACAAATTACATCTCAATCTTCCCATGGTTGAGGTTCTTATGAACCATATTTCGCCTCATTGGACTTCACCAGCTCATAAACCCATACATCTCATTACAAACAACACATATCATAATCATTAGAAGTCAACAACCTTAAAGGAAATAATCAAATAAGTAAGGTGGAGAAAGCTCTCACCTAAGCTAAATTTATAGAATTCAAGTATAAAATAAGGTTCTCTATTATTTCTTACATTCATCATCCACATGTGAGTTTGCAAGCTCAAATTATATGCATGTAGTACCTCATATCATGTATGTCAAACACATAATCACTTTATCACATGATATCATATTATAAAACTCTAGGAAGAACAATCCTACAAAATAAATGTCACGCCCTAAATCTAGGCCCGTGACCGACGCTGAGATGTCTAAACCCACATCACCGCAAGCCTAACTTTCCATTTAACTTCTTACTCTTTCCTTAATCTAATTATTGCTTTAAATATAATTGTTTTAAATTGCATAATGAAGAAGTAAAACAAGAGAATGTTTTCTCTTCTCATAATCATATGAGAAAGTATGAATAAGATTTCATACAACTAAATTACATGTTTTAAAATTTAACCATCTTATACAACAATACATATCCTACCCTATTACAGAGCTTTCTAAAGTTACTAAAACAACATAATTAAGTCTGTTACCATACCCCGAACAAAGGGGAGGCATCATCGACACGTTCATCCTCGAAGTTAAAGGGTCTTCTTTACCTGAAACTGTGAAAGGGTGAGTCTTATCCACTTGACTCACCATAAAATAGCCTTATCGCATATATAATTAATTATGCATGCTAAAAGTACATATAATCATGTATGAACATGTGAAAAACTCACAACATTAATAATTCATGACATAAATGTAAGTCAAGAGGAATTCATCATAAGAAAGTTTATAAATAATCACATACACCTCGCTCGAAAGCGTCATCCCACTTGTAGATGTCATCCTGCCCGAAGGCGTGTTCTGCCCGTAAGCGATATTTCTGCTTAAAGATGTATTCATGTCTACAACCATTACATGCATTGGTATCTTGGGAAATGAAGCCCTCAACCATTCTATGTGTACCATTACACGCATTAGTATCTTGGGGGACCAATCCCTCAACCATTTCGTGTGTATAATTCCATGCATTGGTATCTTAGGTCAAACCCTCAACCATTCCATGTGTATAATTTCATGCATTGGTATCTTGGGTCAAGCTCTTAACCATTCCATGTGCATTATATAATCAATTCATAATTCTCATCAATATAATCTTAAATCAATAATAAATTTCATTGTATAGCAATCATCATTAAATATGGAATCTAACTGTGATATGAGATGGAATTTATATTGTACTTGGAATAAAAGTAAATAAAGTCGGTTAGCAAGGTCATCCACTCACATAGATTTCGTATCCAAGTCACTTTTCCGAGTTGCTACAAAGAAGAGTACGTAGCTGGATTTTAGGTTCCGTTATGGAAATTTTCATAAAGATCAGATATAGAAAGTCAGGGTTGCTTTTGTACCAAAATATTATTCATACGTATAATCACTATTCATACATATAATCACTATTTATATGTATGGATACTATTCACACGTACGGTTACTATTCATACGTATGAATATTACTCATATGTACGGTTACTATTCATACATACAGTTACTATTCATACATACAGTTACTATTCATACATACGGGTACTATTCATACCAAAAATAGAGAATACAATCTACAAAAGAGTACACCAGGTAAGTTTCCAAGAAAGAGTGGAGAGTCCCAATGGACACACTTAAGAACCATGTCTTTCCTTAGTCAGAACTTTCCTAGACATGTATTATTCACAATTTACATTCTATTTTGGTAATCAAAGAATTAAAACAACATATAGGTAGCTAAATACAGTTTTTCTGATGTGGAAGATCAGCCAAAGCCGTAACTGTCACATCCCAAAATTTACATGTGAGATAAACATAAAATACCTAAGGTGTACCTCGGTGGTACCCCTTAATCTCTATGAATATTCTTAGTATCCATAACTATGTGAATCATAAATGTCTCAAGAAAGATATTTTGTATACATATTCAAAAAATTTTCAACATTCATACACTATACAGTACTATACAACCTCCCAAGCCTAGGTGACCTACTAGATTACAGAGCATTTCCTAATCCTTACCAAATCTATATTTATTTGTTTACCAGACAAAAGTAGAGGATATCCTTAAAGGCTATAAATTCTCCTCCTCAACCACTGTATCTGAAAAGATAATCATAGAGAGTGTGAGTTAATCAAAACTCAGTGAGTAAATAACTGTACATGAAAATATCACAACCACAAATACCACATTTACTAATACAATCAATCTATCATTTATTTTAAATAATTATAGTATTACATTTGTCTGAATTTGCGTATGATTTCTTGGGTGATCAATCCCTCAATCACTTTGCATTATGTGCCATAAATACTTGCACTGACTTGGGAATTTAACCCTTTCAAACTTGTGCATAGATTTTCACAGTTATACACCGAGTAGTATGGGACTCTAACCCTTTCAAACTCGTGCATAGGTTTTCACAGTTATACACCGAGTAGTATGAGACTCTAACCCTTTCAAACTCGTGCATAGGTTTTCACAGTTATACACCGAGTAGTATGGGACTCTAACCCTTTCAAACTCGTGCATAGATTTTCACAGTTATACACCGAGTAGTATGGGACTCTAACCCTTTCAAACTCGTGTATTAGATCCCGTAGATCTTTTGCTCATCAATAAAATAGTGAGAATTTATCACAATACAATTACTATGAAATAAATTAATTTACACATACTTTTATTCCTTTGAATTTCTATCATCAATCATAGCAATCCTCATATATTGTCAATTGAAAGATTGATTGTTTAACATTTCAATAATATTATAAATGAGACTTATGTTGTACTTTGTCTAATAATATCAAATTAGTCTAGTAAGGTCATTCACTTACAAAGTGTTCCAGTTTATTCAAGGAACTACCACATCTAGTTATTTAGTCAACTAGAGAAATCAATTCACAAAGGTAATAAAATAATTTCCAATGATATTGTAACTTTTCTCAACTTGAACATACACTGGTAATCTTCTCAATTTTACAAATAATGCAAATGAGATTTATATTGTGCTTTGACTAATTTAGTAAATTAATTTTGCAAGGTTGCCTACTCACCTGGATTCCATGCTCTCGGTGCTCCCACCTTGCGCCTCAACCATCCCTATTGTAACCAGGTAAAAACCATTAGGGTTACAAAATAGAGAAATTTCCTATCACTACTCTTGACCTTTACTCACATCTTAATTCATAACTCCTAACCGGTAATGAATATCTAAATGAAACTTATACCATTGGAAACTAGACTCAAAGAGCTTTCCAACGATATAAAGTTTTCCCAAAACGGAGTCCGGATGAAAAAGTTATGACTGATTAAAATAAGCTAAGGTTTTTCAGTACATCTGGCGCCTGGGCTCCAATACAAGCCTGGCGCTGAGCGCCAAGCCCTTCTTCCTTCCCAAAACCTTCTGAACCTTGGCGCCTGGGTGCCACGATCGCGACCTTTCGTGATTCCTCTCGGATTTGGCTCAGATCTGGCCAAATCTCCACCGTTTTCCATGATTTCTTCCATGGGATCTCATCCTTAATGTCTAAGGAGCATTTAGACACCAAAAACACCAATTTTAATCAAGAAACGAAGCCAAAATCTCGATTTTTACCCCAAACTTTCTTAAAACTAGAAAATAGGGAAAAGCTTGAGAAATAGAAATTTCTACCTCGATTCCTTGGTTTCCCTACGTTGCTTGGCTCCTAGAGGCTCGCCCCGTAGCCCGAGATCCACCCTCCAAAGCTTGGTTGTGGAGTTGGAGTGTAGAGATAGAAAGAGAGGAGAGAAGGTGAAGAGAGAGAGAGAGGAAAGGAGAAAATGAAGAAAAACAGGTGAGGTCACCTATATACTCGCCAGGGGTGAAATTAACACTTGCTCTCCAGTTGACCCTCAGTCAAGACTAGTAAAAGCAAATTCATAAAATCTCACCTCGGGTGATTCTAAATCCTAAGTGCCCCACAAATTTTCTTATTTCACTTTAGTCCCTCTCAAAGTCTCAAACTCCAATTTAACATCGAATCCATCATCTTTTTGGTACCGGACTCATAATTCATTCCTATAAGCTCTATTCTTCTTCTCGGGTTCCTACTTGGTCATTTCTCAAAAGTACTCCATATTTTCTTTTCTTTTCTTTTCATTTTAGCCCTTGAAAATTTGTAAAAATTTCCCAAATTTCCTTCACTCATTCAAAAGAACATTTTTCATATAATTAAATTTTTCAATAAACTTCAAATAGATTTTAAACATTTATGCAAATTCTTGGGATATTACATTCCTCCCCTCTTAATAGAATTCGGTCCTCTGAATTCAAAACTTACCTCAAGATTGAAACAAATGCAGATATTTTGTCTATATCCCATTCTCTCTTTTAGAATTTTCACAATCAAGTACAAAATATAACAAGTTCAACATATTTTTGTTTCTCAAGTTTCTTCAGTAAAAGAATTACCTCAACAAAAAAAAATCAAATACTAAAATTTTATTTCTAGTACATAAGTTACAGACAATGAGCTTAACTTGATTTACAAAACAGATAATTTTAATATGTGAAGCTCAAATCAAATATCAGCTTTAGGTACAAATAAAAGAAAGGATAAATTAAGAACGATGAGGCTTTTGAGATGTAGAAGATGTTCCAGGTCTAAAAGAGGAAGGTGCTTCAGATCTTAAGGAGGAAGCTAATCGTTGCAGCCTAGAAAGGGTTTCTGGAGGAAGCGTCTGGGAAATTTGGCAAAGTGCAGAAGTCACTCCATTCATACAGTCAATACACCTCGCTTGTTGGTCACGAAGATTTTGAGTTGCAAACATCGAATGTCTATCAACTCTATTCGCCAATTCCCTAAAATGACGATTCAAGAGCTGCTCTTGTTCTACAAAGAGACGATTTATCAATCTTCCCTGGTCCTCAAAGTGGTGGTTTATCAACCTTTCCAAGTCCTCTATCTTTTGTCTCATAAGCACAAGCTCATTATTAGAAGATGTTGCTGTGCTAACATCCTCTAGCTCTACTACATCCCTTTTTCTTTTCTTAGCCTCTGGTGACTCTTCCATGGATCTCTTATTCTTATAGTTCTCCAGGCTAAGATTTAGATCCAGCTCTACCTTGCCAGCCTCAAAGTTTAAATTGAAAGATTTATTGCCGGCCATATTTTTCTGAGCTATAAAGGTTGTATGGAATAAGAGGTTTGATGCAAGAAGACTTACAGGTAATGAACTCTTAGTGTAGTAAGCAGTGTAATGGGGCATCTATTACTTATAGACGAAATTTAGGGCTATCAAAACCTTTACATCACACTCTAAAGATGGCCTCCAGACCTTATCCGTCGCAATGCCAACGGTCTATAATAAGCATGCTAGAAAATAATAAATATAATCTTATGCAAAAGATTTTCTTAAAAATTTCGGCTAACTTTTGACTCTTGCTCAATTATTCAACTAATCGCCGCTTCAATCTATGACTTTCTAACTCTGTATTTGTCTTATCCAATAATCCTAGATCAAGATATTACTCCATAAATGGGTAGCTTCATACTAACCTTATCTAGGTTTCTAATCCGTGGCTTTGCTCTAGGCTTACACATTTTCAAAAATACATATTAAAATAAAAACTTCTCACATTTACACATATCAAGTGTTACCATAAAGTGAGAAATTTTTTTTTTACCTTTCACTTGCCTCTACGAGCATATATGTATGTATGTATAAACATAGAGATACATCATCATCTTTATATTTTCATCTATTCAAGTCCTTTTAAATTTCAGACTTATCATTCTCTGAATGTATATGGAATCATTACATATTATTCCTCGCCATAACAAATAGCCTTCACTCACTATCCATGAATAACATACATATCATATGTTTTTAGATACATGTAATCACAGTATTATTCAATCAATCATGTATATTATACTCAACTGAAGGCTTTCAAGAACAACACAATAAAGCAGAGAAATACATTTTAGTTCATCATAAAAACATCCAAGGCAATCTTTAATGGCTACATTGTCAACTTCTTTGAATTTCAGAAAATGCCAACAAGAGAAATGGAAAACCAAGCATAAATCGGCCGCAAATCCACCGAATATTGACTTTCGTGGTTTTGGCATTAATGTGACACACTGTTTGTGTGCATGCCTACCCTAGACTTCTGGCTTCCAGCTTGCAGAAATCCATAGGTTGAGCGTGTAGGGGTGCGGCGAAGAGATATCTTCTTTGGCTCTAAGTCTAAATTTTTCTCTATAAAAACTACCCAGGAGTTCTTAGTTACCACACCACAAAGAGTAATCATCTCTGAGCCTACAATTTCCCAACATTCCTCTCTCGTCATACTCCTGCAAAAACTTCTAAATTTTCTAAACCATGGCCACCAGGAAGTTCATTGATCTCACGGTGGAGGCCAAGGAGGGAGAACTTGACTTAAACTTGAGTTTAGGCAAGGACAAGGGCAAAAGACCTTTTGAGGGGTCTCAAGAGAATCGAAAGGAGAAGAAGATAAAAATTGAGGAAGCTGAGGAGATTAGCACTGGCCACACGTCAGAAGACAAAATCGCTTGTCTAGAGCAGGAGGTGAAAAATCTGAAGAAGATGGTAGAGGACTTGGAGAAGTTAACTAAACGCAATAATGCGGCAATGACTTCAAGAATAGACAAGTTCTTCTATTGGTCTACCCAATGCTTCTGCAATCAACAACAAAGAAGTGTTGATTGTATGAATAAAATTTACACTACCCTCCGAGACATTGCTTTGTCTCTTGCTCCAAGAAATGGCCGAGGGGTGATGATACAATACAACCCTCCTAATTCGAGACCACCTCGCCTGTAGATTACTCATGAATGAGTAAACTTTTTTTTTTTGAAATGTAATCTTTCAATTTTTTTTAATATCAATGGTTTCTTTTACTAGATGGTACTCTAAATAGTAATAATAATAATAATAAAATAAAGAAAGATAAAAGAAACTAGCCACACAAAATCAATAACGAATTCAGCTTATAAAGCCAATCACATAAAAAAAATTTAGTGACCCTATAAGCTGACACAGAGACAAACAGAAGCTCTATACAAGTCTCGTTGTCTTTCCTCTTATCATACGGGAGTAGATGAAGGCATCCCGTATAGATCAATTGAAATCGATATTATGCCCTCGAATTGTCATTAATTCTTGCTTGAGAGCCTCGACTCGCAAGCTTTCCTTAAGCTGACGCTCTGAGGCACGAACTACCATAAGAATGTCTTTCTAGACCATTCCAATCATACATCACGTTTAACAATCATGAATGTTCATACGCCAACAGTCTACCTATAACATGCTCTAATTGTTCCAATGTTACAAAACTTCTACATTGTATTTTTTTTTTAAAACACTTCTATCACATAGTACCATCATGCCAATCCTTAACTAAACAAGTGCAACTTTGGCGAGTCGCCCCTAGAGAAGACTTATAGCTTACCCCAATATCTCTTATGTTAGGTTCCATTTTACCATAGTATCTCCCTTAGGAAAAACTACCTAGCCAACATCGATTTTCTCAACCAAGCTTTTATCAAGGAACATATTATTTAGGACTTATATCCTCTTCCATAAATCACATCTGTCTGGCATCTATCAAAACCAAATCTTTGATCTGCCTCTCAAGGGTTCTTTCCCATTCCTACATTAGTAATCTGCGCTATATTCTTTGTGAAAATCTTTTTTGAACTCTAGCCCATGCCTCATAATCAACTTTACCCCATCTAATACATCACTCTTGGCCTAGCTCCCAAGCCATATTCTAGCAATTACTGATCCTCAGCTTTAAGAGTACACTACAGAGTTATGTTCCCAATTTCTCAAAAAAAAAGAAAAATTTCATACAGAGGTCACCTTTTCCATCGGTATAAGGATCAGGCCTCCAACAAGTTCCAAAGTTCTACATGTGAAATCAATTACCTCTTATTGTAACAAAATTATCTCTAACTAACTCCATCGAAGGGTAAGTTATAACAAGAACACTCAACTCTATAAGGTCTTTTATGGAACCTAATCTCATGGTCATGCCGTGGTTCATGACAATGGAAAAGGGCCCACAAAGAACACTTTGCTCTGTAATCTATAGGGGACCTAAAAACCACCTCTGATACCAATTTGTCACATCCCAAAATTTACATGTGAGATAAACATAAAATACCTAAGGTGTACCTCGGTGGTACCCCTTAATCTCTATGAATATTCTTAGTATCCATAACTATGTGAATCATAAATGTCTCAAGAAAGATATTTTGTATACATATTCAAAAAATGTTCAACATTTATACACTATACAGTACTATACAACCTCCCAAGCCTGGGTGACCTACTAGATTACAGAGCATTTCCTAATCCTTACCAAATCTATATTTATTTGTTTACCAGACAAAAGTAGAGGATATCCTTAAAGGCTATAAATTCTCCTCCTCAACCACTGTATCTGAAAAGATAATCATAGAGAGTGTGAGTTAATCAAAACTCAGTGAGTAAATAACTGTACATGAAAATATCACAAGCACAAATACCACATTTACTAATACAATCAATCTATCATTTATTTTAAATAATTATAGTATTACATTTTTCTGAATTTGCGTATGATTTTTTGGGTGATCAATCCCTCAATCACTTTGCATTATGTGCCATAAATACTTGCACCGAGTGACTTGGGAATTTAACCCTTTCAAACCCGTGCATAGATTTTCACAGTTATTGTAATATCCCAAGAATTTATATGAATATTTAAAGTCTAGTTTCCAATGGTATAAGTTTCATTTGAATATTCATTACCAGTTAGGAGTTATGATTCGAGAAGTAAGTGAAGGTCGAGAGTAGTGGTAGAAAATTTCTCTATTTCGTAACTCTGATGGTTTTTGTCTGGTTACAATAGGAATGGTCAAAGTGCAAAGTGGGAGTGCCGAGAGCGTGAAATCCAGGTGAGTGGGTTAATACTTGCTATGATTAAATATCTGTTATTGACTTTTTGCATCATAGTGGAAATATGTTGTATATCCAAGTTTGAAGAGGATGATGTGGAACGATGAGGCATAAACAATTGTGGAACGTGTCTGGTAATGTATATAATTATATTTTCTTATTTTCCCATGAATGGAGGTTATATGATGGATTGTGAATGGTATGTGAATTGAGTTGAATAATTATTCTATATTATGGGTTATGTTGTAAACATGCTATGTTGCTGGAACCACATTGATTATGTTGTGACTTGAATCGTAAATGACTGAGTTGTGTATGTGGCTCAAGATTATGATTGAGGATGTTTTTATATGTGATTGTGATTGTGTTTGACTGGAAAGGAAAGGCATGGTGGTGCACCCCATGGAGAAATTTTATGTGAAGTTATAAGGGTGGAGATTATAAACGGAGCGATAAGGGTGGATGCGGCGGGGGCCGCGGGCAACGATCCAGAGGTATTCTGGACGACCCGGTTAGTACGGGAAATGTGTGTGAAATTGATTTCACCGATTGCTGTTGTGAATTTTGAATTATGTTGAAATGTATTTGATTTACTTGGATATTGTTGTGAAGTATTATGAATAATATTATATCATATGATGATCGATTTACGTATGATTGCTGCATGTTATCATTATGATGCATGATATTTTTTTGTCATAGTGTTGTGTTATCTACTCACTGGGCACGTGGTTTGCTCATACCCCTCTTATTGATATTTTTTTTCAGAAATGACAGCTGAAGGTAAATATCGGAACAAGGAATTATGGATCCTTAGTCCATGATTACCTTTTCATTTGTTCAGGATAAAGGTATAATAGTTAAGTCTTATTCTAAGTTGTATAAATCTAGAAATCTCTGTAATCGGGTAGGTTCATTCAGTGATGTAATGTGAATAATTGTAGTATGTATAGAGAACTCAGTTTGGTTGCATGAAAAAGAATTGTATGATTTTTAAGAGAAAGATAGGCTTACGGAGGTGAAATGAAATTCACTTTCCGTGCCGGTCACGTGCTCAGATTTTGGGACGTGACAGTTATACACCGAGTAGTATGGGACTCTAACCCTTTCAAACTCGTGCATAGGTTTTCACAGTTATACACCGAGTAGTATGGGACTCTAACCCTTTCAAACTCGTGTATTAGATCCCGTAGATCTTTTACTCATCAATAAAATAGTGAGAATTTATCACAATACAATTACTATGAAATAAATTAATTTACACATACTTTTATTCCTTTGAATTTCTATCATCAATCATAGCAATCCTCATATATTGTCAATTAAAAGATTGATTGTTTAACATTTCAATAATATTATAAATGAGACTTATGTTGTACTTTGTCTAATAATATCAAATTAGTCTAGTAAGGTCATTCACTTACAAAGTGTTCCAGTTTATTCAAGGAACTACCACATCTAGTTATTTAGTCAACTAGAGAAATCAATTCACAAAGGTAATAAAATAATTTCCAATGATATTGTAACTTTTCTCAACTTGAACATACACTGGTAATCTTCTCAATTTTACAAATAATACAAATGGGATTTATATTGTGCTTTGACTAATTTAGTAAATTAATTTTGCAAGGTTACCTACTCACCTGGATTTCACGCTCTCGGTGCTCCCACCTTGCACCTCAACCATCCCTATTATAACCAGGTAAAAACCATTAGGGTTACAAAATAGAGAAATTTCCTATCAATACTCTCGACTTTTACTCACATCTTAAGTCATAATTCCTAACCAGTAATGAATATCTAAATGAAACTTATACCATTGGAAACTAGACTCAAAGAGCTTTCCAACGATATAAAGTTTGCCCAAAACGGAGTCCGGATGAAGAAGTTATGACTGATTAAAATAAGCTAAGATTTTTCAGTACATCTGGCGGCGCCTGAGAGAGAGAGGAAAGAAAAAGAGGCATCACTTTTGGTTCTGGAGCTTCCCCTGCCAAATTAGTCAATCCATTTAATGTGATGGATACTTTTCTTCTTTTCTTTTTCTTGGGCAGTGCACGCTTGTGACAATGGATTGAGATTTATCTATTATAAATTTTAAGTGTAGATGAAAATAATTTATATATAAAAATATTTTACTAAAAAATTATTTTTTAAAATATAAAATATAAATATTTAATTAAAATATTAGTAATTTGTAGAAAACTATATATTTTTTTAATAGAGATGTTAATATCTTGTTATTTTATAAATTTGATATGAGTATATATTATCTTAATTAATAATATTTTCTTGTTATTTAATAAATTTTTGTTAAAAATTTTTTATTGTGAATTTTATTTTGTATAATTTGACATCAAATTTTATTTTTAATCGAATTTATAAATTTATATGTACATTATTTAATTATATATATACATATATATTATTTTTTATATATTAAAATAGATTAATTTAATTATTAACTTTTAAATAAGTATTTTTATCAGTTTAATAATCGATTTAATTTTAAAATATTTATAAAAATAAAAAATATCTTAGAGAATATTAAAATAATTTATTCATTTAAAAATCACGCGAATCTCGACTTTCTGTAGCTTCGCCCTACTACATAAACTAGTAGGTTAAAGAAAGTCACATCACTCATTTAAAAGAGCGATTGTATTCATAGCAACTATTTAAATTAATTAATTACTAGTTAGTAATCATTTCATTATTGAAAGTGAAAAAGTGACTGCTTTATTTATTTATATCGAGTTGATTTTAAAAGTCTATGAAAATATATTTTTTATAAAAATTGTCACATCATCTTTGTTTGCCCTTTGTCCTCGCCTAATTTGGTCGTCGAATTTACAACCACACACATACAACTCATTACCATTGATTTCTCCCTTCAATCGCTAATGGCCCATTCTGAGGAAACCCCATCCATGCTTCTCAACGGCGAAGCCAACAATGGACGGAACCAGCAACCTCCAGAGATCGACGACGAGGAAGAGAGCTTCTCCGACGCGATGCAGCTCGCGACATCCGTTGTGATTTCCATGTCGATGCAGACGGCGACGGAGCTCGGCGTCTTCGACATCATCCACCGAGCTGGTCCGGGAGCGAAGCTGTCCGCGGCGGAGATCACGTCCCAGCTCTCCTGCAAGAATCCGGAAGCGCCGTCCACGATCGATCGTCTTCTCCGGCTTCTCGCATCTCACTCTGTGCTTCTCTGTTCCGTCGTCGCCGACGAAAATCAAGGGCGGGGATGCTTCCGGCGGCTGTACGGCCTCGCTCCCGTGGCCAGATTCTTTGTGCGAAACGCCGATGGCGTGTCGTTGAACCCTTTCATGGCGCTGATTCAAGATAAGATCTTCCTAAGTAGCTGGTTAGTCTCTCTCTCTTTTCATCCCTCTTCAGAAATGATCAATTACATAGATTATAGATTTTAGAGGTTTTAGCTATTTATTAATTATAATTATAATTATAATTAAATTAAATTATAATTAAAATTTATATTTAATTACGATTAAAATCATAATTAAATAAATAGAATTGTGATTAATAAAGAGTTAGAAATAACTCATCTAATTCCTTTTCTTCCCCAGATCGATATATTCCTTGGTGTAAAATTAATTTTATTTGAAATAGTAGAATTGCCATCGATGAAAAATTTATTTCTAAAAAGAATTGAGTTTTAATTAACCGAACCACGCTCTACACATAAATAAGTATTATCGCAAGATGCTGAATTAAAATCAGAAGTGTTCTGTTTATTTCAAATAATAAAAATATATAAAAAATTATAAAAACATATAAATTATGTACTCACTAGTAAGTACAGTGTACATGATAAAAGAGGACTTATGTTCTTTTTCAATCAATGAATTACCTGGCCTGCACTTTTGGCCCATTTAAAAAAAAAACGTTGTCCACTCGGTAAATTAATTCTTTTAGAAAATTAAATTGTATATTTATTATATTTGATAAATTAAATTAATAATTGCATATAACTAGTTCATAACATTTAATGAATAAATTGTGTAAAATTAAAAATTCGAGAACTAAAGAATTAATTTATATATTTTTTAAAGACTAAATTTTTATATGATAAAAAAAATATTGCTCAACGTAAGCTCAAGCCAAAACTCAAACAAGCTACTTAACTTTGAATATGCTTAACTTTATGGAACCAATCAATTAAGCGAGGCATTTGTGTCTGTTTATTCTCAGATAAGGCTGGCATATTAATTTTTCTTATAAGATGTTACAATTCCCAGACTGTAATTAAAGAAAATAATTTGGCAGGCTTTTAGCTAGCTGAGAGATAATACCTCAAATTCTACTCCGTACCAAGCACCAAGAATTATTTTTTTTTCTTTTTCTTTTTAAAAATTACATCATAAATTCTTAAAAAAAAAAACTTGCAGTAATGTAATTGTACAGTCACTGCCAAACGCGTAGTTAGGAATTGTTCAAACTTATAAGTTTTAATTTTGGCTCTCTAAAAATATAATTGCGCTAGAATTTAATAAGAAATATTTTATTATTTATTATAATTATATCAACTTAAATTTAAATTAATCGATATTTATATAATGTTCAAAGGATAATTGTTATCAAATTTGTGCATTCACTTTTGTAGGCCTCAACTGAAAGATGCAATTTTGGAAGGGGGTATTGCGTTCAACAGAGCGTGGTTCACACGCCTTCGAGTATCCGAGCTTGGACTCGAGGTTCAATGAGGTCTTTAACAAGGCAATGGTGAATCAAACCACCATAGTCATCAGGAAGATTCTCGAATCCTACAAAGATTTTGACCATATCAACACACTCGTCGATGTTGGTGGTGGCTTAGGAATCACTCTTAACTTGATCACTTCCAAATACCCTCATCTTAAGGGTATTAATTTTGACTTGCCTCATGTCATTCAACACGCTCCTTCTTATCCTGGTATGTATCACCTCCACGCTTTTTTTCTTTTCTCAAATGACAATATGACTTGAACCAATGCCATGACCCCTCAACCTACAATAATTTAAATTCATATCACTTGAATTATAAATTCCATCCAAGCTTAAGTTTAGCTTGATCCAAAGGTATAAACTGAATTTGAAATTTAAAATTTTATACACTGACCTTGCAGGAGTGGAACATGTGGGAGGAGATATGTTTGAAAGCGTGCCCAAAGGTGATGCAATTTTTATGAAGGTGGGTTGTTAACTTGTTAATTGTTATTTAACGAGTCTTGTTTAAGAGTACTTGTCAAAGAACATTGAGTAATTTTAAAAAATATAAAAGGTATACATTATTTTCATAAATAGTCAACTTCTCTCAAATCAATTGTCTTTTAATGTTTAACTTTTTCTGTATAATAGGTTTATCTTTAGAATAATAATTTAAAAACGTATAAAATTTGATAATAATATTGCTTTATGTACTTATCTCATTAGTTCTTATTTTTAAAATACGTTATTTTCCAGCAATATTCTTGCCGGTGTATTGTATAGATTAGCACCTAATTTTCTTATTATCCTTTTAGAAATATTAAATAATGAATACAAAAAATTTATTTAACTATAAAAACATAAATTTCATGAATACTATTTATTACTTATGATTTGTCTTAAATTGAGATTACATTATATAAATTCGAAGAAGGAAGGTAAATTCGAAATGTAAACATATAAGAGTTTAAATATGCCATGTCTCTTTTAATAAATTATTAAAATTATATATATTAACATATATCAATATCTTAATTTATAATTTATATAAAAAATATTTAATATATATCTTAATTCATATTATATAATTATCTAGTATTTTTAGATCTTAATATAAGCTTTAGTTATATATTTAATTCAATAACAGAAAATATCAAAACAAAACAAAATTGAATTGCTGCTGAGTTGACTTGATATAAGTTTAATGAGTTCACAAATTTAAATAAGTTTAAGAGTTAACTCGTGTATCATATTATATATTATAATAGTATTAAAAATCATTTGATACTCTTAGAACACTGGATACCTATACTTGTCTAATCGTGGGGTTGTTGGGGTGAATTTGTCAGTGGATACTTCATGATTGGAGCGATGAGAGGTGCTTGAAGCTTCTGAAGAATTGTTATAATGCCATTAACGGTGATGATGGGAAGGTGATAGTGGTGGAGGCACTGCTTCCGACGATGCCAGAGACAAGTTCTGCAGTGAAGAGCACATACCAACTGGACGTTCTGATGATGACTCAGAACCCAGGTGGCAAAGAGCGATCCCAACAAGAGTTCTTGGATTTGGCCACTGCTGCTGGATTTAGTGGCATCAGACTTGAATGCTTTGTTCGTAACTTCTGGATCATGGAGTTCTTCAAGTAGCTTTTACATTTTTTTTTTTTTCGGTTCTAGCATTTCTTAATAGGATATGTTTACATAAAACTCAACGTTTAAAAAAAATTAAAACTTTTACCGTTTGATCACATTAAGAATTGTGTAAAATAATTTTTAATTGTTATACACATAAATTTTAAAGTAATCTATTAATAAAAAAATTTAACTTTTTTATAAGTTGAGTTCTCCATAAACTTTCTCCTTAGTAAATCAAGTTGCATTTGAATTCCAAATTAAGTGTTGTATTTGTCATAATTTAAAAGTGCATAAGATTAAAATATATTATGATTACCGAATAATTATTTCTATTGTGAAGTTTTTTCTTTTTCTTTAAGAAATTTAAGAAATAAAAATATCTTATTAATTAATATGGATCAGCTTATGACTTTAATCAACAAATTCTACTCTCTTTTATTATAAATAAATAAATAAATATTTGACCTTTCACATACAATTTACAGTAAGATTGAAAAATTGATTGTATATTTGAATTGAAGAGAGAGAAGGGAAGTTACATTGAATTGATTTTTTAATTTTAAATTTAAATTTGAATAAATAATTTTCTTTTTCTCATTTTATCTATTGCTTTCAATCCACAAATATTCTAACCAAAAAAAAGTTAGGTCTAGGTAAAAAATGAGAAAAATGTCAAATTAATATTTTATTTTTATTTTTTCAAGCTAAATATATATATTTTTAAAACTTGAAATACTAATATTAAAAAATTCATTAAAATCTAACAAAAAGTGCAAAGTTTTTTAATCGCTGATTTTTTTTTATATTAACAAAATTTGAACTCATACATTTTGCTCAAGAGAAACATGTAATAAACACTTCAATTAACTAATATTACTATTGATCTAAACATATTTTTAAGCAGTGATAAACTTAATTATAGTATGCTCAACTCATCAAGCAACAACAGAATAACCCAAGCGTTCTCAGTAACTCAAGTAATTCAATACTAACAAACACATCAAAAATTCTGTGTAATTAGTTAGAAATTTATCTAAGCTGTATTCATTTTTAAGGCACCTACTAACTTCTTTCCTTATTTCATGGATCAATTGACAAATGTAAATAGTTGTTGCAATTCATTGTAATTCTTTCTATATAAATGGCATAGTCTCCTGCAATGAGTTTAAGGCTGCTTTCCCTCTTATTTACTTCATTCTTTATCTTGGTATTAGAGCAGCAAGCCTAACGCTATCGATCCATGGCTAACAATTCTTCAAGCCCATCTGCAATCTCCTCAATTATGCCTATGCTAGCCACTTCAAGAATGCAGCCATTACACCTTCAAAATTCAAGCAACTCATTGAACATGTTTATTCCTGTCAAGTTGGAGAGGAATAATTTTCTTCTCCAAAAGACTATGATTCATCCTGTAATCAAAGGCAACAAGTTAAAAGGTTTCATTGACGAATCCAAACCCTGCCTAGAAAAATTCCTTCAGATAGAGAGTGGTGAAACGCTGAACGAAAATATGAAGAATGGCAAGTCTTAGATCAGATTTTGCTAGGATGGCTTTATAGTTCGATGACCACAAAGATTGTGACCCAGTTGATTGATTGCAACACCAGTGGAGAATAATGGAATCAAATTCAAGAACTAGCTGGAGCTAATATGAAATCAAAGATTATGTGGTACAAAGGTGAGATTCAAGGAACTAGGAAGGGCTCTGTGAAGATTCAAGAGTACCTTAACAAAATGAAAGGTCTGGCTGATAATTTACAACTTGCTGGATGTCTTGCAAATCAGGTATGACAGGTGAAGAAGGGAAAATTGGTTCATTCTCAAAGCTAGGTTCAGTAAAGGAAAACTTTTTTTTTTCATAAAAGTAGCATCCCTGGTCACAATAACCCTCTTTGAATTTAGATCATAAACTTTGAATCTCTTTGTGCCTGTCTGAAATCCAAGGAAAACACAAGTTGTGGCTCTAGGGGTTGATTTGTCCTTATGTGGCTGAACATTGGTAGCAAAAACTAAACAACCAAACACTTTTATGACATCATAATTTTTTTGTTTGTGACAAACATCTCAAAAGGTGTCTTCTATGAAAGCAATTTTGTAGGGAGTCTATTAATAAAAAAAAGTAGCATACAATAAAGCTTCTCCCCAAAAATAATTTGACAAATCTGATTAGAAAAGAAGGACTCTGGTAACTTGAAGCAAGTGCCTATGCTTTCTTTCTACAACTTCATTTTGCTGTGGAGTGTGAGAACAACTTCTATTATGTAAAATTCCAAGGCTAGAAAATAAATATTTGACACGTGTGGCTCAAAAACTCTGAACCGTTATCACTTCTAATGGTTTTGATGGTAGTACTAAATTGATTTTGCACAAGGTTGACAAATTTGGCAAGGACAGCACACGTCTGGCTTTTATAAGTTATCAAGTAGGTCCAAGTAGCTCTAGAGAAGTCGTCAACTGGAGTCAACAAATAATTTGCACCCGCTATGGAAGAAGTATGATAGGGACCCCATATGTCTACATGTATTAGTTCAAAAGGTTTCTTTGATTGTATGGAGCTCTTAGGGAAAGGATTTCTAGTTTGTTTAGCCATCAGTTATATATAACATTTGTGATCAAATGTCTTAAAATCATATGCAAAGGGAAGTTGATGTAAAACAGTGTCACTTGGGTGGCCCAGTCTCAAATTCCAGGTGTGAAAATCTTTATAGAAGGTATTGGCACAAACTTGAACGGAATAAAAATTTCGTTTATAACTATCAACAATATATTTCTCAAAGACATTAGGGTTATTGAAAGATTTAAGTACATCAGGAAGAAAAGAAAATTGATCTAGGCAATAGATATTCGCAACTACTCTCCCAACAGCTAGCACTTTCTTACTCCTTTGGTCCTGCAAAACATAGAAACAAGGATAAAAGGTATATGAAACAGAGTTAGCAGTAATCAACTTGTTGACAGATAAAGATTATGATTGAATTTTGGCAAAAAAAGGCCTGTGTGAGTTTCAAGGTATTTAATTGAACATTGCCAATTTGAGTAACTTGATTAGCATTGCCATTGGGTAAATGAACTGTAATAGGAGTATTAAAGGCAATTAAATCATCAAACAAGCTATATTCAATGCAAATGTGATTCAAAACCCTTGAATCAATTATCCAAAAGCCTTTAACCTTTCCACCATAGTTGAAATTGACCATACCTACGAAGCTAGATGTGAGAAAGTTTACGCTTCCTTCTTTTCCCTTCTGTGTTGCCTTTACCATCTTAGCCACTTACTTGTTTGATTAGCTCAGTCATCCAGCTCCTCTTGATCTACCATTACCTCTGCCATTTTCACTTGCTTTGTGGCCTTCTTTTCTTTCCTGATTTTCATTAGCTCCACATACCATTCAGGGTACCCATTGAGCTTAAAACAAGCTTCCTTGAGGTGACCCTGAGTTTCAGTGATCGCAATATCTGTCTTCCTTCCTATCACCATCCTTCTTCTTTAGACTTTGATAGGAAAATCCTTAGGGTTGCCTGATCTTCGCGGCGTAGGCGATAAATGAATTCAAGACTTAACAAAAGAAAATTAAGAACAACACACTCCGGAATTGAAGAAGGAATTTGAGTGGTTCAATGACCTAACAAGTGCAAATAGTCAACCAACGTTATATAGAACGTGACCTACTATTTAGAACGCTTGTTCAACCACGAACACGAATTGAACCAATCCACACAACAACGCACTTGGGTTGAAGCACAAATTGAGGGCTTTTGTGAATTTGAATCACCAATCTTATAAAGAAGATTGACAAAGCAAGGTTTCACAAGAGCAAAGAAAGAAAGATAAATTCTCACACAATGAGAGAAAACACTTGAATGCAAGTTTTCATAAACTCAAATCTGATTATTACAATAAGCTTGGGGGGTATTTATAGATAGGATGGAGAGACAAAGGTGCCCACCTATCTTGACTTGAAGATACATACATTTAATGCACATGAAAATAAATGCCCACCTATCTTGACTTTGGATACAATGCTTTTAATGCATTTTGAAAATAAATATCCACCTATCTTGACTTTGAAACATTGTGCATTTAATGCACATGATTCATAATTGACTAAAGACCATCTAGAAGTTAAAATTCGTACAAAAATAAAAGAAAATTACAAAACATGAATTTCAACTCAAATGGATATAATTGAGCCCAAATTCTATTGGTCCATGTTTAGCTCTTGGACCAATCTCTTTAATTTGTAGTGTTCTGGCCCAAAATCCCTTTAGCAACTCCATTTTCAACCCAAATGATGTTGAGCACATTTTGATCATTATTTAACATACATTCAAATGGAATTTGCTTCATCCATTCTTGAATGAGCCCATTTAATGTCTCTTTTATTGTTTTAGCCCGAGCTCGTGTAATTGGCCCACTTGTAATATACAATGGATCTACTTCTTGATCATCCAATGTAATTGTTGGGTTCACATCATCCTCCCCTTCTTGAAAAGGAGTCGTCCTCGACTCTTCAATATCTGCATCAAAATAAGGAGAGAGATCAGAAACATTGAAGGTAGCATGCACACCATATTCACCTGGTAATTCAAGTTTGTAAGCATTATCATTAATCTTCTCAATGACTCGAAATGGCCCATCCCCTCTAGGCATAAGTTTTGATTTTCGTTTTTCTGGAAACCTCTCTTTTCTTAGATGTAGCCAAACCAAATCTCCAGGCTTAAAAATTACTTGCTTTCTTCGTCTATTAGCACATTTTTCATATTGTTGAGTCATCCTTTCAATGTTGTGTCGTGCCTTCTCATGAATTTGTTTGACAAATTCAACACGCTTTTTACCATCCATATTAGCTCTTTCCTGCAAAGGTAAAGGAATCAAGTCAATAGGAGTAAGAGGATTAAATCCATAAACAATTTCAAATGGCGAAAATTTAGTAGTGGAATGAATGGCCCTATTGTAAGCAAATTCGACATGTGGAAGACACTCCTCCCAACTCTTCAAATTTTTCTTGATGATTGTTCTCAACAATGAGGAAAGTGTCCTGTTCACAACCTCGGTTTGTCCATCAGTTTGTGGATGGCATGTAGTAGAAAATAACAATTTGGTTCCAAGCTTGCTCCACAATGTCTTCCAAAAATAGCTTAAAAATTTAGTATCCCGATCAGACACAATCGTTCTTGGCATCCCATGTAGTCTCACAACTTCCCTAAAGAATAAATTAGCAATGTTAGAAGCGTCATCAACTTTGTGACAAGGAATGAAATGTGCCATTTTAGAAAATCTATCAACAATAACAAAGATTGAATCTCTCCCCATCTTAGATCTAGGTAATCCCACAATAAAATCCATTGAAATATCTTCCCAAGGTACATTAGGAATTGGGAGGGGAGTATACAATCCATGGGGATTTAATTTAGATTTTGCCTTATGACATACAATGCATCTTCCCACAAATTTCTCAACATCTCCACACATTCTAGGCCAATAAAAGTGTACATTCAAAACACTAAAGGTCTTGGCAATGCCAAAATGACCCATAAGGCCACCAGAATGCACCTCTTTCAACAAAACCACACGCAAAGAACAGTTAGGAATGCAAAGTTTGTCAATATAAAATAGGAATCCTTCATGCAAGAAAAATTTATTCCAACTAGTGTTTGGCTTGCAATGATGAAATGCTACTCCAAAATCAACATCATTAGCATACAATTCTTTAATGAATTCAAAACCCAGAATTTTAGCATCTAACATGGAAAGAAGAACATACCTCCGTGATAAAGCATCAGCAACAATATTTTCTTTACCTTTCTTGTACTTAATCACATATGGAAATGATTCAATGAACTCAATCCATTTGGCATGCCTTCGATTCAACTTGCTTTGGCTCCTAATATAAGCGTCATGATCAGAATGAATTACAAATTCTTTAGGCCACAAATAATGTTGCCAAGTTTCCAGCATTCTAACTAATGCATATAATTCTTTATCATATGTAGGATAGTTAAGAGTTGGTCCACTTAGCTTTTCACTGAAATATGCAATGGGCTTACCTTCTTGCATGAGTACACCGCCTATGCCAATTCCACTAGCATCACATTCAATCTCAAAAGTCTTACCAAAATCAGGAAGGGCTAGTAAAGGTGCATTCATGAGCTTCTCCTTAAGGGTTTTGAAGGCTTTCTCTTGAACATCTTCCCATTTGAAGGGGACATTCTTCTTGGTCAGTTCATTTAATGGTGCTGCTAGAGTGCTAAAGTTCTTCACGAACCTCCGATAAAAGGTTGCAAGTCCATGGAAACTCCTTACCTGTCCAACGGTGGTTGGAGTTGGCCATTCTTGAATTGCTTGGACCTTTTCTTCATCAACCCCTATACCTTTAATACTAACAACATAGCCAAGAAAAACAATTTTGTTTGTGCAAAAATCACATTTCTTCAAATTACCAAACAATCTTTCCTTTTTAAGAACCTCTAGAACTTTTCTAATGTGATCCACATGTTCATCTAAGGTTTTGCTATACACAAGAATGTCATCAAAATAAACTACCACAAATTTCCCAATGTAAGCTCTCAAGACATGATTCATTAACCTCATGAATGTACTAGGTGCATTAGTTAAACCAAAAGGCATAACCAACCATTCATAAAGTCCATGTTTAGTCTTGAATGTTGTTTTCCATTCATCTCCTTCTTTCATTCTAATTTGATGGTAGCCACTTTTTAAGTCAATTTTAGAAAAGATAGTAGAACCAGTCAATTCATCAAGCATATCATCTAACCTAGGAATAGGATGACGATATCTTACCGTTATGTTGTTAATGGCTCTACAGTCAATACACATCCTCCATGTGCCATCCTTCTTAGGTACGAGCAACACTGGAACTGCACAAGGACTAAGGCTTTCTCTCACATATCCTTTGTCTAACAATTCTTGGACTTGTTTTTGAATCTCCTTAGTCTCTTCAGGATTGGTGCGGTATGCTGGTCGGTTAGGCAATGATGCTCCAAGAATGAAATCAATTTGATGTTCTATCCCTCTAATTGGTGGCAATCCGGGTGGTACTTCATCGGAAAAAATATCCTCATATTCCTGCAAGAGAGACAAAACAACACTAGGCAAAGTAGAGGTTAAGTCTTTATTATTCAACATAGCCTCTTTGTAAACAAGTACTAGGAGGTTTTGTTGAGAAAATAAAGCTTGTTTAAGGTCACTATTTTTTGCCACAAGTAAACCTTTTCCTCCAACATCCATGTTCTCTCTTTTTCCTTTTTGATTTTCTTTTCTATCTTTCTTCTTTTTCAACACACTCTTTTTCTTCAGTACTTGACTCTTTTTGAATCTTTTCACTCTCATTTTTATTCTCTTCTTTTTTGCTCACTTGGCTGCACTCACTCTCTCTTTTCTTTTCTCTCTTTATTTGATCTTCTAAGATTTGCTTTGGTGACATAGGGAGGAGGGTTATAGGGTTCCCTCTAAGTACAAAAGAATAACGATTTAAGAATCCATCATGAGTGACATGCCTATCATACTGCCAAGGCCTACCTAACAAGAGATGACATGCTTTTATGGGTACAATATCACATAAGACTTCATCTCTATATTTGCCAATAGAAAAGAGTACTTTCACCTGTTTAGTCACCTTCAGTTCCCCACATTCATTGAGCCATTGAAGTCTGTATAGACGGTTATGCTTGACTGTTGGTAAGCTCAATTTTTCAACAAGCTCAACACTTGCCACATTACTACAACTTCCACCATCTATGATCACACTACATACCTTGTCCTGAATTAAGCAACGTGTGTGGAACAAGTTTTCTCTTTGATTATTCTCTTCCATCACCTGGATGCTAAGTGCTTTTCTAGTCACAAGAAGCTCTCCTTCCATTGCACCTTCTCCCTCATCATTTGATTCTTCTTCCTCCTCTGTGATATCTTCTTCAGTCTCCCAATCTCCATTGTTATTGACGATCATGGTGCGTTTGTTTGGGCACTCACTAGCGATGTGACCTCTTCCTTGGCACTTAAAACACCTTATGTCACGACTCCTTGAAGAATTAGGCTCAACTTGAGTTTTCTTTGGAACAACAGCTAGCTTTTCAATTTTCTTTGAATCAACTTCCTTGGAATTTGAAGTAGTAGGGTTGTCTTTCTTCGAATTGTGCTTCCAAGAGTTAAAAGAATTTGAATTGTAGCTTTTTCTTGCAGTATTCTTCCTCTTGAGTTGTTGCTCAACTTTGATGGCTTGATGTACCATCTCTTGAAGCTCTACATAATGATACATCTCCACTATATCAGCTATGTCACGATTGAGTCCATGTAAGAAGCGAGCCATTGTTGCTTCTCTATCCTCCACAATGTTGGCTCTTATCATGGCAACCTCCATCTCCTTATGATACTCATCTACACCCTTTGTTCCTTGTATGAGACGTTGCAACTTGTTATGAAGCTCTCTATGGTAATATGATGGGATGAACCTCCTTCTCATAATTGTCTTCATTTCTTCCCAAGTGGAAATGGGATACTCTCCATAACGAGCTCTTTCTTTTTGCATCTGGTCCCACCAAACAAGAGCATAATCAGTAAATTCAATAGCAGCAAGTTTCACCTTTTTACCTTCGGAGTAGTTATGGCATGAGAAAATTTGCTCAACACGCATTTCCCATTCTAAGTACTCCTCGGGATCACTTTTGCCTTGAAAGGAAGGGACTTTTACTTTGATTCCACCAAGGTCTTCTTCTCTAACTCTAGGCCTCCTAGGTTCTTCTCGATTAAATCTCCTCCTTCTTGGTTGATATCCACCAGATTCATCATCCTCAACTGGACTCTCCGCAACTCTATAAGGCTGCTCATTTCGTCTTCGGTTGTTTGGAGAGGCTGGTAGTGTAGCGGTTTGGTTCTCCATGTTATTTAAACACTCAAGAACTCCTTCTAGCTTTCTGTCAAACATCCTTTCAAGATGACTCATCAATGCTTGCATTTGGATAGGAGCTAGTTGTGCTTGAGAAATTTCTTCATCTTGGTTCCCTGCCATGTTAGTGTAAAAAATAATAATAATAATAACAGAATATAGGATCTCAAAAAATGCTTAGTGTTTCACTCTTCTTCTCAACTCAGTATTTGCACTCCACTCTTAATAATCTCACTAACTCTTAAATCCCTCAATATCTTCCAAAGCTCTTATTCAATCTAAGTCCTTGTTGTGTGATTCAATAATTGCCAATTTCTCAACTTCACCCAAGCACATGAAAGTAGATTGTCAAAGTATGGGAATAGTTGAACTAGGTCACAGTTAAAGAAAGCTTTATGGATTCAATAGAAAGAAATTTTGTTACAAGTGCAAGATAAGATTTTTTTGTTAAATGAAAAGGGAATCAACTACTTTGAGGGCAAGAAGATGCACTATTTGAACAATTTTTTTTTCGAATTTTTTTTTCATTTTTTTTTCAATATGATGTGCAGAATAGATAGGAGCAACAAAACAATATATGACCTTCTCAAGGACAATGAAATCTTGCACAGTGAAAGGAAAAAAATTGATATCTAGGCAAATTGGAAATTGAAGAAAGGGGAAGGAACAACAAAGGAACAATAATATATTTTTCTCAAAAAAAGGTGAAAATAAAGAAGGCCTACCGTGTCAACCAAAATGCTTTGATACCAAATGATAGGAAAATCCTTAGGGTTGCCTGATCTTCACGGCGTAGGCGATAAATGAATTCAAGACTTAACAAAAGAAAATTAAGAACAACACACTCCGGAATTGAAGAAGGAATTTGAGTGGTTCAATGACCTAACAAGTGCAAATAGTCAACCAACGTTATATAGAACGTGACCTACTATTTAGAACGCTTGTTCAACCATGAACACGAATTGAACCAATCCACACAACAACGCACTTGGGTTGAAGCACAAATTGGGGGCTTTTGTGAATTTGAATCACCAATCTTCTAAAGAAGATTGACAAAGCAAGGTTTCACAAGAGCAAAGAAAGAAAGATAAATTCTCACACAATGAGAGAAAACACTTGAATGCAAGTTTTCATAAACTCAAATATGATTATTACAATAAGCTTGGGGGGTATTTATAGATAGGATGGAGAGACAAAGGTGCCCACCTATCTTGACTTGAAGATACATACATTTAATGCACATGAAAATAAATGCCCACCTATCTTGACTTTGGATACAATGCTTTTAATGCATTTTGAAAATAAATATCCACCTATCTTGACTTTGAAACATTGTGCATTTAATGCACATGATTCATAATTGACTAAAGACCATCTAGAAGTTAAAATTCGTACAAAAATAAAAGAAAATTACAAAACATGAATTTCAACTCAAATGGATATAATTGAGCCCAAATTCTATTGGTCCATGTTTAGCTCTTGGACCAATCTCTTTAATTTGTAGTGTTCTGGCCCAAAATCCCTTTAGCAACTCCATTTTCAGCCCAAATGATGTTGAGCACATTTTGATCATTATTTAACATACATTCAAATGGAATTTGCTTCATCCATTCTTGAACGAGCCCATTTAATGTCTCTTTTATTGTTTTAGCCCGAGCTCGTGTAATTGGCCCACTTGTAATATACAATGGATCTACTTCTTGATCATCCAATGTAATTGTTGGGTTCACATCAGACTCCCTTTATTATTGTCTTTTCCATAACTTTGTGCCTTTATCATCATAGTGCTAGGCTCATGAATTTCTTCAAAGTTTTTTTGAATCATCCTTTGATATTCTAGGTTTTGTAGCATAGCATAAGCTCTGTTGACGTTAGGAAAGGGTTCTTGCATAAGAATTTGATTTCTCACAACATTGAAAACTTTCATTAAGACCCACATCAAGAACTGGATCGTTTTTGTTGAAGCATTTATTTCTACCATTTTCTTGGTCAACTCACATTTACATCCTTCATAATCACAGTGCAGCAGTGGTCTTAAACTATTCAAATCCTCCCAAAGGATTTTAAATTTGTTGAAATAATTGGCTAAGTTGTTATTACCTTGCTGAATCGAGGTAATTTCTCCATGAATTTTGTATACTTGAGATCCATTACTCTCACCAAACCTCTCTTTCAGTTCTTCGCAAAGAATACTTTCAGTTGAACAGTATACAAATAACTCGGCCAATTCCTTGTTTAATAAACCTAGAATCCATGACCGAACCAGAAAATCAGCCTTTCGCCATTTTGGAAAATCTTTACTATTTTCATCAGGCTTCTTGATCGATCCGTCAATGGACCGGAGTTTATCCTTCGCCCCTAGAGAGATCTTGATCGAAGTACTCCATGTGATGTAATTAACACCCGTAAAAGGGGCTATAACAATCAATTCTAGGCTAATCATTATTGCCAAGATAAAAAGATCCTACACTGCTAGAAGCAACTTGTTTAGATTGCAAATCGCCATCTCCAGAATTTGCCATTTGGCGGAAGGGAGAGAAAGAAACTTGAACAAAGAAATTAGAAAAACACAATTTGAAGAAGAAAGAAAAAACATGAAAATCAGGTTCTAATTGCCTGGATCAAAAAAAGAGAAGGTCAGTTAAACACCAGAGTTAAGCTCTCTAATACCATGTCAAGAACCCTTAAGAAACAGAGAACAAGAAATAATTTTGAAAGAGTTATATTACTTTCTCTCAGAAGATACTACAGCCACGTCAGTGTTCTCATATGACAGAAAGAAAAAACAGAAAAATGACTAACTAACGTAATAACCAAAAGAAAAAAAAAACTCCTAATCTACCTGAGCAAAAACTTGTATGACGTGTACAATTTTTACATCATATGCCATATAATTGATCGGTGAATTTTACTTCATTAATTATTATCTATTCTCTCTCTCTCTCTCTCTCTCTCTCTCTCTCTCTCTCTATATATATATATATATATATATATATATATATTTATATATAGTGGTAAGATGGCTTATGATTGATCGCAATAACCAGCAAAATTAAAAAAGTTTAAAATCATAAAAACCAATATCTCACAGCTTTTAAATAATATAAAATCCAAATTTTTAATTAAATGAAGCTTTTAAGATCGATAATATAATTGAACAAAAATGTATAAAGTTTGTTTCTTCATGTCTATTTGTCGTTACCTTGGCCTCTTTCCTACATCAACTTAATAAATATAATTATTTGAAGTGCTGTTAATTTGTTAATTTATTACAGTACTGTCAAAACAGTTGGGCCGGATGCGAGTCGAGCTGAGCTTGGAATTCAATATTTAAACTTGTCCATACTTGGTCTCTGGGCAAACAGACTAGCTCGTGGGCTAGGTATCATTATTTTTTCAAATATATGTTGTTCAATTTGTGTTTTTTTTTTCAACATCTAAATCTAATTTTCAACTAATATAACTAGTTTTCCATCATTTATTGCATGAACAACCTTGATTCCAGGGAAGAAACACTGAAACATGTCAAATTGTGTGCTTAAATCCAAGTGATTAGGTAACTTACAAGGACAATCATACTTCTGATTACGAATACTACTATAATCATGTTGTTGACTTTAAAATTGCTCAAGTCCAAGTGATTAGGTAAGTTACACTTTCTTAAAATTGCTTAAATCTTTGTTTAATTTATGAAAATATTTTTTATTTTTATTTTTAATTTTTATTTCTTGAAATATAGAAAACATTTTTTTGACAATTTTTAGATGTAGGCCTATTTTAAAAAAAAATATTTTTATTAAACTCAACCAAATGTATTTTCAAGCTTATTTTTTTTAATAAAAATAAAAATAAAAAATACCTAAATCAAACAAACCATAAGTGTTGACCTTTGGGATTTACGAGGAATAAGCTTTTAGTTTTTGTATTGATTATATGTAGCAAGCTAACCAATGATTCAATAAACTACTCGCTACGACATTTATTTTGGTACGTAACGTTGAAAAATTATTGCAAAAATAAATAAAAAATCATTACCAATACTTTTTGCAACTATTTTGCAACATTCGTAAGTATTGCATTTGTTGCTATTGATTTTACTTTTAAGCAATAATTTTAGATAACAAATGCACCGGTTGTCTACAACACTATTATGCGATAATTTTTTATATTTTGCAATGGTTTTTATTTTTCTATAAGCAACATTTTTAAGTTGTTGTAGTATGGATTGCAACAATTTTATTAAATTTTAAGCAACATCTTTTAATTGTTGTCAATTTACAATCTCAACAATGCTTAAAAATTGTTGCCTTTAGTACGTCTTTTAATATTTGTAATTTATTATTTTCATACTTTCATTTTTTGAATATTTATTAATTCTATTGTAATATCAAGTAATCAATACAAATTTAAAGAAATTAATATAAAATTTTCATTGATTCTTTCCAAACAAAATATCCACTAACAACACCATCAAATATTTACTGTGATCACAAACACTATTAAAAGTTTGTTCTACATTCAAATTAGAATCTTCAAAGTATCTATCGCCTTCCGCACTACCTTGTGCTTGACCATCAATATCATCAATTTCTTCAGTCAGTTCACTTCCCTATCTGATATTAAAAATTTCTATTAGCATACACAATATTAACATATTAATAACATTCTACTGTAAATATAAAAAATATTGAAAACTAAAAAAATTATAAAGTAGCTATTGAACCTAATTTTTAAATTTACCATTTGTCATATCAATCAATTCTGCATGCGCTTGCAACTCATCCAACAGATCTGTTAGAATTTAGGTCATACACATACAACCATGGAAGACTTAGTATGAGATTAAACATAAGTTACTAATTTAATCAAAAGAAAATATACCTTCAATTTTTTATCTGAATGATGCATACCTTTAATTTTAGTAAGGGTAATTCCTCGTAAGAATGGCAACGCACTCCCTGCCCTCGCCCCCAATGCCTACACCCGTCCTGACTCCCAATCCTTGCCACGGGGAAAATTTTTCCTCCATCCCCACTTTTCAACTCCTCACAAGGTCTCCTTGAGTTTAATAAATAATTTTTAAAATATCAAAAAAAAAGAAAAAATAATAATACATAAAAAAAATAATATTATGTATAAGAAGCTGAATTTGAAGATTAAAAAGCTCATTTAACTTCTCCGAAACATATTCAGCGGACTATATGAAAACAACATATACTAAGAAACAAATTGCAAGGTAAGGCTGCCTACATTAGATCCACAAAGTGGATCCGGCTCCTCCTTGGACCCCGCGCATAGCGGGAGCTTTGTAGCACCAGGTTTGCCCTTATCAACCTATACCCAATAATTAATAAAACCTGGAGATTTATATATAAGAAATTGGTTACTTACAAATCCAATCATCGTAATGTATCCGTTGAAGCATCCAAGTGCAATGTGCACCAAAACTGAAGTATGGCCACAAAATAGACTAGCAACTTCAATTAATGTATCAGTTAAATATGGTACTCATATGTTGTAGTAATTGATGCTATTATAGATAAATAAACTTTACTTGGGATTACAAAATCTGATAGACCAAAATCAATAACCTTCATTAGAGAATCTTCATCTTTTGAGACAAACAAGAAAATTCTGCAGAGCAGGCAAAGTATAGAGGGTGACATTATACATCAGAGAGGTAATTATACCCCCAAAAAAAAAAAAGAACATTCATCTTCAGGAATTAGTGAGTTATTCCATCGCGTTTAGAATTCTGTACCTCTTGTTTTAGATCATGATGAACAACTCTTTGGAGATGACAAAATGCAACTACACCTAGAATTTGTACAAGAATAGTTGTAGCGTCGTCCTCTGTGTATCTTCCACCTCTTTAAAAATAATTCATATCAAAAGAATCCAATTAAAATCATGATAGTCAAACCAAATTCTATCACAAAAGTATATAGGAAAAATAAGTTACTGGTGGCAAAAATGATGCATAGCCTTTCATTTTTACCTTGAAAGAATTCTGTCAAGTAGTTCACCACCCTCGCACAATCTGACAAGGCAAAAATGTCTTAATTTCAGAAGAAAAAAAATATAATTTGACAAGTGTACATATTTCATGCCTAGTCTACTTATTCATTAAATCTAATCGTATTACAAACATAATCTTAGTAGGACAGAAAGCAATATCTGGAAATAATTGTTTCTAGAGATACTCCATCACTATGTAGACATTATCGACATCCTCAAATACATCATGATATAATCCTAGATATCATGCTATAATGATGCATATCAAGGAATACAACAAGCTACAACATCCTTATCATCAATACCTCAAAAATTTAACAAAACAGAGAATATGAATACCCAATAGGAAATTGACTCGAATTTGGTGCCACCTCCTTATGGCCTTTGACTTAGTGACTGTCTCCAATTGTAGAATCCTTCAATGTATTCTAATGGCCTTTGAAAGAGCAACAAAATCAATCGTATATATGACTTCTTAAACAATTCCAAACATAGAACTTGCTGGCCCATCTAATAAATGCATAGTACTTAGGAAGGCTCTGTACTCCCAATATAAGATGATGAGTAGTTAAGATAAATCGTGAGATCAAGAGGCAACACCAAAAGAAGCACATACATATATACTACAACACAGCAAAATCTAAAGCGTTTACACATCATGTGCAACACATTTTGACACAAACACAACTCCATCTTTTCTGTGCCAATGTTCCATGAGGCAACACCAACCATAAGTGCAAGGAGTTTCTAGCAGAAGAACAAGGGCTAGAAGATAAAGGTAGAAACATATGAGAAACAATAACCCAACTTACTCTCAAATCGGAAATAGATTAACACAGTAGAAGCTATAAATAATTGCAAATATTGATTCTTCCACCTTTTAAGTGAACAGAATGTACATAAAACTAATACCAACTTTCTCAACAATCTAAAATCTGAAATATTTACTAATACAAAGAATTACTTATTAACATAGCTACAAAACTGAAACATTCAACACCTCCAGCATGGTGAGCGTCTGAGCGACAACAAGGAAGGTCAAAGCATATAGAATAAGAATTAAGGATTTCATATTTGTCTTGCTCTCTCTCGACCCACTCAACAATCACAGTACAGGGAAAGAATCAACGAGGGAAAAGGGAAGGGAAGACGGAGGGAAAATGGGAGGAGCGTGGCGATTGTAGCGGCGGTGGTCGACGGTGGCCACAGGCGAGATTCCTTGTTCTCGCTTTCTCGGTCTCGCTCTCCGTCTGTTGCTCTGTCTCTCTCACATCTCTTGGCCCATTTTGCATCACCTGGAAGGAAGAAAAAGACAGAAAGGGCGGAGGAAGGGTGCCGCCGGTGGGTTTCAACCAGACATTGTTGGCGATCACAGTGGTTTAATGGTGGAGCTCTCACTCGGCCCTCTCTCGAATGCGTGAAAAAGAGACAAAAAATGGGTTCTAGGGAAAAATTACCTTGTGTCTTCAAGGATTTAAGCTATTTAGCACGTTAGTCCCCCTCACCATATATTTTAGACCCTCTCACGTTTTATTTTATTTTTTTTATTTATCATTTTTTAATTTATCGTGGGGATTTCTCTTCTAGCATAATTTAAAAAAAAAACCAAGAAAAAAAAATGACAGAAAATTGTTGACTTGTATGATAATGTAGCAAGTGACATCTACGTGATTGCTGACATGGAAAATTTATACTGATTGAGATGCTTAATTAACACCACATCAATCAAAACTAATGATTGGCTAACTAGAGTTGACAATAAGAACATTTTTTGTAACTTTGAAAATTAAAAGAATTAAAATTCGACTTTCAAAACTATAGTAACCAAAGTCAAATTTCAATAAAAGTATGGAGACCAAAAATATTATTTAACTTATTTTTTTATAATTTTACAATGGTTCTAAGCATGTTACAAAAATATGTTGCCTGAATCCAAATAAATTTCTTTTTAAGTATAACAACATTTAAAACCATCGCGAAATTGCTGCAATTAAAATTAATTGCAACATATATGTAAGTGTTACATAAAATCGTTGCCTATTCCTCAAAGTAAATTGTAATATTATAAAATTGTTGTCTATTTTGTCAAATGCAACTGTTTTTCATATGTTGCAAGTCAAAAGTTGCTAAAGCCTCAAAATGTTGTAGTGACTTTTCAGTTTTCAAAGCCAACATAAACAAAATAAATGATTCACATTATACTTACTGACACTGTCGGCAATAATATGAATATATAATGCATATAATTTGCAATGTCCTCAAGTGAACCTAGGTGTTGAAGAAAAAGGGACAAAATGGAGACATCAATGCAAAAACCTCATCGTATAAACAGTGCTAACATCTTACAAGCATACATGTAGAATTGCAGAAGAGGAAGAGAAAGAGAAAGAAGTTTTTCTTTGTAGAAAGAAATTATCTAATGAAAGGGAAGTAAAAGCCCAGTTGCTGACTTGCATGACCTCCTAGATTGACATTAGCATCTAGAAATGTTACAAAACCTACAGAAAATCATATATGACAGTCTGCCGATAGGTGTAGTAGCTTTGAATATGAACGATGAAAAATTTACTAGGTGGCATAAGGAATTAGTAACTAACCTAATCAACTAGCTCATGGTCATGATAACATGATTCATGAATAGAATTCTAATACAAGATTTTGATGAAAAAAAAAAAATGAACAAGCCACATGGTAATCAAACAATGCAAGAAAACTCCTTTATCTTTGATTTTAACTGAAACACATTCAATGGCGGATCCAATTATTAGTGTGTGGCAGCAATTGCCCGCACAAGAAAATTTTTTTTAATTAGTATATATAGTGATTATTTTTTTATCTCCATAAAAATTTAGATATTGTCCCCACATGATAAATTATGACCACTCATCTGATAAAAAATATCACACCTAATAAAGTTTTTTTAAAAAATTGAATTTAAAAATTTAAAAATTGAATTTATAATATTTTTTAGTAAAAATATTTAAAGACTATTCCTTATCCTCACTAATCAAAATTTTTAGATCAACCCCTGAATACATTACTACAACTTTGCCATCAACATCAAGTCAAAATAGGCAAAACGATCCCACAAAGCATGTGTTCAATGTTTACTAATTAAAACATCAAAAATATGTTACAGAAATACAACTTTGTCCATCATACACTAAAAAAAAAAAAAAAAACTTCTGTTGATGACAAAAAAATTTGTCACTTACTTTCAGTGACGAAAAAATTCACCACCGAAAGTCTCACTTTCAATGACGACTTTTAGTGTTACTACTGAAAGTGAATATTTTTTTTAAATAATAAAATGTTGATATTTTATCAGTAAAATGTAATATCTAAGGCTCAAACCCTGAGCCTTTGTGCGCATATATACCATTTCATCACCTAGCTTTATGTGATTTTTTCAACTAGTGCATATCTAAAATCCTTTTTGTTTTCTTTTCTTAAAAAAATTAAAATTATTTTTAAAGCATATTCTTTCAAAATAATGTGCCAAATACATTTTATTATTTTTTATAAAATAAAAAATTATTTTAAAAACAAAAATCAAACATGGCCTATTCTTTAATTGAAATGTTTTGAAGACCAATTGATTATAATAGAGAAAAACGATTATTTTAGAGTAAATGATTAAAATTAAAATGAGTTTTAAATTGTAAAATTTAATTTGTTTATTATAGTAAAAGTTAAATAAATTTTAATTTTTAAACTTATTATAGTAAAAATAAAATATTTTTTAAATAAAATTGTCTATTTTTTTTTAATCAATTGGTCGAATCTCTTCCATCTCCTCTACTTCTCCACGACAACCCAGAAGAGGATGAAAGAAGAAATAGGCGGAGCACAATGACAGAGGAAAAGCATGACATCGCTATGGGGGAAATGTTGGGTTGAAGACGTCGAGAAGACACACACGACGGAGGAGGACAATGGTGAAGAAGCCCTATGAAGCCACACGCTGACGATGGAAAAGAAGCACGACGGAGGAGAACAATGGTGGGCTGGAGCTAGAAGCAATGAGACGCCTAATCTGGACTATTGGATTGCGTTAATCCAACAGCTCACAGGATTCACTGCAAGCTAAGATCTCCATCATACACAACGTTAATCCGACTATTGTCATAAAGCCAAACAGGAATCCCTTTCCAACTCCATACTGGTCATGTACTGACATCCTTCACACTCCATACTCCTTTCAACCTATCGACCAACAAACATCCGCACACAATCAACTCTTCTCCCTCTTGAAAACGATCACACACTTCGCCTCTTCATTCTCGGGCATAATACATAGAGAATCTTGCACTTTGCTTTCCTCACTTTCACGCCAAAAACACACACCCTGTTTTGAGCAGAAAGCATAGCAGGACGAAATCAAAAGAGACCTCGAGAGGCTGAGAGAGAAAGAGAGAGAGAGAGAGAGCCCAAGAAGAGAGAGATAGCTCACGAAAATAGAGCACATTTCATCTCCCTTGGCCTCTACTCATTCATCCCCTTTTTGCTGCTGCAACCATCAGCCCTCCGTCACCTGTGCTCTCAGGTGGCTAAAGCAGAGCACCCACTCTCCACTTTTCATCACTCTCAACCTTCATCAGCTTTTCACCCACATCCCTAAAACACAGCATCTCACGGACTAGACACCGCACACACCTCCCTGACCTTCCTCTCGGCTTCCCTCTTCAAATCTCCGACCACACCCACTCCATCACATCCTCTTGGCCTCTACACCCAACACCTACGCTGCCTCTCCTTTTCTCCCCCTCACAGTTCTGCACCTCACAACAGTCCCTGTTTTCAAGTTACGCAAACAGAGCACCCACCACCTCCATCCACACACAGCAACGTCAGAGGGAGAAAGAGAGAGAAAGGGGGAAAAAAGAAAGGAGAAGAGGGAGGAAAGAAGGAAAGGAAGGAAGAAGAAGCAAAGAAGGCAGAAAAACTGAGCTTGCAAGGTGCAAAAATGGAGTTTTGATCTAGAGGAGAATTACATATTTGAGCCAACACTTTTGCCAAATTGCACTTGACCCAGGTTAGAAACTCTTTTTTCTTTTGGTCCCTGTTCTATCTTTATCTGAGCCCCTTCTTTTATTTTTTTTAATTTCTCTCCCAGTTTAGTTCCTAGCTTTTGTTCTAATTTGTGAATGAAGCATTATTTTAAATTTCCTTGCCAAAAGGTCCCTTCTTGTTGTTATTCGCAGTAGGTTCTCTTTTTGTGTTATTTACGATTGGGTCCTCTCTTTTTGTATTTTCTCTGTTCGTTTTTTTTTTTTGGTGGGTTTCTTGATACTGGCTCTTTGATAATTTTGCATTAATTAGTTTTACATAATTTTAAGGTAAAAATAATTGAAACAAACAATAAAAAAAAGAGAGAAAAGGGAGAAACAAGTCATAATGAAATTAAATTAGTTTTGTTTATAGGTGTCACGTGTTACTTTATATCATCTAGGCATTTAGAGACTTGGTCAGCGGGGCCGCATGAAACCGATCGTCTCTTTAGGTTTTATTTTCTAGGAACCGACCCGGTCATTGACCCGGGTTGGCCTCTGGGTCATTGGGTCACTGGTTCAACCGTTGGGTCATTGGGTCAATTGCTGAACTGGATAAATAAATTAAAATATATATATACATATATGTATCTTTAGAAATAAATTAAAAAATATGTAAAATAAATAATTTATATGTAAATTTCAAACTTTAAAGTCATAAACATGCATAATAATTCAAATATAAAATCATAAATATTGATAATTATTCATAAAGTCATAAATAATATCATCCAAACATAATATGACTAATATGCAGAATATCAGTTTTTCTTAAAAATATATATTTAAAATTGTCAATCATATTCAATGACTTAAATCATGAAATTTTTATTGTGAAAATTATGTTAGAAAAAACTTTTATATTTGTCAACTTGATCTAGTTTCATTTTTAAAAAAATAATTTTAATTTAATTTTTTTGTGTCTATCTGAACATATGAGAGTATGTTAGTCACAAAATTGATTGAGTTAGTTTCAAAAATTAAGAGATTGTTTCAAAAAAAAGATAATAAAATAAATTTTTAAAAAAATTTATTTAAAAAAAAAAGAAAATTTAAATAAAACAAAAAGAGACCTGGGTCAACCCGGGTCGCCGGGTAAACCGGGTTTTGGCCTGGTCGATTGCGACCGGGCCAAAACCAATGACCCGGACCAGTCCCGGCCTTGGGTCACCGGGTTCCGGGTCGACCCACCGGGCCGGTCCGGGTCCAAAAACATTGCTATTTTCTTTAATCATATTTCCAACATAATTTTAAAAGACCCAAAAATATTTTTTTTATTTTCTTTTTATAAATTTAAAATTTTTTTAAGATATTTTTTTTCAATTTCATCCAAAATCATTTTTAAAAAATTTAAAAATTCGAATACTTGTCAAATTTGGTATATAGTGAAGATTAGGATAATTTGTTTGCATATATTTAAACACAAATATAATTATTTAGTTTCGTTTAATTTATGAAGTCAATTATTTATGCATGCGAATTCATTACAGCATGTAGAACTCATGCGTGTTATTAGTCATGGTTATAACTATAACCATAGTTAAACGCACATTTAGCCACAATTAAAGCGTACAGACTCTCCTGCACTATAGTGAATCCGGAACTATTATTTATGTACTTTTTTAACTCTTCCTGTTAACAATTTTAGTTTTCCTCTTGCCATTTGCAACATTTCGAAATTTTGATTTACGTGAATTCTAATCCTATCTTCGTGGATATGTAAGTCCTAGACAATCCTAAATCGAGTATCTTTTTGTAAATAATTTTTTTTCCTCTTTTTAGCCTTTTTATCATTTTGTCATAATAAAGGGGTAACTATTTTTGCACAATTATTTAAGGAAACTATTTTTTTGAACAATTATTGTGGGGTACGTAACAATTTTTCCACTCACAATCAAACTCTCGATGTAATACTTGTGAATTTTAAATTTATTTGGTAAAAGTATTAATCTTATTATATGTTCATATTCGAAATTTTGGGATTAATTTGAAATTTTGTAAAATCATAAAAATCTTGGATTCTTTAAATTTTGTTGTAAGAAATTTCTAAGAAAATCCTAATCGAGGGACTTAACTGAAATTGATGATAATAATTTTTGGGACGTGTGAAACCGTTAGACAAAGTGGAGTTCTTGATTTGTTTGGGAAAGTATGGCAATGGGAAATTAAAATAAATTTTGGACTTTGAGAGTGATTTGGAAATTATTATTTGTATAGCTCAAGGACTAAAATGAAAAGAAGAATTTAACCTATAGGAGTCTAGTAAAGGAATAAATTTTATTTGTGTGAATGATGGCCTTGTGTGACAGAGGAATGTGGGAAAGGATTTTGGAGTGTAAAATTGCCTAAGTGTAGGGAAGAGAAAATGAGACTGAAGTGGTTGGCATGTGGTAATTAGTCTTGATGCCTTGCGGCATTTTTGTTCATTTAGACTCAAATTACTTAAAAAAAAGCTTTAAAAATAAGAACCAATGTTTTAAAAACTAGACTGGTCATTGAACTTCTACCAGTTCAAGGTTTAATAATCGGACTGTAGTCGAACTGCAGTCGAATCGATGATACTTAAAAAATATTAAAAAATAATATATATATATATATATATAATAAAAATATTAAAATACTTTACATAATATAAGTAAAATTTTTAATTTTTTATTAGTAAATTATTTAATGAATATATATTATGTTAATTAATTTTAAAAACTTTCATACTTTTTTTATTTCAAAAAAATTGATAGCAAAAATTCAAAAGCAAAAGACTTGTTCTTGTAAAATGTACTAAGTTTAATCAAGTCCTTCATGCTCTAGCCACCAGCCTACCACATACTATGACAATGCCTTTCTTTCTCTTTTTTTCGTTTTTCCTTGTTCCTAATGACGCTTCAGGTTGTAGGTCACGAGTGAAGGCTCATTTTCCTTCTGATGTGTCTATCTCCCTTTTGTCTTTTTTTTTTATCAAACTAATGCATCTTTCACTTTCTTTGCAACACAGCTTCGTCTCTCATTTTTTCTCTCTCTATTGGGACTTTGAAGTTCTCTGGTTCTTTTGGTGAGGAAGGCGGTTGAGGTTTCTCACACACACACACACACAAACACACACACACAACTTTTTCCATTTTCTTCTTTGCCGCTGAACCAGCGGAGCAGAGCCGGTGAAAAAACAAAAAGAAACCGATGAACCCAGTTTCACCAATTTTTTCGATTCAACTGGTTTCGTACTGGTTTTACTTTTTTTCTAGTCTAAATGTCAACTTGAACCAGACTCCCCTTCGGTCACTGGTCCGACCAGTCAATTCAATCCAGTTTTTTGATCAATGATCAAAACCACCCTCTTTTCTTTCCTCACACTCAGAAATACACACATATTTTTCCCCAAGACCCTTCGTCCTTCATCCCTCACACCACACACAAATTTTTACCTTCTATTAAAGCTATTCTTGATGGAATCTTTCTTGTGGAGGTTTGAATTAATCCATTAAAGGCTTAGAAGGAAGAAGGTGAGTAGATTTCTCCTTTCTCCTTCTTCATTCGTCCATCTCTTAGGCCTAAATATTCAAGGGTTAGGGTTCATCTTTGGGAGTTTTCTGATTTTGGTTGGGGTTCATAATGGCTACCTCACGTTTTTCTTGTGCATGTGATCAAAGAGGAAGGGAGAGGCTGGTAGGGAGGCAACTAGAGCTGGGAGCTATCCTTCCTTGCGTATTGTAGAGGAGAAACACAAGGGCAGCAAGGAGAGAAGGAAGTTAAGCAACTAAAAGGTAAGAGGGAGAGCAACTCATGCTTGTTTTATGCAAAATTTATGATTTAAATTTTCTTTTTTTATTGCTCCTTGTAATGGATGCTAAATATTGGAGTTTATCAACATGAATGTGCTTGTGTGGGTCGTTAATTGAGAGTTAGCATATGTATATTTAGGTATTCAGTATATGAAAGTTTTGGTTGGAAATATCAAGGTTAAGATTCACGTGAAGGTGAGATGGGAAAATTTTGTCTATGTGCATCTAAGTGAAAATTTAAGAATGTGTGGCTAAGGTAATGGAAGATGGCGGCTGAATAAATTACAGAAATAGTGATGATTAAGGCAAAAGAGTTTCTATCTTGATTTGGTAGCCAAAACTAGGAAGTTAGACAAGGATTGTATTATGGGATTGAGGTGCCAAAGTGAGCTGCTTCATTTTTGCTACTATGGAAGTTTTGGCTCAATTGTACCACTAAATGAGCTCCAGTTTATTTGAAACTTGATATACCACTTATATTTATCTATGGAACATGCTTGCAAAGGTTTATTGGAATCCAACTCCATTAAACCTCCCAATTTCTCTTGATGTGTTTAGTTGCCCAAAATCAGAATTCTTTTCTGTAGGTACACTTTCTAAGATAGCAATATACCCAAATCAAGTCCTTTTGGCTTGAAATTTTTATGATGCATTCCTTAGCATGTGTAGTTATGGGTTGCATAGTTTCATAGTGTTTGGGAAGCAATTCTGGGTCAAATATTAGAGAAACTAAAACTACCTCAAAAATCAGAACAATTTGACCTGTTTTAGTTAAAGCTATGCTACTGTCCAAATAGTCATATTTTGCCTTGAAATTTTTATGGAAGGATATTATAACACTAAATTACATGTCCACTGAATTTCATAGGATTTGGAATTGTTTTGTTGGGCCAAATGCTTGCAAAACTGAGACTGCAGTAGCTGCAGAGGTAGTCTGGGCAGCAGCTGTGTTTTAGTGGTTTTGAGGGGGCAAATCAAAGTATTTTATTTTGAAATTTTTATCTAAGGTTCTAGACATAATATGGATGTTTTCTACCAAATTTCACAAATTTTGGACTTGTGATGGTTTCCTAGTAAATTCGCAAAGTTCAAGGTCAAGAAATGGTGGAGAAATTTAATTGTTTTAAAGGGGACTTACCTCTAAACTAAATAGGAAAAGGTAGATAATATATAAAGGGATATTCTCATGCCTTCTAGCTATATAGTAAGCTCATCAAATGATATTTTAAATAGAAAGACTTTTCTCTTCAATTTAAAATACAATTCTAAAGCATTTGATACCCTACTAATGTTAGACCCTTGGTAAATTATGAAAGTGAAATAATTACTCTTGTATGAATGAGAATGACAAACTACTTTATTCTTGTCTCTTGTTATCATTTTGTGTATGTGAAAATTATTGCCCATCCTAATATATATATATATATGTATGTGTGTATATATATATATATATATATATATATATATATATATATATATATATATATATATATATATATATGTATATGTTAAGAGAGTTGTCATGATTATGTGGTAGGGTACGTGCAAGTGTGGGAGCTTCTGTCCTCCCTTGTTCGTGGTTATATATAGACATACAAATGCTAGAGAGCTATTTTATATTTGTCCTTGCTTTGGTAAGTGATGATTCCATTTGAATAGGGCTAAAATGTATGAAATCTTGGCTTAATTATATAGGCGAATATCTTGTTATGGATGAATATGTGCTTATACATAGTCTATCATATGATGTGTTTTGCCTACCCTTATGTATTACATTAAGATGTGAGTATGTGTGTAAATAAAGATACACACACTTTATTTCATGGAAAGTATGTAAGCATGTATAAATTGAAAACACATAGCATGCAAGATCTTGATGTTCAATTACTATAGGCGCATTATGTTCTCAAACATTCCTATGTGACTTTATATACATAGATATGCAAATTGCTCAGGGTGTAGTTGTATACATTGGTGTGTGATTATGATGAGAGTTATCAACCATCCTTATATGGGTATGAATATGTTTAATGCAAAAAGCATCATCATGGTTTTACTCGTCCATTTTTATGCTTGAAAATATAAATGTCCTAAAACGGTGAGTATCATTATTAAATTAAATATCTTGGAACGGTGGATATCATTACTAAATTAAATGTCCTAGAATGGTGCACAGTATTAAAATCATAAATGTGTATGCTTATCTATGAGTGTTCTTCTTGTAAGGACTCTAACCTTAATTTTATGTGTGTGTGTGTGTGTGTGTGTGTGTATGTGTGTGTGTGTGTGTGCGTGCGTGCGCGTGCGTGCCTACTAATAGTCTATTCCGAAAACAGATTGAAATGAGTTTGGTAACCACTCATGAGGCATGTTTTAAGTAATGCTTGTGTATGTGTAATAGGACTTTTTACTCGACTTGCAGGTTATGTGATGTGAGTTTTTAGTCTTATGTTGGTGGATGGGGTCCCTCTGTATCCCATCCCTGTGAGCGGTACACAGGTCATATTTAAATTTCTATTTGTTTTTTCCCTACTGAGTATTTTCATACTCATCTCTTCTTTTATATACCCCTTGTAGGTTCTGCGTTAGAAGGTGAGTCTCCATATGAGGAGTAATGGAGTCTCCAGGACTCCATTACTGTGTTCCTCTATTTTGGAATACTGGTACGTCTAATAGTTGAGTGTCTAATTCGCTCTGTAGTTAGATAGAACACCTAAGAAATCTTGTGTTAGTTGTAAAAATGAACTCATATATATTATATTTATTTCATGTGTTAATAGCTTGAGGTTCGGCTTATGGCGGTGGATGGAGTCCACCTCTGTGCTGGTCATATTTCCAAATTGGGACGTGACACTCGAGCTCGTCTTGTGTAATCAATTGTTTAAAACTAAATTCAAATATGAACTGCAAGTATATTATAGGAAAGAAATAGTGCTCTCAATAGCCATATGGGTATTATGGAACTGGATTTAGACATTTAAGTTGAGGAATATATGCATTTGCTGTCAATGTTTTTCGAATATCTAATTGGATATTTTGTAATCCTATGTGCACCACAAGCGCTTTTACAGAGCTACCTCACTTTTGGGCCATTTTTGTTTTTGTTAAATTTGCTCTTTAACATTGTAAAATGTGCTGCATCCTAATCGTTAATGGATCCAATTTGGTGAAAACATGACTAGAACTAGTCATTTTAAATCTGAAAATCCAAGTCAAGGAAAATTAGTTGCCCAAGCAATTGGTGGTGGAGAAGAGAGAGCAAAATTGCTGGTGTAAAGAGTGAGCTAAGGTAACATTGTTTTTGGTAACCTTTGTTTTTTTTTTTTTGTGCTTTGAACAACCATATGGTGTCTGAGTGTCAAATCACAGGTGTTGACTAATTCGAATTCAAACCGGATAGAACTATAATGGACGGCAAGGTTCTACTAAATTTTTAACGATTAATAGAGACTCAACCTCGAAACTTCTGATTAAATTAAAATAATCTCTTACTAATTGACCTACGTGTTTGACATTAATAACCTTTGTTTCATATATATATATATATATATATATATGTAAACATGCTTAAATATTTACAATAGCTTTTACAATTTCACCTCTGAATTATACAGGTCATCATGCTAGTTTTATAATTATTTTTGAGAATGATTTTGAAAATTAAAAAACTGCTTGGAGAGTTTTTCTTAAAAAAATTGAAATTTATAAAACATGAAAAAAAAAACATTTGTTTTGAAAATCATTTGATACAAAAGTTTTATACATAATTTTGTAATAAGTTTAAAAAATAATGAATAGTGATATTTTAAGAAAAATAATAAATACAGAATATAAGTCAAACATATTAATTGTTATAACTTTGAGCTACATTTTAAGAAAATTGGTTAAATCTATTATTACTTTGATTTCATATATTATTAATAATGGCTTTAATTATATAAACACTTAAAACAATTACAATTTTAAAAAGATCAAATGGATTCACTTGGCAAGAACTAAATGGAACATGCAAGGTTTTATGATGGAAAAACAATAACTTTAGTGGCGGTCATATATTTGTGAAAAAGGTTTTTTTAGTTTTTATTTTTTAGCAACGGTTGAGTTAGTAATTGCTGCTAAAATATTTTTTTAAGGTCATAAACTGTATAATTACAATAATATTACCAGTTTTAACCTTATTTTTAAAATAATTATTTTGGAATACACTAAAATAATTTTTATTTTTTATTTCAAAAATAATATTTTTAAAAATTATTTTTTAAATATATCTTTTCCAACACTATCCAAACAAATTTTACTAATTTTTTATTTTTTAAAAACAGAAACCAAGCAATCACTTAAGAGTTGGTGCTATGTGGTGGCGTTTAAAATTATTTGGATATATCAAAACAAAAAAAATGTTTTTCTAATAAGTCATCTTAGGAATTGGTTAAAAAATATTAACTAATGCTGTTAAAAATGTATAAATTATACGAGATTCAATGATTAAGGTTTGAAAAATCGGACCGATCATTAAATCAATAAAGACATTGGTTCAAAATTCATTGGTCTAATCGTGGTTCAACTGTGATTAAACCACTTGTATATGAAAAGAAATTTTGCATAAACTAAATATAAATAGTCAAAAATTATAGAAACACAAATGCGAAAAATTCGTAAAATTATAATTCTACTGTTTATTACTTTTTGATAAGTAATAAGAATACAAAATAATAAACACAAAAAAAAAACTGGCTATTAGCTACGGTTATTTAACCGTGGCAAAATAACATTTAAAACTGGCTATTAGCTACGGTTATTTAACCGTGGCAAAATAACACTTAACTTACTATTTTGCCACACATTTTGTACACATGGCTAACTCTTATTTTGTAGCCATAAAAGCACCAGATATACTGATAATCCCTCCATGTTTTTTTTAGCTCCCTCTCTCTTTCTTTTTTTTTTTAACTTTTTCATATTACCTTTTGGCCTTTTACTTTTCACTTGCCATTTCCATCTCTCTATCCGTGTCGTTCTTCAGCTTCCTCTCTATCTTTGATCACTCTTCTTCTTCCAATTGTGGATGCTTGGTTGAGAGAGACCGATGCGGTGGCACATCTTCATCTGCTGTTTGGATTTGTCCATCAGAGATGCTTGGCTAAAATGGAAAAACCCCAATCCTTCCACATGTAATTTCTTCTTCTCTCTAAAATAGAGAAACCCCAATCCTTCCACCGTTTCTGCTATTTCGTTTTCAAAAGGATACTTCCACATTTTTTGCATGTCATTTTTTATTACTATACGAATTATTTCTAGTTCCACCGTTTCTCCATGTCCATCATCTGAAACCCCTAATAACGCTATATGTGTAAAGTAGGTTCTATTATAGATGCTTTTTCATGTAATCCAAGAAACCTCTGAGTGGCTTCCCTATTCACCATTCTTCTAATTGCTCAACCATGTTTGTTCCTTTATTTTTAATTTTGCATTCTTCAGTTACATGTTTCTAGATATTTATTTGAGTTTTTTTATTTGTGTTCTATATTCTCTTCATTCTTCATCAGATTCGGTATTTGCCTTCAATATTTTGGAAAAAATTATATTTTGGATCAAGTCATGGATAATAATGATGATAATATTAGTAGGAATATTTAGAGATTAGAGAAAAAAGTGTTCTCAAACTGATCTCTACTTAACTTCTCTCTCTGGCTCCCTCGCATTGCTTCTTTAATTTTTGCCAGCTGTCAGAATGAGAATCAATGGCTTTGCTTTTTGCTTTGACCATTACACTACATATATACAGGGAATTTGATCCTAATCAATAGGTAAGTTAAGCAGCTTTTACCATGGAGTAGTTTATTTCGCCCCCTCAATTGACTCATTCATTCCCATTTAAGTTCTTCTGCATAATTATGATTAGCTTGATGGAATTGAATTGAGAGTGATAGTAACAATTTTATAATTGCCTATGGTATGAAAATAATAATAAATGTTTAAGTGATTGATGATATGAAAGAAATAATGATGAAAGGAGTGATGATGAAAGGAGGAGAGAAAAAGTAATGATGGACTTAGGAATGAGAGAAGCAGAGGCTACATACTGAAGATGGCTTCTTCTTGACGATTCTTATTCAAGATTTTTTTTAGATTTTTCAATTGTTTTTAGTTCCATTAGATTTTTTTTCTGTAACATCCCAAATTCTTATATTTATTAAATATAGGTAAATTAATGTTTGAAGGACTATTATGAAAAGAATATTTTTAAAGGAGAAAATTTTTAAGTGGAAATAAAGTGACTTTTCCAAAATTGGAGGTTGGAGAAAAACTAGAGAAAATGTTAGAAATAAATATTGGTATCCAATTGAAAATTTTCCTATATGACCAAGGACTAAATTACAAGGACATAAAAGTATGAAGGACCTATCAAGAATATTAGCTAAGCCATTTAAGATGGCATTTCATTATTAAGCTATGTAACAAGGCCTGCACTTGTGGCTTCATTCCTCTTATCACCGTAGCCTTGCACCAATAGGAGAAGACCACACATCACCATCCACCTTAGCTTTCTCCCATCTATGTGGCACCACCAAAGCTCTCCATTGTGCAACATTTTGATGCTCTCGGCCCCACACTCCATCATGGCAACAATAGACCACACTCTCCACGTTAAGGACAAGAAAGAGAGAAGGCTGAAAAGTTGGTGTCACGACCCGTTTTCTGGGCACATGACCGGCACAATGATGAATATCCCATCACTGTAAGCCTTTCGATAAATTCTACCCATGAGTTTAGTCATTATCAAAATAACCATTCCTGAAGAAAATATATCAAATTTTCTTATTTGAAATTCATAGAGATGATTTGCACATAATAATAGATTCTAAAATATATTATTATGCTGACATACAAACCAAATGCCAAACCCCTGATCTAGATGTCCTAGATGATTACAGAGCAACATAATCTACAATAATAGAGGGGCCTACCCGATAGCGGGAGGGTCCAAAGTGATTTACTCTTCTAGCGGATATTCTTCACTGGCAACCTGATCTGAACAAAAAGGTTGTACAAACAATGTGAGCTTTTAAACTCAGTGAGCAAATCGACCTCGCAATTATTAACAACATATTTAAGATCAAACCAAATCACATTTCAAACAATTCAAACAATTCATACAATTCTAAATCAAGTTCCCAGACATTTTTCGGGTCCCGTCCACAATAAGTGGCCGTTGCCCCATGGCCCCTGCCGTATCCTCCCTTATTTCACCCCTGTCCTCAAAGGGACAAATCTGTAGTCTAACCTTATTTCACCCCGTCCTTAAAAGGACTAATATCATATTCAATATCACGTGGCTATAGTAATTTCATTCCACCCTTATTTCATCCTATGGGATCCCATAAACTTTATTTCCGTTTCTATCAAGATCAAACACAACCACATTACACAATCATAGGCAACCATATGCATCTCATTTCAGGAAAAGTTCACAACAGAATCATATTTACACATTTCAATGTATAACATGAATGCATGAATTTCATGTCACATATATATATAGAGTATACTTTTAATATATACATTAAATAAGCAAACAAGGTAAGGTAGGATCTCTCACCTTGATTCCATACGAGTATCACTTCTCTAAGTCGTTACGGACAAGAGTACACAAATAAATTTCAGTATACCGCTACAGAGATTTTCATGAAAGATTAGAGAAAACAAGTTAGGATTGTTTTCATACAGACACTGTTCATACATACGGTACTATTCATATGTACAGTCACTATTCATATACAAATATTATTCATACATATGGATAATATTCGTACATATAGTCACTATTCATACATACGGATACTATTTTTACGTACGGATACTATTCATACGTACGGTCACTATTCATATATATGGTTACTATTCATATATACGAGTACTATTTATACCAGAAATAAAGAATACAATCTGTAAAAGAGTACACCAGGTAAGTTCCCAGGAAAGAGTGGAGGGTCACACTGGACACACTTAAAAACCAGGTCTTTCCTTAGCCAGAACTTTCCTAGACATGTATTCTTCACAGTTTACATTCTATTTCAGTAATCAGAGAATCAAAATAACATATAAACAGCTAAGGACAGTTTTTCTGATGTGGAAGATCAGCCAAAGCCGCAACCACAGAGCATACTTAAGAAAATAACTTCTAAATTTGAAAGACATAGAAATGGCATAGTATCCTTACCTAAGCTGAAAAGGAAAGGCCCAAAATCTCAGAGGCCTAACATTTGAGTAAGAGAAACTTAAGGAGAGAAGAAGAGAAGTTGAAGGTGTGAGTTTAGAAGTGAAATGGAAGAGCCTATTTATAAGAAAAGTCAACAGTACTATTTATCACTATGCACTAATAAAATATTCAATTTACTATTTATGAAAATGACATTTCTAATAAAATAATCCACGTTAATCATTTACGGTTACTGTGCAAATTTCGGTCAGCGGCTTACTATTGAAAAACTTAAGGGAAAAACTATCATTTCACCTTAAACCTTTAAGTTTCTTTTCAATTCAGTCCTTTCACTTTAGTCCCTGAGGGTATTTTTACACATAAAACGTCATTTTCTCCCACGAACTTCTTTCTAGTTTTCTCTTATGACCAAACCACATCTAGTACTTGACATTTCGATTGTATAAATGAACAGTACCATATACATAAATAGTATTATACGGGTGAATAGTACCGTATACTGAAATAGTAACAGTAGTTTGTAAACAAATATTTATATTTTATTTTTCATGGGTATTACATTATCACCCCCTTAAGAGAATTCGGTCCCCCGAATTCAAAACTCATCTCAAGACTGAAATAAATGTGATTACTTCGTCCATATCTCATCCTTTGCATCTCTTTCTTCCAAAACCTCATCACACCCTTGGTGAGATTTACAAGAACATTATACCATTGACTGTGAATTCTAAACCGCATTATCAATAATTTGCATAAGACTTTTGCCTTTTCTAAACAGCAAGTAATCTCTTCCTCATCAGTTTAATCTTCTCCACAACCTTTTGTACCATAAAGTGTCTCATCCTCATAACCTTTACCAAACTCAAACCACCTAATCAGAGACGAACTCTGTCTCTATGTAAAACCTCAAATAGGTGTCTTCTCAACAGTGGCAGGTGGTCTTTCCAGTTTATACTGAATATCAGAACACAAGCTACCATACACATAGCTTATAACTTTTACGAATACAAGTACCCTACCCGAAGGCATCATTTTGGTCATAGGTAATACTCTTGCCCGAAGGCGATCCTTCTACCTTAAGGCGACACTCTCAGCTGATGGCGTCATATAAAAGGAAAAATCACGTAAAATTATCACATAATTCTCTAGGAAGAACAATCCCAGAAAATGAGTTAAGTAAATAACATACTCCTCATGCATAATTATAAAATAAATATATATAGAAATTTCTCTCACCTCAATGACTCATATAGAGTCGTATCCCTTCAATGCTTAGGGCAAACCCATAGTTCTCTATATATAGGTTCATAAAATACTTATTCAGCATTCCTCGATAGCTCAGAAGTGCAATGAAATATCATTTTAGTAACTCTGCTCAGTCAAAAAGATATTACTATACTATGCTTTAGAATCAAGTACGAAATATAACAAGTCCAATATCTTCTCATTCCTCAAGTTCTTTCAGTAAAATGAATCACTTCAACAAAGAAGATCTAGATACTAACTTAAATTTTATTTCTAGTACATAGATAATTTTAATACGTGAAGCTTACACCAAATGTAGCTTTAGGTAAAAGAAAAATAAATTAAGGACGAGGAGGCTTTTGAAATGCAAAAGGTGCTCCAGGTCTAGAAGAGGAAGGTGCTTCAGACCTTAAGGAGGAAGCTAATCGTTGTAGCCTAGAAAGGGTTTCTGGAGGAAGCGCCTGAGAAATTTGGCGAAGAGCAGAAGTTACTCCGTTCATACAGTCAATACACCTTGCTTGTTGGTCACGAAAATTTTGAGTTGCAAACATTGAATGTCTATCAACTCGATTAGCTAGTTCCCCGAAACGACGGTTTATCAGTTTCTCTTGGTTTTCAAAGAGACGATTTATTAGTCGCTTCTGGTCCTCTGTCTTATATTCCAGGCTCTCTATCTTATGCTCCAGGTTTTCGATCTTACGCTCTAGGAACGCAAGCTTATTTTCTGAGGATGTTGCAGTGCTGTCCTCCTCCAACTCTATTACATCCCTCTTTCTCTTCTTTAGTTCTGGTGACCTGTCTACAGGTCTCTTCCCTTTGTTGTCTCCAAGACTTAGATTTAAATCAAGCTCTACGTTGCCAGTCTCAAAATTCAAGTTGAAAGACTTATTATCGGCCATTGCTCTAGGGATCTCAGAAATAACTTCGAATGAGAAAGGAATGGAGATTGAGAAATAGGTATGTAATGAAAGAAGTTCGCTTGGTGTGATGAGTGGGGTAACGGGCGTACAAGATTTATAGACAACCTGAAGCCCTTGGAGCTAAAGCCACCACAACCTATACGCCGCTCGCTATAAGGTTTACAGATCACATACGTCGCAATGCCAGCAATTAATGTCGGACATGCAAGTAAATAGTAAATATAATTTAATGCAATTAACATAAGTCAAATATTTCCTCAAAAATTTTCGGCTAATCTTGACCTTTCTCAAAATTTTCGACTAACTACGCTCTTCAGTCTGAGATTTTCTCCCTCTAACTTGTTTTATCCTGTAATCCCATATCACGATGTCCCTCTATGATCGGGTAGTCTCATATTAGCCTTATCTTATATTCTAATCGGTGTCTTTACTCTAGACTTACACATAATATATATGTAAATATATATATTTTAAAACAAAGTTAACTGCTTACGGTCGCATGCATTAAGCATTATCATGATGTAAGGAAATCACTGCCTTTCATTTGCCCACGAGAGCATTATATGTAAGTATGTGTAACCATGAAGATATATCATCATCTACACATTTCATTCTATCCAAGTCATTTTGATTTCACATCTCTATGAGTATATGTAGGATCATCACATATTCTCCTTGATCGTAGCCTTCACTCATTATGCATGAATAACATACATACATGTAATTACAACATGATTCAATCAATTATGTATATTATACTCAACTGAAGGCTCTTAAGAACAACACAATAAAACAGAGAAATGTATTTCAGTTCATCATAAAAGCATCCAAGGCAATCTTTGATGGCCATGTTATCAACTTCTTTGAATTTCGGAAAATGCCAACGGGAGAAATGGGAAAACCGAGTAAAATCGGCCGCAAATCCACCGAATACTGACTTTCGTGGTTTTGGCATTAATGCGACGCATTGTTGGTGTGCACGCCTACCCTAGACTTCTGGCTTCCAGCTTGCAGAAATCCATAGGTTGATCGTGTAGGGGTGCGGTGAAAAGATATCTTCTTTGTCTCTTAGTCCAAATTTTTTTCTATAAAAATCATCCCAGCGTTCTCAGTTACCACACCACAAAGAGTAATAATCTCCGAGCCTACAATCACCCAGTATTCCTCTCGCCTCATACTCTTACGAAAATTTCTAAATTTTTGCAAATCATGGCCTCAAGGAAGTACATTGATCTCACAGTAGAGGCTAAGGAAGAAGAGCTCGACTTAAACTTAAGTCTGGGCAAAGACAAGGGCAAAAGACCTTTTGAGGGGTCTCCAGAGAAGAAGAAGGAGAAGAAAATGAAGAAGATCGAGGAAGCTGAGGAGACTAGCACGGGCCATACCTCGAAGGACAAAATTGCCTGTCTAGAGCAGGAGGTGAAAAATCTGAAAAAGATGATAGGAGACCTGGAGAAGTTAACTAAACGCAATCATGCAGAAATGACTTCAAGAATAGACAGGTTCTTCTATTGGTCTACCCAGTGCTTCTGCAATCAACAACAAAGAAGTGTTGATTGTATGAATGGGATTTACACTACCCTCCGCGACATTGCTATGTCCCTTGCTCCAAGGAATGGTCGAGGGGTGATGATACAATACAACCCTCCTAATCCAAGACCACCTCGCTTTTAGATTACTCATACATGAGTAAACTTCTTCTTTTTTTGCAATGTAATCCTTCAGTTTTTTTTTAATGCAAGTGGTTTCTTTTATTGGCTGGTACCCTAAAATAATATAGCTACACAAAATCAATCATGAATTCAGCTTATAAAATCCACCATATAAAAATTTGATCCGACAGCAACGGAATCAAAACAAATAACAACTTTTCCTTGACTAAGTTCAAAAGTGTAGCCACATCTGTCTAAAACTAAAACTGAGAACATAATTCCTAAGAAGAGATAAGTCTCAAAGGGAAAGGAAATGGAAACATCCTACAAGACCTTCAGTAGAGCCGTCTCTCTATAATTGTGCCCGGGTTCACAACGATAGAGGAGGTCCCACTAAGGTTACCTTGCTCTGTAATCACTAAGAGACCTAACAACCATTCCTCTGATACCAACTTTGTCACGACCCGTTTTCTGGGCACATGACCGGCACAATGATGAATATCCCATCACTGTAAGCCTTTCGATAAATTCTACCCATGAGTTTAGTCATTATCAAAATAACCATTCCTGAAGAAAATATATCAAATTTTCTTATTTGAAATTCATAGAGATGATTTGCACATAATAATAGATTCTAAAATATATTATTATGCTGACATACAAACCAAATGCCAAACCCCTGATCTAGATGTCCTAGATGATTACAGAGCAACATAATCTACAATAATAGAGGGGCCTACCCGATAGCGGGAGGGTCCAAAGTGATTTACTCTTCTAGCGGATATTCTTCACTGGCAACCTGATCTGAACAAAAAGGTTGTACAAACAATGTGAGCTTTTAAACTCAGTGAGCAAATCGACCTCGCAATTATTAACAACATATTTAAGATCAAACCAAATCACATTTCAAACAATTCAAACAATTCATACAATTCTAAATCAAGTTCCCAGACATTTTTCGGGTCCCGTCCACAATAAGTGGCCGTTGCCCCATGGCCCCTGCCGTATCCTCCCTTATTTCACCCCTGTCCTCAAAGGGACAAATCTGTAGTCTAACCTTATTTTACCCCGTCCTTAAAAGGACTAATATCATATTCAATATCACGTGGCTATAGTAATTTCATTCCACCCTTATTTCATCCTATGGGATCCCATAAACTTTATTTCCGTTTCTATCAAGATCAAACACAACCACATTACACAATCATAGGCAACCATATGCATCTCATTTCAGGAAAAGTTCACAGCAGAATCATATTTACACATTTCAATGTATAACATGAATGCATGAATTTCATGTCACATATATATATAGAGTATACTTTTAATATATACATTAAATAAGCAAACAAGGTAAGGTAGGATCTCTCACCTTGATTCCATACGAGTATCACTTCTCTAAGTCGTTACGGACAAGAGTACACAAATAAATTTCAGTATACCGCTACAGAGATTTTCATGAAAGATTAGAGAAAGCAAGTTAGGATTGTTTTCATACAGACACTGTTCATACATACGGTACTATTCATATGTACAGTCACTATTCATATACAAATATTATTCATACATATGGATAATATTCGTACATATAGTCACTATTCATACATACGGATACTATTTTTACGTACGGATACTATTCATACGTACGGTCACTATTCATATATATGGTTACTATTCATATATACGAGTACTATTCATACCAGAAATAAAGAATACAATCTGTAAAAGAGTACACCAGGTAAGTTCCCAGGAAAGAGTGGAGGGTCACACTGGACACACTTAAAAACCAGGTCTTTCCTTAGCCAGAACTTTCCTAGACATGTATTCTTCACAGTTTACATTCTATTTCAGTAATCAGAGAATCAAAATAACATATAAACAGCTAAGGACAGTTTTTCTGATGTGGAAGATCAGCCAAAGCCGCAACCACAGAGCATACTTAAGAAAATAACTTCTAAATTTGAAAGACATAGAAAGGGCATAGTATCCTTACCTAAGCTGAAAAGGAAAGGCCCAAAATCTCAGAGGCCTAACATTTGAGTAAGAGAAACTTAAGGAGAGAAGAAGAGAAGTTGAAGGTGTGAGTTTAGAAGTGAAATGGAAGAGCCTATTTATAAGAAAAGTCAACGGTACTATTTATCACTATGCACTAATAAAATATTCAATTTACTATTCATGAAAATGACATTTCTAATAAAATAATCCACGTTAATCATTTACGGTTACTGTGCAAATTTTGGAAAAGTCGCAGGCGACTTACTATTGAAAAACTTAAGGGAAAAACTATCATTTCACCTTAAACCTTTAAATTTCTTTTCAATTCAGTCCTTTCACTTTAGTCCCTGAGGGTATTTTTACACATAAAACGTCATTTTCTCCCACGAACTTCTTTCTAGTTTTCTCTTATGACCAAACCACATCTAGTACTTGACATTTCGATTGTATAAATGAACAGTACCATATACATAAATAGTATTATACGGGTGAATAGTACCGTATACTGAAATAGTAACAGTAGTTTGTAAACAAATATTTATATTTTATTTTTCATGGGTATTACAGTTGGTGTGGGAAAGTGCATGTAATGGTCTCCATGACTATATAGCTCTCGGCCAAGAGCAGAAAACACATTGCTGCACTTGAACCCATGAGAAGTTGGATGATCTGTCTTCAAGCTAGGCAGCCATGGACTTCCAAAAAAGGGCTCATCTCTTCATTCCCTTGCTACCATGCATGGGATCCCAAGAACAAGAGACATCTTGCAGCAAACCATGAAGACACCTCATGTTCTACTGTAGAAAACCGAGAAGTGCAGTTAAGGTGTAAAATGAGAAAAAAGAAAATTAAGCAATCTGATCTATATCTCTACTGCACAGCCACGTAAAGCATATGCATGTTTTATAGCCTTTAGCTTCATTCTTGGCTGCACTAAGAGAGAACCCGAGAGAGAACAAGAGAAAGTTGTGAGTCTGTGCAGAAACCGAGAGCTAAACATGTGAGTTCTTCTCTAATCTTTCTAATCCAAAACCGTAGGCTTCTTTGAGGCTTTTAGGTGCAGTAAAGGGACAACACAAGGTGACATTCTTGGGTATTTAGACACCCTTTACAGTAGCAAGGAAGTGGCATGTTAGTGCAGAAAAACAAAGGAGAAAAGTAAGCTTGGAAATCTTAGGTAAGCTTTAAATCCTTTTTTTTAGGCTCGTATGTGTTTAAGAAATGATTAAACATGTCTTAGAGAGTCCCTAGATGAGTTTGGGAGAGCTATGCAGCAAGAAAAATGGAAAAACATGGAGTTTAGGTGTATGCATGCATGACAGGGACTAAAGTAAACAAATCAAAAGTTTGTAGGAATAGCTATAATTTTGGACAAGACATATTTGTGACCTATGGACTTAGATGAAACTAAGTATGGTCTTAGATCATGAAAAAGATAAGGGGAAAATAATTATTGAGGACTTAAGTGAATGAAATGAAAAGTTGGAAGGAAAGAGTAAAATTTCTGAAAATGTCCAGATTTAGTATATATGGGATTTTAATTAAAATTTGATGGAATTTACCAAATTTTGAAGGTTATTTATATGGTTAAAGTTTGCATTAATGACTAAAGTGAATTAATTCAAGGTTGTTGAAGAAAAAGGAAATAAGTTGGAAATTGGGAGAATAAATTAGGATATTTTTAGCTAATTATATTTATTTAAATTTGGAATTAGAAATAAGATTGTGAACAGTACGTAATTAGTATTTAGTGCATAGAAATTGCATTTAAAAATGAAATAGTATTTTAAGTATTTTATATTAGGATTTTAATAGCTAATTTATTTTATTAACACCTTGGAATAATTTCGAGCGGAATAGATACGAGACAGTAAATTTAGGTAGCCAGTTACATTTAATAAAAGCGCTGTTCATATATTCTTGAAATTTGTTTATATAGAAAATGATTTATTTATGAATTATGTGATATTCAATTCTATGCATTGTTATGTATATATTTGTATTATTATAATACTCATGTGCTAAGGCAGTGTACGCCAAGCATATAGGGTACGACGGTATGCACCAGTGTAAGACTCGTCATAATTAGGGCGGAAGCAGCTATGCATGATGATGCTAGTGTCAGTCTTGCTGACCTTCGGCCACAGGGTATAATTAGACCCTGGTGGTAGGCACTGAGAATAGTGATGATCCTTGGCACTACTTGAGGTAAAACAGACTCTTGGGGTACTAAGACCAATAGATAATCTCTGCATGACAGTGACATAGATGAGTTGAACTGAATTATGGATGGATTTATGAACTAATTTATGAAATAACACGTGAATTGATTTATGAGATGAATTGTAATGAACTTGCTTTTATGATTGGGAATGGTTTTTGTTTTCAAATATTAACTAATGGCTACTGAGATTTCTATGTCTCACGATTTTGCACTGTATTAACCATTTCCAGGTGCAAATCAAAGTGGGAATAGCGGGATTGCAGCAGGGAGTCAGTAGCTATAGCCTAGATTTTATAATTATTGTAAAATAATTAAGAATTAATCTCTAGTGATGTGTATATATGTCGAAATGACAGTGATGTAAGACCTGCGATAATATCGATGGTTCCTAGTTGCTTTTAATTATGGACTTGAGATATTTGAAATTTAAGGTTTGAAAATTGCCTTAATTATTCATAAGGAACCTTATCTTGAAAATCTTTTATGCTGGAGATAGTTTTGTAAAATTTTGAGGTGTTACATTTTCCACCATCATTCTTCTACTAGATTTTTCTAGATTAACTCTTTAACACAACTGTCACATATATCTTGTTGTTTTTCTGTTGTGCATTACTAAACAAAATTAGGCAACTGTAACACACACACTCTCTCACATGTATATAATATATAGCACACATTTCTCTTGCCCCCTTATTATTATTAGTAAACCAACTGACGCAATAAGCTGCTTAATTTGCTCCTATCTTAACAACTCTTGCACTCCACATGTGTTTCATATGCCACATATATACATAACTAAGCAAACATGTTATGATATTGATAAGTTTATCACAAGTAGTGCTAACTAAATTAGCCTTTTGAATTATTATACAAATGTTTTCTTGCCTTAATTTTGTTGGATTAATTGAGACGTTAGACAATCACTTCCTTTAATCCTTCTGTTTTATGGATGAGACAAACCTAACGTTCAGGTCTTTATATCAATAAGTTGCTAGTGATTACTTCAATTCCTGCAATTTATCATACAAAGCTCACACCCAAAAGTTAATTTTTTAAAGACACAATTTATGTTTACTTCTTTTATTTTTGTTATTTCACTTCTCAATAAAATTATGATAAGTGAGTTTTTACTAAAGGCATTGTTTGTGAAACAGGTTATATCTATTCCAAAGAATATTGTTTGACCATAACACTCAAGGGTTTCCTTCCTCATAAGCAGTTTTTATATGGTCCAAGATGAAGAGTCGTTTTCAACTCATTTCCTTGTTATAACGTCATGCTTTCCTAGTTTTTGTGTTGGGGGGGGGGGGCATCAATTGTTCTTTCCTATGTTAAGCTTTTACAATCTACATCCTGAATCTTTTGGCTTAGTGTAAGTGTTGGTTCAAATATTGTATTAATTTCTGTAAATTAGGAGTTAACTTGTAATTAACTTTAGATGTTTACTGTTTTTTTTTCTTTTTTCTTTGGAAGTTTTAGTAATAGTCATTTCCTTTTTCTAGTATCAAGCTAGGTGCATGTGAAGATAACAATACTTAATCTGATTTTTTTTCGACTTTGGATCATGACCGTAATTAATCTAAACTTTCTTTTAGGGGTCATTGTAATTCACCTTTTTTTTGGGACAATTCAAAAGGAAAAAAAAAAGACTTGATAATATATGACAATAGTTGTTTTTTTTAAAAAAATGGAAATGGGGCTTTAGGTCTCCATTTACCCCATTCAGTTAACAGATTGCATATAATGCTAATTAGACAAGTTATAAGCATTGTAAAAGTAGAACTACTGACCCTTTGATATAAAAGTTTGTGATTTAATTATATTATCCCAGATTTTAAATTCAGGAAAAGAAATAGAAAAAATAGGAAAAACGTATCAGAAGATTAGGCATTTGGTGTTTTTAATTTTGTTAACAAATAACATAAATAGAAAAAAAATTAACTCTTTAGTAAACCTAGCTAAGCCCAATTAATCAATCTTAATGCAAATAAGAACAACTCAGGTCCAAAATGAATCTAACCAATCCATAGTTCACTTTAACCCATTTGACTTATTATTAAAAGGAAAAAAAGATGTAAAGTACAATTATGACAATAATAAACAGATTTATTTCTATAATTATTATTAGATAATTAAACTTAAGTTATACCTTGAATAAACTTAAGTTATTTTGCTCTTGTCCATTATGTTATGGCTACCCCAAACCAAGTAGCCAAATGAAAGTAATGTTTATTTTTTATTTTTTTGAAAAAAAAAATCTGCTGGATAGTTGTGGATATTTTCATTTTTTATTGGGCCATCCCTTCTTTGTAGACAAAATTTTCTTAATAATTGATTATTAGTACAGTAAGTTCTTCTTTTCCAACAAAGTAATTTTATTGAATTAGATCATTTTATTGAGCTTGTCAAACTTTATGATGGAAGTTGATAAACAAGATCATTTTATTGGTTTTCTGGACATGTTATGATTGTACATTTATGCTGGCTTTTTCTTTTCATTGGTTTCATTCTTTTTTTAATGTTCTTACAAGAGCTTGATTAGGAAATGGCCTAAATGTTCATTGTTATTGGCCTAATTTTTTCTTTCTTCATTTACTAGATAAGATTTCAGAAAATTTGACTCAAAATCAAGAATGTGCTGCTGCTTCAGGTATCCCTTCAAAAATATATGCTTAACTAGATAATTCATTTGGAAAAGTGTTTGGACCTGATCATTTCGGTCGTGTTCGATGATTAGGAATAGGTGTTTCTCCTTCTACTATCTTTGATTTATTTAGACAAAGTTTTAGTTCTATGAATAGTAATGCTTCAAGCAGTACTATAAATGAAAATCATATTGAAGATTTGAGGAATGAAATGATAACTTTAAAAGAACAACAAGTTGGATATGAAAAGACCCAAGAGGAGCTATCACAAACTTAAACACAACTGTCACAAATTCAAACCCAATTAAGTATATTTTACAAATTTATGCAAGATAAATTTGGTTTTGATTTGCCTACCATTAGCACAGATGTATCACACACTTAAGATTTATATATGGTAGAGTATTGAACCATTACTAGATCTTTTTGTTTAGTATATCTCTTTTTGACAAAATGTATTTTGATACATTCAAGTGTACATTTTGGTATATGACAATTACTAGATCTTTTTGTTTAGTATATCTTTTTTTGACTAAATGTATTTTAATACATACAAGTGTACATTTTTTTATATATTGATTTAGCATAAATGTATCTTCTTTGTAGACATTCATGCATATCTATTTTTTTTAAAAAAAAATCTGTTCACTATTTGACCGTGGCAAACAATCACTTAATTATTTTTTTAAACTGTCAAAAACAATCACTTATTTTTTTTAAAAATAATTATTAGCCACGGTTCAACTTAAATTTCTTTTTATAAAAATAAATAATAAATTATTAGTCACTATTTAATTGTAGCTATTTAAACTTTCGCCACGATTAAGTTATGTTACCATGGTTAAATAAATTGTAGCTAACAAAAAAGTCTATACTCAATTATGTTACAAAATGCGCAATTGTGGTAACACCGTTTTAGCCACGGTTTTAGTGATGTTAAACCGTGGCTAAAGGCCAATTTTTTTGTAGTAAAAATAATAAGAGTGTATTTTGATCTTTCGTAATTCGAACATAGATTACAAGTATGTTCTTCTAATAGGATATGAGTGACTCTCTTACTTTTAGTCTGATGGAATAACACAAAATGAACTCATAGTTTTTACTAAAAGTAAGTCTCTTCATATAACTCAAGAAACTACTACCTTGTCCATCATACTCATAGGTCGACTCATAAGTTGATCTTTTTATAATAACATCACATCACTTTTATTATTTAGAGTTGAATATCTATATAAAAAATATTTATACTAACACCCCAAATCAACTTATAAAATATATCAAATAGGTCCATTAATACAAAATGTAAGTTCAATCAAATAATTGTTAGCGTTAAAATATTAATAATAAAATAAATAAATAAATATAATATATATACATAGATATATATATTAAAATAATAATGCTAGCTGTGTGTGTACACACACACAGATATATATATATATATATATATTGATAAATTAAAAATTTAATATAAAAAGTTAATAAAATTTTCATATTTAAGTCCGTAAGACAAAATCATAAAGGCTCTAAACAAGACATTAAAATTTTTGTACATATTTAACTATAACACCTAATTTGAATAATTTACGATCGTGGAACAAAATTTAAAATTAGTTTCAAAATATTATATTAATAATATCTATGTGTATAATAATATATTAATGCTTATAAAATGTATGAAAAATAACAAACATAAATATGAAAAAAATTTAAAAAACAAAAAATAAAAATAAAACATGTCCATCCATAAAACCATTCAATTTCATCAAAGTTTTTTTTTTAATTTTTAACAGGTTTAACTAATTTTTTTACTAAATTTTCATTAAATTAAACTGTTCATGTGACTAATTTATTAGTTTTTTACTTTAATTGGTTAGTTTCAACCCGACTGAACAGTACATATGATGATTTTTTAAACTACTTAATCTATTACCTAATAATGAGGGTTACCTTGAAAAGACTATCTAACTAATCATTAAATTTTATATAATTAATCATTAAATTTTATATAATTTATACATATTTTTAAAGCATTTAATGTTGTTCAACTAATAATTGTAATTGAGACACTGGGTAACAACATCTATTCTATCGAAATTATTGTCCCCACAACTCATGTACACGAGTTTTAAAAAATAAAATAAGAAGATATTGTTGGGTTAAAATACATATCTCTTGATTTTTGATAAGACACTAAGTGGCCTCATCTTTCTTTTGCTTTTTTTGCTTTGCTATAGCAGACGGTGGAAAGTGTTCAAAACATTAATAGAAAGGAGAAAATGGTTTTCACCCAAAAAAAAAAGAAAAATAAAGGGAGAAAATGGTGGAAAGATTTCAAAACATGTGCATTTAATGTAAAGTTGTATGGCAGCCTCTTCTGTTTAAAATTTAAATCATTCAGCCGAACCGTTTGGTGCAACAAAAAGGTGTAGGAGCATTGGAAATTGCAGTTACCTGACTTCTAAGCTTGAGGACTTCCAAATTCAGAAAAGTAAGACAAAAAGTGAAATGCATGTGCAGATTCTCTTACTAAGATGGGGAGGAGATAAAAGTTCACCACTAATGCCTATAATGTTAAATAATTAGTTTAAAAAAATCTAAATTATTAAAATATTAAAAATAATGTTGTATCACAAGTGTCAAAATTTAGGTATCTGAGATTTGTTATACAAGATAACGGTGAAATTATTGGTGATGTGACACATAGGATACAAGTTGGGTGGTTAAAGTGGAGAATGACATCAGGAGTTGTTTGTGATCGGAAAGTACCAGATAAGCTCAAAGGAAAATTTTATCGTACTGCTATAAAATCTGCGATTTTATATGTGAGCGAATGTTGGGCGATGAAAGGACAACAAGAGCATAAAATTGGAGTAGCGGAAATGAGAATGTTGCGTTGGATGTGTGGTCATACAAGAAGAGATATGATCCGTAATAATCGTATACGAGGGAGAATTGGAGTGACACATATTGAGGAAAAAATGACTGAAAACCGTTTAAAATGGTTTGGACATGTTCAAAGAAGACCATTAAAAGCGCCAATAAAAAAAATTGAACAGATGATTTGAAACCCTGTGAAAAAAGGTCGAGGAAGATCAAGAAGGACACTTAAAGAGGTTATTGAGAGGGATCTTATGATAAATGATATCCCTAAAGAGTTAGCCATTGATAGAGTTCAATGGCGTAGAACGATCCATATAACTGACCCCACTTAATGAGATAAGGCTGTTGTTGTTGTTGTTGTAGTATTAAAATGTTAGTCTAAAAAAATTCAGTAAAAGAGTGACGGTGAAAAGAAAAAAAAATGATGAAATTAAAAATAATTAAAAACTCTAGAAATATGACAATTATTGATGTATGAAGAAAAAACTTGAAGTGTGTAGAAATTTCCTCCTCACATTGTATTGGCTGACATATGGAATCTATAAACAGGCGGCATGATACTTGTAAATATGGATAAGAAAATTAGCCCAAGTTGGTCGATTAGGTCGAAAAATCGGTAGATAAGAATATTAGACCAGATTGGTCGGTTAGGTCGAAAAATTAGTGAGCAGGTTGGTTTATGTGAATCTTGAAAATCATATAGTGTTTAAATCAGTGAAAAGTTGGTCAAGCTGGTCAATTTAAAAAACCGGCCAGTTTCTACAGTTGACTAGTTCAATGATTTATTTGAAAAATAAAAAAAAACATCAGCATCTCATCGCCATTCTCAGTTACCGCCAAAGAAGAAGAAGAACGGGTGGTGGACAGCCGAATGAGAAGAAGGCAGCCGAAGAAGAAGAAGGTTTATGGGACGAAGAAGAGAGAAGAAGAAAAAAGAATGAACACGGAAGCGAATAAGAGGAAAATAAAGAGAGAGAGAGAGAGAGAGAAATCCAGCCACAAAAGAGGAGTCTACAGTGTCTGAAGTTATGTGCTGTGTGAGCTGTGAAATTAATTTGAAAGTGACGGATGAAGTCATGAAGTGTAGAAAATTGGTAAAAGGTACAAGCGTGGGGCCCGAGGCTTGTTTATACTTTATTGTTTTGTTTATTGTTTTGTTTATAACTTTATTCTACAGTATGAAAATTTTTTTAAATTTTAATTTTATTTAATTATTTTATTAATTATAATTTTTATTTTATATAATTTATTTACTAATCATTAATATGAGTTTGTTTGAAAGAATTTATTTTAAATTTATCTGACTTATTTATGACATAAATATTTATGTACGCATTTAAAAAAATTTATAAAAATAGCTTATGACATATCAATAAGCTGTTTTTAACTTATTTTCATAAGCTCTCCAGAATAGCTTATGAAAATAAGTTAAAAACAGTTTATGTGAAGTTTGTCCTCATAAACTCTTCAATTATAAAAATAACTTATATATAAACACTTATGATAAACGTTTATTCTATAAACATTTAAATAAGTTATTTACCCAAACAAAGCCTATGTCTTATATAGTTTTAATTTTATATATATATATATATAATTTTAATATTTTAAAGTAAACTTGTTCAATCACAATTTAAAATGGTCTGACCATTGACCCTTAAATCAGTATCTTCACCAATTCAATAACTAATCTAATTTTTTAATGACTAATCTAATTTTCTAAACTTTGTAAATGATCAATTTTGAATAACATCAATCATTCACCTCTCCCTTCGTCCTTTTCAATCATTCTCTCCCTCTCCCTTCTTTTCATATAATTTCTTCCAATCAATAATCATCTCTTGGCAATTACGAAATTGTCATACACATATACATATATATAATGCAAATTCCATCAGTAGTATTAAAGTTTTGGTTCGAAAACTCCTAACTATATCCCAGCAACTCTATTATAATATCCTATCCACAAAGCCCCAATGGCCTCCGGAGCAAATCCCAATCTAACTACCTTCAATTATTCATAAACTTTAATTTCAATATTTGAAGAAAAAGCTTATGATTTTTAGAGTACAAAAATAAAGACACTATTTATCTCACAAGACTTGTAGGAAGTAGTGCAAGAAGGTTTTCAACAACCAATACCTGAAGAGCAAGCAACATGGATAGTTGCCAAACAAAAGGAGTACAAGCAAATTATTCAAAAAGATGTAAGAGAATTACTCCTCATACTGCAAGGAGTAAGCAACTCAATCTTTTCAAGAATCATGGATGCAAGTAACGCGAATGAAGCATGGGAGATTCTGAAGAGTCAATTTTCAAGGGATCAGATAAGATAATTACTATTAAACTTCAATCTTTATAAAAAGATTTTGATAATTTATTAATGAAGAAAGATGAATCAATTCAAACATTCTTCTCTTATATCTCTAATATTATTAATCAAATTAGAAGTTACGGAGACACGATAAAAGATGAAAAAATCATCAAAAAAAAATTATTAAGATGTCTTTCTTCTAAATATGATCATGTGGTGGCTACAATAGAAGAAGCTAAGGATCTATCAAAGCTCACTCTAGCGAAATTAATGGGATATCTCCAAGCTCATGAGGGGAGAATGTAAAGATTTGAGCAACTGTTAGAACAAGCTTTTCAAACAAAAGCAAATATCTCCAAAAGTAATGGAGATAAAAAAAAAAAAAGACCACAAACAAAATTCTCAAGATAGAGGATCATCTAATTACCATGAAAAGGGGAGAAGAAAAAATAATCAAGGGAGCAAAAATAGATCTAGCTCCTATAGTAATTTATGCAAAAAGAATAATCATGATACAAAAGACTACCAATATAAATGCAAAAGGTGCAAAACGCACACACATCTTGAAAAAGATTGTTGATATTGGCAGAAAGAGAAGGAAAATTTTACAGAAAAAGACCAATCCCTTGATCGAATATTTTATTCTTCATTTTCTACTAAACAACAATCAAGAGATATTTAGTATTTAGATCGTGGTTGTTCAAACCACATGACAAGCAATAAAAATTGCTTTGTCAATTTAAATGAAAATATAAAATCTCAAGTTACACTAGGAGATGAGAAAATTTAAGGAGAGGCATTATTGCAGTAAAAACAAAAAATGGCCAACAAAAATATATTCATGATATTTTTTATGTTCCGGGTCATCCTTAAAATTTATTAAGCATTGACCAATTAATTCAAAAAGGCTATAAGCCTTTTTTTTAATCATGATAAATGCACAATATTTGACAAAAATAAGGGGCAAATTATAACTACTATTAAAATGACCCCTAACAAAATTTTTCCTTTAAATATGCCACTTGGACAATATGCTATGAAATGTGAAAATGTGAATGAAATCACATTATGGCATTTAAGATATGGCCATTTGAATTTTAATCGCCTTATTAAATCAAAAAGATATAGTGCATGGGCTAGCATCTATGCATTTGGAAAGAAAAATTTGTGAAGGATGTATTTTTGAAAAAATGAATATATCACCATTCCCAAAATCATCTTGGAGAGCAAAAGATCTATTAGAATTGGTGCATGCAAATATTTGAGGTCCTCAAGAACCCCCATTCTTAGCGAGAAGATATATTTTCTACTCTTCGTTGATGACTTTATCCGCATGATGTGGGTTTACTTCATTGACCATAAATCAGAAGCATTCAATTATTTTACTCAATTTAAGGCCCTACCAGAAAAGCAAAGTGGCCATCCTCTCAAGATTTTTAGAATTAGTTGTGGAGGAGAATTTACTGATCAAGATTCATCAAGTTCTGCAAGGAGCACGGCATCAAGAAGGAACTCACTGTTCGTTACACACCACAGCAAAATGGTGTTGTAGAAAGGAAGAACATAACCATTTTAGAAATGGCACGAGCAATGCTACAACAAAAACAACTACCAAAATCATTTTGGGCTGAAGCAATAAAAGTATCTACATTCTTAATCGATCCCCCACAAAGGCAGTTCCAGACAAAACTTCATATAAAGCTTGGTTCAAGAGGAAGCCAAGTGTTGATCATTTCAAAGTCTTTTCGCTGTACTGCTTACTCTTATATTCCAAAAGTCAACAAAGAAAAGCTTGACAAAAAAGGAGAAAGATGCATCTTCGTTGGATACAGTGACGAGTCAAAAGGTTATCGTCTTGATAACCCAAAAACAAAGAAATTAATCATTTCAAGATATGTTATATTTAATGAAGGAGCAAGCTGGGAATACAGCAATGAATCACCTAAAGGAGTTCAACACATAAATACTGAACAGGAAGCAAGAGAAGACACAAGCCCAAGCACAAGCTAAAATTTCAGACCAAATTTATCATCAGATTCATCTCTACCAAGATAGATGCGATCATTGCAAGATATTTACTAAACTTGTGATGTTGCATTCTTTTCTTGTGTGCCTAAAAATATAAAGCTGCCAAAGAAGAAGAAGAATAGAGAAAAGCTATGGATGAAGAATCAAGATAATCGAGAAAAATCAAACATAGGAACTCGTGGAGAAGCCAAAAGAAAAAGATATAATATGCCTAAAATGGGTCTACTAGATCAAATACAATGAAGATGGAACAATCCAGAAATACAAGGTCCGACTCGTGGCAAAAGACTATTCTCAGCAACATGGGATTGACTTCAACGAAACTTTCGCTCCAATGGGACGAATGGAAACCATAAGACTTGGACTTGCTTTGGCAGCACAACTGAAGTTGAATGTGCACTAGTTGGACATAGAGTCAACATTCCTAAATGGAGAAATTGAAGAAGATGTATACATAGAACAAACTCAAGGATATGTCATTCGAGGTGAAGAAAACAAAGTGTATTGGTTGAAGAAAACATTATACAAATTGAAGCAAGCACCACAAGCTTGGAATAGTAAGATAGACAAATATATTCTTGATCGAGGTTTTTCAAAAAGCCCAAGTGAGCCATCATTTTACGTGAAAGTACGAGAAGATCATTTTATCATCTTATGCCTATATGTGAATGATTTGATATATACTGGCAACAACACAAGGATGATTGAAGATTTCAAGCAAGCTATGATGAAGGAGTATGAAATGACCTATCTCGGTCTTATGAGATATTTCCTTGGTATGCAAGTAAAACAAAGGCCTGGATAAATACTCATCTCCCAAGAAAAATATACACACAACTTGTTAAAGAAATTCAAGATGAAGGATTGCAAGCCAGTATCAAGCCAATAGGGACAAATGAAAAATTCTCGAAGGAAGATGAAACAGAAAAAGTAGACAAGACAAGTTACCGAAGCCTAGTTGATTCATTGATTTATCTCACAAACACAAGACCAGATATAATTCATGCAGTAAGCTCATGAATGAGCCCAGTAAATTACATTTCACTACTGCAAAGAGAATTCTAAGATATGTTAAAGGAACGAAAAAATTTGACATCTTGTACGAGGCAAAGGAAGATTGAAAATTAATTGGCTACACGGATAGCGACTGGGCAGGCAACGTTGATGATCGGAAGAGCACATATGGATATGTCTTTCTTATGGGATTTAAAATAATTTCATGGTCATCAAAGAAGCAAAAGACAGTTACACTTTCATCCGCCGAAGCAAAATACATGGTCGCAACAAGTGCTGCATGCTAAGATGTTTGGCTTAAAAGAATTTTGGAGAATCTAAATCAACGTGACAATGGTCCAACACTAATTATATTGTGACAACATGTCAGCCATCGCCATGACGAAGAATCCAATATTTCACAGCTACACAAAACATATTGAAATTTGACATCATTTTATCTGAGAGTTCGTAGAACAAGGAGAAATCAAGATAGAATATAGAAGATCAATTAGCTAATATTTTTATAAAACCAATCACCGTGGTGAAATTCATCAAGTTCAAAGAGATGCTTGGAATTATGGATTTTTCTAGAATAAGGGGAGTGTTAAATAATTAATCTAGAAAAATCCAAAAGAACAGTGACGGTGAAAAGGAAAAAAAATATGATGAAGTTAAAAATAATTAAAAACTCTAGAAATATGGCAATTATTGATGTATGAAGAAACAACTTGAAGTGTGTTGAAATTTATTCTCATGCTGTGCATTGTATTGGTCGACATATGGGTTGTATTCGATAAGACAGTTTATAACTTATAAGTTAGCTTATAGCTTATGTGATTAGTTTAGAAGCTCGTTAAAAGTATTCGGTAAACGAACTTATTTTAGTAGCTTATAGTTTATTTTGATAAGTTACTTTGAGTAGCTTATAGCTGAAAGTTTTTTGTTCCTATTTTGCCCTTATTATTTTTTTCAAAATACCCATTATGCCCCTTACTTTATTATATCCTATTTACTCATCTTTTATTATATTTTATTTATATATAATATATTATACATATATAATATTACATATATAAAATAGTAATATATGGTAAACATATATAAAGATATTATAAATATATATAATATATATAATAATATATATAAATATATTATATATGTGAAAATATATTATTCATATATAAATATAATAAAATATATAAATATAAATATATATATATATATATATATATTTTAATGAATTTTATATTTGTGACAATTTAAATTAATTTATTTAAAAACAAAAATGATATATTTATTTATAGTATTTTGGAATTAAAAAATATATACCCTTTTATATCATTTTATACTTTTCAGCTACTTCGACAGTTAATTTTACCAAATAATTCTAATTCAAATAAGTTAGCTTATAAACTATAATTCATTAACTATAAACTATAAGTTAAAAATTAACTTATAAGCTAATTTTACCAAACATGAAATCTTTAAATAGGGGCATGATACCTGTAAATGATCAATTTTGAATAAGATCAATCAATCACCTCTCCCTTCGTCCTTTTCAATCATTCTCTCCCTCTTCCTTCTTTTCATATAATTTCTAACAATCATCATCTCGTGGCAATTACAAAATTGCCACTGCACTATATATATATATATATATATATATTTATTTATTTAGTTAGTTAGTTCAAATTCCATCATATAATGAAGCCCCAAACTATGTGCTACACTTCTATGAAAAACACAGACCAACTACCTCTCCTTCAAGCTGGGTTTCAGCAGCTTTACAATTTCTGCCATCTTTTCTACTTATGGAAGTTTTTTCTTATGTACTTTTCTTCTAGATTTTTTGGACTATATTTACTATGCCTTAAACCACATCCCCTCAAGTTCCTTTCTCACCTCGTTAGACTTATTTTGAACTTTATCTCCCTAGGTCTTGGCCATTATATTGTCCTAAGGAACACTTATCTAATCTAATTTCCGTTTTCACCAAAAAAAAGAAACAGGTGGAGGAGCGTCTTATTAATTAGCTTGTGTTCAAGCTTTTGTATTTTTTTTAAGGATATTATATATACCTTTTGTGAAAGAAAGTGTTGTGAGTATTTTGGGTATATTTGAGGTGTGATTTTGAGTGTTTAATTTATCGACTTTTGTATTTTCATTTGAGTCAAATATATGTGAGTTAGATGAGGGTCAAATAGTAATTAGGTTGGGTTAGATAAATAATTTTGGGTCCAAATTAACACACCTACTTAAAAAATATGTTTAGATCAATACTAATAACAGTTAATTGAAGTGATTTATTACTTGTTTCCTTTGAACAATATGTGTCGAGTACAAATTTAGTGAATATAAAAAATCAGCGATTAAAAAACTTTACACTTTTTGTTAGATTTTAATGATTTTTTTTAATATTAGTGATTCAAGTTTTAAAAATTATATTTATGTAGATTAAAAATAAAAATCAAATTTTAATTTGACATTTTTCTCATTTTATACCTAGACCTAACTTTTTTTTTGTTAGAATATTTGTGGATTGAAAGCAATGGATGAGATGAGAAAAATAGAATTATTTAATTTAAATTTAAACAATTAATTCACTTGCACTTTCCCTGCTCTTTCTCTTCAATTCAAATATACAATCAAATTTTCAATCTTACTGTAAATTGTATTTACTTGTGAAAGATCAAATATTTATTTGTTTATAATAAAAGAGAGTAGAATTTGTTGATAAAAGTCATAAGCTGATCCGTATTAATTAATAAGATATTTTTATTTCTTAAACTTCTTACCAAATTTGTGATGAAAATAAAATAGAATTAATTAGTCAAAGATAACAAGGCATTCATAATATCTTGAAAGGGGACCATAATTAATATCAGAAGGAATCAATCATCTATATAATAGACTAAAACGATTCAACTTTCACAAATTTAATACATAAATTAATGTCTATTCCTAATGATATAATATGAAATCATACAATTACAATTTGTTATTTCTATAATTTGTTAATTCTCTAATTTTGAATTTGATTACTCATGAATTAAAAAATTAAAATTTAACTTTTGTAACCTTCTGATTTGATTACATAAGTAATTAATACATGAATTAATATTGACTTTAATGTTAGCTCTAATGTATTATGCTATAAGTTTTGATGATGACAAATATGTGAGAATTATAGTATGATTTAATTTCTTGGCCCAATTGTATGATTTAATCTTTCTTAGCCCAAATAGTATGATTTAATCTTCTTGACCCAGATGAATGATCTTCTTGGCCCAAATAGTATGATTTAATCTTCTTGACCCAGATGAATGATCTTCTTGGCCCAAATGTATGATTTAATCTTTCTTAGTCTAAATAATATGATTTAATCTTCTTGGCCCAAATGCATGATTCAATTTTTATTGGCCCAAATATATTTAATGCTTTATATATTTATATATAGTAATATAAATTTATTTTTGATAAAATTTATTGGTTGTTTTAATATAATTTGAAAAAGAATGCTTTTTACTGTAGCACTTTTGAAAAAGAAATTTGATTGTTGAAAAAGTATAATAAAGTTTATTGGGTGTTGTAATATAATTTGAAAAAGAATATCTTTTACTGTAGCACTTTTGAAAAAGAAATTTGATTGTTGAAAAAGTATGATAAAGTTTATTGGTTGTTGAAAAAGTATGATAAAGTTTATTGGGTGTTGTAATATAATTTGAAAAAGAATATCTTTTACTGTAGCACTTTTGAAAAAAAAATTTGATTGTTGAAAAAGTATGATAAAGTTTATTAGTTGTTGAAAAAGTATGATAAAGTTTATTGGGTGTTGTAATATAATTTGAAAAAGAATATCTTTTACTGTAGCACTTTTGAAAAAGAAATTTGATTGTTGAAAAAGTATGATAAAATTTATTAGTTGTTGTAATAAACTTTGAAAAAGAATACTTTTTACTGTAGCAAATTTGAAAAAGAATATTGATTGTTGAAAAAGGTTGATAAAGTTTTTTGGTTGTTGTAGAAAAGTTGAAAAATAATGATGAAGCTTACTGTAGCAATTCTGACTAAAGCAGTCACTGTAGCAGCAAGGTTTCACTATATAAAGGGGACTTCACAACACCATTTGTAATCAAGCTTCAATTGTTCATTTCTCATATTATCTTGAGTTTCATTCTCTCTAAATTGCTAGAGAAATATTCTGAACTTAATTTCTGCGTTATCTACACTTTGAGAGTGTCCACCATTATTTTCCTTAAGCCTTCAAATTTAGTTGCTCAAGGATTAGTTCCTTGAGTTAGTGTTTGAGAGAAAACACATTGTAAAGGGGAGAGACACCCTTGAGAAAAAAAAAAGATCTATGTTGTAGTGGTTTGCAAGTACCCGGATTAAACTTGCAATTATAGTAGAAATACTCAAGTGGTATCTTGAGGACTTGATGTAGGCTTGAGATTAGCCGAACCAGTATAAATCTCCGAGTTTGCTTTCTCTATCCCTACTCTATTTTCATTTGAAGTTAATTAATTAATACTTTGCGTTTATATTTGATTTCTACCTCAAGTATTAATTAATTTGTGTAGATTTATATTTACTCCTTAATTCCATGCACTATAAAATTATTCATCTTGATAACACTTTGATTTTCTGAATTAAATTATTATCTTTAGCATTGTCCAATTTCAGAAAATCATTTTAACTTCCAATTAAGTTTTGTGGAAATTTTTATAAAACCCAATTCACCCCCCTTGGGATCCAACCGTTTCTTTCATTTAATACATGAATTAACATTGATTTGATTTTTGCCAATCAATAGTCTTGATTTTAATGCTATAGTTTTTTATTTAAGCAAATTCAATCAAAGTTTTAACACATCCTCTTCAGACTCTCTTTCTCTACCTTAAATCGAACAAAATTTCGCAGCCACACTCTCACATTATAAATGGTCGTGACGAAATTAAAAGTTAATATTTTGTCTTCAAAGATGTTAGATTTAGCCACCTTCCTCCCTTATGGCAGCACACCACCTACCTTGAGATTGATGAGAAGAGAATGATCATGTCATTATCTCAAGGAGATTGTACAAGGAGCTTCATTATCTCAAAAAGTTAATTTCGCAGCACACCACCCGACTTTGGCGGTTGAGTTGACAATTATCACTGGCTTGTACAAGCAGTTTCATTTTACAGTCACTGTGTTGAATCTAGAGTTCAAGATAGAGTGAAGCTTGTATTACAATCTAAACAGATTTTAATTATCTACTTTTTATTTGTTTGTATCTCTTACTATTTTATTAACACGGATCACTATTATAAGTATTAAGTTTTACATTTATGTTGTAAGTTAAATTTGGTGCAAGTATGTTTATAGTGGTTGTATTTTCCATATAAACAATGTGGCAAATTTCATTCCATAATTTATATATTTTTAATTTATATTAATTTGTATTTGCTCTTATTCTCCATCTCCACGTAAATAATAAATAAATGTTCAACTGAAATATACGAGTCAACTTCAATCCAAATTTATTTAATAAGAAATATTGAGTTATTTGCAAACTTTTGTATCTCTAATTTAATAATAACGACCAGGTTGGTGTAAATGCAAAAAAAAAGTCATGATGATGAAAATTAAAGCAATTATTGCCTTAATAATGATAATAATAATAACAACAATAACAAATCAGCCTATAAAGGTACATAAATGATTTATGGTTAAGAAAATTTTTCATATAAACTCAATTTATTAAAAAAATAATTAAATCCATTATAAAAAGTACATCAAATATGTATTTATGAAAAATTATCTATAATATACTTTAAAATATTCTTATAATTAACATTAATTCTTAAGAAGTCATTGTGTGTGAGTGTATAATGCCTTTTTTATAATAATATTTTTCTTAACTAGAAAAGTACTAAAATTTAATAGAGAAATCAAAAGTATTTACATAACACTTTTAGAAAATAAATATGATACTAAATATACCTTAGACAACACCTTCAAATAGAACATAGGTTTATAATAGAGAGCACAAAAAATTTACCTAAATATAGCAATATTATACTTAATTATTAAACTCTACATGAAGAATATGAATAGACTATTTCACCTTTTAACCATTAGAAATTATTAAATTCTACGTGAATTAATAATGAATTTGTGTGTCTTAAATTTCTTTCCAAATTAAAAATTATCATATAGGAAGATTCAAAATTGTTAATTGTATAATTTTTATTTCGATCACATACTTGATAGAAGAATTAATTTTACAATTTGTTAATTATGTAAGTAAATCTTTCTATATTTAATGCACTACCTAATGACAAAGTATTAGATCAAAGAATCAAAATTAGTTAATTCTTTAATATGGGAGTACCGTAATTATATAATTTGGGAATTACATAATTTTTAATTTGAACCCATGATTAATACAAAATTTAATTCTATAATATGTTAATTCTGTAATTAATTCTTTCTAAATTTATTATATCAACTAATGACACAGTATGTCATTATCAATTAAAATTCTCTAATCTAGGATTTAATTGCATGATGGTTGTATGATTAGTATGTGAATTAAAAAATTTAAATTCAAATTTTGCAAAATTGTAATTTGATTACATGCTTAATTAATATGTGAATTAATATTATGTTAATTATGTAATTAAATTTGGAATGCTATCATAATATTAATTATAATAAGAGTTAAAAAGATTACTAAATTCTACGTGAAGTAAGAATAAATTTATTTGACTTTGATTTCTTTCCAAATTAAAAATTATCATATAGAAATATTCAAAATTTTTAATTGTGTAATTTTTATTTTGATCACATGCTTGATAGAAGAATTAATTTAGTAATTTGTTAATTCTATAAGTAAATCTTTCAAAATTTAATGCACTACCTAATAACAAATTATTATGTCAAAGAATCAAAATTAGTTAATTTTTTATTATGGAAGTATTGTAATTATATAATTTGGAAATTATATAATTTTTAATTCAAACACATGATTAATAGAAGAATTAATAGAATTAATTATGTAGTTTGTTAATTCTATAAGTAAATCTTTCTAAATTTAATGCACTAACTAATGACATAGTATCAGGTCAAAGAATCAAAATTAGTTAATTATTTAATGTGGGAGTTTCGTAACTATACAATTTTGGACGCTGTGTAATTTTTAATTTGAACTCATGCTTAATACAAAATTTAATTTTGTAATATGTTAATTATGTAATTACTTCTTTCCAAATTTATTGCACCACCTAATGACATAGTATTACGTCATACAATTAAAATTCTATAATTTAGGATTTGATTGCATGATTAGTATGTGAATTAAAAAAATTTAAATTCAAATTTTGTAACCTTCTAATTTGATTAAATGGTTAATTAATACGTGAATTAATATTGATCTATTAATTATGAATTAAATCTGAAATGCTATCTTAATATTTATTATAATTGAATTTATAGAGATTTTTTTAATATAGAATTAGAAGATACAAATAATATTTATAACTTTTTTCGCATCTTGTACCAAATGTCCATGCAATATTTATAACCTTTGTCAGACGCAAAATATGAATAATCAAGATTACATGTTTTAAATGATTACATGAATAATCATCTCCCAATTACATGAATGATCTATATGGAATAAAGATTTTGTACCAAATGTGGAAAAAAGTTAAACTGTTAAGTACATAAATGATCTCACTCATGTCAAATTCCATCTCGATAATTTCCTACAATATGAAATATTAACAAATTTTCTCTATCATATAATTTCTTTTACTTTCTTTGAAGATAATAAATTTCATTACCACAGAATATAAGAAACTTTTATAAATTTGTCAACCCTGTAACTGAAAATGTCTCTTACATTAATTAAATGTCTATTAAATGTTTCTTCCTTATTAATATTAATATCAATATTAATTTCATATTTAATGAAGAATATAGAAAATCTTCACATATTTATCAACCCTGTAATCAGAAATGTCTCTTACAGTAATTAAATGTCTTTTAAATGTTTTCTTCCATATTAATATTAATATTAATTTCATACTTAATACAAAATATAGGAAATTTTCACAAAGTTGTTGTAATACCCGTTAATTTCGGAATATAATTCGCTTGAGAGTATTTTAGAATTTTACAACGTTACTTTAGTTATTTATTTTGGTCATTTTTAATTTTCATATTTAATTGTTCTCTTTGAATATTATTTATGAAAATTGAGTTAAATGACTAGACTGAATATTTGCACCATGTGGGATATATTCTTAGAATGGTGAAATTCATGGAAAAGTGGTTTAAGAATGATCAATTAATCCATTAATTGTAAATTGACTGGATGGGTTTGGATGTTGGGTTATGGATACCCATGGGTTATTCAATAACCCATTAGAAATATTTAAAATAAAACTTCAATAGTATCCTCTCATAATTCACGATTCTAAAGCGAAGCAAAAGTGAGCAGTGACAATTTTTCTCTCATTTCTTCATCCTCTTCTCAAATCCTTTCCTTGATCTTCAGAATTTTGATTATTTGTTAGGTTCAAAAGCTTTGTAAGGATCAAAGGTAAGCTTTAATCTCATTATTTTCCTTAAATCTAAGTTTATATGGAAGATTAGAGGAGGTTTTGTTCTTGAAGATTTTGTTGATAATTCATGAATCTTAGTTGTTTTAGAGGTTATATTTGAGTTAGGATTGAGTTATAGTCGGATAAGAGATTTGAGATTCTGATTTTGAAACAAGAAAGGAAAGGATGAAATTTTCTGGGAAAGTTTCTGCAAAACTAGAATTTACTGTAGCAACCAGAAAATTTGAAAAAATTTTTCGAGTTACTGTAGTGTCGGCAGTCAACGGTACTGTATCAGTCAACGTTACTGTAACGAACTGTCACTGTAGCAAACTGTTACTGTAGCAATCAGAAAATTTTGCATATTTTTGTGATTTTGTTTCCTTTCTTATGTTTCCTTGTAATATATTTTACTAGGAAATTTTCCTACACAAATTCTAGTGTGGAACAAGGTAAACTTGGACAAATATCAAGGTAAGTGAATAACCTTGCTAAGCTAATTTGATATTACTAGTCAAAGTACAATATAAATTTTATTTACAATATTATTTGGATATTAAGCAATCAATTTTTCATATGACAGTATATGATGATCGGTATATATATATGTTTTTTACAGAAATTCAAAGGAATAAGAGTATGTAGAAATTATTTTATTTCATGGCAATTGTACTATGTGATAAATTCTCACTATCTTATTAATGAGTAAAGATCTACGGGATCTAATACATGAGTTTAAAAGGGTTAAAGTCCGATACTACTCAGTGCATAACGTTGAAAAACTATACGAGTTTGAAAGGGTTAGAGTCCCATACTACTCGGTGTATATCTATGAAATCTTATTCACGAGTTTGAAAGGGTTAGAATCTCATACTACTCGATGTATATCTATGAAATCTTATTCACGAGTTTGAAAGAGTTAGAGTCTCATATTACTCGATGTATAAGACAATTAATTATATGAGTAAATGTGGTATTTGTACTTTTGATATTTTATATAGTACAGTTATTTACTTACTGAGTTTTTAAATAAACTCACACTCCCTATGATTATCTTTTCAGATACAGAAAACAAGGAAGAAGAGTATCCGTTTGAAGATTAGAAGCCCCTTGGAATTATTCTCTATTTCTGTTTGGTGGGATACCAGTACTTATTAATATGGATACTAGGAACGCTCTGTACTTTCTATAGGTCTCCTAGGCTTGCGATGAGATAAAAACATCAGATTATATATGCATATATTTGTTTATCAGATGAATATAATTCTGTCGTATGGAATGAATAATAGAGGTTGAATGTAAGACCTCACAGAATTTATGTGAATAACTCATGTTTGAAAATTTTATTAAATAAGTAATTGTGGATATTGAGATTGTCCAGGATTTTGGGATACCACTGAGGTTTTCCTAAAAGTAATATCTTTTTACATGTTCAATTTTTGGGATGTGACAATTTGGTATCAGAGGAAGGTTCTATAGGTTCCCTATAGAGTACAGAGCAAAGTGATCTTTGTGGGCCCTTCCCTATTGTCATGAGCCGCGGCATGACCATAGGATTAGGTTCCATAAAAGACCTTATAGAGTATAATGTCATTTTATAGATAACTTTTCAGTGGGGCTACTAAGTGATATTTTGTTTATGTCTGAAAATTGTTTGTTATGTGTGTAGATCTTTGACAGATCAATGTTAGAAGGATCTTCTAATAATAATGAGCATATGGGTCCAAGGAGGGTCATAATTCCACCAGTATATGTGCAGGATGATCCTAACCATGGTGATAGTTTACATGCTCAACATACTGAGGGCGCAACTAGTGATCAAGCAAGGAGAGTCGAACTTGACGCTCACATTGATAATGCGACTATTGCACATATGATTAATTTAATGAATGAACGGTTTGACCGATTTGAGGCTTAAGTGAGAGGTCGAGCTGCACAAGCTAACCTGCCAGTTGATCCTCCTATTGTTGAAGCGAAAATTTCACCACCAGCTCAGTTAGCTGTAGGGGGTAATGTAAGGGAGGTAAAAATGTCTGAATTCCAGAAAATGAGGCCTCCTACTTTTTTAGGGGAAGATCCCAAAGAGGACCTACAATGTTTCCTTGAAGATTGTGAAGCAATCTGTGATGCTATAGGGTGTTCTCCTACTCAAAAGGTAGAATTCATTTCCTTTCAGTTAAAGGGTAGGGCTGGTAAATGGTGGAGGAACTGGAAGAAAGCTAGAATTCAAGGCGCACCGCCAGTTATGTGGATGGAGTTTTACAGATTGGTTATGGATGAATTTCTCCCGGCAAGTGAACGATCATCTAGGGCCAGGAATTTTTTATATCTACGGCAGGGAACCATGACTGTTGATGAATATTCAGCTCAGTTTGTTAAATTATCTGAATATGCCCCTGAAATCATTCCTTCTGAAAGGAAGAAAATAGAAAAGTTTGTGGAAGGACTTCGTGACGCCTTATATGATCAAGTGGGTTCTAATATGAACGATTACTCTTCATACTCAGAAGCTGTTGATGTGGCCCGAAGAATGGAAAGGAGGTCAAAGAATAAAGAAGAATATCGACAAAAGAAGAAAGCTAGATATAAGAGATCTTTTGATCAAGGGGAAGACTCAGGGACTTTGAAACCCTTTACTGCATCACAACATGCTCTAGCCACTCTTACTAAGTCATCTTATTCTACAGCCAGTGTGGCTAAGCCTCGTTCAGAGAGCAGGGGTGGTTTTAGCTCTTCTAGTAGAGGAGGTACTCAAGCTAGAAGGGAAAAACCTCAGTGTCTTGAATGTGAAAAGTTTCATTTCGGAGAATGCAGGTTAAACACTGTTGGTACAGGTTGTTTTAACTGTGGACAAAAATGACATTTTATAAGGGAGTGCCCTCAACTCATGACAAGACCAGGTCAAGGGTTTACTTTGCCACCTCGACCATAATCTATTTTTGCTTCTATTACTCGAACACCAACCCCTTCAATAGGGGGTAGTATGGGAAGAGGTTTTGGAAGAGGCCAAGGTGACCGTGGAAAACAAGCTACTGGCAGAGGAAATGCAAGAGTATATGCTCTAACCCGACAGGATGCTCAAACATCCAATGCTGTAGTTACAGGTATATTATCTGTCAATACTTTTGCTGCACGTATTTTGTTTGATCCTGGTTCTACTCACTCGTATGTGTCACCCCTATTTTCCAAGAGGTTTGAATCTAATCCGATTACTCTCAAGGAACCATTCTTGGTTTCCACACCGATGAGAGAGACTTGGGTAGTTAAAACAGGTTATCATTCTTGTAAAGTAATTGTTGGAGGTATGAAAACTGAGATAGATCTTATGATTCTCAATATGTTAGATTTTGATGTGATTTTAGAGATGGACTCGTTATCTTCTTGTCATGCTACTATAAATTGTCGTAACAAGGTTATTTCCTTTAATATGCCGGGGATGAGTAATTTTGTGTTTCAAGGAGATCGAAGTGATGTACCTTGCAACATGATATCTATGTTAAGTGCCAGATGTATGTTGCGAAAGGGATGTCAGGGATTTCTAGCTTTTGTCAAAGATTTAGAAAAGAAAGAACAGAAGTTAGAAGACATACATGTGGTTAATGAATTCCCATACGTGTTCCTAGAAAATCTACCTGGATTACCGCCAGAAAGAGATATTGAGTTCGGTATTGATTTGGTCCCAGACACACGACCAATTTCAATTCCACCTTATCGTATGGCTCCTGCTGAGCTAAAAGAACTCAAAGGACAATTGGAAGATTTGTTGAACAAAGGGTTCATTCGCCCAAGTTTTTCACCTTGGGGTGCTCCTGTTCTTTTTGTGAAAAAGAAAGATGGTTCTATGAGATTATGTATAGATTATCATCAGCTGAATAAAGTCACGGTGAAGAATAAGTATCCTTTACCAAGGATAGATGATTTGTTTGATCAGCTTCAAGGAGCAAAATATTTCTCAAAGATTGACCTAAGGTCTAGATATCATCAGTTACGAATTAAGAATGATGATATACCTAAGACTGATTTTCGTACACGGTATGGCCATTATGAGTTTCTCGTGATGTCTTTTGGGTTGACAAATGCACCAACAGCATTTATGGATTTAATGAACAGAGTGTTCAAATCATTCCTTGATAAGTTTGTAATTGTATTTATTGATGATATTTTGGTATATTCAAAGAGTCATGAAGAACATACTGAACATTTGAGAATGGTGCTTCAGACCTTGAGAGAGCATCAGTTGTACGCAAAGTTCTCAAAATGTGAATTCTGGATGAGTCATGTGACGTTCTTGGGACATGTCATTTCCCAAGAAGGTATTCATGTAGATCCAAGTAAAATTGAAGCAATAAAACAATGGCCTAGACCAACAACTGTGTCTGAAGTACGTAGTTTTCTTGGCTTAGCAGGGTATTACCGTCGCTTTGTCAAAGATTTCTCTAAGATGGCTCTCCCATTGAATAAGTTAACTCGAAAGAATGTTAAATATATTTGGGATGATTCATGTGAGCAAAGTTTCACCCAATTGAAAGAGTATTTAACTTCTGCACCAGTCTTAATCTTACCATCAGGACCAGGGGGTTACTCTGTATTCTGTGATGCCTCAAAGATAGGTTTAGGGTGTGTGTTGATGCAACATGGTAGAGTCGTAGCTTATGGCTCACGTCAACTTAAAAAGCATGAATTGAATTACCCCACTCATGATTTGGAAATGGCGGCTGTAGTGTTTGCCTTAAAGATTTGGAGACATTACTTGTATGGGGAGACTTGTAAAATTTTCACAGATCACAAAAGTCTTAAGTACATTTTTGAGCAGAGAGATCTTAATCTAAGACAACAAATGTGGATGGAACTTCTAAAAGATTATGATTGTACCATCCTTTACCATCCAGGTAAAGCAAATGTAGTGGCTGATGCCCTAAGTCGAAAGTCTATAGGAAGTTTAGCTCACATTGCCACTATAAGGAGGTCTCTAATACATGAACTACAAGAATTAGAAGCTAATGGAGTATTCTTTGAGATCATTGAGTCAGGTACATTTTTGGCTCATTTAACAGTTAGATCATCCCTTGTTGAAAAAGTAAAAGCAACTGTAAAAAACGACATCGATATGATCAAAATCAGAGATAAGGCAAAGGAATGTTTAGCACCAAATTTCTCGGTAGATGAAGAAGGAGTCTTATGGTTTAATGGGAGACTCCGTGTCCCCAACATTGAATCTTTGAAACATGAAATCTTAGTGGAAGCTCATGGTTCGCCTTACGTTGTACATCCTGGTGCTGTGAAAATGTATCAAGACTTGAAACAAGTTTACTGGTGGGAGGGCATGAAACGAGATGTGACTGACTTTGTAGCTCGATGTTTAACTTGTCAGCAAGTTAAAGCTGAACATCGACGACCACTTGGTTTGATGCAAAAACTAGATATTCCTTAATGGAAATGGGAAAGAATCATTATGAATTTTGTAGTAGGTTTACCCCGGTCAACAAAAGAAAATGACTCAATATGGGTCATAGTGGATCGACTTACTAAGTCAGCACATTTTCTTCCTGTTCATACCACTTTCAGTGTAGCAAAACTTGCTCGACTTTATGTTAAAGAAATAGTGAAACTTCATGGTGTGCTAATATCCATTATATCAGACAAAGGACCTCAGTTTACTTTTCGGTTCTGGAAAGTCTTTCAAGAGGCTTTGGGTACCAAAGTGAATCTTAGCACAGCATTCCATCCTCAGACTGATGGACAGTCCGAAAGGACAATTCAGACTTTAGAAGATATGCTAAGAGCTTGTGTGATGGATTTTAGTGGAAGTTGGGAAGATCATTTGTCTCTTATTGAATTTGCTTATAATAACAGTTACCAAGCCAATATCCAGATGACACCTTTTGAGGCTCTATATGGGAGACGATGTCGATCCCCTATAGGTTGGTTTGAACTTGGTGAAACCAAAATACTTGGACCTGAGATGATACAAGACGATATAAATAAAGTTAAACTTATCAGAGAGAAGTTGTTAACTGCTCAGAGTAGACATAAATCTTATGCGGACAACCGACGACGTGACCTTGAATTTGCAATAGGTGACATGGTTTTCTTACGGATCTCACCTGTGAAAGGAGTAATGAGATTCGAGAAAAAAGGGAAGCTTAGTCCGAGGTATGTTGGCCCTTAAGAGGTTATAGACAGAGTGGGTAATGTGGCATATCGCCTAGACCTACCTTCAGACCTAGAGGGAGTTCATCCAATATTTCATGTATCCATGCTACAGAAGTATCTTCCTGATCCTTCTCATGTCATTCAATCCCAAGAAGTTCATTTTGATGAAACTCTCACCTACGAAGAGGTACCAGTAGCTATTCTTGATAGAAAAGTCAAGAAATTACGTACTAAAGAAATTCCTACTGTCAAGATTCTTTGGAGAAATCATTCTCACGAGAAAGCTACGTGGGAGGCAGAAGATGAAATGTGGATAAAATATCCATATTTGTTTGAAACCTGAGGTAAGGTTTTAATTTGGAGGACCCAATTCTTTTAAGGGGGTAGAATGTAATACCCGTTAATTTCGGAATATAATTCGCTTGAGATGTATTTTAGAATTTTACAACGTTACTTTAGTTATTTATTTTGGTCATTTTTAATTTTCATATTTAATTGTTCTCTTTGAATATTATTTATGAAAATTGAGTTAAATGACTGGACTGAATATTTGCACCATGTGGGATATATTCTTAGAATGGTGAAATTCATGGAAAAGTGGTTTAAGAATGGTCAATTAGTCCATTAATTGTAAATTGACTGGATGGGTTTGGATGTTGGGTTATGGATACCCATGGGTTATTCAATAACCCATTAGAAATATTTAAAATAAAACTTCAATAGTATCCTCTCATAATTCACGATTCTGAAGCGAAGCAAAAGTGAGCAGTGACAATTTTTCTCTCATTTCTTCATCCTTTTCTCAAATCCTTTCCTTGATCTTCAGAATTTTGATTATTTGTTAGGTTCAAAAGCTTTGTAAGGATCAAAGGTAAGCTTTAATCTCATTATTTTCCTTAAATCTAAGTTTATATGGAAGATTAGAGGAGGTTTTGTTCTTAAAGATTTTGATGATAATTCATGAATCTTAGTTGTTTTAGAGGTTATATTTGAGTTAGGATTGAGTTATAGTCGGTTAAGAGAGTTGAGATTCTGATTTTGAAACAAGAAAGGAAAGGATAAAATTTTCTAGGAAAGTTTCTGCAAAACTCGAATTTACTGTAGCAACCAGAAAATTTGGGAAAACTTTTTGAGTTACTGTAGCAGTTACTGTAGTGTCGGCAGTCAACGGTACTGTATCAGTCAACGTTACTGTAACGAACCGTCACTGTAGCAAACCGTTACTGTAGTGAACTGTTACTGTAGCAATCAGAAAATTTTACATATTTTCGTGATTTTGTTTCCTTTCTTATGTTTCCTTGTAATATATTTTACTAGAAAATTTTCCTACACAAATTCTAGTGTGGAATAAGGTAAACTTGGACAAATATCAAGGTAAGTGAATAACCTTGCTAAGCTAATTTGATATTACTAGTCAAAGTACAATATAAATTTCATTTACAATATTATTTGGATATTAAGCAATCAATTTTTCATATGACAGTATATGATGATCAGTATATATATATATTTTTTTACAGAAATTCAAAGGAATAAGAGTATATAGAAATTATTTTATTTCATGGCAATTGTACTATGTGATAAATTCTCACTATCTTATTAATGAGTAAAGATCTACGGGATCTAATACATGAGTTTGAAAGGGTTAAAGTTCGATACTACTCAGTGCATAACGATGAAAAACTATACACGAGTTTGAAAGGGTTAGAGTCACATACTACTCGGTGTAAATAGATGAAATCATAAATACGAGTTTGAAAGGGTTAGAGTCTCATACTACTTGGTATATATCTATGAAATCTTATTCACGAGTTTGAAAGGGTTAGAGTCCCATACTACTCGATGTATATCTATGAAATCTTATTCACGAGTTTGAAAGGGTTAGAGTCCCATACTACTCGATGTATATCTATGAAATCTTATTCACGAGTTTGAAAGGGTTAGAGTCCCATACTACTCGATGTATAAGACAATTAATTATATGAGTAAATATGGTATTTGTACTTTTGATATTTTATATAGTACAGTTATTTACTTACTGAGTTTTTAAATAAACACACACTCCCTATGATTATCTCTTCAGATACAGAAAACAAGGAAGAAGAGTATCCGTTTGAAGATTAGAAGCCCCTTGGAATTATTCTCTATTTCTGTTTGGTGCGATACCAGTACTTATTAATGTGGATACTAGGAACGCTCTGTACTTTCTATAGGTCTCCTAGGCTTGCGATGAGATAAAAACATCAGATTATATATGCCTATATTTGTTTATCATATGAATATAATTCTGTCGTGTGGAATGAATAATAGAGGTTGAATGTAAGACCTCACAGAATTTATGTGAATAACTCATGTTTGAGAATTTTATTAAATAAGTAATTGTGGATATTGAGATTGTCCATGATTTTGGAATACCACTGAGGTTTTCTTAAAAGTAATATCTTTTCACATGTTCAATTTTTGGGATGTGACAGTTGTCAACCATATAATTAATGTAAATAACTATGGCTTATAAGTTCCTACTAAATTGAAATTAATATTCTAATTTTTCAATTAAGTCTTTTGGTTATATTAAATTGAATTGAATGTAATTAAATATAATAATTCATATTTAATGCAAAATATCATAAATCTTCACATATTTGTCAACCATGTAATTAAAATAAATAGTAATAGTTTATAATTGCCTACTAATTTAAAATTAATATATCAAATTTCAATTAAATGAATTAATTGAAATAAATTTGCAACTCATTGATGATCAATTAAGGAACTATGTATTAATCGAGATTTGAAAATATACTCCATAGTAATGGAAGATAATAAATAATAATAATAACAATAATAACATCTCAACTTACAAAGGTACATAAATGATTTATGATTAAGAAAATTTTTATACAAACTAAATTCAGAAAAATAATAATTAAATATGATATAAAAATTATATTAAATATTTATTTATGAAAAATTATCTATAACATGCTTTAATATTTTTTTATAATCAACATTAATTTCCAAGAAGTCATTGTGTGAGTTATTAATGCCTTTTTTATAATAATATTTTTCATAATGAGAAAAATACTAAAATCTAATAGAGAGATCAAAAGTATTTACAAAACATTTTTAGAGAATAAACATGATACTAAATATACCTCAGACAACACATTCAGATAGAATAAAAGTTTATAATAGAGAGCACCAAAAATTTACTTAGACATAGCAATATATTATACTTAATTATTAAATTCTACATGAAGAACATGAATAGACTAAATCATCTTTTAACCATTAGAAATTATTAAATTCTATGTGAATTAAGAATGAATTTATGTGACTTAAATTTCTTTTCAAATTAAAAATTATCATATAGAAAGATTCAAAATTGTTAATTGTTGTAATTTTTATTTTGATCACATGTTTAATATAAGAATTAATTCTATAGTCTGTTAATTTTGTAAGTAAATCTTTCCAAATTTAATGCATTACATAATGACAAAGTATTAGATCAAAGAATTAAAATTAGTTAATTTTTTAATGTGGGAGTACCGAAATTATGTAATTTGAGAATTATGTAATTTTCAATTCAAACCCATGATTAATACAAAATTTAATTTTGTAATGTGTTAATTATGTAATTAATATGTGAATTAATATTGACTTGTTAATTATGTAATTAAATTTGGAATGCTATCATAATATTTATTATAATCAGATTTAATTGAAAAGATTATTAAATTCTACATGAATTAATAATGATTTTGTATGATTTTGATTTCTTTCCAAATTAAAAATTATTATATAGAAAAATTTAAAAATTTTTAATTGTGTAATTTTTATTTTGATTACATGCTTGATAGAAGAATTAATTTAGTAATTTGTTAATTCTATAAATAAATCTTTCTAAATTTAATGCACTACCTAATGACATAGTATTAGGTCAAAAAATTAATGTGTGTATTAATATTGATTTATTAATTATGTAATTAAATTTGGAATGCTATCATAATATTTATAATAATTGGATTTATAGAGATTATTAAATTCTATGTGAATTAAAAATGAATTTGTGTAACTTTGATTTCTTTCCAAATTAAAAATTATCATATAGAAAGATTCAAAATTTTTAATTGTGTAATTTTAATTTTGCTCACATGCTTGATAGGAAAGTTAATTTATGTAATTTGTTAATTCTATAAGTAAATATTTTCAAATTTAATCCACTATCTAATGACATAGTATTAGGTCAAAGAATCAAAATAAGTTATTTATTTGATGTGAGAGTTTCGTAATTATGTAATTTCTAATTCGAACCCATCCATGATTACTACACAATATAGTTATGTAATATGTTAATTTCGTAATTAATTCTTTTCAAATTTATTGCATAACCTAAAGACACAGTATGACGTCATGCAATTAAAATTATCTAATTTAGGATTTGATTGCATGATGGTTGTATGATTAATATGTGAGTTAAAAATTTTAAATTCAAATTTTGTAACCTTCTAATTTGACACTAAGTAATTTTTAATTTGAATTCATGTTTAATACAAAATATAATTTTGTAATACGTTAATTTCATAATTAATTCTTTCCCAATTTATTACACTGCCTAATGACATAGTATTACGCCATACAATTAAAATTCTATAATAAAGGATTTGATTGTATGATTAGTATGTGAATTAAAAAATTTAAATTCAAAATTTGTAACCTTCTAATTTGATTGAATGCTTAATTAATAAGTGAATTAATATTAATATATTAATTTTCTAATCAAATCTGAAATACTATCATAATATTAATTATAATCGGATTTATAGAGATTTTTTTAATATGGAATCAAAAGATACAAATAATATTTATAACATTTTTTTGCATTTTGTACAAAAATGTCCAAACAATATTTCTAACTATTGTCAGATGTCGAATATTAATAATCAAGATTATATATTTTAGATGATTACACCAATGATCAACTCCTAATTATACGAATAATCAATATGGAATAAAGATATTTTACCAAACATAAAAAAATTTTAAACTCCTAAGTACACAAATAGTCACACTTCTGTCAAATTTCATCTTGATAATTTTCTACAATATGAGATATTAACAAATTTTCTCTATCATACAATTTCTTTTACTTCTTTTGAAGATAATAAAATTCATTACCACAGAATATAGGAAACGTTTACAGTAACTAGAAATGTCTCTTACGGTAATTAAATTTTTATTAAATATTTTCTTCCTTATTAATATTATATTAATATTTATTTCATATTGAATGAAGAATATAGAAAATCTTCACCTATTTGTCAACCCTGTAATTGAAAATGTCTCTTATAGTAATTGAATGTCTCTTAAATGTTTTCTTCCATATTAATATTAATGTTAATTTCATATTTAATGTAGAATATATGAAATTTTGACAAATTTGTCAACCATGTAATTAATGTAAATAATAATAGCTTATAAGTTCCTACTAAATTGAAATTAATATTCTTTCCAATTAAATCTTTTTGTCATATTAAATGTAATTGAATGTAATTAAATATAATTAATTTATATTTAATGCAAAATATCAGAAATATTTACAAATTCTTCAATTGTGTAATTAATATACTTGATTTAATTATAAATTTTATATTTAATGCAAAATATTGAAGATTATCGCATATTTGTCAATCTTGTAATTAAGGTAAATAATAATGACTTATAATTTCCTACTAATTTGAAATTTATATGTCAAATTTTTATTAAATTTATTAATTGAAATAGATTTGCAATTCACTAATGACCAATTGATGAACTGTGCATTAATTGAGATTGAAAACATATTCCAGAGTAATAGAAGATCTGTTAATAAATTTGAATCTATGTCATTTCTAGATATAGCTTGGAGTGATAAATATGGAAATAGACTTATATATGATGAGATGTCATATGATTGATCTCTTTTAGAAAAGGAGCATCTTGATTTAATTAAACGTTAAACAGAGATCATTCACATCTACATACAGAAGTCACTATTGCTACTAATGCAAACAATGGGGGCATCTTTTTTGTATAAAGATATGGAGGTACTAAAAAAAAATTCTTATGGAAAACATTATCAGCCACATTTAGATCAAAATAGATTACTATCTCAAATGTTGCATCAAATTGGATAACATCTCTCTTACTTCCAAGTGGAAGAACTATTCATTCTCAATTCTGGATTCCCTTACAAATTACTAAAGACTTAAGCTGTAATATTAAACAAGGAGGTGAGACAAAATTAATTATATGGGATAGGGCACACATGATAAATAAAATGTGTTTTGAAGGTCTTGACAAAACTTTAAGGATTTTGATGAGATTTTCTAATAATTAGAGTTCTTTTCAACCTTTTGGTGGCAAAGTCATAGTATTTGGTGGAGACTTTAAACAAATATTGTCAGTCATACCAAGAGCAAGTAGACAAGAGATTGTATTCTCCGCAATAAATTCCTCTTTCATTTGGAATCATTGCAAAGTTATGCATTTGGCTCAAAACATGTGACTCTAGACATTTGAATCAATAATTGATGTTAAACAATTTAAGTCATTTTCTAACTTGGTCATTAGTGTTGGTGAAAGAACTGTGGATTATGAAGATATTGGTGAGTCAAATATTGAAATTCCTAATGACTTACTAACCAGTGTTGTTGATGATCTTGTATCTTCAATCATGAAAAGCACATGACTTAATTTCATGAACAATTTAAACAGTTTGAGTTGCTTCAAAGAAAGAATAATTCTTACTCCACACTGCAAAAAAAAAATTGTCATTAGCCACGGTTTAAATTGTGGCTAATAGGACATTGCCACTATTGGAAAAATTGAGGCAAAATTAGGCATGGGTTTTTTTTATTAGCCACGGTTTTGTCGACTGTGGTAACATTCACTTTGCCACGGTTAAAACCGTGGGTAATGATTTATTTTATTTTAAAAAATAAATTTAATTAACAATTGGCCACAGTTTAAACTATGGCAAATATTTTATTTTATTTTTAAATATTTTTGAGTAATTATTAGCCATGGTTTAAACCGTGGCAAATAATTACCATTTATTTATTTTTTTAAAATATGTATTTACTAAATCAGTATATAACAAAATATGCATATCAACATATCTAACTACATTTATTAAAAAAAATATACTAAACATATATAAGATTTAATGTTAACTACCAAACACTATAAACTCATATACAAGGAGAATAGATGGGACCATTTACCTTTTCCTTCTCAATCTACTACTTCAGTTGAGACAATTCTAATTCCTGATACAATGCATGAACCATTTAGAAAGGTAGTCATAAAAAGTTAGCTTTACAACCATTCTAAACAAACATTGGAATTTGAAAACCACAAAAAGAAACTGAAAATTCACTACCAGCATGGTTTTGAGATGTTTTATCTCTCTTTGGTTTTACGTTTTAGTAGCCTACATCATGATAACACAAAAGAAGCAAAATATTAAGGTCATTAAGAATTGCTAGTCAATATAGTATTCCTAAAAAGATGCATAAAGAACTCAACATCCTAATCTTTGTCAAAATGAGCAGTTTCAGCCTTATCTGGCAAGTATTAAATACAAACATATGGAGAGCATAGTTCAATTCTTCCAAGATTTAAGAGAAGGTTCAACATTTGAAATCTTAAGAAATAACAGTTTTGAACACCAACATGTATTTATATATTCTCTTCTACTGCCTTCTTATCAACCGGAATACACATTAACTAGGAACACCAAAAATATTACAGTTAAGAGGAAGTTTTCTAATTCACAAACACCTTGGTGTATCTTGATCCAAAGATTTATATATATAAAAAACCAATTTTGTACATCAATTTCCATTGGCTGTGTATTAATTAAGCCTAGTTTGAATTGTAACTCCTAATATCCATCATGCATGGCAAAAGTAACAGTAATAAGATATTAGAAGCTATTGAACCTAAAGAAGCATCAATCTATAATAGAAATAAATTTCAAGCATGTATAGAGATGGTCCTAAAGAATAATGTCATTACATACATAATGTGGACGATATGGATCTACATGCAATTAAGTTGAATGAATAACAAGTTCCAAAAAACTTGTAGCTTAATCATCAATGAAATGATATCTGCTTCAAGTCAAGTGTAAGTTGAACATACCACGTGCAGACATTCAAATGCAGTTAAGTACCAAAATTAGAAACAACAACAATACTAACAAACCACAGAAGTCCTAGTTGGCATCCAAAGACACATCGTATAAAATACTAACCAAATGAAGCGATTAATAGTTGCTATTGGAACAACTTGCTTGGATGTCAGTGAGCTCTCACTAAGTGCCATAGGAGTGTTATCTTCAGGTGGATATTTAGAGAGCTCTGCATTACTCATCATCTCCACATCATATCCTGATTCAATATGCATTGCACGTTCCTCAAACCCGTTTCCATTCAATATGCCAAAAGCATGATCTTGAAAACCAGATAGTTACATTTGTGAGAATCTCTAAAAGGCAATAAAAGGAAAAGAATGGAACAATAATGAACAAATTAACTACCAACACTAACATAAGATGTATATCCAAACAATATTTTACAGTTAGAAAAGTAATGCTTCATCTAATTACTTGTAGATAAACGAAGGCAGTAAAAGTTACAAAAAGGACAATTAAATACTTATAATGGGTATTCTGGAAGGAGGCCTTGGTCTCTGAGGTTCCTTTTGCTGATTATCTTCCTTTTTGTGCTCTGTATTTCAGTTTCTCCTTTTTTTGCTATGTATTTCTGTTTCTTAGCAATAAAATCTTTAGTTCTTCTTTGGCAAAATGTTGGTTTCTATCACAATCTCCTGTTACAGTATATGATATTTTTAGATACTCCAAGGGTCTATATTCAAGTAATAACTAAAGTAATACTTAGTGGTCTAAAAGAGACATTAAATCTGACGTTTTGGAATTTTTTGAAGTTCCTTAATTAAGGAATCCTTAGATGTTTATAATTCAGTTCTCATTTATGATATTCTAGTGGTGGTTTGGAATAAATTAAAGGTTTATACATTCTTTGCTTACATTTCTGGAAAGGAGGAATGAGATGCCAAAATATTGACAAGGAATTATTTTCTCAATCTCTATTACCTCCTAAAGACTTCATATATGTGAGGAATCTAAATTACACATGCTGTTTAGACCATAATGATTCAAGATACTTCCAGATTGATTGTAGCATTGTCAATATTGTAAGGTGGGGTCCCTCCTAAGTGGCACCCGCCACTAATATAAAAAAAGGGGTCAAGTTGCAATTTAATAAAAGTTGTAACCAAATTTTGTAATTTACCCCAAAGTCAAAAAAAGGACAAAAATGTTAGGCACAGTCTTTCTTGAAATTAGAGGGGCTGCTGGAGTTGGTGCAGTTGGTGCAGACTGCGCAGAAGAAAATTGAAGGGGTTGGTGAGGAATGACTCTATAAATAGGGTCATTTACCTCCTTCAGAATTCATTTCTAAAATCATTCTAAATCCTCACAAAGGAGAGTGAGAGAAAAATAGAGAGAGCCTTAGAAAGAGAGTTTTTCTAAGAAGAAAAATAGTGAGTCAATTTGTGAGGGTATTTTCACAAATTGAAGAAATACCGTTGTTGTATTTTTTGTGAGTGAGAAATCCACCTGAGGGTGAAGTTTGTAATCCCATTATTATTATAGTGGAAGTTTAAGTGGCCTACGGGTCCCGTGATTTTTACCTCATTTGGAGGGTTTTCCACGCTAAATTCCTAGTGTTATTTTGTCTTTTTAGTTTGGAAATTATCCTGGGCTTGAGGGTATTATTTATTCTTTCAAATACCTCAATTTTCCCAACAAAGTGGTATCAGAGCCAGGTTATTCAAGAATATTGTACAAGTACTATTTATACGTATGAGTACTATTCAAATACCAAGGAAGCGTAACATACCAAGGAAGTTACTTGTAACATTTGGAAATTTAGCATCAGCACAAATAGCCTGGACGTACGGCCTTCACTCTAGTATCTTTGCGCACAGACAAGTCCTTTGAAAATTCTAAGAACTTGGGGCTTTTCTTCACTGCCTCAACAAAGTCAATAATCTCAGACTCAACCTTTTCCAAGGCATTAGCTTTTATTGTTGCAATATACAAAGCAGAGGCGTATTTTCTTGACCCCCCATACAAAGCCAAAGGCACCTACCTACAAAATGAACACAATGCAAGAAGACAAGGCAGAAACTGGTTAAAATTAATGCCGACAACATGAAGCGGAAACAATTTTTAGCATACTTCAATTAGAGAAGTAAACGAACTACAATATACGGTATATCAAATGTTAAAAAGCATTATCCAGAGCTTCAAAACAACACATAAACTAGATTTGTAGCACCTAAAACTCATTTAAAATGAAAAAGAGAGAAAAAATACATACCTGAAATCTGAAAGAAGACAAAGAGAATGAGTGTGCGGAATCAGATTGAAGGTTAACCTCCCCTTTTTAATAATCCTTTTCTTCAATATGAAACCTAAAATCAAAAAAGGGGATTATAAAATCAGAAATAAAAAACATGCAAGAGTAAAAAATACATACTTTGGTGTGCGAAAATAGAGAGAAGAAAATGTCAAAGACATAAAACACTCAATACAGAGGAAGTGTGTGAGTACGAATATGGAGGAAGAAGACAGAGAGAGTGTCGAGGAGGAGAAAAAAATACACAGGAGAAAAGAGAAGCTTGAGAAAATGTATCGGCCTTCATGTCATCTTCTTTGGAGGGATTTCAGAGTAGAAGTTTTGGGAATTTAGGGCTATGCAATTTCTAAAAAGACTTGGGCTCTAGGATTGTGTGATTTATGAGAGAGTTGAATGAAAAAAAAGGAGGGAGTCATGAAAACAAGAAGGAGGGAAATGAAAAAAGTAAACGGCACTTAAAATAGCCATAATTTTAGATGGGCGTAGGGAATAAGGCATCTGACACCTGATTTAGCCACAATTAAAGTAACTGTGGGTAATTTGTTTTTCTTATAGTGCCAAGGCTAAAAGATGTTGATACTATAAATAAATACATATTATTATCTTTACTTTTAGGAGAAGATAACTCAAATTGATAGTATCTGTAAAGCCGATACAAATACCAATACAATGACCAATATCTACATACAATAATTTCTACACAACATTAAATTGTCTGTATTTCAAACTATGAACTAAAGTTGAATATTAGTGCTCCAATAATATTACTTAAAAATATTCAAAATTCAAAAATCAATGGGTTTTTGTAACAGTAGTAGACTGATTGTATTTCAGTTTAGTAAACATGTCATCAAAGCGACAATTATCGTTGGAAAAAATATTGGAAAAAAAGTCGTGATTCTTAGGACGATAAATACTCCATCAGATTCAAAATTGCCTTTTTCAACGTAGAAGACGCCCGTTTTTAATAATATTGTGCTTTGCTATAACAATCAACAAAAATCAAGGTCAATCACTTTTAGCAGTTGACTTGTATCTGATAAGCCCATTATTTACACATGAACAATTATATATGACAATTTCAAAAGTGAAGAGAATAAATTGTTTGAAAATTTTGATTTTTGACAAATATGATAATTTTACCATAACATTAAATGCAGAATGTAAATAAGTTTTTAATAACTTGTGCTAAAATAAATAAATATATAAATTTAAACATATGTTATGTCTATATATTGATGAAATGTTTTTACAACACAGGATCACAACACTATTTATTATTTATATGTTGACTAGTGATTTTTGTACAAAATAAGGTCTAACATAACTATAATTTAATCAAATTTAGACTACACAAATTTTATAAGAAAAATTATAATAGATTATGTAAAAAAAATAAAAATCAGACTGAATTCTTTTTTTTTAATGAGAATATTGAATGCTTATTAATTCATAAATTAAAAAAAAACTTCACAAGAGAGATAATTATTTGGTAATCATTATTTCAATGCTATACACTTCCGAGAATTTGAAATTCTAATGCAGCATGCCTTATTAAGAAAAAAAAAATATAGAAAGTTCAACCCAAGTTAAATTTTTTCACTATTAGATCAACATTATATTACTTTAAAATTTATGTGTATGATAATTAAAAATTATTTTACACAAATTTTAAAATGATCCAATAATAAAAATTTCAATATCTTTAAAAGTTAAACTCTTCATAGAGTTATTCTATTAAAAAAATATGCTAGAAACGGAAAAATAAATAAATAAAAACTAGAAGCTACTTGTAGAACTCCATGATCCAGAAGTTACGAACAAAGCATTCAAATCTGATGCCACTAAATCCAGCAGCAGTGGCCAAATCCAAGAACTCTTGTTGGGATCGCTCTTTGCCTCCTGGGTTCTGAGTCATCATTAGAACGTCCATTTGGGATGTGCTCTTCACTGCAGAACTTGTCTCTGGCATCATCGGAAGCACTGCTTCCACCACTATCACCTTCCCATCATCACCATTAATGGCATTGTAACAATTCTTCAGAAGCTTCACGCACCTCTCATCGCTCCAATCATGAAGTATCCACTGACAAATTCACCCGAACAATCCCGTAATTGAACAAGTCTTGTTATCCAGTGTTCTAAGAGTATCAAATGATTTCTAATACTATTATAATATGTAATCTCAATTTAAAAACAAATCATAACTAATAAATAGTATCTATAAATTTATGTTTTTAGAGTTAAATAAATTTTGTGTTGATTATTTAATATTTCTAAAAGGATAAAATAAAAATCAGGTGCTAATCTATACAATACACTGGCAAGAATAGTGCTGAAAAATAACATATTTTAAAAACAATAACTAATGAGATAAATACGAAAAGCAATATTATTATCAAATTTTATACTTTTTTAAATTATTATTCTAAAGATAAACTTGTTATATAGAAAAAAGTTAAACATTGAAAGACAAATGATTTGAGAATTTGATTATTTATTAAAATAATGTTTACCTTTTATATTTTTCAAAAAAATATTCAATGTTCTTTGAGAGTACTGTTTAACAAGACTCGTTAAATAACAACCCACCTTCATAAAAATTGCATCACCTTTGGGCACGCTTTCAAACATATCTCCTCCCACGTGTTCCACTCCTGCAAGGTCAGTGTATAAAATTTTAAATTTCAAATTTAATTTATACCTTTGGATCAAGCTAAACTTAAGCTTGGATGGAATTCATAATTCAAGTGATATGAATTTAAATTGTTGTAGGTTGAGGGGTCATGGCATTGGTTCAAGTCCTATTGTCATTAGAAAAAAAAAAAAGTATAGAGGTGATACATACCAGGATAAGAAGGAGCATGTTGTATGACGTGAGGCAAGTCAAAATTAATGCCCTTAAGATGAGGGTATTTGGAAGTGATCAAGTTAAGAGTGATTCCTAAGCCACCACCAACATCGACGAGTGTGTTGATATGGTGAAAGCCTTTGTAAGATTCGAGAATCTTCTTGATGACTATAGTGGTGTGATTCACCATTGCCTTGTTAAAGACCTCATTGAACCTCGAGTCCAAGCTCGGATACTCGAAGGCGTGTGAACCATGCGCTCTGTTGAACGCAATACTCCCTTCCAAAATTGCATCTTTCAGGTGGAGCCTACAAAAGTGAATGCACAATTATTTTACTACAAGAAGTTTTCTTCCGAATTTATGGTGTTATTTAAAAAAAAAGGAAAAGAAAAATTATTCATGGTGCTTGGTACAAAGTAGAATTTGAGGTATTATCTCCCAGCTAGCAGAAGGCCTGCCAAATTATTTTCTATGTTGTCTGGGAATTGTAACATTTTGTGAGAAAAATTTAATATATGCCAGCGTTAAGTGAGAATAAATATTAAATAGACACAAATGCCTCGCTTAAATGATTGGTTCCATAAAGTTAAGCATATTCAACGTTAAGTAGTTTGTCCTTTTGAAAAAAAAAAAAAGTTAAGTAGTTTGTTTGAGTTTTTGCTTGCGCTTACGTTGATAAATTTTTTATATTAAAAATTTAGTCTTTAAAAAATATATAAATTAATTATTTAGTCCTTGAATTTTTAATTTTACACATTTTAGTTTCATACAATTATTAATTTAATTTTTCAAAAATACTAAATATACAATTTAATTTTCTAAGAGAATTAATTTACCGAGAGGATAATTTTTTTTTTTTGAATTGGGCCAAAAGTGCAGTTCAACTAATTCATTGATTGAAAAAGATACAAGTCAGAAATAAACATAACTTCTCTTTTATCATGGACTCAATGTTTTTATAACTGGATAGGTTATTAAAGTCGATGAGGTATCAATTTAAGTTTAATGATCTGTGATTAAATTGTGATCGAATCGGTAGTAATTAAAAATAGTAAAATAACTATATAATTACATATCAACATATCATAATTCATATATATTAAAATTTAATATTTAATTACATCAAAAGTGTTTTGACAAGATAATATATTTAAATAAATATTAACAAGTAAACCAACTAATTAAAAAATTTATTATTTATCAGTTATTATTTCATCAATTGACTTTACAATTAGTTAATCTTTAATTTCTTTAACACTTAATTATAAAATAAAAAAAACAGTGTCCAAAAAAAAGTAAAGTGACAAAAAAAACTGATCAAATCATTGACTCACTGGTTGAATCGGTTCTCGACCGGTTCAAACGCTATTCAATTCAAAAGAGTTAAACAGACCGATCCTATAAACAGTTCCCGATTGAACCAGCTGATTTGATTTAGTTATCAAAACAATGCATGTTATGATGAGTACATAATTAATATGTGAGTACATAATTAATATTTTTTTAATAATTTTATTATTTCTCACATTTATGTGAAGATAATTGAACACTTCTGTCGTTGGAAATTAAAATTTTAATTCATGACCTTGCGATAATACCTATTTATGTTATTTTTGTGTACAACAGATAACAGATCTGACAACATATTTGTCTTTAATTAGGTTGTTAAATTTAAAATTTATTTATCTAAATTTTAAGTGATAATTTTTTATAAATATTAAAATTTGAACCGTTAAATTTTAAGTTTAATAGTTTAAAAAAAAATAAATATGTTGAAGATCAGCAGCAAATCTGATCTCGTAGAGCGTGGTTCAGTTAATTAAAACTCAATTCATTTTAGAAATAAATTTCATCGTTCTAATATTTCAAATAAATTAATTTTATACTCAAAGAATATATTGAACTGGGGAAAAAAAAAGAGACTAACCAGCTACCTAGGAAGATCTTATCTTGAATCAAATCCATGAGAGAGCTCAATGACACGCCATCGGCGTTTCGCACAAAGAATCTGGCCACCGGAGCGAGGCCGTACAGCCGCCGGAAGCATCCCGGCCCTTGATTTTCGTCGGCGACGACGGAGCAGAGAAGCACAGAGTGAGATGCGAGAAGCCGGAGAAGACGATCGATCGCGTACGGCGCTTCCGGATTTTTGCAGGAGAGCTGGGACGCGATCTCCACCGCGGACAGGTTCGCTCCGGGACCAGCTCGGTGGATGATGTCAAAGACGCCGAGCTCAGTCGCCGTCTGCATTGACATGGAAATCACAACGGATGTCGCGAGCTGCATCGCGTCGGAGAAGTTCTCTTCCTCGTCGTCGATCTCTGGAGGTTGTTGGTTCCGTTGATTGTTGGCTTCGCCGTTGAGAAGCATGGATGGGGTTTCCTCCGAATGGGCCATTAGCGATTGAAGGGAGAAATCAATGGTTATGAGTTGTATGTGTTTGATTTAGGACAAGTGAGGAGAATTGGTAGATTTATAGGTGAGAGGATCCTCTCTTGGATTCTTCAATATTGTTAAATAGTTGTGGATTTTCACCTATCTAGTAAAATTTATAGCCATTTAATTACTATAAACAATTACGGAGAGAGTAGTAGAGAGAATCTTTTCACGATTTGTTTGCGAATTGCAGTGCGGAGGGTGGTTGTGAATTGGACAAGCAAATAGGTGGGAGAAAAAAAGTGATGTGACAATTTTTACAAAAAATATATTTTCATTTATACGAGATAAGGTTATATATATATATATAATTTTTTTTAAATATTTATTTAGTATTCAAATACTAAATTATAAGAGTCAATTTCTCTGAATTTAAATCGAATAAAATTACAGTAAGATATAGACTTTTTTAAATCGACTGAATATAAATAATGCAGTCACATTTTCAATAAGTAAATTATTACTAATTAATAGTTTCAACAATTAATCCACTAGGTTATGTCGGTGGAGATTCATGTGTGCTTTTTAAACGAATAAATTATTTTAATATTCAGTAAGATGTTTTCAATTTTTATTTAGTAGGAGAGACGCCAAAGTTTGTCACTTTACTGTAGCATTCACCCTCATTTGTTATCTATTATATGTATTAATATTTGAATAAATTTAAATTAAATTAAAATATAAAAGTTTATATATACATGAGAGAATACATACCTTTATTCATACTGGAGTTCATTTTGAGAACAAAATCATAATTTTATGTTAGAGTTTTATATTAATTAAATAGTCTTTATTGTCATCTTAAAAATAAAATTACAGTCTCATATTGTGTGAAAAAATTTCTTATTTGGTACGAAGTAAATTGGGGGATGTTTATATATATATATATATATATATATAAAATGATAGTTTAATATTTGAAATAAGAGAACTATCATTATATATATATATAATTTTACTAAATCTGAAAAAAAAACTAATGTTAATCTCAACAGCATTTATGTGGTATATCCATCCGAATCATACCATAACTTTCCAAAATATCTGACAAATTTTATAGAAAAAGATAACGAAAAAAGAGAAAGACTCTGAATTGATAAAGTCATAAAACGCACTAATAAAGCGGATAAAGTTTCGGGTCGAATGAATCATTCAAGAAATTAATTATAAAATATTAAAAAAAGTGTAAATTACTAATTTGATCTTTAAATATTACAGTTATCTCAATTTAATATTTAAAAGATCAAATATATCAATTTATTTCTTAAAAAAATTGAATTTATATTAATTTAGTCTTTCTTTTTGTCAAAATAACTTTTAATTTGTAACAAAAATTTTAAATTTAACAATAGTAGATTTTGAAATTTAGTAACTAAAAAAATTAAAATGAAACAAATATAATATTTTAGGAACTACATTAAGACATTTAATTTTTTAAAGACTAAATTGTAAAATTATAATCTTTTAAAAACTAAGGCAACAATTTACTCAAAGAAAAAAGAATTGTGGAAATAGGATATATGACGTTAGGCTATAAACTGCAAAAGTAGAAAAGGCACTTTTATGAAAATGGCATTTCTTTTGGCTGTTTTTAAAAAGTTCTTAAATTTAAGAATTGATTCTTATTTCGGTTTATTATTATAGTTTGTCACGTTGACTGTCACGCGTAAAAACGATTCTTATACAAAAAATAATAATAAAATAATTAACTCATAGTAAATGTTGGTGGAGAGTAATAAATGCTAAGGTAGTGAAAAGTTTATTGTGAGACCCATTTGTAGATTCTTAAGAGGTTCACAACTAGAATAGAGAATTATTTAATGTGGTGGGGAGTTGCTTAAATTGATTTGGCACTGTGAGACTTACAATAAAAATTCAAGTGAAGTTTACCACTGTAGAAGTTCTTAGGAACATATCCCCTCCCACATGTCCCACACCTGCAGTAAGATATTATTATAAAATTAAAAATAAAAAGGGATGTCATTTATCAGGCAAAATTTAAGCTAATTTTTTAATGTCACATCATTATTAAGTTAGTTTATGTGGTTGAGGTAAAAATATAAATATTAATTATCTTCTTGTACAAAACAATGGCAATAATTTTTTTTGGTAAAAGATAGGAATTTAAATTAACATAAAAGTGGATACAAGAGATTTAGAGTGTAAATCCCAGTACAGTAATCCCAATGCAGTGAAAAAAAAAAGGTTGCGAAGAAAGATATATAAGTCATAAATAGTAATATTCAACAGCAACAAAAAGCATAGAAGGAGAAAGCCGAAGTGGAGGCGAAGAAGCTTAGTGGTCTGGTTCGTCATCAAGGGTGCCATTGAGCAGAAGCAGGCAAGTATGGTGGATGGTTAGTGGAAGTTGACCCTTTCTTCCTTCTTTTTCCAGAAAATTTGCTATGCTATTTTCCCTTTAGTTGATTTTTGTGATTTTTGAAGTGTCAAAGCTAGTAAAAAGTTAACTGCAGTTCAAGATAATCGAATCCAAAGGGTGAAAACCAATAGAGGACTAGTGAGAAGATAAATTGCTTGACTAGAGTCTATCTCAATAAGGATCTTGCAACTGTTGTCATAATGTAGAGCTAACTTTAGTCCAATAGTAAAGGACCAAAGCTCGGCCTGGATTACCAATCATTTTCCAATATATTTGCTATAACCTAGGATCCAACTATCAAATCTATCTTTGATGCATCTGCCCACTCCAATCATGGAGTTTTGCATTAAACTGTCAACATTCAGTTTAATCCAAATTTCAGGAAGGTTAATACTAAGGGGTTATTTTGGATGGAGAGAGGGTTATTTGGGTGGCAGTTGAGGATAGTGTTAGAGCTGATATTGGTCCAGAGTTTTGTTGCTCTACTTAAGGCCATGTCAGCAGTTTCTTTAGGTTGTTTTGATTGGTTTTTGTGGGTGAGTAAATTTCTGTCATGCCATATAGTGTGTATTGTGTAAAGAAAAATAATGCCCTAGGATATATGAAGGTTTTTGATTTGTTTACAAGTTCAATTCTGCCATAGCCATAAGTTAAAAGGTTCGATGAAAAAATTTGGTAAGGGGTTTAGAATTTTCCAAATTGGTTGAACTTTAGGATAGTCTCAGAGTGCATGAGAAATTATTTCAGTTTGAGTGATGCAAAGAGGGCAAATATTTGTGGGGGTGATATTTCTGTTATTTAGGAAGGACTAATAAACTCACACCAAGCCAAGCCCAATATATTAGCAAAAGCCCACCCTGATAGACCATGACAGCAGAAGCAAATTAACTCAGCAAGCCTCTGTACAAATTTGTTATAGATATTTTATCCTGTTGTATTATTCTATATTATTCTTTCCAGAAGCATTGCTAACCGATGCCTTGTTTATGGATCAATTGCCAAGTGTACATGTGAGCTGTAACAGGTGTAATTCTCTTTCTTTATAAATCGTATTTCCTTCAACAGTTATAGTAAGGTTGCTTCCATTCATTTCTACACACTTTGTCTTGGTATCAGAGCTCTTTGCTAAATGCTGAGATCCATGGCTAATAACTCTTCAAGTTTATCTATGAATTCTTCCGTCATGCCCACAGTAGCCACCACCGCAATGTAGCCACGGGTCTTCCAACCTTAAACACTTCACTGAACCTTTTCACCCCTGTCAAGCTGGACAGGAGTAACTTTCTCCTATGGAAGACTATGATCCTTCCTATCATCAAAGGGAATAAGCTAGAAGCCTTTATTGATAGTTCTAAACCATGCCCAAAGGAATTCATCCAAACAGAAGAAGGTGAAAAGCTTAACAAAAAATATGAAGAATAGCAAGTTCTGGATTAGATCTTGCTAGGTTGGCTCTATACCTCAATAACCACGGATGTAGCTACCCAACTGATAGATTACAACATCAATACACAATTGTGGACCCAAATCGAGGAGCTCGCTGGAGCTAACACCAAATCAAAGGTAATGTGATACAAAGGTGAGATTCAAAGAACAAGAAAGGGCTCTTTGAAGATGCAAGAGTTCCTTAACAAAATGAAAGTGCTAGCTGATAACTTACAACTTGCTGGCTAAAATTTTTCTCAGTTTGATCTTTTCACTCGAATTTTAAATGGCCTTGATAATGACTACACTCCAATAGTGGTTCAACTACTTGAAAAGTCTAAGTTATTATGGGTTGAATTTCAAAATTCTCTCTTAACCTTTGAGAATCGCCTAGAGCAAATTCAAAGTTTTCATAATATTAATCTTAACTCTACTACTGTTAACTTTTTGTTGCTTCTACTAGTAATCATTCTCAAAGAAACTCTAACAGTAGTTTTGATTCCAAAAGTAACAAATAAAAATAACTGGAAAGGATCAAACTCAACCGTGGTAGCAGAGCTCGAGGTAGGGGAAGAACCTCTAATGGCAGACCTATCTGCTAAATTTGTGGCAAGATAGGCCATCTAGCTTCTGTATGTTATTATAGATCAGACCTCAACAATATGGGAAGTGCTCCAAATCAGAACAAAAATTCAACTAATTCTCTATACAATGCCAATGCTTATTTTGCAGCTCCTGAGACTCTCATGGATTTGAGTTGGTACTTTGACAGTGGTGCTTCTCATCATGTTACACACAACCTCAATATACTACATCAGGTTGACAACACTAATGGTAACCTTCATTTGGTAGTTAGAAATGGTCAATCTTTTCCTGTGTCTTGCACTGGAACCACTAAGATTGAACTTCCTTCTAAACCTCTTGTTCTTAAAAACATTTTGCATACACCTCAAATAAAAAAGAACCTAATCTGTCATGACCCCCATACCGGGTCCATGACCGGTACGGACAATGTCTTAGATACACTACCGCAAGCCTAATTCTTTTCCACTCAGACTTTATCATTAACTAGAATTACGATTTATAGATTATAATTACCTGTACATTATGTTGTCCTCAAAAAGAGAAAACCGTTTCAAAAACATCCCACAGCGATGAAAGAAATGGTTGGAACCCAAGAGGGGGGGTGAATTGGGTTTTATAAAAAATTTTCACAAGAATTAATTGGAAGTTAAAATGATTTTCTATAAAAGTACAATGCTTAAGATAATAAATACAATACAGAAAATCAATGTGCTGTCAAGATAAATAATTATAAAGATCAAGGAATTAAATAATAGATATCAATATGCACAAATTAAAGAGTAAGGGATAGAGAAAGCAAACTCGAAGATTTATACTGGTTCGGCTAATCCAAGCCTACATCCAGTGCTCAAGAGACCACTTGAGCATTTCCACTATAATTGCAAGTTTAATCCGGGTACTTGCAAACCACTACAACCACGCAAATTCGATCCGGGCCACAATGGAGAATTTATGAATCCGGGCTCCTCCTCAACCCAAAGCAAGTTCTTCCAACACCGGTACTTGCGAACCTCAACTCAGAATAATATATGTGTTGATCAAAATCAACAATACAAAGAAACTCTCTCTAAAGAGTAGATGAAAACAAATGAAGCTCTAATAACTCTAATGATAAAGAATATGCAAGATTTGGCTCAAGAATGCTTTCCTTTCTCTCAAAGATGATAGAAGAAGTTAATATCACATTGTAGGACTTTGTTCTTACTCAAAATCGTGTATCTAAGGTCATATATATAAGATTTTAAAAAACTAGCCGTTATATAGCCGTTATATAGCCTTTATAATGCTGTACAGATTTTGAGCTTTCTTTAAAAATTCATAACTCCCTCATTTGAACTCCGTTTTAAACAAATAATATATCATTGGAAAGCTCTTGGAGTCTAGTTTCAAATGAGCCAAGTTTTACTCAAAAATTATTTTTCGTTTAAAAGATATAATCAAAATACTGACTATAGGTCAGAACAGAATAATTTTTTATTACAGTAAAATCACCTTTCAGTTTTTCAAACTATATTTTAAATAGTCATATATTTCTCATTTGGACTCCGTTTTGAATAAATAATATACCGTTGAAAAGATCTTTGAGTCTACTATCAAATGAGATTAAGATACTTGAAAAACCGATTTTTTGTTTATGAGATATGATATAAAGAGTGACCAAAGGTCAAAAACTAACTTTTGTAAAACTTCATATCTCACTATCTTTTTGTTCAAAATACTTGAGCCAATGTATGCAAATCTAAATCATTGAGTTGCACAAGTATACTAGCCTATATAAAATATACCTAATGTAAACACATAGGCTATCTTGATACATCCAAGCTTCCAAGATTTCAAATCTTCTAATTCTTCATTTCTTGGAGCTTCATCCTTGCATGTTGTTTTCCTTGAGTGAAGCATGATATTGCTTTTCCTTGTTCTTCAATACAATGCTCACTCTTCTTCTTTTGAACCAACCTATAAAATATATCTTACTTGCAAACCCAATGGTTAGTTTAATAGCATGATTCAATATATGCAACATACATATTAAATAACATAATCATGCTTAAGTACTTGTAGCATATATATGATAATTAATCTTTATATATATTAATGCTACTATTCAAATACATTTGTCATCATCAAAACTTATGGCATATAGCCTTAGGGTCAACAATTTTTGATGATGACAAATCACCACAGAAAAATATGTATCACAAGATAATGAATGCAATGTTATAAGCACGTATACATATTTTTCTATTGTTTCTTCTCCCCCTATTTGACATCAACAAAAAGGTGTAAGGAACACAATATATAGAAGTTAAAGCACATACCTTCTTTAAGTTAGGATGTCAGAAGATGTCAATATAGTATGGGGTAAGGATACATCAAAACTTATCATTGATTTCATTGACATGTAAAAAGAAAATTTTAGAAAAATTTTTCTCATGTCAAATGAAATGAGCCAAAAGATAAAACTTGAAAGAGTTTTAGGCTCCCCCTTAAACCTTGCATAATTTGAAAAAGAATAATGAATAATGAATATCCAATTTTTCAAGATATATTCTTTTTTAAAAAAAATACATTCAAGTGAGACAAAGCTCCCCCTGAATTTCATAACATTTTTCCTTTGAAAAAGATTGTCCAAATCATTATAAAGGAAATTCAGTTTTTGATTGCAGTATTTTGAAGTAAGATTTTTGAAGAAATTTCTGCAATATTTTCATTGAAAATGATTTCTGCTTGTTTATGAAGAGGCATTTTTAGTAAATAGCAGAAAAATTAAACTCTTTGAAATAAAAAAAAACATCATTTGCTGTCATATGATAGAAATATTTACAGCACACAGCAGAAGTATGATATATGGATTAGCAAAGCATGATATAAACAAGAATATTAATCATAATCCATAAATCGAATAATAATATTTTTCAAGATTTCTGAAAAATAATTTCTGCATATATGCATAAAATTATTTCAACATATAGCAAAAGTGATTTAAAATAAGGATACTCAAATCCTTTTCTTTTCAAAACAGATAATACTTCAATATGGCAAAGCAATTTCAGCATTGTGGAAGCAATTCAAGAGATTCACGATATTTTTCTAAAACATTTTGCTTCGAAGGAATTTAGAAACATTTCATCTAAGGAAGCAATATATATGGATTAGTGTAATAAGGTATATTCAAGCATATAGTTCATAATCCATATATGAAACATCAATATTTTTCATCCCTTTTGTTATCTACAACAAAAGAGATCTTTAAAATCTTTTCTTTTCAAAAAGAATGTTGCTTCATATGATAAAACATATTAACATAACAGAAGCATTTTTAAAGTCCTTTTTCAAAACAAATTTGCTTCATAAAGGATAAGATAAATTTCAGCACAAAGGAAGCAATTTATATACCCATTCAAAATGAATTTATATATGTATCTTGAGGATGAGTACATGTAAAAATTTTGACAGCTCATTTTGTATGAGTGCATGTGGAATCATGAAATATTATTCTTAGCCATAGCCTTCGCTCATGATGCATGAATAGCATACACAACATATGTTCTTAGATACATATAATCACAGCATGATGTAATCATTTATGCTCTCAAGAACAACACAACAAAGCAGAGTGATACGGTTCTGAATATCACCATTTTATTAATCCTTAAAATTTCTAATCAAAACAAATTAAATCAGTCGCAAATCCACCGAAAATTGACTTTCGTGGTTTTGCCATTAATGCGACGCGTTGTTGGTGTGCATGCGTACTCTAGACTTCTGGCTTCCAGCTTGCAAAATCCATAGGATGAGCGTGTAGGGGTGCGGCGAAGAGATATCTTCGTTGGCTCTAAGTCACAATTTTCTCTCTATAAAGACTGCCCCAGAGTTCTCAATTATCACACCACAAAGAGTATTCATCTCTGAGCCTACAACTTTCTGACATTCCTCTCTCTTCATACTCCAAAAAAAATTTCAAACCATGGCAGCAAGAAAGTTCATTGATCTCACAGTAGAGGCCAGGGAGGAAGAGCTTGACTTAAACTTGAGTCTAGGCAGGGACAAGGGTAAAAGGCCTTTGGAGGGATCTCAGGAGAATCGAAAGAAGAAGATGAAGATCGAAGAAGCTGAAGAGATTAGTACAGGCCATACGTCAGAAGACAAAATTGCTTGTCTGGAGCAGGAGGTGAAGAAACTCAAGAAGATGATAGAGGACCAGGAGAAGTTAGCTAAACGCAACAATGCGGCACTGACTTCAAGAATAGATAGGTTATTCTATTGGTCTACCCAATGCTTCTGCAATCAACAACAAAGAAGTGTTGATTGTATGAATGGGATTTACACTACCCTCCGTGACATTGCTCAGTCTCTTGCTCCAAGGAATGGCCGAGGGGTGATGATACAATACAACCCTCCTAATCCGAGACCACCTCGCCTGTAGATTGCTCATGCATGAGCAAACTTTCCCTTCTTTTTTTTTAATTATGCAATGTAATCCTTCAGTTTGTTTTTTAATGCAAGTGGTTTCTTTTATTGGACGATACAAAAAAATAATAATAAAGAAAGATAAAAGAAATCAGCTACACAAATTCAGCATAGTATATATATATATATTGAAAAATATATATCCATTTTAAAGATGGAAAGAATTTTCTGACATGGACATATATATATCATCATTTCAAAGCAAAAGCAAGTTACATACATATCAAGATAAAACATATTATAACCTGAGTATGTAGTACAATAATTGAGGTAATATGGATTAATAAGATATAATCAGATATAAATTATAATCCATAAACAATCGTTCATAAGCTATATCTTATACAAAGGATATGACATGTATAATGCTCAAACCATGATGATTGGTATAAAGACAATATCTTTATATACAATGATATGATCAAATATGTAAGATATTAGAGAACAATATATCATTGCAATGAAAGTGTGTCAGTAAAAAAATTGCCAACATAGCCAATTATGATCAAGGAGTATCACTTAATTAAATAGTAAAGTGGTAAAGAATAGAGATACTCATCAATTTTGGCAAACTCTTATTGCTTCTTGAAGTTCCTCCTCAAGATTTTGATATTCTTGTTTTGCTCATTGCTCTTCTTTTGATTCTATCTTCTTGCAATTTTAATGAACTTAATAGATTGATTATTTGCAAGATCCTCTTGAAAACAATCTCTCATAAGATCACTGTCAAGCATTGGTCGATCATTACGAATGAGCTTAGAGGATAGATTTGAGGACTAACTCCTGCAAAACACTTTTGGTGGAGCACTTTGATGTTTAAATCAGTAATGTTCAAATAAATCTCGAGTACTAGGAGCAATATTATGTTCAAGATATACCATATTAATAAAAGTGCTATGCTTTCATGAAATGCAATTTTGCAAAATATTTGATTTCATTGAAAATATTTAAATAAGATTACAGCAAGGATAAATACTATAGGTAGGAGGAATCTTATTGTTGTGAAGACAAGAAAAATGTGCGTGTAATGGAAGCAAGTTTTCATGATGCAGTAAAAAGGATAGTTTGAGCAAAATTTGGAAGAAAGATTTTAGATCAAAACAAAATTTGAATCTATAATCTGCACACCTAACAATTGTTTTCAGATATAGCATGCATGAATATCAAGGATAGATGTAAGGCATATTAGATAACAGACAAAAGCATTAGAGAGCAGTAAACATATCAGTCAAATTTCTTACAATGCATTCCAGCTTATATGTTTACTTGGTCATTGCCTCCTTTTGATGCAAGAGAGTGGAGTTTGAATGATGTAGCCATTGAAAAGTCATTTCCGCTCCTTGCTTCGAGGCAAATCTACAAATTATTCATTTATCTTTGGTACCCAAATTTCTTTGGGTTTGCCTGGGTCATGAGTTCCTTTTTGAACCCATTTCATTTTTACTCCATGAACAAGATTTTTCTTATAAAAACAGGAGTAAGATTTATGTCCTTTCAGTCCACAATAGAAACAAGTGCAAGTTGGACTATTGGACATCTTTGCAGAAACAAAGAAGTTTTTAAACTGCTTTTGGTTTGATTTCTTTTTAGAAACAAGACCAACTTTGTTAATTCTTCTTTGTTTCAAAACTGAGGTATTTAAAATTTCTCTACCTTGAGAGAGTTTTGCAAGTGTGTTTTTAAGATTATCATTTTCCTTTTTCAAAGAATCACACTTGGTACAAAAGCAATTTTTGTTGGTAGAGATATTTGTTTTTAAAATCAAATTCTCTTATTGCAAAGTTTTGTTTTGATTTTCAAAAACAAAATTCTCTTCCTTGGAAATAGAAAATTCATTTTTCAATGTTTCCAACTCATTTTCAAGAGAAGAGTTTTTCTGTTTTGAAACATTTAGTTTCTTTGCAAGTATAAGAGATTCTTCATGTAAATCATCAAAGGCATCTTGTAATTCTTCAAAAGAGTAGTCAAATGAATTTACCTCATCTTTATCTCTGGCCACAAGACAAGTGTTGGCTTCTTCATTTGTGTTCTCCTCATCAGAATTACTATTTCTCCAAATGGAAGATAGGTAAGCTTTCTTTGATGATTCACCTTTTGGTTGTGGTTTCTCTTTTTCTCCTTTTTCTTCTTCGTCTGCCACCTTGGTGATTTGAGATTTTCCTGTAAGTTCAACACCAAGAGCTTGCAATTGATTAAGCACAAGTTGTATCTCATTAATGATTTTGCAATTGTTCATTTGAGCAATTTCAAGTTCATTAATGAAACTTTTATACCTTAATTCCTCAGTAATAAGATCTTCCTCATGTGCAACTTCAAGAATTTCCCACATTTCTTTTACAGTTGCACAGTTGGAGATTTTGAAAAATTCATCTTGACTCAATGCACAAGAAATAATCAATTTTGCCTTAGTATTGAGTTGCATTAAACTTCTTTCAGTATCATTCCATTCACTCTTAAGTTTTGGAATGCATTTTCCTTGTTCTTCCTTGACAGGCATACAAGAACCATTTTCTATAACATCCCAGAGTTTATGGTCTACTGAAATTAAAAACATTTTCATTTCATACTTCCAATATTGAAAATGATTAGCATCAAAAATTGGAGGTTCTGTGAAAGAACAATTTTTAGAAATAAACCAATCACTATATCCAACCATGCTAACTCTTAGACGGTTAAGTCTTTAAACAAGAGCCCAAGCTCTGATACCAATTGAAAGAAATGGTTGGAACCCAAGAGGGGGGGTGAATTGGGTTTTATAAAAAATTTTCACAAGAATTAATTGGAAGTTAAAATGATTTTCTATAAAAGTACAATGCTTAAGATAATAAATACAATACAGAAAATCAATGTGCTGTCAAGATAAATAATTATAAAGATCAAGGAATTAAATAATAGATATCAATATGCACAAATTAAAGAGTAAGGGATAGAGAAAGCAAACTCGAAGATTTATACTGGTTCGGCTAATCCAAGCCTACATCCAGTGCTCAAGAGACCACTTGAGCATTTCCACTATAATTGCAAGTTTAATCCGGGTACTTGCAAACCACTACAACCACGCAAATTCGATCCGGGCCACAATGGAGAATTTATGAATCCGGGCTCCTCCTCAACCCAAAGCAAGTTCTTCCAACACCGGTACTTGCGAACCTCAACTCAGAATAATATATGTGTTGATCAAAATCAACAATACAAAGAAACTCTCTCTAAAGAGTAGATGAAAACAAATGAAGCTCTAATAACTCTAATGATAAAGAATATGCAAGATTTGGCTCAAGAATGCTTTCCTTTCTCTCAAAGATGATAGAAGAAGTTAATATCACATTGTAGGACTTTGTTCTTACTCAAAATCGTGTATCTAAGGTCATATATATAAGATTTTAAAAAACTAGCCGTTATATAGCCGTTATATAGCCGTTATAATGCTGTACAGATTTTGAGCTTTCTTTAAAAATTCATAACTCCCTCATTTGAACTCCGTTTTAAACAAATAATATATCATTGGAAAGCTCTTGGAGTCTAGTTTCAAATGAGCCAAGTTTTACTCAAAAATTATTTTTCGTTTAAAAGATATAATCAAAATACTGACTATAGGTCAGAACAGAATAATTTTTTATTACAGTAAAATCACCTTTCAGTTTTTCAAACTATATTTTAAATAGTCATATATTTCTCATTTGGACTCCGTTTTGAATAAATAATATACCGTTGAAAAGATCTTTGAGTCTACTATCAAATGAGATTAAGATACTTGAAAAACCGATTTTTTGTTTATGAGATATGATATAAAGAGTGACCAAAGGTCAAAAACTAACTTTTGTAAAACTTCATATCTCACTATCTTTTTGTTCAAAATACTTGAGCCAATGTATGCAAATCTAAATCATTGAGTTGCACAAGTATACTAGCCTATATAAAATATACCTAATGTAAACACATAGGCTATCTTGATACATCCAAGCTTCCAAGATTTCAAATCTTCTAATTCTTCATTTCTTGGAGCTTCATCCTTGCATGTTGTTTTCCTTGAGTGAAGCATGATATTGCTTTTCCTTGTTCTTCAATACAATGCTCACTCTTCTTCTTTTGAACCAACCTATAAAATATATCTTACTTGCAAACCCAATGGTTAGTTTAATAGCATGATTCAATATATGCAACATACATATTAAATAACATAATCATGCTTAAGTACTTGTAGCATATATATGATAATTAATCTTTATATATATTAATGCTACTATTCAAATACATTTGTCATCATCAAAACTTATGGCATATAGCCTTAGGGTCAACAAGCGATACGTTTATACAAGGTAAAGTGTCCTACCCAGTTATAGAGCCTTTCTAGAATTTCATAATTACTTACATAGACATATAATCCTACCTAAGATGATATCATACCCCAAACAAAGAGGGGTCTTCAAAAAAGTGCGCCTCTGGATAATGGGATTCGCCATACCTGAAACTGTGGGAGGTGAGTCTAAACCACAAGACTCACCATAAACCCTACCTATTTACCAACACAAGGCATATATATTGCAAAATTAATGAAAAACAATAAATATAAAATATAATTCTAGACAAACAGGTTCAGCATGCATCCAAATTGACTCTTACTAGGCTACATGCACTTAATCTGAGTTTATTCTATTCGAGGTAAGGAAAATCTTTTACATCCTTTAACTTAGCAATGTCTCGTCATTTAGTAATTGGAATAATCCTCGTATATAAGAATACGATCACACAATCCACTAAAACCATGTCAACACATAGGTGGTAGCCAATCGACTCCTTAGCAACTCAATGACTACAACGCACCGGCTATGTGCGTGCAGCAACATGAGACCAAGAAAGTTGAAGCCCAACCGTATTACAATAGCACAGAAGTCGAAGGCCTATCGATTTCCAAGCAACTCACGACCACAACATATGGGCCTATACTGTGCGTGCAGCAACGCGAGACTAGGGATATCAAAGCCCAACTGTATATATATATATATATATATATGTGTGTGTGTGTGTGTGTGTGTGTGTGTGTGTGTGTATGTATATATATAACGTACAATATCCAACATACATGTTTGCATGATATGCTATACAATCACAATTTATGACATCTATAAAATCTTTTATATTATATTCAAGGGCACATGAAGCATAATACAAGTGCTTTCACATTCTTGCAACTACACTTATCTCATTTGCATTTCCAAATTAACCATTGTATTCCCATCACACTCATCCACACCACTTAACACCAAAGCAACAGTACATATAATCACATATAACATAATAACACAGTCACGAAATCAATGTATATGCAATTTAATCATAATGAATATACTTTATATACTTGCACTTCATTCCCATATGTTTTCAGAATTTCATTTTGAGTAATTTCTTATCACCTCATATGAGACAATTACAGTGTCGTTACTTATAATGCTCTAGTTAAATACATTGCTCTTTCTCAAGTTTACATTACATTTTCACATATCATAGAGACCTAATACATTTGCTTGATGAGAATGGTTACAAGAACTTTCTCTATCAAGAATATTTTTTCTCCTTTCTAAGAAAGAGCCAATTATTCTACTTAACTAAGCACATTCAAGCCGAAACAGAAGTGAATAGATCTATAGGCTGCAATTAAGCAAATATTAGGCACTCCTCATTTTTATTTCATTTATCATATTCATACATAGGTTCTAAAATCTCCTCTTGATTAATATAACGACATGATACTCATTAACTCATAACTATTCGTGACAAGAGTGATTTCACATCACTACAAAAAAACTATGATTTAATGTCAGTTATTTTTAACTATTAGTGTCAATTATGATTGACATTAAAAGGTCTTACGTCAGTTATCATGACTGATGCTAGGCTCAGTGTCACGACAAATATAGCGTCAATTATGGCAACTGTCAGAATGATTGATATTAGATCGAATAATTAGTGTTAGTTACAACTGACACTAAATTTTGATAAAAAAACATGAAATTTTGCCTTTGGTGTCATTTATAATTGACATTAGTTAACGTTAGTTTTAAATGACTCTAAATATAGCGTCATTTATGACTGACGCAAGGTTTAGTTTTAGTTATAACTGATGATATTATTAAGCATTTTTTTTGCGTCAGTTAGAACTGAGGTTAAATTTAACGTCAGTCTCAACTAATGTTGATATTAGTCTTTATATCATTGTTTATTCAATTTTTTGTTTTTGTTTCATTATACAATGGTCTAAATTACAATATTCATACACAATTAGCAAATTCTCAAAGAATAAGTTTCAAACAGATATTTAATTGATAATGAAACTATCTTATACAATATCCAATATGAAATATATACTAAGTCTTAACAAATGCATGTCAATACAAATAGAGTAATCAAAATATAAGGTCTAATGTTCACTAAGACAAGTCATGACTAGCTCTATAAGATCTTCTACTTACTGGTAGTGTTTTTTCTACTCTTCACTTGTCTGAAACTTGTAAATATAAAAAATTTAAATTAAATATAAGTTCTAAATAAAAAAGCTTAAATTTAAAAGTAAAACTTGTAAATAAATTATGTATTATTTTCATATATTATAACATTCACATTAACAGAAAAATGATTTTTAACATAGGCAAAAACAAGAAAAGATGTAAAGGAAACCAGCTTAATATGATCCCCTTGATATCACAAAATTAAAGTAATAGAGAGTATGAAATGTAAAGAAAATAGAAGAGGAAAGACACTTACCTCAACACAACTTGGGAGAGTTCGTGTTATGACAAAAGCAGGTGAAAGAGAAAGAAACAGGGGATACATGTCAAACAATTTGCAAAAGGGTGAGGCATTGTTCATGGCAAAGAATTAATGGAAGTTCATACTAAAAACCATTAGTAAACTAAATCATACAAATAAGGTAAACAGCCAAAACAATGAGAATTTCGACAAGAAAAAAAATTCAGGGAACAAGCACTATCACCTCTAGGTCATGCAATGATTCAAATATAAGGCAGCAGAGAGGGTAAAACACCTCATATTGTTGTAGCATTGGTGAAGCACCAAGAGTCAATACATATATTACAATGGATGTCATGTTTTTTCTTTCTAAAATCTTAATACTGAAATAATTTTGTTAAGATGAAGCAAGCAAAGAGAACAAACAATCCTCCACAATATTACAAGGTATATGATGCATATGGTCCAAAGAATAAATACCAGGAGTCCAGTCAATGATGTAAATCTTGATAAAACCAATGGAAGCTTCTTAAGCGATAAAGTAATAACAAGTGAACCCTCCAATATGCTATTATGGATCTCATGAAAAATCCTTTCCACCCTTTGAAAGAGAATATGTGGATAAAACAACAAATAGCAAAGGTGTAACATCCCAAATTCTTACATTTATTAAATATAGGCAAATTAGTGTTTGAAGGATTATTATGAAAAGAATATTTTTAAAGAGGAAAATTTGTAAATGGAAATAAAGTAGCTTTTCCATAATTAAAGATTGGAGAAAAGCTGGAGAAAATGTCAGAAATAAGTTTGGATATCAAATTGAAATTTTCCCTTGAGGACCAAGGACCCACTGACAAGGACCAAAAAGTTGGAGGGACTTTGTAGAATTTTAGCAAGACCATATTAGTTGGAAATTCTGATGCTTATACCTAAGTGTTTTACGTGGCTCTTCTTCCCTTCACCTAGGTTTGTACCAATAGGAAGATGCAACATGTATTCCACTTTGAGAAAGTAAGTGTGAGTGTTGGGAGAGATTCCATGTGCAGCAGAAATCCATGGGAACTCTCGACCAGAACATCATCATAGTAACACACACTCTCACACACGATAGAATTTGATGATCACCACATGAAGCTCTCGGCCACATCTCCTTTTGGCAACAGCACATCGTGATACAACACTTGAACCCGTGGAAAGTTGGGTGACCTGTCATGGAGTTGAGTAGCCACAAAAGTCACTAAGGAAGGATGTTTTATTCCTTACACCCATGAGCTTCCTCCTTTCTGCAATTAGCACCTTGAAGCATGTATTAAGGAATCTAGAAAACTGAGAGGAAGAGTGTGAGGTTCTTCTGCCCTCAAACTGTGGTTTTCCTTGAGGATTTGGAGTCCTACCCGTGAGCTTCAAGAAGGAATTAGCATACTAGAAAAACCTCTGTTTTACTACACCTAAAACAGAGGAAAGCTGTGGGAAGTTGAGTAAATTTGCAAGGTTCTTTCTTACTCCAAAGAACAAGCCATCTTTTCCAAACTTGGTACTGACCAAAGGGACATTTTAGTAGAGGAATTTGAGGTCCCAAATGCACTTTCACAGCATCAAGAGAGTATCAAGTATAGTGCAGAAAATTCAAGGAGAAAAGTGAACTTGAAATCTTGGGTAAGCCTTGAATCCTTTCTTTTAGGTATGCATGTGTTTTAGAAATGATTAAACATGGCTTGTAGTGTCCTTAGATGAGTTTGGGAGAGCCATGCAGTAAGGACAATGGAAAAACATGGAGTTTAGATGTATGCATGCATGATAGGGACTAAAGTTAAGAAAATCAAAAATTTGTAGGAGTAGCTATAATTTTGGAACAAGATATATTTGTGACCTATGGACTTAGATGAAACTAAATGTGGTCTTAGATCATGAAAAAGATAAGGGAAAAATAAATTTTGAGGACCTAAGTGAATGAAATGAAAAGTTGGCAGGAAAGAGTAAAATTTCTGCAAATGTCCAGATTTAGTGTATATGAGATTTTAATTAGAATTTGATGGATTTTACCAAAATTTGAAGGTTATTTATATGGTTAAAGTTTGTATTGAGGACTAAAGTGAATTAACTCAAGGTTCTTGAGGAAAAAGAAAATGAGTTGGAATTTGGGAGAATAAATTAGGAGAAATATAGTTAGATATATTCATTTAAATTTGGGACTAGAAATAGGATTTCAAATAATACGTAATTAGTATTTAGTGCATAGAAGTTGCATTTAAAAATGGAATAATATTTTAAAGTATTCCATATTAAGATTTTAATAGTTAATTTATTTTATCAGCACCTTGGAATAATTTCTAGCGGAATCGGTATGAGATGGTAAATTCAGGTAGCCAGTTACATTTCATAAAAGCATTGTTCATATATTTTGAAATTGTTTTATACTGAAAATGATTTATTGATGAATTATGCAATATTCGACTTTATGTATTGTTATATATGTATATGTATTATTATGATACTCATGTGCTAAGGCAGTGTATGCCAAGCATTTGGGGTACGACGGTACGTGCCAATATAAGACTTACCATGGTTAAGGGTGAAGCAGCTATGCATGACGATGCTAGTGTCAGTCTTGCTGACCTTCGACCATAGGGTATAATTAAACTCTGATGGTAAGCACTAAGAAGAGTGATGATCCTTGGTACTACTTGAGGTGAAAAAGACTCCTGGGGTACTAAGACAAGTGATGATTTCTGCATGACATTGGCATAGATGAGTTGAATTGAATTACGAATGGGTTTATGAATTGATCTATGAAATGATATATAAATTGATTATGAGATAAATTATGATGAACTTGCTTTTATGACTAGGAATAGTTCTTGTTTTCAAATATTAACTACTGGCTACTGAGATTTCTATGTCTCATGATTTTGTGCTCTATTAACCATTTCCAAGTGCAAATCAAAGTGGGAATAGCGGGGTTGCAGCGGGGAGTTAATAGTTGTAGCCTAGATTTTATAGTTATTGTAATATAATTAAGAATCGATCTCCAGTGATGTATATATGTCGAAATGACAGTGATGTAAGACCTACGATGATAACGATGGTTCCTAGTTGTTTTTAATTATGGACTTGAGATCTTTGAAATTGAAGATTTTGAAAATTGTCATAATTATTCACTAAGGAACCTTATCTTAAAAATCTTTTAGGCTGGAGATAGTTTTGTGTAATTTTGAGGTGTTACAAAAGGCACTTACTAGCTTTGAATAAGTGGATCATACTGGAAATAACACTAACGGGTGCAGGCAACATATAGGTTTAAAATTAATGTTTCCAAAAATATTTTCAATTCAAAATTTGAAAATTTTATCACCTGAAACCCATGTTCTAAAAACTGACTCTTTATGAGCTATGCCCATAGGAATCAGCAAAATCTCAGTTAGAGTTGTAAATTTAGTAAAAGCCCTGAGGAGAAATTCTTTCCACAATATTAGACCCTTCTCCTCAAACTCAAGGTACTCACAACTGCATGAATTGTTGCAAAAAGGTGTCCCATTTATCTCATATAAGCATGAAACCAAATAATTCCCAAAGCTAAAATACATTCTCCCTCAATTCTAAATCTAGTATTATTAAACCATAGAGCAGCCACATTCCTTTATAGGTTTCCTAAATTTGCCCCATATCTCTTAAAATAAAATATGAAACATCAAAGAATATAAATAGTAGTTTAAATCATACCAAAGTCTTCCTTCACCATTCAACTAATGAATTTAAAACTTTTCAATAGTTGCCCCACATCTCTAATCTCAAAATAAAATATCAGAAAATATGATAGAGTAGTGAAAATCATACCAAAGTCTTCCTTCGTCATCGACATATGAATACAAAATTTTTTCATTACTATAATAGCATTCATGAATTGCATATATGCCGTATATTCATCCCTACATATCCTGTTCCATAGATATGCTTGGGTATCTTTGCCGTCCAAAGCCAAATCAATTGCCAACAGAATCTGGAAAAATAATATCATTTGAAAAATTTCTATAACATGTTGTCAAGAAGCAAATTTCTATGAAATACTTGTTGCTAATAAAATCTTCCTCACGCAGGCTTTTAATTATATCATTCCAAAATGGAGCAAACATAGCTGCTGATGCTTTATCATTATTATGAGATTCCTGCATAAAACCAACCCCACATGTATAACAAAACTACATACCTAACCACTTTACCCATAAAAAAAGAAAAAGAAAAATGAATGATATTGATATCTAACATCTTTATATACATTTTAATCCCTATCTTGGTCTATTTTCATTTTCATCTATGGAAATTCTCCAATTTTATTACACTTTGTGATTTATTGGGTCTAAATCAATTTTGGATGGAAAATGAATTATTTTCATAGTTTATGACTTAAATTATTAAAGACTCAATTTAATCCATTTGGCTATTTTACAAAAAATTTATTTTGGAGATTTCTTGCTGATGTGGCATTTTTGGGATGAGTAGGATGCTGACTTGACACTCTTTTTTGCCAACCTGATGATATGGATGAGTGAGGCCCTCATTTCAGATTTATCTAGCCCTTTTTGCCATGCATGTAGCTACCTCTTCCTCAAACTTTGCTGGAAATGGAAGCTTCCCTTCTTATACTTTTTCTACACGAAGAAAGCATTTTCTATTGCCCTTAATTCATGAATTTGCATCAGCATTTCAGACCTTTTTTTGCAACTGCAGAATAGCCACACTTTAGCATCTTTTGACAGTCAACTTGAGGGCATCTATGGCAGAATATTCCTTAGGCTTTTTGGTGTTAGTTTTGTAACACAAAACTTATTTTGAGCTGCTATAACTTAGAAAATTCATAGGTCACTTTTCCTCTGTCTTTTTCTCTACTATTTTGGTGTTTTTGCTCTCATGGAGGACTAAATTCCCATTGTAATTAGTTACTAGGAACTTGAGATGTTGTAGCTTGAACTTTCAGTCTAAGATAAGTGTTTTATTCTCCATTTCATCTCATTTTCGTTTCCTGTTCTGTTCTTGTGTTTATGTTGATGCTAAATTTTGATATGAACTTGTAGAAGCATAAACAGATATAAATTTGAGATATAACCTTGCCTCACTAATTGGGAAAGTAAGTAAAACAAAATGGCTAGGTTAGATGATATGTAACTTGATTTGATTGAGGTCTTTTGAAGTTGCATCTAGCTATAGATTAATGAAGTTCTTCTTGACTATGGTTAGAAGCATTATAATTCTGGAGGTTCTTCTAGATTTTTTTCCTAAAAACCAAATGGCGAAATGAGAATAAGACTAAATCAATAAGTTAAGTAGTGATAGTTACATTTCCATAGATCCTAGTGGCTGATTTCATATTCTCTTTTACTGTCAATCTAATATGTTATTGTACTGCTGCTGGTTTGTTGCTGATTTGCTACTGTTTTAATTCTCTTTTATGCTTCTGTCACAACCAAACCCCTTATTTATGTATTTTATTATTAGTGTTTGAGTTTTGAGAACAATTAGTTAGTGGTTAGAAGTGAGACTCCTTAAGTGAATACAATTTGGGGATTTCTATATTGCAAGATTGCCACGAATTCAATTTTGGGCGATTTAGTATTGTAGTGGCGTGAACTACATATAAACAAACATTAACTTTAAGCTGAGTGCAAGCATATAGAAGAAAAAATAAGTTAAAACAAAGGAGTATAAGACAAAGGTTTTGTAAATATGTCAGCTGGCTGTTCTAAGGAAGAAACATAACTAATTATAATTTCCTTATTTAACACATTGTCTCTAATAAAATGCAGATCTATCTCATGACCAATGAGATAAGCATAAAGTGACATAGCATAAAGGTTTGGCGTGGGCATACACACTCATGTACAGATACAAAGCTGACAAAAAAAGTATATAGCTAGATGTTCTTATCAACAGGCACAAACTATGTGCAATGAAACATATAACATGCTCAGATGCTATCACTAGATAGTTAGTAATTCTGTACATATACAGGTTCTGGTATAATTGATGAATTTAGAAATTTTAACATGTATATCAAATAAAGTAAGCTGACTTTGCACACACACACATAAACATAAAAGTAAGTTTAAGAGTGTGAGTGACTTATAAATGTTTACACACACAGTCAAGATTTTTGAATAGGCAAGGTATATGAGATCATTGTGTTTATACACAAGTTCTTGCAGTGTCTTGGGCTATATTACCATAACTGAACTATCTAACAACAGAGCAAACAACACAAGTATAGAAAGAATAACATATGTACACGAATAGATTAGCATTTACACTAGCACTTATATTATACTCCTTTATTGTATAAAATCAAAAGGAAAGCAATTAGTCAAATCATACAAAAGGAATACACTAAATATGTGGTTCTCTTTCTTGAAAAATCAAGAGAGGGATTCAAGAGCTACCTCAATATCCATATGAGAGATCTTCCATGATTGTGTCATTGTACCGTTTCCAAGATCTTCTTTGTAGGGTATGTCATTACCTCTTGATTGGAAAAGTATGTGATTACTTCTCTAAACTAATGGTTGCCCCCATAATATAGTACTATAGGGTAAGTCAAGCCTAGTTGTTTTACACACAACACAACCATTTAACTAGTCATCAAACTATTTTAACAGACAGTGTTGTAATATAGGAGATCACATGGATATAAATAATGTGATGTAGCAAAAATCTAACATGTTGAAGTATTCAATTCTAACATTACATCCAATACATGTTGGACATAGCAACAACTCCTTTTAAAGTGTCAAGCTTTTATTTCATTAATGAAAATGTACTGCAGCTATCGACCATTACTGACTATTCTGCAATGTGTACCAGGCCGAGCAACTCTAGATTATATTTAAACATAATCTAATATATAACATTTTATTTTTTTAATATTTCTTATATTATCTGCTTGGGAAAAAATCAATCAAACTAGCAAAAGACAACTAAAAGAGCTAATTCCAAAATCACATACATATATAAACTCAAATATCATATACACTTAAATTAATTTTTTCATTAATTAACTCTTTATCAAACCTCTAGACATAAAATATTTTTTAAATCAATTTATACAACTGCCTTTTCATTTTGTTAAATTTCACTAATGTATGCAACATTGATGCACACACTCACAATCAAAATCCAAAGGGAAAGAAAAGAAAGCAAAAACAGAGTCGTTGAATAATGAAAAAGGAGAAGAAGCTCTGCTATTTTTAAGACTTGTATTAAGCAGCACAGCCTCCACAAGCATGTAAGGAGGTTTTTAAGGCATACCTAAATAAGCTTTTGAGGATGTTAACAGCAACGCGCAAGCACTTAACAAAGAATGCATAATGAACAGAGTAGTTTTAATTTTCTGAGTATTCAGAGATGATGAAAACAAGAATTCAACTTAAAATAGAGATGATGAAAACAAAAATATGAAAGAATTCAAAACCTAGCTTAATGAAAACAAGTATCCTTCCATATAAAACAACCATCATTAGTAAAAAAATTTAGAGACGATGAGAATCAGAGACGGAGATGAGAAACGAACCAGTTGTGACCACGAGATGATGATGAGGGAGATGAGAAAAGATAAAACTGGTGACCAGATGGAGACGATGAGAACGAGTGACCACGAGAGACAGAGACGATGAAATGGAACTGAGAATATCATATGAAGGTGAGATGTAAAACTATAGGGTTTGAGATCTGCGACGGTCGACGGAGATTATGGTGAGTGACCAGATGATAACAGAGATGATGGTAATTGACTAGATGATGGCGATGGAGATATGGAGAACTGGAATGATGGAGATATGGAAAACTGGAGTAGACAATGTGGAAGAAGAAAAAAGAATCAAAACTAAAATAATTGGGAACCAGGGATTTGGTTATTTTTTATATTAAATTAATTTAAAATATTTAATTATAAAATTATTAAAAACTTAACATTTTAATATTATTTTTTAAAAAATATTTAGTGTCAGCTATAATTAATACTAAACAAAATGGTGTTAAATATTTTAAAAATATTACATTTTGTATGTTTAACGTTAGTTTTTAATAATTGGTGTTAAATAACTAACATTAAACTTGTATTTTTTTTTTTGTAGTGCATTCACCATCCAATGGAGCATTTTACTCTACTTATATTATGCTTCACATTAGTCATATCCTTCATATAAGCTATTTACCTTACCTATGCAATATCCATGCTTTCTATTCTTTCTTGTATCCATTATTCTCAAGCAATTACGAGACTTTGCTAAGTGGAAACAAGTAAACTTTTAAAATATCATACATTATTATAATTCTCATGTAGTCATAATAATTACATTCTAAGAATGGAAACATAGCAATGAGACATATAAGGTAAGGTTCCCTCACCTTTCATAAGCTTTCCCTTAATGGTTTCTTTTCTTTAAGAGTGGATTTGTAGGCTCCAAGGAGACCAAAGAAGACCTAAAGCATCAACCAGCACCTAAGGATCAAGAACATATGGAAAAAAAGAAACACATGAAAAAAAAGAAGTTAAAACCCCAATTTAGACACAGGACAGGAGGAGGCGCCACCTCTGGCGCCCATGGGTTCCAACTCTCTACCTCACGGTGACTTGGTGCCTGGGGCACTAGGGCTAGCGCCCTGGGCACTAGTCATAGACTTTCGGCCCCAACAGCGAACTGGCGCGATTTCAGTCTAAAAATCACCAAATCCTCTCCATTTCTCAAGATTCCTTCAATGGGGTTTCTACCTTAAAGTTCTAGGACCAATACATCACTAAAACCCTAAGAAAATTTCATAGTTCAAGGTTTGAATCCTTAATTTCCCATTCAAAACCTTTATTTTGTTCTTAATCTAGCATTCCCTTGAAATCCCTTCATTTCTATACCACATTCATGAATTTATGGCCTTTAATTCATCATTAATCATCTTAGGGTCTTTCGAAACATTAAACAAGCTTTAATCTTTCAGAAACAAACCCAAATTAACATCATTTACCATAAACAACATCTCTAGAATTACCTAGGGTTCAATGTTCTTGCAAGAAGGAGAGAAGAGAAGGAAATGAGGGGAGACTGGAAAGATGATTCCACTTAGCTCTACCACCCTTCAAGCTTGATCTCTATTCCACCAGTTTGGCCATCCTCGAAGAAAAGAGAGGAGAAGAGAGGCGAGGCTTCTGGACAGCGAGAAAGACACAAGAGAAAAATGAAGGAATGAGGAGTTGAGGTTTGTTTTATTTAGTGAAAGTGAGGCCCACAATACATATTTTCAGTTTAGTCCTAAAGGTGAAACAAATTTATAATTTCTACCTCCTAGGATACTAGGAAGACTTTTGGTTCACAATTTGGGTACCCATCCACACTTCCTCAAACACACAACATCACCTTTCATTTATGTTAAAATCCCAAAGTTTTGCATTTACTCACTTTAGTCCCTCTTGGCCTTAATTCATTTTAGCCTCAAACCTCTTAGCCTGAAACTCTTAATTCGTGAAAATTTTCCACCCTCGTAATTATGTCATTTTTTTTAATTACACGGTAATACCAAGGGTATTACATAATCAGTGTTTCACAACTCACGCTTCAAAATAATGTCATTGTGGAATTTGATTATGACTGTTTTTTTGTGAAGGACAAGAGCTCAAGGAGGAAATTTCTTCAAGAGAGAATTAAGGAAGGCCTATATCAGTTTTCTCCAGTAAACTCAAATTCTGCCCTTCAAGTCCTTATTACTAAAAAGCAAAAAAAAAATGATCTCTTGAATTTACATAGATCTCTAGGACATCCATCTTCTAAAGTGTTATCCCAAGTCATTAAAAGTTGTAAACCTCACATTTCCATAAATAAAACGGACTTTTTTTGTTGCTCAGCTTGTCAAATAGGCAAGAATCACAGACTTCCATTTCAACTCTCTTCAACTAGAGCTTCAAAACCTCTTCAAATTATACATACAGATATATGGGGACCAACCCCCATACAATCCGAAAATGGATATAGATACTATATAATATTTGTTGATGATTATAGTAGATTTTTTTGGCTTTATCCTTTAAAGCAGAAAAGTGAAGCTGTGCCAACATTTATTCAATTCAAAACTATGATAGAAAAACAATTGGAAACTTAAATAAAAACTGTCCATAGTGATTCATGAGGGGAATATAAAGCTTTTGCAAAATACATCACTGAAAATGGGATATCTCATATCTTTACCTATCCATACACATTAGCCCAAAATGGAAGAGTTGAACGAAAGCATAGGCAAGTCACAGAAATATGGCTAACCTTACTAGCACAAGCACAATTCCTTGTTGATTTCTAGTTAGAAGCATTCCAAACTATATGATACTTCATTAACAGACTTCCCACACCAATTTTATCCAACAAAAGTCCTTTTCAAACACTTATTGTAAAAAAGCCATATTATAATAATTTGCACCCTTTTGGGTGTACTGCATATCCTTGCCTCACCCCTTACAATCACAATAAATTGTAATATCACTCCACCAAATGTGTTTTTATAGGATATATCCCCTCACACAAAGGATTTAAATGTCTCTCCCCTCAAGGCAGAGTGTATATTTCAAGACATGATTTTTTATGATACTGAATTTCTATATAAATCTTTTTTCAATTTAGTTTTGCAGCATGAGCAACAAGGCACTTCACCGATTCAAATTATAAGTAATTTAATCACGTTGCTTTCATATGCTGGAACTGATATAAGCTAGCATCCGTGAATTCTTCACCATCCAGGTCAGTACCATTTCAAAAATTTCCCCCTGCCAGTATTTTTTATTTTTCTGCTTATTCCAATTTTACTTCTCCAAACTTAGTTCCACTAGGTATTGCCTAAATCCTAATCTTGATTTTAATCCCATTACTAGTTGTGAAAGACCAATACAAACTTCACCTCATGCCATTTCTACTCATCCAATGCAAAACCAGAAGTAAAAGAGGAATTACAAAACCTAAAGTACCCTTTGTTGGTTTTGCCCATCTGTCATTGCCAACCACCATACCATGCAGTGTTAAGCAAGCTTTATAAGATCCATTTGGAAAAAAGGCTATGCAAGAAGAGTTCAGTGCTTTACAGAAAAACAACACTTGGAGTTTAGTGCCATTTTCTCCCTCTATGAGTATTGTTGACTCTAAAGGGATTTTGAAAATTAAACACAACTCAGATGGCTTAATTCAAAGATATAAGGCTCGTTTAGTTTCCCAAGGGTTCACTCAAACTCCTAGTATGGATTATTTTGAGACTTTTAGTCCAGTTATTAAACCAGCAACCACTAGAATAATTTTAACTCTCGCTGAGTCTCTTCAATGGCCTATGCATCAGTTAGATTTTAACAATGCTTTTTTAAATGACATTTTACAAGAAAAAGTGTACATGACTCAACCCACTGGGTTTACTAATCCTAGCTTCCCATCACACGTCTGCCAGCTAAACAAGGCACTTTATGTTCTGAAAACAAGCTCATCAGGCTTGGTTTGATAAACTGAGGTTGACATTACTAAGTTGGGGATTTCAGCACAAGAAGGCTGACTCTTTCCTTTTCTTTCTTCAAACTAGTGACAAGATTTTGTACATTCTAATTTATGTTGATGATGTGCTAGTTACGTCTAACAACATTGAGCATCTCAAGAAATTTATCAATGGTCTGCAAAAGAATTTTTCTGTCAAAGACTTGGGCATACTTCATTTTTTTTTGGGAATTCAAGTTAGAAGAACACCAGCTAGATTTTTTTTTTTAAACCAGGAACAATATGTTAATGATCTTCTGACCAAGTCTAATATGCAACAATGTTCTCCCTATCCAACACCCTTTGCAATGGGTACTGACTTGTATAATACTACATCTGAGGCTCTATCTAATCAGTCTATATGTATAGAAGAGCTTTGGGTACTTTACAATATCTCACCCATACCAGACCAGACATCTCATTTGTAGTCAACAAGCTTAGCCAATTTTTGCATAATCCATGTCTTATTCATTGGCAAGCTATTAAATGACTCTTTAGATATTTAAAAGGCACAAAACAGGCCAATTCTTCAACTACAAGGCTTTTCTGATGCAGATTGGGTAGGGTCCAGCAACGAAAGGAAGTTTATATGGGGATATTGCACCTTCTTTGGCAATGCTTTATTATCTTGGTCATCCAAAAACCAACAGGCTGTCTCTCATTCTTCAACTGAGTCAGAGTACTATGCTTTAGCCAACTTAGCAGCAGAGTTACTTTGGGTTTGTTCTCTTCTACGCGAGATAGGTTTTCTAATAGACTCGCCTTCAATTCTTTGGTGTGACAGTTTTAGTGCTCAGGCTTTAGCATTAAACCCGGTCCTTTATTCTCGCAGCAAGCATATAGAGCTTGATATACATTTTATCCGGGACAAACTTCTTACAAAAGAGTTAGAGGTATGATATGTTCCCACTCTTGATCAGACTGCTGATTGCTTCACCGAACCATTGTCTCGCACTCAGTTCAGATATCTCAAAGACAAACTTAGTGTCCATTCCTTCTCCCACTCAAGTTTGAGGGGGGATGATAAACTCACACTAAGCCAAGCCCAATATATCAGCAAAAGCCCACCATGACAGACCATGACAACAAAAGCAAATTAGCTAAGCAAGCCTCTATACAAATTTGTTATAGATATTTTATCCCACTTTATTATTTTGTATTATTCTTTCCAATAGCATTACTAACCGATCCCTTGTTTTACGGATCAATTGCCGAGTGTACATGTGAGTTTTAAGCATGTAACAGATGTAATTCTCTTTCTTTATAAATCGTATTTCCTTCAGCAGCTACAGTAAGGCTACTTCCATTCATTTCTACACACTTTGTCTAGGACATAGTGGGGATTGCTTTGTGAAAGCATTTCCAGAGGAAGAGTTTTTTCTCTTGGATTGCAAGAAGTTTTCCATATCCAATTTGAGATTTGTTCAGGGACGGTAGGGAAGAGACTATTATAAGCTAATTTAAGGGTGAATTCTCCATGTTCAGTGGCAGTCCACGAAGGTGATTATTTGGAAGGGCTATACTAGTTATAAGGTCAAGGATATTTGCTGGGAGGTGAAAGGAGATGAAGTTTAGATTCCAGAACAAGGAGTTTTGCATTGTTCATAATTGGATTCTGTTACTGATGCATCGAATTTTTCAAATCTTCAATACATTATGGAGCAGTACTTCTAGTACTTTATGTATATTATCTAGCATGGCATAGTTGATAGTTATCTCTTTACTCGAATTTAAATATTTCCAATTAGTTATCAGTTAGACAAAATATCAACATTTTGAAGGAAAATGAAAAAAAAAAATCCTTTGTATTTTAGTTAAGTACAAAAGTTAAGCTCATTACCTATAACAGGTAAGTCAAATTTAATTTGTCCTTTGTATGTTTGGATCAAAATAAATTTGTTCTTCATGACTTAAAATTTGTCATCCAATACATATATTTTGTCCCATTATTTTCATCCACATTATAAAGAAAATAATTACGTCTATAGGGTTTAGTAAGTGTTTATTGAATATTTTAATCTTAACATTTTAGGTCAAAATTAATAGCTATAATTTGCTCCTCTAATCTATTAATATAACTCACTTTTTTTATTAATTATGTCCCATATATATATATATATGACTTCATTGTTAATTCATAGAACATATGTTTTACTTGCATGCCTTGAACAATTTCACAATATATAAGGTTATTATTACTAGGATTGATCTGATATTCTATTAAATCTATCAAACTTTTCCCAAAAATAGTTTCAAAGTATTGGAAAACTGCCTAATATATATAAGTGAAAAAGATTGTTTTCCTTTTTTTTTTCTTTTTCTAGTTAAAAATATTCAACATTTTAATATTTTTATTGTATAATTTTATTAAAATTAAATATCATATAATAATTCAGGACTAGATTTATATGCAAGTCGTTATATATTTATTATCATATTCTCTAATAAAATAAAACATGTGTAAAAAGTTACTTAAAAGAACTAGTTTATATAATGAGGAGCTATAAAAAATATATAGTTATTTCAAATTAAAAATCATACCCTTGTTATATTATAAGTAAAGCATCTTAAAGCAAAGATATAAAAAGTACACCTACATGTTTCTTGTAATAATTAAATGATACTTTTTAAATCACAAAAATTAAACAAATCATAAATCGTAAAGTGTTGGACCAAATGGGTTATTAATGAAAAGTAATTTACTATTTTGTGAAAATTAATATCCTTTAAAATAAAGTTCACTTCGCCCAAGTAACTTTAATTATCTGAAAGATTCAATTGCCCAAGTACAAACAAAACCCAAATTACTTCCAAACGACATTCTGATTTACAAAGCCGAACATAAAATGCTTTTAAATGAAATAAGACCCATAAAGAGTAAGCCCAATTAGATATAATCTGCATAGGCCCAAGAAGAAAAATCTCTAAATACAAGGAGGTCCAAATCATCATACAATAACCAAAATACCCAAGATACTTTCAGTCAAGTCCAAGTTGATAGAATGGGGCATATTTGCCAAAAGGGAAGAAAAGAGTAGTTATTGAAATCCCCTCAAGCAAGCATTAATTACTTTGCAAATTTAAAGAAAGATGCAATTTGATTTTATTCCTACAGTTTGTTCATAATAAGGAGATGCAAATTGGATGTTTGACTCTTTTAGCCATGGATGGACGTGCACATTGGACATGAGAATTGCAAAATTCATGCTTGTCTTCTTATGACACACAAAAAAGAAAAAAAAATGAAGTCAACTTACTTAAATAGAAATTCTTCTAGAAACAAGGGCACACTACAACTTTTTATCAATTGCTCTAAAATGTCGCTGAGCATGTTCATGAGTATGTGCAGGAAATTCCATTCGAAAGCAATCAAGAAAGAGACTCATCCATGACACAAGCACAAGTATTAAAAGCCGTTTTAGTCAACCCTTCTTGAAGATGGCACATGATAAGGACAACAAGAAGAGGCAACTAAAAAATATTTACCGTCTCCCTTGATCTATACAAGCTACGATAAAACCATTGAAGAAGGGAAGAGGACGAAAATGAAGTATTAAAAAGATTGCTTATAGCTTGAAGAAATGTCCAAAATCTTTTTCAGAAGCCTATGGGAAATATAAGATTCAAATTTGAAGTGGCAACGGAAACATTTTTGCAAAGGCTATGAAAGAGAAAAAAGCAAAAGGAGTTGAGGTCAAGAAACTTAGTGCATCAAAGACAAAAATCTCATCTATTGTCATCTACCCACTCTTGTATATTTGAGCTAAGTGCCTGGTTTTATTAGCTGAGTTGAGAGCAAAAAGAAACCAAGATTAAGAGAAGCATTCTAATATTTACGGTGAAATATATTCACTTTTTGATAAATCTTTTTTGAGATAGGAAAGTGAGTTGTAGGTGAGTTGAGTAAAACAACCTTCAAGTTTAGGAGAAAGCTTAAAAATATTAAGTTAGTGGTAAGCTTGTAGAAACCATTGTTACACTTGCATTTGATATAGTGAAAAATCTCTTGGGATTCCAAGAGGACTGGATGTAGGATAAATGTCCGAATTAAAGATAAATTTCTGTGTGTGTTGAGCTCTTTTCTACTAACTCTATCTAATTATTATTTTGGTAAAAGTATTTTTTTCATCTCTAACTTTTTTTTGAGTTTCAATTTCATCCTTAATGCATATTTTTTTTTGTTTCAATTTTGTCCCTAGAGCTAACGCTACTTACAAAATTGACAAAAATTGCAGACGTAGACTCTTCCATGTAATATATCAAGTTTAAATATTAATTTGGGACAAAAGAAGGAAATGAAAAAGTATCATTTAACTTAGTCAAATGTTTGATACAAAATTAAAACTAAAATGAATTAGTATGACACATCAGTAGTGAACGTGTCACATAAAGAAGTCCATGTCAGTATTTTTTGTTAATTACGTTAAAAGCGTTAACCTTAGGGGAAAAATCGAAACAAAAAGAAATATGTGAGATGAAAATGACATAAAAACAAAAACATTAGGGATGGAATTGAAACTTGAGATAAATGTTAAGGGAAAAAAAAGTACTTTTGCCTATTATTTTTGAATTCACATAGTTCTTAGCGTACTATTTCTCTTCATAGTATACTATTGATTATCTCAAAAATTTTAAAAAAGAAGTCTGAAATCTTTATTTTTCCTACTAAACACCATTTCACCCCTCTAATTGTATTTCATAAAGTGATTTAAAACTATATATAATTTGTCATATATACACAAGTAATATTAATGAAGATATTACCAGGTTATGATGGAGCTTGTTGTATGACATGAGGCAATTCGAAATTAACACCATGGATGTGAGGGTATATGGAAGTGATGAGATTGAGGTGACGCCAATGCCACCTCCAACATCCACCAATGTCTTGATTTGCTCAAACTCAAAGCCTTTGTAGTGTTTAAGAATGTTTTGAAGCACCAAAGTGGTGGAGTTGGACATCACTATGTTGAATACCTCATTGAACCTATGATCCAACCTCAGATACTCAAAGGCATGCATCCCATAAACTCTGTTGAAGGGAAGGCCTTCTTCTACAATTGCCACTTTCAGTTTCGACCTTGATTAAGCAATAACTGCATTTAGTAAATCAAAGCATTAATTTTGTTTAATTCTTTTCATTTAACTCCTCAAGAGGAAAATGCAATTTACTCAATAAAATTTGTTCATTAAAGCATGTGAATCTACATTATGTCATCCAAAATACATTGTGGAGGTTCCATCTAAACTTCCTCCACTAGTATGTGTTGATATGTCACAACACTGAAAATATGATTCTTCATATATATATATATATATATATATTGTCAAGGCGTCATGTTTACAATATGTATTTTCTTCTTTCATTAGCCTTCTTTCTGTTGAGTTACATAGATAGTCATGCTATGGAAAGCATGGAAGGAAGGGAGACTCTGAACCAGAAATATGAATTTGCCCTTACCCAGGATGTCATCCTTCTTTGTTTCATTTGTCTTTATCTCTCTGGCCTTTCCATCTATCCCCGTTTCGTCTATCTTTGTCCCTCTGGCCTCTCTATCTATCTTCATCGGTCTCTGTCTCTTCGGCCTCTCTATCTGTCTCCATTTGTCTTTGTTTCTTTGTCTTTATCTCTCTGGCTTCTCCGTTTATCTCTATTTGTCTCTTTTTCATCGATCTCTGTCTCTTTGGTCTCTTCGTTTATCTCTATTTCGTTGATGGAGATGGAGGAAGAATAAGGAAGAAGAGGAATAGAGGAAAAAAGGAGTTTCAGAATCTCTCCCTACCCAACAACCTAGAAGACAAGAAATGAAAATGGGAGAAGGGAGAGAGAGAGAGAGAGAGAGAGATAGAGAGAGAGAAAAATTTAGCTAGAAAATTTTTGCCTCCAAATGGTCTACTTCTCTCTCACTCACTCACTCACTCACTCACTCTCTTTCTCTCTCTTTCTCTCTCTCTTTCCCTTTTTCCAAATAACAATTTGAAATCAAAAGGGTAATTTAGTAAAATTACCCAACATATAATTTACTTTCCTTTATTCTTTTCCATCCTATACCAAACACACTCTTTTCCCTTTTCTCTTTCCTTTTTCCTTTCCATATTTTCTTTCTTTTCCTTTCCATTCCTTTATGCATACCAAACACACTGTAAATGCTGAAGATGGATTCATTTTAGTCTATTTTATAAACTATTTGCATCATTTTGTCATTATAATTGATAATCCTTTGTTCTTATGCTTCTTGAAGCAAGAACGAAAAATCTAAATTTATGGAACATGATTGTCATGTATTCTTCACTTGAACATTATGGAGTGCAAATCTGAATGAAATGGTGGGTTTGAAATTTGATTATTTCATGTTATAATTATGCTAAACCAAATTTTGGAGATTAAAGATCTAAGGAAAAATTTATTCCTTTTCCAATTTTTCTATTGGAAGTATAAGGAAAGGGTGTTGCTTGGGGAACCATGGTGGATTGATAAGAAAATTGTCTGTTTAAAGGAGATATCTGGGGATGAAAGACCATCTGATATCAAACCACATTCTATACTATTCTGGGTAAGGGTTTATGATTTTCCTTTATCTTAGCATAATTTGGGAACAGCAAATGCATTTGGTGATAAGTTGGGTCAGTTTATGGATTGAGATGCTTCACATAATGATCGTTGGGGTTGTTTTTTGAGGCTAAAAACTTGTTTGGATCTTACATAACCCTTTTGTAGAGGAACAAAGATGATTGATGGAAATAGGAATCAGATATGAGTTTATTTTCGCTATGAATGGTTGTTTGATTACTATTACTGTTGTGGCCACTTAGATCATATCATGTGTGATTGTGATGTGTTAAAAAACTGATGTTGATTTAGCTTAGGAGGATGTAAGGAATTATGGGGCCTGGCTTCGAGCTTCACCCACCCAAAAATTTGCATCATCAAATGACTGAAACGGACTTTCAAATGTTCAAAGGAATTTTGTTTTTAAACTAGACAAAAAGGGATTCAGTGATGCCATAGGACAGTTAGGTGGTGCATGTGATACCGAAGTTGGAGAAGGCAAAGCTCATGGTGGGGAGAGACTAGAATGTGCTTATGTGGTTGAACGTGGAGACCCTCTCTTTGTTGACAAGGATGGAAGTTTGCAGTCACATGTGAACATGGACATGTTACATTTAATGCACATCATGCTGACTGGCCTTCATAATTTCACTATTGTAGTTCCTAGGGACATGTGTAACTTTTTACATTTTCCAATAAGGAGTTCCAATACTGACCATGTGTTTTTTTAGGATTGTGGGACAAAGGGAGATGGGAACATACCAGTCAATGTATTAATTGTTCCATTGATTCTACTTTTAAACAACAGTTAAATGTTCCCATGACTGCCAATAATTCAAAACTTTCTGACCGTTGTATTGATGCTATTCTTGAAAAATTACCAAGTACTTCAAAACATGGCAAGGCTTTTGTGATTAGTGATGGGCCAAGTAATATTGACTGGGATACTATTGTTATTACTGAGCAATTACCCAGGAATTTAGATCGTGGCAAGGCCGTAGTGAATGATGAAGGACCAAGCATTGTTGACCTCAGCAAGGCTGTTGTGATTAGTCATGAACCCCATAAATATTGGTTGTGGCAAGTTCATTTTTGTTAAGGTTCGGGACAATGCTAGCTCTAGTAAACAATGAAGCTTTGTAGACAAACTTGTTCTGGGAGCTAACTCGGATAGAAGGAACGAATTATGAAGGTTGTGTAGATTGTTTAGATAGTCTTGTGGATTTTCCAGTTCAAGTGGCTTTGTCAAACACCTTTTCCTCTGAGTAGAAAGAGGCCGAGTGAAGCTATAGATAATGTTTTATCAGCGGATGTAGCTAAGTTGCCCCGCCGAATGCCATGAAAATCATTAATTGGAATTGCCGTGGGTTGGGGAGCCCATGTGCAATTTAGGTATTAAAAAGACTAGTATGGTCTTGTTCTCTCTAACTAATTTTTCTCCAAGAAACGCATATCAGAAAATCCGAAATGGAGAAAAATAGGATGGTGTTACAATTTAATGGGCTTTGTTGTGTTGATTGCAGTGGACAACATAGAGCAGAGGGTGTTTCTTTGTTTTGGAAAGGGCCTATTGATATCTCTTTACAGTTAATGTCTCTCAAACATATTGATGTTGTTGTTGTGGGTTCACCATTGCAGGATAAATTATATGGTTTCCTAAATGAGAGCCAGAAGTACAGAACATGAGACTTGATGAGATCATTACAGGTGCAATCTATTCTTCTGTGGTTATGTGTGGGTGATTTTAATGAAATTTTATATAATATGAAAAAAAAGGTGGTGTGCCTAAGTAATGGCCAACTTGAGGGATTTAGGGAGGCTGTTGATTTTTGTTTGCTTCAAGATATGGGTTTTGAGGGGTACCTATTTACTCGGTGTCACGTCCTAAAATTTGAGCACGTGACCGGGCCGGAAAGTGAATTTCATTTCACCTCCGTAAGCCTATCTTTCTCTTAAAAATCATACAATTCTTTTTCATGCAACCAAAACAAGTTATCTATACATACTACAATTACTCACCCTACATCACTGAATGAACCTACCCGATTACAGAGATTTCTAGATTTATACAACTTAGAATAAAACTTAACTATTATACCTTTATCCTGAACAAATGAAAAGGTAATCATGGACTAAGGATCCATAATTCCTTGTTTCGATATTTACCTTCAGCTGTCAACTCTGAAAAAAAATATCAATAAGAGGGGTATGAGCAAACCACGTGCCCAGTGAGTAGATAACACAACACTATGACAAAAAAAATCATGCATCATAATGATAACATGCAGCAATCATACGTAGATCGATCATCATATGATATAATATTATTCATAATACTTCACAACAATATCCAAGTAAATCAAATGCATTTCAACATAATTCAAAATTCACAACAGCAATCGATGAAATCAATTTCACACACATTTTCCGTACCAACCGAGTCATCCAGAATACCTCTGGATCGTTGCCCGCGGCCCCCGCCGCATCCACCCTTATCGCTCCATTTATATTCTCCACCCTTATAACTTCACATAGATTTCTCCATGGGGTGCACCACCATGCCTTTTCTTTCCAGTCAAACACAATCACAATCACATATAAAAACATCCTCAATCATAATCTTGAGCCACATACACAACTCAGTCATTTACAATTCAAGCCACAACATAATCAATGTGGTTCCAGTAATATAGCATGTATATAACATAACCCATAAAATAGAACAATTATTCAACTCAGTTCACATGCCATTCACAATCCATCATATAACCTCCATTCATGGGAAAATAAGAAAATATAATTATATACATTACCAGACACGTTCCACAATTATTTATGCCTCATCGTTCCACATCATCCTCTTCAAACTTGGATATACAACATATTTCCACTATGATGCAAAAAGTCAATAACAGATATTTAATCATAGTAAGTATTAACCCACTCACCTGGATTTCACGCTCTCGCCACTCCCACCTTGCACTTTGACCATTCCTATTGTAACCAGATAAAAACCATCAGGGTTACGAAATAGAGAAATTTCTTACTACTACTCTCGACCTTCATCCACTTCTCAAATCATAACTTCTAACTGGTAATGAATATCCAGATGAAACTTATACCATTGGAAACTAGATTCAAAGAGCTTTTCAATGATATTTAAAAAAAAAAACTGATGCTACAGTAACGATCAACGGTCAACGTAGCTACAGTAACGTTGACCGAGTCAACGCTACAGTAACGTTGACCGAGTCAATGCTACAGTAACGTTGACCGAGTCAACGCTACATTAACGAGAAAATCTGGAAAAATTTTCTCGGTGAACAGTAATTTATGGGGAAAATTTTCAATGTTCTTCATGTTCTTCATCCAAAAATCCTAAAATCATATCTAAAACAACATTTCTTTTGATTTCTTCCATGGGTTTTCATCCTTAATGTCTAAGGAGTGTTTTAACACCAAAATCCCCAATTTCTATCAACAATCCAAGCTCAAATCTCAAATTTTCATCAAGAACACTAACTTTTTACAAATATCCAAATTCTACGAATTTCTCCTAATTTTCTCCAAATTTCTTATTCTAATAACATCATAAACTACCTAGGAATGTTTTAGATTAACATCCACACTTAAATTCATCCATTAAAATATTTTACAAAAATTTTACAAAAATGATAACCAAAGATTTGATCTTGTAATAAGAGGAAGAAGAAGAAGAACATCAACTTACCAATCCTCCTAACTTCCAAAGCTTCCTTCCTTAAGCATTTGGCATGGATGGAGGTGAAGAAGAGAAATTGGGATCCTCAGCCGAGAGCTATGGGAGGAAGATAGAAAAATGAATAAGAGAGAATGAGAAGAATAAGAGAGGAGTGTATACGCGTGGGCCCCACCGATTTCTTTTTCGATAAAATCGCTCATAGCCACCTTAGCTTATAAGATTTGTTCACTTTAATCCCTCTCGATGTCTCAAATACCACTTTAACCTCGAATCCATCATTCTTTCGGTACCGGACTCATAATTCATTCCCATAAGCTCTATTCTTCTTCTCGAGTTCCTACTTGGTCATTTCTCAAAAGTCTTCTATACTTTCTTTTCTTTTCACTTTAGTCTTTGAGAATTTGTACAAATTTCCTAAATTAAAAATAAAAATTTCTATTCCCACATTTTCTTCACTAATTCAAAAAGAAAATTTTCCACTTAATTAAATTTTTCACTAAACTTCAAATCAGACTTTAAATATTCATATAAATTCTTGGGATATTACACTCGGTCCAATGGTCGTGAAGGTGATGTGAATACTCAGTTGCGCTTGAATCATGTTTTTGTTACTGAACCTATGTTATTACTTTTTCCTTAGTATAAGGTGTTCATGGTAGAAGGTTCAATTCTAATCACTCCCTTTTGGTGATTGATTTGGAGAGTACTAGTCCATTATCCACACAACGGAAAGGAGTTTTCAGATTTGAGGAAGTTTGGACTAGGGTACCTGAGTGTATTGGTGAACATATATAGTAAGCTTGGCAACATGGGAGGTCTTTAAATGAAAATTTGTAGCAGGTACAGAATGAGTTGCGTGGTGTTAATTTCATGGGGATTACTGATTTCAGAAGGAAAATATAGCACTTGGAGAGATCCTTGGATATAACACAGGCCTTAGCGCCTTCACCCCATAATTTGTCCCAATAGAAAATGATTTGGGCAAAAATTAATGATCTACTTGAGAAGGAGAAGATGTGGTGGCAACAACGCTCACTAGTTGATTGGCTGAAGTATAGGGATAAAAATACAATTTTTTTTCACTCAAATGCCTCACAACATCAGAAAAAGAACTCTATACAAGGGCTTAAAGATCAGAATGGAGTTTAGAAATATTCTTTTGATGATATGTACTCCTTAATGATTGATTTCTATTCGAATTTGTTTAGGGCTGGTGATTTATGGGAAGTGGAGACTTGCTATGGTTTGTTAAAGTACAAGGTTCCTGGTAATATGATGGATCATTTATTTAGGCCATTTTCAAGAGATGATGTCTTAAATTCTATACATGGAATGAGCCCCACAAAAAGACCCGGTCCAGATGGCTTTAGTGTTATTTTCTACCAAAAGTATTAGGATGTTGTCAGTGATGATTCATTAATGTTGTTTTGTAGATTTTGAATGAGCAACGAGATCCCTCAAATATTAATCACACCTTTATTACTCTTATTCCAAAGGTGCCTATGTCTAATATGCCATCACATTTCAGGCCAATTAGTTTGTGTAATGTCACAATGAAGGTGATAACTAAATGTATTGCAAATCGGTTGAAGGGTGTTCTACCTTTGCTAATTAGAGAAACTAAAAGTGCCTTTGTTCCTAGACGTTTAATCACTAATAATGTTTTGATAGCCTATGAGGCTTTTCACTATTTGAGGCAGACGAAAAAGGGGAAGAAGGGTTGCTTGGCTTTGAAATTGGATAATGACAAAAGCCTATCACCGAATGGATTGAAGATTTTTGCATAGAGTTTTGAATGGTATGGCATTCCCACAACCATTTATTGATTTAATTATGAAGTGTGTAACCTTGGTGTCTTATTTTGTGTTAATTAATGGGGTGGTAGGTCCTTGGTTTTAGCCTCAGAATGGCTTACAACATGGGGACCCTCTTTCTCCTTACTTATTTATCATATGTGCTGAGGTTTTTGCTTGTTTGTTGGAGAACGCTACTAAGGGTGGTTTTTTTAATGGAGTGAAGGTTGATAGACACTCTCATACTATTCACATTTATTTTTTGTTGATGACACTCTTATCTTTCCATAGGCTACCTTTAATGAGATTGGTAAAATGCTAGACTGTGTTCAATCCTATGAGAGAGCTTCAGAATAGATGGTGAATTATGATAAGACGAAACTCATTTTTAGTCAAAATGTACCTATATTATGTCAGACTATGATTTGAGACAGGATACGGGTAATGACTATAACTGTTCCATCTAAGTATCTAGGCTTGCTTACCATGGTGGGTAAGTCTAAGAAGGAGGTCTTCTCTGTTTTGAATGATAGGCTTCGGAGAAAGTTGAAGGGTTGGAAAGCATTCACTTTGTGTCAGGGAGCTCGAGAGGTCTTCATAAAATTTGTTGCTCAAACTCTACTGACATGTGTCATGAGCTATTTTCTGGTGCCTAAAGTTGTCTGTCAGGAGTTGGAATTAGCTATAAGTAACTTTTGGTCTAGAGGTTGTGAGGATGTAAGGAAGTTTCATTGAGTGTCATGGCAAACTTTGTGTCTGCCAAAAGATAAAGGTGGTTTGAGTTTTCGTCAAAGGCATCAATTTAATTTGGCATTACTAGTAAAGCAAGGGTGGATACTCATCCATAATGAGACTTCACTAGTTGCTCGGGTTCCCAAAGAGTGGTACTACCCCCGTATTGGTTTTTTACAGGCTAAAATGAGTTCTAATTGTAGCTTTATGTGAAGGATTTTAATGGAGTCAAGACATATTTTGGCAGAAGGTTGTGCATAGAGAATTGGAGATGGACATAATATTAATATATGGGCTGATAAATGGTTGACACATCCAAACTACAAGGAGATATTAACTCCGAGACCAGCAAATACAAAATTTTTGTGTGTGAGTGATATTATTCATTAGGAAAAGGTATGTGGAATGAGTTCTTAAGCTTTCCTTTTCGGTTGATATTCCAGCCATTAAGCACGTCCCTTTAACTTGATGTCATGTACCTGATGTTTTGATTTGGCCTCACACCAAGAGCTGTGTCTTCAGTGTGCTTTTAGGAGAATGATCAGGTGAACAGGCCCGCTTCATCTGAGGAGAGGATGCATGTAGTGGAATTGAATCTGGAAACTAAAGATCTCCCCAAAGATGAAGGTTTTTTTTTAGAGCTTCATACATAACTCGTTGCCCCATGCTTGCAATCTATAGAGGAGAGGGGTGGATATTAGTGCAAATTGTATCAAGTATGGGGAGAAGGAGGACTTACTGCATGTCTTTATTGGCTGTGAATGGACAATGTTCTTTTGGTTTGCTTCTTCTTTGGGCTTTAAATTGGATTTCAATAATTCTACTAGGTTTCTTCATTGGTTGCAAGTTCAACTCATGAATTAGGAGGAGAGGGTATTAGAGCTGATTGTGGTAGCTTGCTGGGGGATTTGGCTAAAAAGGAGTGATATATTGTTTAATAGTCAAAATTGCTTACCTCATGAGGTTGTTTTATCGTGCTTCCAAATCTTCATCAATTTTCTATCAGGCTAATGTTCCACCAATACAATCTTCTCAATCTGTGGTCCCCAAGCTCTGGAAGCCATCGAGTCGAGGCCATTATAAGGTGAATACATATGCTGGTTGTCAGAATCATGACACTTGAAGATTAGGGGCTATTTTTTGGAGGGAAGATAGGTCTGTCGTTCTTGCCGCGTCACTGGATTCTGGTGGCTATTTCATTCCAAAGATCACCAAGCGCCTTGTCGTACCTCTGAAGCTCATGGGTTTAGGGCGGTCAAGATGGAGACAGATTCTCTCGTTATGGTGAATGTCTTCAATCAATAGCATGGGCTTTCTCCTTTGGTTGTGCTAGCTTGAGATATTCAATATGTAGCAGCTTCTTTTGAGTTTTTTTAGTTTAAACTAGGTTAGTAGGACTGCTAATAGGGTAGCTCATTATCTTGCTAAAAATGGGGGTAGTTTGAACTTGTTGAATGCTTTAGCTTATCTTTCTGGCCTGTTGTTGCATCTGGCCATGTTGATATTTAGGGTTTTCTTAATGCTATTTAATTGGGCCTTGTGACTTTTTCAAAAAAAAATGATAAACCAATTTTCTGGGCAGTGTTGAATAGTCAGCATCTCTCATTTTTGTTGCATTTGCAGCGTTTTCTCTAATAGTTGGCAATTTTCATAATTTTGTTTTTTTGCAATACTTTTTTGTGTGGAACTTTCATAATTTTATAGCCGGCAACTCTCATAATTTATCACGATTCTGTTATGTCATACATACATACATACATACATGTGTGTGTGTGTGTGTGTGTGTGTGTGTGTGTGTGTGTGTGTGTGTGTGTGTGTGTGTGTGTGTGTGTGTGTGTGTGTGTGTGTGTGTGTGTGTGTGTGTGTGTGTGTGTGTGTGTGTGTGTGTGTGTGTGTGTGTGTGTGTGTGCGCGCGCGCGCGAATTCAGGGGTCAAATAATAATTAATGAGGAAATTGGATACTATTGAAGAATCTTAAAGGAAAATGAACGGAATACTCTATCATATTCTTTTCTCGTTGACCAAAGAAGAAAGCTAACAGTAATACAAGCTTAATCTCATATTATAGAAAGATCACATATGAATGATGGTGACGAATACCAAGTGGAGAACTTGGTTCCTCCGTTTTCATCTTCATTCTGCAGTTAAGAAAGAATTTCCTTACAAAAGGATTTTTGTTATTGGCAATGCTTGCCACACCACTTATGATAATCGCAATAGTAAATGATTAAGAATTAATAATAAAATATATAATATTTAACATAGTCAAACTTTTTTAATATCTTATACGACAAACTTATCTGTGTGTGTGATGCATAAATGATGTGGTAGGGATTGTCAATCCAAGATAACTCGGTATTAAATACATAGTGCTACTGACATGACTGATATGGAAGAAGGACATATTAATTAATAGTATACTATTACGCAGAATTAAAAAAAAGAAAAAGAAAGGAGAGTTTAGTTTTTATGAGAAGAATAATTTGAACAAATTTTCATTCTCTTTTAATTTCTTTTACCTTACCATCTCTATTTCTTTTCCCTCACACTTTACCATCTATATAGTCAGCAAAGGAATGCGATCAAATGACCAAGTGGAGCACTAGGGGTCCGGTTTCTCTATATTTGTGGCGCTAAATTTATTCTATAGTTGAAAATTTGGCCATTCATTAAGTGTGATTCAAAAGTCCATCCCTATGCGTGTGTTATTGAATATATATTATACTCACCTATGTTTAAGTGCGTAGAAAATATGACACTGCTTATTAAATAAAAAGTCCAAATAAACACTAATTTAACAGACCAATAACTACTACGTTTTGTAGATAAATAAAATTATAGTAAATTTATAAATTAATACTATATATATATATATATGTTGTTTAATTTTTAAAATTAAGTATTAAATGAGCTAATCTTTTTAGAGATTAAATTATTCCTTCAATCCCTATAATTTTAATAAATTTTTGATTGGGTCCTTATAGTCTTACAAAATTTTAATGTAGTTCCTATTACAAAAGTTTTTCAATGTTCTATTAAAATTTTCTGATGGTTTATGTATATTGACACCTGAAATTTCCACAGGGATTAGAAAGCTTTATATTAGTTTGTTTTGGTTCGGTTGTTTGGCTTTTTCTTTATTGTTTATTGTTTTTATTTTTCTTCTAGCAGGACCTCTACTCCTCTTTTTTTTTTTCTTTTAATTGATGTTGTAACGTTGTACTCTCTTCTCTTCTAATAAAGTTCTTCTTTTTCTATCAAAGAAAAATAACACCTTGAATATGCATGACTTAAACCAACAAAAAGAAAAAAAAATATACTTAAATAAAATTGACTCACATATATATGATATAAGAAATGCAACTTATTTTAAATAATTTGAACAACATAACTTAAATCATGTACATTCTGAATGCCAAGATGATACATATCATATCACTAAAATTTAACAGAATCTTAACAAGAGTTTAATGATGAGGACTAAATAAAAAGGAATTAAACTATAAGGACCCAATTATAGATTTTTAAACTTTAGAGTTCCAATTAAAAATTTACCAAAATTGTAGGGATTGAAAAAATAATTTAATTTCTATGAAAACTGTCTCATTCAATACTTAATTTTAAATAATAAACAATATATATATATATATATATATATATCTATTAAGTATTAATTTAGAAATTTTCTATAATTTTATTTAACCACAAAACGTAGTAGTTATTAGTCAACTAAGTGTTTATTTGGGCTTTTTATTTAATAAACAGTGCCATATTTTCTACACACTCAGATATAGGTAGATATAATATATATAACACATGCATGGGGCTAGACGGTTGGATTACAATTAATGAATGGTGATTTTCAACAAGAGAGTAAATTTGACGCCACAAATGTAGAAAAATGGGACGCTAAGTAAAGTGGCCTTTTTGAGTTTTGACTTTTGAAGACATTGTCTTGCAGTTGCCTTTTGCTTGCATTGTACAGATGTAGTGCTTGTCCGTAGTCTTTTTTTTTTTAACTTAATATAAAATTTAATGATTGGTTAGCCTTATTAAAGTAATTTATTATTATTATTATTATTATTATTAAATAATAAATAAAAAATTAAGTGTAATGAATATTTGTTATTAGATTTTAAGAATTAAAAATTATTATTTTAAAGATATACTTGTCATATGAAAAAAGAAAGAATTTTGCTGATCAGTGTCCTTAGGGACTTTTAAATAGTGTGAAAAGTGTATTATATTAAATGATTAGCCAACTTTTTAAACTAGTTATTATTAATACACAGTTTACCTTTTCAATATAACAAGTTTACTATTCAAATAATAATTTCTAAGATTTTAAGATCTTAACTTTTTATAATTTGAAACTTTTATGTTTTCAATTAGATGCCAATCAATTTGCTATATTACAAGAACAATAGTGTGTTGAAAAAGGTAATACAATAATGTTTTATTACTAACATTCCTATTATAAAATAATAAATAACAATATATGTGTAACGAATATTTATTTTCAAATTTATAACTTTTAAAAATTATTATTTAAAGGATAATAGTGATTAGTTTGAAAAATTGATTAAATGTGTCTGTTTGGGTAAACAATTTATTTAAATACTTATAGAATAAACGTTTATCATATAAGCGTTTATATATAAGTTATTTTTACAATTGAATAGTTTATGAGGACAAACTTCACATAAGTTATTTTTAACTTATTTTCATAAACGATTTTGGAGAGCTTATAAAAATAAATTGAAAACAACTTATGGGTATGTTATAAGCTATTTCTATAAACTCTTCCAAATACGTGCATAGATACTTATATTCTAAGATAAGTCAGATAAGTTCAAAATAAACTTTTCCAAACGCAATGACCTGTTTGGATAAATAGTTTATTTAAGTGCTTATAGAATAAGCGCTTATATATAAATTATTTCTACAATTGAACAATTTATAAGAACAAACGTCACATAGATATTTTTAATTTATTATAACTTATGAAAATAATCTGAAAACAGCTTATGGGCATAACATAAGCTATTTCTATAAATTCTCCCAAACACATATATAAATACTAATAACATTAAATAAGTCAGATAAATTCAAAATAATATATAATTTTGACATATTATTAGAGTATGTGCTCTAAAAGCACTGGCTCACGAGACCTAAAACAAAAAATGACAGTAATGACTACTAATTTAAAAAGTTAAATAATCTTTTAATATCAACAACATTTTATCATTTTCAAAAGAAATAAATACACTTTAGCCAATGTCGAGATACATCAATATAATTAGGCAATCTATGCAAAATAATAATAATAATAATAATAATAATAATAATAATAATAATAATAATAATAATAATAATATAGTTGGCAGCTGTGGGAAATTTTGTGTGTAACTATTTTTTCTTTTCACTAATTTGCTTGTCCATTTCGCAGCCACTCTCCACAATCAATTTCAATCTTCTATAAATCTACCAATTCTCCACTGTGCTCGTAAATCAAACAAATATAACTCATTACCACTGATTTCTCTGTTCAATCGCTAATGGTCCAATCTGAGGAAACCCCATCCATGCTTCTCAAAGGCGAAGCCAACTATCAGCGGAAGCAACAGCCTCTGAATATCGACGACGAAGAAGAGAGCTTCTCGTACGCGATGCAGCTTGCGACCGCGACGGTGATTTCCATGTCGTTGCAAACGGCGACGGAGCTCGGCGTCTTCGACATCATCCACAGAGCCGGTCCCGGAGCGATGCTCTCCACAGCGGAGATCGCGTCCGAGCTCTCTTGCAAGAATCCGGAAGCGCCGTCTGCGATCGATCGTCTTCTCCGGCTTCTCGCATCTCACTCTGTGCTTCTCTGTTCCGTCGTCGCCGACGACGAAAATAAGGGCTGAGATGCTTCCGGCGACTGTACGGCCTCACTCCGGTGGCCAGATTCTTTGTGCGAAATGCGGATGGAGGATCGTTGAGCCCCTTCATCGCGCTGAATCAAGAGAAGGTCTTCCTCGACTGGAAAAATTTACTACTAACTTTTTTAAAAAAAAATTTTTACATACTAACTATTCAAAACTATTTTCATATATACTAATTTTTTGTCAAATTCGACTCACATGCAGTCGAATTCACTGAATAATAACGAACAAATTTAATCATGAGTAAGTCGAATTTGATTTTCAACCATATGAAATTCGACCATTGTATAATTGAATTTTATGTGTTTATTTTTTTATTATTTTTTACATAAAATTCGATCATACAATGATCGAATTTTATGATTCTATATTTTTTTTAAAAAAATTCACACATAAAATTCATGTTTTTTATTTTTTATATATAGAAATCATATATATATATATATATATGATTTCTATGACATTATATATATATATATATATAAGAAACATATTAATTATATATAAATAAATATATATTAAGTTATATATATAAATAAATAAATTATATATATTTTTAAAAAATATATTAAAATTTTAAATTATTTTTTATATTTTTTATTTGTACTTTTAAATTTTTTTAGTTGAATTATAATAAATAAATTTTACATGATATGGTGGTTAGTTAATAACATACGAAGTTAAAAGGCACAGAGGAGATGTGGTGGTCGGTTCGTGACATCCAAAGCTGGCCCGGGCATTGTGGGGGGGATGACGCATGTCCAAGCTTGATCTATTAGACCCCATCAAGACAATATCTTGAACCCAATAATGATTCAAGCTCCACCGAATGTGGCAATTCGGCCGAAGATGGCAATCAGGAAGAGGAGAATCAAGCATTCGGTGAGCTTAAATTCTGCACTTTAACTTTCAGTAATATATTTTTAGCAATTTACTTTCTCCAATCTACTTTCTGCATTGTACTTTGCTTTTATCGTTTTTATTTAACTCCTTTTGCAAAAATGTATTTTCAGCCTTACATTCTTTCGTGCAGTAATCTTTCAAGTTATTTACATTCGAAGCATTTTTCATCAAAAATGAGATTACAGCATAACTTTGAAACCACACAATTCTCGATTCTATTATTTGTCGGATTTGGGTTAAACCAACTATCACAGTTAACAAAAGGCCACAGTTGCATATAAGACTATATACCACATTCAATCATTACAACATTAACATTTGAACACAAAACATTATCATAAACACACGTAGTACTCGTCTAGTATCATTACTACTTATGTTGTTTGTTACTATTATTTAAAAATTAAAACAAAACAAATAGTTAGTAAACAAATTAAGGAAATGACAATAATAATAATAATATATAAATACACCTGATGGGCACCTTGATACTAGACGAGCACCACGTGTATTTATGATAATGTTTTGTATTGGAATATTAGTGTTATTATGATTGGCTATATGGTATCATGTGCAACTGTGGCCTTCGGGCATATTGTTTACCGTGCATAATATTTGGCTTTGACTATGATTTCATTAAGTCGCTCACTGAGTTTTACGGATATATATTTTTTCTATACAAATCATTTAGTTACTAAGGAGCTCCTCTTTGGGGAGTAGTGGAGAGCAATGTTATCCTTCTTGTTGTAGGGTCGAATTTCATTTTGGGCTTTTAATGGCTTCGGCTATGTAGGGTTAAATTTTCTTTTTAATTAAATCATAATAAATAAATTTTAAATATCATGTAACATTTATTTATTATAATTTAATTAAAAAGAAAATTTGAAAGAACAAATAAAAAATATAAAAAATAATTTATATATTTTATATATTTTTTGTTAATATACATATATATATATATATATATATATATATATATATAATTTCCTACGTCATTGAAAGCCTAAAATGGAATTCGACCCTACAACAGAAAGGACAACAGTGCTCTCCACTACTTTCTAAACAGGAGCTTCTTAGTAACTAAATAATTTGTATAGAAAAATGTATATGGAGGCTATGAGTTTTAAAACTCAGTGAGTGACTTAATGAAACCATAGCCGAAGTTAAATACTATGCAAGGTAAACAATATGCCCGAAGGTCACAGTTGCACATGATACCATATAGCCAATAATTATAACACTAATCTTCCAATACAAAACATTATCATAAATACACGTGGTGCTCGTCTAGTATCAAAGTGCCCATCAGGTGTATTTATATATTATTATTATTGTTATTTCCTTAATTTGTTTACTAACTATTTGTTTTGTTTTAATTTTTAAATAATAGTAACAAATAACATAAGTAGTAATGATACTAGACGAGTACCACGTGTGTTTATGATAATGTTTTGTATTCAAATGTTAATGTTGTAATGATTGAATGTGGTATATAGTCTCATATGCAACTGTAGCCTTCTGTTAACAGTGATATTTGGTTTAACTCAAATCCGATAAATAATAGAATCGAGAATGATGTGGTTTTAAAGTTATGCGATAATATCGTTTTTGATGAAAAATGCATCGAATGTAAATAACTTGAAAGGTAACTGTACGAAAGAATGTAAGGCTGAAAATACACTTTTTGCAAAAGGAGTTAAATAAAAATGATAAAAGCAAAGTACAATGTAGAAAGTAGATTGGAGAAAGTAAATTGCTAAAAATATATTACTGAAAGTTAAAGTGCAGAATTCAAGCTCGGCCGAGTGCTTGATTCTCCTCTTCCTGATCGCCATCTTCGACCGAATTGCCACCTTCAGTCGAGTTTGAATCATTATTGGGTTCAAGATATTGTCTTGGTGGGGTTTGATAGATTAAGCTTGGACATGCATCATCCCCCCTCATAGTGCTCGGGCCAACTTTGAATGTCACGGATCGACCACCACATCTCCCCCGCGCCTTTTAATTTCGGATGTTATTAACTGACCATCATATCATGTAAAATTTATTTATTATAATTTAACTAAAAAATTTTAAAAACACAAATAAAAAATATAAAAAATAATTTAAAATTTTAATATATTTTTTAATATATATATATATAATTTATTTATTTATATATAAAACTTAATATATATTTATTTATATATAATTAATATATTTCTTATAATATATATATATATATATATGATTTCTATATATGAAATTCGAAATAAAAAACATAAAATTTGATCAATATATAATCGAATTTCATGTGTGAATTTTTTTAAAAAAAACAGAGAAACATGAAATTCGATCATTGTATGATCGAATTTTATATAACAAATAATAAAAAATAAACACATAGAATTCGACTATACAATGATTGAATTTTATATGGTTAAAAATCAAATTCGACCTACTCATGATCGAATTTGTTCGTTATTATTTAGTGAATTCGACTGCGTGTGGGTTGAATTTGACAAAAAATTAGTATATATAAAAATAGTTTTTAATAGTTAGTATGTAAAGAAATTTTTTAAAAAAGTTAGTACCGACATAAATCTTCCTTGATAGCTGGTTAGTCTCTGTCCTTTCTTTTTTTGAATATGGCAAGTATGTCATTGTCTTGTCAGTTATGGAATTTTACAAAAGAAAATTTTACCCTTTTTTTTTTGAGTAAACTAAGGAACCTAGTAATTAACAGAATTCTTTGCAGAGGTCAACTTTTAAATATATTTAATTTTTTTATTATTAGATGAACATTATGTTATTTTAAAATTTATGTGTATGACAATTAAAAATTATTTAAAACAAATTTTAAGATAATCTAACAATAAAAATTTCAACTTCTTTAAAAGTTAAATTCTTCATAAATTTATCATACAAAATTTTACTTTCATTTTCATATGTATGATTTTGGATCTTTCACCGATATCTTTATATTTTTAATATGAGATTAATATTATTTAAAATATTAAAGTCTTCATATGTATGCATATAAATGTTTGAAGGTCCAATAATAAAAAAAAAACTTAAAAAAAAGTCTTCCTTAATTGAATGAGGCAATATGTGTGATAGACAAGATTCTCTTTTATTTTGTAGGGAATAGAAGAGTTTTGTTTTGCAGAATTGAGTTGTTGATGGTTAAGATCAACAGTCCAAATTTTTTTTTCCCTTTTTTTGTTATATTTCAGATTTTTTTAATTAAAATTAAAATTTAAATCTTCCATTCTTACGATTGATTACCTAAATCTAAACTAAAGGCTCTTATTCATCAAGGCATAAGAGACAATCTGAATCCAAAGTTTTAGGTATGTCCACATACAACTGGGTTTAAAAAGTGGATTCAATGATTAGTGGCTCTTGAATATTTTGCAAGTGGCTCCTGAATATGTTGCAAGTGAAATTAAAGTGGTCCTAAGAGGTCTTGTTGCTATGTAGATACAAATTATTTTATATAAACACATAATTTAATGATAAAGTGGCATATTATTTTTTATGTGAAATAATTTTAAATCTTACAAATTTCAAAATATTAGAAAAATTTTTATAATAAATTACTAATAACTTTATTCTTACAATTTATTAATTTAACTATTATAAAATTACTTTATAAATATATAAAACATATTTAAAATTATTTCAAATATTTTATTTCAACTAACTCAATCATAACTCAACTTTGATTCAACTATTAAATCGTGAACAACTTTTTACCACTTTAACCACCAATTAGTAAGGTTTAACTTTGAGCCCAATTTTATCATTTAAGTGGCTTTTAGGCCTTTTATTTTTTATTTTTAATTTTTTTTAACTTTAAGCCTTATTTTTATTTTCTTCTTCAAAAGTTAATTAGGACAAAGTATAAAAACTTTATTCGACAGTTTATAGAGAACATTTTAATCAATAATAATTTCAAAATTGACTACCAAAAAGTTTTCTTATTTTTTAAATATCTTTTTATATATTTGGATAGGTCATTAAATTTTTAGATTGTGGTGGATTTTCTCTTTCCGTTGTTGGGTGGAATCTCCAATATAATGTTGACTAGGATTTAGGGAAGCAATGGTCAGTTATTTACTTATTATTTAATTTATTTTTCTTTTAAATTACCGTAGAATAATTATGCACCCACCTTTTAGGTCTCAATTGAAAGATGCAATTTTGGAAGGTGGTGTTGCGTTCAACAGGGTGCATGGTTTACACGCCTTCGACTATCCGAACCTGGACTCAAGGATCAATGAAGTATTCAACAAGGCAATGCTGAGTCAAACCACTATAGTTGCCAGCAAGATTCTCGAATCCTATGAAGGTTTCGACAACATCAATACACTCGTGGATATGTTGGTGGTGGTCTTGGCACCACTCTTAACTTGATCACTTCCAAATATCCTCGTATTAAGGGTATTAATTTCGACCTACCTCATGTCGTACAACATGATCCTCCTGATCCCGGTATGTTTGACCTCTGCTTCCTAATATGATCCACTTCTTAATTAATAAAACTAATAGAAAAATATTTTAAAATTTGTATTATTATTGGAGTCGCGATCATTTGGTTGAATCTAATTCAAGCCTGAGCTTGGCTTGATCCAAAATTATAAATTGAATTTGAAATTTAAAATTTTACACATTGATCTTGCAGGAGTGGAACACGTGGGGGGAGATATGTTTCAATGTGTACCTAAAGGTGACGCAATCTTTATAAAGGTGGGTAAATAATATTTCTTGCTAATCAAAAAACAACATACATTATTTAATAATTACTTTTTATGATAAAATTCCATTGTACTTATATTATTAGTTATTATTTTTTTATAATAAAATATTTCATTACTTTTCATCAACATTTGTAGTGTATAGGTTAGCATCTAATTTACCAACAAAAGTTGAGTTTAACAAAAGATGTTACTTTTTTTTATGTGACGTACTATGGTTCAAATTTTTATTAGGATAAATGTTCACATTTAGTATTTAATATTACTTTGAAGATGATTACTTTCAATAAAGAATAGTTTTGGAAAACCAAAAATAAAATATTAGCATCTGATTTTTGTTTTTATCTTTTTAGAAATAAATAATGAACAAAAAAATTATTTAATTATAAAAATGAAAATTCATAAATAACTCTATATTATTTATGATTTGTTTTATAATATTATTATAGGAATTATTTGATAAATAGATATTTTCTTTTGTTTTATTTTTTGTATTTTAATTAATTTAAGATATGAAAGCTGCAAATCTTTAAAATCAAAATCGTAAATTATAGTTTAAAACAATTTAGTTAAGATTTTAAGTGTTATTATTTTTAAAGATAAAGACATCATATTAAAAGAGTAAGTTAAGACATTAAAGATAGTTTGAAAAGTTGACTTAATTATTAAATAGTATGCATTCTTTACGGATTCTTGATTTTGAAAGCCAAACAGAGAATTTGTCTCCATATAAAAACCATAGAGAATGAGAGGTCAATTAATTATGGGATTGTTGGGGTGAATTTTTCAGTGAATACTTCATGATTGGAGCGATGAGAGGTGCGTGAAGCTTCTGAAGAATTGTTATAATGGCATTAATGGTGATGATGGGAAGGTGATAGTGGTGGAGGCAGTGCTTCCCATGAAGCCAGAGACAAGTTCTGCAGTGAAGAGCACATCCCAACTGGACATTCTGATGATGACTCAGAACCCAGGTGGCAAAGAGCGATCCCAACAAGAGTTCTTGGATTTGGCCACTGCTGCTGGATTTAGTGGCATCAGATTTGAATGCTTCGTTTGTAACCTTTGGATTATGGAGTTCTTCAAGTAGATTAATTATTCCTATGACCAAAAAATAAAAGGATTAATTATTCCCATTTTTGTTTTTTTTAGGTCTTTCTTAACAAAGTAAAGCTGGGTATGTATTATATTTTTACTTTACATTTTGCAGTTCAAACTAAGTATTGCCTATCAACAAAAGTTGGATTTAGTAGAAAGAACTAATTTCTCATAAGTCGACAAACCATGGTTTGAAGTCTTGTTGAGAGAGATGACCACGTTAAGTGTCTGACAATACCTCAAGTAGGATTACCTCCTGCGAAGAATACTTATTGGGAAAAAAAATTAAGTGTTGTCTTTGGTAGAATTTGGTAGTGCATAACATGAAAATATGTTATGATTACCAAATAATTCTATCTCTGTATGTTTTTAATATTTATGGAGTACTAAATAATTTAATATTACTTCTATTTTTATGTTATTATATAATTTACTATGATATTTATATAAAATTAATGCAATCTAATTTTATAATCTTAATTTTTAAGAGTATGTCTGGTGGAGTGTGAGGGAAAAAGAGAGAGGGTTAGAGAAGAAGAAAGAATTAGAAATTGTCGGAATTACTTTATTTAAAAATTAAAAGTACAAAACTTGCTCTTTTCTTTTTCTTTTAAAGTTGGGATATTTTAATAAAATATTTCATTCTCATTCCCCTTTCCATTTACCCCTTTTTTGCATGCTATATTTAAAGTAAGTAAAAATAACTTATTTATCAAAACAAAAGTTCGAACCTTGCCTTACTGAAATTTTCAGTCACACCACTCGATATTTCGACGAGTCTTTATCTTCTGGGCATACTGTTCAAGAACTGGAGGCTAAGATTGCCAAATTATAAGCTAAAATGGAGGAGAGAGATAGGAGAAATAGGGAAATGATGAGAGTTGAAGTAGAGGAAAGAGATAGGAAAAATAGAAAAATGATGAATCTCATCCTCTAGAGTCTCTAGGGTCAGCTGTCTTATGAACTTGTTGCAATACAACAAATGGAAAGTTAGACATTCTTTTGTGTTAGTAGATTTTGATTTCTATACTTCTAGACTCATTACAAATTTTCTATTATAAATGTAGTTTTTTTATTAAAGGAATGGAGGAGGCTCTGTACAACCAACAAACTCTCAGTTCTCTTGTAATCAAGAGAATAATGATGATGATGATGAAGATGTCGATGACAAAGATGATGAAGATGATTTGACATAGAAATTTTTGCATGTATAGTGTACTAAGATCTATACATGTATGCTTTCTATTCTCGCTAGATATTTATATATGTATATATTTGGATTCAAATTAAACTTATTTTATATGAATGAAGAAATTATAATTAGCCAATTTTATTTGTCTATTTAATTATAATTGTTATTGAATATATACTATAATCTGAATAAAAATAAAAATAATTCAAAAAATAATTTGAATAAAAAAAATACAGGTTTGTAATTTGTTCTGGGGGGAAATAAAAAAACCGAATAAATAGAAATCATTCTAAAAAAATAATAGCGGTTTAGACAAATATAAACCGCTACTATATCTGGATTTAGTGGCGATTTGTGTCATAACCATCACTAAAATCATCATATTAATGGCGTTTTATACAAAAACCATCACTAAAATTACAATTTTTCTTAGTTCTATTTCAGGTTCAATGGCGGTTATTAACCACTACAGTAACCGCCACTAGGTAAATTTAGTGGTGGTTGTACTTGTGGTTGATAGGAACTGCTACTAATTTGCTCCTGGCGCTTGATTTAGTGGCGGTTGAGACTGCCACTAAAGTGGCTTTTCAACTGCCATTAAATAATATATTTTTTTTGGTAATGACTCTACCTTTGGACACACGCTTGCCACACAGCAATTTACTTAATAAACCACATGACCAACCTCATCCTTCAAAATAATTCTCCATATTAGGCTTTAATTAGTCAAGAACTCAATTACCACTCTCTTCATACCTTTGGTTGCTTATGCTAGCCATGGTTTTACACTTATGCTCCTAATAAACATGCACCTAAATCTATGCCATGTGTGTTCTTGGGGTAATCATTCAAGTACAATTGCAACAAATGTTTTGATCCTAAAAACAGTCACTTATATCTATCTCTCCATGTCATTTTTTATGAGACTAATTTTTCCTATGAGCATTTTTATTTTAATCAACCTCGACAAAAAGACATAAGTTATTCTACGTGGCTAGATTTTCTTCCTTCCTCTTATTCACCACCAACACAAGGCTTGCCAAACTCAACTTAAATTGATTATTCCCTCTCCACCAATATCCAAGTTCCATCGACCACTTCCTCTCTACCACAAATGCCCATGTTAGTTAGAATGAACAATGCTCCCATCCTATCTGCCTTACCACCATCATCTGCTTCAGCTTTTGTGTCATGACCCAAAACTAGGCACGTGACTAGCACAAAATCTAGGAAATTCTCTCCTTGGACCTGTAAGCCTAAACTTGAACATACACTAACTTATTTCATAACATACTCGTAATCCTGCTTTATTTCATTAAGTGAGGAGCAATCATCATACACAGGTGGTTTTACACAAAATAACATAAACTTATCTTTGAACATTCATAAAACTTTGGTCCCAATAAGGGAAACCTGTAAATCTTTCAACAACATCATTTACAACTATCCCTAAAGACTTAAGTGACCTATACAGCTACAAAGTAATTCTAAACTGAACTTTAACAAGATATACTCACCAAAAATGACCCTAGGACAAAAAAGGGTTGCTAGACAGGATCCGTTACTCCTTCAACGGATGCTCCTCCTCCTCAACACCTGAACTTGAAAATGTTAACTATAGAAAACATAAGTTTGGAAAACTCAATAAGTAGTTAATGCTATGAATAAGTATGAAAATCCATTAACTAGCATGCACTGCCCACACATGTGTGCATGAAGTACAATGGGGCATACTAAAGTAATAGTTTTACCTTTGCCGGTATATGAATGCCTAAGGTTCTACTTGTATCAATAAATACGGCCAACTAGAAGCTTAGCATCTTACCATTCTCCTTCCTTGTCACACAATCGTGACTTCACTAGCTCATGGTACTTATTCCCTGTTGCCTCCTTTTAGCCAAACCATCATCCATGCAAGGTTAAATAATAGAGAGAAAATACATATACACACACACATATATATGACATATATATCAAGCTGTATGACATCTAGCATTTTCAAACTACATCTAAAGCCTACCAACAGATTCATCGGCCCTCATGGGCAGAAGCAAAGCTCAGTTAGCCCCCATAGGTCATCATGAACAACGTGCCATCGAGCCTACTAGATTTTTGAGGCTAAAACATCATTGGGATCTATAAACCTTATGGACCACGTGCCAATGGGCCTCATGGGTGGAAGCGAAGCTCAACCAACCCCCATAGATTATCATGAACTACGTGCCACTGAGCCTACTAGATTACCCCAATCAAACACATACAATGGAGGTGCACCACCATGTTAAATCACTAAATAAACTCATTCACAAACAATTACTCGTGCACAAATAATTTAAAGTTCATCTCTATGCATGAACTCAAGTGTAACGGTTTCACTTGGACTTGGCCTTTTCTTAATTAGACGTTAGGCTTCATTCAATTATATAATTAAACATGGCTAAAGCATTCCCTTACACATAGCATTTATGAGCAATCATGAAATATAGAACCTAACTTTGGCTTGGGTACACCTACATCACATATGCAAACCCATTCATATAACAAAGGTACACGGGGTATCTATATATATATATATATAAAATTAAATCCAATTATAGAAATTAAACTCAAATATCGCATACCCTTTTTATCTTCTATAAAAGTGGCCATTTCATTATTTTACTTCTTACTTATGTTGTATCATATTCATGCCTTTATAGCCATCTAGTCATGTTTAAGAACACAACATATCTCAGTAGCCTTTATATATATATATATATATATATGTATATAGTCGTAATTGTATATGTATGTAACCCTTGAGGTTCATAAGGTATTCATTCTAAACTCGGGTTCATTCCTCCCTTCTTAGGTTACTATTCTTCTTAAAGTTATTACTTTAATTCTCTAAGGTAAATTCCACTCTACCTTTCTTATAGCCTCATCTATTTTCACTTACAATGCCTACGGTGAGCTATACCAACTATTCTACATAACCTTAAATAGAGTTAGCGACTTTCCTCCCGCCATGCTATATTTGCTTTCATCTGGAAGCTTACTCAAGGAAGAAACAACCCAAAAGGGTTTGGAAGCGTCCCTATATGATCCTAACATTTAGAACCTTAACAACAACCTTGTTAATAACCAACAAATACATAACAGGAATTACAATACACTTCCTCCATATAACTAGATATTAAAAGCTTTGCTAATAACATAGAAAAAAAATTCAAGGAAATATTATAGCTGAAACTCAAGTCTGACAACCCAAAATTCCATTATTCAAACCATGCAACAGCTCAACTTAATTTTGTGTTGCCAACACTTACACAAGTTGATTGAACAGACCATAATGGGTTATCCAACTTATAGACAATTGAAACTAACATTACTTGATTTTATAACAATAAATACAACTAAAGATTATGCAACAAAAACTAAATTGACTAGCTTTATTCCATGATTCATCAACACAGGAATTCAGTTCTTCATTTTAACTATTGTAACTTAATTTCTCCATTGTTTCCCACTTAACTCTGATGATTAATTTCAAAATTCTAATCTTATAATTCAATGAATGCACACACTCAAAATCCCTTGGCATGTTTTAACAAACTTGATTCTATATACCATTACAACATCCATGGTTTTCCCAGTTCCTTGTCCAATATTTCCTAGTGACTATGATTTATGACATAATGCATAAAGTATCAGCAGAATTTGTAGCTTGGTTCATAATCATTAACACACAAAATCATCCAACAAAATCTACAGTTTGATTTATTTACTTTTTGTAACAAATGACTTATTCCACCATGCATCCTCACATCATTTTACATGATTTCCTTACTTCTTGTTCATCAACCAAAGGAAACTCACATCATTATTCTTATTTCATTTGGTAATTTAAAAACATCCATATATAATTCTATATATTACCTCAATCTTTTCTACTAAACCAAAAAAATTACATCTCTAACTAGTTAATATTCTGTCTTTACTTGCTTAATTACTTTCTTCCTACTTTACTGTTATAAGTTTAAAACTCAATCATGGGGATGATTTCTAGCGTCTGACTTTTCTAAGCAATCTAGTATTGATTACCAAACCATCTCAAATCTTCCAACCATTCTCCATTTAGGCATTTAATATATCAAATTTACACCCTATTGTCTCGGTTGACAATGTAGTAAGCATATTAGAATGAGCGAAGTTTAAATTTTGGAAAGCAACTCAGAATCATCCAACTCTGTACTCGAATTATGCAGTTCAACTTTGCTATTATGTTTAACTCAAGATTCTAATTTTAATCTTAAAACTATTAAAAATTCTGCAATAATTAATTATGCAGAAAAGAAAACCCAAAATATTCCTTGAGATTCTAATAAGGACATAAAAGAGGCATTTAAGCTAAAACACAATTTGGGAGATGTTTAGGGCATGGGCATCAATCAAGGGAGCTTTCAACCAACAGAACCAGGGGAAAAAGGAAGGAAAAGGAACTCTCACTGGTGAATAGCTATATCAGCTGGTAAAGGAGCAAACTGCCAACAGCTTGCATGGCTAGATGACGCGAGCGGTCACGCACGCCAACAATGCTATCTTTCTCTCTCCTCTCGGTAGTCTTTGTTTCACATAACCCAAGCCACGGAAGAGATGAGGACAGAGGAATGGGCGAGTTCGGTCGGTGACAAGGTAGTGGCTGTTAATTTCATAATTTTACCAAATTAGGATCCTTTTTGCTCATTAATTTATGATTCCTTGATTGTCTTTGTTGCCTTTTTAGCAAAAATGTTTTATTTTTTTCTTATTATGTTACTTCATTTTAATTTCTAGATTTTTAGCATTTGGTCTTGATTGATTTGACTTATATTAGTTTTTGGTATGTTTTTGTAAGGTTGAGCTAGAGGGAGAAGAAAGGAGAAAAAAATGGCGTTAAAAAGGAAAGTTTCGATTGCAAAAAGAAAATTGACTGTAGAGTTTTCCATTGAAAGCAAGAAGTTCTCCGCTGTAGCAAAGATGAACAATGTCAGCTCGAAAATACCTTAATATAAATAGTTTTTTATGAACTTTTGATTTTATCCTGAGTTGAGGATAGAAGGAGGGTTCCGTTGTTGACCAAGGAGCAAGGGAACTTAACCTCGAAGTACGATTGGAGCCTTTTTCCACTATCACCATCTTGGATTCATGTTTTCTTCCTCTTCTTTTAATCTCTTTTGCTCTTTTACCACCATAAGTATCTAGTTTTCTTATTTAGGGTTGCTATGAACTCTTTTTCTGAATAGAATAATGAATTATCTCTGTAACTTTGTTCTTTATCAATGAATTACATGTTTTCTCATTCGATTATGTTTTGCTTTCTATATCTCTAATCAATTTATGGTATTGTTTGGCGCTTGATCTAAACTTTGGTGAGGGAAGTGAGAGTAGATTGTGTGTGAGAAAAGTGAGTCTTTAATCCTAAATTAGGAAATGAGTTTTGTTAATTACATAGGAATATAGTAATTAACCTCAAGTAATCAATAATAGGATTTGATTGGTAATCAACCTAACTAGCATGAGGGATTGTGTTTTGTTGGGAAAGCTTAGCTGAGATTTGGGAGTATTCATCTAAGCACAGTAGGATCCTTAGATTAGTTTGTAGTTCATGATAAAAGCATAGGAAAGAGAGAGTTAACATATTCTAGGAGGAAAGAGAGGGATTAGCAACCCTAGGTTTCATTTTGATTATCTTTATTTGATAATTTTCTACATGTTGTGTTTGATTTCCATTTATATTCAAGTTCTCGATTCTTATTTTAGATTTGTCTTCAATCAAAATTGATCTATCTAACTAATGCAATTAAAATTCTTAGGTAATTAGCAAGTTAGTTTTTGTGGAAACGATAATCCTACTCATTTTTTACTATATTACTTGTACGACTGGTATACTTGACAATCACCAACAGTGGCCAAGGGTGGCCAACACACGATATCGCTTTCTCTCACCTCACTTGTACGACTCTCTGTCTCTGTCTCTATCTCTCTCTCTCATGCATAAAGATAGGGGATTTAGATATGGTTGTTGTGGCTTCTTCAAGAAGCTAATCATCTCATCCAAGGTGGGGCGTAAAACAAGTGTCACCGTCCACTTGCCACATTCGGTCCCTTTGGCTAAAATTCAGCTAAGGTATTGCTAAAATATTTTTCCATTCAATTTAGTCCATATCCCACTTAGGAAAATTAAATTTAGATCCCATAATTAAAAAAATCACTTGTACAAACATATATCCTTAAATTTCTTTATATTTTCCCACTCAGTCCTTTTTGAGCTAATTGGAAAACTACATATAAGTCCTTGATCAATAAATTCATAATTTTGGTTAACTCCCAAAATTCAATTTCTAAGGAAAGTATCTAGTACAGTACTATGCAACCCAAAATCCTTCTTTAATTCTATAATTAAAAAGGAGAAAAAAAATTTCTCACATAATTTAATTTTTTTTAACGAACTTCCTATTAGTCTTTAATTATTTGAATAAATCCCCGAGGTATTACATTTTATGTATGATATTTTCTATTTGGGGTCACCTCTATCATCGGCCTTAGACAATAATGCTTTTGCCTCTCCTTTACAATAGGTAAGTAACACTTCCTCATCTTCTTGTCATTCTTCAAGACCACCACCGCCACCACTTGTATCATTTCACCTTGTTACTTGATCTCAAAATTAAATAACATTTCCAAACCATAAAAGCTTATAGTTGTCTCTACAATTAATCAGGTTTTTTCCTAAGTCCTATAGGCAAGTTGTAAAGGAATAAAATTGGCGAGATTCTATGTAAGGTGAAATTTAGCAATGGTGAAAAATGACACACGGACACTCATTCCTCCATCACCTACTCAGAATATAGTTAGGTGCAAATGGGTCTACCATATTAAATACAAAGCTTGTGGTTCTCTTGATCGATGCAAAGCTGGTCTTGTTGCCAAAGGCTTTAATCAATGTCCTGAAATTGAGTTTATTGAAAGGTTCAGTCTTGTGCTCAAACCAAAATCAATTCAGCTTCTCTGGACTCTTGCCATATTTCATAAGTGGAAACTTTAAGAGCTAGATGTGAACAAAACCTTTCTACAAGGCACTCTTGAAGAAGTTTACATAAGTCAACCACTAGGCTATGTTGATTCTAAGCACCCATCTTATATATGAAAGTTTAACAAAGCTATATATGGACTTCAACAAGCACCAAGAGCATGGTACAATGAATTTCAAGCTTTTCTTCTATTTTATGGCTTTGTTAATTATGCCTCTAATACTTCTCTAGTCAGACTCCATGGCCAAGATTCTCTAGTTTATATACTTATCTATGTTAATGACATTATTCTTATTAGCTCCTCTAACACAAAAATACTATAAGCTAATGTTGCCTTATCATCTCGATTCTCTCTTAAGGATCTTTCACCATTGACATATTTTCTTGGCATGGAAGTATAACATATTCCTAATGGCATTCTTCTATCCCAATGAAAATACATCACTGGTATACTTCAAAGGTTAAATATGATGGAATATCTACTATTATCTAAAGATAATCGAGTTATTAATAATTGGACGAAACCAAAAAATAATTCCTTATGTGCAAAATTATATAGGGTCCTTTTTAAGACCAAACAATTCCATCGAATTGAGTATGATTGTATGTGTGATAGCATCTACTATACCAGGAATATCAATGGACCCAATTATTGAAATTGCTTAGGATACCCTTTTTTAGCTTCTAGAATCTTTTTCTTACTTCAATAGCCCTCTTACGAACTATAATCAAAGAATTAGTAGATCTGTTCCACCCAAAATGGGAATGAGCTAAGGTTATGAACTTATAATTTATAATATGATGATCGAGTCGATTCCATGACTATAAGTTCATTCCATATCAGACCAAACAGAAATAGGATTATATACATTCTCATTATGAAAAGGGGTCATTCGAGTGCATCTAAGAGCATCTCCAGTGGTGGTTCTTAAAGAGTTCTTAAATCTAAGAACCGATTTTATTTTGGTTCACCACTACTGGCTACTATGTATAAGAATAGTTCTTATATAAGAACTGATTTTTATACAAAAGGTAATAATAAAATAATCAACTCACAATAAATATTAGTGAAGAACAATAAATGCTAAAGTAGAGAAGAGTTGATTGTGAGACCTATTTGTAAATTTTTAAGAGGTTCACTATTAGAGTGGAGAGTTACTTAAAATAGTGGGGAGTTGCTTAAGCTAATGTAACATTGTGGGACTCACAAAAAGAACTCAAGTGAAGTTCACCACTAGAGATACTCTAATAGATACTATGTTTACTAAAGGAGTGTTGTCATGAATGTCCAACTCTATTATTCTTAAGCTTGATGATGATGTTGGTCCTATTGACTCAAAGGAGTATTGCCAACTAATGGAGCTCTCTAATACTTGGCATTCACACCACTTGACCATGCCTTTATAATAAATTCACTTTCTCAGTTCATGCACCAGTAGTCTGCCTCTCAGTGGCAAGCTGCAAAACATGTACCTCGATCTGAAAACACTATTAGAAAAAAAATAGTGACGAATTGAAATACATCACTTATTTTGTCATTTCTAACAGATTTCAATTCATCACTAATTTATTAAAATCTAGAAATTAATGACAAATTTAAATCCATCACTAAATTCTATCATAAAATGTGAGCTTTAATTACAAATTTCAGTGAGAACCAAATCTGTCACTAAATCCCACATTATTTGACAAATTCTTCTGTCACTAAAATCCATCACTAATTTTCATATTTTGTGACGGATTTATGATGAAAAATTCTATTATGTATTTGTGATAGAATTTTCCCTCACAAATCCGTCATAAAATCATGTATTTTACTAAATTTTATCACTATTTTAGTGATGGATTTTTTTCCTTCACTAAACTATGCCACTAATTTTCCATCACAAATCCTTTACTAAATTACTAACACATGTTTGGTGCAAAGTTTTGAAGTAATGTAATAGAGAAAGTAATAAGAAAGATAGTGAGAAATTATCCGAATTACCCTCTTAGAAAACACCAAGCTTTTCTCTTTTTCAAAGTTAGGGTATTTTAGTAAAATACCATACTTTCATTCTCTTTCCCTTTCCCTTTCTTTTTTCCATTTGTTTGTGTGAATATATATATATATATATATATAGTAAGTTCTTTCATCAACATCCCAACATCCTTCTAATTCTTATATATATATATATATATATATATTTGCTAATAATAATTTCAAATTTCAATTGGATTAGTGGTAAGGAGCATTGACAAAACATGAAGGACACGAGTTCGAGCCAAGCCATGAACACTTAAGAAAATATTAATATGACATGCCACCTACCCGCCCATCGCTCAGTGAAATTAGTGACAATTTTTTGTCTTTAAAGTGTCATTTTCATTACAAATTAATGACAGAAAATTCTATCCTAAATTTGTGGAGGAAAAATTCGTCACTAAAGTACCATTTCCATAAAAAAAAATTAGTGACGGGTTTGTGACAGAAAATTCTATCACTAATTTGTGACAGAAAATTCTATCACTAATTTGTGACAGAATTCTCTATCACAAATCTGTCACTAATTTTTTTTTATGAAAATGGTCTATCAAAAAACTATCACTAGAAACAAAATTAGTACGAATTTTGAGTTTTGATGACCGATATTTCGATCACTAAAACTGTTTCTTTTTTCTTATTTTCCTTTTAGTGAAACAACTTATCATTTTGCTTTAAAGTTACAACTGATTACCTATTTGAAGCTTTCATTGCTTTTTCTAATTCAGATTGGTAGGGTAGTCCTAATGATCGAACCTTTACTGGAGCTTATATATTGTTTCTTGATGGTTCTCTTGTAAGTTGGTCATCCAAGAAACAACAAACAATTGATAGATCTTCGATAGAGGCAGAATACAAAGCAATTGCTAACAGTGCCGTGAAATAATTGGGTTGTTCTTCTCCTTTGTAAGTTACATTATTCTCCTTTTAATGTTCCTATAATTTGCTGTGACAATCTTGGAGCCACATTTCTATGTCAAAACCTAGTCTTTCTTAGCCAAATGGACACGTTGCAATAGATTATCATTTTGTTTGCCAACAAGTTCAATCCAAACAACTTGCTATTCGACATGTCCATGCTGCTGATCAACTTGTTGATTCTCTCACCAATGTTGTCTTTGTCAACTTATTCAGAAGCATCGATCCAAGATATATAGGTGTCATTAAGCCTCCACATGTCTTGCTGGGCATATTGAAGAAAAATAAACCCTTTTCTTCTTCACCATTATATCCTTTGCTTTATTTTCACTATTCTCCATTGACTGTAATTGAATTCAATTAATTTGTTTTCTTTTTCTATTTTGAGCAATTTCATTACTCTCCATTAATTGTGACTAAAGACTATTGATTTATTTTCTTTTCTATTTTGAGCAACTTTGCTCCTCCTCTTGTATAAATGCATTATCAATGAAATTGATTTGGATAGCTTTCACAATGCCATTTGTTGTGTGCTTTTAATTTGTTTCAATTTTTTTTTCATTGATATATCTTAAAACTTTTATTGTCAATAGTAATTTCCATAAACAGAGAGATAAAGTTTAGAGAAATGCAATTTTTAATAAAGTTGAGAGAGTAAAAACCACAACTTCAAACCAGACACCTCAACCTTCTTTCACTTTAGTTAACTTACACTTCTCTGTATCACCCTAAAAAGACCCCATGTAAACAAACCCCCTGCTTCTGAAACCATTTCATCATTTACTACCTTGAGCCCAATGCAAACTCACTAAACCTTTAATGCATAACCCACCAAAGCTTCTATAAAAGGTAGTCATATTGAAGTTGACCCCACCCGTCAAATTATCCTCTACCTTGATTCTCTTCAACCTTAAAAAATCACCTTTGCTGGTAAACATGGAAACAATGCTGGACCACCAATCCCTATAATTCCTACCAGCCCCCACCACCATCACCCATCTTTCCTTAATCCCCTCCTGCAAGTTCAGTAGCTTGCATTATAATCCCTTTAACCATCCCACCACCCTTTCACCAAGACATTGACAGCAACCTACCTCTTCAGGATATAAGACTCCACCACTTAACCAACCTCTACGATCTCTTCTTTTTCACCCAAACAATCAAACTAGAGTGACCTTTATTTAGATGAACCTTTTCAAGAACTCTTAAACAACTCATGTGTCCACGCATAGACCTATTTGATGAACCTTACTCTCTCAGAATATGTACATAGCAAGAGAATTAGAACATCCATGGTGACCCTAAGGGATCAGGGCATCATGATTCTCCCACCACCCAAAATGCTGAATTAGCCACAACCCTACAATTGGTTCCCCTTGAACCTAATGAGCCAAGCTGCAAACAACCTGAGAGAAACTCATTACTGTCCAAATCCAACATACATCGAAATAGAAATACAAGGAGCTGAGGTAAAAATGAAGGGGGACCAAGTGTTAGTTGCAACTTTGACCCCTCACCCACTCCTTATAAACATAGACATTTATATAACTTGCGCCCTAAATCTAGAAATAGGAAGTCTTGATTATCGCCAACTTTTCTCTCCCATTTTATATTTCCAACCTGCTCCTTCTTTTGATACCAATCCCTATCTTCATTTCCCCCCTCAATGAATATCACTAGTTGGAATACAAGAGGTTCCGGAGGCACTGACTTCAAGCGTGTCTTTAGAGAAATGATCTCTTCTTTAGTCATCCTAACTGAAATCTATGTCAATGAGGACTGACATAATGCAATCATCAAAAGCCTAGGCTTTGAGAGGTACTTGACAGTTGATGCAATGGGCTTCTTAGGGGGAATTTGGGTCCCTTAAAACCCAAATAATATTCTTGTGGAGCCCATCTCTTCGGCCATCCATGAAGTGTTCCTCAAAGTCCAAGTAACTTCCTTCACTTTCATTCTTACTGCTTCATACACTAGTTTATTATTTGTTATTAGGAAACTGCTTTGGGAAAAACTTTTTCATTTAGCTCTTACTATCAATTTACCTTGGCTTATTATAAGAGACTTCAAAGAAATATCATGTTTTTCTGAAAAAATTAGTGGTAGGCCCCCTTTAAGATAAAAATGCAACCTTTTCTAAATTTCCTTAACCAAGCCAATCTCATTGACTTAGGTTTCACAGGCTCTAAATTCACCTGGACCAACTGTAGAGATTCGGGCCATATCATTAGAACTAGGATAGATAAAGCCCATTGTACGCTGAGCTGGCTAAATCTATTCCCCAAGCCCAGGTTACTCACCTTCCTAGGCTAAGTTCAGATTATTGCCTTATCCTCCTGCAAACTCAAAAAATCATTAATCAAGGTCAAAAGCCTTTTAGATTTGAGCCCCACTGGATGAGACACCAAACTTTTAAGGAAATCACTAATAAAGTTTAGCAAACCCAACCCTTTGAATTCTTTGAAACGATCACAAACTTTCAACAAGTCCTAAAAGAATAGAATATTCAAACCTTTTGTGATATAAGACAAGACATAAAAAAAACTAAAGCTCGACTCGATGGGCTTAAAAAATCAATACAACTAAAACAAGACTCTCAACTCCTCCTCTTAGAACATCAACTCTAAGATCAATTAAAATCTTTGCTAGAATACGAAGAAAGCATATGGCTTATGAAATCAAGGCTAAATTGGGCAACTTTGGGAGGCCAAAATACCTCCTTCTTCCACCCAATAACAATCATTAATAAGAGATCAAACAAAATTAAGAAACTAATGAAATCTTACCAGACTTGGACCACTGATCTAATTGAAATCCAAAATGAAATTCTGTCTCACCTAAAAAAATATTTTTTACCAGAACAACCACAGCAAAAATTCAAACATGCCAGATTTAAAATTTCCTACAATAAATGGAGACCTAATAACCACCCTTAAAACCTCCTTCTAAAAAATGAATTTCATAATGCAGTCAAAAGCATAGGCCCTCTTAAGTGCCCAGGTGAAGACGATATCCATGCTATCGTCTATCACAATTTCTGGGACATTATTAAACAAAAAATGGTGCCTGAACTTCAAGAAATTTTCTACCAAAAAAAAAACCCATTCCCTTCCAGTGGGGGAAAATTCTTCTCTGTTTAATCCCAAAGATTAAAAAAATGCCCATCAAGCCAATCACTTTAGACCCACTGGACTTTGTAACACTCACTACATAGTCTTAACAAAAATACTTGTTAATAGACTTAAATCCCACATGCCAAGCTTAATTTCCCCTTCCAAGGAGCCTTTACTAAAGGAAGACATCTCTCAGACCTTTTCATTGTTGCTGCCTCTGAAACATTTCACTCCATGAACAAATGAAAAAATAAGGAAGGATGGCTAATCTTTGAAATAGATATTGAAAAAGCCTTTGACACTCTCTCATGGGATTTCATTGAAAAGATTCTTAAACTCTATAATTTTCTTGAAGAAGTCACTTCTCTAGTTCTATCATGTTTAAAAAATGTTGAATACATTCCATTAATGAACGGAAAAAAAAAATTGACTCTCTCCATCCCACTCGAGGAATTCAACAAGGGGAGCCTATATCACCATAAATATTCTTACCAACAATGGAATTCTTGTCAAAACTTATTGATGAAAAAATCCAATGCAAAAAAAAGGTCACCTTCTCGTTTAGGAAAAAAAAAATCTAGCCAGCCATCTCCCACCTTTTTCCAGATGATGTTCTACTATTTAGCAAAGCTAACCCTCCAGCATTAGTGCAATTCATGAGGTTTTGTCTTCCTTCTATGATATCAGTGGCTTAAACATTAACCTAAATAAATCAAAAAATTTGTTCTCCAAACAAGTAAATGCCTAGACCTTGACCACCTTCAAAAACCTTTTGAATGTCCTTGTCACTTCTGATCTAGGAAAGTATCTAAGCTTCCCTTGAAACACAAATACAATAAACAAGACTTCAATTTCATAATTGAAAAGATTTCAAGTAAACTTCAAAGTTGGAAAATAAAGCTTTTATCAAAAGTAGGAAGAACACAACTAATAAACTCCACAATTTCCTCAATTCCAAATCACATCATGAGTGCCCTTTACCTTCCAAATAGCATTCTCAATTCAATTGATGCAAAATGCAGAAGCTTCTTTTAGGGTCATGATGAAAATACCAAAAAAATTCACACAATTAAATGGGAAGCCATTGCAAAACTGAGATCTTTAGGTGGCCTAGGAATTAGAAAAGCCTCCCTCCAAAACAAAAATTTCCTCCTAAATCTTGCTTGGAGACTTCACAACAACACTAACATTTGCCATAAAACTCTAACAACAAAATATGGGACAAGCTACACCAAGAATAAATCCTCTCAGTCCTACTCCTTTGAAGGAATCAAGAAAATCCTCCCAACCTACCTTTCTTGCATAAAAAAAAGCATCGGCGATGGTAAATCAACTGACTTTTGGCATGATAAGTGGCTTAACAAACCTATTAGAAACATGTTCATTGCCCCCCTAAACTCTGAAGAAGAGAATAGAACCACAGATAGTATCATCAAGACAAATCAATCCTTTCGACATTGGGATTTCACCAACCTCCCCTTTACTCTGACCAATGAAATTAAACTTCAAATTCAAGCCACTCTTCTCCCTCTTGCAACAATCAAACATAAGGATAGTATCTTATGGAGACTCTTTTCTAATAGAACATATCATTCTAAGACCATTTACAATTGGCTTTAAATCAAAGCACTACTGTTACTCATAATAACCATAACCAAAACAAAGAAAATAACAATTGGATCTAGAAACCACCTATCCACCTAGAGAACAATTCTTTTTATGGCAATCCATTTATAGAGTTCTCCCGGTAAACCTCACACTCTTCAAGAAAAAATCGTTAGCACCACAACTTGCCCCATACGCCATTAAGGAACTGAAACTCACCTTCATGCCCTAAGAGATTACAGCCAAATTCAAATTTTGTGGCAGTCCCTAAACCCCCTTCCTCATTTTTTCTCTCAAACTTACCAAGATTGGATCAATCAAAACTCAAGAGATAAGACTCCAAACATCTTTAAAATTCTATGGTAAACCATTTTCTGCTATGCTATCAAAAAATTTGGCTTACACATAACAAAAAACTTTCCAAAATAATTCACTTCCACGATCCTCAACCAGGAATCACAACATCTCAAAAGCTACTTAATTTTGGACTTCAAGTAACCTCAACATAACCGCAATGCTGACCACATGTTGACGGCTTGGCAAGCGCACCAATCGCACAAGTAATATAGTGATTTGAGAGTAAAAGTATCGTTCCCACGAGGAGTAAGCGACTAAGTACCCAAGAAATTTGATTGAATTAGTTGGACGAAACAATTGGATTGAAGATAGCTTTAGCCAATGAATGATAAATTAAAATCATTAACGGTAAATATTTATGAGTTTTCTTTTAATAACAGTAAACAATGCAAAAACTGATGAAATAGTTTAATTAAAGCCTAGGGTCACTAATCCCTCTCCTCCATCCTAGAAATTACAAAACCCCTCTCATGCACTCGCAACTTATTCAACCCTATAAGTTAATCCTAGGTTATTCTAATAACTTAAAAGAATCCTCTTGAATCTCAATTAAGTTACTCAACTCCTACGCAATTCCTTGTGTGGGCTAAGCCTAATACAACCAATCTAGCTTTGATTAAACGAGATTAACTAACATTCCTATTAGCTAATAAGCGAAAACACTTAGTAAGGTTCACGCACTCGTCCTTCATATTCAGTGTTCTACTCTCACCTCCCTCTCTCAAGTTCGAAGACAGCAACAAGCATACATATAGATTGATCAAGTCCATATAACGCAACAATAAAATGGATAGAAAGACTTATATTAATTGAAATAAGGTTGCAAATACATGAGAGAATGTAAAATCTATTCAAGAGTCAAGTTCATAGTAACCCTAGATAGAAAATCTAGCTACTCATAGAAAATAAACAGCAGAAAGCAGAAAAAGGGATAAAGATGGCCATGAATCTGATGTGGGATGATGGATTGAGCTCCCAAAGCCTTGAAAATCAGGTTCCCCTTGCTCTTCTCAGCCAAAACGGCGCTTCCCCTTCTCCCTCGGATCAGAATTAACCTAAAAAGTATGTTCTGATGCATTTATATCAGTGCAGGATCGCGAACCACCGCTATAGCGGTGAATTCCCACCGCTATAGCGGTAGGAGGCAGAGAAGAAAGCTTAAAAATGAGTTTTTTCAGATTTTACCGCTATAGCGGTAAAGATCCACCACTATAGCGGTGGCTGGCAGAGAAGAAGGCTCCAAAATCTTTTTTTTTTCAGCAATCCACTGCTATAGCTGTAAATTTTACCGCTATAGCTGTGGGAGACAGCAATCACATCAGCATTTTTAGAATTTCAGCTCTAGCATTCCATCTTCTAGCACGAACTTTTTACCAACTCAACCTACACCAAAAATAACAAATAAACCCATTAAATCGCATAAAAGAAATATGAAACCACTCTATTTATTAAAATATCAAAAAAAACTAAAACTAATCTTAACTACTCAAAATATGAGCTAAGAATTACAAGACAACAAAAAAGAGATCAAAAGAGAGGATATTTAACATCAAAATGGCACTAAATTGAGAACTCAACACCACAACACTCATTAAACCCAACCCCTCTACTTTAAAATGGGAGAAACTTGGAAATGGCAAGTGCAAGCTTAATGTTGATTGCTTTACAAAGCAAGATCTTATGGCAGTGGGATGCGTCATTAGATCTGAAATAGGTGAATGGGTTCTTGGAAGCACAAAATTCATTGGCAACGAGGACACTCTTTTGGGAGAAGCATGGGCCCTTTACACTGGTTTGCTGATAGCTCTCAACCTTGGAATCACCAAAGTGGAGGCAGAAACAAATAGTCAAATTCTTTTTGACTTGTTAACTAGTGAAATCTCTCCTAAACATCCTCTTTTTGCTATTGTGTGTAATTGCAGGCTTTGATCTCCAAGTTTTCTGAAAGCCTTTTAAAGTAAATCAACAGAAAGTAGAATATATGTGCGGACATTCTTGCAAAAAAGCCAGACTTGAACCTACTCATGCAAGTACTTATGCTTATCCTCCATCTTTTCTTCGAAAAGTTTACTTGGGAGGAACTTTTGTAATCTTTTTGTTTCTGTAATCCGCCCTTTTTATTTTGCTTCTGCTTTCTTCAGAACTTGTAAAAGAACTATTACTTGTACTGTTTCTCTTTAATATATTTTCCACCTTCTCCAAAAAAAGAAAAGGACACTTAATTTTTCATGACCAAATTAAGAAAATAATAATCTTTTAGGGGCTAAATCAATAATTTACTCAAATATTAAAAAAAAATCTAGAATCAAGCCATAAAACTAGTCTAACCCATCCTTAATTAATCCAACAACAAACATTTAAATTCATATTTGGTTAAAATAAACATTAAATTAAAAGTTTTCCGATTTTATTCGGAGGAAAACACTGATCCAAAGAGAAAAGAAAAGCAATTGCATCTCTGGATGATAGTCAAATCTCGAAAGGTAACTACTTCAAAAGCTCGATGACCCAGAAGTTACAAACAAAGCATTGGTATTGAATGTCCTTAAATCCAGCACCTTTTGCTAGTTCCATGAGTTCTTGTTCGTTTCTCTCTCTACCTCCTGCTTGGGTCATCATGAATACATCAAACCCGAAGTTGAATTTTGCAGAAGCAGTGGTCTCTGGCATATCTGAGAACACTGATTCCACCACAATCACCTTCCCACCTTCGGGAAGGGCATCATTGCAATTCTTCAGCAGCTTCAAGATCTTTTCGTCGCTCCAATCATGAAGAATCCACTGCAAAATTATATATATCTACTTAATTCTACAAAGAAAACTTAGAGATGATATTTTATGTATTTATCATTAAATTTTCGAATGAAAGCATGGTTATTTTTTAAGTTAAAAAGACTATTATCAAATGAACTGAAATTATATATATATATATATATACTTTTCCCATTAATTAATTAAACATGAGAATGAAACCTAAGGGTGTTATTAAGAAATAATAGTATGCTATTATGTTTTATTAATCTGTGTTCTATTTTGCTGAAGAAAAAATGAATACAAAAAACCTGTTACCTTCAAAAAAATAGCATCTCCTTTGGGTACACTCTCAAACATATCTCCTGTTACGTGTTCCACTCCTGTAACATTATATATATTCATTACTAATGTATGTAAAAATAATATTGTGCCGAATACATACATGTAACATTAATCACTAAAATTATACAATATAACAAATCTATATATGTATATATATACACACACACAAAGAGAGAGAGGAAGTATATCAAGTAAGAGGAATATTTTAGTGTGAGAAATAAAATAATAATAATTATCTTTAAATAATAAACTAATAATTTAGATTGATGCAGAATATATAAACGTAAAAATCAAGAATATAATAATATTTTTCTTGATTTTTATATTAATGTTTAAGGAATTTTATAAAGATGAAATTGAGTTTTAATCATTTGACTACTTCAAAATCTGTGCATGTGTATATACATGTGTGTATATATATATATATATATATATGATTTAAGAAATTTTATAAAGAACTTGAAGTTATGAGAAAATGAATTTTGATCATTTGACTACAAAATCTGTGCATGTGTATATACATATATATATATATATATATATATATATAGGGCGTGTGTAGAGATTTAATTTTAATGAATAGAAATAATTAATTATTAAATCACTGCGTACCAGGATAGGGAGGGGCTTGTTGGATGACATGAGGCAAGTCAAAATTGATAGCCCTAATATAAGGATACTTGGAAACGATGAAGCTGAGGCAGATCCCAACGCCTCCAGCAACATCCACAAGGGTGTTGAGATTTTCAAAACCTTTGTAGAATTCCAGAACCTTCTTCATCACTATGCAGGAGTGTTGTTGCAGTGCTGTGTTGAAGATCTGATTGAACTCTGAGTCTGTCCCTTGGTATTCATACAAGTGCATGCCATGAGTTCTTTCAAAAGCCCTTCCTCCTTCTAGAATTGTGTCTTTCAGTTGAGGCCTATGAGTGGCGATATTGCATATATACCCTTGTCAGAACACATCCTATAAGATGCTTGTAATATGAATTAATGCAAGCATTTTGCGGGCAAGTCGGTTAATTTTTTACATCTCATTATTATATAGTTAATTTTTAAAATTTTTTATATATAATTTTTTTAGTGGAGAATAAGATATATATATATATATATATAGCAAAGCCACAAAGAAATTTATATAAGTATTCTTCTATTAATTAATGCATGCATATTGCACAGTTCATTAATTTCTTAGACAACAATAGTAAATAAAATAAATTACACAATTCCTTAAATTACTATTTTTAATGCATGCATGTTTCTTTTTTTTACATTTTTGCAACAAAAATATCTTTTAAGATAATAAGCCATATGGATTATTTGCTAATTTACTATTTTTTTTCAGCGTACATTGTGCTAAGATTTTGAATGTAATAGTTAATAGAGGGTTATAATAAGTAAAATTGAAGGATTGGGAGGACTTTTATCATTTTTTAAAGTAAATAAAATAAATTACACAATTCCTTAAATTAGGGTAGGCTTTTTACAAACTGCCTAATGCTTAAAAGCTCAAACAAAAGGTAAAAGATTTTCAGAACAAACTATACTATATTCTAAACTGAAAGATGAAAGTTTCAATCTCCGAATTTATAATTTAAGTTTATAAAATTAGATATTGTAAGTTTAAAGATTCAGGTTTGAGTCCTTTAATAACAAAAAAAGAAGAAGAAAAAACCAAGCTTCATGATTGCAGTATTTGAAAATACGTTTTAATCAGTAGGTGTACGTTATGCGTGGGGTTAATAAAGAATAGGAGAGTCTTATGAGTTTTGATGTAGGGTCAATTAAACTAACTCTTCCTCTTTAATGCTGCCACTAATTTTAACCAATCTATTGATCTCTAAATATTGTTTTTATAACCATCATTCAATAATTAATTTAGTAAATTTTGAATTTGAAATAAATAATTTAATGTTGCCACTAATTTTAGTCAATCAGCAATCATATAGATAATTGATTTTAAAAAATTCAAATTTACAATTAACCAATTAATAATGTCACTCACCTACAATAAATTAACTAATAATGCTACAAAAACATAACAGAGAAATGTAGACAATTAATAATGATAAATAAATCAACCATATTGTAAATGTTAGGTAAAAGAAAAAAGAATGCAATGTTTAATTAACATGGCATGGAAAAATAGAGTTAACGACAAGATCAAAACTCAAAATAACATGTTTCAATATTTTTTAAAATTTAATTTTATAATGTCTGTTACTAAATATATCATAAAAGTATGTGGCAAAAATGATTTGAACATTTAATCCCTTTAGAAAAAAAGAGAAATATTCAAAAAAAATTAATATAGTGTATAAAAAAATATTCAATAATTTATAATTTTTTAAATGTATATACAAAATATAAGATAAACTATAATAAGTCTAAAATTATTTTATATATAATGTTTTACATTTTTTAAATACCTGTATTATGTTTCATTCATTGCACGAGTCACGTTCAAGTCACGTAAAATAGCAGTTCATATACTCATTTAATTTTATAACAATTAATGACTAATTAAGACTCACTAGATTTCCAGTTAGGCCCCGTGCTGGGACAAGGTGATGATTAGACGCAACGGTGAGGCTATACTTCCTCCTGTGCTTAGTAATATGAATTAATGCACGCATGTGGTGCAATAAAGTAAGTTGATTAACTTTTTAGGGTTTAGGGTTTAATTATTATATAATTAATTTTTTATATAAATTATTATATATTATTGTTTTTAGTGGAGAACAAGAAATATAAGAAAGATACAAAAAAAGGTCATATAAGTCTTCTACTATTAATTAATGCTTGGATATTGCACGGTACATTAATTGCATAGACAACAGTAAATATATCAGGTTTTAAGCAACTCGAAATTTTAAAACTTTTAACGAAGGCCTATTTATACATTTATTATAATTTTTATGTCAAAATTTATATAACTTGCAGAAGACTGTAGTTGACCTACTTAACTTTTTTTTTTAAAACAATTATCTATAGTTCAAATATTAAATTACAAGTGTCAACTAATTCAAATTCAACGTAAGTAAGATTATAATAGACGGTAAAACTCTTTTTATCAAGTTTTAATATAGCTGAATTCTCAAAAATTCAAACTCGAGACCTCTGATTAAGTTAGGACAACTATTTACCAGTTGATTTACATGTGTGGTGATTTACATCCCTAAGTTTAAGAATTGATAATAAATTCCTTCAAACAATAAATTTTGTTTAATATAATTCGTTCATTGATTGACTATATATCATCTAAAACTTTAATACCACACTTATCCATAAAAGTTTAAAAAAGCCAAATTAACAAGAAAATACATTTGAGCTATTATCTCAAGTTACATAAGAATGCTTATTTTACTTTTTTGATATATTTGCCACAAAAACATCTTTTAAGATAATAAGTCATATGGATTATTTGCTAATTTAGTATTTTTCAGCATACATTGTGCTAGGATTTTGAACATAATAGTTATAGAGGGTTCCACTATGTAAAATTGAAATATTATCAATTTTTAAAGTAAATGAGATAAATTACACAATTCCTTAAATTAGCGTAGGCTTTTTACATTCTCGCCTTATTTTAAATAAAAAATAAATAAATTTTAGACTGCCTAATGCTTAAATAAACAATAACAGCTGACAACTTTTCAGAATAAACCATACTATAAATTTCGAAACTGAAAGATGCAAGTTTCAAGTACCAAGTTTATAACTCAACCGGTACAAGGCTGAGTATTATGGAATACAGATCAAGATTTGAGCTTCTAGTAATTTATTTTTTAAAGAAAGACGCACTCTTCATGATTTTAGTATTAAAAAAAAGAAAAAAATTTATATAAAGTTTTTTATATCTTTGTTATCAAATTCTCATATACAAATATAGCAAAAGTTTCTTTTTTTTTTTATAATGGCCAAAATGCCTAAGATAAATCATATTAAGAAAAAAATGATAGACTGCATTGGTCAGATTTAGCAGAGCAGAGGCCCCAAAAGAAAATTTGAAACAGAAAATGAAAAAAAAAAAGCTCTAAAAAAACTGTGAAACTTATCAAGGGATTTAGAGAAAAAAACATACATCAACTTACCAACCAAATGAAGCAAAACAAGATATTACCACTAGAACATATGAAGTTATTTCATCAATCCTTCATCAGATTATATTGACAAGTGTTTGCACGTTTTGATTAATAATGAGTTTCATTTTTTTAAAATCACTTTTAGCCCCGAAATTCCCTTAAATGATTGAAAGTCAAACAACACATTTGAAAGGAGAAAAAGCACAAAGGGGATAGGAAACCACCATATGAGAGAAAAATTACTCAGAAGGAACGAAATAAAACTATCACTTGAGAGAGATCTACTCGGGGAGACTGAAGGAGGATGAAGAGAGGTAGAGGCTAGACTCCTCTTGATCGCCACCATTGAGAAGACCGAAGGTAAGAACGATCTCAGATCTAAATGAGGAAAAAGATGGAGCATACTTTTTTACAATAACCGCCTCAGAGTACACAGAAAGAGTTTACCGGAACACGAAAAGTTTCTTGAAAAACATATGTAAATTGTAAAAATTGTAAAATTATTTTTTAAACACTAAATAATACTTGTGGTGTTTTGATTAGAAAATATAATAATCAGTAAACATAATAACAAGTATACAAATAACGGCAACTAAGCTTTTTTCTTTTAATAAATACGTTTTAGCAGGTAGGTGTACGTTAAGCACGGGGTTAATAAACAACAGGAGAGTCTCGTGAGTTGATGATAATTATTGAGTAATCAAGACTCACCAGCTTTCCAAGTAGGCCTTGTGCTGGGACAAGGTGATGAGGGGCCCCAACGACATCCCATCAGCGTCGGAAGCGAAGAGCTTAGACGCACGGGTGAGGCTATACAGTCTCTGGTGCTGACTGGGCCCTATCCCTTCCCCATGATCAGCAGAAGAAGAGCAATGAAACAGAGAGTGAGTAGCCAGAAGCCCAAGCACGCGATCTAGCATTTTCGGAGCCTCCGGGTTCTTCGTCGGAAGCTGATCCGCAATGTAGTTTGCAGAGAGCTTCGCGCCTTTGCCGGCTTTCGCCATGATGTCGAAAACGCCCAGCTCAAATGTCGTTTGCAACGCCATCGCCACCACACCGGACATCGCCATCTGCATCGCATAGCTGAAGCTTTCTTCTTCGTCTATAAGGGCCATTACTTTTGAGGAATCAGGTTTGATGTTGTGCATCTCCACCAGTTGGGCTGGGATCTTATCAGACTATCTCACGGTGATTGAGTGATCATCAGCTTAAATATTAAAAAGTAAGACCTAAAAAAATATTTAAAGTACTCAATCATTAATTACAAATTTATAGCAATGGATATCCTTTAAAGTGCATTGGAATTTGTATATTTTACCGTTTTTCGAACCGTTTGTTGATTTGGACATATTTTTGTTTTATTGGGTTAAACTATTAAGTCATTAAATTAATTATTAAACTGAATAAGTAAATTAAAAATTATATATAAAGTTATATATATATATATATATATTTATAAAAAAATTTTAAAAAATAAAATAAATACTTTATATGTACATTCCACACATAAATACACACAGTAAAATATAAATATTCATAAAATTAGTCATCATAATTTAAATTTAAAGTCAAACTTTAAAGTATATATATCATTACATTAAAATCATAAAGTCATAAATATTCATAATTTCTAGTGTTTTAAAAATTAGACTGACCATTGAATAGGAGAAGTGAGTAGTTCACGGTTTAATAGTCAAAACACGGTCGAACAGTGGTTAAACTAGTTAAATTAAAATATATAAAAAATATTTTTAATTATGTTTTATATGTTTATAGTATATTTTTTTATGATAACTAAATAAATAAATCGTAAAATTACAATTACAAATAATTATTTTAAAGTATTTTATTGTTATGTTTTATATTAATGATTATATAAAAAAATTTTGTTTATGCTCCTTAATTTTTATTGATTTAAAATTTTTTTACATCAAATAATTATATAAATATAATTTTTTTCTTATCTCCTAATCTATTAGTAATAATATATTTGTTTTTTATTAAGTTAGATGTTTTTTTTCATTTTGATTTTTGTCATCTTGTCTTATGCACATTTTAATTTTTAGCTTAAAATAATTTTAGCCTTTATATAACAAAAGACAGGTAGTGGCAAGATGGCAAGATAAACACGTTGCAAGGTGAGGAACACTGTTTGATTTTAGGTAAATACATATTTTGACTTAATTTTAAATAAACTTAAATATTACTGTTAAAAAAAAAGTGCGGGTCAATTGGACGGTTAGGTCATTAGGTCGCCCAAAACCCCGTGGTGTCACCTAATTGGACCACTCCCCTGTCAACGAGGCCGGTCCAGGCTGATTCAATATCTTACAATTTTAAAGATATTTGAAGTATCCAATGATCATTAAATGCGCACTGTATTTAAAACATTGTGATTTTGTTTTTTCAAAATAAATGTCGATATGCTTTCTACCATTGGATCTCTTCAAAAGTAGAGCTGTCAAAATGGGCTCGGCCCGCCGGGTCGAGCCCATTTAACCCACTAAAAAAGAGGGTTAGGTTTATAAATTTTTGGCCCATTTAAATTCGGACCTAGGCGGCCCGGCCCGCCAACCCGCGGGTTATGCGGGTTCAACCTAGATAACCCGCAGGTTACCCGTTTAACCCACTTAAAAATTTTTTTTAAAATAAATATTTTTAATACATATTACATATTCACTTATTTAGAATTTCAAATATTCTATAATCTATAATCTATACTATTATTACATTACTTATTATTTTACTTTATATATTTACTATTTTTTTGTTATAACGATGAAAATGTGTTATCATTTTTTTTAATATAGGAAGATTAGAGCCTTAAAAACTTGTCAAATGTCAAAATAAATTGGTGCTTTAATGTCATTTTCATTCCTATCTTCCAAAGGTTATTTTGTAACATAATAGTTTAAGATAGGGAAATTGTAAGTGTTTTATATTTTTTATTTGATAATTGTTATTCTTCATAAAATGATATCTAATTATACATTGATTATCAAAATTTCTAGTGATTGATATTTTGGTTACAACAAATGAGCAAATAAATATTGAAATTTGAATAAAAAAAGTAAAAAAAAAGAATTTCTAGCTAATTTTACAAAAAAAAAATTTCTAGCTAATTTTATAAAATGTTATTCAAATTCAAAAAAAATTTGAATAACATTTTATAAAATATATTTAGCTTATTTATGCCTGCAACAACAAAAAAAAAATCAAATATTGATTATCAAGTTTTTTTTAAAAAATTAATAATTAGAAAAGGAAAAAACAATAACTTATATGATATAGACTTACTATAAATTTTTGAAACTTGTAACGTTTATAGTACTTGTGGTAGCATTGTCATCCACTCATCTTTATCTAATATGGAAATTTTCAAACTATTTTGACTTGACTGTTGTTGACTTTCATTGCAAAACTCAATGAAAATGTACAAAACTTAATAAAAACTATTTGTATTTTAAAGTAATGATTAATGAAATAATATGATATAAATAATTTAATACTTGTATTGTTATTGCAGTCTATGACTTGGATAGTCTCTTTAATTAGTGACTTGATTGAATAAGCAAAGAATGTGGTGAGATCCTGAGAAGCTTTGTCTAAAGCAATAGACCTCTCAAAGACTTAATGAAAATAACGTATAACTCCCATGGGAAAGAAAGCGATAGATCGACATTGAAAACTATTTGTATGTGACATCAATTTTGTGTATTTTTTCTCCTAAGCATTGATTTGTTTGTAAGGTACTTGAGATAATATAATCCACGTAGGGTGTGCTAGAACCTTATTTGGTTGACATTGAAAGAAACATCTGATCTAAAACTTCTATGCCAGTTCTTATTAATAGCTAACATACACACATTATCTTCACACTTTAGGCATCTAAGTATATTGATCATCATATCTCCTATGGCACTCATCCATATCTTGAATAGATCTTCCATTTTAATATGAGTTAATTGTGAGAGTAAAACTATACAAGTAGAGATGTGGTAGTGGTAAGTGAAAAAATCGCTTACTTCTGAGGTACTGAACCATCTTCTAATAATGCCCATTTAATGTTTTATTTGAGTATACATGTTCTTGGTCTTTTTCCCCTTATTTTCAATTCAAAATTATATCGTCAAAACTTTTCCACAATACTTAAGGATTGAATTTCTATCACTGACCTTAATTTCATTAAACAATTCATTATGGAAGAATGGTGTAATACCCGTTAATTTCAGAATATAATTCGCTTAAGAGTATTTTAGAATTCTACAACGTTACTTTAGTTATTTATTTTGGTCATTTTTAATTTTCATATTTAATTGTTCTGTTTGAATATTATTTATGAAAATTGAGTTAAATGACTGAACTAAATATTTGCACAATGAGGGATATATTCTAAGAATGGTGAAATTTATGGAAAAGTGGTTTCAGAATGGTCAATTAGTCCATTTATTGTAAATTGACTGGATGGGTTTGGATGTTGGGTTATGGATACTCATGGGTTATTGAATAACCCATTAGAAATATTTAATATAAAGTTTCAATAGTACCCCTCATTTTTTCACTCAGCCGAAGGAAGGCAGAAAAGCATTTCTCTCAGTTCTTCAGTTTCTTCTCAAATCCTTTCCTTGATTTTCAGAAGTTCGATTATTTGTTCGGTTCAAAAGCTTTGTAAGGATCAAAGGTAAGCTTTAATCCGATTATTTTTCTTAAATTTCAGTTTATGTAGAAGATCAGAGGAGGTTTTGTTCTTGAAGATTTTGATGATAATTCATGAATCTCAGTTGTTTTAGAAGTTATATTTGAGTTATAATCGGTTAAAAAAGTTGAAATTCTGGTTTTGAAACAAGAAAGGAAAGGATGAAATTGTTAGAAATTTCTGCAAAAACCGAGTTACTGTAGCGACCAGAAATTTCGAAACAAAATATGGAAAATTTTCTTCGGGTTACTGTAGCAGTACTGTAGTGTCGGCAGTCAACGGTACTGTAGCAGTCAACGTACTGTAGCGAACCGGCACTGTAGCGAACCGTTACTGTAGCGAACCGATACTGTAGCAAACCGTACTGTAGCAACCCGTTACTGTAGCAGTCAGAAAATTTTACGTATTTTCGTGATTTTGTTTCCTTTCTTATGATTCCTTGTAATATATTTTAATAGAAAATTTTCCTACACAAATTCTAGTGTGGAACAAGGTAAACTTGGACAAACATCAAGGTGAGTGAATAACCTTGCTCAGCTAATTTGATATTACTAGTCAAAGTACAATATAAGTCCCATTTACAATATTATTTGGATAATAAGCAATTAAGTTTTCATATGGGAGTATATGATGATCAATAGAAATAATAGTATGTAGAAATTATTTATTTCATGACAATTGTACTATGTGATGAATTCTCACTATCTTATTAATGAGTAAAGATCTACGGGATCTAATACACGAGTGTGAAAGGGTTAAAGTCTCATACTACTCAGTGTATATCTAAGCAATCTTATACACGAGTTTGAAAGGGTTAGAGTCTCATACTACTCAGTGCATATCTATGAAATCTATACACGAGTTGAAAGGGTTAAAGTCCCATACTACTCGGTGTATACCTATGAGATCTTATTCACGAGTTTGAAAGGGTTAGAGTCTCATACTACTCGGTGTATATCTATGAAATCTTATTCATGAGTTTGAAAGGGTTAGAGTCCCATACTACTCGATGTATAAGACAATTAATTATATGAGTAAATGTGGTATTTGTACTTTTGATATTTTATATAGTACAGTTATTTACTTACTGAGTTTTTAAATAAACTCACACTCCCTATGATTTTTTTTTTTCAGATACAAAAAATAAAGAACAAGAGTATCCGTTTGAAGATTAGAAGCTCCTTGGGATTATTCTCTATTTCTGTCTGGTGGGACACCAGTACTTATTAATGTGGATATTAGAAACGCTCTGTACTTTCTATAGGTCTCCTAGGCTTGCGATGAGATAGAAATATCAGACTATATATGTCTATATTTGCTTATCAGATGAATATAATTCTGTAGTGTGGAATGAATGATTAAGGTTGAATGTAAAACCTTACAGAATATATGTATATAACGTATGTTTGAGAATTATATCAAATGAGTTGAGATGTGACAAATGGAAAACGTGCTATTTAATTGTCTTATTAGTAATTTGCTTTCTTTGTTTTTTTTTTTGTTTGCTAGTAATAGGAAGAGTTTTATTGTTTAATTTTTAATATATTTCTTAAAAGGAAAAATAGCAATAAATAATTATAATTATATTTGAATTTGAAATTGGTTCCTTAAAAAAAATAATTAAGTTTCACACTAATTAAAGATCAGTTTTTCATCACTTATTTTAACTGCATTAAATAACTAACTGTAGTAGATTCTTAAGCCTTCCATTTAATGACTTAGTAATTTGTGTATTGTTTTTATTTTGCTTATAATAGGAACACTTTTAGTGTCTTTTTATTTTTTATTTTTTGTTATTTTCTTAAACAACAAATAGCAATAAATAACTGTAAGTATAGTTAAATTTAATATTGATTTCTAGCTGATAAGATATAAATGCATGCACCAATCATCGAGAATGAATTGATTGAAGCCTCGTTAAATGCTTAAAGGTGGATTTGCTTTAGTATAATATATAGATATATTGAGTTCTGACTAATATAGTTTAAATAAGATCTGATTATAAAAAGTTTAAGATTTAGGGTTTAGGAGTAAAGTTCTTTCACTATTAATTTTTTTCATTCACAAAGCACAAATTTGAGTTCTTTTTTTTTTTAAATAATTTTAAGCTTTTCCATATGAATATTTCATTAGAAACAATTATGCTTGAGGTGCTGTTATGCACTAAATATGTGTATTTTTTCCAATGGAAATTTGAACGCGCGTGTATGAAAAATATAACACTAAATATGTGGATTTTTTCCAATGAAATTCGAACATGCGTGTATGAAAAACTAGTATCTTATGCTAGACGCAATATTTATTAATACAAATTTGAGTTCTTGGTTAATTAAGAACAAATGCCTCTATATAGAGTTTATGCTTTTTTTTTTAAAGAAATCTAATCATTATTAGACTTTTATACCTTTGTATTTTTTTAATACATTAAACACTACAGCAAAGACTGCAATTTCGGACAGCTCAAAAGAAAAATGGAGAACTTCAGTAGGAAATATCAATTTCCTACTGCTTTTGTGCTGAAAAAGTTTAGTTGGAAATAGACCAATCACTAAATTTTTTTTCTATTGACTTCTTACTGAAAATAAATCCTATTGAATATTTGCTACTAAATTTCAGTCGAAAATTTATATTCAATAATTCGTCCCGACCCCCTACGTGTATGTGTATCTGTTGTGGTGACAGGTAATTGGGTGGCTCGATGGGTAAAATAATATTTCACCCATTGAGCCACCATTCTATATGATTAATTATGACATTCTGTATTATTAATTATTTTTATTTTATATTAATTATTTTTATTTATAGGTTATAATAAAATTATATATTTTATCTATTGGTGATAATAAAACTTTTATTTTATAGAATATTCAGATATTTATAGGAAATAATATTCATCTTGGTCATTTGGTATAGTCACCTGGCATAATGTAATATTTTGATGTCAAAAAATTTAATTTCCATCTTTCCCATTCTTATAATATATGCATCTTCAATATTTAATTTAATAATTTGATGTCAAATAATTTAATTTACATCTTTTTCATTCTTATAATATACACATCTTTCTTATAATGTATGCATCTTTGTGAAATAAGTTGCTTCATTTAACCATGTTTGCAAGCTGCTAATACTGAGAACTTGTATAGATGTAAACCAAAAGAATTAAAATCCCAACATAAAGAAAAAAAGTGAAGAATATATTAAAATATCCACTGATTACTTGGATGCATTGAGATAGAAATGAAATTAAAGTCTATAATGTAAGAAAAAAAAATTATTCTCAGCAATCTAAAAAGTGTAGAATGATTAAAAAAAGGAATAGCTAAAAGAATATATTTTATTTTTTTAACCTAGCGAATAGAAGGGAAAAAAAAGAAACTGCAAAAGAAGAACAGAACTAAACTCTGGGATTAACACAAAACTGAATCACAGAGCAGCAGACATAGAAGAAATAAACATAAGACAAAGAAGAAAGAAAAGAAGAGAAGACAAAAGAACGAAAAGAATAGAAGAGGAAATGAATAGAAGAGTGTGGTAGAAAAGTCTAATAAAAAAATTGAAGACACTGAACGAGATTTGTTATATAGTACAGGGAACTAAATAGTTTAAACGTGAGCGAAAAAATTTGTAATGTCTGCCTAAATTTTTTGCGTTAAAATTTTTACTAATTCACGCCTCACATTTATTATAGTTATGCTCCTTATTTGCATTTTCCAATCAAAAGCTTTTCTAATTATGTTTTTATATACAAATGAAATTATTATTAGGTAAATAAATATTTACAATATTTTATTTATTACTAATAAACAAATAAAACTTTTAGAATAAAAATTTATAATTTCAAAATCCTGGCTATCGAGCCACACAAAGACATGTCCACTGCCACTGGTGGACATCATATTAAAATCCATATCACTTTGTTCATTAAAAAAAAATTGTACCTATATGTTGTTATTTTTGTAAAGAAGCTTTTATATATGTGTATAATTATTTGTTATACATCATACTTAAATATATTAATAATCATAATTGTATTAAATGTTTACATATATTTATATATAGGTATAACTACATAGAAATTGTATCAAATAATCAGTTCATTAGCAAGAAACTTAGTATAATAATACAAATTAATTTCAATAATTAATTTGGTTAGTACAAATTTTTACTCTTCGTCGTCTTCCCCATCTTCTTCATTATCATCATCATTTTACTCATTTTCGACTCTAGTAGCTGCAATATTGAGCAGAATAAAAAAAATTTAAAGCATTATCTAGAGAAGCCATATCTGATTGATATACTTCCACATTTCCTTGATCACTCGAACTTGCATAAAATCCCTGTGAAGGTGGATGTGGTGGACAAGATATATCCTTGCACTGTATTTATTATACTTTTTATACTATTGATCTCATTGCTTAGTTTCTCATCTTTTCCTCATATCATTTCAAGTTTTCTTCGTAGGATTGACTTAGAGTTTGAACAACTATGCCCTTTAAAACTAGTTGAAATTCTTGGGAGTAAGTCCAGTCAAGTTCTGATGAGTCGTCTTTTAAATGAAATCTAGAGGTTGTGGTACCAAATATTTTGGACGCTTCAACTCCTAAACCATATACTTGTCCTTTTTTTCCCTCAAACTGCTTGCATCCATAAATCAAGATCTGATAATTGGTGCTCAGAGCTAGTTGAAGACTGGAGTCTTTGATATTCAGCCTTTGAAAGTGAAAAAAATATTAGGTTGTATTATAAAATACACTTATAAATATAAAAGAACACTTATAAATATTTTCTCAGATTTTTTATCAACCCATTCTTGATCAGCCTTCTTTTGATGAATTCGAATAAATAACTCAGATCTAGTAGGCTTTTTTCCTAATTCCTTTGTCTGTATTACAAATTGAATAAAATATATAAATTTGAGATATAACAGTGAATAGTGAATAAATAGAGAAGTAAAAATGAAATAAGATATCAATCTTCTCTTATGCTCTGTCATTGATATAGAGCCTCCGTTGTGAAGAGATTAGCCAAACCCACCAGATTTAGAAGATCTATTCTTTTTTTTTTTGCTCATTGATCTGTTTGAAATGTGACGTTTCCCGTTTATCACACAATTGATTTCAAACGGATTCTCCTATCCACCCTGGTTTTTTATTACTCTTATGCATTGTATATATCATATCTTTTAAGTGCATAGTCCTATAGCTTTGCCAAATGTCGCGAATATTATCATCATGTTGTGGTGGCCAAATATAATATTTTTTAAAAATAGCAAATTAGTAATAAATGATAATGTAAAGTAAAAAATTGTTAATAATAATAATAATAATAATAATAATAATATTGTACTTGAAATTCCGTCCACCAGAATTTTTTAGTGTTTCAGGTACATATCTCTCCAGCATGTGTATAGTCCATCGTATGCTCCTTTAATTATGGACACAATTTGAGCTTAAATCTTCTTATGATTTGGAGAAAACCTGAGTTAAAATAAATATAAAATACATTTAAGTGATTCAAAATATATATATATATATATATATATATATATATAATATGACTATAATTAAAATAGATGACTACATTATGGCAAATAGAAAAATGTGAAATAAATACTCTTTTCCATCAGAAGTGATTAGTTTCTTTGTAATTATGTTGCTATCTTGAGAGGCATTATCGGTGCATTACAAAAAAATTAACTTTCGGTGACGACAAGTAAAAAAATTGTCACCGAAAGTTTTCGGAGGCAACAAAGTGTCGCCACTTAAAGTTTTGTTACTGAAAGTTTTCAGTGGCAATTTTTGTTGTCACTAGAAAGTCACAACTGATATCCACTTTTAGTGGCGACTATTATCGCCACTGAAATCATAAATTATGTCACCTAAAATAGGTTGAAATGAGAGAAAAATCACCACCGAAAGTATTTTCGGTGGTGCCTTTTAGTTGCCACTTAAAATACTTTCGGTGGCCACTTTCTATCGCCACAGAAAGTATCAATTTCAGTAGCTACTTTATACCACCACAAAAAGTATCACTTTCAGTGGCGACCTTTAGTCTCCACCTAAAGGTCGCCACTGAAAGTATACTTTAAGTAGCAACTTTAGTTACCACTGAAAGCTATTAATTTTTTTAATATATATTTTTGTACTATCATGTTATTAATTTAATATTTTAAATAACACTTGAATTCATACAAGAAATCTCAATATATATATATATATATATTTGTGATATAAATCATCATATATATTATAAAATGATTTTTAAATACATAATGTTTAATTTTAGAAAGTACTTAATACAAATAACCTAATATAAAAAGTACTTAATTACTACAACTAGTCTTTCATTTTCTATGTTTCCTTGCATCTCTGGTAGTTGTAGAGTTCCCAACGGTAATTATATCTAGCTCATGACTTTATCCCTGTTATGATAAAAGTAAAAAAAAATATCACTTGATATATTCTATAAAAAGAGGAAAATATATCATTGTGATTAAAACAAGAAATTGCAACAAAAATATAAAAAAAATTTATATAACATGTTTGTGACTCACTTCCTAGTTTTAAAATTTATACCACAACAAATTATCCCTATTGATTAATTAAGCAACTTTTGAAATTACATGATAAATTAAATTGAAACCCTGCAAGTGCAACACCTAATAATTTAATTTTCAACAAACACCGAAGCTAAAGTCTGATGACATTCACATCAAAGCAGAGAAGCATCAATCATCAATTTGGCTGATGAGATTTATATCAAAGTAGATCCTTCACTTAAAATCTTGAAACATACAGCAAAGAATTACTGAAAGAACAAAAAATTACAGAAAGTACCATTAAGGGGACACATTCTAGCAATAAAGACTATGCTACTATCTAAGCTATAATCTAAACTATAGAATCTAATATTAAAGAGGCTAAATTGTTCTGATTTAATTAAGAAGCAACTATACGAAATATTATTTGAAGTACGAAATAACGGCGGAGAGTCAATTTACCTCCATTGGCCTTCCTTCTCGCCACTTTTCCAAATAATATAATTATTCTTTATACTTACATAATAAAATTACTATTTACTAGAATTTTTTTTATGCTCTAATTAAAATAATTTTATATATAATTTAAATTTTAATTCAGTTATATAATATTAAAGTAAATTATATAATAAATTATAATTATCACGTACATGAATAAAAAAAATGAACTCTTATACAAAATCATTATCCCACACTCTTTTTATTTTTTAATTAGAAAATGATTTAATTAAACTATTTCTCTCTATAAAAATTTTTATTTTTAAATTTAACATATATGAAAAGATCATTAATTATAACCAAAATGTTATTTGGTGTTTTTCTTTCAATATGTAGGAAAAAGAAAAATAGCATTCTTACATTTCGAAAAGTTAAAAAGGGACCCAGGAGTTACCTAGTCAAAAAGGTTGAAAGTTCACCTATTGGAGCTGTCAACTTTTCAGATGTGGCCAGATGATAAAATCACTTTTTAGATGTTGCCAATTGGAAGGAAAGTTGAACGGAAAATTATGAGCTGTCAACTTTTCTAAACCAATATTTTCATTCTTGTAGAGTGTAAGAAAATGATTTTCTAAAATTTGAAAAGAGAATCTTTGAAAAATAAAAGAAGGGGGGGCCCAAGAAATTGACAAGAAATTGGTAAACTAAGTCAAGACAAAAGCATGCCAGGTTTATTTCATAAGGGGCCTACTTTAAATATAGTTACATATTAATATCTAACATTTTTATATACATATTAATCACTATCTTGATCTCTTTACATTTTTATCTTTAATATTTTTTCAATTTTATTACACTTTGTGTTTCATTGGGTCTAAGTTAATTTTAGATGGAAAATGAACTATTTTCGTCTTTTAGGACTTCAATTATTAAAGATTCAATTTAATCCTTCTTGTGTAATTTTTAGAATTAATTTTAGAGATTTCTTGATGATGTGGCGTTGACATAACATTCCTGATGAGCTGGACGCTAATGTGGCACATTCTTGGATGACTTGGTAGCTTATTCTATTTGTCTGATGCCATGGACGTGTGGGATCCAAGGCTACAGCAATTCAGACCAACTTTCTGCATCCTATTCCTCTAACCTTGATGAAAGAAGCAGCCACCATACCACTTTCTGAAAAGGCAACCACTCTTTTGCAGCAGCATGCCTTCCATACCAGAAATCAGAAGAAAAAAGCAGAAGTCAGTTTCATCCATCAGCTTTTTGGGGCATTAGTTTAATTAGTTTTTCAGACTTTGTTTTTTCCTAATGAGATAAGAAAATCCAAATTGAGACATAACTAATCTTCTTTTTCAAGAAAAAAAATCCTTTTCTATTTCAATTATAACTTCAATTATAATGGGGAGTCCTAGTTTTCTATAACTTAGAGCAATTTCGTAGACCACTTTTCCTCTCTCCTTTCTCCCTTCTGTTTTTCTAGTTTTTGCTCTCATGAAGGGCTGAAATCTCTTGTAATCAGCCTTGGTTTAGACTGGAGTTGTAATCTGAGTTCCCATACTTTATAAGATAAGTTTTATTCACTTTATTCCAGCATTTATCTATTTCTTTAAGTCTCTGTTCTGTTTTGTTTATAAATGTTTCTGATTAGAGTTTCATAAGCTTGACAACTAGTTTTTATTGCTTCATATGATGATTTATCTATCATGATTGATTGGAATGATAGAAAGAGATGAAAATGACATGTAATGAAGATCTTCTTACGTGATTTGATTATCTTTACTGTGGTTACAACAATATATAGTTAGAGAGGGTTTTCTTTGAGTATGTTTTAGTGTAATCCGTATTAGAAGATTTTCTAAACTTTGTAGTTAAAAATCAAATGATAAATGAATGAAACTTAGCATCTGAACAAGAACTAGGAAAGTTTCATCTCCAAAAAAAAAAAATCAAGGCTGGTTGCATTCTTCTATTATTGTTCAAATTTGTTGTTTGCTGCCTTGTTTATTGTTGCTATTACTGTCCTTAATTGCAATTTTTTTTTGTTCTGTCACAACAAACCCCTCCAGTGTATTAATTAGCTTTTAATTAGTGTTTTATATGTTTAGAACAATTAGTTAGTGGTTAGAAGTGAGGCTCCAAGAGTGAAAATGACCTGGAGACCATTATGCTGCAAAATTGCCATGATTTTAATTCTAGGCGATTCGACATCGTAGTGGCGTGAACCACATATCTATTTATAATAGGTTTAATTTATTAATTTTTATGTAAATTAAGCCTGTCTAGAGATTCTTTTAGTCAATTTAAATATGTATAATGTCAATTCTAAAACCACATCCATCCGTTTCAATAGAGTCAAAGTCCTTCTAAGACATTTAACTTTTTCCAATCACTGCTTGAAGAAAATCCGAAGACAATTCACACGAAACTTCCAAATATTCAACCCAAGTATCCAAGATTTCAAATCCTATTGAACATATATACACATATCCCACTCCTACCAAAGAAGGGAGATATTACAGACTATCTTGATTCATATACCCTGAATTTGCAGCTTCCAAAAGTTTATTGGATTTGAGGTAGCTCAGAAGTTTTGAGCTATCTATCCATACCACTAAAAATCTAAGATCTCAAATCCTTTGAAGATATATGTAATTATATGTCTATATTCTACAGGTGTGTGTATCTGTAGATTTGAAGCAAGAGAAAAAAGCAATCATTTTCAAAGTCTACAATTCCTAGCCTCTCATATCTATTCTACTTTCATCATTCCCATTTTCTTCGTCCTTTTTCAATATCTTTCTCACTCTCTATACATATATATACTATTAAATAATAGAATTTCATTTTAATCTCAATGGCATAAAGTAGCAAGAATAAGCAATACGGTAGATAAAATTACACTCCTTCCTTATCTACGAGTTACCAATTTCTAAACAGCATCATGATCAATCCCAGTTTTAGAGATACCAACATGAAGAAACGACTAGAAATAACTTACTTTAAGAGATGATAGTTAGCAAAAGAGAAAAAAAAATCAAGAACACAATAACTAGGACTACAAAAAAAATAACTTTCAGTGGCGACTAAAAAAGTCGCCATTGAAAGTCGACTTTTGGTGACGACTAAAAGAGTTGCCACTAAAAGTCTGACTTTCAGTGATAACTTTTGAAAGTCGCTACCAAAAGTTAATTTATTTTTTAATAAAATTAAAAATAATTGACTTTTAGTGGCGACTCCCACAGTCTCCATCAAAAGTCAGACTTTTAGTGGCGACTCTCAAAAGTCACCATCAAAAGTCAATTATTTTTAAATAAAATTAAAAAAATAGACTTTTGGTGGCGACTCTCATAGTCGCCACCAAAAGTCTCGCCACCAAAAGTCACCCTTTAATGGTGACTATAATAACCAAAAGTCTTTTTTTGTTGAAAAAAATTTCGTGCTAAAAAATGATTTTTGGTCACCTTTAGTGACGACTTTCAAAGTCACCACTAAAAGATCTTTGGTGGCGACTAAAAGTCACCACTAAAAATAACCTTTAGTGACAACTTTCAAAGTTGCCACTAAAAGACCATTGTCACCATCAAAAGGCCATTGGTGGTGACTTCGAAAGTCCCTACTGAAAGTCGACTTTCCAAAACTCCAAATAGGTCTCAGGTTGACTCATCGACCAATCCGAGTCTAAAAAAGTTGTTGTTTGCATCAAGTGGCAACTTTTATTGATAACTTTCAAAGTCGCCACCAAATGTGATCAAAAGTTATTTTTTAGAACGAATTTTTTTTTGCAACAAAAATGACTTTTGATGGCAACTATAGTCGCCACTAAAGGTTGACTTTTGGTGCGACTATGAGAGTCACCACCAAAAGTTTATTTTTTTTAATTTTATTTTTAAAAATAATTAATTTTTGGTGGCAACTATGAAAGTCAATTTTTTAATATATAAATAATTATTTTTTATCTCTTAATCTATTAAAAATAATATACTTCCTTTTTGTTAAATTAGATGTTGTTTAATTTCAATTTTATGATTTTTTGGCTTAAAATAATTTTAATAGATTATATATATATATATATATATATATATAATATTTTGTCCTTACATAGCACAAATAAAGTGGTGGCATAATGACAAGACACACATAGTTGTAAGTAAAGGACCTAGGTTCAAATCTTAGGTATGCATATGTTTGGTTTAATTTCAAATAAACTTGAATATTGCACAAAAAAAATCAAGTCACCCCGAGGTAGTGAGTTAATAGACCGGCCAAGACCGGCATAGGTCGAATGGGTCTCAGGTCAACCTGGGAAACCAATCTGAGTCCAAAAAATTTGCTATTGACTAAGTCGCCACCAAAGATATTTTGGTGGCGACTTTTAAAGGTCACTTTTGTCGCTACCAAAAGTCTTTTAGTGGCAACTTTTAAAGTTGCCACTAAGGATGACCAAAATTCATTTTTTTACAGGAAATTTTTTTTTTGCAAAAAAAATAACTTTTGGTGGAGATTATAGTTGCCACTAAAGGGAGATCAAAAACCTTTCAGCTGTGAACTTTTAACAGCAACTTAGTCGCCACTAAAAGTCGTCACCAAAGGTGTTTTGGTGGCAACTTTTAGACTTTTGTCGCCACCAAAATTCAAATTTTTTGTAGTGTAGGCAAGCAAATAACCCACTCAAAGTTCCCCATTCTTCCAATTCATTGTCACCAGTTCACTTTTCTTCCAACCCTATCAAATCCGAAAATTTCTTAATTTAAAGTTTAGATTCACTAAATTGAAGAAGTAAAAAAGGAGAAACCTAGCTAAACAATACAATTTATAGGGATGAAAATTGATGGCATCAAGCTGTTAAAGAATACCGTCAAGAATGGAGGAAGTTGGGGAAAGGATGAACCTTACCTTTGTACAACCCACGGTGGCTGATGAAAGAATGACTGAATGAGTTGTCGGTGGCTAAATGGCCAGACGAAGTTGATGAGATGGCCAAAAGGGGTGGTCAATGATGACTGGACTTTCCTTATGTTCCCCCTCATGTCTCGATCTCTTACTCTTCCGTCTCAACTCCTTCTCTCTCTCAGCTACCTTAAGCTATACAGCCATCATGAACTACTGTGGAAGGCTAATCCATGGCAAAAATCTCCATATGTAGCAACTACAATGGATGGAGAAAAAGGAACCAGAGGCTACAAGAATGATGATAACATATTGAGCTTCTGTAATCTAAAGGAAATATGGAAGGAAATACGGAGGGAAAAATGGGGAGAGAGAGGCGAGAAACGAAAAATTAATTTTATATATTATAATTGATATGACAAGACTCAAATGGAATAACTGGACCTATGGTTGATGTGCGTTAACCAACGTAAAGGATTTGGGTTCGAACCTTAGCAGTAGCATTTTGCTAAAATCATTGGTGACTTTTGTTGCCATTGAAAGTTCTACTCTCCGTGGCGACTATACACAATTGTCACTATAAGTTTAATTTTAAAAAATTAAAAAATATTTTATTATATTTAAAACTTTCAGTGGTGACTTTTGTCTCCATTGAAAGTTCTACCTTCTGTGGTAACTTTACAAAGTTGTTACTGAAAGTCTAATTTAAAAAATTAAAAAATATTTTATTATATTCAAAACTTTCAGTGGTGATAAATGTCGCCACTGAAAATAAATAGACAATTTTATTTATTAATTTAAAATTAAAATTTATTGAACTTCTTAATATTTTATCAAATTAATTTTCATATTTTCAAGGCTGGAATTTCATTAGATTTATTACTTTTATTTAAATTTTTAATATCTCAAGAGTCTTCAAACAATTTACCTAATTTCTCACTAAATACTTAAAATTTTTAACTTTTGAAAATAGTCCTTAGCCTACTTAGGAAAAAAAATTAAATTTAACTTCCAAAAAAAATTGTATTTTGCTAATAAAGTATCAATAGTTTATTATTTAAAAAATATCTATTTTTCAGTGGCGACACCATTAGTTGCTAGACTTTTGGTGGTAACTTAGTCGCCACAGAAAGTAAGACTTTTGGTGGCGACTCTTATTTTTAGTGGTGACAATAAAAGTCGTCATCGAAAGTAAGACTTCAGTGACATATTTAAAAAATGGCCATAGAAAGGCCTGCTTTCAGTGGCAACTTTAAATGCCACAACCGAAAGTCTCACTTTTAGGTGACGACTTTTATTGTCGCCACTGAAAGTTGACATTCAATGACAAATTTTTTTGTCGCCATCGAAAAGTCGTCACCAAAAGTCATTTTTTTTATTGGTGGTCACCTCTATTGATGGTGGTGAGAATCCAAAGGGAGCTGAAACTAGAGGTGTAGGTGTTGTAGGTTGGCTTGAGCCAAATTTTGAAAGGAAGATTGAGCATGTGCAGAAGTAGATGAGTTATGATGCGATTGTGATGTCGGTGATGAGTTTCTGGCACTTGATGTATCATGGTGTGCATAGAATTGCCATGGTGGTTGTGGTCTAGTTTGAGGGTAATTAGGATGGGCTACGAGTGGTACGTTTCCTTGAAATTTCCATGGCACTGGTGGATAAAAGTTAGGAAGCATACTTTGTTGTAGGCTGCAAAAAGGAGGATAAGGAAATGGTTGTCATTTGCTTGTTGTGTTTGCGGCATTGTTAGTACTAGTGTTGGGAGAAGAAGAAGGATTCTGAGGTTGAATAGTAGTCTGCTTTCTAACTTTTCCTCTATTAGATACATTTTCTTGCTGGTATGCTCTTTCTCTGGACATGATGAAAAAACCTGAGAGGAGTGGAAATGAGAAAAATGAGTTGAGATGCAAATGAGAATGAGAAAGAGATGACAATTGATAGCAAATCGACCAACTTTATTTAAAACTCTCTAATGCGACTTTTGACAATACCTATGTCATAAAATATTTTAGAAGATCTTGACTATTTGAAAAAGGTGAGTTCGGATGATAGACTAGTAGATTTTGGATACTGTATTACATAATATTATATTTTAATATTTACAACTTTTTCAAAATATATTTTATATCATTTGAAAAGTTATTTAACAATGTTAATCACTATATAAAAAATATATGTGTAATATTATATGATATTTTTATATTAATTTAATAATTTAGTTTGTTATGTTAAAGATAATTTAATTTATATTGTTTATTATATTTATTTAAAATAAATGTTAATATAGATCTATCTATTTAATTTATTTGTTATATTGTTTCCATTTTTTTTTACAAAATATCTTAATAGTCAATCATTTAAATGTCTTAAATAAAGTTAAAGAGACATCAAATTAGAGATATCTAATCATACTCAATTAAAAGAAAAATTAAAAAGACTAAAAATGAAGTGAAAATATTTGTCTGAACCCACATGAATCACACGCCACATCCTCACCACCCATATCCACACACCACACACATTCATGTGGGACCACATCATATATCCCCATCACATGTACATTTCTACATGCCACACTCACAACCCATATATATGTATAAAGTTTTCTTCACACTCTTTCATATCACTCATTTCCTAGTTCTTCCACTTGCAGTTTAGCTTTCTCCTATACATACACTTGGAGCATGATCAAGATGACACTGGAAATACATCTGCTGGCCCTAATGATCAAAGTCTATTATATTTGCAAGAACAACATATTTCTTTGACATTGTGGAATATTGATTCAGTAAGTATCACTTATTTAAATTACATAGATTATTTATGTACTTAATTATTATTTAATAATTTAACTTCTTTATATTAATTTAAAAAAGTATCTTGTAAATCAACTACATCTTGATGGTCCGATCATGGAGTGACCACCAATTTCAAAGTCCCCCATCGCTTGGTATTGTTCCACTTCTCATGCAAGCTGGTTTTATAGTTTGTCTGTTCTAGGATCTCTTCAGTATAATCATGCCTTAGTTTCAGCATTCGTGGAACGGTGGCATCCAGAGACCCATACTTTTCACCTAACCAAGGGTGAAATGACGATCACATTGGAAGATGTAGGTATGTTACTGGGAATTCCATGTTTGGGAGAACCAGTAACTGGAAATCCTATCCTAATCATCCCTATTCTCGATTCTTCTTCTATTGGTCCTCCTGTGTTCTTAGGACCTTTTCTATCCCTAGAAACTTTCCAAGAAAATCTTCATCTGTATTCCTTTACAAAACCCCTGATGAAGACATTCTCGCTTCAGCTTCATCTATACCCATCCATTATTTCAAAAAAGCTAAGTGGATGTTTAGAACACCTTTCTTTAGAGCTGATGGATATCATGCCTAGCTTGATAGGGTACAAGTACAAAAGGGCCAATTTTGGAAAGAGATCGGTATCTTTGATTTCATCCAACTCTCTTAACATACCATGAGAGTCGATCCTGCCATGATTGGTGCATCGGTCTTTTTTTGGAATAAGACCACCAACAACTTCTACTTTCCCTATAGTATGATGGGTCTGACACTTTTTAATGCGTCAACTATCACGGGCCTTCGACTAGATGGAAGAATTATTCATCCTTTCCTCAAACCTTGCTATATCACAAAGGTTTATTCACCTAAACACATTTCCTTTTCTTCTTTTGTGAGCCTTTACTATACAAATTCATTCATCATATCGGATGAAAAGCATGTTACTTTTCTTTGGCTGTTGGCTTATGCTTTTGTTTCCAAGTCTATAAATATAGCCAAATCCCTTTAGCTTATAGCCAATCTTATTCATGAAGGTACCCAACTGTCCATAATCCAATGAATTTTAGCCATTCTTTTTCATTGTATAAGCCAGATGGTCGACAATATCAGGGCTCAATCAAGAAAAGAGAATGTTAAAGGCCTTTTTTGGCTGTTACAACTTGGGTTGAATGCTATTTTGGAACAACACTTAATGTTCAAGCCTCCAAGTGATTATCAGTTAGTTAGTCATATGTGATCAGTTGGTTAGTCACATGTCGGGCACATATGAACCAAAACTTTGTTATTTTTCCTGCGATTATCTGATTAGAGACAAGAAACACAGTTTCTTTCATTATTTTAAATTCTTTCATTCTATCTCCCTTGAATCCAAACAAATCAATTTTGCCCCCTTTTATTGAGCGTTGGGAAGGTTCTACATGGTACACTCGACCGATGGTATCTGACAATGAAAGTGTTTCAATCTAGTCGAGTTTCCTCTGTCAACAAATTATTTTCGTGGATGCTCCTGACTCAGAAGATGGCAACTTTTATGTCCATCTGCCCAACACGGTCGCTTGACAAATAGGTCTTTACCAATCCATCCTAGTACTCTATTCATCTGTACCCAGCGATCATCTCGTCAATGCTTATATTGTTACTACGAAAGATATTTAGGAGCTTATGAAAGAAAATAAATGGTACAAGCTGACTTTCAAGCTCACAACCTTTAGACCTCTACAAGGAGTTTTAGAATGCTTTGTCGAATAGTGGTTGAAGTATTATCGACCATAGTCGATTCTCCTTTGCAGGAAAAGGATCCAGTGTTGAAGACTAAAGGTGAGCATCTGAAAGAAATTCAAGCTTTTGAGAAGTTTTACAAGATAAAGTGGGATCCTCAGTACCCTCATTGGATTACTCAAAGTGTAAAGGAAATCATAGCTAAACTAAAATAAGAGCACAATAATCGACATAGTTTTAAATACTTATAATATCTTAACATTCGACTGGAATTTATCAAAAAAAGTTCTTTTTTTGGATCCAATCTCATTGCCTTGTGCTCATTTTGGTTTAGCCAACGTATTTCTTGGGGAACCAACGAGGGTTGGTAACTTCACAATTGTTGAAATATGCCTTTCTGTGATGAATCTTTTTCAAATGAAAGATGAAGGAGTTACTTTCGCTTGTCAGTTTGCCCTCCCTTTTGAACAATTGGAAGCTGTGAGGATTTCCATTGAATTTCCTAAAGGCATTTGATGCCATTCATTCCAAGATAATAGCCATTTTCGATGATTGATATATTTTTATTCTTTGTCACATGTGCCTCTCTTATTGAAGGACGCTTTAGTGTATAAGAGACTGGAAGAGCAACTAGTTGAGTCCAAAGAAGAGGAAGAAAATCAGCCTCTTCAAAAGACAAAGAAGATGATCAAGACGAGTGACTGACACTTGCTTCATCTCCCAAACCCGAAAAGTCCAAAAAGACACTTACTAGGCCATAAAAAGAGAAAGTTCTGAAAAAAAGAAAAGTAACTCTTTCTAATGTTAGACATGTGTCTAAGAAGTCCAAACCACGTGATAGCCTAGTAGCTTCTGATCCTGCTATTGGGTCCAAGATATAATTTTTCGAATGTTGAGTACTATAATTTGTTGAATGTAGTATACTCATCCACTTTTTCCATTGTCAGGAGAAGGAGTCGGTCCTTAAGCATTCAACCTTAGTACATATGTACAGCGAATCAGACTTGTAGACTTAGTTGAAGGTATAATCCTTTTGATGCATTTTTTTAATTTTGATTAACAATAAAGCTAATGTGAAATCTTTATTTATCTAAGGATTTGGACCAAGAAATATTGAGTCCTCACACTGAAACTCCTGTCAGAGTTCTTCAACTTGAGGCTTCGACTATATCATTTGGTCTAAAGCAAACCATTGAGCTAAGTCATGAAGGTTTCACAATAGAAGTTACTAAAGCTTTTCTTGCTAGGGAATCAACAATCATTCAGTCTCCTTAATAGGCTCTATCACATGGTGAGCAAGACCAAGAGCTTCTACCTTCTAGCTCTTATCAGTCTAAACAAAGCTACTGAGCTATCGGCCCGACTCCATTTGAGATCATGAAGAATATAGATATGGAGTCTTTAATGACTAATATTTCTCCTTTCCCTAATCTAACTCACCTAACTATCCAAGTCAAATACCCTAGAGATTCAAACACTGACATAGACTTGGACGACTTGATCAACCTATGAGAAGCAATTGTTAAAGGAATTGAAGAATTTCCTCAACTATTCTTTTGAGGTCATTGCTTTTGATGAGTCTATGAGAAGCAAGATTCAAGCTATTTTGGATGAACTTGAACCTATCAAATTACAACAGTCAATCTCTTGTTGAAGCCTATATTCGACTTTCAGAGATTTCATTGAACATTTATCCAGCAAAGCACCTTCCTTCAACAAAGTCATCTCTTCTTATGAAAGAGAAGTATTAGAAAAAGAAATCTTTTTGGGACAACTCTGGGATTTGAAGTTTAACAGAGATTGACAACATAAACTCTTCACCAAAGGAAGAAAAAAGAAAAACTCATTGACAACGATATTGACAGGTTAAAAGGAAACCTCAAGAGATAGAAGAAGAACTTAGAAAAACCAAAGAGGACTAAAAGAAAGCCAAGGAGAAAAAAGAAAGACTTAGAAAAGCTATGACCAGTAGATTGGCAAACCAACAACAAATCAAGCTTAAGCCATAGCCGATAAGATGAAGTTGTTGGAGATCGGCTACCTGATGCTTGTGCGGAGAAAGAAACCTTGGCTGTCGTATGGGAAAAATTACGCCATATGTAATTAATTTTTAATTATTACTGTCAATCATATTTATCCGACAAATTCTTGTATGTAAAGTACTTTGTACAAAATTTTATTTAAATGCAATGTTTTCCCTTTTTGATAGCATTTCTTTATTCAATTTTTATTTCACACATTGATGGCTTGTATTGCTTTAGGTAATTGTCATTTATTGATTTCTCTCTTGATTTAGAATTAACTTCGTTGAGCGCATAAGTATTACCAAAAAATACTTGAGTAATTATGAATGGCCCCTCCCATTTCGGTGACCACTTACCATATTCTCGACAATGTTTTTCAATGGGCAAAATTACATTCCATACTAAATCGCGTAATTTAAAAAATTTGTATTTAACTTGACTATCATAAAATCTAGCAATTTTCTCTTTCTGTCAAATTAAACTTTCTAAAGCAATTAATCTATCATTATCTAAATCTTTTAATTCGTTTAATTTGTCAAACATCTTCCAATAATCTTCGATAGGTAATTCATCTTTTTTTGAATATGAATTGACTGAAGATTAATTTCAACAGGTAATATGGCATCATGACCATAGACTAGTTTATATAGTGTTGTGCCTATCGATTTTCTTGGCGAATTCCTATATGCCCACAAAACTTGATAGAGTATTATGCCAATTTTTAAGTTGTTGACCAATATGCTTTTTAATCAAGCTTATAAGTATTTTGTTTATAGCCTCTACTTGACCATTTGCCTATGCATAATATGGGGTCAACGTAATCAGCTTTATTTTCATGGTATTGGCATATTCTATGACTTTTTGTCCAGTGAAAATTGTATCTTGATTAGTTGTCAAAGTTTGAGGTATTCCAAACCTATAAAGGATGTGATTTTCGATAAAATTGATCACATCTTGTTGGGTCACATCTTTTAGAGTGATTGCTTCAACCTATTTGGTGAAATAATCAACTTCGACCAAAATATATTTATGTCCTTTTGACGAAGGAGGGTGTGTCTGACCTATCAAATCCAAAGCCCATCTCCTGAACGACCATGGTTTCATTATTGCATGTAATTCTGTAGCTAGGATGCTTTGTATATAGCCATGTCTTTGACACTCCTCACAAGACTTGAAAAACATTATACAATCCTTAGTGTTGGCTAATAATTTTGTTGCCATCAAAGGAGCTATTTCAATTTCTCTCCTGCTTGGTGAGTTCCACAAATTCCTTCATGGACTTCTGACAAGGCAATGTATACCTCTGACTCACTTAAGTATTATTCTAACTGTCCATCGACAGTTCTTCTATAAAATTGTTCTCTCAATATTACAAATTTTGATTCTTTATATTTAAGTTTCCATTTTGAGTCAGAACTTGGATTATCTAAATAATCGACAATTGTTTTCCTCCATCATTGCTTGTTTGAACATCATTTTGTAATATGTCTCTTTCCCCTAAGGGATATAAAAGTTCTCTAATTTCTATTAAATATAACAACACTTTCTGAGATACCTTATACCTAGAAGCTATTTGGGCTAAGTTATTAGCTTCTTCATTTGACTCCTTAGGAATATGTTGGTCAATAACTTTGTCAATTTTTTTAATTAACTTACTTGCTACAGCACAATACTTAATCAATTTTTGACAAGTACATTTGTATTCTTGAGTAAGTTACTTGACGGCTAACTGAGAATCTCTAAATATATGCACTCTTCATGCTTTCATTTGACAAAGTATTTCTAGCTCGACAATTAAAGCCTCATATTCAGCTTCATTGTTAGAACAAGAATATTTAAGTTCAAACATAAATTTAGTTGGAGTTCCCATAAGGGATATTATTAAAATTCCTATACCACTTCCTTTTTTATGCCTTGATCCATCAAAATAAAGATGCAATGGTCTTAATTTGACAAAATTTATATCATTATCTATATCTAAACCAGGATAGTCAACAAGAAAGTTAGTGTGTAAAGAAAATTCTGACAATACAATTGTCTATTTACCAATACATCCATTAAGGACAGGTTTAGACAACATATATTTTATTGCATCTGTCTTTGAGACAACAAATACATTACAAGGCATCATATAATATTTCAGCTTCGTACAAGAAAAATATAATGACGAACATAATTTTTCAATTATACTATATATTGTTTCTGCATCATTTAAAAATAGACTAAGGTAATAAACGACTCTTTTAACATTATTCTCATCATCTTGAGCCAGTAAACATCCTATAGTCTCTTCAAAAGCTGAGATATACAACTTCAGTGGTCGACATGGTATTGGTGGCATCATAACTGTAGGATTTATCAAATACTGCTTGATTTATTAAAAGCTTCTTGATGGCAAGGCTCTCAGACAAAATCTTTTTTGGCTTTTAGCTTGACCAAAGATGTAAAGACTCTGGTCCTTCCCGACAAGTTGGATATGAACCTTCTTAAAAAATTCACTTTCCCTAATAAAGATTGTAATTCTTTCTTATTTGTCGGTGCGACGGCTTCCAAAACTGCTTTAGTTTTATTTTTGTCCACTTCGATACCCTTTTTATGGACTAAGAATCTCAGAGATTTGGCAGCTGACACTTTAAAAGCACACTTCTCTAGATTCATTTTAAGGTTGTGCTTCTGTATTCTTTCAAAAGCCTGCCTCAAATGTGTCAGATAATTTTTCTTATTTTCTGACTTGACAATGACATCGTTCATGTATACCTCTATGAATTTCCCTATGACATCGTGAAAAATGGTGTTCATCGCCATTTGATAGGTGGCTCTTGCATTCTTCAAAATGAAAGGCATGACTACCCATTCATATGTCCTAATATCCCCTAGACATTTGAAAGCGGTTTTCGATACGTCCTACATGACAATGCATACAACTTAGAATTTCATGGCTTGATGTAGCATCTACTAACATATCTACTATGGGCATTGGATATTCATCTTTAGGAGTAGCCAAATTTAGATTCCTAAAGTTTATGCATACTCTTAACTTACTATTTTTCTTAATAACTAGGACTACATTATAAAGCCGTTTGACATACCTGATGGTTCTGATGAACTTAACTTTAAGTTCATGCTTGACCTCGTCTTTGATTTTAGGCACCACTTTAGGAGCTAATCTCCTATTTGCCTGTTTCACAAGTCTGCACCTTTCTTTGAGTGGTAATCTATGTTTGATGAGGTCTCTACTTAAACCAAGCATTTAATTGTAATCATATACAAAGCAATCTTTATACTCCGTGATTAGCATGTTAAGTTCACTATTAAATTCCTGTGGCAAAAATGCACTTATGAAAATGGGTCTTTTATTTACTTTAGTACCCAAGTTCACTTCCTCCAAAGGATCTTCTATTTCAACATTCAATTTCTCGTATGGCCCTTTCTCAAAACCCAAAGGGCTATTGTCTATGATGCAGTCCGACAAAATACCTTTCGAGGTATTAATTGTCTTGTTAGCCACATAGGCCGACAACCTGTCCATCTGAGTCTCAAGACTCATGGCTAGCACCAGGCCAATTCTCGTTGGCCTTATCTACTACCTTGACACCAAGCTAGTCCATCAGACAAACCTCCAAAGTCTCTTTATTGATCACTCAGTCCTCTGTAGCAACTAGTCCAACATTTGGGGCATAGATTCTGAAATCAACATGGAGTTGTCCTCTACACTTAGCCTTTTGCACTCCTTGGCAAAATCAAATCCAAACACCAGCAAGCTTTATTCAAAAGAGATATGTGAAAATACGCAATAATGGAATAATTTAAAAATATTTAGAATTTAGAGAAAATTAATCTTAAATTTCTAGAACTTAACCATCATGGCAATTTAATTTGACAAGAATGAATTCAAGTAATAATCTTCTCACAAGGGATGTGTATACACTCTATCTTCTCAAGTGTTTAAGGGTAATCACTCATAATTCATCCTGTCATAAAATTCACTACCATAAGCTTGTCAATGATCTAAATCTCTACTACTTGAATCATATACATGCTTGAATCAAAAGGACTTTACAAGGGTTGTAACGTAAGTATAGAAAACAATGGGAGCAAAAGGGAAAATGGAAAGAAAGGAGAAATGAGACAAAAATATTGCCACAACTTAAGAAATTGAAGAGCATTTTTAGGTAAATATGCTAGAGATTGAATAAAAGTTAATTTTGGGTTTCAAAGTTCTATGTTATTTTTTTTTTCTTTCTCTTGATTTCTTTTTGACATCAAAATTTTTCTTCTTTTTCTTTTCTTTTGATTAGCAATTTTTTTTTTGAGAGGAAGTAGAGAAATACAGCTTGAAACACCCAAAAATTTACAAGAATTTTCAGCACATCAATTTGTTCAAAGAATTTGAAGTACTTGTCAATTCCTAAGTTGGAAGCAAAAATTTTGTTTAAGGAAGAAAATTGGGTGTGGAAAATACAAGAAAGAGCATGAATAAGGCACAAAATGGCACACAATGAAAATAATAAAGTGGGATGGTTATTTGGTTGATATTGGGTAACAAGAAACAAATGCCTAAATCATTTCCAAGCATGTACAAGATATGTAGCTTTAACAAAGATTCAAGACAAATTTTAGAGTGAAAATTCATGATAGGAAATGCACTCAACAAGAAAGAATTGCATTTTGCAATTAGGCTGAAATTTCCTCACAATTAAAAAGACTATTACTAAAACTCATTAATATCAAATTTATTGCCATTTAACTTAAATGCTAGAAAAACAAGATTAAATTCTCATTATACTAAATTTTTCAAAATTGTCATTAAGCAAATTTCACAGAAATGCTTAATTGAAAGCATAAAAACATAATATAAAAATTTAAAAATTTCATGAAATTTAAAAAACAAGACTATCTCATTCCCCCCGACACTTAAATTTTGCATTGTCCTCAATGTAAACAATTATCAGCACATATTATATAATACACAGAGAACATGAAGATAAAAGAGACAAAAGGGAAAAGAAATAGCTTTATGAGAGATGGCACACTTTTTTCGCATCTTCCAATTATATGGCACTGGCTTCTTCCAGAAGTTTTTCTCAGCAGCAAGTTGTATGATGGAAAGAATTAATTTATTGTCACCAACATGAAGAAAAACTAAAGAAGATTTGCTTGCCACAGAGGGGTAAGAGCAAAAAGAAAAATTAAAAGAAATGAAAGAAGAACGACTAACTAAATGATAATTTATAACAAAAGGAAAACTACTATCTAAAACAGAATTAAAATCAAAACTTTTAGTAAAAACTAAAGTAGATTTAGAGTTTAAATCAACAGGAATAGAATCAGAATTTACAACAACAACAGAGGGAGAATTGGAATCAAATTCAGATTCAAATTCATGTACAGAGTCAGGTGCAAATGCATAATGCTCTTGTTCAACAAAATTTGAGTTGCCAAAATTCAAAGCTTTTTCTATTTCAATGCATGCATGGCAAGTATGACAGTCACAATTAAAATCTTCCACAAACTCATTCTCCAACATTTGTGTGTCTACCTCTATCTCTACTTCTCCTGAGGGTTCTATCTCTTTTTCTAGCTCAAGTTCAATGACCTCAGGTTGGAGGGCTGCATCATCTATCTGTGTACCATCCTCCTAAAAAATGACACTATCAACATCTCTTAGATTGGCCATAGGTGGAGAAGGTAAACTCTCAAACCCTGGATTAATGAGTTTGCAAACTCTGAAGGCTCACCTTAGTTCGTTGTTGGAACTGCAGGATATATGTGGCCAAGTCTTTTAAATTTTGCTCAGACTCAATAAGGGTGGCTGGAAAGGGTACATCATTGAGGAAGGGAGCATGAAGTCCTCAATCATATGGTAAATAAAATGAGCTCTCATATCTCAGATTATATTCACAATTGTTTGTGGTGGGATAAAAGTCATACTGTTGAGAATCTTGTTGAAATTGCATTTGGCCAGGAAAGGCTCCAACATAGGACTCTATACTTTCTTAGAATTGTAGATATTGGTCTGTCCTATATGTAGTGAAGGAATCTAAGCCACTCGTAGAGGGTGGTGGCTCTTGCTTTTAGCCAAAGGAAAAGTACCTCAACATGGATGCTATTTCTTCTAAGATATTTTCAATGCTATACAAATCTACGGTGAAAGTCCTAATATGACTCGCTAAAATTAACCCAAAAACAAGAATTAAACTCTAATTCTAGACTAAAAGATGAAATCTACAAGGAAAACACAAAAAAGACACTTCTACTATTGTTTCTATTCCTAACCTATGAAAAACTCCCAAAAATCAATTATCTTAGAAAATTCTAAATTTGCTTTGGAAAAATTCTTCACAAGTTAGAGGCAGAAAAACATCAAATAGAACTAAAAAATAATGTCTACAAAAATCAAACCAAAAATACCAGAAATAAATAAAAAAATAAGAAAAACATTAGAGAAAATAGGAAAGAATTTTTTTTGAACCAAATAAACAACTTGAAAATAAAAAATAATGAAAAAGGAAAATTGAAAATTATTATTGGGATAAATTTTTTTTAAAATTTTTATGGACCTAAATGAAAGTAAATAATTGTGAAGGTGCTTTCTATAATTTCAACTAAACTAATGTTAGATGACTGACACAATGATAGAAGAAAGAGTCACACTATGTGTAATTGTTGACACAATAATAAAAGAAAATGATAAAAAGAAGGAAAAGTCAAAATAGTTATTAATTGGAAAGAGAATATGAAAGAAATGAAAGAAATTAATGGACGATTGTGTCTCTCGCAAATTTGTTTAGCTTTTTCTCTTTCACACTTTATATATCTCCTCTCACACTTTTACTCACTCTCACGTCACCTGCACAAAATTCACATTACACTTCCTTTTATGCCAGCTTTATCTTTCCGCTTCCTCTTCATGTGTATTCCACAGATAAAACCATCAATTTGGGCAACCAATGAGGAATATTCTACGAACAACTGTTGCTTCATGTGTAGTCCTTTCCTTTCTTTATGCCAATTCTTCCACTAATGTCTCTTAATGATTCGTCTTTTGTCTGCCACTTAATATTTTTTTATTTTACTCTCACCAGCCAACTTTTGTTCTCTCGTCTTCTTCCTCAATTCTATCTCTTTCTCCCTTGGCTTTTCTCTTCTGCAGGGTGATGGCGATGAATAGTAACAATTTGTTTAAATTTGAATTTCTTTTCTTTTCTTTTCTTTTCTTCCTTCCTCTCTTCTTTTTTTTTTTAAATATACTCAAATATAAAAAATTATTTTCATTATTATTTTCAACCACAAACAGTATACTTGAGATTTTTTAAAAAAGAATTATTTAAAAAATTAATAATATTTATCAGAAAAATAGATCAGAAATAGAAAAGAAATAGAAAATTAAAGAAGGCTTAGTACAAATTTTGACAACAATTTTTTTTTTAATTTTTTTAGACAACTAGAAAATAAACTAGCAACAAAGAAACAAATTTGAAGAAAAATTTCAAAGAGATAGCCAAAATCAAAGTGTAAGAACTAAAAACACAATTGCACAAAAAACTAGGTGATTTAAAAGTAAATTGGCTCTACGGCAAGGGTGCCAAAATTCTAGTTCATGTCATTGCGATTGTCGAATTGCATAGAATTGAATTCATGACAACTTGTAGTATAATGATCTTCCTAAGCCGTTCTCACTTTTGGAGGCTTGCTTCTAATTCACTAATTAATTGTTCAAACACTAATTACACTTTTTACTTATTGATTACAAAGGGGGGTTGATTGATAAGAGAATTAAATTGTAGAATTAAAAACACTAATACTTATAAAAATAGAAAAATAACACAAAACACAATTGCAATCAGTCATGAAATCCTTGAATTTGTATTCATCATCCTCCTACTTTCTGATTTATTCTAATTTAATTCTACTGATTGGTTGTCAAATTAATATTTCCAAGAAATCTCCCAGAACTATACTACAACTAAATCAAAGCTAGGAAAATTTTCACTAACTTTTAATCTAAAAATAATCTGATTAAGTTCTAACCAAATCCATGTCCTACAATTGCATACTGACATGTTGTCTTAATTCTAACTTACTACATAAACCTAGCAATCGCATACAAGTTTATACAGCAAGCTTAACCTCATATCAGAAATTATAACAGATTCATGTATTTACTTAGTCATATTAGAACAGAAGAAAAATACAAGAACCAAAGGTAAAAATAGAGAACAAAGATGAAATAGAGATTAGAACCAGAAAACTTATCTGTATTAAGAAAAGGATTCAAAGTACAAGCTAGTTCATCCATGGACTGATTACACAGACTCTAATACTCCATGGAGATAGAAAAAAAAATACAAATAAGAAAAATTTGTAAAAACTAAGCTACGAAATTGGTGGAATGTGATGATCTCCAGCACACTTCAAATGAATCTGAAATGCCCTTTTTAAGCTTAGCCAAGAGAGAAGGACGAAATTGTAAGTTTGGTCAATTTTTGCTTGTTGTCCCTTTTCCCATTTTCTTATCTATTTCTGACTTGTATTTCTGTTGCTAGAATTCATATTTGTTCTTTTTATGCTATCACATGCAGGGAAATCAATCTTCTACTTACTGCTGTGATTGCTGACTTCTAGCTTCTGGTTTATGGCATTCTACATTCATATGCAAGGAATCTATACTCAAATTGACATTTCCATTTTCTACATATGGAGGGACACTTGCTGTTGTTGCTGACTTCTATAATTGACTGATTGTATTTTGTGCTTCTTCAAACTTGACTGTAAGAAATTAGTTCTTCAACTTGCCAATTTGTTGACTCATGGGTGCTATAATTTGGCATTTGCATTATCTGCACATGTGAGGAAGGGATCAGATTTCCACTTACTGCAAATTGGCTCAACCCCCACAAATCCAGTCAGCTTTGGTCAATGTCCAGTCAGCAAAATTTGCAATGTCAACGCTTAGTCAATTGCCAGATCATCATGAAAATTTCTAATTAATTTTTTGTAAAAATACACAATTAAATTAATTAGGATAAAATTATGAAATTAAAACATATTAATTATATAATTGATTTACACCAAATAAATCCAAAACCATAATAAAATTAGAGAATATACAAAATTAAAGAGGCAATAAGGACTAAAATGGGGACTAAAATAAATGAAAAAATGCATGTTATCAAGTTGTAAATGACAAGGACTATCATCAGCCTCCACAATCTCCATTTGGCCATCGACGTTCCATAAAATTAATTTCTGATGTACAGTAGATGAGATGGCTCTGACAGCATGAATCCAGTCTTTTCCCAAAAGTATGTTATAGCTATATTTTGTTGGAATTACTACAAAAAGGGTTAACCTTTCCATTGATTCAATGTGAATATTTAACATTACGAGCTCGTCAGATGGAGAAGTCTTGCCACTAAAATCAGTGACAATCATGTCTGTCTACATCAAGTTAGACTCATTCTTCCCTAGCCTTTTGAACACAGCTCTTGGGATTAAATTTATAGCAACTCCACCATCCACTAAGACTCTATTAGTGGGTTTTCCTTCTAATAAAGCTTGATATGCAAAGGCTACATATGTGCCTTTTGCTCATCAATTGGTTTCTCAAACCTGGCTAGGTTATCAATTCCTGAAACTAAGTTATCTTCTAGACTGTCGAATCCTAAGGTCAAGTCATCTTCCAAAAATAACCAATCTTCCAACAAGTCATCCAAATCTTCTTCATTTTCCCTGACGTATTCCAACTCATAATGTGCTTCATACTCTGGTGATATCATGAAAATTAGATTGAGATTCATACTCACAGGAAGCTCTTCTGAATCCTTCTCTTCGACGTCTTTTGTTTCTTCCTACTCCAGATCAATCACATTACAATCATCTAGGAACAGCCCAAGCCTACAATAGTCTCTATCCACCAGTCCGTCGTTTGACCCTGCTTCTGACAAAGTGTTTACCATGGCCACAATTACGTCATCCAAATCTTAATCCATGTCAAAATCTATATCAAAATCCTCTTTGTCATCGAAGCCTGGAGGATCTTGAGGGTCATTAAGGGCTTCTATAATTTCATAGGCTGACAAATCCATGTTGGTTACATGACACTCAGGTTTGAATTTGACAAGTTGCCCCCTTGCTTTACTTTGGCAAGGGTTTCCCTCTTTTACTTGATGTTGGTTGTAGGATCTTCTAAGATTGTTTTAACTTCTTTGTTGGTCCAATCCTCAAAACCTTTTCCTTTCACTTCTACTATAGCCACTTGCTTTCCCTTGTCATGAGTGGCTCTTTCAACTTCTACTAGCCCAATTAGCCAACTGTTCTTAGGATCCCTTCTACTAGGTTTTAAAAACAAACCTTACTGAATGAATTCTGTTGTATACCTACAACTAAAGGTGTTGGCCGCATCAATTTTCATGCTGCCTCAATCTCTTTCTTAAGTCATGCACTCAAAAGTGTTGGTTGTGACCGTACCATATTTACTTCTTGTGGTTTTACAACTTCCTGTCGAACTGCCGTGTATTTTGGTGACCTTAAATGTTGGTTTGGTTTCAATTACCAAACATCCTTTTCCTGACCCTGAAGGCTTTTCTTTAATTAGAAATGCATCTATCAAAGTTTTCCTCTTTTGTGCTTAGCTGTACCTTTGCAACCTTCATTTTTGGCTCTTTGATAGTGATTGATGAAATGCTTCAGGTTTATTCTGACCAAACGACATTACTTTGTCATAATGATAATCTTTATTCTAAAAAGGCTAGTCCTTTTGAAATCTAATCCTTTTGGTGTTGTCCCTGTCATATGAAACAAGAGATATTGCCATTGTGGAATTCTTCACCCACTGGCCAACCTTTACATTTTCAGGTGGCACCTGAGTTCCAATATGTCAGAAAGGGTTTTGGGAATTCGGAATACTCCCAACCGACTCCTTTGAGTTCTCAACTAACTAGCCATTAGAATTTGGCCTAACTAGATATTATGGTTGAGATCTTGGTGTGTAGAATGGTTTTGGCTAAAATTTCTTCTTACGAAAAAGCCTTTCCTTTTTCTGAATCTCTAACAATTGAGAGTCAACCATTACCTTCCAACGTGCCTCTATGGCTTTTGGATCATATAACTCGACACATCTTAGGCACAACTTGATCGTCATTTTATTTTTCTTTCTTGACAAAAAACTCTTCATAAGTCTCCCAAGGTTTTTGATACATGTCGTAAGGATCAACCAATGGGTTAATGTCTTCATGGAACTCATTTATGTTCACTTCAACATGCTTCTTCCCCTTCTCTTTCACATCAACCATGCCAATATTCAAATGAATTTGGCTGTCGATGTTTGCAACACTAGCTTGGAAAGGATCAGTGTCAATGTTAACATGTATTTTTTCATTCATTTTAGTCCCCATTTTGGTCCTTATTGCCTCTTTAATTTTGGCGACATGGCAGTTACTGTGCGCTAACATAGTGCCACCTAGATGCTGACATGGCAAAATTGGTGACTGGGCATTGACCAACTAATTGGACGTATAGGACTAATATATCTGTATTGTAAGCCAATTTGCATTAAGTTGTAATTTAATCTCTTCCCTCCCATGTGCAGAAAATGCAAGGTCAGGAATTGCAGCATTCACAAGTCAGAAAATTGTCTAGTTGAAGTTGGACTCCTTGCATGTGAATGAAGAAGCCATCAACCAGCAGAAGAAAAAAACAAAAGCAAACTATCATTAACCAAATCTGCTGACAAAGAATGAAAGGAAGTAACAGAAAATATCAAGTTAAAATATGAAATTCTTCCATATACAAAGGCTAGAAGTCAAAAAATACATTAGCAAGTGGAAGATTAATATCTTCACATGTGAAGTACCAAAAGAAACGACAATCGCCACCAATCAACATATGAAAATTGCCAAATTGGAAGTCAAAAACAGCAAGCAATCAAATATCAAAAAAATTAGTAAAAGGACAGCACACTAAGATGACCAAACTACAATTTTGTCCCACTCTTTCCATCTTAAAAAGGGTACTTCAGATTCATTTAAAGTGTTGGAGATCACTTTTTCCACCATTTTCAGTGTAGTTTTCGTAGGTTTTATTTAGCATATTTTTCCTTCTTTGTATTTTTGTTTTTCTATCTCCATGGAGTATTAGAGTCTGTGTAATCAGTCCATGGATGAAATGGAGTTTATAACTTGAATTTATGTGTTCAGATAAGTATTTTGGTTCTTCAATCTATCTCATTTTCTATTCTGCATTCTTGCCTCTTTTCTTGAATTTATACTTGTACTGGTTAGACTAATATGAATGAAAGTTCTGGTTTATTGGTTTTATATGAGGATTAAACTTGTTGTATATACATGAATGTGATTGCTGTGTATGTGTAGTGAGTAGTACAAAAATTGGCATGTCAGTATGCAATTGCAAGGCATGATTTGGATGAGGGCTTAATCAGATTGCACGTTGGTTAAATATGAAGGTTTTCTTAATTCTGGTTTATGTGTAATCTAGTTCTTGCAGATCTCTAGAAAATTTTAGCTTGATAACCTAATGATAGAATTGAATCAGAATTTAATTGAGGATAAGATTGTGATAGCTATAATTCCAGTGAAGTCATAGACTGATTGTATTAGTGTTCTGTGTTATCATTCTATTTTTGTTAGTTTTCATGTTTTAATTCTGCATTTAATCCTGTCAACAAAATCCCTTTTTGTAATCAGTAGGAAATTAGTGTAATTAGTATTTGAACAATTAATTAGGCAATTAAAAGTAAGGCTCTAAGAGTGACAATGACCTGGGGAGATCATTATACTGCAAGTTGCCATGAATTCAATTCTGGGCGATTTGACAATAGTAATGGCATGAACTAGTCAACCTTCATGTCCACCTTTTGCTTATCTGCCAATTTTAGTCTTCCCTCCATCAATGCCTTTTGAATTAAATCCCTGAAATGTACACATTCATTAGTAGCATGGCCAAATACATTATGAAACTTACAATACTTTTGATCTTTTATCTCATCAGGCTTCAGCAGCCTATAATTATCTGATAATTTTATTTGTTTATCTTTCAACAAAATATCAAAAATTTGTTCGGCTTTTGTAATGTCGAATGTGTATACTTTCCTATTAACATAACTCATTCTTGCTTTAGCTCTCATAGGCTTTATAGCTTGACAAGTATAAGGCGGTCCATATTTCAATTTGGCAAGATTAACATCATATTCAGTATTTTCTTCCTCCTCGTTGGATTCTTCTATATCAACAAAATTTACTTTTTTTCTTTTAAGAAAATTCTTTTGTTTCTATATTTTCTCAGCTTTCAACTATTCTATTTGTCTAACTTTGCCTCCCAATTGGGAAAGATCAATTAAATGTTGGTTGATAAACTTTTTTCTAATGTGATAATCTAGACCTCAGATAGCTATCTTTATAATCTTCACTTCGGGAATAGGAGTAAAACACCTATTCCTTATTTGCTGAAATCTTGCCAAGTAATCTTCAACAGGCTCATTATACAATCTTTTAATATTAAACAAGTCTATCAGACCAACTTTCATATCTTCCCTGAAAAATTGCTCATGAAAGCTTCTCTCTATCTGTGCCAATGAATGAACAGAATTAGGTCTCAATGTTGATAACCAAGAGAAAACATTCTTTGTGAACGAACTAGGAAAAAACCTCATCTTAAACCCTTCATTTGTCGCTAGATCTCCCATTTCAATGGTGTACTGTGCAATATGTTTGATGATCGACTTGCCACTTTCTCTAGTAAACTTAGAAAGTTTAGGAATCTTGACCATTCCCCTTGGCAATTCTGCCTACTAAACCCAATCCAGAAATGCTAAGGCAAAATAAGGCTGATTAGTATAACACACATTGAAACCAAAACTATTAAGAACCTGTTCAACTACTTGATTCACATTTCATTCTACTTGGTTTCCTACGAGGTTTTGTCAAAATGCCCTTACAACATTATTCTCGACTATTTGTGGTTTATTTCAATGCAAGATTTGCACTTGGCAATACCCTAATTAAGGTTGAGGTTGGTCTTGACCTTGAACTATGTTATTTTATTGATTTTGACCTTGGTCTTAGGCCACAACCGCCTGTTCTAGTTGGATATTTTCAGGCACAACAATGCCTAAAGCTTGACTAAGTCTACCTATTTGTAAGTATAAGTATTCTCTATTAAGGGTTTTAGTACAACACCCATTTATTGTGTTAACATTCTTACCTATCATAATTACTTTCATCCATTTGCTGTCGAATAATAGCCAATGAACTTACAGTAGATGTGGCGACATTACTTGGCATGTCTCTAGACATATTTGGAAAAATTGGTCCCAAATCTAACCTCTCATGTCGAAACACAGTGGGAGTACTTGTCCCTGCCATATTTTGGTTTGCAATGTAGAATTTACTGCATAGCTTTGAACCATTTAACACGTGAAATTGGCTATTTGATTTCCAACCCCGAGTTGGGTCATTATAGGAGGGACATACCCTTGAGATAATATGTACGGTGGTGCAAACCTAGTCGTCAAATGACTTGGTTGGTGATATACCAAATTTGGTGATAATGTGTCAATCTAGACACTATTTGTTCTAATACGGGGTTTCCTGGAAGGGATACATTTGGCACAAAGTCTATAGGATTAATAGTTGTTGCAATTGCTGACACATTTACTATGGTTATGGAAGTTGCACTTGGTGCACTTATTGCACTTGACACTTAGCTAATACTAACACTATTTACGTTACTCATATCAGAGTTGTAAAAATAGAAGGTATGAAACTACCACTTCTTAAACGCATACAATCAGCGAGTTACTCTGAACAACCACTTCTCAAACGCATACAATCAACGAGTTACTCTGAACTCCTCTTATTAGGTGTACCAATTTGTTTACGGTGATTTTTGGTCTAAGCCAAATCTGACAACAAATACTTGAATAAAATTGACGATGTGTGGTTGCAGAGTTATGCAGTAATCTTGTTTTAATAAACTATATAATATGTCAAATGCTTAGTGAATGTAACTTGAAAAGTAACTGCAATTAACTGCATGAAATAAAGAAAAGAAGGTTGGAAATACGCTTTTTGCAAAAAAGTTAAATAAAACCAATAAGAACAAAGAAAATAAATTGGAAGTTATAAATGACAATACATAAAAGGTAAATTGCAGAAAGGTTAATGAAAATGCAATAAATTGTAGAACAATGAAAGAAAATGATAAATAACTCAGATAAAATTGTAGCAAAAGATAAAAGGAATAAAAAACGAAGAAGTTTAAAAGACAAATTTTGAATTAAAATTGACTAGAATGATTAAGAGAAAAGCATAATTGATGTCAATTCATTTTGACAACTTTTTCCATTGTCAATCGATATAGTTGATATTTGTTGCAAACTGCTTCAAGATGACTCTTGTCCATTCAACTTGTTCTGCTTTGTCAAATTCCTACATGCTAGATTGCTAGTTTCTATCAAATTCCTACGTGCCATATTACCAGTTTGACGTCTCTATAATGAGCACTTTGTTGCTCCTGTCGACTACAATTACTTGTTGGCCAAGCAAAATAATTTATGTTGATAATTATATGTTGAAAATAATCATCTAACAATAATATATTTAAATATAATTATATATATTAATATATTTTATTTTATATAATAAAATATAACACTCTACATAAATATGTTTATATGTAAAAATATATTATAGAATAAAAATAATACATTTATTTGCTGATTATATGATTTTTTCTTTTTTTTTCAAAATTTTCAGTTAAATAATTAATTGTCCTTTTTTATCTATTAGATGAATTATTGTTGTCATACTTGTTTTTTTGTCTCTTGACATTTTTATGGATGGGATGAATATAAAGTTAATAATATTTGAATATGATAACTGTCCTATCATAACTTTGCCTTTTCGTCTCCTGACAATTTTTATGGATAAAATGAATAAAAAAAGGTTGGTAAAGTTACTAATATTTGAAGATGATAGTTGTCCTATCATGTCTTTTAATATTTCTTGCTATTGCATATTTGGCCTCTAGTTTGCGATTTCGGTCACAAAGTGTAGCCTTTTCAATTTTTCTCTCTTCATCTTGTACAATTTTCATAGAAAAATAGAGAACCCTTCACATCGGAGATGGATGTATAATAGACTAAATCCTAGAAAGAAGGGATACGCAAAAGAATTTTTGTTTGGGATGGAGGAATTTGTTGCCTTTGCTGGGAAACACGCAGAAAACGAAAAGATTTGGTGCCCCTGCTCAAAACACAAAACTGTACCTATATGGATATTGAAGATATTAAAGTTGATCTCTACAAAAAATCTTTTAGCCACAATACTAATGTTGGGTAGCTCATGGTGAGGTGAGAGGTGAAGCCACAACTTTAACAATTATTGATTTCAGTTCAAGTAGATCAACAAATATTCCTACCAGTAAGGATGCTAGATATCAAGCCATGATCATAGATGTAACCACTCGAAACCAAAAAATGAAGATAATGGTAATTTAAATGCCGACAAAACTCTAAATCCAAAATCTCAGAGTTTTTTTTTTTGATCTATTAAATGCCTATCAGAGGCCACTTTGGTCAGGATGTACCAATCATTCAAAGTTGTCCGTTGCAATTAAAATGTTAAGTCTTAAATCTGAAGGTAATATTTCAGTACAAGCTTTCAATAATATGGCAAGTCTTATGGGGGAGATTAGTCTCCTCAATAATCTCATGTTGAATAATTGGTATAGGACAAAACACTAGTATGTAGACTCAGTTTATCATCCAAAAAAATTGATGTTTGCTTGAATGGATGCATGTTGTATTACAATGATGACACAGATGAGACATAATGCAAATTTTACAGAGCATCCCGATATCAAGAAGACCGACCAAGAAGAAGACAAACTGCTAAATGGTTTCCAATGAAAAGGATGCACTATCTACTCCTTATTCATGGTTTGATTGTCATTGGCAGTTTTTACCCCTTGACTGTGCATTCAGGAGGAACAAGGATGCATTCATGAAGAATAAAATTGAGAATAATCTCCCACCATCCAGACTAAGTAGGGAAGAATTATGGGAAGATGTTAAAAGGCTCCCTAAAGTTATTGAGAGTGGCCTTTCCAAAGCTCAAGGTTACCAGGATGAGCATAACTGGACAAAATAGAGCATTTTTTGGGAGCTTCCTTATTGGCAAAGTCTTCTTATCTGTCATAATTTGGATGTCATGCACTTAGAAAAAATGTGTTTAATAACATTTTTAACACTGTTATGGACATTCAAAGGAAGACAAAAGACAATCTTAAGGCAAGGATGGATCATGCGATGTACTGCAGGTGCTATGATTTAAAATTACAAAAACTTGCCAATAGCAGAGTGATCAAACCAAAGGCTAAATTTACATTTACTCTAAAGCAGAGAAGGGCAATATGTGAGTGGGTAAAAAGGTTAAAAATGCCCGATAAATATTCTTCAAATTTGTCAAGATGTGTTGACCTAAAGGACGGAAAATTATTAAGACTTAAGAGCCATGGTTGTCACATTTTTATGGAAAGTGTAACACCATGAAAAATTGACATGTGACTTAATATACAAATTACAAATCTTAGACTGTATCACAAGACCTACTGACCTAGGCTTTAATCCCAGTCTATACAACCAATACCAAGTCCACTAAAGTTTATTTCATACCTTTCCATCTACACACTTATTGTAACCACTAGTTTTGATTAAACATCCATCCTTAGGGACTACATGTCCTAAGAAGATCATCTTCCCTAAATTAACTCACATCTAGAGTTTTTTACGTAACATCACATATACACACACTCCATGTATATTCATATGTGAGCAATTACGCTTTACGCCCAAGCACTTACTACAACACCAAGGAGTTTAGATTTAAAAACTCACCCCAGACTATACTCATGGCCCAATCTTTCTATTCTCAACTCGAAACGCCCTCAATGCCCATATAACCAATTCAGCTCCTCAACCTCACGTGGTTGTAAGTAATTGCCCAATCGTCTTACATATCCGCTAACATATATGCACCATAGAATCATAGGCCCTCTTATCATAGAAAAGTAGGCCAAACCTCCCATTAACCTCTGGCATCAAGCATCCACCACCCTCTCTACTCAACTCAGATGGCACACGTGTCAAAAGCCTACTCATAGCACATTCAAACCACTCTAAGGTCGTGAAATTTTTTGCACCCTTTCCCAGAATAAAGTTATCCTAAACCACCTTTTTTTTTATATGGCTTCCTCGGTTTAACAACCCCTTACATCATCAAACCCCACACGTATAGCATCTTCACCAAACTACCACCTAAAACTTGTCTCGCAAGTTCTTTCCTCTCTGGACTAATCTTATTTTTTAAGCACATTCACCATACAATTCCACCTCTAATAGGCCTTAACTGGACGAGTGCAAAATAATAAATTGCCCCTAAAGAACTGACAGCTTACTCCAACTCCTTTTACATCTAGTTCCACCTTACTTTAGTGTTTCCTCTAGAAGAACTACACTACCTGCCTTTATTTTCCCAACAAAGTTCTATATTACTAGTTCTATCTAGGACACAAGATCGAGTAACCACTCCAACTCTAACTAATCATGCATGTTTCAGCCTCCAACCCTAATGATGTAACCCACACCCTAACCCTCAGCCTACCTCATGTGAGCATTTTCCCATTCGAGTATATGCCTATGCATAACCTTCCTAGAATGCTACCAACATTTAATAAAACGGGGATTACACACTAATCCCCCTAAATATTGATTCCCCAAGTACCCCTACTTATCACTATAATGTCTAACAGTGACCAAAGCCACCACTAAAGTAATCATAAACCTCACAAGTAAGTATACACACATGTGTAAAGTATTTAGATTATTTCCACACTATAGCTATTCCCCAACTCTTCCTGAATTTTCAATCACCTATTCCATTTAATCTTCACAAGCGAATAAAATACATTATTAAAATGTAACTAAAATATGTGCATAGACACTCTACTAAGAAAAACCTTGCAAATTTTTTTATACCTGTAAAGATACAAATATACGTATCACCACCATGCATCAACTAAATAAGACCTATGGTACCTTTCCAATTTGATAACCAATACCCCAATTCCACACTTCCCATTTACAACCCAAGGTTTGTTTATTACAAACCAATTATGGATATATATATATATATGGATATATACATATATTCTAGTAAACAATAAGCTTACATACCACAACATACCAAACTTGAAATAAATTATCACATATATTTACATGGAGCATGGAAAAATTCACTTGTCCATAATACATATCCACACACGCACCCCGTTCTTTTCTAAATAATTTACAACCATCTCAATGGTAATAGAGCAAAGCTACATCTAAGCTCAAAAGCTCCCTATGCTCCGAGTATTTCTCCTCCATCTGGGAGCCAAAAACCTGCAAATAAGAAAAAACACATCTCCAGTTAATAAAATAACTTTCGACTAACTCCACTGAGTAATTAAAAAAAGAGACACACAACTCTATATAATGCCTTTTATGGAACCTAAACTCATGGTCATGCTGCACAAATCACGACAATGGGGAACGACCCACAAAGAACACTTTGCTCTATAATCTATAAGAAACCTAAACAAACTTTCCCTCTGATACCATTGTGTAACACCTTGAAAAATGGGCACGTTAATTAATATACAAATTACAAATCTTAGGGTGTACCTTAGTGGTGACCTATAACTTCCCTAAATAGTCCTAATATCCATAACTATGCAAATTGTAAATTTACAAAGGAAATAAATTTACATAATACTTTTTCTTAGTTCCCACAACACCAGGAAGTACATATAATGAAAAAGCAAAGCAAATTGTAGCCAAGCTAATAAAATTCCTAAACACAGCAAGACCTAGGTAGCTTATAAGATTACAAAGCATTTCTATTGGCATACAGCCTAAAAATTGGTTCATTAAGAACCCTCCAATAAAAAATAGATTATGTCTCCATAAGCCGCTAGCCTTCAATGGTTTTCCTTCCTTCTCAGTTGCTATATCTGAAAAATGTAACTACAAAAAGTGAGTTTATCAAAAACTCAGTGAGTACGTGACTATGTAATAAAATAAGGCACAAATACAAATACCAGAATCACAACCACAATTTAAATAAATACCTCCAACAAATACAGGCATGTACAAACACACAAACAAAAGCATATCTGATTATGTGACCATAACGTGCCATTTTCTTGTGAGTCTACACTCTCGCAATCCACATCACATCACATCCAAAATTTTAATTCAACACAAAGCATATACAAGCATGAATAATCATACTAAATACATTATGCAACAATCATAAGCTATGTTTTCCTACACTTTCCTATGCTTACCATATTGAGACCCAGTTTAGATTTTCCTCCTTGGACTATTATTTCTCAATAGGTTATTCTAGAGGTCCACCTCTTTGTTTTCAATTTTCGACATTCACCACACAAATATCCACATCCTTATGTTTACTAGCTGGTTCCCTCTCATAATATGAATATGCAAACAACCATATGCAATTTTTTTTCCGCACCTTTTCATGCTTACCTAGTTGAGACCCAGTCCAGAATTTCTCCTCGAACAATAGTTGCTCAATGGGTTTATTCCAGATGTCCACCCCTCTATTCTCAATTTTTGATGTTCTTCCCAAAAATATCCATATCCTTGGGTTACTAGCAAGTTCCCTCTTGTGGGTCCACATTTCCACATAATTCATTTCCATATGTAATGCACATGAACAAACACAATATAACCCAAATAAAATCCACAAAATAGACCCCCAATATATCAAACAAATTCAATTATGGTGTGAATGAGATTTATATTGTACTTGAGTAGTTTTAAATAAAAACTTGGTTAGCAAGGTCACCCACTCACCTTAATGTTGATAAGGTTTACCATATAAGAATCCTGAGAAATGAAGCCAATGAAGCTCTCAAGTCACCTAAAACCAACCAAAATCAATAAATAAATAAAACAAGGAAAATCTTCATCACTAATTCTGATATTTGCTCATAACTCTTAACTGGTAAAGAGTTCCCAAACAAATATACCATTTGAAACTAAACTCAAAGAGCTTTCCAATGATATAATGTTTGATAAAAATGGACTCCAGAGAAAGAGTTATGGCCATTTGAAGAAAGGCCCAGTTAAATATTGTAACCTAATGTCAGAATGCTTGGTGCTGCGATCTTCTTCCCCTTTTCCCTTTTGAAGAGTGGTGTCTAGGTGCTGCGATCATGACCCATACAATTTGGCCTCAGATTTGACCCAAATCTGGCCAAATATTCACTATTTTTTCATGATTTCTTCCATGGGTTCTCATCTTTAATGTCTAAAGAATATTTAGACACCAAAACCCCTCTCCCAATTTTAATCTACAAACTAAGCCCCAAACTCAATTTTACCCTAAATAGCCGTAAAACTAGAAAATAGGGAAAAGTTCAGGAAATCAAAAGTTCTACCTTAATTCCTTGCTTTCTCTACGTCGGTTAGTCTCCGACGACTTGTCCAACCGTCGAAGAACTGATTACCAAAGCTTGGTTGGAGGATTTGGAGTGGAGAGGGGTATAGAGAAGGAAGAGAAAAAGAAGGAATATAGAGTTAAGAGAGAGAGAGAGAGAGAGAGGAAAGTGAGAAATGATAAAAAAGAGTGGGGCCACCTATATATACCTACCCAGGGTTAAATTATTACTTTGCCCCTAGGCAACTCCCAGTTAACCTTGATAGCAACAAATCTGTAATTTTTCTAATTTAGGTATTTCTTTTCTTCTAGGTGTCACCTTAGTTCCTCATTTCACTTTAGTTCTCTAGACCCTTAGGTACCTGGCTCCCTATATGCCTCATGACTACTCTCTCTTTGTTTTCTGTCCCTTATACTATTTCCATGAAATTTTCTCTTCCTCATGTCTTTCCCTAAATCTCAAAAATATCATTCGAAATAAACTATCCAATCCAATTATTTATCTCTATTTTCATAAATAATATTCAAAAAGAATAAATTAAACATTAAAAATTAAAAATGACAAATATTCAGTGCATTGACTGAGCAAGTTTGGAAGTCCATCACTGAGATAAGCTAATGTTTCAAAGACTTATGTTCAACAACACTGAAAGTGGATGAGCTGATTTAAATAGAGCAAAATATTCCTATCATCCTTTACAAGCTAGAAAGAATTTTTCCTCTTAGATTTTTTGACTCAATGGAACATCTGCCTATCTATATGTCATATGAGGCTCGAGTTGGCGGACCATTTCAATATCGATGGATGTATCCATTTGAGAGGTACATTTGGTGTGTATATTTTATAGCACATAAAATATTCCAGCAAGTATTGTCACGACCCATTTTCTAGGCACATGACCGGCACAATGATGAATATCCCATCACTGTAAGCCTTTCGATAAATTCTTCCCACAAGTAAAATCGTTAGTCATTATCTCTATATTCTCAAAATACCATTCCTTAATAAATACAAAGAAAATACATCAGATTTTCTTAATTAAAAATAATAGATCCTCAGTACGAAATACATTATCATACTGAAATACAAGCCAAATACCAAACCCCTGACCTAGATGTCCTAGACGGTTACAGAGCAACATACTGTATAACAAAAGAAGGGCCTACCCGACAGCGGGAAGGTCCAACGTGATCTACTCCTCTAGCGGATGTACTTCGGCGGCAACCTGATCTGAACAAAAAGTTTGTACAAACAGTGTGAGCTTTTAAACTCAGTGAGCAAATCGGCCTTGCGTTAATAAAATTCAAATACATCACCAGTCATGCAAGCATATCCGAAGGCTCAAGCTCAACCAATAGACATAGTTAGAAATTACATACAAGAAAAATTCATCCAATTCAACAAACGATACTAGTACTCGTCAATGGCAATATATCCCGGAGAGCGCACACAGGCCGGCTCACCAATTTTGTATTTTTCCGCCATGACGCACAACCTCATCCTTTTAGCTAGGGCGCCTCACGGATTTATCACCAATCCGGGCTGTATCCCTACTGAGGGAATCGTTGTCTCCACACTCATTGGTCAAGACACCCTTTAACCCGGGTTTTCCGCCTTGCCGTGAGAGGGGGTACTGTACCGCTCAATCACAATCAATAGTACAACAGTTCATATCATAATCGGAAGCACAATATAATACTCATCCATATAACAGGTATAGTATATAACTATATGATTCAAATTTCATATCATCATGAGATATTTGCTTTGTCTTATCCATACTTCTGGATTAATTATCTCATTATATTCGTCATTCTGAATCCAATTTCTCCCTATGAATCTTGGGAGTGTCCTACGACATACTTTTTATCACCAGTAATGCTAAAACTCTATTAAAACAGGGTCGTTTCACTCACCTGGATTCCGTACGAGTATCACTTCTCTAAATCGTTACGGACAAGAGTACGCAGGTGAATTTCAGTGTTCCGCTACAGAGATTTTCATGAAAGATTACAGAAAGTACGTTAAGATCATTTTCGTACAGATACTGTTCATACGTACGGGTACTATTCATACGGTCACTATTCATACGTACGGTACTATTCATACAGTCACTATTCATACGTACGGGTACTATTCATAACGGAAATACAGAATACAATCTGTAAAAGAGTACACCAGGTAAGTTCCCAGGAAAGAGTGGAGGGTCACACTGGACACACTTAAAAACCAGGTCTTTCCTTAGCCAGAACTTTCCTAGACATGTATTCTCCACAGATTATATTCTATTTCGGTAATCAGAGAATCAAAATAACAGCTAACGACAGTTTTTCTGATGTGGAAGATCGGCCAAAGCCGCAACCACAGAGCATACTTAAGAAAATAACTTCTAAAATTTGAAAGACATAGAAAGGGCATAGTATCCTTACCTAAGCAAAAACGGAAAGGCCCAAAATCTCAGAAGCCTAGCGTCGGAGCAAGAGAAACTTAAGGAGGGAAGAAGAGAAGTTGAAGGTGTGAGTTTAGAAGTGAAATGGAAGGGCCTATTTATAACAAAAGTCAAGGGTACTATTTGACACTATACGCTAATAAAATATTCAATTTACTATTCATGAAAATGACATTTCTAATAATGCAGTTACTGTGCACCTTACGCGTACGATGGAAAATTTTCGTTTATTTACTATTAGAAACTTTAAAGGGAAAACTATCCTTTCACCTTAAACCTTTAAGTTTCTTTTCAATTCAGTCCTTTCAATTTAGTCCCTGAGGGTATGTTTACACATAAAACGTCATTTTCTCCTACAAACTTCTTTCTAGTTTTCTCTTATAACCAAACCACATCTAGTATTTGACATTTTGATTGTATAAATGAACAGTACCATATACGTAAATAGTAACAGTAGTTTGAAAACACGCATTTATATTTTATTTTTCATGGGTATTACATTATCACCCCCTTTAAGAAATTCGGTCCTCCGAATTTAAATTACCTCAAGTCGTAAAAAGATGGGGATATCTAGAACGCATGTCGGCCTCGGCTTCCCATGTGGCTTCTTCGTGAGTTTGATTCCTCCACAAAACTTTGACGGATGGAATCTCCTTAGATCGGAGTTTCTTTACTTGACTATCGAGGATAGCTACCGGTATCTCCTCGTATGACAAATTTTCATCTACTAGGATAGAATCATTCTGAGAAGGGTGAAGTATGTGAGAAGGGTCATGAAGGTACTTCCTTAACATGGATACGTGAAAAACAGGGTGAATCCCTTCCAGATCCATAGGTAGGGCAAGCCGATAAGCCACTTTTCCCACTCGTTCTAGAATCTCATAAGGCCCGATGTATCTAGGACTCAACTTTCCTTTCCTTCCAAATCTCAACACACCTTTCATTGGAGAGACCTTAAGGAATACCATATCGCCGACTGAGAACTCCAAATCACGTCGTCTGTGGTCAGCGTATGCCTTTTGTCTACTTTGAGCTGCTCGCATCCTATCTTGTATTGTCTTAACCTTGGTTAGGGCATCCTGGGCCAAGTCAGGTCCTAATGCTTTCGCTTCACCTACCTCGAACCAACCGATCGGAGATCTGCAACGTCTCCCATACAAGGCCTCAAAGGGTGCCATCCCAATAGTGGCCTGGTAGCTGTTATTATATGCGAACTCTACAAGATACAAATGCTTTTCCCAGCTACCACTGAAATCTAGAATACAAGCTCGTAACATATCCTCTAGCGTCTGAATCGTCCGCTCTGACTGTCCGTCTGTCTGTGGGTGAAAAGCGGTACTAAGGTCCACTCGAGTACCTAATGCCTCCTGAAAACTTCTCTAGAAACGAGAGGTAAATTGAGGACCTCTATCAGAAATGATAGATATAGGTACTCCATGCAACTTTACTATTTCTTTAATATACAATTGTGCCAACGTTACTACACCATAAGTGGTTTTGACTGGAATGAAGTGTGCTGATTTGGTTAGTCGGTCAACAATGACCCAAACTGAGTCATAACCTCCTGTGGAGCGAGGTAGACCAACAACAAAGTCCATCGTCACTCGTTCCCATTTCCATTCAGGAATCTCTAATCGTTGTAACGAGCCTCCTGGCTTTAGATGTTCAGCCTTAACCTGTTGACAGGTTAAACAACGAGACACAAATTCTGCTATGTCTTGTTTCATTCCTTTCCACCAGTAGATCTGTTTCAGATCCTGATACATCTTGGTGGCTCCTGGATGTACAGCATATGCAGCACGATGGCCTTCTTCCATGATGTCTCGTCTAAGAGTTCCAACATGTGGTACACACAACCGTTGTTCAAAATGTAAGACTCCTGTATCGTCGAGTGTGAAACTATTCACTTCACCAATCTTCACCTTTTCCATAATTTGGACAAGCTCAGGATCCTCCATTTGAGATATCCGTATCTGGTCAACAAGGGAAGATCTAGCCCTGATATGGGCTAAGAATGATCCTGTCCTTGTAACCTCAAGAGTAGCACCTTTTGCTCTCATCTCTTGTAGTTCTTGGATCAAGGGTCTTTTTGTTACTGCTATATGGGCCAGACTACCCATAGATTTTCGACTCAAGGCATCTGCTACCACGTTCGCTTTGCCTGGGTGGTAAAGAATATTGCAATCATAATCTTTTAGTAATTCTACCCATCTCCTCTGCCTCAAGTTTAAGTCCTTTTGGTCGAAAATATATTTTAGACTTTTATGGTCAGTGTAGATTTCGCAAGTTTCTCCGTATAGATAATGTCGCCATATCTTTAAAGCGAAAACTACTGCTGCCATTTCCAGATCGTGGGTGGGGTAGTTTTGTTCATGTTTCTTAAGTTGTCTTGATGCATATGCCACTACCTGGCCATGCTGCATGAGAACACATCCCAACCCTACTCTTGATGCATCGCAGTATACTGTAAAACCTCCTGGTCTTGAGGGTAAGACCAATACAGGTGCGGAGATTAACCTTTTCTTGAGTTCTTGGAAGCTTTCTTCACAAGCGTCATCCCATTGGTACTTTACCCCTTTCCTAGTCAGTCATGTGAGAGGGGCGGCTAACTGGGAAAAATTTTGGATGAAACGACGATAATATCCTGCCAATCCCAAGAAGCTGCGAATCTCCGTGACGGAGGTAGGTCTAGGCCACATTTTGACCGCTTCTACTTTGCTTGGGTCTGCTTGGATGCCATCTTTGGAGATTACATGTCCCAAGAAAGTTACACGATCAATCCAAAACTCGCATTTAGAGAATTTGGCGTACAATTGATGATCCCTCAATGTCTGCAACACAACACGAAGGTGTTGTTCGTGCTCTTCTGAAGTCTTTGAGTACACCAGAATGTCGTCTATGAAGACAATGACAAATTTGTCTAAAAAGGATTTAAAAATCCTATTCATTAAATCCATGAAAGCAGCTGGTGCATTCGTTAATCCAAATGACATCACCAAGAACTCGTAGTGCCCATATCTGGTACGGAAGGCTGTTTTAGACACATCCTCCTCCTTGATCTTGAGTTGGTGATAACCAGACCTCAAGTCAATCTTTGAAAAACACTTGGCTCCTTGAAGTTGATCGAAAAGGTCGTCGATGCGAGGCAACGGGTATTTATTTTTGATAGTTACCTTATTCAGTTGCCTGTAATCTATGCATAGTCTCATCGATCCGTCCTTCTTTTTCACGAACAGAACAGGAGCTCCCCAAGGTGAATAACTTGGCCTTATAAAGCCTTTGTCTAGCAAGTCCTGTAACTGAGTTTTTAACTCTTTTAATTCTATTGGTGCCATTCTATAAGGGGGTATGGAGATTGGGCGAGTATCTGGTGCTAACTCTATCTGGAACTCAATCTCTCGATCTGGGGGTATACCTGGTAGATCATCTGGGAAGACATCTACAAACTCCTGGACTACTGGAACGTTTTCTACTTTTAGTTCTTCTTTCTTAATATCTTTAACGAATGCCAAGTATCCTTTACAGCCCTTTCGCAATAAACGTTGGGCACACATTAAAGATATAAGATTCCCAGAAATTTCACTCCGTTCACCATGAAATACGAAAGAAGGCTCCCCCGGAATATTAAATTTAACTATCTTATTATAGCAATCCAGGGTGGCATGACAAGATGCCAGCCAATCCATGCCCAAGATGACATCAAAGTCTGTCATATCTAACAGCATTAGGTCTACTGTTGTATTTATTTCTCCGACTCTTACCTTGCAAGGTCGATAGCCTCGTTCTATTAGTAAGGTGCCTCCAGTAGGTGTAGTTACTAAAAACGGACATTCTAATCTAACAACTTTTTGCTTAAAGTTCTTAGCAAAGAATGGTGACACATAGGAATGCGTAGAGCCAGAGTCAAACAAAACATGTGCAAAATTTGATTCAATCAGAAGAGTACCTGCTACCACCGTATTAGACGCCTGAGCATCTTGACGGGTTAAAGCGAATACTCGAGCGTTCCCTCGGCCTGCTGAAGCCTGCCCTCGACCACCTTGTCCTCTGCCAGCACCTCTTCCGATTCCATTGCCTCCTACAGTTACAGGGGATCTGTTGGCAACAGTAGCCTCTGATTGATTAGGGCGTACTGACCCTTGGCCAGATCTCGTGTAGAGTTGGGGGCAATCTCTTTTGATGTAGCCCTGTTGACCACATTGGTAACAGACCCTAGTGTTGTTGTTGACAAAACAAGCTCCGAAGTGATTTCTTTCACATTTAGAGCACCAGGGCCTTTGTTGACCCCCTGTACCACTTTGTTGACGCTGTGGTGCACTAGCAGTAGAGGCTGCACGTCCAGAACTCTCTCCGTGGTAGCGTGATTTCTCATCTTGCTTCCTCTTTCTTTTGTTATTCCATTTTTCTTTTTGCATATCTCTTTCTTCCATCATACGGGCGATGTCGACGGCTTCTGTGTAAAATGAAAAATCTCGTATTTTCGATCCCACCCTGTCAAATAAAGACTCTCGAAGGCCTTTAATAAATCGTCGGATCTTTTCTTTCTCAGTTAGGACCATGTGAGTAGCATATTCAGACAACTCTACAAACAGATTGTCGTATTCATCGACGGTTCGTGATCCTTGCCGGAGTGCCTCAAACTCATTCATCTTTGCTTCTCGTATACTCTCCGGAATAAATTGTTCTCGAAAAATTCTTTTAAAGTCATTCCATTTAATGGGTGGGGCATTTCTGGCCATGCCCTTCTTCCATGTTCGCCACCAGCGGTCGGCCTTACCTCTTAACTGAAAGGTAACAAGGGTTACTTTTCGAGGTTCAGGGCATTCTAACGTGTCAAGGATTTTCTCACAATCATCTAGAAAACGTTGTGGGTCTTCATTAACATCTCCTGCAAAGGTTGGCGGATTCAGCTTCATAAATTCCGAGATTTTGACGTCTGTACCTACCCAATCCTGAGGAGGGGGTGGAGGTGGCATCTGGTCTGTCTCTTGTACTTTTGCAGCATGTACTGATGCCTGTGAGCCATCTTCAGATGATTGTCCCATCAAAAGTTCCTTTAGCCCATTCACCTCGTTCTGCATTGCAGCTAATGCTTCCATCACTACAGTCGCGTCAATTTGTGATGGTTCTCCAGTATTTCTTCCAGGGTTTTCAGTGGATATTTCTCTGTTTTGTGCATGGTTATCTTCTGCACGATTAGGCATCTCCAGTCTTGCATTTGCTGACTGAGCAGCTGGAGGGACCAAGGCCCTGCCAGATCTTGTGCGGATTCCAGAAGCGTTTGATTTTCTTGGTGCCATCTAAACTTATTCTACAATTAAGAATAATATATATCGTCACTATTATACTTCAAGTAAAGACACGAAAGAAATGGATTTTAATCTCTACAGGGCTTTTGGTGGATCTTCATCCTATGGTCGTGCTGCAGTCACGACAATAGGGGAAGGCCCACTAAAGACACCTTGCTCTGTAATCACTAGGAGACCTAACAACCTATGCTCTGATACCAACTTTGTCACGACCCATTTTCTAGGCACATGACCGGCACAATGATGAATATCCCATCACTGTAAGCCTTTCGATAAATTCTTCCCACAAGTAATATCGTTAGTCATTATCTCTATATTCTCAAAATATCATTCCTTAATAAATACAAAGAAAATACATCAGATTTTCTTAATTAAAAATAATAGATCCTCAGTACGAAATACATTATCATACTGAAATACAAGCCAAATACCAAACCCCTGACCTAGATGTCCTAGACGGTTACAGAGCAACATACTGTATAACAAAAGAAGGGCCTACCCGACAGCGGGAAGGTCCAACGTGATCTACTCCTCTAGCGGATGTACTTCGGCGGCAACCTGATCTGAACAAAAAGTTTGTACAAACAGTGTGAGCTTTTAAACTCAGTGAGCAAATCGGCCTTGCGTTAATAAAATTCAAATACATCACCAGTCATGCAAGCATATCCGAAGGCTCAAGCTCAACCAATAGACATAGTTAGAAATTACATACAAGAAAAATTCATCCAATTCAACAAACGATACTAGTACTCGTCAATGGCAATATATCCCGGAGAGCGCACACAGGCCGGCTCACCAATTTTGTATTTTTCCGCCATGACGCACAACCTCATCCTTTTAGCTAGGGCGCCTCACGGATTTATCACCAATCCGGGCTGTATCCCTACTGAGGGAATCGTTGTCTCCACACTCATTGGTCAAGACACCCTTTAACCCGGGTTTTCCGCCTTGCCGTGAGAGGGGGTACTGTACCGCTCAATCACAATCAATAGTACAACAGTTCATATCATAATCGGAAGCACAATATAATACTCATCCATATAACAGGTATAGTATATAACTATATGATTCAAATTTCATATCATCATGAGATATTTGCTTTGTCTTATCCATACTTCTGGATTAATTATCTCATTATATTCGTCATTCTGAATCCAATTTCTCCCTATGAATCTTGGGAGTGTCCTACGACATACTTTTTATCACCAGTAATGCTAAAACTCTATTAAAACAGGGTCGTTTCACTCACCTGGATTCCGTACGAGTATCACTTCTCTAAATCGTTACGGACAAGAGTACGCAGGTGAATTTCAGTGTTCCGCTACAGAGATTTTCATGAAAGATTACAGAAAGTACGTTAAGATCATTTTCGTACAGATACTGTTCATACGTACGGGTACTATTCATACGGTCACTATTCATACGTACGGTACTATTCATACAGTCACTATTCATACGTACGGGTACTATTCATAACGGAAATACAGAATACAATCTGTAAAAGAGTACACCAGGTAAGTTCCCAGGAAAGAGTGGAGGGTCACACTGGACACACTTAAAAACCAGGTCTTTCCTTAGCCAGAACTTTCCTAGACATGTATTCTCCACAGATTATATTCTATTTCGGTAATCAGAGAATCAAAATAACAGCTAACGACAGTTTTTCTGATGTGGAAGATCGGCCAAAGCCGCAACCACAGAGCATACTTAAGAAAATAACTTCTAAAATTTGAAAGACATAGAAAGGGCATAGTATCCTTACCTAAGCAAAAACGGAAAGGCCCAAAATCTCAGAAGCCTAGCGTCGGAGCAAGAGAAACTTAAGGAGGGAAGAAGAGAAGTTGAAGGTGTGAGTTTAGAAGTGAAATGGAAGGGCCTATTTATAACAAAAGTCAAGGGTACTATTTGACACTATACGCTAATAAAATATTCAATTTACTATTCATGAAAATGACATTTCTAATAATGCAGTTACTGTGCACCTTACGCGTACGATGGAAAATTTTCGTTTATTTACTATTAGAAACTTTAAAGGGAAAACTATCCTTTCACCTTAAACCTTTAAGTTTCTTTTCAATTCAGTCCTTTCAATTTAGTCCCTGAGGGTATGTTTACACATAAAACGTCATTTTCTCCTACAAACTTCTTTCTAGTTTTCTCTTATAACCAAACCACATCTAGTATTTGACATTTTGATTGTATAAATGAACAGTACCATATACGTAAATAGTAACAGTAGTTTGAAAACACGCATTTATATTTTATTTTTCATGGGTATTACAAGTATACTGGGTCGCAACAAGTAATAAAGTGATAAGTAGAGTATCGTCCCACAGAGATTGAGGTATCAAATGAAATTAAATTAGGCCAAGTAAAATGCTATTAAGACTTATGAAGGAAATTGTAGAAATTACACAAAAAGGGGGGGTGATGATTGAAACAACAAAATATAAATAACTGAAATTTAAATAACTAAACAGAAAACAAAACAGACAAAAGATGTGCAACTGGTCACAAATTCCATGGAATTGTACATCATTATCCTTTCCTTTGAATATTCTTGGCTAATTCTATTATGTAATCTTCAATCTAAAATTCTTAGAAAGTCTTTTAAGACTGAATTATATTAAAATTATAGTTAGGAAGATCTTCACTAATTTATAACTCAAATATAATCCGATGAAGTCCTAATCACATCAATGCCCCGCAATCGCATATGACATGTTATCTCTTGTCCTACTCATTACAAATACATAGCAATCGCATGCAGGTATAAATAACAAGCTTCATAGGACAATAAATAAAATAGAACTTTGGTCAAGAAAATACTCATTGGTCCAAATGAATTAAAGTACAATTTCCATTTCATCAAATAACCGACTACACAAGAAAATGAGATTGATTTCGTTGGTCTAATCCAATTAATTCATAGACAAATTAATCTTTGAATCATTGAAGAACAATTCAATTAAATTACAATTCATTCAATGTTGGCCAATTTTCTAAAATATGATTGAATCCAAAAGCTTTGAAATTACAATCTAACTTTTTCAAAATAATTGACTAAAATCTTAGATCAACCATTCAATTAAGTCATGAAGCTCAAGAAAATTATTCAAGCCACATAAATAAAACTATCTATATCTAGATAATCTAATTTATGGTGGAAATTACAAGGTCAAGCTCAATATCTAGCTAACTCTAGCATAGACATAAAAATCCCAAACTCATTGAAGGTTCATCAAACATTCAAGAGGAAGAAAAATCAGTAAAATCCATTCCATTAAACGAAAATGCATTAAAACTGAATATGTTCAACAATAAAGCTTCATAAAACCGAACTACATCAATCCTTAAACTCAGAAATTACATGGAAGAGAAGAAGAACATGACAGAAATCTGTAAAATACAACAGAAAACTAACAAACTATGAAGGAAAATGGAAGAAAAAGGGAGAAAATGGGAGAAGGAGAGCCATTCCCAAGTGGGAAGGCTTCCTTTCCCTCAAACCAAGCTCTGGAAGTCGCCTCTGTCTGCAGCAGCCGCGGGTCTGAAGTTTGGAGCGAAGCCTCCCTCTGTTTTGACCTAAAAATTGCATTTATACTGGTTCTCTGCGGCGCCAGCGCCGGGCGCTGCGATCCCAGCGCCGGGCGCTGGCTTAACCTAATTTTTCACTATGTTCTGCGCCATACTTCTGACTCACTGCTCCTGGCGCCGGGCGCCAGGCCATTTTTTCAGCATTTCTGATTTACTCTCTGTTGCTTTGTTTCTTGTCCGGTTTGAGCCCAGATGCCTCCAAACTCTGTAAAACACATAAATGAACCATTTTGGAGTAAAATTATGGAGTTAAAGCACATAAATCTATAATTAACTTTCACCCAAAATAATTCAAAACATTATAAAAATAGAGTTTTGACAAAAATCAAGATGCAAAAAGGGCTAGAATAGAGGCTAAAATATATGGAAAATTGCATGTTATCAACATTCATTATTACTCATTTCTATATTACTTTAATTTCTACATATTCAAATCTGACAAATTATTCCTTTTGATTGTGAAGGTTTTTAAATCGAATTAAAAAGATAATTAAAACATAAATCTCAAGTGAAAGGTTCTATTTGTGAGGCATACTTGGCATAGAAGACAACTTACTTTTTTTCTTACTACTTTGAATCACATATAAAATTCAGTGAGAACAAGAGTTGGTCAAAATTCATGTATACAAGAAGGGACAAGCAAACCAATGATGTTAATAATTTTTAATCAAGGCGTCCCTCTAGAAAGAGCGTCACTAGATTTTTGGATAACAGAGAATATATGACAGCTCAACTTTACGTCCTTCTCAATTGTGATGAAGTTAAGCCATAGTTTGAGTAAAAACACATTGTACTTTCTAATTTTATTATTCAATCAAATATCATATATCTACTTTGTCTGCTCACTGACTTCACTTTTGTACAACAACAATTTTGAATAATATCATAAAAAGTTTAAATCCACACTTCAACGACGAAGATATTGATAGAGTTGTTAAATCACATTTTGTGCACTGGTTTAAAAGACTCGCAGGTGATCTCATCATTTATAATTAATTGTTGTGTAGTGCATTAATCAATTATCCATGTATTCATTTATCACTTTGATTAGGTAAATATTCAACCTTCTGTTTTAATCCGTATTGGTTCACACCACTACGACCGACGAGTCGCCTACAATTAGATTCGTGGCAACTTGCAATATAGTAGTCGTCCCAAGTCGTTTCACTCTTGGAGCCTTACTTCTAAATTGCCTAATTAATTGTTTTAGACACTAATCTACTCTAATCTACACTAATCTACCCTAATCTACACTAATATACCCTAATTATCTACTAATTACCATGACGGGGTGTTTGCAGATTAAGCATCAGATCAGAATATAAAACAGAAACGTAAGCTAAAGCAGAAAAATAGAATAGATCGAAAACACAATGACAGAAACGAAATTGAACAGAACACAAAGATGCAATCAATCATGAAGTCCCTAGAGTTGCAACTATCATCATTCTTGTCTTTAAATCAATTCTAGTGTTCTCTATCATTAGGTTTTCTAACTAAAATTTCTAAGAGACTTCCTAGAACTAGATTACACAATAGCTAAACCTAACCAACATGCAATCTGACTAAACCCTAACCTATGCTTGATAATTACCAAAGCAAGTCATTTCCGTTCTACTTACTACACCAATAGTAATAGCAAGAAAACATCTTAGATTTAAGTCATTCAAACCAGAAATCACATCCATGAAAGTCTAAATTGAACAAATATGAATCTGAAACCAGAGGAAAGTTAGAAGAAAAAATGAAACAGAGAAAACCATAAGAAAACTTACTGATTAAGCTCCAAGAATTCATGTTACAAACTTTATTCTTCCATGGACTGATTACACAAGAGTTTTAGCCTTCCATGGTGACTAAAACCCACAAAACAGAAGAGAAATACAAGGGAGGGGGGAAAGCAAAATACAAAAAAAAGGTGGAAGAAGACAATTCTTCAACAAGGTGAAATGGTGGTTTAGAGACCCTTTGTAGCTACTGCAAGAGAGGAGGACGAAATTAACGTGTTGTCCCTTTCTGCCTGCTGCTGCTTTTCTACTTTTTCCTGATGTTGTGCATATGCTGGTTGCTTTTCTATTTTATGGTTGCTGCAGAAATGCTTTCTGGTTGTTGTGAAGTGCAGAAACAGTGGGCCCAATCCAGTCAGCTCTAGTCAACAATATTTTCCATGCCCAGTCAGTTGCCACATCATCAGTTTCGTCCATGTCAGCATCAACTCTCTAATTAATTAATTCTAAAAAAATTAAGCACAAGGATTAATGGGTCTCTAATCAATTAAGCTCATAAAAATATGGAATTAAAACATATTGGTTCTATAATCATTTTAGACCTAATAATTACCAAAATATAATACAATAGGAGAGTTGACAATATTAAAGTAGCAAAAAGGACTAAGATAGGGACTAAATTGCATATAAAAATACTCGATCTCACATATCTAAGGGACTTAGCATGGGGACCATTTTAGAACATAGAGACATGACCAATATATTTTGTAAATGGATACAAGTTTCATACCGATTCTTGGAGCACTGGAAAAAGACAATCAATAATAGGGTGTGCATTAGAAGCACTGGAGAGGGCGGCAGAGAAAATTATTATTTTGGCATCCTCAAGGAGTACAGTTACAATATTTTAGTGAACCCACAAAAAAAAGTCACCTTATTTTATTGTGACTGGTTTGATCCAGTGTTGAACAAATGGAACAAAGGTGCACCCATAATATAAAATTATAAAAATTAAACATTCAGAGAGATACGAAAAATTTGATCTATTTGTTTTCGCTTACTAAACAATACAGGTACATTTTGTCCCTTATCTAATCAGAACTAGAAAAAAAAAATCAGACTAGTGGGTTATGATAAAAACTAAATCAAGAAGTCTAGTTAACACTCAAGAAAGACAAGAAGTAGCCTTCCAAATTGAACAACCGAATATGTCTAATGTATATAGTCATTTATTACTTGATAATTTGCAAGAAGAGGGACAATATAAAGAAATACTAGGTGAAGATGAAGCAGAGGAGAAAGATCAAGAAGAAGAGGGGGAAGAAGAAAGTGAAAAAGAAGATAAGCACCAAGATACAAATACAAATGAAAAACAAAGTGAAGACAAAGATAACAACGAAGAAGATAGTGATGATAATACTACAAGTGATAACTGATTTTTTTTATATGAAATATTTATTGCTTTTTCTATGTTGTATAATTTACAATTAATATACAATTTTCAATTATTCTGTAGCCCCATAAATAAAGTGATGATTTTTATTTTTAATTATTTGTTTAGAAAGTGTTTATTGTTTAAACATATTTTTGTTATTCAAAATTAATAAATTAAGATAAACATAATTTTCATCTAAAAATTACACATGCTAGAATTCTTTGACATAAAATTTTTTATTATAAATTATAGAAGAAATTCAAATGTTTAAAATTATGCCAAATTTTTAATATATTCAAATAGAAAAATATATAAATATATATCTACTTTTTTTCATTTACAATATATATATATATATAATTGATATAAACTTATAAAATATAAAATTTGTTAATATTAAAATTAAAAAATTTTATGAGACTGGATACATTGTGTAGCTCGACACATGATGTGTTGAGCCATACACAATGTATGGGTCGACATACCATGTATCCAACCACACATATGTTTAACAGTTAATTTTTTAAAAAAATTATGTAATCATCCACACACACACACACACACACACACACACACACACACACACACACACACACACACACACACACACACACACACACACACACACACACACACACACACACACACACACACACACACACACACACACACACACACACACACACACACACACGTATATTTAGCAGTGTTTTTTTTATAGAATTTTTATATTTTATATTATTTAATTTATTGTATATCAAATTTTATGTATACTAATGTATAATTTTAAAATAAATAATTTATTTTATACCATTTTAATTGAGTTAAAAAAATAAATATATTAAAAAATATTTAATTTTTAATAGTTTAATTTAGTAATATATAACTTTATTACATTATAATAAATAAAAATTTTATTCTTTTAATATTTTTAATAAATTTTTTTAAGTGTGTAATGTGGAGTCAACTAGACACACCACATATTAAGCCACAGTTCAAGTATTTTTATAAAATGGTTCACTTAGTTTTTTTTAATTTTATATTAATAAATTTTATGTTTTATATTACTTATTTTATATTTTATACCAATCAATTTTATGTTATACTTTTTACATGAAATATATATATATATTCATCTAAAAAGTACACATAAAAATTAACATAATATAAAATTTACTCTATATATATATATATATATATATTAACTTCTCATAATTAACTAACTCTGCATAACAAAAATAATTCCAAAAAATAAACTATTTAATTTCTAAATAAAATAAAAATATATTACATGGAGGAGTGGATTGGAGCCACACAAACAGTGGCTCAACATGCCACACTTAGTTTGGCTTGATACATGCTATATTAAGCCACATTTAGTGTGGGTCAACAGGTGCTCTGTCAAGTTTGTCGAGCCACAAGTGTGGGTCGACAAATGTTCGTGTGAGGGGATAAAAAATTGTTACTGATTGCCATTAATTTTTTCAATCAGAAATATATTAGACTCACCTACTCATGTTTCTTATGACATTTTAGTAGGAAAAGTTATATGTGGCAGTCACAAATCCATTTAGTAGAAATTAGTAGGAAATTTGCAGTCGAAAATTTGCTTCATTGTTCACTACAAAAAAGAATTGACTTCTCTAAAAGTTGCCACCAAAAGTCTTTGGTGGCAACTAAAGGTATTGTTAAAAGTCCGTGGCTGAAAAGTTTTTAGTGACGACTAAAGGAGTTGCTACCAAAAGCTACCCCTTAGTGGCAACTACAGTTACCACTAAAAGTCATCTTTGTTGCCAAAAAAAATTCTGTGTCAAAAAATAACTTTTGGTAGCAACTTTAGTTGCTACTGAAGGTCACCTTTAGTGGTGACTTTAAAGACCTTATCGCCACCAAAAACAACCTTTGGTGACGACTTTTAACTTGCCATTTTTTTGGACTTGGATTGGCCCAACGGGTCGACCAGTGTGAGTCTTGGTCAGTCCAATAATTCGTTGCCCTGTGGTCACTCAATTTTTTTTTTGTGTAATATTCAAGTTTATATGAAATTTAACCAAATATATGCATACCTGTCTTGTCAGCCTGTCACTATTTCATTTGTGCTATACAAGGGAAAAATATTATTTATATATATATATATTAAAATTGACTAATGAAAATCTGACATTTGGTGCGACTATTGGAGTCGTCACCAAAAGTCTGACTTCGGTCATCGAAAGTTGGCCTTTTTTAATTTTTATTAAAAAAATTGACTTTTGGTGGTTGCCACCAAAATTTTGACTTTTAATAGCGACTAGTCTGACTTTTTTTATTTTTTATTAAAAAAATTGACTCGTACCAAAAGTTTGACTTTTTTAAATTTCATTAACAAAATTTGAATTTTAGTGGTGATTCACCAAAAGTCCAACTTTCTTTTTATTTCATTAAAAAAAATTTGACTTTTGATGTAGACTATGTGAGTCGCATCAAAAGTCTGACTTTTAATGGCGATTATCATAGTTGCAACTAAAAGTCTGATTTTTTTAATTTTATTTTAAAAAATTCACTTTTGATAGTGACTATGATAGTTGTCACTAGAAGTCCGACTTTAAGTCAATTTTTTAAAATAAATTTTTAATTTTATTTTTAAAAAATTGACTTTTGGTAGCTATTATAGGAGTCGCCACTGAAACTCGGACTTTTGGCGGTGACTCTCAAAAGTCACCACCAACAGTGAGACTTCCAAAAATCGACTTTTAGTGGCGACTCACTTATAAGTTGCTAATTTGAAAATCTTGTTTGAAAATCCGAGATGGATTGCTAATTTTGTATCATTCCGTCATTAATTGCTAATTTTGTGACTTCTTTTTTTGTAATTGTTGTGGTTATTTTAAATAAGAATAAACTATTATTTTAGTCCTTAAAGTATTATTTTTTAATTTAATTGTAAAAGATATAATATTTTAATTTAATTTTTAAAATATTACATTAGGCTGTGTTTATTTTGTTTCTATATATATCAAAGTGATACTTTGGCAATCACTAAATTTAAAATTTAACAACTAGAAATTTCTTAAATTAAATTAATCTTCATGTGTATTCAAAATTGTGTGCAAATTTTTTACGTCAATCATTATGTATTAAAATCTTCTTATGACAATCTTTCTTTGTCGCCATGCTTTTTGGGAATCTCCACCCAATGGGTCTTTATAAAAAGAAAAAGAAAAAGAAAAAGTCGAAGTCAACATAAAGTAAACTGACGAGCAACGTGAAAAGGAATAATTAATAATGCATGCACAGACGATGGGTAGGTGCATTGCATTAAGTCAATCGTTAAATAAAATTAAATTGAAAATTCTCCTATATTATTCCCACTGAGTTTCACAGGCGCACACACGGTGGCTTGGGTGTGGATTCGGTTCTTGTCCTTAGGGTTTAAGGTTAATCGTGATTAAAAATTTTAACAATAATTAAAACTGTTGCTAATTTTGATAATAATTTTAATTATTGCTAAAAAATCTTCGCTAAGGTGTTAGCCATACTTACCGTGGCTAACAGGAAAAAGCATGGTGGGGATAAGTACCGAATCTGCTCTGCAGTAGCTTTTAGGAGTAACCTCAAGCCACTTATATAAAAAGGCATCAAATATGAAACCTTAAACATCAAACCCACAATTGAAACACTACACTCCGCAATTTTTACTCAAACTGCAGAAGATCTAAGTTGCTTAACAATGAACCAACAATTACATGTAGCACAGTTTGTCATTATGTGGGTTTTTGGATGGGAATTGAGCATAGGCAAACGTGCGTTCACTATTTTCCAATAGGCTTTTGAATGTCAATGACTTTATTTGGTTGTGAGTTGAAACCAAATTGAAGAATTGATTTTTTTATGGAAACCTAGGTTTTGGTGAACACGTCTTTATGTAGCTTTTGCGTTCAAGTACTGATAATTGATTTTCTCCAACTTTCTCATTCCCATTTTTACCCCTCATCCTCCTACAGTGATACGAGATTGATCCAACCACCCACTGAGAGAAACACAGAGACTGAGGGGGATTGAGAGAACACAAAGATGAGAACAGAGAAAAGAGAAAATTGAGCGAGAGAAACAGAGAGATAGATAATTATGTTCACAGAGAGACGAGAGACTTGAGTGAGAGAAACAGACAGACGGATAGACAAGAACATAGATGGAAGACGAGCCCAGAGACTTGAGCAAGCGTAATAGAGAGCGCGAAGACGAGAACAGAGACTGAAGGCCGAAGATGTTTCTAGAGGGTTTGATATTGATGGAGAGAAGGGGGAAAACACACTTCAGTCCAAAAGTTTTGAGTTATTTAGCAATTTGGTCCTTTTCCCCTTTATATTTTAGTCCCTGTAAAACTTCTTTTTCCCTTTTTTTTTGTTTACATGCATAAGAATGTGTTACTTTTATTATTACATATATACTGACGCATTTTATGATTTTGAATTTATGTAAGAGCAAAAATTTTAAAATTTAATGACTACAACTATGCAATTTAAAACCCCAAATTTTTATCCTAAGCAGTTTATTTTTATTTTAATTAGTTTACTTTATTTCAACTAGATTGTTTAATATTTTAAGTCACTTCATTTTATTATTATTTTTAATCAAATATTAGTATTAATAGTTAGAAAATTATTATTAAAACATTAGTATAATTTATTTTATTACATTTAAATATGAGTGAAATTAAATAAGGGTAAATAAAATAAGACAATATAAAATTCATACCTTTTCTAATAATTACATATTTAAAAGTGTTTTTGCTAACCAATATTCAAGTGAAATTCATTTTTCAAAATTACTTTTCTGATAACAGTTTATAAATAATATTCATGCAAACTCTAATTTTCTGAAAAACAATTTTAAAAATCAATTATACTCAAAATCTAAGTTTACCCAACTATTCCCAAATCTCAAATATTTGTTAAATATTTGAGCAACTTGGATGTGAAGATAAAATCCATTGTCTTTATGATAGTTACGCAGATTAAATTATAAATCCAATACGTAAGCGAGATGTGACGATAATTTATATGTCAATTGAAATTACCCAATACATATGAATCTGGTGATATGTATATATATAAATATATATAGCAAGTTTCATTATATTAATTACATTTGCAGCAGCCTAATCGTGTGAAAATTATATTTTATATTGACTTGGTAAAGTCTCCTGAACTTAAACTAATCAAAGGCACCCATAGAATATTTAATAGGAAATGAGAACGAACCTTGCTGTATAAAATGACGTAACCATTAATGTTGATGTCATGCTGTTTGAGGAATAAATTAAAGAGTAACATGAAGAGGATTAATCCCATAATTTTTTTTTTGGGTTGTAAACAAAGCAACAAAACAACTAATTTGACAGTTCACACTTCACCCTTTGCTGTATGTCTCTGTGTCTGTGTGTATGTAACTAAATGCTAAATGACAAGAGTGTATGTACAAATGATGGGTAGATCTTAGGCCTATTGCATTAAATTATTAGGTAGAAAATAAATAGATTGTAACACAGTACAAGACTTTGTCATGTGTATCAGCCTCACACGAAAGTGGTTTCAGAGGTGGAGAAATGGTGGTTTAATTTCTTGGAAGACTTCAACGTCACGCTACTTCTATAAATGGGCATCAAACATCAAACCCACAATCACCCATCCATCTTACTCCTTTTCCTTTTGGATCTCTTGTTCTCATAAGTTTCCAAGCTATATGAATATAGAATATGGCCTTGGCCTTTTGTGGTCAATGCAAGCATGCTTTTTTCAGTATGCTTTGCTTCTCATGCTAGCTACCTTCACGTATTTCATCATCAAATCCTTAAACAAACACGACAGTGAGAAACATGCGAAACCAAAACTCCCTCCTGGTCCTAAGCCATGGCCTATTATTGGAAACCTTCCAGAAATGATCGCAAACGCGCCAGCATTCATGTGGATTCACAAACTGATGAGTGACATGGACACTGACATTGCATGTCTACGTCTTGGTAAGCAATGTTTTCCCTTTTTTCTCTGCACCAATCTTGCACTACAAGAATAGCGTACCAAACCGTAGGACAAAATAGTTAGAAACATGAGAATTTCAGTTGAAAAAATTATTTGCGATTGATATTAAACAGTTGTTAAAAGATTAGTCACTAATTTATTTGCAATTAGTTTTTGACTGAATATAAAAATAATACTGAAATTTTCCTACTGAATTTTAGTAGCAAATTGCCTGCCACCTCTCTCTCTCTCTATATATATATATATTGTCACATATGTAGCTCAAGGGAAGGTCGCTGGAGTCTCATATATATATATATGTAAAAGAATTTAAACTTTTTTTAATATATGTGCATTGTTAAGTTAGTAAATGAAAATAATATAATGAAAAATGTTATAACGCTATTATGTCACAAAAAAAAAAAGACGTTATAAATAACAATAAATTTACAAACTCTCATATCAATTAAATTTTTTATTTTACATTGTAAAGAACACAATCAATTTACTGCAACAATAAAAATAAGATGTCATAATTAAATAACAATAAATTTACAAACTCACATATTAATGAATTTTTTTATTTTATATTCTGAAGAACACAACTAATTTACTAAATCAATCTTGCACTAATCTTTAAATTTCCTCTTCCTCTTGTATTTGCACCAATCTTGCAATAATCTTTAATCTTTCTCTTCCTATTGTATTTGTTTATAATCTTTCTATTTAATTACTTTGGTTATCTTATCTTCCTCTGACCATCTGCAAGTATTTACTCAAAAAAACACAATCCAACTTGTTAACACATAAAAAATGAACACATTATAATGAAAATGTTAAAAAACAAAGAGAAAAAAAAGACAGATCTATTGAAGAGAATAACTGGGTAGGATAAGTTATTACCTCTAGCATCCACCTTGGCAAAAAATTAAAACAATCCAACCTCCTCCTCATACTGTTAACACATAAAAAAAATGAACAATGTTAAAAACTGAAGAAAATGTAGAAGGATATATAGAAGAAAAAAATTAGATAGATTGAGTTATTACCATCATCATAGTAGAACCCAAGAAAAGAAGAGAAGAAGAGAGGAAAGAAAGTAGGATGAGCAAAAGAAAAATGTATAAGGAAGAAGAATGCGAAAAGAGAAGAAAGATATGTTAAATAAAGATTCTTGGGGGGAACGAAATTCTGGAAGCATGAATTAGCCGCAAAAAAAATTTGGTACTTTCCTTCATAGTCCCACGAAAAAAAAAAAAACAAGAAACATAAATTTCATTCCTTCTCACTATCTCTCCTCAATTTTAATTATATGCAGATTTATTTTTTATTTGTATATTTATAAATAAAATAAACGAACAACTCATTAAATTGTATTAAATACTTAATAAATATGATTATATCTGAAAATTGTATTAAATACTTAATTATATTTATAAATAAGTATAAATACTTAATAAATTGTATTAAATAAACAATTTGTGCATTTTTATACTTATTTTTTTTAGAACAACGTCTTCAAAATATTTTTGTTTATTCTAGTCAGAAATAATTTTAAAGTTATATCTTTTTCTTCACATTTATTTAAAATTAGATATTAATATGAGTCAATAAAATTATAAAAGGATAAATTTAACAAAAATCATATATACCCGTGGAGCCACACACACACGAACGCTGATCTCCTCCTACGCGGAGGAGGTCCTGCTCGACTTTTTTTTTAATTTTAATTATTTTTAAAAAATAAAAAAATTAATTTTTTAGAATTTACAATAATATTTAATTTAAAATTTAGGGTTTAAATTTTAGAATTTAGAATTTACAATAATACTTAATTTAAAGTTTAAAATTTAGAATTTAGAATTTAGGGTTTAGGATTTAAGATTTAGGATTTAGGGTTTAGAATTTAGGGTTTAGGATTTAGGGTTTAAGCTTTAGAGTTTAGGGTTTAGGATGTAAGATTTAAAGTTTAAAGTTTAGAGTTTAGAATTTAAAGTTTAGAATTTAGGGTTTAAGGTTTAGGATTTAAAGTTTAGACTTTAGAGTTTAGGGTTTAGAATTTAGAATTTAGGGTTTAATGTTTAGAGTTTAGCATTTAGAGTTTAGGGTTTAGGATTTAAAGTTTAGAGTTTAGGGTTTAGAATTTAGAATTTAGGATTTAGGATTTAGGGTTTAGAGTTTACAATAATATTTAATTTAATTTATTATAATTTATTGTAGAAAAATAAAATTTTTAAAAAATTAAAATTTAAAAAAAAAAGGAAATTATAGGTGAAAAAAATTTTAAAAAATAAATGAAAGTGGATCCTACTGCAATGTCGGTTCCACTTTGAGCATACATGCACGCCACGTGGCGCGCAGGACCTCCAGTGCCTATAAAGCACTAGAGTGGATCTGATTCCCACACACACATGGTGCTCATGGGATAGTCCCTCGAGTAACATATATATATATGTATATATATATATATATATATATATATATGTACACACACATACATGTTCATACATATTAAATAATACATATTTATATACGTGTTCATATTATTTAATATATATCTATTATATATTTATATACGTATGTTATTTATATATATAAAAACAATAAGTCGCTCGAGCAAATCATGTTCGAGCACCTTATGTTTTATTTTTTAATATATATATATATATATAGTATATTTAAATATAATTAATTATCTTCTAAAAAGTTTTAAATTATTTTAAGTATTTTAAAATATAATTAATTTTTAAAAAAAATTTAATATTTTTAATGTGAAAGATTTTATATGTTTTTCTTATTTGTTTTCTATTGACCCACCACTACTCGATATTTTTATTGAAGTAATGGTAATAAGTAATTTTGAATTACTAAAGTTCAAGTCTATAGATTATTAGTATTTTATAGGTTCAAAGTTTTACGATTTTAGGATTTTAAGGTTGATGGTTTTCTATATATATCTTCATATGGTTTTATTTTTATACTTTGTATTCCTTAATATTTTTACGTGATCAATTGAAATATTTAATAAGTTAAATGAAAAATTAGAATTTTTTTCTTTAAATAGTCATTACAATCATTATATAATAATGTATTGATATGCAAGATTAATTTATGCATAAACTATTAAATTAAAATGTTAATACAAATATTTTAGATAACAAAGATGAACTAAAGAAAAAAGATCTCAATAGTAATTTAGATACAAGTTATTTCAAAGTTACTCATCAACAATACTTCCATGAAATAGTTAGGGTGATAGTGCACCAATTGAAAAATAATCAAAACTTTTACCAAAAAAAAAAAAGACAATCAAAAGGATTTAAGGAAGGCACACCTTGTTATTTGAAATCTTTCATATTAAAATTATTAAAATTTAAATTATTAAAAATTAAAACTAGTTATATTTTAAATTACATAATAATAATTTTTAACTATATTTTTAAAACTCATTTTTAAAAAAATATTTGACAGAATATTTATAGAAAAATAAAATTTATATATTTTTTACTTTCTATATTTTTCAAAAATTTTAAAGGAATTAGAGTAAAATTTCTTAAATCATATATATAAATATATATTTATAAATATATCTAACTATAAATACATAAATTAAATAATATGCAAGTATATAAGTATATATTATTTTATATATATATATATATATATATAAACCATAAGGGTCTCCAGCAAGAGTTGCATGAGCCCTTATGTTTCGCATTTTTATATATATATATATATATATAATTTAACTTATATATAGATAATTTATTTTTTAAAAAATATTTTTTATTTGTTCATATATATATATATATATATATATATATAGAGAGAGAGAGAGTATACTTAGAATAGTTTAAAATTATTTAAACTAATTTAAAATATAATTAATTTTACTTTATAATAATTTTAATATTTTCAAAGTGAAAAATGTCTCACAATAAAGTATGCTTCTTTCTAATTATTTTTATTAACCCCCCATAACCCTAATAATTTTATAAAAATAAAGGTGATGACTGAAGAGTGATTTTGAATTACTAAAATTAATGGTTATAGATTATGAGTATTTGTATGTGTTTAAAGTTTTAAGACTTAATGGCTATAAGGTTGATGATTCTCAATATATATATATATATATATCCTTATTTGATTTTAATTTTTATACTTTTTATTCTTTATTATTTTTATGTGATAAATGATATTTAATAAGTTAAAATTAAAAGATTAGAATTTTTGAATTTAAATAGTCATTACAATCATTATATAATATTTTATTGATATGTTAGATTAATTTATGTATAAACTATTAAATTAAAAAGTTAATACAAATATTTTAGATTCTAAAGTGAACATAAGAAAAAAAAAGATTTCAATAGTAGTATAAATACAAGTTATTTTAAAGTTATTCATCATAAATATTTCTATGAAATAATTAGGGCGGTAATGCACCAATTAAAAGATAATCAAAAGGAGTTAAGAAAGATACACCTTGTTATTTGAAATCTTTCACATAAAAAGTATTAAAATTAAAATTATCAGAAATTAAACCTAATTATAATTTAAATTATATAAAACTAATTTTGAACCATATTTTTTTTATAAATTATTTAGGAAAAATATTTGACAGAATATTTGTAGAAAAAATAAAATTTATAATATTTTTAGTTTCTACATTTTTAAAAAATTGAAAGCATTAAGGAAAAAATTCTTAAAACACATATATAAATATATATTTTTAAATATACCTAATTATGTATATATAAATTAAATAATATGTACATGTATATAAGTATATATTTATATCTATTATATATATGTATGTTATTTCATATATATATATATATATATACACTTGCTCGAGCCCTTATGTTTTTGAATATATATATATATATATATATATATATATAATTTAACTTTAATATGCATATATATTATTTTTTAAAATAATTATTTATTTTTTATATATATATTAAGTATATTAAAATATAACTAATTAACTTTAAAAATTTAATTTTTTTTAAAGTAATTTAAAATATAATTAAATTTACTTTTTAATGATTTTACTATTTTTTAATGTAAAAGATTTCACACAACAAATATGTTTTACTTAATTATTTTATTTATTCACCACAACTCTGATAATTTCATAGAAGTAATGGTGATGAATAATTTTGAACTATTTTTATGTGATAAATAGAAATATTTATTAAGCTAAAATAAAAAATAATTTTTTTAATTTAAATAGTCATTACATTCATTATATAATAATTTATTGATATATAAGATCAATTATTGTATAAACTATTAAATTGAAAAGTTAATATAAATTGTCGGATTAAATGAATGAACTTATGAAAAAAAAATTAATTAGTAATTCAAAAACAAATATTTCAAAATTACTCATCATCAATACTTTTGCAAAATTGTTAGGGTAGTGATATATCAATACAAATTATTTCATCAATAAAAAGTTAATACAATCTAAAATTTAAGTATATTTAAATATTTTAATTTGTTTTAAAATATAAATTATATATATTAAGTATATTTAAATACTTGAAAATGTGCCTTGGTGATGTTTGAGTGCCTAAAAATTAGTCATGAACTAGTACAAGAAAATTGCATATTAAAAAAGTTGTATGTGTATATATATATATATTTATTTATAATGTTATAAATTTATATATATATATATATATATATGGCTTGAGGAACCACATATATATTTTATAATTTATAATTTAAATACAATGTTATTTTTATAATTTAAATAAAGTGATAATTAATTATTTTTTATATTTTTAATTTAAATAAAGTGTTTATTTTTTAATGAAAGTGTTATTTTTTAAAGTATTTTAATTTTTCTAATTTATAGTTTCAGTTACACGTAATTTCAAAATTATTTTTGTGGTTCAAATTCATCTATTTTTTTTTTGTCTGCTTCTAATTTTTCTTTCTTTTTAAGTTATCTATTATTATAAATATTTAGATTTAGTTCAATGTTAGAAGATATTTTGAGAAATTAAGAATATCATGTTTCAAATTTTAGAGGAAATGAACGAAAGATTATTTTTCTTTTCATTTAGTCTTAAAAAAATTTACTCTCCTATAAATTTGTTCCTCACAAAGCTTCTCATCCATCAGACATTTTTCCTCAATTAAAACTATTCTTCTGTTAGATTAAAATGGAATCCTACATAACCATCAACTACTGATATGGACTTACACATAATTGTCTTTAATTTTGAAAATGTATAAAAAGATCCAAAACGCTTTTTATTTTTAATGACAACGGGCTTCGAACCTTAACCCTTAAACCTACAATATTTCTATCGCCACTTGAATAACAGCCCTAAAATGCATTTTAGAGGAACCATTTTGATTGAAAGAAATTTTTTAAATAGTAAATTAAGATATTTTGTCTTTGGAGACCTAAATTAAAAGAAAATTAATCATTTAAGAATTAAATTGATAGACTTTATCTTTAAAAGACAATATTAAAGAGAGGTCTTTCAAGACTAATCAATAGTTTACACCAAATTTATCCAAATAACATGAGACCAAATTTACTCATATTATACTTTACTTTCAGGTAACGTTCATGTTGTGCCTGTGTCTTGCCCCATTATTAGCTGCAAATTCTTAAAGAAGCAAGATGCTAATTTTGCCTCAAGACCCATAAGCATGGTCACCGATTTCATCTCAAGTGGATATTTGACCACTATTGTTGTGCCCTATGGCCAACAATGGATGAAGACGAAGAAAGTTGTTAGCAATGAACTGATTTCTCCCCTTAGACTTAAGTGGCTTCATAATAAGAGGATTGAAGAAGTTGATAACCTTGTCAAGTATGTGTATGAGCAATGCAATCATAATGATGGCCTTGTGAATGTGAGGGTTGCCGCGCAGCATTACTGTGTGAATGTAGCTAGGAAAATGTTCTTTAATAAGAGATATTTTGGAGAGGGTGGGAAGGATGGAGGGCCTGGAATAGAGGAAGAAGAGCACGTGAATGCCGTCTTCACATTACTCAGGTACATATATGCATTTTGTGTTTCTGATTTTATGCCATGCTTGAGAGGGCTTGACTTGGATGGGCACGAGAAAATAGTGAAGAAGGTTCTTCGGATAATAAGAAAATATCATGATCCCATTATTGAAGGCAGAATCCAACAATGGAAGGATGGAAGAAAGGAAGACATGGAGGACTGGCTTGATGTTCTTATTACGCTCAAAGATGCCAATAACAATCAATTACTCACATCAGAGGAGATCAAAGCTTTAATCAGAGTAATTAACACATATTCTTCTTCTCTGTCCATTATTTCTCTCTTGCATTCATTCATATACATCGAACTCAAAGCTTCTTTTGGCCCATTCTCATTAATTGGAGAGAACATAATCCTTTTGGATCTATATAATTAATTAAAAAAGGTTTGCTAATTAATTCAAAGCATGGTAAATTATATGCCTACCAGGAATGGCTTTTAGCCAGTATAACATTTTATTTAATGCTAAAAAATTCATTACAAGTAGTATAAAAATTGTTGCCTATACGTCTCATGCCATCATAGAATTAGAGCTTCAATCAAATAGTTAATATATAGTCTTCTTCCCTATATCCGTTTCCTTTATTATTGTCCATTGTTTCTCTCTTGCATCCATATGTATATATTGTACACGAAGTTTTTTGGCCCATTCTGGGTAGTTAGAGAAAACATAATTTCTGAGTGATGGATATAACTAATTTATTGACAAAGGTTTCTAAACTTGGTCACAACTAAGCATTTGTTTCCTTTTTTTTTTTTTATAGGAATTGATGATTGCAATAGTGGATAATCCATCAAATGCATTTGAATGGGCAACTGCAGAAATGATCAATCAACCTGAATTGCTGAAAAGAGCCACTGAAGAATTGGACAGTGTGGTTGGAAAGGATAGGCTAGTGCAAGAGTCAGATCTATGCAAACTCAACTATGTGAAGGCTTGTGCAAAAGAAGCATTTCGCCTTCACCCAATTTCACCCTTTCTTCCTCCCCATGTGTGCATGGCTGACACAATTGTGGCCAACTACTTCATCCCCAAAGGGAGTCACGTGTTAATTAGCCGAAGAGGACTTGGTCGAAACCCTAAAGTGTGGGATGACCCTAATAAGTTCAAACCAGAACGTCACCTTAAAAAGATTAATTATAAATCAGACGAATCTAATATTGCTCAAAGTTTGACAGAACCAGATTTAAAGTTTGTATCATTTGGCACAGGAAGGCGTGGATGTCCCGGAGTTGTGCTTGGCACATCAATGACCCTAATGCTCTTTGCAAGGATGCTCCATTGCTTCACTTGGAATGTGCCACCAAATGTGTCCAACATTGACCTTACTGAGGCTAAGGATGCTTTCCTTCTTGGTACGCCTCTTGTTGCAACTGCAAAGCCAAGGCTATCTACTGAAGCGTTTCTCAATGCTTTATACTAATTAGTTAGTAAATTTTAGGTGATGAATGTGTGAATTGAAATTTAAAATGTGAACGAAATCATATTTTCGTATCCCACATTTTACAGATCTTCATTGCAAATTTAGTGTCTGATTTAGAAATATTGTAACGTGCCAAAAGTTAAGGTGTTGCAACTTGCAAGTGTCAAAATATGATGTTTGAACAAAATATATTTAACATCTAATGAAAATATTTGAAAATTTACTTTTAAAAGTCGAATTTCTGGATTCAAAAATAAATTTGGTTGATCTGAAACTTAGTTCTCTTAACATTGTGTCTAATCTGAAGTCAAGATTCTTCCCACCATGTATGGGACAAGCAAAAATTGTTCTGATTGCCGTTCTCATAAACCTCACCACGCATATCCACTTAAATGTCTAAACCTCTTCTATATAGGTAATATAACAACAGAGTGAACAAACACCTAGCTAGCTAGATGAGTGACCTAATGCTTTCGTAAGCTTTTTATCTATTTTAATCTATCATCTCCCACTTCTGGGATTGCGATGAGACAAGAGCAGGTAATCTATCTTTCTGAAATGTAGAAAGAAATCTCTATTGATCCTCTCTCTCTCTCTCTCTCTCTCACTCTTTCGCTCAAGGGTATTAAGTAGTAACTGTATTTTCGATATTAAATCCATGTTTTGTGCTGAAGTTTAGCAACACTTGAGCGCTGTGTTCAAAATATGTAATGTTTGTTGTGTTCTTAGTCTCAATATTCCTGATATGCTTCACGTGAAATTAAGATCAATTAACAAAGTAAAACAGAAAATATGGCAAGATAAGAAATGGGAAATGGATGATTCAGTATCAAATTCTCTGAGATGGGATTGTATAGAAAGATGATGTCCTTTTTCTAGCAAAGGAAAGATCCACAATAAAATCTGAATATTTGCATAATGCCAGCCGTCCTCTTCCCTTCCTTACTTAACCTAAGATTTATCAGCAAGGAAAATAAAACGACAGTACAAAATAACAGAATTGCTATAGCTTGTCATGTGGTCCCCTCAATCTTCATTCCTCTCTATTAATTACATTAGTCCATATAAAAATCACGTGTCCATTCTAGCCTTTTCCTCAGCCTCTTGCTATTCGGTATACCACTGTCCTCAGTTGCCATCTCACGATCCACCTCAACTGCCAAATCTCCAATATTCGCCATGTCAGGTGCTCTACTCACTACAACAGTGTATCAAAATAGCGATTGAAAACTTCTGACTAAATCCTACTGAAATAATTTGAGACTGCCCTTATAATATTTTTGACTAAATGGCAGCAGGAAGGATAATTTTTACACATGTACCCTGACACCATAGTTTTCTAACTGACAAAGCGATTGAAAGGCAGTTTGCCCAAATTGATTTTCTGCAAACTGATTGAAAGTAGTAGCTAACATTTTGAAATATAAATTTATTGTTTTAACATGTTTTTTAAAAGAAAAAATAAGCCTTAAACCCACCTCAATCCCAATCACCATATGCTCTATGGCTTAGTATCGTGTAGTTTGGGCCACTTATATATAGTGGCTCGAGGAGATGACCCCCAAGCCACTAAAATATACATGGTGAGTGATGGCCTCTAGTGCCATATGTATATATTGTTATAAAAATTCGTCACTAACATAGTTGCAATCTGAGTCATGTCTTAAAAGACACTATCCTTAAGAGAATTATTCTGTATCTATAAAACTTCTTCTAAGATTAAACAGACCCTTCTGACAATTTATTAGGAACCAAAACAATAGAAATGTATAAATTGTAACCCAAAAAAAAGAGAGTAGGAAGAGAGAAGAGAATTGTCTGTGTCTTCAAAAATGAAAGGGAGGAAATCCCTTTTATAGGTGTATAAACACATCTAATGACACAAAATTAATGGACTATTACAAAGGCTTTAAAACAACATAAATTTATGAAGCTGTAACAGTCCATTAAAAGCATATTAATTTTTGAAATTGTAGCAGTTTATTAAAGGCACATTAATTTTTAATTAAAGGTTATAAATATTTCAAGAATATTTTCACAATTTTAAATATTCTTTTTGAAATATATATTTTTCACAACAATCCCCCACATATTTTAAAAAGAAGTTTGGAAAAACCATTGGGTTACGAACATGGATGTAGTGCATCAATCCAATGTTTTTTAGACTATGAACCTGATCTAGATAAATATAACTCACAAAGTAAATGGTGAAGCATGTAGCTTCTATGAACCAACATACTTTTATCGTAAGTTAGGGATCTTACCAGTCACATCTCACCACCACAATTTCTACTATTAACTTTGTTATACGATTTTTCAGTATTGCACTTGCCTAGTGTTGCTCTAGAGACCACTGCACACTTATATAGGTGATTTTATCAAGTGTATCTAAAATAAATACACCATCCTCAATGAAGGGCTATAAAAATCATTTAAGAGCTTACGCTCAACCTCCAAATCAATGCATTATAGCACTTTTACACTTAACACTATAGGAAGGGACTAAAAAAATTAGTGCTAGTAGAACTAACAAGTGACTTGTTATTACCAATATGAACCTTGTTCATGGGATCTCTAATCACAAAGGTTGGGTTACAGCTACTGTTAATTATCAATTAGCTTAAGTTCACTTCCCCGCGATGCGTGAAGGATGAATTTCTTTAGCCAAAGGTTTGGCCAAATAAAATACATGATCATTGTACTTCAAATTTCATCTTTTAGCAATTTCTTGTTAACTCTATGTCAACACAAATGTCTGATCTTACCATTAAAAGCCTTTATCTTTATAATGGCTATTGCTTCTTGGTAATCACAATACATAGACATTGATATCATTGAGCTCTTACCTAATGGAAGGTTTTTTCTAAGAGGTTTTTTAACCACTTAGTCTCATTTCTAACTAACTTCAGAGTGTTGAACTCTAATTTTAGAGTGAATCTATAAATTTTATTGGCTGACCTCCAAGATATCATCCCACCACTAAAGATAAGGCTTAACCACTAATGAATTTGTCTCATTTGAATAAAAAATTCAATTAACATCGTTGTATTCTTCTAATACAATGGGAAATCCACTTTATGTGATACTATAATCATGGTACCTCCCAACTCTTTCATTGGGGTTGTGTACATATAGACATTCATCTGACATTTACCTCATGAAATGTCAAGTTAGATGAAGTTCATAAAAATTACACAGAGTCATCTTCGTTTTCTTTAATGAATTGTTTAAAATCATAAGAGATATTCACTAGTTTGTTATTAAAACAATCAAACTTTTAAAACACTTTTGAACATAATGTTCTTGTGACAGCAAATTGCTACCACCTTTCTTATGATTTTGACTCCTAAATCACATTTACCTCATTCATGTCTTTCATATCACCATTAGATACAAAGAAATATTTGTCTTATGAAACATATATGCTAATAAACATGTCATACATATATAGGCAAATATTCCTCCTTATCATCCATTACTTCCATATATATATATACATCCCTTCACATTTAAATAGATATTTTCACAACATAATATTCAAGGTTTTTATAATATATTTTCTTTTCCTTATAGTCATGTAACATAAATTTTGCTAGACACCCCTCAGTTTCAAATATTATAAATCTATAAGAGTATGGCAGCCTAACTCATATAAAAACTCATAATTATTGTAGATGGGCATCAAACACATAACATATATGCGCATCTATATTCATCCACCATATAATATTATTTTTCAGATAAATAATTACACACAATTATTTAGGTTTTTTCAATCTCATTTTTGTGACCAATAACTCAACAATATTGTACCTCTTTGTATAATAGAAGTGTTTTCATGTATTAGCATTAGAAAATGCTAACTTTAATTTTTATATATGGCATATGATCATCTCAATGAGATTGTTTCCTCAATTTTTAAGTTGACCCAAAAATTTTATAAGCCAACATCCACAAAGAATTTGGTTCCAAGAAAATTTGAATATTATGGGCTTGTTCTAACAGATGTTAGTGTATAAAGCTTCTTCCCCTCCTTGTTCTGTAGGACTTAGCTCACTCTTTTGAAATACAAATCCTTTACAAGGCTATTTTTCACAATAATCCCCTATATATTTCAAAAGACATTTTGAAAATATTTTTTGGGTTATGTATATGGGTATAGATGCATTAATCCAGTATCTCTTTTTAGACTATGAAACCTAATCTAGACAGTTAAGATATAACTCACTGAGTAATTGGTGAAGCATGTAGCTTCTATGAACCAACATACTCTAGTCGTAAGCTAGGGATCTTAGTAGTCACATCTCACCCCCATAATTTCTACTATTAACATCGTTGTGCACTTTTTTCGGTCATACCTTGCCTGGTATTCATGAGTGCTCTAGAGATTTTGCCACTATCTCATAGGAGTAGCCATACTCTACATTCATATAGGTGATTTCATCAAGTACATCTACAATGAATATATCACCCTCAATGTAGGGCTACGAAAATCATTAGAAGCTTACGCTTAATCTACCAATCAGTGCATTCTAGCACTTTTACACTTAATACCATAGGAAATAGATTGAGAAAATAGTGCTTATAGAATTAACAGATGACTTGTTATTACCTATATAAACCTTCTTCATAGGATTTCTAATCACAAAGGTTGGATTACCGTCACTGTTAATTTCTTATTGGCTTAAGTCTAATTCCCCTCGATGTCTTATTAATTAAATTTCTACCCAAGGTTTTAGTCAAAGAATCGGCCAGGTTCACTTTTGACTTCAAATAATCAATTGATATTATTCCATCATTTAGCAATTGCTTGACCACATCAGATCTCAAATGAATGTGTCTATTATTTCTATTATAAATTTTATTCTTTGTAATGGCTATTGCCACTTGGCAATCACAATGCAAAGACACATATGGTAATTGGCCCATTCAGGTCTTCAAATTTTTTATGGCAGCACTCTGAGTTTGACTTACCGCCTTAATCCTTTCCATGAACTTCATGAATATTTCCTCCATTAGTGACTTATTCTCTACCTGAGATGGTGGAGCTCTATTTTAGGGAGGATAGTTATTCTGGTTGTTAAAACCAGAGGATGAGATGGCTTAACAAAAGATGAGGTTGAGGGATTCAAGCAATGATTATTGCTCCAGGAGAAATTTAGGTGATTTCTTGAGCTCAGATGATAAGTGTTGGGATATGAGTTATTTTGGTTCCTTTGCAGATTACCCATATAATTTAGTTGCTCAACTGAAGCAAATTTTTCACAACGCTTGTTGACATAAGCTCCATCATAGAAATCACATTTCTCTTCCCGAGTAACCAATGCATTTACTCTTGCCTTTTCTTGTTGCCTTGAACATAACATGTCAATTATTTTCGTTAACGCTTCATTTTGAGCCAATAAAGCATTAAAAGTATCTAATGCCAAGACTCCCCTCCTTGAAATATTTTTTGCTCAACTAGAAGCATTTGGCTTGCCTCCATGGTCTTTATTATCTCTGTAACTTGTATGATTGACATCAAAGCACTATCAGTTGCAGTATCCAATTTATCACAAGTCTCATAAGTGAGACAACTGTAAAAGATCGTGAGCTGTCACCATTCTTGAAGACCATGATTTGGACACTTTGTCAGCAGGTCCTTCAAGCGCTCCCAAGCCTTATATAAACTTTCACTATCATGCTGATAGAAGGTGGTGATCTCGTACCTTAACTTGATAAAGCTTGATGGAGGAAATAATTTATCCAAAAATATTTTTTATAGTTCGTCCTAAGTAGTGATACTCCCTTTTAGTTGAGCATTCAACCAACTCTTTGCCATATCCTTCAAGGAAAAGGGAAATAAGCGGAGGCGTATGGCATCATCACTTACCCCATTCAGCTTAACCATGTCACAAATATCCAGAAAATCTATGATATGATTATTGGGATCCTCCATGGAACTTCCTCTAAACTAATTCTGTCGTACCAAGTTTATCAGAATCGCCTTAATCTCGAAATTATTGGTCTGGAATGGGGGTTTCACTATGTTGGAAGTGTGTCCAGCATTATTAGGTAAGGCATAGTCCCACACAGCTCTATTGTTATCTTGTTGCAAATTTGCAGCTTCATTTCCCCATTATTTTCAATGCCTCCCAGATTCACATTATCTTCTTTCATTTCTTCTAGAGAAACTTGCACCTCTTGGGATTTTCTAGCTTTAGCTTCTTTTCGAGTTCTCCTTGCAAGTCTCTCAATTTCAGGATCGAAGAGAAGATCAGTGTGGTTAATGGTACCTCACATACACAGTAAGGAGACACCAATTAGCAATGAAAAAGCGAAGCATCACAAATCAACACAAGAAAAACTAAAATGACTCAATAATCAAAAAGAAAAAAAGAAAGAAAACAAAATAAAACACATAACAAAGAGGTTTCTAATCTAGCATTTTTCAAATTTCTTTGAATATTAGCACAACCGTTACTCTCTGGCAATGGTGCCAAAAACTTGTTAGTGATTTGGAAAGCACACCAATTGCACAAGTAATATAGTGATTAAAAGAGTAAAAGTATTGTTCTCTCAAGAACTAACTAGCTAACTACCCAAGAAATTTGACAGAATTTGTTTGACGAATTTGTTTGGATTGAAGACAGCTCTAATCAAGAACTGACAAAGTGAAAAGCAAGCTACATTAATTTTTTTATAAGGTTTTCTCAAATTAACAGTGAACAAACACAAAGATTGATGAAACTAATCTATTGAAAAGCCTAGAGTCACTAATCTCTCTCTTCTGTCCTAGAAATTGCAACACATCTCTCACGCACTTACAACTCTATCAACTACATAAATTAATCGTAGGTTAATCTATTAACTTAAAAGAATTCTTTCGAACCTCAATTAAGATACTTAACACCTACTTAATTTCTTAAGTGAGTTAAGTTTATACTAACCAACCTAACTTTGATAAAACAGGATTAACTAACATTCCTATTAGCTAACGAGTGAAAACTCTCAAGTTAAGGTTCATGCACTTCCTATTCGTAGTTCTACTATCACCTCCCTCTCCCGAGATCGATAAAAGTAACTAGCAAATATATAGATTGATCAAATCCATACAAAGCATCAGTAAAATGAATAAGAAGACTTATATTAACTAAATAAAAGTTGTGAATACATGAGAGAGAGACAAAATCTATTATAAAGTTGAGTTCATAGGAACTCTAGAAGGAAAATCTAACTACTCATGAAAAATAAATGACAGAAAACAAAAATAGAGGTAGAATTAGCCATGAATCTGAAGATGGATGATGGATTTGAGCCCCCAAGCCTTGAAAATCAGGTACCCCCTTCTATTCTCAGGAAAAAACAGCATTTTCAGCTCTCGTCCATATCAGAATGCCCTAAGAAATATTCTCCTGCAGCTATTTATAGCCTTCTTGAAAAGTTAATTTTTTGTTCCGCCACTACAGCGGTAAAGTGCAAATCGAAATGTGGCTAATTAATAACCAAAAATTCTTTAGCGTGGCACTAAAGGTAGCAACGGAGACAACTACCACTGTAGCGATATGAATTCACCGCTGCAATGGTGAAAGGTAGAACAACACAACCTCATCTAGTTTCTTCGCTGCAGTTCCAATCTTTCCACTTAAGTGCTGAGTTGCAGACTTCCACTTCCTTTTTTGGCTTCTTTACTCAGTAGAACCATAACTTCTTCTCTTCTAATGGATTCCAATATTTAAAGCCTGTAATTTAACTCACAAAAGTAGCACAAATCACTAGCAAAATTTGGACTTCAATACTAAAATCCACAAGAAGCTATTAGAGCTAAATATTTGATTAAAATGATAAATAAAATTCAGATTAAGCACATTCAAGCAAGTTGGAGGTAAAATCATTAAATAAAAAGCATCAAATTAGTGTTAATTTGAAAACTTAACATGCTCGTTTCAATACCTAATGGTATGTATGCCAAGAAGTTTCTTAACTACTCAGCCTCACTACCAACTAACTCCAGAGCTATAAACTCTAACTCTACGGCGGATCTAGCTACAAGGGTTTGTTTAGTTGATCTCCATGACACTACTCCACCACCAAGGGTGAACATATATCCACTAGTGGATTTTGTCCCATCTGAATTTGAGGTCCAATTAGCATCACTATTTCATTCTAATACAACGGAAAATCCACTATACTCGATACCATGACTCATGGTACCCTTAAATATCTCATGAGTTTTATGAGAGTACCCCCAATGATCTTTATTAGGTTTATGTGTATACCTACTCAACCTATACATAACATATGCTATGTCAGGACATGTGAAGTTCATCAAATGCAACAGACTCCCAATGATCTGTGCATATTCTGATTGAGCAACAGGCTCACCCAAGTTTTTCCTCAGTTACGTGCTAGAATCATAAAAAGCTATCACTAGTTTGTCATTAAAATGACCAAACCTTTTGAGTAGTTTTTGAACATAGTGTTCCTGTGACAATAAGAGACTATCACATTTCCTTATGATTTTAACTCCTAAAATCACACTTACTTCACCCAAGTCCTTTATATCAAAAATTGATGCAAGAAAATCTTTTCTCTTATATATTATATTCATGCTAGTACAAAAAAATTAGCATGTCATCCACATACAAACTGATAATCGTACAATCAACATTAATTATTTTTGTATACACCAATCTGTCTACTTCAACAGAAGTAAAGCCACCATAAATCAACACATGATTTAATTTTTCGTTCCGTTGTTTAGGTGCTTGTTTTAATCAATATAATGATTTAGGAAGCTTGCAAACTTTTCTTTCTTTACCAGGAAGAATACAACATTCAAATTGTACCATGTAAATTTTTTCCTTTAAGTCACCATTTAAAAATGTTGTTTTGACATCCATTTGATGAACATAGAGTTTATATAGTGAGGTAAAGTAATTAAAACTCTTATAGATGATATTCCAGTAATAGGAGCAAAAGTATCAAAATAATCAATGTCTTGTTTTTGTGTAAAACATTTGGCTACTAATCTAATTTTGACACTACAGGAATGAATTAAAATATCGACTGCAAATTTCCTACTGATTCTTACTGAATCAATTTCTCACTGCTTTTCTGACTGAATTGGCGTAGAAAGATATACTTTTCCATTACATCATGCTTTCTTACTAAATTACTGACTGAAATTTGGTAGAAAAATTTTTTCTATTGTACACCTATTGCTATTCAGTCAGTAAGACTACTGTGGGTATAATATATGCGGGACCCATGTGGACACTTTGGGTATAATATATGTACGTAATCTCTAAAAATATGAATTAAAAATAAAGAAACTTTATATATATATATATATATATATCATTTATTCTTATATATGTATAATTATATATGAGTTCATAGTATAACATTTTAAGCAAAAAAAAAAAGCGATTAAAAATAATTTATAATTAAAAGTACACCATAAAATTGTATTAAAAATTGAACTAATTAAATAACATAATACGACAAACAAGAAATTCAAAAAAAAAAATTATTAATGTGCCTAGTATAGATCAACATCTAAAAGTGTATATATTATATATAGAGAGAGACATAGGTGAGTGTCTGGCCACTTTTAGTTGAGTGTCGAGCCACTAAACAAATTTTTTTAGTATTATAAAATTAGAGTATTCTTGATTCCCTTCGTGTTTTGAGCTAAGAGAGAGAGAGAAATAAAATTTTCATTCTTTGTTTCTGAAGAACCAAAAATTGAGAACCATGAGATATGAAAAAAAAATTTTAATACACAAAAAGTTTATATAAATATAAAAATTTTAATTTTTTTAAAAATGACAGATAAAAAAAAGGGTCTGACTCGAATCACTACTGGTTTGACACTCCAAGTGTCAAGCCACTTAGTAGCTCAACATATGTATATAAATATATATTTATATATTTAGATATAAAATAAATATTATATATATAAACTTTAATTTTAATATATATATACATATATTAACTTTAATTTTCATAAATTTAGGTATTTTATAAATATATAATTATAAGTTTCAAAAAATATATAATATATATGTGACTTAAGAAAATTTGCCCTTACGCCATTAAATGTAAATTTTATTTTGCCTATATATTTGTAAAACATTTTTGAAAATAAACTTAAAAAAATATGATTCAAATATATATATATATATATATATATATATATATTACTTTTATTATTATTATTATTTTTATTATTATATAATACATTTGGTGGCTCGACACTCTTAGTGTTGAGCCACCAAATGCGTGTATATATATCAAATATTAAATTACATTATAAAATATTATATTATATATATATATATATTATAATATAGTGTTTATATATCATATATATATATATATATATAGACACACACAAAAACATAGGTGGCTTGACACTCGGAGTGTCGAGTCACTGAGCAACTTTTTGTTTAATTAATATTCATATTTAGTCTATATTTTTTTATTTTTAGTATTATAAAATTGAAGCACTTTTGGTTATCTTCGTGTTTTGATTGTAGCTAAGAGAGAGAAAAAAATTTTTTTTTATGCTCGGTCTATAAAGAATCCAGAACAGAAAACAATGATATATGAAAATTTTTTTTAATACAAAAAAGTCTACATAAATATAAAAAATTTAATTTTTTTAAAAAATGACAAATCAATTTGATGTCGAGCCACTTAATGGTTTAATATATGTAAATATATATATATTTATATATTATATAGATATTATATATAAACTTTAATCTCAATTTATATATATATATATATATTAACTTTAATTTTAATATATTTTTGTATATTTATAAATATATACTTTAGAGACGATTGAGAATTTTCAGAGTCTGTGAACACAGACATGGACTGTATAATTGTAATGCATATTTTGCTACTTTACGTAAATGACAAATGTGCACTTTTATAAATTGTAGTGTTTTTATCCAAATAATATCTTTAAAATTATTTGATCGAATATGAAAAAACTAAGATAAAAAATTAATGTCATATTTATAGAATTTTAATTTTTTATTTTAACTAAAAATTGCAATAATTAAAAAAATTAACAAAAAGGCAGGCCTTGGTGTAGGTCTCACCTTGGTGCAATACTGCCCCGAGGTCACCTTGATGCAGGTCTACATTGAGGCCAATTAATTTTTTTAATAAATTTTTAAGACAATATTTTAATATTTTTTAAATAAAAAATTTAGAATTAAATTATTTGAAATTAATATCTAATTCCTTTTACTTAACATTTTTTTTTGCATAGAGTAATTTAATAACATAATAACAACTGTAAAATTTATTTAAATTTAGTCTACAAACTAAAATTGACCAAAATATATAACAAGTGATAGTTATTGTTCATCATACAAATTAAAGAGCATAATAAAATTTTTAGCAAATTACATAACAATTGCAAATATTGTTCATTAAACAATTTATACTATCAAAATAGATAAATTTTCCTTAATTTTCTCCCCCTCCTCCTCCTTCTTCTTCTTCCTCAACTCTTCACCTCCTCCTTATCCTCTACTTCTTGCTTGGACCAACAATGTTACTTGAACCAACTTCCATATCTTGGGTTTTGGGACCACAAGATGTTTGAGCTTGCCTCCGCAAGAACTGCCTTTGGTTTCTTTGAGCCACTCGCAGTTGTATTCGTTGCTTTTCTGAGTGAGCAATCCCAGCAAATTCACATTCACATCCTAAAGTAATATGCTCTACTAGATATGCGGTGTCATTCTGATTAACAATGCAAAAAAGTTTTACTGTAATAAATAAAAATATTTTATTTATTGTATGAAAGACAAAATAAATATCATACCGCAACAGATAATAATGTAGTATCTTGACCAATATAATGGTGCGTGACCTGAAAGTACCACTACATGTACACTGACCCTAGATCCAAGTGTGGCTCATTTGAAAAGTCAGCTTGTTCAACTTGTCTTCTCCGGTTGTGCCACATGGCAATGGCCACTTGGTAATGATTGGCCCAGTCATATTCAAATAAACATTAATTGCATTTTTTTTTGTTTTTTTCATATACATGATGGAGCAATGATTTAAACTTTTAATTACTTGCAAAAATACCCACACTACTTTCTACTACCTAGTGACATACCTTTGTGTTTTTTTTTTTTTCAATACATTAAAGGTCATGATACTCTTCACTATCAAATCTTCTAAAAGAATGTATAAGAATCTATATATTTTATACAAATGGAGTTTGATTCTAATAGAAGAGACTAGTTTGTCATAAAGTGACAAATCATTGCTCAAATCTTTATTGAAAGATATATCTACATTTAATGCTTAATAGTACCTTGAGTAAAATTACTTAAAAAAAATAGTTTACCCTGATTTTTATTCATGCTCCTAACATTCTTTTGGTCAAATATGTCCCATATTTTTAATTTTTTTAAATATGTCCTTTTTTTTCAACACCATAAAAAAACTAACGAAATTCCACGTTACTTGTTGACTGGGCTACCCACATAAAAAATATACTCTGCCATGTCACTTGCCATGTGGAAGAATTCCACGTCACATGACGTGTCCAATGAAATTGCAATATATGACACATGGGTTTATTTTACGTGTGTAAAATGGGTTTGTTTATGCGAAATGTGCCATGGTTCCTCAAAACAACCCCCCTAATACGCCACATGTTGTAATTCCATAGAACACGTCAGGTGACATAGAATTCTTCCACATGGCAAGTGACATGGCATAGTATATTTACCAAGTGGGCAGCCTCAGCAAGTGACGTGAAATTTCGTTAGTTTTTTTTTCTATGGTAAAAAAAGGACATATTTGAAAAAAATTGAAACATATAAGACATATTTAACCCAAAAAAAATAGGGGCATGAATGCAAATTGGGATAAAAATTAGGGACATGACATATACTTTTGTAAAAAAAAATACATAGATGTTTATATATATTCTAAAAAAATTGAATATTTATTCATTAATTACACATTTACACTAGCTCACAAATAGAAGATGTTAATATCCGTGGGACATGCAGTTAATCATGTAGTTGGGCACCATAGATCATGGCTTCTTTGCTTTTAGATTCATTAATACTTCAATTCCCAAGTTCAATATCCTCTCCAATTCTTTTTGAGAACAAAAGGATCTTGCTTTAATGTAGACCGGTGATCTCCATCCAATTTTTTTTTCAAGAGGAAATGCAAAAAATGGGATATTTTTAAAAACGAAATTTTTAAATATTGCGTTTGAGATAACCATTTTTAAAACCTTAAAATATCAAATAATAATTAGATGAATTTTTATGAAAATTTTTCTTCAAAATGGAAAAACAAAATCATGATATATAAATTGATGCTACAATAAATAATGGTATGCAAAAACGTTTGTCCTTTCTCATAATAAAAACGGTCAGATTCTTTTTTGGTTTCAACTTATGTTATCCTTAATTTACTTTGAACTTGGGACTGATATCTGTTCGAGCCACGAATATTGATGTTATAGCCCTTACAACAAGTACGCTTCTCAAAATTCAAATTTGTATTCTCTCATTTATAAAATGGTCAGATTCTATAAAGCAAATACAATTAGTTTTAGGGACAAAGTTTACAAAGTAACTAGGTGACAGGTTTCACGCTTGTCATTACTCGTTTGTTTATGGATGTATCTCTTTTATGTTGTGAAAAATGGAATATTTCAAAAAGAATATTTTAAATTGTTGTGAAAATAATTTTAGAAAAATAATTTAATTATTTTCATACTTATCTGACATGGTGGGAATTATGTTTGTTATACATAATTATCCGCTTATTTTAAATTTAATTATAATCTTATTTTTATAACTAACCATCACCCACTATCTCCACTATCCCATGATCAATTTATTATAATTATCCTTTTATATTTAATTATAAATTAATTGTCTTTTTTTGAGATATTTATCCCTCATATCTTGCTTCTAGTTTTGAGATTTCTAACCTAACCTTTGTGATATTGGGTTACACAACTTTTCTTTCTCTGCTGTTCTGTGACCTGGGTTTTATCCCAGAAGGGCCTGTTTCATCCTAGGAGGAAAGCCACGAATCTTTCCTTAAGGACAGTGTCAACCAGAGCACGACTCAGGCTATGTTTGTCTTGATAATTTCTTCAATTTTTCCAACAATCTTAAGGAAAGATTTACACAATGCAACCCAGAAAAATTGAGGAAAGGATGGACATTCCATGTCACCTCCATTTCAGTGAGGGAGTGAGTGAGAAGCTCATAGAAGAATTACGATCTTAGAAGATCCAAGAGAAATACGCACAATGGGAGTGGATTTGAGCTCACAAGAATGCCTTTTGCCTCTCCTGTTCTCCAAGCTGCAAGCGCACGGGTTCACCTGTGAAAAGTAGCCCCGGGGGTCACGCAACGAGATTGACAGCTGAGTCAGATGGCAGCAATGGTGCCATCTGTGGTGGCAGGGAGTAGTGGCGATGCTGTTTGTAACAAAATCAACGCCGCCGATTGTGGTGGGAGTCGACGGGGCATCGCCGAGTTCAACCTCCAACAACGCCGTAGCCACAAGTTGGAACTCCAACAACAAACCTTGAATGCAGAATGGCGATATGACCGGAAAACCCAGAAACAAATACTGAAAGTAACTCAAAAAGGTACCGTTATTGCTTTCTCACCTTGATATTGTTTATGCGACCCTAATGCCGTATATGCGTATTTGGGTTCTTTTCATTTAATGGATGAATACTGCTGAAAGAAGGGAGTATGGTAATTACTAATTATTGTGTTCTATTTCAATCTGGTAATAATTGTGAATACCTTGGGGTTTTGAGTCCTGAATGATATTATTGATTTATTATATATATAAGTGAGATTCTGATTTATATATATATATATATATATTTGTGAAATATTTGAGAAAATGCATATATTTATATACTTGTGGTATATTTTAGAAAATATATGTATAAATATATTTTGGACTTTAAGAAATTTCATATAAAGAGTCTCATATGAATAGTATATTTTTAGGTGAAAGAAATTGTGGATTTCTTGAAAATGGCACTATAACCATCAATGTGGGGGTTATAGAGTTTTACAAATTCAAAATGTTTTCACTTAAATTATTATTGTTGTTAAACAATATTATAAATTACATTTGTCATTTTGGAACCAAATTTTTGTGACCTTTGTGACCAAATTTGTGAACATTGGCATATAAAATTTTGGTCAATTTGGAAACTGAAAAAAAAAATCCATCTCATTGAGATGATGATATACCGTTAATTTCCAAATTGAGGAAACTATTTCATTGAGATGATGATATGCCATATGTAAAAATTAAAGTAAGCATTTTCAAATACTAATTTTTTATGACTTTTTTATTGTAAAAAGAGCCACAATAAATTTTAATATGTTAGGTCAATTTTAAATTGACCATGCCATCTTATTGAGATGATGATATGTCATAAGTAAGAATTGGAGTAAGTATTTACGAATGCTAGTTTCTTACAACATTTTTATTGTGCAAAGAGGTACAATAGTGATAAGTTATTGGTCACAAAACTTTTGAGATTGAGAAGTTCCAAAATAATTATGTGTAATTATTTTCTTATATAATATTATTATATGGTGGATGAATATATTTGTACATATATATTATGTGTTTGAATACCCACTTATAATAATTTTGAGACTTTATATGAGTTAATTATGTACTAAATTAAGTACATACAAGTTGTGGTATTATACTTCTTTAAATTCTAAAATATTTAAAAGTGTGGGGGTATTTTTCAAGCTTATATTGTGCTCTATGAAAAGATTTTTTTTTTTTGAGTATTTCTTTTATACCAACAAGTGTGAGATTTGTAAGTATGTTGTTATAAAACTATACAAATTTTTGTAAAAATGTTTTGGTCAATAGTTAATGTTATTGTTGTTTAATAAAAATTTTATGGGTTTAATATATTTGAATATTGAGGATATCTTATAAATTTCTATTGACATAACTATTGATAATATGAAAAGACTTTCTTAAAACTTATGTGTGAATATTCAACCTTTTAAATGTTGAAAATTGTGTTTGTGAAATTTTATGGTCATATTATTATGAGCTTTTTAAAATATAAGTTTTATGGCAATATTACTGTGAGCTTTCTAAAGCTATGTGAAATATAAATTTTCACTTTGTGAACTTGTTTTTAATTCTACATTTCAAGTTTTGGTGAATAGTCAAAAGAATTAAAATCAAAATGGGTTAGTAGAGTTTTTTTTTTAATTTTATTCTTACTATTGTAGGCTTTATAAAGTGATGTGAAAAATTGTATTTTGTAAAAAGTACTTTAAATTGTGAAAAGGTGCCAATATCTAGTTTAGATATTTGATGACCTGTTTAAGAAAGACATGGGTGAAGTAAGTGTGACTTAAAGGTTGAAATCATAAGAAATAAAGGTGATAGCCTTTTGTTGTCACAAGAACATCATGTTCAAAAGAGCTCAAAAGTTTGATCAATTTTATGACAAACTATGTGAATATGTCTTATGATTTTAACACTCAATTAAGAAAAACAGAATTGAGTCTACTTTTGATGAGCTTCACCTAACCTGACATATTATTTGTTGTATGTCAGATGAATGTCTAGATACACAATCCTAATGAAAAGATGAGAGGTATCATGAATCATGATATCATATAAAGTGGATTCTCCGTTGTATTAGAATAATACAATGATGTTAACTGAATCTCTAAATTCAGATGAGAAAAAAAAATTCACTAATTGTTAAACCTCACCTTTGGTGGTGAGACGATATTTTTAAGAGAACAACTGTACAAATTTATAGACTTACTCTAAAATTAGAGTTGGTTAAAAATGAGACTAAGTGGTTGACAAACTTCTTAGTAAATTTATCCATAGGGTATGAGCCCAATGATGTTTGTAATGAGATTGCTAAGTGGCAATAACCATTGTAAAGAGTAAAACTTTTAATGGTAAGAGTAGACACTTGTGTTTGTGACATAAAGTTATTTAGTAGCTACTAAGAGATGAAATAAGAGATACTGATCAGTTATGTGAAGCCAAAAGTGAATTTGGCTAATTCTTTGACTAGACATGCATGTAAGAAGGAAATAAGTCATTTACACACCGAGCGGAAATGGACTTAAGCCGATTGAAATTAATAGTGACGGTAACCCAACCTTTGTGATTGGAAACCCCATGAAGAAGGTTTATATGGGTAATAACAAGTCATCTATTAATTCTGCTAGTACTAATATTTTAGTCTTTTTCCTATGGTGTAAGTATGGAAGTACTAGAATACATTGATTGAGAGGTTGAGCAAAGCTCTTAATGATTTTCATAGCCCTTAAGCAGATACACTTGATGAAATAACCTATATGAATGTGGAGTGGGGCCGCTCCTATGAGATCTTGGCGAAATCTCTTGAGCATTCATGAACACCAGGCACGCGCATGGCCGAAAACGCGCACAACGGCGTTAACAGCAGAAATTGTGAGGGTGTGATGTGATTGGTAAGATCTCTAGCTTACAATAAGAGTTTGTTGGTTCATAGAAGATATATGCTTCACCACTGACTCTGTGAGCTATATCTTATTTATCTAGACCTGGTTCATAGTCTAAAAGACACCAGACTCGAAGCATCTATACTCATATGTGTAACCCATAACATTATTTTATTGAAAATATCTTTTTGAAATATGTGGGGGATTGTTGTGAAAAATGAAATATTTCAAAAAGAATATTTTAAATTGTTGTGAAAATAATTTTAGAAAAATAATTTAATTATTTTCATACTTATCTGACATGGTGGGAATTATGTTTGTTATACATAATTATCCGCTTATTTTAAATTTAATTATAATCTTATTTTTATAACTAACCATCACCCACTATTTCCACTATCCCATGATCAATTTGTTATAATTATCCTTTTATATTTAATTATAAATTAATTGTCTTTTTTTGAGATATTTATCCCCCATATCTTGCTTCTAGTTTTGAGATTTCTAACCTAACCTTTGTGATATTGGGTTACACAACTTTTCTTTCTCTGCTGTTCTGTGACCTGAGTTTTATCTCATAAGGGTCTGTTTTATCCTAGGAGGAAAGCCACGAATCTTTTCTTAAGGACAGTGTCAACCACAACACGACTCAGGCTATGTTTGTCTTGATAATTTCCTCAATTTTTTCAACATTTTATTAATCAAGAATAAAAGTTATAAGAAAAATAATTGTATGCAAAAACCTCTTTGTAGCTTGCCTTTTTTGTTTTCCCCCCTTTTTGGGCCCAAATGTAGCCTGCCCTTGGACAATAGTTATTTATTTTATTCGATGAATATTTCAATTATATATGAGTTAATGATTAAATAAATATAATAACATCATTTTTTATAAAGGAAAAATAGACATGATAGAGTAAATTTTTCGTCCAATGATAACTGATTAAATAAATAATCCCCACCAGAAAAAACTAAAAATAATGAGGGGCGTCATCAAGGGCATTTTCCCTCATTGACATCGCAGAAAGACGCGGGAGGGCTGCGGGAAGCATTCGCGCATTTATTGTGAGAGTTTAGTGATGGAACAATGAGATATACTTCCCCTACTAATCTCTTTCATTGCCATTTATTTAGAGAGGAAATTACTTTCACATGATAAATTCAAGTTTGAATTCAGCTAAGTCACTCGGAAAATGTTTTGAAGTTTAAAATCTCCAACCCCTGAATCAGTTTCTGCCATTTCCACCTCCCTTATCTGCAGCATGCTTTGACCTCTATGGTTGGGTCGTAAATTCGTCAGCCACGTGTTGGAAGGCATTTGGGGGAGTTCTCAATCGATTGTTTTGCGTTTTTATTGTTCGTTCGTTCATTTGCCTATAGTTTCTTCTATGTTTTCTTACTATTGTGAGGTTAGTGACTTACAATTTTTTTTTGGGATGATTTTTTATGATTTTTATGTAAGTTTTTGAATTTTGCTTGGTATTTTTTACTAAAAAGCTGTTAAAAATTATATAATTGTTGTTAAGGAAACGTTTAGTACGTAGGAATGTCAAGTCATTATCAAAAATGTTTTATGAGAATGTTATTTTCTTATGTTTTGTACATGGTTTTAAAAAATTATTCTTAAGAATATAACATTCTTGAGAATTAAACATTTTCATAAAACTATAATTTTTCATTCTTATGAGAGAATGAAAAAAGATTTTCATAAATGAAAGATTTTCATATGATAAAAAATTTTCCTAACATAAAATTATTACGTTATCCATATTTTCTGTCTCAAATTATCAAAAACTAAGACTCTATTTTGGTTCATAACAAATATGATATTTCTCAATTTGGTTCTTTATAAAACTGTCTTTTTAATTTTGTCCTTTATATATGAAACATTTATCAATTTAATTACTCATAAAATTATCTCTTCAATTTGGTTGGCTATTTTTCATTTTTTCCCCCTCGCATATGAAATATTTTCCAATTTACTCACTCAAAAAAATTATATTTTTAATTTTGTCCTTAACATATGGATATTTTTCAGTTTGGTCCCATACATGAAATATTTCTCAATTTATTAACTCATATAATTAACTTTTCTATTTAATTTTTCAAATATGGATATTTTTCAATTTGGCCCTGAAATATTTTTCAGTTTAATAACTCATAAAATGATCTTGTCAATTTGGTTTTTCAAATATGGATACTTTTCAATTTGGTCCCTCACATATAAAATATTACTCAATTTAGTCAATCATGAAATTATCTTTTCAATTTGGTCCTTCAAATATGGATATTTTTCAATTTGGTCTCTCACATGAAATGTTTCTCAATTTTGTAAATTATAAAATGATCTTTTCAATTTGGTTCGTTCACATATGGATATTTTTCAATTTGGTCCCACTTATAAAATATTTATCAATTTAGTAACTCATAAAATTATGTTTTCGATTTGGTTACTTCGTATATGAATATATTCCAATTTGGTCCCTCACTTATGAAATATGTCACAATTTAGTCACTCATAAAATTATCTTTTTGATTTGGTCCTTCACATATGGAAAATTTTCAATTTGGTCCATCACATAAAATATTTCTCAATTTGATAACTCACAAAATTATCTTTTCAATTTGGTCCATCAAATATGGATACTTTTCAATTTAGTCCCTCACATATAAAATATTTCCCAATTTAGTCACTCATAAAATTATATTTTCAATTTGGTCCTTCACATATTGATGTTTTTCAATTTGATCCTGTAGTTGAAATATTTTGCAATTTATTAACTCATAAAATTATCTTTTTAATTTGGTTCCTTCACATATGGATATTTTTCAATTTTGTCCCTCACATAAAATATTTCTCAATTTAGTAACTCATAAAATTATCTTTTCAATTTGGTCCTTCAAATAGGATATTTTTCAATTTGGTCCTTCACATATGGATATTTTTCAAATTAGTCCTTCAGAAATAAATATAATATCAGCAATGCCTTTTTATCTATATGTTATCAAACCCAATTTAATTACAATCTATATGTCAAAAATTGATAGGTTTAATTTGAAAAAGTTGTCAAATATTCTTAGGAATATTGGTATGAACCAAATATAGGAATGTTAGATTTCCAAGAATATAAAAAATATTCGTTGGAATGTTAGTGATAAACCAAACATAGGAATGTCACATTCGGAATCTGACATCCCTAGCGATCAATTCCCAGGAATGTGAACCCTTGTACCAAATGACCCCTAATATTACAATTGGTCTGAAAATGATGATATGGCACTTTTTAATAATTTTTTTTAGAATTATGACCGTCTCTTTAAATATAAAATAAAGGGAACTTTGTGTTAAATTTTCTATTTGTTTTCTATTTTATGTGCCGAATTTTCTAATATATATGCATTTATATATAGAATAGAATGATTGGTAATTATTAGAATATATGCAGAAATTATATGAAAAATTGAAATTATAATTATAATTGTGTGTTAAATATATTGAGATGCAATAAGGATAACGTTTATTTGCAAATTATGTATATAATTATGTATATAGATATATATAAGATTGAAATTGGATTAAGAAATCTTAGGGAATGTGAAACATCTGCAGATTAGGGAGTTGTATTGAAATTGAATTGTGTATACAGTACATTGAATTTGGATTAGGAAATTGTATATGTTAAATTAAATTAGTTCAGGAAATTGGTGATATCTTCAATTGGATATATGTGTTGTGCTGGTTGTAAATTTGGGATAATCTTATTTTATGGGTAAACTGATATCGAGTATTTTTTTTATATACAATTTAGTCCCTATCTTAGCCTCTTTGCAATTTAGTTATGGTAAACTCTCTAATTTTATTCAGGAAATTGGTGATATCTTGAATTGGATATATGTGCTGTGCTAGTTGTAAATTTGGGATAATCTTATTTTATGGGTAAACTGATATCGATCATTTTTTTATATACAATTTAGTTCCTATCTTAGCCTCTTTGCAATTTAGTTATGGTAAACTTTCTAATTTTATTATGTTTTAGACTTTATTAGATGTAATTTAATTATGGACTAGTTGTGCTTTAATTTTGTAATTAGAGAGCTAAAATGATGATGTGGATGCTAATTCTTAGGTGGACATTGATGTGGCAATTTCTTACTGAATAGTTCTGGTTTATTGTACAAAACAGACTACGTAATCCAGCAAAGAGAAAAGTGCAGTAAAACCAACAGAAAAAAGACAAACAACAACAACAAAGCTAGTCAGCAAAGGTAGAAAAATTAGAACAACAGAAAGGGAGAAAGAAACAACCCCTAAGTCAAACAATGAAGCAATTTTCATTCTTCTCTCTCTCCTTGGGCTGCAGCAAAAATATATACACTTCAAAAGACATTTTTGAGTTGTTGATGAAACTCCTCTTCTTCTATTTTCTTTGTAAATTCGTAGGTTCCCCCCTCATTTCTTCTTTGTTTTGGTGTATTTTATCTTCCATGGAAGGCTAGAAGTGTTGTAACAAGTCAAACATGAACTGAAATTGAATTTTGAATCTTTTTGCCCAATCAGTTTCATTTCTGTTCTTGTTCTTGCCTCTTGATATTGTGCTGTTACATGATCTGGTGTAACTTGTATGGCATGATTTCTGCATTAAGTGTTAAATCTGAGGATTAAAACTTACTATAGATGTATGAATGTGGTTGCTATGCATGTGTAGTAAATTAGGGCAGAGATGGCATGTCAATATGCAATTACGGGACATGATTCGGTTAGGTCTTAAACAAACTATATTAGGCTATAAATTAGTGGAAGTTTACCTGATTGTTATTGTGATATTGTTCAGTCTTGGAAGATTTTCTAGGAATATTAGTTGAAAATTGAGTGGTAGGATTTAGACAAGATTAATCAGAGGATAAGATGATGATAGATGCAGACTCTAGAGATTGAACGACTAATTACGTATGTTATGTGTTATTGTGTTTTGTTGTTCTATTGTTCTGTTTCATTTTTGTTAGGTGTTAGTATTATGTTTTATACTTTAATTATGCAATCACCTCCCCATGTAATCAGTAGGTAATTAGTGTAGATTAGTGTTAAAATAATTAATTAGACAATTAGAAATAAGACTCCACGAGAAAATATGACCTGGGAAGATCACTGTACTGCAAGTTGCCACAAATTCAATTTTTTAGGCGGTCTGGCAGTCTTAGTGGCACAAACCATAAACTATAAAATTTCAATAGAATTCTTTGAAACTAAAGTTGTTTCTAAATATAGGTAGAATTCCTAGAAAATTATTTTGTAGATTTTAATCTATAGTAAGACCTTACCCATCGAGATTTGATACAAGTAATGATATGTACCTATATATTAACATTACAAAAAAAAAAACACTTTTGGTGGCGACTTTTAAAAGTAGCCACCAAAAGGTCTTTGGTGGCAACTTTTAGTGACGACTAAGTTATTGTTGAAAGTTTGCAGTTGAAAGGTTTTTAGTGGCTACTAAAGGAGTCGCCACCAAAAGTCATTTTTTTTACAAAAAAAAAAATTTCGTGTCAAAACATGATTTTTGGTTACCTTTAGTGGCGACTTTTAGACATTTGGTTAACATTTGGTGGCAACTTTTAATGTCGCCACCAAAAGACAATTGGTGGCGACTTTTAATGTAGCCACCAAAAGACAATTAGTGGCGACTTAAAGTCGCTATCAAAAGTTAATAGTAATTTTTTTAGACTCAAATTGGTCCAACAAGTCGACCTGAGACCCATTCGACCTATGCAAGTCTTAACCGGTACACTAACCCGCTGCCCTGGGGTGACTCGATTTTTTTGTGTGTGCAATATTAGAGTTTATTTGAAATTAAACCAAACATATTCATACCTAATATTCGAACCTGTGTTCCTTACTTGCAACCATGTGTGTCTTGCCATTACACCACCACTTTATTTGTGTTATGTAAGGACAAACTATTTTATATATATATATATAATCTGTTAAAATTATTTTAAGCCAAAAAATCATAACACTAAAATAAAATAACATTTAACTTAACAAAAAGAAAATATATTATTATTAATAGATTAAGAGATAAAAAAATTATATACAAATAAAAAAAATTGACTTTTGGTGGCGACTATGAGAGTCGCCAGTAAAAGTCCCACTTTAAGTGGCAATTCTCAAAAGTCGTCATCAAAAATCAATTTATTTTTAAATAAAAATAAAAAAAATTTAGACTTTTGGTGGCGATTCTCAGAGTTGCCACCAAAAATCACCTTTAGTGACGACTATAGTCGCCACCGAAAGTTATTTTTAAAAAAATGTCAAAAAATGACTTTTAGTCATCTTTGATTGCGACTTGTGTCGCCACCAATAGTGTTTTGGTAGCAACTTTTGAAAGTTGCCACCAAAAGTTAATTTATTTTTAAATAAAAAAAATGTCTTTTGGTTGCCTTTAGTCGCCACTAAAGGTCACTTTTGGTGACAATTCTGAGAGTTACTACCAAAAGTCTAAATTTTTTATTTTTATTTAAAAATAAATTCACTTTTGGTGGCGACTATTAAAAGTCGCCACCAAAAGTTCGACTTTCAGTGGCGACTATCAAAGTCGCCACCAAAAGTCTAATTTTTTTTAAAATTTTATTTAAAAAATTAGACTTTCAGTGGCAATTCACAAAAGTCGCCACTAAAAATCTGACTTTCAATGGCAACTATTGGGGCTGCTACCAAAAATCTAAATTTTTTTATATTTTATTTTGAAAAATTAAACTTTTAGTGGCAACTCTCAAAAGTCGCTACCAAATGTCCCTCTTTCAGTGGCAACTCTCAATAGTTGCTACTGAAAGTCGACTTTTGGTGACAACTAAAAAAGTTGCCATTGAAAGTCGACCTTTGATGACAACTGTTTGAGAAGAAGGACCTCTCCTACTTAAGCCATAGTGGCACTCATAGTTGTCAAACTTATGATTTAACCTATAAAGTTGCACGAGCTTGTTATGTTTCCACCTTCAAAATCCTAGTCTGAGTCAAGGTAAAATCATATTCGACACAGAATCAGCTGGAATTGCATAGAATCAATCAAAATTGGTTTGACTCTTAACCTGTCTGACTTGTTATGTAAGTTCACTTTCTCCTAATTAATCATTTTTGTGGTTCCTTTTCTTCATTTTTAAGTACAAATTAGGCCACATACATAAAATCTTAAAAGAAAAGCATTTACTGAATATCAACATATGAATTGAATAGATTCAATTTAAATGCAATGAACTAGAAGGAAGTGGTCACATGCTACAATTTGTGTGGAATAGATCTGCAATTTTTATGGAATTGATGGCAATTTGTCTGATATGATTAAAATTAAACTAGCTAGTATAGTGAAGACGAATATGGGAATGATTATGTTTGACTGATTAGTTCAATTTTGATCTGATTAAAACTTCAATTTGTATGGAACTATGGCAATATGTTCACATTAAATTAGAGTTAATATCAATGTGTTATTTTGCTTGGTTGTTAATCGTCATTTAGAATCCATGATCTTTATTGAATGTTTATTTCTAAATTAATTGTTTTTGTTGAATTTTTATTGTATGGAGCTCATTTTATGTTAGGTACTTTTGACATTGTGATATATTATGATTTATGAACTTATAAATGTATGGAATTTTATGTTATAGACTTATAATATATTTTTTTTTATCGGTTGTAGATTCTTATGATTCCACGTACAAGTCTACCATATTCTTCACAAATCTGTCGAGAATCACGAGTCGACACCCTTGGTGACACCCATAAAAGCTTTGTATTTAATACACTGGGAATTTTGTAAGTTACTTTCTTTTTGTTCTTCAGGTGCATACCTGGTCGAGGTGGAGATTCCCTAGTTTCATTGTGCACTTAGGAGACAAAAGAAAAATGCTACCAAAATTTCGAGAAGTACATAATATAAGGCTTTTATGGGTGTTATGGCTTAAGTATCGAATGTGTGGCTTCTTGAATGGGATACATGACCACACCTTTGCTTTTAGGGGGATTCAATCACTACTTTGTTAATTAGGTAGTTTTTGAACTTTTCGTTGAACCTAGTTTCAGCAACTTTGATGCCTAATCGAAGTTGGATGGTAAGGAAGCGGGATATGATATCTAGGCTCTATTTTTTGTTTTTTTAATAACACCATGACCAAACCATACAAAAAATAGCAAATTAGAGATGAAATTATTTCCTTCTCTAATATGTACCAATTTCATCTGAGTCTATCTCCAATATTCTATTATTTTTTAAAAAAATTAGAATTGAAATTTGAGAGAAATGTTAGGAGGAAATATTTTTCATCTCAAAATTCGTCACAAATTCTGTCTTTAGTTTTCTTAATTCCTTTTAAATTAAAATTTTTAATTTGAGACGTAATTTAAAAGGAAATTTTTCTGTCTTAAAATTCTTCTCTAATTTGTATTTTTAAAAAAAATTAAAAATTGAAATTTCAAACAGATTTTAAGAAGGAATTTTTCTCTCAAAATATGTTTCTAATTTTTTTAATTTTTTTAAAATTAAATATTACGATTTGAAACAAATTTAGAGATGAAAAAAGTTCCATTTCAAAATCTAAATCTAATTAAATTAATTTTTTTATTATAACAACAAGCGATGTCCCTACTAGTGGAATATTGAAAAAATGCATTGTTAACAACTATAATGTCACATGATTGAATTTAGGGCACGTTTGGTATGTAATTAGAGAAAAAAAAAAGCAATATAAAAAGAATGTGTTTGATATGTAATAAAAAAAACAACAAAAATATGAAAAGATGTGTTTGGTACGAATATGTTTCAAGGAAAAGAAGTAGAAAATATTTCGAGTGATTTATCAAATTTCTTTTTTGTTGTTTATAACTATTATTTTTGTCCCTTAACTATTTTTATTTCAATATAGTCATTTTTTATTTTAATATAATCCCTTTAATTACCCACAATTTAAAATTATTTTTTATAATAAAAATAAAATTAAAAAAAATCTCAGAGGCTCATCTCTCTCTCTCTCTCTCTCTCTCTCTCTCTCTCTCTCTCTCTCTCTCTCTCTCTCTCTCTCTCTCTCTCTCTCTCTCTCTCTCTCTCTCTCTCTCTCTCTCTCTCTCACACACACACACACACACACACACACACATATCTTCATCTGTTATCTCTCATCACTCCCTCCTATTCCTATTTTCATCTTTAAGAAATGAATAAGGTCGAGAATGACATGGAGGAGGAGAAGCCCACAAAATCAAAAGCGACCACAAAATCAAAAGCGAAAGGCAGAAATGTAAAGGAACCCCACAAACAGCAGAGGATGAAAAGGCCGAGGATGCCAAATTTCTTATTTTCATTTCTTATGCTTTTCTGCTTTTGTTTTTCGGTGAGTCCACTATCATGACACATGTAAAGATTGTGTAGAAATGTGCTGAGGCCTAAGAATATTTATCAAACTCGGAAAGGCAGATTGAGCATCACGGAATTAACAAAAAAAAAACAAGAGGGTAGTTTGGAACTTTTACAAAGTTTTCCATCTAGAAGACTAGTTTTTCTGGAAAGTTGCAAGGCAAAATTTCAAGGAAATTCGGTTACTGTTACTAACTGGTTTTCCAAGATTTTTTTTTTTCCAAACTTTACTTAAGAAAACACACCAAACAAAGGAAAAGGCCAAGGATAGTGGAACTCTCAATTCTTTTTTCTTGAGAAAACTTACCAAACATGCCCTTAGTATTGCACAATTTAACTCTCACCGCTAAGGGCCCACTTGCTGGAGGTTGGTTGTCGTCAGCTGGTTCTCGCAGGATACCATTTGTTGCTTTTCAATCCTTTTGAAATGAAATTATTTTTTTCTATCTCAGCGAATTAGCCAGCAAAGGCAATATTAAAGACGAAAAAATTTTCATCTCAAATTCTAAGACAATTTTTGCAAATCTAAGCCCAATTTTTCCAACTCAAAATTTCAATTTTCTTATAGTAAAATGATTGCCACTCTCCAGCTTCTTCAAGAGTTACAACTGTGACCCTTTTTTTTTGTAATTGTTGTTGTTATTTTTCATTAGAATAAACTATTATTTTAGTCCTTAAAATAATAATTTTTTAATTTAATTGTAAAAGATATAATATTTTAATTTAATTTTTAAAATATTACATTGGGCTGTGTTTATTTTGTTTATATATATATATTAAAGTGATACTTTGGCAATCACTAAATTTAAAATTTAACAACTAGAAATTTCTTAAATTACATCAATCTTCATGTGTATTCAAAATTGTGTGCAAATTTCTTACGTCAAACATTATGTATTAAAAACTTCTTATGACAATGGATTTGTCGCCATGCTTTTTCCGAGAATCTCCACCCAACGGGTCTTTACAAAAAGAAAAAGAAAAAGACGAAGTCAACAGAAAGTAAACTGACGAGCAATGTGAAAAGGAATAATTAATACTGCATGCACAAACGATGGGTAGGTGCGTTGTATTAAGTCAATCGTTAAATAAAATTAAATTGAAAATTCTCCTATATGATTCCCACTGAGTTTCACACACGGTGGCTTTTAGGAGTACACCTCAAGCCACTTCTATAAAAAGGCATCAAACATCAAACCCACAATTAAACACCACACCCTGTAATTTTTACTCTAACTGCAGAACATCTAAGTTGCTTACCCGTAACATATTATTTATAACATGTTGCTGATACAATGAACCAACAATTACATGTAGCAAAGTTTGTCGTTATGTGGGTGTTTGGATGGGCAATTAGCATAGGCAAACGTGCTTTCACTATTCTCCAACAGGCTTTTGAATGTCAATAACTTTGTTTGGTTGTGCGTTGAAACCAAATTGAAGAACTGATTTTCTATGGAAACCTAGGTTTTGGTTAACACATCTTTATGTAGCTTTTGCGTTCAGGTACTGATAATTTATTTTCTCCAACTTTCTCCTTCTCTTTTTTACCCCTCATCCTCCTACAGCGATACGAGACTGATCCAAACAACCACTGAGAGAAACACAAAGACTGAGAGGGACTGAGAGAGCACAAAGACGAGAACAAAGAAATGAGAAAATTGGGTGAGAGAAACAAAGAGATAGATAATTATGTTCACAGAGAGACGAGAGAATGAATACAAGAATAGAAAGACGAGAGACTTGAGCGAGAGAAACTGAGAGACGGATAGACAAGAACGCATATTGAAGAGTACACACGTAGGGACCTGATCGAGAGGAACAGAGAGCACGAAGATGAGAACAGAGACCGAAGGCCGAAGATGTTTCCAGAGGGTCTGATATTAGTGGAGAAATAGGGGAAAAACACACTTCAGTCTAAAAGTTTTGAGTTATATAACAATTTGGCCCGTCTTTCTTTTCTATTTTAGTCTCTCTAGAACTTCCTTTTCTCCTTTTTTTTTTACATGCATAAAAATGTAGGACTTTTGTTATCACAAATATACTAATGCATCTTATGATTTTGAATTTAGGTAAGAGCAAAAAATTTAAAATTTAATAACTACATCTGCGCAATTTAAAACCACAAATTTTTATCCTGAGCAGTTTATTTTTATTTTAATTAGTTCACTTTATTTCAACTAGGTTGTTTAATATTTTAAGGTCACTTTATTTTATTATTATTAATAGTTAAAAAAATATAATTAAAACATTTGTATAATTTATTTTATTATATTTAGATATGAGTGAAATTAACTAGGGGTAAATGAAATAAGACACTATAAAATTCATACCATATTTTGTAATTATACATTCAAAAGTGTTTTGCTAACTAATATTCAAACAAAATCTATTTTTTAAAATTATTTTTTTGATAATAGTTTCTAAATATAAATAATATTCATGCAAACTCTGATTTACCCAAAATCAATTATGAAAATCAATTATACTCAAAACCTAAGTTTACTCAACTATTTTTCAAATATCCCCTATCTCAAATATTTGTTAAATATTTGAGCAACTTGGATGTGAAGATAAAATCCACCGTCTTTATGGTAGTTACGCAGATTAAATTAAAAATCCAATACGTAAGCGAGATGCGAAGATAATGTATATGTCACTGGAAATTACCCAATATGTGTATATATATATATATATTTATATAGCAAGGTTCATTATATTAATTTCATTTGCAGCAGCCTAATTATGTGTGAAAATAAATATTTTATATTGACTTGGTAAAGTCTCCTGAACTTAAACTAATCAAAGGCACCCATAGATATTTAATAGCAAATGAGAACGAACATTGCTATATAAAATGACGTAACCATTAATGTTGATGTCATGCTGTGTGAGGAATAAATTAAAGAGTAACATGAAGAGGATTAATCCCATAATTATTATTATTTTTTTTTTTGGGTTGTAAACAAAGCAACAAAACAACTAATTTGACAGTTCACCCACTGCTGTATGTCTCTGTGTGTATGCAACTAAATGCTAAATGACAAGAGTGTATGTCCAAATGTTGGGTAGATGTTAGGCCTATTGCATTAAATTATTAGGTAGAAAATAAATAGATTTAACACAACACAAGACTTTGTTAAACAGTTCGTAAAAGACTAGTCGCTGATTTATTTGTGACTAATTTTTAACTAAATATAAAAATGTTCTTGAAATTTTTCTACTTACTGAATTTCAATAGCAAATTGCCTGCCACCTGTGTATATATATATATATATATATATATATCAAGGGAGGGTCGCTCCATTCTCTTTCTCTCTCTCTCTCTCTCACACACACACATATATAAATATATATAAGAAATTTAATTTTTTTATCTACGTGCACTGTTAAGTTAGTAAATGACAATTAATATAATGAAAAGTGTTATAAAGCTATTATGTTACAAAACAAAAATAATATGTTATAAATAACAATAAATTTACGAACTCTCATATCAATGAAATTTTTTATTTTACATTGTGAAGAACACAATTAATTTACTGCACCAATAAAAATAAGCTGTTATAATTAAATAACAATAAATTTACAAACTCTCACATCAATGAATTTTTTTTATTTTATATTGTGAAGAATACAATTAATTTACTACACCAATCTTGCACTAATCTTTAAACTTTCTCTTCCTCTTGTATTTGCACCAATCTTGTAGTAATATTTAATCTACCTCTTCCTCTTATATTTGTTTACAATCTTTCTATTTAATTACTTTTGTTGTCTTATCTTCTTCTGACCATCTGCAAGTATTTATTCAAAAAAAAAAAACAATCCTGTAAAGCATTATTTGTTTTATATATATTATTTATTTTATAAATAATGTTTAGCGCTGATAATTTATTTGAGTGGATTGACACATTAATATTGTATTTTTATGCACATTTTAGAACACATATATTGGATGCTATCTTTAATTTGGTCCGTACTAAAATCTTCTTGTATTTTGTTTAAGGGACTTATTTGATATATTCTATAAGTTGGTCTGGCATGTTAGTGTAAATATTTTGTGTGTAGATACCGGACTTTAAATAATAACAGGGATAGAGTGTTATTATAAAATGGGTCAATCCATAGGCAGATGAAAATGAGTTCTAGTTCCTTGGGTTATATGATAAGACAAGCATTTGGTAAACAAATTGTGTGTCATTTGTGTTTTTCTATCAAACCAAAGGTTAGAGAAAGTCTTTCGCATTTTCCTAGAAGAACTTAGCCTCCTTCGACTCGCCTTCGGATTAATGACGGATCGAGGTACGCTCTTTATTTGTGTATTTGATTGTGTTCTTGTTGTTTGTCAAGATTAACAAATAATAGGTTCATAGTTTAAGTTTTGTGCATTTGTTTTTTTTATCAATCTTGATTGTTTGGTTTGAGATTACACAAAATATGCTTTCCCACATTATATCAATCTATATTTTGTTTTCTTGCTAAAATTAGATTGATGTAAACTATTTGGTTACCAAAGTAGATAATTTAAGTAAAGTTGACTTAATTTTAACAAGAAAACCATGAAAAGTCTATGCATATTAAATATCCTATAGGAGTTTAGTTGGCCAAGCTTAAGGTAGTTAACTACTGTATAACATATTTGGAAAACTTGTTTATTATGTGTCGGCCTAAAAGAAGGCATGTACTAAGTAAATGTGGTTGTTCTACATTGTGTAACTATATTTGCACAGAGAGCGCCATTTACAAGCATTTATTTTGTCTAAAGACTAATAGGTGTTATTGTACTAGGAATCTCTAAATATAATTAAGACTCTTGCGTGTGCATGTGAATGATGTGTTATATCTCTAATTTGTGTTAATAGAGTAATTGTGTTTCACATGTACAAGTTGATATATACTTTGTGTGTAATGTGTGTATATATATATAAGTCAGTGTATTATTAAATACGCATGTGTTATTTTGAGTATATTATTTATTGTTCAATTATAATATTTACAAATTTTAATATTATTCTTGTGCTTATTGGCACGAATAACAAAAAGATGAAAAGAGCACATTATGATAATGTTAGTTGCTTAGATTTAGACCATGCATTAAGGGTTACCTAACATATAGTGGTATTACTATTTAGAGAGCTGCATTTAAGAAATGCAAGCGTTCAAATCGCATGAGTCTTCACATCATGCAACACATTATTCCAGAATTTATTCGTGATGGTATTTCGAAACAGGGTGATGCTAAGAGTTTTCTGAAAGCAATCTCTGACCGATTCAATCTAAAAGAAAAGGTCAAAATTAACATTATTTTGACTTAACTAGTTTTAATGAGATATAAGGACAAGAGAAATATAAGGGAGTACATTATAGTCATGCATTTGGTTCTAATTTCTCTTCCTCCTGAATGAGCTTATAGCTCAATGTGTGCAAGAGGAAGAGAGGTTAAAGTATAACAAGGATGAAAGTAATCACTTAACATCCTCTTCTGGTACTAAGACTTCCTTTAACAAAAGGAAGAAGACTCATGTGAAGGACAATATAGTTCAAAGGGTATAAAATTTAACTTTGTTAGTATGAAAGTTAATTTAGTTTAAGTATCCAATGATACTTGGTGAGTTGATTTGGGTTTAACTACTCACACAAGTGTATCTATACAATATCACATAAGTGACCAAAGGCCAATTGATGGTGAAACATACATCTATATTAGTAATGGCAATGTGGAGCCTGTGGAAGCTATAATCTTATTTAATTATCTTTAGGGAATGAACAAATATTAGATTTAAAAAATACTTTTGTTGTACCATCTTTTATATATGGTTTTTTTTTTTGGTTTCATATGTGAACAAATGTGAGTACTCTTGTTCATTTAGTATTGAAACATTCAATGTTTTCTTAAATTCTAAATTGATTGTGTCTGGTTCATTAATTGATAATATTTATAGTTTATCATGTGTGATAACTGATAGCTATGTGAATATAGATTCTGTAAATTTTGGTACTAAGCCTAGATTGACTAAAGATGGCATAAGCATTTAGGGTATATCTCTAAATATAGAATGCAAAGGTTTATGTCAGATGACATTCTACAGGTTCTAATATTAGAAATATGGATATTTATGTTGAATGCATTAAAGACAAACTGACTAAAGTTAAAAGAATAGGTACTACTAGAGCTAGTGAGATTTTGGAATTGATGCAACCTATATATGGTCCATTCCTTATGTTTCTTGGAATGGACAATGGTAATTTCATCAACTTCATAGACAATTACTCTAGATATGAGTAAATGAACCTGTTGCATGAGAAGTCATAGTCATTGGACATGTTCAAAGTTTTCAAAGGCAAAGTCAAGAGTCAATTAGGAAAAAAAATTAAGGTCATTATATATAATCGTGGAAGTAAGCTCTATGGTAGATACAATGGATTAGGTGAACAACATCAGGGGCCTTTTGCCAAGTGTTTTGGTTGAGTGTGGGATTGTACCGCAGTACACCATATCGGGGGCTCCTAGTCAAAGTGGTGTTATTGAATGGCATAACCTTACTCTTAAGACATGGTGAGAAGCATGATTAGTCGTTCTTCTCTACTATAATAGCTTTGTAGAGGCTCTTAAGACTTCTGTGTATATCCTTAACAAAGTACCCAGTAAAGCAGTATAGAAGACCCCATATAGGTTGTGGATAGGCAAGATGCCTATTATTAGGCACTTGTATGTCTGGGGTTATCCAGTTAAAACTAGGCATACAAGCCTAATGAGAGAAAGTTAGACTAAAGGATTATGAACTGATGCTTTGTAGGGTATTCTGAGAGGTCAAAAGGTTTCATGTTTTATAATCCTTCAACCAAGTATTTCTTAGAGACTGGGATTGCCAAATTTATTGATGATATTGGTCATAATAGGAGTGATTAACTAAAGGACATTATGTTTGATGCGGAATACGTGAGTATTCCTACTACTGATAGGAACACTTGATCAAGTAACATTACCTAAGACAGTTGAACCTGTGAATGAGGGAACTATTGAAAACACTGTGGTCACAAGAGAAAGATTACTCTTGTATAGGATCAAGAGATTTGTTCTCCTGAACTTAAAGAACAACACAGCCTCAAGAGGAAGTGTCATTGAGAAGGTTTATTGAAGAGAGGATAAGTGCTATATCAAACGACTATGTCATTTGTTTGTAAGAGCATGAGTTTGACATAAGCATGCAAGACAACCCAGTCACTTGCAAGGAAGCTATGTCATCCTGTAACTCTTAAAAGTGGATTCATGCCATGAGGGATGAGATGTAATCCAAGGCTAAGAATAAGGTGTGAGATCTAGTAAAGTTACTACATGGTGCGAGACCAATCGGTTCTAAATGGGTGTTTAAAACCAAACGAGACTCAAGTTGTAATATTGAAAGATATAAGGTACGACTCCTAGCCAAGGGTTATACTTAGTAAATAGGCGTTGACTTTAAGGAAATTTTTTCTCCAATATTTAGAAGGAATCTTTTATAGTCATAATGGCACTTGTAGCTCATTATGATCTAGAGTTACATCAAATAGATGTTAAAACAGTGTTTCTCAATAGAGACATTGAAGAAACAATATATATAGTATAGTTGGAAAACTTTGAATCTAAAGAGAAGTTCATTTGTGGTCTTCAATAGGCATCCCAACAATGATACTAGAAGTTTAATGTGTTGATTTCATCTTTTGGATTCAAAGAGAATCTAGTGGATCAGTGCATATACTTCAAGTTGAGTGAGAGTAAATTTGTGATATTAGTTTTTTATGTCGATGATATACAATTAGCTTTACGTGAAACTAAGTTCTTTCTTTCAAATAAATTTGAAATGAAAGACCTTGGTGAGGCATCTTTCATTCAAGGAATTGAGATCTATAAGGTTGCACAAGACATACTTGGGGTTTATTGCAAAAAATATAAATTTAGAGAATTTTGATCTGATTTGGCATGCAGTATTATGCACCGCCAAAGACGACAAATTTAGCTTGCTTAATGTCCTAAATTGGACGTACATATGATGGAGATGTAGAAAATCCCATATGCTTCAGTATGCACAGGTGTGTACGCATTTGATTTTGGCATACATTGTGGAAATGTTGGACAAATATTACAATAACCTAGACATGGCTCATTAGGTGGGAGCTAAATAGGTTATGTGGCACCTTCAGAGGACGAAAGTCTACATGTTCATATATCAGAGGTCAGATCGATTTGAGATTACTAGTTACTCTGATATTAATTTTGTGGGATGCATGTCAGGCTATGTGTTTTTCTTAGATCATAGAGCTATATTCTTGAAAAGTGTCAAATAAACACTAATAGCTTCTTTAATTATGGGGGCTAAATTTATAGCCTGCCTACTGTAAGGCATCCATTCAGACAAAACAACCAAAATTTGTCTAAATCTAATCACATAGATATAAAGTTTTTGGTTGTTAAAGACTGTTCAAAGTAATGTTGTTTCAGTAGATCATATGGGTAATGATCATATGACTATAAAACATCAGTCTAAAGGTTTACTACCTACCTAGAGTTTTTCATGAGCATGTAGCTCATACAGGTGTGGTGAAAGCTTTTAGATGGTTGAGTATATCGTACAATTTGTTTTGTACATTCTTATTAGATATTTATTTGTGGTGTTTATGATATATGAATATGTATTTTTCATATATATTTATGTGTGTGCGTGGAGTACTCTGAACATATGGGTTTTGCTTTCTCATTCGATTTAGCACCTGCGGTTTGGCATATATATCTTTTTAGACAAAAATGAGCATTATGGGTGAATATATGTGTATGTGTATGTGTGTGTGTCTGTGTGTGTGTAGTATGTGCATATACAATTTCAAAATCATATGTCATCTAAATGGAAGAATTGTTAGCATTATTTATTTTATATATAATATTTATTTTATAAATAATGTTTAGCGCTGACAATTTATTTGAGTAGACTGACATATTAATATTATATTTTTATGCACATTTTGGGACACATATATTGGGTGCTATGTTTAATTAGGTCTATGATAAGATCTTCTTGTATTTTATATTGAGCGACCTATTTGATATATTCTAGAAGTTGGTATGGGATGTCAGTATAAATATTTTGTGTGTAGATACCCAATTCTAAAATAATAACAGTGATAGGGTGTTATTATAAAAGAGGTCGACCCGTGAGTAGATAGATATGGGTTGTGGTTCCCTAGGTTATATGAGAAGACAAGCCTTTAGTAATTAAATAGACTATGTGTTATATGTGTTTTTTCATCAGACCAAAAGTTAGAGATAATTTCTCATATCTTTTTAGAAGAGGCTGCCCTCCTTCGACTCACCTTCGGATTAATGACGGATCAAGGTATGCTCTTTATTCGTATATTTTATTGTGTTTTATCAATATCGACAAATAATAGGTTCATAGTTTAAGTTTTTCGCATTTGTATTTTCTATGAATCTTGATTGTTTTGCTTGAGATTACACAAAATATGCTTTCAAATCCAACCTGTTAACACAAAAAATTGAACACATTATAAAGCAAATGTTAAAAAAAGAAGAAAAAAAAAAGATCTATTGAAGAGAATAATTGGGTAGGATAAATTACTACCTCTAGCGTCCACTTTAGCAAAAAAATTAAAACAATCCAACCTCCTCCTCATGCTGTTAACACAAAAAAAATGAACAATATTAAAAACTGAAGAAAATGTAGAAGCATATATAGAAGAGAATAATTAGATAGATTGAGTTATTACCTTTACATAAAAAGACGGAAGATCCATACTGTCATAGTAGAACACAAAAGAAGAGAAAAGAAGAAGAGAGGAAAGAGAGTAGGATGAGTGGAAGAAAAATTTATAAGGAAGAAGAATGTGAAAAGAGAAGAAAGATTTGTTAAATAAAAATTATTGGGGAATGAAATTTTGGAAGCACAAATTAGCTGCAAAATTTTTTTGATTATATGCGGCTTTTATATATATATATATATTTTTTTTTTATTTATATGTTTATAAATAAAATAAACGAATAACTCATTAAATTGTATTAAATACTTAATAAACATAATTGTATCTATAAATTGTATTAATACCTAATTATATTTATAAATAAGTATAAATACTTAATAAATTTTATTAAATAAACAGTTTGTACATTTTTATGCTTATTTTTTTATAAAACGTCTTGAAAATATTTTTGTTTCTCCTAGTCAGAAGTAATTTTGAAGTTATCTTTTTGCTTCACATTCATTTAAAATTAGATATTAATATGAGCCAATAACATTAAAAAGAATAATAGACTAAATAAATTTTATAATTTTTTAGTTTCTATATTTTTAAAAAATTAAGAGCAAAATTCATAAGTCACATATAAATATATATTTATAAAGATACCCAAATATGTATATATAAAGTAAGTAATATATGTATATATAAATTAAGCAATATGCACATGTATATAAGTATAGATTTATATCTATTATATATATATATATATATGTTATTTTATATATATTGGTCGAGCCCCTTATGTTTTTTGTTTTTTAATATATATATATATAATTTACCTTTAATATACATATATATTATTTATTTCTTAAAAATTCTTTATTTATTTATTTATATATATTAAGTATATTTAAATATAACTAATTATTTTTTAAAAAGTTAAAATTATTTAAACTAATTTAAAATATAATTAAATTTATTTTTTAATGATTTTAATATTTTTAATGTAAAATATTTCACACAATAAATTTTTTTTCTTAATTTTTTTATTAGGTCATCACAACCCTAATAATTTCATAGAAGTAATGGTGATCAATAATTTTTAACTATTTTTATGTGATAAATAGAAATATTTATTAAGTTAAAATAAAAAAAATACTTTTTTGAATTTAAATAGACATTACATTCATTATACAATAATTTATTGATATGCAAGATTAATTCATGTATAAACTACTAAATTGAAAAGTTAATATAAATTGTAGGATTAAACAAATGAACTTATGAAAAACAAATTAATTAGTAATTCAAAAACAATTATTTCAAAATTATATCTATTATGAAAAAAATTAATTTGTTTTTAAAATATAAATTACATATATTAAGTATATTTAAATACTTGAAAATGTGCCTTGGTGATGTTTTAATCCCTAAAAAATAGTCATGAACTAATGCAAGAAAATTGCACATTAAAAAATTGTATGTATATATATATATATTAAAATTATATGTTTATATATATATAAGTGGCTCAAGGGACCCTCTCTCGAATTACATATATATTTTATAATTTATAATTTAAATAAAATATTATTTTTTATAATTTAAATAAAGTGATATTGATTATTTTATTTTATATTTTTAACTTAAATAAAGTGTTTATTTTTGAATGAAAGTGTTATTATTTCAGATTATTTTATTTTTTCTAATTTATAATTTAAGTTAGACGTAATTTAAAAATTAGTTTTGTGGTTCAAATTCATATATATATATATATATATATATATATTGTTTGCTTCACATTCATCAGTATGAGTCAATAAAATTAAAGAAACACATAGACCCTCACTCAATAAAATTTGAGTTCATTCATGTAGTCTAGGTAACTAATTAAAGTTGAACTTTAATTTAAATTTTAAATTTCTTTCTTTCTTTTTCTTTGAAGTTATCTCTTATTACAAATATTTGGATTTAGTTCAACGTTAGAAAATATTTTGAGAAATTAAATATATCATGTTTCAAATTTTAGAGGAAATTAACGATTTCGTACATGAAAGATTATTTTTCTTTTCATTTAGTCTTTGAAAAATTTACTCTCCTATAAATTTGTTCCTCATAAAGCTTCTCATCTATCAGACATTTTTCCTCAATTAAAACTATTCTTCTGTTAGATTAAAATGGAATCCCACATAACCATCAACTACTGATATGGATTGGTGTCTGTTGTAGAATTAGCGACGGAATTTTTAAGTCACAAATTTGAAAATTCGTCGCAAATAAATTTCAAGAATTTGCGACGAAAAATTTTCTGTCACAAATTTGTTACGAATATTTTCATCGTAAATTTGAAATTCCATCACAAATTTGCGACGAATATTCCCATCGCTAAATCCATCGCAAAATTTAGACGCATAATAGTAAATTTTTGTCGTTTGCAACGAAAAATTTCGTCGCTAGTTCTGTCCCAAATTTTTAGACTAGTTTTTTTTATATATATTTAACCAATAACAATAATTACAAACTTGATTTGAAACTTGTAAACAAACATTAATATAGCAAATAAGTTTCAGTCAGCATTTATAACAAAAAACTTTACATATTTTTATATAACAAAATGATTTACATATTTCTTCATGATCCATCATTATCATGATATACAAAATTATAACAAAATATAAGTTGCTATAAATAAACTAGTCAAGGAGGTGATCCGTGGGTTGTGTCTCATCATCATCAGTAGAAGTATCCATCTACTTGTCAACCGAATTGATGAAGTGCTCCATCATTGCACGTATTTTGCTGATGACAGTCGCCTGACTCTCCAGCATATGTGTCTAGGCATCAATTTTCTCCTTCTGATTGTTGATTTCCTCCTTATGAGCCCTAACCTTATCCATCATAGGCTCCATCCGACGTTGTAGCTCTTCCTCAAAGTCGGGATGAAGACCTGATAGCAGGACAAAACAGGGACTAGAGCAACCTATCTCACGTGCCTCTGACCCTATGCCAAATATGCGTCCCTTCTTATTCTTTCCTCCTACCGCTTGAAGCCACAACTCTGCATCGCCAGCAGCATCATCCTGCTATTCGCTAACCACACCTATCATTGACGGTTTCGATGATTTCAATCTAATATATTCTTCCTGTTAAATATTTATAACCATATAATTTAGTTTTTTAATTACATAGTTAAGAAAATTGATATAAGAAATAGAAGATTTCAAAATACTCACATACACTTCTCGCGAACATACATTAACAAATTCTCCATTGTCCCTCTTCCTGTGGGTACTCATTAACAAATCTACCAAACTAGTCTTTCTTCCACTTTGATGCTCTTACATATTATAGTGAATATTATATAATTTCAAGATGATTGTGTAATAAAAAAAGTAAGTAAAATAAGAAAAGACTAGATAAGATATTACCAGCCGACGCATATGCTCGGAAGAAGGAATGCCGCATCCAATGTGCATTGTGCCCCCAGTACTAGATGCCCTATTTCTACGTGCCTTCTCACACTTCTCTTTGTAATCACCTCTCTCCCACTATTGAATTAACTGCTACATGATTTCCTTGTTAATCTATTCAGGCCGAGAATGGGATTGATATTCATTGCAGATGCAACACATCATGTTGTAAAAAATTTCAATGCATTCTAAGATTATTAATTTATGACACTACTTAACTTTTATTGGACTTGGCGTCAAGGAAAGCTAAAATAAACTCCTTAAACTTTGAAAAATTAATTTCAATATTTACTGTACAAAAGTAATATAGATATAATAAATGACAAATTATGCTTAGAGTATATGATACTACATATCACCATATTTTACAAAAGAATTATAACAAAAGAATTATTCTTAGGTTTTGCTACCAAATATCACCATCTTTTACATATCCTTTTTAGGGCCAAAATACTGTATTAAGTTCCCTTTTTAACTCACCTTGCACACCTAAAATAGAAAATTATGTGCCCAAACTCAAGGAACTAAGCATGCACCTAAATTCTGTTTTAAGGTTGATTTTAGCCATGACTTAAGAAAAACTTTGGTATTGATTTAGAGCTCCATAACTCATGAAATTTTGTACACATGCTTATTTATATATTGGCATACTAGGATAAAAATATCAGCCCAAAAATCCAATATTTGGCCCTTCAAATGATCACTTTAGTACTCCTATATCAGAATTTCCCAATTCTGCCATCAGTTCTGTTCTTATGTGCAACAGACCATCTTAGACATATAGAAATGCAATGAAACTTTGCAGATCATTAGAATTATGTCTTGGCTAAATGCCCTGAAAATTTCAGGTCAAAAAGAGACCTTCAACTACCATAACCAAACCAAATTCCTAAACTGTTCAGATTTTCCTCTGTATTGGGCAACTAATGTTCTCATGCTTATTTGACCAAAAAAACTAGCATTATTTAGCTTAAAACTTTCCATATCAATTTATCACAATATAAAGAAGCTTTCCACAAAGTTTCATGATTTTAGAAGTGGATTTGGTCATTCAAAGACACATAAAACCAGTAACATCAAAAGCTGTCATATTTTCCTCTTATGGCCCCCTTAGTGCAAAATTTTCAACAGTAAATTAGTTTCAAATGGAACCCAACAAACAATACAATCATATCCCATATTTCCCATAACTCATCCTCATTTATTTCAATTTATAGCTTAACTATCCTAGCCAAATAGTGAACAAATTTGAGGGAACCAACCTATGATGGATTATGCAGAATTTTCTGCATAATCAATCTACTTTTCCCTTTTCCTTTTTGTTCTGAACTTCTGATTCTTTTTGTTCTTTTTCTTAGGTGTTCCCATTTGGATTATGCCTTCAATTACCACAGAACCAGCCCCAAAATCAAATTTTAATATATCAAATCATTCCCCCTAGCTTAGAAAAATTTTTCTGCATAAAAGATTTCCTTTATACACCCCAAATCATTTGATAGTACATTGGTGATAGGGAAATCAGTTCACTTTATAAACTAAAACTAATTTACCTTCTTTCTTTACTGAAAGACTACATCATTCAGGTTACACAGCATCAACCAAGGATATATGCATAAAAGTTTAACTAAAGGCAGCACATGTAGAAAGAAAACCAAAGTACTATCTTCAAACTCTCAGCCAACACATCTTTCTCCTAAAACTACTGCACTACACTCATTTCCTTCAAAATAAAAGGATTGCTAAGGAAAGCTTATGGTTTCTTACCTTTGGATATGCCTTATGGCGTCTTACCTTCGGATACTGCTCACCACAACTTCAGCCACACAGGGATGAAAGGAAAGGAAAACGATAAAGCAGGGGAAAGAGAGAACGCCAAACTGTACTGCATCACCTTCCCCTGTTCTCAGTTTGACAGTCACCGAAGTTATTCACCATGTTCTTCCAAAGAGTAAGAAATTTTACTCTTTTCTGATAAAGAAGAAATTAGTCCCAAAATATTGATTCCCTACCACATTCCTCCCTCTATTAACACTTTAATTTACTTAGGTTTATAGAAAATGGGTTGATTCACACAGACCACCCTCAAATCATATTTTCATCCCACTTTTCCCTAAGCTCTCGGTTTTTGACAGAAAAAAGGGAAGAAGGAAAATGGAAAAGAGAAGAGAAGAGAACGTTTAGTCCTACCTGAGGAGACGAAGTCACCGGTGGCAGCGGTGGCAGCAGTCTTCTCCTTCCTCCCTTCTTCCTTCTTCTTCAACCCTCGGTCTCTCTCTCCCTCTCCATGTGAGAACCGAAGTGCATGTGTGTGTGTGTGTGTGGGTTTAAGGCTTCCAAGAGGTATGAAAAGGGGATGGGACACTTGGCAAAAGTGGACACTTGGCATAATCTCCATGTGCTATTTAGTCTTCAATTTGTTAAATTAGCATAAGATAAGTTTCTCAACTTAACTTTATTTTTTTAAAAAAATTAAATTCCAACCAAAAATTCAAATTTTATAATTCTCACACCCCCAACACATTTCAATACAAGTCATATATTAATTTCAAAAATGTTATTTTATGTATAAAATAAAGGAAAATCAATGACCATAATTAAATATAAAACAAAAAAATTATGCATTATTATGTATCATAGATAGCATAAAATACTCATTATATATAAATATAAGCTTATATTTTTTATAAACAAACTTCAAAACATTTTTAAAAAAAATTATAGGATATGCACAAATTAAACAATATATAATTTAAATCATTGAACATTTCATATATGGAGAAAAACCTAGGGAACGGATATATATATATATATACACACACATATTCCCAAGTAGGTCCTCAAGATTATTTTATTTTATAAGGAATTTCCCATCCAAAATTTTGGAATGTTACAGCTCTCTGTCGCACTCAAATGAGGGGAAATAACATTAGAATTAGGGGTATTAGGAATAGAAGAAGAGGAAAACTGAAAAGGAGTATGAAATTTGAGAGGGAAATATGAAAAATAAGAGGGAAGACAAATAGATTAAAATTTAATGAAAAGAATAAAAATTATAAGAAGAACAATTTATTTTTAGAGAAAAATTATAATTTATTTTATTTAAAAATAGGAATTTAATGAAAGGTAATTAAATAAATAATTGAAAAATATTTTATCTATTAGTTTTTTGAATATAAAGTTATTGTGAGAGAAAATTAATTAATGAAGAATTAGTTTGATTTTAGTGTTTTTTTTATTAATTTAAGGTATTTAATCTAATTTGAGGAAAATTAGGAATATAAAATTAACTTATAAAATTTAATATCCATAATATATATATCCATAGGAAAATTAAGGAGAGATAACAATAAAGAAACATGGATGAAAATAATGAAAATAAGGGGAAGAGCCATGCGTGCAAAGAGAACTCACTAGGGCTGGAGTGGAGATCAGAGCTGAGACAAAGCCGGCCAGGAGAGAGAGACCAGAGAGAATGAGTATTGAAGAGTGAGACTAAGGCTAACTAAGAGAAGAGAATAAGAGAAAAAATATATAGTAAATATAAAAATGATATAATTTATATAAATATTAAATTAATAAAATAAAATCTAAAAATTTTATTTTAAAACAGGACGTAATTTGTATGAGGTATAATTTTAGTTTTTTTATAGTTTGTAAAAACTCCTCTAAATTTATTTTGTTAATATTTATCTTTATTCAAGTGATTTGACAGTTGGGGAAAAATGTGAAAAAGAATGAGAGGGAATAAATGTTTGCGAGGGAATTTTGCAATAGAATTTTCCATCACAAAATTAAAAATTCTTTGTGATGGAATTTAGTGACGAAAAAATGTTTGTGACGAAATTTTTCGTTGTAAAACTAAAAATACTTTGCAACTGAATTTTTCGTCACAAAACTAAAAAATATTTTGCAACGGAATTTTGGTATGAAAAATTTCATTGCTAATATTAGTGACGGAAATAATCAGTGACGGAAATTTTTTATTGCAAAATCCGTCACAAATTCCTTATATTGCAATTTCAAATCAATGATAGAATTTGTGAAGGATTTGCAATGGAATTTGTGAAGGATTTGCAATGGAATTTGCAACGGAAATTTTTCATCGCTAATTTCCATCGCTAATTAAGGTTTTCCTAGTAGTGACTATTGTTGTGCCCTATGGCTAACAATGGATGAAGACGAAGAAAGTTATTAGCAATGAATTGATTTCTCCCCTTAGACTTAAGTGGCTTCATAATAAGAGGATTGAAGAAGTTGATAACCTTGTCAGGTATGTGTATGAGCTATGCAATTATAATGATGGCCTTGTGAATGTGAGGGTTGTCGCGCAGCAATACTGTGTGAATGTAGCTAGGAAAATGTTCTTTAATAAGAGGCCTTTTGGAGGGGGTGGGAAGGATGGAGGGAATGGAATAAAGGAAGAAGAGAACGTGGATGCCGTCTTCACATTACTCAGGTATCTATATGCATTTTGTGTTTCTGATTTTATGCCATGCTTGAGAGGGCTTGATTTGAATGGGCACGAGAAAATGGTGAAGAAGGCCCTTCGGATAATAAGAAAATATCATGATACCATTATTGAAGACAGAATCCAACAATGGAAGCACGGAAAAAAGGAAGACATGGAGGACTGGCTTGATGTTCTTATTATGCTAAAAGATGCCAATAACAACCAATTACTCACGTCAGAGGAGATCAAAGCTTCAACCAGAGTAATTAACACATACTCTTCTTCTCTGTCCATTATTTCTCTCTTGCATTCATTTACATTGAACTCAACTTTTTTTCGGCCCATTCTCATTAATTGGAGAGAACATAATCCTTTGGATCTATATAATTTATTAAAAAAGGTTTGCCAATTAATTCAATGCATGGTAAATTATATGCCTACTAGGATTGGCTTTTAGCATGCTAATTAATTGTTGCCTATATACCTCTCATTATGCCATCATATATAGAAATTAGAGCTTCAATCAAATAGTTAATATATACTCTTCTTCCCTATATCCATTTCCTTTATTATTGTCCATTGTTTATCTCTTGCATCCATATGTATATATTGCACAGTGCACTCAAGAAGTTCTTTGGCCCATTCTGGGTATTTAGAGAACAAATAATTTCTTGTGATGGATATAACTAATTTGTTGACAAAGGTTTCTAAACATGGTCATAACTCACAACTAAATATTTATTTCCATGCTTTTTTATAGGAATTGATGAATGCAATAGTGGATAATCCATCAAATGCATTTGAATGGGCAATTGCAGACATGATCAATCAACCTAACTTGTTTAAAAGATTTCCCACATTTTTCAGATTTCCATTACAAATTTAGGGCCTGTTTGGTTTGGGCATTTCTTGTTTTCATTTTCACTGAAAACACAAAATGAACTTGAAAATACGTTTGGTTGAATTAACTGAAAACGTTTTCTTAAAAATATTTTTTAAAATATGCCTAAATCTGAAAATACCAAAAAGATATTTTCAGTATTTTAGGAAATACATTTCAGGAAATGAAGACTGAAAATGAAAATAGGAAATGTTTTCATAAACCAAACAGACCCTTAGTGTATGATTTGGAAATTTATTATAGAGTGCCAACTACCATAAGTTAAGGTGTTCTGCATGGAAGAATTTACCTACATACTAAATTTTTCAAAAAAAAAATCTCTACGTACTAATTATTCAAAACATATTTCCTATATACTAACTTTCTATTAAATTCGACTAACACACAGTCGAATTATCTGTAAAATTTGCCATGACCATGCTACAATCGAATTCTGCCTATTAAAATAGGCATAATTTGACCACACCAAAAATTAGGCAAAATTTGACCACATCGTGGTTGAATTCTACCTAAATTTTTTTTGAATATTTTCATGTATAGTTTCTTTTTATTTTATATTTTTAAATGATTATTATATTTGATTTTTTATATAGAAGAATTTTTTTTAGTTGTTAATGATTATTATTATACATTTTTTATACAAGAATTTTTTTCTATATGTGTTTGATTTATTTATTTATTTATAATTTATTTTTATTTTTGATTGTTAATTAGCCTATATAATTAAATTTTTTATTAAATAAAATTAATTATATTTAGTTTAAGTTAAATTAATGATATTTTTTATTTATCTGTTAAGATTTTGATTTATTTTAAATATCCATTTATTATTGTTTATAAAATTATAATATTAATAAAAATATATAATTTTATTAAATTATGATAATAATGAGATTTGTGTATGTTTTGATGATTTATTTTAATTATTTTTTATTTTTTAAATGATTTAATTTTATTAGTGTATATATAATTATTATTAATGTGTAATGATTTTCATAATAGTTTTAATAAAATGTATTTAGTACTTTTTAATAATTTGAAAGATTTAAATTAACTTAACTTTTTTTTTTAATATTTTAAGAATATTCTTAATTTTTTTAAGTTTTAATGAATCAATATTGTAACTATATTAATACTAAATTTTTTTTAATTTTTTAATTTTTTATTTTAATCATAGTTTGTAATTTTGTATAAATTTATACATATAATACATAGTAAATATATAATTTTTTTAATTATAGATTTTAATTTTGTTTATTAAATCATTTTTTTGTTAAATATTTTTCTCTCTACCACAAGTCAGATACAACAAAATAATAGTCTAAGATTTTGGAATGAGAATTTTTTAAAAATCTCAATAGATAATATAATCATACAAATAAAATATTATTTAATCTGATTGATCTAGTAAGATAGGTTGAGATGTGCATGTTGATCAATTGTGCTCAGTTTGTCTGTAGATTCCATATCGTAATGGTTCCCCACATTGTCTATAATCCATTGAACTATTTATACACGTGGAGTTTAAGCGTCCTTGATTTCAAGCCATTTCAGGGTAAGACTCCACTTTGTCTCCATTGTAAACTAGCATATCTTCGTGATTTCCAATTGGATAAAATTTACTCTGATATGCTTTCAATATAGTGTCTAATCGAAAAACATTATTGAACAGTCAGTTGTAGTCAAATCCCCACTTTAAACATGCTGTTATTGCATGTTGACATGAAAAATGGAGAGTTTGAAATTCTCCACAATTGCATTTTCCAATACTAAGATCCAGTTTGCAAGTACGGCTAAACTATCCGTTTAGTTCATCAAATGGTTCTTCCACTTCAAATAGGGACCTCTGTAGATCGAAATCAATCACTACACACCTTTTATTGTGTTTGCGATTTATTTACAAATCTTTCGTCACTATCTCTGAGAAGTCATTGTTGGAAGCTAAAATTTGTGCCTGTATGCTCGTGGCTTATGTTGTAAAATATTCTACCAATTTATACATCAACAAGCAAGTGTCGCATCCTTAGGAAGATGCCATTCAAGTATTCAACGAGTTTTGTAGTCATTTGACCCCACTGTAAACCTTCTGTGTCGTATGCACGAGACCATTGTTCTAGTGGTATTTCTGCTATGTAGTTTGCACCTGTGTCATACTAGGTTCGTATAGCTGCTAGTTCTGCATCCACCCTATAGCACTCAAAATAGTATCCTATCATCCATATACACAAGTTCAGTTGAGAAACTAATTATATCATGAGCTTAAAAAAAAGAAAAAAAAAACTCACCTATATTGAAAAACTTTTCCCACAAGTATTTACTATGCGTTTCTTTTTTGACATTGTCTTCCAAATGACTAATGCAGAATTTTCAATGTGCATATGGAGGTTTCCACCCAGTTTCTGGATCTTCCAACGCCGATGTTGCACCCTTTCCTCTATGAATGATAATACAAAGATCTCGTCGATTCTTAGTCACGTGTGTTTTCAAGCGTGACAAGAAAAATTGATACGTCTCTTTGGTCTCACTTTCTACCAATGCAAATGCTATGGGAACTATCTTCCTGTTTCCATCTTATGATATAACTATTATTAATTGTCCCGTATACTTTCTATATAAGTGTATTGCATCCATTTGTACTATAGACTTTAGATGGACGAAAGCATTAATGTAGGGCTTGAAGGCCCAATAAAGACGACGAAAATATACCTTCCCAGTTTGGTTATGTGTTGGAGGGTGAGAGTCCAGCTTGTAGATAGTGCTGGGGTTAAAATGATGAACAACATTTAATCACCAGGGTAACAAATTATAGGACCATTTCCAACCTTCAAAAACAGTTGACAATGCCTTGTGTTTTGCAAGCCAAGCCTTTTTGTATGATACAGTATATCCAAATATGGTCCTTATTATGGTTATTATCTAGCTAATCTATCACCCTTTTCAGACACCAAAGGCATAATACAAGAGGCTATCAGAACATAGTCTAGCTTTTATAATCTTGAGACATTGTATCTGACAGATAAGTATGGTCTCCATTGTACTTAGTGATCCTATACGGGTATGTAGGTGATTTTTTCACTACTTTGACCCTCAACTTGTAGCCATTTCCATAATTTGGGTACTTGCAATCTTTGGTGCCACACTTTGACAGTATTACTCAGAACGTCTGGTGTGTTCGAACAATGGACAACTTTGCTGCCCTTCTTAAACTAAGGACATCTGTAACGTCTACTAGATTTATATTAAACTTAAACAATTTAAGAAAATTGTACTATAGAACTTGTGAAAATTTAGTTAAAAACCTTGAGATTTTTCTAAAAATTTATACAAATATCTAAGTTCTTGAAGATAAGGAAATTCTGGAATATCTTAGAACATAAAATCCTGCACTTGGCAGAAGACAATTGGTCAACTAGTCTGGGACTATCGGATTGTCAAAAAAAACTTGTACAGATTTTAAACCAAGAGTTATCAGTCGACTATCGACTGATTGAGGGTAATTAGTCGACTGATATGTTCTGAACTCCTAATTTCATAAAAATAGCACTTATAATTCAGTACAACTGTCTTCACTTATACATACACAAAATTTATAATACATATTAAACTATTTCTTACAAGTTCCCTTCTACTATAACCAAAACACAAAAGTTTTATATGGAACTCACATCTTGCTATACACATAAATCATTTATGCATTCGTCTCCTAAGGTTTGTATAGGAAGTTAATACAACATTCCCTAATTACAAAACAACTATGCTAGCTAATTCCTTGCTTTATTCTGCTTTTCTACTCCAATCCATGTAATGGTTAGTCATAAAATAAAACATGAGATATATAACCTCAGTAGCTAGTTTACTTTTAGGAAAACGCTATAAGAACCATTCCAGTCATAAAAGCAATTCTCAATAATAATTCACGCTTCCATGAACAGAAAAGAACTATCATAAAAGCAGTCTCAATAGCAAACTTATTTCATAAAATACAACTAATATATGAACACATAAACTGTGTCATGAACTTATTTATCAATATAGTACACTATACTTTAGCTACTTTGGTTACCTTCTCAGGAAAAGTACTTAATGTCCCATGAGGAATTTTTGGGGTTTCTATCATCCCATAAGGACATGAACCTTACCTTTCAAGAGAAAGTTAGTTCTATATACTCATAGAAAGCTTGAAGATAAACATACTTGCTAAATCATACAAAGAGTATGAAATTTACTGAAATAAGTTGCTTTCTATTATCTCATGAAGAGAACTCTTCATTCTATGAAGAATTGCTACATTCCATGAGGAGTCAAGTTCTACTTTCATGAAAAATCATGTTCTCAAACATTCATGGAAGAATTTGTAAAAAACTATGTCATAGCATGCACAAGCATGACAATATATGTAAATAACTTACTTTAATGAATAACTAGCTACCTTTAATTCTTCCTATAGCTGAGATTTGAGTAATATCTTCTAGTTCCCCTCTAGAATCCCTTGTTTCCTTAGTTTTCAGACCAACTCTTTCTTCTCTCCTCTCTTCTTAGTCTGAAAACCACAATTTTATCAATTTCAAGCTCTAGAATCTATCTAAACTAGAGAAATCAAGCCAGACAACTTACCTCTTGTAGTTTCCTTGCTAAAAATTTAACTAGAGCTCCTCTCTCTCTCTTCTTTTTCTTTTTCACATTTTTCCTCTCTCTCTTTTCTAGGTTTCAAAAAACTGATTTTTTTCTCTCTCTCTCTTATGCTTTAAAAAGAGTTTAAGGAGTCTTCTTCCCATGGAAATTCCCATTTTAACCTTACTTTCTTATATCAAAGTTTGTTGGTAATTTGGGAGTATTCTAGTCAATTTCTCACTAATTTTTAAGTTAGAACTAACTTATTTTTGCATTCCAGCAGGCTATTAATCGACTAATTGATCACGATTAGTCAACTGATCCATTTATATTAGTCGACTGATTTCTACAATACCTAAAATTTTAGCTTTACAGAGAGTAATTAGTCGACTGATCTCTCCTCGTTAGTTGACTGATTGCAGATATTAGCAATCTAATCTAATCTCTGATGCTATCAGTCGACTAATTAGCCACATTAGTTGACTAATTCCCTTAAAACTTCATTTTTCTTCTTCTTTTAGCTAATTTATCCTAATTCCTTATGTCTTTTCTTGATTACTTATTTCTAGGCATACAAAAACATATTTGGCTAATTTTATTTCTAACTAAATAAAGAATTTATAACTTAAATAATAGAAAATCTGGGATGTTACAACATTTGCAAACTGCATGTCCTTATATAGCTCATGTTGAATATTTAGAGGGGCCAACTCGTCGGTATGCCAAGTGTCGTCATTTCTCATATGATCAATGTCAACTTAATGAAAAAAAGTTGACGATGTGTCTATCATGAGGGCCAGGTCTGAAGGTGTAATTACGTCCTCATTCTCATCCTCATCATCATCATCGGCATCAGCATAATTGTGAAAATTTTCTAGATTGTCACTTAACTCATCTAACATGTTATCTTCTAGGCCCATGTCATATGCAATAAATAGTAAAAGTGGTTGGTCCGATGAACTTGAATAAAAGTAGTACTAAGGGATTGAGAGGGTTGCTGGGTTGCATAGTTGAGAGTCTAGATCTTGCTGTACTTGAGACAGCAATTCCAGATTTGTCATGTAGGTCGATATGCCAGTGCTTACATCTATTTGCACTGTGCTGATCTCCACCAATAATTCCATCATAGCCTGGTCATGAAAGCGATCAAGGTGTGTAATCACCGTAACTTGAAGTTGGTAGTCATTTTCCATTTTCACCTTTCGATAGCGGAGTGGCGACAATTTCACCAAGTATCGATACCTAACCTTGCTCATAGTCTGGTTATAGAGTAAGTTAGACTGAACACGTAGAGAGTCTTTAAACTCCTCCATAGTAATTCCTTCAGACAGCCTCATAATCGTCATGTTTTTAGACATAAAAGTGTCACTTTCGTCTGAGACAGTGATTTCCCTGTTGAGATGTAAATATGCAGTAATTTGACGACTCATTTTGTTTGGACAGAAAAAATACAATGGGAAAGAAAATTTTTTTTACTCACATATAAGAACTACGAGCAACGAATTTGAAACACAAGGTGATTGAGGATTGCAATGGATATTGAGAAGTTTGAAGTGAGAATATATAGACTAACAAATGTGAATGCAAAAATTCTAAAATGTATTGAACAAGTTGAAAGTAATCTGAAATAAATCTTCGGGACTGTAAAAGAATTCTGAAAAAATATTGGTTGATTAGATATAACACTAAAAAAATACTGTTTGATTAGCTTTAACACTGAAATACACTGGTGAATGACCGAGACTGAAGCATGTCTGCTGGGTCTTATCACCGAAAGTACTGCACAGTCTCATCACCGAAATTGAAAATTAATATGGTCTAATTCGGGTCGCATTCGACCATAATAAAAATTATGGGTGAATTCAACCGTGGCAGGGTATTGTGGTTGAATTTGACCCTGCAACTATCGAATTTTGGACCGTTGGGGTTGAGCAGTTGAATTACCGGTTGCCATTTGGCAATTGGCCCCCCTCCCCCCTCGAAAACATGCCCCAACACACCTTATCCCACCTTTTTACTCTCCAATTCTCTAGTTTAATAATTTTCTTTTTGTAATTTTTTTTGCTATAATAGCATATAGAAGTCAACTTATAGTGCTTGGACCAATAATAGGAGATTTATTATATCTTCAAAATCAACATATATCTCAACAAAAGTGGAGCAAGGACCAAGTAAGTGATTTTTAATTTATTATTTATGTTATTTTTATTTTACTGGTATTATTTTGTTTATTAGTTTTTGTTTTATTCAATATGATTTTTTTTATTTTCATTTACTCATACTATTTTTATTTGTTATTTGTTATTTGTTGTTAATTTTTTTTTTACTCACATGTTATGTTGATTTGTTATTTGTTGTTTATTAATTATTGTTTTTATTATGTTATTTGTTAACTCTTTTTATTTTGTTAGTTATTTTTATTTTACTAGCATTATTTTGTTTATTAGTTTTTATTTTATTCAATATGATTTTGTTATTTTCATTTACTCATACTATTTAATTTGTTATTTGTTGTTATTTTATTTTTTACTCACATCTTATGTTAATTTGTTATTTGTTTATTAATTACTGTTTTTATTATGTTATTTGTTAACTCTTTTTATTTTGTTAGTTATTTTTATTTTACTAGTATTATTTTGTTTATTAGTTTTTGTTTTATTCAGTATGATTTTGTTATTTTCATTTGCCCATGCCATTTTTATTTGTTATTTGTTGTTATTTTTTTTACTCACATGTTATGTTGATTTGTTATTTGTTTATTAATTATTGTTTTTATTATGTTATTTGTTAACGCTTTTTATTTTGTTAGTTATTTTTATTTTACTAGTATTATTTTGTTTATTAGTTTTTGTTTTACTCAATATGATTTTGTTATTTTCATTTACTCATACTATTTTATTTGTTATTTGTTGTTATTTTATTTTTTACTCACATCTTATGTTGATTTGTTATTTGTTTATTAATTACTGTTTTTATTATGTTATTTGTTAACTCTTTTTATTTTGTTAGTTATTTTTATTTTACTAGTATTATTTTGTTTATTAGTTTTTGTTTTATTCAATATGATTTTGTTATTTTCATTTGCCCATGCTATTTTTATTTGTTATTTGTTGTTTTTTTTTTACTCACATGTTATGTTGATTTGTTATTTGTTTATTAATTACTGTTTTTATTATGTTATTTGTTAACTCTTTTTATTTTGTTAGTTATTTTTATTTTATTAGTATTATTTTGTTTATTAGTTTTTGTTTTATTCAACATGATTTGTTATTTTCATTTACTCATACTATTTTTATTTGTTATTTGTTGTTATTTTTTCTTACTCACATGTTATGTTGATTTGTTATTTGTTTATTCATTATTGTTTTTATTATGTTATTTGTTAACTCTTTTTTTTGTTAGTTATTTTTTCATAATAGTTTTTATTTTACTCATAATATTTTTTGTACTCATATTTTTTTTATACAGCCTGATAGATTATTAAAATGTCATCGACACACTAGTCAACTAGTGAATCGAGTAGATCCCCGCATTGTACCATATTTGCAACAAGCGGGGTTTTATGAATGTCGAAGATTGGATTCTTTTTGTAAGACCGGACATTGGTGATGGCGCTAGTTGAAAGATGGTGTCTCGAGACTTACACATTTCATCTGACGCAAGGAGAGTGTACTATCACATTACAGGATGTGGCAGTGCTATTCGGACTCCCTTGTAGTGAAACTGCTATTGTTGTAGAATCTACCCTCTCTTGGGAATTTGTATGTCTTGAATTGCTGGAAGTTATGTCACCTGAGGGCAAGTTGAAGGGATAGAGATTATGTATGACGTGGCTTCAAGAATATTTCTCAGAGTTACTGGAGGACGCAAATGAAGTCACAATTGAACAACATGCACGAGCATATATTTTACTCCTCATTGGCGGCTATCTAATGTCAAACAAATCTGGTATGAACGTATATTTAATGTACCTTCCGCTGATGCAAGATTTTCAAGTATGCGAGAACTATAGTTGGGGCTCGATAGTCTTGGCCCACTTATACAGTGAGTCATGCAAGGTAGCACATCCTACTACACCATAAATTAGCAGTTGTGTTCATTTATTGCATGTGTGGGCATTTGAACGCTTTCCAAAATTGAGGCTGTAAGTACCAAATCAACCCGATGATGATGAACATTCGTGGCCCCCACCTATAGCACACAAGTATGTAATATGCTATTTTATTTAAATATTTTTTTGCATTACATTATTTTGAGCTGATAATTTGGTCTAAATTAGAAATTGAAATAAAGATTTAATTTTAATAGGTGGAATGGATTTTCCCTATACCAAGCCCCTGTTGCTCATGCCTTAAATCAGTATAGGTGATTGTTGGACCAGATGAGTGAGGATGGGTATTGACATTTATTTTGTTTGCAAATTGATAATATTTTGTTCCCTATTATTAGATGCTAATATTTGCCAAAATTAGGTTAATTGGCTCGTATATGCAAATTAACTAGTCCAAAATATGACCGAATTGAACCTGACTTGTGGTGTACCTCGATTCCACTATTAAATTTTCACATAATCGAATGGCACCATTCTAATAGAGTCATGCATCAATTTGGGATGGAACAATCGATCCCGATGCCACAAACCGACTTAGGGGAATGACATCTTAAAAAGTTAACCGGGAAGACTGATATTAATTAAAGGGTGGAGCATGCTAGGTTCATCTAGATGTGGGACCAGTGGCAAGACTGAGTATGCATATCCACTATAACATTATCAGATCAGCCTCTCGGAATAAACTCCCTTTACTTGCAATGGTTCTAGCTCCATACACGCCGATGGATTTGTGCTTTGAACTCCATCGATGGATACATAGTATAATATATTTTAAGTTATTTGTCATTTATTTTAATTAATATTGCTTGAGAAATAGTTTTGTTTATTACATTATTTATAGGCTACTCTAGTAAGCGCATTGTGCATACACAGTCTGTAGGAACCAGCGATTCCCTCGGATTATATGGTATCAAATAGTGACAAGATACTACAAGCTCTTACGGAACGAAGAGACTACAACATGGTATACCCAGCTCCAATGGCACAATACTTACCGCAGCCACATTTTCCAGTACAAAGGCCACCCTGAGGCAGGCGATGTAAAAGGGCACGAAGGGGATGTTGTGGTAGGTCCATAACATCTAAAGCTGGGCCAAGCACCGCAATGGGAGATAACACCTATCTGAGCTCCGTCTATCAAACCCATCAAGATAATATCCTAAACCCAACAATGATTCAAGCTCGATCGAAGATGGCAATGCAGCCAAAGATAGCGATCAAGAATAGGACAATCAAGCACTCGACCGAGGAAAGATGCGTGTCGCTAGGCGCCATTGTGGAACTGGCTCTCACTATTATTAGTTATTGCATGTATTCTTGTATGAAATTTATTTTATATCAAATTTTTAATTATATTTGATGTCAATTTCATTTTTTTATTTACTTAAAAATTTATGAATGTTCTCCAAATCTTAAAAAAATTAATAAAAATAAATCTTTGCCATATTTATTAAATCAATAATTCAACCATAATTAATACACACATTCATGAAAATTATTAACACATTTATTAATTAATTAACATTATACTAATTAATATATTTATTAATTACTGAAAATTAATATTGTATAAAAATAAAAAAAATATCATGTAAAATTTATTTAAAAAAATTAAAATATATATACACTTTGATTTCCTATAAAATTTATTAAATATATAAAATTTTAAAAAAAACTTACATGATATATGAAATTTAACAAGAAACTAAAAATAATTAAAAAAACACACATGAAATTCAATCATCAACATGGGGAACCTTCACGATGTGAAATTTGTAGACAATCGATCAATATGTCCATCTCGCCCTGTCATACCAGACCAATTAGATTAAATAATATTTTATTTGTACGATTATATTAATTCATTAAAAAAAATTATTCTATTATTTTGTTCTATGGCTTATGGTGGAGAGAAAAAATATCTTAAAAAAATATGATTTAATAAACAAAGTTAAAAACTATAATTAAAAAATAAATATATCATTTATCTATAGATGTAGGTAGAATTTGACCACATGTAATATTCTCCAAATCTTAAAAAAATAATAAAAATACTTTGCCATATTTATTAAACCAATAATGAAACCCTATTAAATTATACACAAATTAATATAAATTATGAACACATTAATTAATTAATTAACATTATATTAATTAATATATTTTTATTAATTACTCAAACTTAATATTGTCTAAAAATAAAAAATTTCATGTAAAATTTATTTAAACAAAAATTAAAAAAATATACACTTGGATTTCCTAAAATCTTGAAAAAAGATAAAAACATTTATTAAAGTTAATTTTAAAATGTTAAAAAATATTAAGTCATTTAAAAATGAATAAAAATTAAATCATTTAAAAAATAAAAAAATAAAAAATTTGAAAAAAAATTGAATACATATATCATTATTATTAGATACACGAAAATTAAAAAAAATTGAGGCCTAGTTGAATTCAGCATGAATTTTGCATGCAAAGAATTCGACTAGGCCTTGGTCGAATTCTTTGATGTAGTATGATGAATTCAACTCTTCTTGGGTCGAATTCCACTGATAATTTGACTGAGCCTCAATCAAATTTAGCAAAAGGTTAGCATATAGAGAAATGATTTTGAATAGTTAGTATGTGGGGAATTTTTTTTTTTTAAAAGTTAGTACAGGCGTAAATTTGCCACTTGGAAGTGTCAAAATATGATGTTTCAACAAAATATATTTAACATTTAATAAAAATATTTGAAAATTTATTTTTAAAAGTCGAATTTCTAGATTCGAAAATAAATTTCATTGAATTGCAACTTAGTTCACTTAACATTGTGTCTAATCCATTTATTTCACACCCCACCCTACCATGTTTTCATAATCTGAAGTCAAGATTCTTCCCATGGACAATCAAAACTTGTTTTCATTGCCATTCTCATAAATCTCACCACGCATATCTAGTTAAATATCTAAACCTCTTTTGTATATGTAATATAACAATAGAATGAACAATCACCTAGCTAGATGAGTGACCTAAGGTTTTGGTAAGCTTCTTCTCTATTATAATATATGTTGTGAAAAATGGAGTATTTCAAAAAGAATATTTTAAATTGTTGTGAAAATAATTTTAGAAAAATAATTTAATTATTTTCATGCTTATCTGACATGGTTGGGAATTATATTTGTTATATATAATTATCCGTTTATTTTAAATTTAATTATAATCTTATCTTTATAACTAATTATTACCCGCTATCTCCATTATCCTATGATCAGATTTGTTATAATTATCATTTCATATTTAATTAAAAATTAATTGTCTCTTTTTTTTTGAGATATTTATCATCCATCTCTTGCTTATAGTTTAGAGAATCATAATCTAACTTTTGTGATATTGGGTTACACAATTTTTTCTTTTTCTCTGCTGTTGTGTGACCTGGGTTTTATCCCAGAATAGCCTATTTTATCCTGGGGAGAAAGCCACGAATCTTTCCTTAAGGATAGTGTCAACCAGAGCATGACTCAGGCTATATTTTACTAACAATTTCCTCTATTTTTCTAACAATCTTAAGGAAAGAATTTCAACTATAATCTGTATGTTAAGGCATATGCCTATCTGAGAAATTGTTGTGGATGACACCGGAAAGATGCAAAGAGAGAATTTAGAGTAGAGGGCGTTTGATAGAGAGGAGCCAAGCCAAGTTATTTGAGGACTTTTGATGATTCATGGTTGGTTAAATTAGTCAATGAAATGAGATTTATGATTTTAATATTGATTCGTGTTTTGATGTTCTGTCATGATGCTGATTATAATTCATAGAGCTTAGCTCATCATAAATCAATCTATCGTTTTGAAATTATCTTCTCAAAATTTCAATTATTTGTTTTAAAATACATTCACTTTGAATCTCATTTGTTGAACATCCCCTCTATAATCGGTTCGGTGTTTGGTGCGAATTTTGACATAATACATTTGTTGACTAATCGAATTGAGTTCCAAAACCAAGATTGAATTCCTTTTTCTTAATCATGTTTTTAGTAATTGGTTCATTGGTCCAAAAAGAAAATTGATGAAATATGGGTCATTTGCCACATCTTATTGGCTTGAATATTTAGGAATCATGGAGTCATGTGTGACTGGATTCTAATCTGACAAGTGGTAAATGTAATCATGAATGTTTGTGCTACTATATGTCAACCCTTTTTCTTTTTTGTTTGGCTTAAAATCATAGATCATATTACCTTTTGTTGTCCATGTCACAATGAGGCAGAAACAGAATTAGAGAGCACGTCAAAAAATAGAGGGAGAGAGACGCCAAGATTAACGGCGTCGGGTACTCTAATCTTATGGGCATGTATATATATATATATATATAAATGTGTACATCTGTGTGTGTATAATAGCATATATGGGTAGGTGTGTGATTGTGATATATACGTGTGTGCGACGCTCTTCTCTATGTGCCTTGGATATTGAAATAAACTTCCAAGAAGAAATTTTAAAGTAAGAGATTGTTTGCACATGTGTTGTGGAATCACTAACCACCCAATTGTCCATCTCCATCGCTTGTGTCTCTGCACATCTTTTCTTGCATATCAAAATTTTGATATATTTTCTTTTAGAAGTTATATTATGTGTTGGCCTCCTTATTTATGTTGTTTGTAGTTGTATGATAGGATGTTTTTATTTGCTATTAAAGCATTAATTCCCTATTTTGACCAACAGTTTATCTAGAAGAAATGAAAAAGAAAAGATATATATATATATATATAAGTACATATAAGTTGTGGTATCATACTCTTATATATTGAAATAAAAATCTTTATAAGAAAACTAGTAAGATGCCATATGAATTGTGAAAATGTTATATGCCTAATTTTAAAATATTTATAAAGTGTGGGGGTGCCCTGCTAAGGTTATTTTGCTTGACTATAACAGAAAAAATGTTTTAGAATTTTGTTTGTGTTCATTGTTATGGTATGTATAAATTACTTACCTTAAATTGTGGCATTTTCACTTTTAATATGGATTGATGTGTGTATATAGAATTAATAGATGATAAGTGGGAGATATTGTCCGTATATGTTTGACATATTAATTTTTATATTAGCATAGATATTATACATAAGACAAATAGCTACCTGCATCTAATTTTTGGTATGAAAGACATGAGTGAAGTAAATGTAATTTTAGGGTTAAAATCATAAGAAAAAGTTATAGTATTTTGCTGTCACACGAACATTATGTTCAAAAACAATTTAAAAAGTTTGATAATCTTGATGATAAACTAGTGAATGCTTTTTATTTTTCTAACACTCAATTAGAGAAAACAGAGTTGAGTCTGTTATACTTAATGAACTTCACTTGATCTGACATATCATATGATGTGTGTCAGTTGAATATATATATACACACAATCCTAATAATGACCATTTGAGATGCTTTGGTCAAATTAATAAAATAATTGAGATTTACCATCAATTATGATATTTTATAAAGTGGATTTCCCATTGTATTAAAAGAAGACAATGATGCTAAATGGATCTTTGTTTCAGATGAGACAAAATCCACTAGTGATTATGTTTTCACCCTTGGTGGTGGTACGATATCTCAGAGAGCAGCCAAACAAATTTATAAAATTACTCTAAAATTAGAGTTGGTTGAAATTAAGACTAAGTAGTTAAAAAAAATACTTCTTAGCATATTTTTAGTTGGGGATGAGCCCCATGATGTCAATGTCTATGTATTGTGATTGCCAAATGACAATAGCTATTGTAAAGAACAAAACTTTCAATGGTAAGAACAGACACTTGTATTTGAGACACATTTACTAAGCAGCTGCAAAAGGATAAAATTTGAAGTACACTGATCATGTACTTTATTAGGCCAATCCTTTGGCTAAACATGCATGTAGGAAGAAAATTAATCCTTCACACATTGAGGGGAAATAGACTTAAGCTAATTGAAATTAACAATGATAGTAACCTAACCTTTGTGATTGGAGACCCTATGAAGAAGGTTCATATGGGTAATAACAAGTCATTTATTAATTCTGCTAGCACTAATATTTCAGTCCTTTTCCTATGGTGTAAGAGTGAAAGTGCTAGAATGCATTGATAAAGAGGTTGAACAAAGTTCTTAATGATTTTCATAGCCCTTAAGGGTGGTGTATTTATTGCAAATACACTTGATGAAATCACCTATATGAGTGTGGAGTGGGGCCACTCCTATGAAATCTTGGCAAAATCTCTTGAGCACTCATGAACACTAGGCACGCGCACGGCCGAAAACGCACACAACGGCGTTAACAGCAGGAATTGTGGGGGTATGATGTGATTGATAAGATCTCTGACTTATAATAAGAGTTTGCTGGTTCATAGAAGTTATATGCTTCACCACTGACTCTGTGAGTTATATTTTATCTATCTAGATCTAGTTCATAATCTAAAAGACATCAGACTCGAAGCATCTATACCCATATGTGTAGCCTATAACATTGTTTTATTCAAAATATCTTTTTAAAATATTTGGGGGATTGTTGTGAAAAATGGAGTATTTCAAAAAGAATATTTTAAATTGTTATGAAATAATTTTATAAAAATAATTTAACTATTTTCATACTTATCTGACATGGTGGGAATTATATTTGTTATATATAATTATCTGTTTATTTTAAATTTAATTATAATCTTATCTTTATAACTAACTATCACCCACTATCTCTACTATCTCATAATCATATTTGTTATAATTATCTTTTCATATTTAATCAAAAATTAATTGTCTCTTTTTTTGGGATATTTATCATCCATCTCTTGCTTATAGTTTAGAGAATCCTAACCTAACATTTGTGATATTGGGTTACACATTTTTTTCATTTTCTCTGTTGTTCTGTGACCTGGATTTTATCCCAGAAGGACCTATTTTATCTTGGGAAGAAAGTCACGAATTTGTCCTTAAGGATAGTGTCAACTAGGCACGACTCACACTATATTTTACTGACAATTTCCTCAATTTTTCTAACAATATATTATCTCTCCCTTCTGCGATTGAGATGAGAGAAGAGCAGGGAATCTATCTTTCTGAAATGTAGAAAGATACCTCTATTGATCCTCTCTCTCTCTCTCTCTCTCTCTTCCCTGAAGTGGAGTAACTGTATTTCGAAATTAAATCCATGTTTTGTGCTGAAGTTTAGCAACATTTGGGCACTGTGTTCACAATCTGTTGTTCTTAGTCTCAACATTTCGGTGCAAAATCAACCAAATGGGTTTGGTTTTTTCGACTTTTCTGCTGCAATTTCTGGTGAGAGTCACCGGCTCTGGCGATGGTTTGGTGGCCAGAAATAGTTGTTGGCCACCGGCACTCTCTCTCTTACTTTGGCTTCCACACAGTAAGAAAAGAATGAGTTTAAAATCCGGTGACACATCAACTGCTAATAGTTCAAGGTCTTGAAATATTTTTCGGTTCACGTTCTTCCTTACAAAAATTAAACAAGACGCTTGTTTCAAATAACAAGGGTAATAAACAGGAAGTTGTTTTTACAAAATAAATAAATTTTATGAAAAACAGAAATTAACTCTTGAATAGTAAGATTGAGAATTTTAAGGTTAATTTTTTTAATTAAAAAAATGCGACTCTCCTTGTTAATCACACAAATAAATATATAAAAATTCCAATAAGAGAGATCATATGAAAGAGTGTCTTTAAATTTTACCCAACAAAAGAGTGTTTTTATATTCTTAAATATGATTTTAGAGTCATTTCATCATTGGTCTCAAAATTATATTTTGGATAAACAAAGTAAAATACAAACTATAATATAAAAATTAAATTACGTGTAAGAAAGTAAAAAACTAAATAGTTTTTGTTACTTCTTTTGATTATTAATTTTGAGAAGATACTAAAATTAATTAAAATTTATTTTAAATTTTAAAGATTATTCAAGAATTAATTTATAAAAAATTGAGTGTTTATCAAATAAATTTATAAAAAACTGAGTTTTTATGTCCCTAAATTTTACTCAATTCTCATTACCTAAACTTTTTTTTTGGTCTAATATGTCTTACATATTTCAAATTTTTATAGATATACTATTTTTTTCAACACCGTAAGTGGGTTAATAGAGTTGTTGACGTGACACATGATATGACTAAATATTTACCATGTCATGTGTGACATGGCTTGAATGCTGAAAATAACCAAAATACCCCTAAGACCTATTTGTGACATATTTCAAAAGTGGGGCCAATCACATTGTGACACATGCACCAACCACATCATGTCACGTGGCACCTTTTTTTTTTTTTGTTGCAAATAAAACATCTCAATTTTATTAGCAAGGTTTGAACCCGCAAACTAGTGAGAAGTAAGAGAAGGCTTTTGTTATCAAGCTAATGATATTTTCTTGTTATATATACTCAACATTTATTATATAAGGGCATTCTGTGATAATATACAAAAGACAATATACACAATTTATTACATATTATAAAATAATAAAAAAATCTTTTGTGTATATTATTGTCTTATATATGATAATAAAATAACAAATTATTATCTATTATTGTTTTTTATAATTTTTTAATTCAACTAGTTCGATAACGATCTTATATTTTAATATTTTCATATCTGTGACATATTCGTTAATTATATATTTTAATATTTTACATATATTAAAATTTTATTAACATCAATGTATATGCTACTGATATTAAAATATTAAAATATAAGACCATATTTATATTATAAGATTTGTTATTGTTATAATATATATATATATAATAATAATAATAACAATTTGTGTATATTTTTCTTTTGTATATTACCATAGAATGTCTTTATATATCAAATGTTGAGTATATATGATAAGAGAATGCCATCAGCTTGATGGCAAAAGCCTTCTCCCACTTCCCACCCAGTCGTGGATTCGATCCTTGCCAATAAAATTGTGATGTTTTATTTGCAAAAAAAAAAATGTCATGTGTCACTATGTAGTTGTTGGTGTGTGTCATTATGTGATTAGTGCACGATGTCATCAACCCCACTTTTGAATTATGTTACAAATAAACCTCAAGGGCATTTTGGTCATTTCTAGCATTTGATCACATATCATATGACGTGGCAAATATTTTAGTCAAATTAGCAACTCTGTTAACCCATTGACAATGTTAAAAAAAATGTATATCTGTAAAAATTTGAAACAAGTAAGACATATTTGATCAAAAAAATTTATGGACATAAATAAGAATTGAGGTAAAGTTCATGAACATATGATTACATTTTCTCTTTAATCAAAAATATTTTTTATGACAAAATACATACTTAGATGAATTTTTGCAAAAAGTTGGAGCACTGAAAAAAAGGCCAAAATATGCTCTTTTTTCTTTAGCTAATATTTTGGACTTTTGAAAAAAGCATTTGTGATAGATGTTTTGTCAATGAGCAAGAAGCAACAAAAATACCCTTCACTAAATTTTGTTAGAACAACTTTTACTTTTCAAGAATTATATATTTGCATATTTATGTATCAAATGGGCCAGCCCAAACCTTGCAAGCCGCACATCAAATATAAGATGGGCTTGGATAGTATGTTTAGATTGTTGGAAAATAAATTAGGCTTAGCCAGGCTATGGGCCTTATGTAAATGATATTTTGTAAACAGTCCAAACAATCCGGCCCGAATAGTTATTATATCTATATATTTTAATAATATATATTACAAATTAATAAAAAATAAAAGATATGTAATGTGTGAAATCTATGTTTTGATATTATATGCATACGAGAGACTCTAAATTATTATTCTTTTTGAGTTCAAATAATTACTATCATCGCAACTAATGTTGAGTTTTAAACTTCTATCTACCCTCTTGAAATTATGGTTTTTCTATGAACACACCACCTATTAATTATTATTTTGTAAGTGTTCAAAATTAAATTAAACAAATAAAAATTAAAAAAATAAAATCTAAATTAATTTTTGAAATACGAATTTTAATCAGTTCTGTTCGGTTGTCAGTTTTGGTTAAAATCGGATCAAACTGAGCAAATTTTATATATAAAAAATGATATTTTGTATATATAATATAATATTTATATATTTTTATGTTAACAAAATTATTTTTATATATTTTATAATTAACCTGGTCTCTTTCTTTTAGTTAATTTAGTCTCTTTTTTTTATATTTATATATATATATACATTTCATTGAAATTAAAAATAAAAAATTATTATAAACAAAACTGTCCAAAATTAAACCAAATCTTCTAACCAAAATCAAATAAAACTGTCTAAAAATTAAAATTGAATAAATTCATAATTTTACAAACTCGATTAGATCAGTTCAGTTTAATTAAGACTCAAAATCAAACCGAAACGAAACTATAAATACCCGTATGCCTGAGAAGACACATTCATTATAATAAGTTGATCTTAACTATCGTATTTATTTTCTGGTAGGTATGCAAAATAATAATTATCAAATAACAAACTCATATGTTATAGAATTATATGAACGTATCAATTTGATCAGTATCATTTAAGCTACTACCTCATTCGGTTTCATATTATAAGTTGAATTACATAGGAATTTTACAAGTCATGCGCGCCGGGTCACAATTAACCTAATTATGCATGATAATATTTAATTAGAAGATATTTTATATACCTTTATTTCAAAAACAAGGTATCTTTCACGTTGCAATATGAGATGCTATAAAATAACATTCTATGTAGGATAAGTCAGTGCGGGATATTCGTCTTGGAAGTGGATCCACTCCAGGGAGTTGGAGATCTAGTTCCTTTTTTTTTAAAATAATATTTAATAATAATTAAAAACATGTTTTTATTTAATAAAAAATAAAAATGAGTTTAATATTTAATAAAATATCATTCAAAAATTTAAAAATATGTATATATAAATAAATATAAGTCAGTATCAGTACCTTTCAATTTATATTTTCTCTCTACTCAAATATAAGTCAATAGCGGTATGTTTCAGTTTATAAAATAAGTGTAAATTTTTAAAATAAAAGAAGGATTGCATCAGTTTTTTTACTTTTTATTTATACATTTTTTTAATTTTGGAATGATATTTTATGAAATATAAAATTCTTTTTATTTTTTGTTAAATAAAAATATGTCTTAAATTGTTATTAAATATAAAAAAGGGAGCTGGAGGTCCAGCTCTGGAGCGATCCACATCCTGATATCTTAAATTCTATGCGTCTAAGATGCTTTTGATTAGTTAATGTTATTTAATCGTTGGATTTTTTAGTTTACTCTTTCAATTAAATAAATTACATCTTATGATGAATTTAAGCTATTTTTGTTATTAGTGAATACAAATATAATTTTTAAAAGATTAGAAAAGTTCACATGTAATTGTTCATTGGATATAAATAAATCAATTTTTAGAATGTTTATAAAAAATAAAATTTGTTGTGGAGTTGATTAACTTATAAATATTAAAAAAAATCAATGACATAAGAAATGTTACATATATATATATATATATATATATATATATATAATTTTATGAAGAATATCTTGAGTATGGCTAATTATATTGCACCCTACTGTTTAACTAGGATTTAATATTACTTATATCAAGTAATCAAGGTGTACGTTATCTCAATAATCACGTTGTTATTCTAAAGTCAATATACCAATCGCTTAGTTATCCAATTCCAATGTACCTGGCGAAGTGTACAGGAAAAAGTGAAAATAATTATGCATGAGAAAGCTACTTTAATACTTAATTTGTTTTTTGTAAATTTAATAGCGAATTAGTGAATTAAACGTGAGTTGCAAAAGATATTTAGAGGATCTGAAGACGATTGAGAAAATGACGTGAGAAGAGGAAAAGAAAAGGCACAAGGAAGGCGGGGTGAGTCACATAATTTATTTAATTTTAATGTAACATGTTTTCCTTTTGAATCCACGGCTGCGCTTACTAGAATCCACATGGGCGATGCTTCAGTCGTAGTATTATAAGATGTTGTTATCACATCTATATATGAATCAACAATTAGACAAGGACAACCATATCTATCTTTATAATTAATTTGAAAGAAAAAAATTTGAATATTATAGACTGAGTATTTGGGATGGAATACTTCTGTCTCATAGCGTTCCATCCCCTGGATGTTTTTCCCTAATCAATTAATTATTTTTTTTAAAATTTATTCTCAACTTTAATTCTGTCTTAAATTTTGTTCTTGAAATTAATTTTCGATATTTTTTGTTTCAATATATAGAGACAAAATTGTAACCATTTCAAATTCTGTTTTTTTTAGTTTTTATTTTTAAATTAAGGATAAAAAAGAGTCACCGATATCTAAAACCCAAAAGTCCAAAACTAGATGAGAAAATTACAATTTTTAATATATTTGTTATTAGATTTTGTAATTTTTAATATATTTGTTGTTAGACTTTATAACCAATAAAAATAATTTGTGTTTGTTGAATAAGGTTTTTATCATAATGTTCTTATCAATTGATATTTTACTTTATTTTATCAATTTGTATTTTTTTTATTAATTTTATATTAACTATAAACTAAGATATTGTTTGTGTTAGTATATCTATAAATTTAGTAGCTTATTGAATGAGAGTAAGACATATGTAAACTCTTACAATTTTACATTTTGAATTTATGTTTTGAGTTTATTCCCGAATTTTGATAAACTTGAGTCTGACAACTTAATATTGGTTATGGCGGTTGTGGCTTGTGCTCCAATGGTATAGTGGTTTGCTTCCTGTTTGGCGAGAGACAGGAGGAGATGGGCGATTTTATTATTATTTTTTGGTTATAATGACAAAATTTAAATGTTTGGTTGTTACTTTTTTGGTCTAGTACTACCTCGTGATGTTCTGTCTATTTATTATTTGTCTTGAAATTGATTTGAAAGATTATATCTTTTAGCAACCATCAGAATTTTATTTCTCATAAGCTGAAATTTAGCAGACTACACCGATGATATTCTTGTAGACTATGTAGTTGCTGCCTTAAAATTTCTGCTTCTCTTTGCCAGAGCTATCAAGTATCAAGTACATTGATGCAAAAAGAAAATGATCATCGTTTTGGATAAATCCTGACGTAAAAGCTTCAATTTCTACCCTGAGGTGATAATAAAATCCTAGCTAAACAAAGGGAAAAGTAGGAAATGTAGTAATAATAACATGCAATCTTGGTAAGGAAAATAAAATTTATATATCCAAATCTTTTTTGAAAAAATTAGCATGAAGGCTTACATGAACTAGCGCTAATATTATTCATACTTGTTCATTGGATCTAAATAAATCATTTTTTAGAATGTTTATAAAAAATAAAATTTGTTGTGGAGTTGATTAACTTATAAATATAAGAAAACAAAATTAATGACAGAAGAAATGTAACATATATAATATTATGTAGAATATCTTGAGTATGGCTAATTATATTGCACCGACCTCTTTAACTAGGATGTAATATTACTCATATCAAGTAATCAAGGTGTACATTATCTCAATAATCACGTTGTTATCTAAAGTCAATATACCAAGCACTTGGTCATCCAATTCTAGTGTACCTGGCAGTGTACCGGAAAAAAGTGAAAATAATTATGCATGAGAAAGCTACTTTAATACTTATTCTATTTTGTAAATTGAATAGCGAAGTTAATGAAATATCGATCTTATGTAAGATATAAATCTATTAGAATTTCAGTACAATCTTGATTTAAATCTTAATATCATACGATTTTATAATTTTATCGATCTTGTAACTATTAGCATTATTTATTATATATATATATATATATTTATTTTACAAATAATGTTTAACGTTGACAATTTATTTGATTGAACTAACATATTAATATTGTATATTTGTGCACATTTTGGGACATATATAATGGGAGCTAACCTTTAATTAAGTACGTGATAAGATCTTGTACTTTGTGTTAAAGGACCTATTTGCTATATTCTATAAGTTGGTCTGGAGTGTCTGTCTAAATATTTGTGTTTAGATATCTGACTCTAAATAATAACATTAATGAGGTGTTATTATAAATGGTTCAACCCACTGGTTGACTCACGGACATGATGGACTGGACAGTAGTTCCCTTGGTTATATGATAAGACAAGCATTTGGTAGAAATTAAGTGTTCATTTGTGTTTTTTATCACACCAAAGGTTAGAGAGAGTCTTTCATATCTTCTTAGAAGAGCCTACCCTTTGATTCATCATTTGCGTTCATGACGGATCAAGGTACGCTCTTACTTCGTATATTTTTATTGTGTTCTTGTTGTTTATCAAAATCAACAAAAAAATAAATTCATAATTTAAGTTTTCCACAATTGTGTTTTCTACGAATCTTGATTGTTTGACTTGAGATTACACAAAATTTTCTTTCAATAACATTTTGTGTTTTTGTCATTTTTTATTTGTTGATATATTTATAATTTATTAAGTCAATTGGAATGGAGAAAAAGTCATTAAAGTAACTTAAATCTCTACTAATATTATTACACAATTACAATCTTACCACTCATAATTTGTTCAATTTTTAACTTAATTTAGTGAATGTTGACAATAAGATATTATTGTATTGTAAGTTTTGAAGAAAGAAGTGTCTATTAAGCATGAAAAAGAAAAGTTTCTAAATACAATAAAAAGTGAAAATTGTTCTTTTTTTTTTTTACTAATTGAATGTTTTCAAATCTTTTATGACAATCTTTTTTATTATTGTTGCAAAGTGTCTTTTCTATTTTCATATTTTGGATCTTATAACAATATTATTGATTATCTCTCCTTTGTATTAAAGTGAAAACTGTAGTTGTCAAAGAATAGTTGCAAATAGCGATGAATTATGATTGTTGTTTTATTTTTGGTTTTGAAAAGGTCCAACATGTTGTGCACGTGATTTGTTTTAAGTTGCAAGACTTCTGAGACCAGGCACTCGCAATAGAGTCTTATGGTTTCGTTTTCGTTATCGTCCTTTGTTGGAAAGCTGCCACAAACAGCCCCTAATCTGTTTGTAGTATGTTATATATCATTCATGTCCCTTCCTTGTGCCTTTTCTTTTTCTCTTCACACATCATTTTCTCAATCATCTTCCAATCCCCTAAATATTTTTTGCAACTCACCTTTGTAAGATCGTAAGATTTTTAGATTTAGATCGAGATCTTCATTATAAAAAAATTAACTTTCAGTTGTGACTAAAAAAGTCACTACTGAAAGTCGACATGTGGTGGCAACTAAAGAGTCGCCACTGAAAGAGGGACATTTGGTGCCGACTTTTGAGAGTTGCCACCAAAAGTCTAATTTTTCAAATTAAAATTTAAAAATTTTTAGACTTTTGGTGGCAACCCCGATAGTTGCCACTGAAAGTCGGATTTTTGGTGGCTACTTTTGTGAGTCGCCACTGAAAACCTAATTGTTTAAATAAAATTTTAAAAACAATTAGACTTTTGGTGACGACTTTGATAGTCGTCACTGAAAATCAGACTTTTGGTGACAACTTTTAATAGTCGCTACCAAAATAACATTGAAGGTGGCCAAAAATCGTTTTTGACACTTCTTTTTAAAATGACTTTCGGTGGCGAATATAGTCGTCACCAAAGGTGACTTTTGGTGGCAACTTTAAGAGTCGCCACCAAAAGTCTAAATTTTTTAATTTTATTTAAAAATAAAATTGACTTTTGGTGGCGATTGTCAAAAGTCGCCATCAAAAAAAAGATGACCAAAAATTATTTTTGACACTTCTTTTTAAAATGACTTTCGATGGTGATTATAGTCGCCAATAAAGATGACTTTTGGTGGCAACTCTGAGAGTCGTCACCAAAAGTCTAAATTTTTTATTTTTATTTAAAAATAAATTGACTTTTGGTGGCGACTTTTGAGAGTCACCACTGAAAGCGGGACTTTTAGTGGTGACTCTCATAGTCATCACCGAAAGTCAATTTTTTATTTATATATAATTATTTTTTATCTCTTAATCTATTAATAATAATATATTTTCTTTTTGTTAAGTTAGATGTTGTTTTATTTTAGTGTTATGATTTTTTTAGCTTAAAATAATTTTAATAGATTATATATATATATATATATATATATATAATATTTTGCCCTTACATAACACAAATAAAGTGGGGGTATAATCGCAAGACACACATGATTGCAAGCAAGGAACCTAAGTTCATATCTCAAGTATGTATATGTTTGGTTTAATTTCAAATAAACTCTAATATTGCACAAAAAAAATCGAGTCACCCCGGGGCAGTCAGTTAGTGGACCGGCTAAGACCTGCACAGGTCAAATAGGTCTCGGGTTGACTTGTCAGACCAATCCGAGTCTAAAAAAATTACTATTGACTTTTGATGGCGACTTTAAAAGTCGCCACTAAAGGTTACTTTTGATGGTGACTAAAGGTTTTTAAGTGGTGACTTTTAAGGAAACCAAAAATCATTTTTTGACACGAAATTTTTTTTAGGGCAAAAAATGACTTTTGGTGGAGACTGAAGTTTCCACTAAAAGGTAACTTTTGGTGACGACTCCTTTAGTCTTCACCAAAAACCTTTTAGCCACGAACTTTCAATAATAACTTAGTCGCCACCAAAGACCTTTTGGTAGCAACTTTTAGATTTTTGGTGACGACTAAAAGTCGCCACCAAAAGTGTTTTCTTTTTGTAGTGCTTGACAGCCTTGAAACATAAGATAGGTCAAGATGTACAGGAATTTTCTCAAATACAACTTAATTAACTTTAAATAGTTGGTAATAAATTTTAAACTAAAAAAAGAAAAACAACACAATAACTTGTTTACAATAGCCACCAAAAGTTTTTTTTGTAGTGCTTGACAGCCCTGAAACATAAGATAGGTCAAGATGTACAGGAATTTTCTCAAATACAACTTAATTAACTTTAAATAGTTGGTAATAAATTTTAAACTAAAGAAAGAAAAATAACACAATAACTTGTTTATAGTCACCACCAAAAGTGTTTTTTTTTTGTAGTGCTTGATAGCCCTGAAACATAAGATAGGACAAGATGTACAAGAATTTTCTCAAATACAACTTAATTAACTTTAAATAGTTGGTAATAAATTTTAAACTAAAAAAAGAAAAACAACACAATAACTTGTTTACAGAATTCTTTATATAACGTAACATTTTTCTTTTATGAACTTGGGAATATATTAGGGGGTACTTTTGGTAGTCATTAAAGGCATAGGAATGGGAAAGACAATGCAATATCTTGTTGCTTGGTATCCCTTTTTCACAATAAAATGGATTTCCAATAGTGTATGGCACCTTTACATGGTACCTATGACTCCTTTGTTTACATTGCAAAACCTATGTAAAGGGATTTCAACGCTAAGAAATTCCCTTTTTTCCCTCCTGAGTGAGAGAGAGAGAGAGTGTGAGAGAGACAATGGTGGTCCTCCAATTCCTCTAGAAGTCGAAGAAAAGAGAGAAAGAAAGAAAGACAGGGAAGAGAAGACAATGAGAGTGTTTTTTTTTATCAGTATATATTGTGAGGGGTAATTTAGTAAAATTATAATAAATTATTTCCTTTTCTTTATTTTAAACTCCATACCAAACATTTTTTTTCTATTTCCTTTTATATTATACCAAACATGATTTTAGCATTCTCATCCCATTCCCATTCACATACTCTATCCTATTGCCTTTCTCATTTCCTTAAGAGTCTTAATATATACCAAATGCACCATAAATTGCAATATTTTTGGGGAATAGGTGGTCCTGAAAACAATAAGAAATACAATCTCACAATACCATCACACTAAAGGAACAACAATACCTAAATACTTAAACATCAACTCAAATCCTACAATTATGATCAAAATTGCTTCATCAAGAAACAAACTTCTTGAAAAGCATCTATAATAGAACTTGGGAGTTCCACTCTTGAATATAAAGATTAGTACTTGCCTTTATCTTCTCTAGCTACCAAAAAAATACAATAGAGTACACAACACATTATAACTACCCGTGATCTAATCTACACATCAAAAACATGTCTGTGAGATATGAAGCCACTTCAACATCACCCAAAGACAATATCCATGTTTTCTTTTGGCTTTCCCCTACTAGCTAAAGTCACATCCCAAAGTAAATCTATATTATCCTACCAATTGGTGACACATGTGTATAATCAGTCCACCAGATAGCACACTTGTCCTTGCCACCATGGACCATCAACAATAATACCTCAAACTCTTCCATCCTCCACTGCAACTCTTTATGGATCATCAACAACTCATGTCATTATTATCATTAGGAGTGGCAACCCCATAGGATGAGGATGAGAATGCCTCCCCGCTCTCCATCTTTGCTATCAATCTCCACCCTCGTCCTCATCCTTGATTCTCATCATGGGGGGAAGTCATCCCCCATCCCCATTCCATGACTTGTAAGACTCCTCAAAAATTTAATATAATTTAATGAAAGTTTGGGTTTCATGACAATCCTAATTAATTAATTTATAGATTCAATATGAATTAGAAGCAACAATCCATACAAATGAACATAAAAGTTTCTTAGCAATAAGTTTAACTACAAAAATATTATACAGCAGTAAATTCTTAGCAAGATCAAGTTTACCTTCGATGAGAGAAAACAATGAGAGGTGAGACAGAGTTTCAAAAGGAGACGACGTCGAGAGACAAGCAGTGAGGGTTGAGGTAAAGGGAGATGATGATGAGAGCGGGGCTAAAAGATGAAAATTGATTGAGGGAGATTCGAGTCGTAGAGGGTCTAAAGGAGATAGCTTGAGTTGTATAGGGATTAAGGGAGATGACAGACGGTGACTGGCTACTAACGAGACATGAGTCGAGAGAGGGCTAGAAAGGCTGAGAGACAGAGATCGACAATGAGTTAGGGTTGTAAAGAGAGATGACGAGTGATGACTGTGCATGGTGACCGAGAGAGAGCAAAGAGACTACTGAAAAGGTTGAGCATTTGCAACAACCGATTGTGAGATGAAACTTGAGGTTGAGCCAATGAGAGTCAAAGACCACAAGATGAGAGTTAAAAGATCATAGTTCAGATTGGATAGGGCATACCATTTTTAGAGATCAGAGTTTGAGAGAGTGGTAGTGGGGGTGCTTGTTGTAATGTTGTTTTAGAAACGCAAACGGTGAGATGAATACCTAAGTATGAGCCATTAAGAGTGAGAGACCACAAGACAAGAGTCGAAAGATCAGAGTTCAGAGTAGATTGGGCACACTATTTTCAAAGATCAAAGTTCGATAGAATGGTACAATTAGGGTTTTATTGGGGGTGCTTGCTATAATGTTATTTTAGAAACACATAGAGAATATGATTGAGGAGAGTAATATGAGATAATGATGGTCGATGGAAGACATAGAGTGTAATATGGGAAACAAAGTTTTCTTTTTTAAATTAAATTAACTTAAATCATTTTAAATAGAAAATTACTAAAATATCCCTAAATAAATACTATACATATTTTATGGGCATTTTAGTAAATTTAGTGAAATTACTAAAATGCTTTCGAGGAAGAGGACCTCAGCATAGTGGACAGTGTGATCCTCATTCTCATCCTTTCCCCCATGTCCCCTTCCCTACAAGGAAAAATTTCTCGAACGCGAGGCCTTCAATGTACGGATCACCAAAAACAAGGATCAATTGCCATCCCTAGTCATCGTGACTAGCCTTGCCACTATCCTCGTTGGTTTTGCCGTTAACAACTTCTTCTTCCGCTCCACCTTGAACAACTATGTGGGAGTAAACAATGGTGAGCCAAAGGAACATTTGAATGGGTTATGGATGAGGGTGATTGTGTAGATCATTAGGGTGGGTGTTGACAATTGAGTTGGGATTGGGAGACAACTGGGTTGGGATTAAGGGGGAGTGCCCCACTCCCTCCTCCAATGATATTCTCTCACTCTTTTTCTCTCTCTAGAATTTGAATTTCATATTTGTCCCTAGATGTAAAATGGGACATTTGGTATGCAGGACTATTAAATCATTTGTAAAAAAATGTTATAAGGGAATGTTATATTTTCACATTTAATTAGTATGCAATTGAAAGAAAAAAGTTCTTGAGAATGTAACATTCTCAAAAACCAAACTTCTTAAAAAAATTTTCATTTTTCATTTCTGTGAAGAGAGGTAGGAATGATAGTTCCCCGTATGGTATTAATATTTTTCTAAAATAAAATTACCACTTTACCTCTGTACCTTATCCTAATTTTTAGACCCTTATCCTTGATTGCTAAATGAACGAGATTGCATAAAAAAACCAATGGTAAGTTTTAAATCGGTCTAAACGAGTCAACTTGTTTAGCCCTCAAACTTATAAACAAGTTTGGGTTTGGGTGGGCTAGCTTGTAACATCCTCACAAACCCTCACCTTAGCAATAAGAAGGTGAAAGTTCATAGAGTTAAAATATGAGAAGAACGCTTACACAGTGTGAAAAGTGGAGAAAAGGCTTGGGTAAATGTTAGGATGAAATTGAAATAGAAAAATTATGATAGAATGTGACCAGCTGACTGCTTGATGCCAACAGTTGACTACCAAAGAGGAAGTAGTCGACCACTAGCATTAGCCAGTTGACTGGCAGGTTCCAGAAACCTAGAAATTCCCAGGCAGTGAGTGAGTAGTTGACTGCTTGGGGTCAACTAGTAGATTGTTAGCCTTTAAATTTATGAAATGTAAAATGACCTTTTTACCCTTGAAAACACTAAAACATGCATGAAACTACTTTTGGGTAGGGAAAGTTAGTTAATTAGGCGGTTTTCACATGATAATAGATAATGAGAGATGCGAGAAGATGATATCAGCAATAACAAAGAGAACAGAAGAAAAAGAGCACCGAGAGAGTTAGAGAACGAACTGGAAAGCTAGACCTGGGTGGGAACCTAAGAGTTTTGGGTTCAAGAAGCTTGAAGTTAAGTAAAGGAACCTAGAATTCATCTTAAAATTTATTCTTCTAAGAAAGTTAATCAAAATATATGTTGATAGTAGGAACCAGAGGAAAGAATTGGCAAAGCTTGCTAATGGAGATGGCTTGGTCCGAAGCTTGTCTAATGTGCCCAAACCACCCAATCTTTTGGGTTTAGCAATTTCTTCTCATTTTAAAGTGTGGATTTTTTTAGTGTTAGAATCACGGCCCCAGAAAAAACCCTTTAAGTTTCTGTCAAGAGATTTAAGGTTTCCTTTAGGAAGAATTAAAGGTTTTATATAGTATTTTGTTAGGCCCATAATTGTGGAATTGATAAGCTCAGTCCTAGCTATTTTGGAAAGGAGGTTTGTTTTTCTCCTTGCAGCCTTGCATTGATATATTTAGTCTAGGATGAAATTAAATCCCTGTACTTATTGATCCTCTCCATTACAGCTGTCGAACTGCCTAAAATTGAATCTGTGGCAATTTTGCAATATAATGACTCTCATGTTGTTCTCAATCATGGAGCATATGTTTCTATCACCTAATTAGACATCCTGACTCAAAAACACTAATACATGATATACAACAAGGGGGTTGTGTAACAAAACTAAAAATTACATAACAATGCAACAAACTAATAAATAATATTAATAAAAAAACATGTAATCAATCAATAGATTTCCAAAAAATGTATTATCCTCATTCATATCTAAATGTTCAGTTCAGTTCTCTCTCGCACTTGATTGCATGCTAAAGTACCCAAAAAACCCTCTAGGATTAGACCTCCACTAAGATATGGTCTAGAAAACCTTCACTAACCAAATTCTTAATGGACTCCATTTAAGTCCTAATCAAGATCATGCCTGACAACCATCTAAACAAGCTATATTCATGCTACTTACTCCACCAATTAGTCATAGCAAGCAAAAACCTCAATTGGAATCATTAAACCAGATAATAAAATCTATATAGTTCTAACCAGAAGCAACATAAAATTTATAAACCAGAGGCATAAATAGATGAACAATAGAATTGAAAAGGACAAGAACTTATCTCATTTTGCTTAGGAATTTAAGATACATTATCCAGTTCACAACATATTGATTATACAAAGGTTTCTAGTTCTCCATGAAATCATAACATAGAAAATAGAAGAGAAAACTATACTACAAAGAGGAGCTATGAAATGGAAGTTAGAAGAATAATACAAATCCAAAAGCAAAAGAAAACTAATGCATTCTAAAATTTATGATGGAATATTCCTTTGAAAATGCCTTATGAAGTTGACTTTGCTTGGTTCCTTTTGGCTTTTTCTGCTGTTCTAATTTTCCTATGTTGAATTCCTCACTTTTTTGCTAATGTGAAGAGGATTCCATAAAAAGGTGACTGCAAAAAAGGTTCTTTTGAGTTGTAGCAAAATGACAAAAGAAATTTGCTTGTTTCATCAAAGTTTGGGGAAGGAGAACAAGTCAGAATGCATGCCAATGTTGGCCCTACATCCAGTACATCCTACTTAGCAAGTAGCAGTGTCCAAGTAAGCAAAATGTGCCATGTCAACATCAACGTCAATGTCCTCACTAGGTCAACGCCATGTCTCTATCTTATCATTCTTGGAATAAAATCATAAATAAAATCTTAACTGAGTAATAATTAATTTAGACCCAAATAATTCCAAAACACAACAAAATTAGAGAGTTCCTATGATGTAAAAAGAGACTAAGTTAAAGGGCTATAGTGATGTAAAGAGACTAAAGAGACTAAGTTAAATGGCTATAGAGATGTAAAAATGCTAGATATCACTTATATCCAAATTTGAGAGGATAACCCAAGTATAAGTCTAGGTCAGATGAGGATTTGATTTTAAGATCGTTTTGGACAAGATTTTGTAGTGATGGGGTGCAGTTTTTGAAAACCAGGCTTTTGATTTCTCTTAATTAATAGAGAGCCCACTAAGTTTAGAGAAGGAAGCAAAGGTTGTCATGTATAGTTCTAATGCTACCAAGGGTAGCCTTGCTAAATAAGAGGATGTCATCCATAAAGAGTAAGTGAGATATGAGGGTAGGGTTGCTTTTAAATTTAAAGGGGATCCAAGATTTTTGGGCAATCTTTTCATTTATAAAGTTAGTTAGAGATTTCATTGCTAAAATAAAAATATATGGGGAGAGTGGATCTCTGTTAGTGAATTGGCAAGTGTACTAGTCATACAAGTAATATAGTAAAAAAATGAGTTAGAGTATTGTTCACTCGAGGACAACTTGCTAACTACCTAAGAAATTTGAATGAATTAATTAGACAAAATTGTTTGGATCGAAGACACTCTAAATTAGAATCGAAAGAGTAAAGTTCAAACTACATAAATTCTTTTTATGAGTTTTGTAAATTGACAATAAACACACATAAGATTGAAGAAATTAATATATTAGAAGGCCTGATCCCTTTTTTTCCATCCTAGGAATCTCAACACATCTCTCATGCACTAACAATTCTATCAAAAACATATGTTAACCATAGGTCACTCTATTTACTTAAAAGAATCATTCTGAATTACAATTAAGATATTTAACATCTACTAAATCCCTTAAGTGAGCTAAGTCTATTCTAAACAACCTAGTTTGGTTAAACGAGATTAATCTTATTAGCTAATAAGTAAAACTCTTAAATTAAGATTAGCGCACTCGCCCTTACTAAACACTATTCTACTCTTACCTTTCTCTCCCAAATTCAATAAAAACAAGAAGTTAAACCATGGAGTGATCAAATTCATAATAAACACCATTGAAATGAATAGAAAGACATATATTAATTGAAGACATATATTAATTGAATTGAAGTTGTAAATACATGAGAGAGAGAGAATTCCTATTCTTAAATCAAGTTCATAATAACTCTAGAACATGGGGTTTAGCTACTCATTAAATAAAAGGAACAGAAAACAGAGATAGAGATGGAAATAGCTATGAATCTAATGACGGATGATGAATCTAAGCTTCTACTCCTTGAGAATTAAGTTTCCTCTTCTATTCTCAGCAAAAACGACGCCCTATGGTCTTCTCCGTATCAGAATGACCTAAGAAAAAAAATCCTCTGTAGCTATTTAAAGCAACTCTGATATGGCAAAGTTTTTATCCCATTGCTACAGCGGCATAACTTCACTGCTATAATGGCAGTCCACAATAAGAAGCACTAATTAAAAATCATGAAACCTTTAGCGGGTCGCTAGATGATGCAGCGGAGAGCAACTGCACTATTTCTTTAGCTGGCATCGCTACAGCGGTACGAGATCACCACTGCAGTGGTGAAAGGTAGTGTATTTCAATGCCTTTAAGCCTCTTCGTTGTAGCTATATAGGTAGTGTATTTCAATGCCTTTAAGCCTCTTCGCTGTAGCTATATAATCTCTTCGCTTCAACTCTAGTTTGCAAACTTCTTTTTTCTTCTTTGGCTTCTTTACTCAATAAAACCATAGCTTCTTTTTTTTCCAATGATCTCTAACATTTAGAGCCTACAATTAACTCACAAAAATAGCACAAATCACTAACAAAAGTTGGAATTTAAAACAAAAGTCCACAAGAAGCTATTAAAGCTTAAGACTTAGTTAAAAGGACATAAAAGATTCAGATTAAGCGTACTCTAGCAAGTTAGGGGTTAAATCCTTAAATAAATAACACCAAATAAGTGTTAAATTGAGAACTTAACAATCTCTCAGTCTATTGCCTCTGGAAGGGGATAAAGGTTTATGATTTTTTATCATTCATGGGAGATTTTAAAAGGTTTAACTGAACTTACCTGCAAAATCTTTAGTTATTGGGCACGTGGTTTATCGTTGTAGAGCTCCTATCAAAAGGGTCCCCGTCCCACTATGGTAAAGTGCTTGGTTTGATGAATATTTTTAGTCTTAGTGGAGTTGCGGTCCCATGTATTCATATATCTTGTTAAATAGTAAATATCAATATGTACTATTCATTTAATCATTTATCTTGTTAAATAGTAGAGTTGCAGTCCCATGTATTCAAAGTTCTTTATGTACATAAATTAGAACGTGTGGCACATATGAAACTTGTAACTTGAGCTAGTTGATGTTATAATTTTGTGCTATAATATCTTGAAAGATACGGAAAGTTTATGGTATATTTGGTATAGTTAGGTAATATGTAAAAACAAGAATATAAAAATAAGAACTTGAAAAGTTTCAGAATACTAATAATTATTTTATAAAAAAATTGTGCAAATGGCCAACGCGGCGGCCGACTGTGAAGAAATCTTTCCGGGTTCTCAACCTATGGTGAATCAATGTGGATGTGCACGATAGTGAAGAAGCTTCAGGGTGTGTTCTCATATTTTTGAATAAAATCTTATGGGTTTCTCATGTTTAATTGGTTCAACAACTGGTTTAACTACTTTTTTAAAATTACAAAAACACCCTTATCACGTCACTGGATATCTTATTACCTTCATGGCTTATTAGTGTACTATGATTTATCGTAAAAATTGAAAAATTAATTATTACAATTATCAAGGGAGAAATCATGATGGTGTGCGGTTTAGGAGCAAGAAGAACAAAATAATAGTGTTATTGAAATAGACGTCATTCAAGAGATGGCTGCTATTTTGGTTTTAAAAAAAGTAACCAGTGAAAGGGTGGAGTAAAATAGGCACAAATTTCTCATGTCTACATATACGCACGCACGTTTTCTTTCTTTCCTTTATAATAAATATACATATAATACCCAATGAGCGTTTAAAATGTGAACGTAAGAGGCTTATAGACCTTAGCCAAGTACTATAAATAGGGCATTAAACATCAAACCGACACTCACCCAGCCATCTATCTCCTTGTAGATCTTGCTGCTTCTAATTTTGCATGCTATGGAATCTGACTTTAGCCTCTTGTTGGCGAACCATGCACGCTTTTGGTATGCTTTTCTTCTCATGCTAGTTAGCGTTACGTCGTCCCTCATCATCAAGTCCCTAAAAAAACACAACACTGAGGAACATGCGAAACCAAAGCTCCCTCCTGGTCCTAAACCATGGCCTATTGTCGGAAACCTTCCCGAAATGCTCGCAAGCAGGCCAGCGTTCAAGTGGATACACAAATTGATGACTGACATGGACACTGACATCGCATGCATACGTTTAGGTAATTAATCTCTTTCCCTTTTTCTCTGCCTATTGCAAGTTTGCAACTTTTGTCTTTCTGGTTAGGAGAATGCTACTCCAACCAACCAGTAAGCCAAGGGTGTCTAAGATAATTAACGTTGAACTTTAATTTTAATTTAAATTAAAATATGATATCATAAATATAACAAATTTTGAACTTTAATTATGCAAATATTGAGATATACTTCAACTTGATATAATATTTAGAGAAATTACACACACTATGTTTCAAGTTTTTGAAATTATTAATGATTTAGTCTCAGAAAAAAATATTTTTCTTTTTTTGCTTTTATTTTTTGCTTAAATTCATAATGTGAGAGTGGAAGAAAAATATGTCTATAAGAAATGGAATTCATGAACTATTATTATAAAACATAAAATATTATTATTTTATGTAAAATAATTTTAAATGATGAAAGTTGAACAATGTTAGCAAACAAAATTAAAAATTTCATATAATGTTAAAAATAATAATTAAATATTTAAAAATAAATTACTTTTGAATTTAATTTTACCATTTATTTATTTAATTGTAAAGGATTATAATTATGTATGAAATATAAGATTTGTGTGCTAAACTATTTTAGGTTATATTTTTTAAAATATATATTTTTATTGTGAAATTAACATGTGAACTATTTATTTTATTTGCTTTAATATTTATTTGTGAGCATATATAGATATGCATATTTTATTTATTTTTTCGATTCAACAATTTACCTAGTGATCCTGATAATTGGACCAGTGACCGGTCTTTCTCCTTGAACCAATGGTCAAGCCAATTCTTAAAACTATGCTTTAAACCCTAAAAAAAAAGTCTCTCAATTTAATTTATAAAAAATTACTGTCTACTAAAGCTGTTTTGGCTAGCAAAATAAGCTAATTTATAGCTTATTGACTAGCTTATAATCTTGTTAGAAGTGTTTGGTAAACGAGTTTATTTCAGTAGCTTATAGCTTATTATGATATGCTACTTTGAGTAGCTTATAACTTATAGTTTATAACTTCTGTACTTTTCTTCTTATTTTACCCTTATCATTTTATCAAGATACCCATTATACCCTTATCTCATATACATTATATATATATATATAATCTAATAAAAATATATATTTAATTAATTTCACATATATAATAATTTAAATTAATTTAATTTAAAACAAAAAAATATATTTATAATAATATATATATAATATAATAAAAATATATATTTAATGAATTATATATATATATATAATAATTTAAATTAATATAATAAAATATATAAATATATTTAATTGATTATATATGTAATAGTTTAAATTATTTTAATTAAAAAATAAAAAAATGTTTATTTATATTATTTTGAGATTATAAAATATATGCTCTTTCATGTCATTTTACATTTTTCAACTAGTTTAATAACTATTTTTACTAAATACTTCTAATTCAATAAGCTAGTTTATAAACTTTTAACTATCAAATATAAGCTAAAAATTAACTTATAAGTTTTTATAAATTGATTTTACCAAACACACCGTAAATGTGACCCTCATAAGTCATAAAGCTTCTCATAGTCCTCCGAATATTTTCCCTCAATCAAAATAGTTTTTCTGTTTAGAAAAAATGGAATCCCACGGGACCATCCACATATATAGGATAATCGTCTTCTATAGTCCAAATGACACTATTTCTATATACATCGCCCTGAAATGCACTTGAGAGGAACCATTTTCATTAAAGAAAAATTTTTAAAGGATTAAATTAAGATGTTTTAGCTTTGGAGAACCAAATTAAAGAAAATTAATGAGAGATCTTTCAAAACTAAAAAGTTAATGTACTCTCTAATTTTCTCAAATGTTATCCTTTACGTCTAGGTAATGTTCATGTGGTGCCTGTGACCTGCCCCGTTATTGGGTGCGAGTTTTTAAAGAAGCAGGATGCCATTTTTGCTACAAGACCCCTTAGCATGTCCTCCGACCTCATCTCAAGTGGATATTTGACGACCATTCTTGTGCCCCATGGCCAACAATGGAAGAAGATGAAGAAAATTATTAGCAATGAATTGATTTCCCCCCTTAGACTTGAGTGGCTTCATGATAAGAGAATTGAAGAAGCTGATAACCTTGTCAGGTATGTGTATGGGCTATGTAATGATAATGATGGCCTTGTGAATGTGAGGGTTGCTGCACAACAATACTGTGGAAATGTGGTTAGGAAAATGATTTTCAATAAGAGGTATTTCGCAGAGGGGGGAAAGGATGGAGGCCCGGGATTAGAAGAAGAAGAGCATGTAGAGTCTATCTTCACACTTCTTTTCTACGTATTTGCATTTTGTGTTTCTGATTTTATGCCATGCTTGAGAGGGCTTGATTTAGATGGGCATGAGAAAAAGTTGAAGAAGGCTCTTGGGATAATGAGAAAATATCATGATCCCATTATTGAAGACAGAATTCAACAATGGAAGCATGGAAGAAAGGAAGACATGGAGGACTTACTTGATGTTCTCATTACGCTCAAAGATGCCAATAACAACCAATTACTGACATCAGAGGAAATCAAAGCTTTAATCAGAGTAATTAACATAAACTCTTCTTCTCTGTCCATTTATCCCTCTTCTATTCATTCATATACATTGAACTCAAAACTTCTTTTGGCCCATTCTCATTAATTGGAGAGAACATATTCTTTTTGGATCCATCTATATTATTAATGAAAAATGTTTGCTAATTAATTCAAAGCTTGGTTAATTTTATACCACTAGGAGTGGCTCAAATGGTAATTTAGCAAATTTTAGCCTCTACAATATTTTATCTGATTAATTAGCAATCCCAAAAAACCATTACAGATAGTATAAAAATTGTTGCTTATACCTCTCATGCATGCCATATCAGAACTACATCATAGTAATAATATATATATATATATATATATATATTCTTCTATATATCCATTTCTCTCTTCTATTTTCTTTGTCCATTATTTCTTTCTTGCTTTGAACGTATATAGATTGCAAACAAGAATCTCTTCCGCCCATCGTTGGTAGTTAGAGAGAACATATATAATTTCATATTATATAACTGAATAAATGACAAAAGGTTTCTAAACTTGGTCATAGGTACGTTTTTCTTCTTTCAGCTTGGGCATCAGTGTGGGTACAATATGATTGATAACTCCAATGTACACATATTTGTTTCCTTGTTTTTACAGGATTTGATGATTGCAACAGTGGATAATCCATCTAATGCAGTTGAATGGGCAATTGCAGAAATGATAAATCAACCTGAATTGTTGAAAAGGGCCACAGAAGAACTAGATAATGTAGTTGGAAGAGATAGGCTAGTGCAAGAATCAGATCTATGCAAGCTCAATTATGTGAAGGCTTGTGCTAGAGAAGCCTTTCGCCTTCACCCAGTTGCACCGTTTATTCCTCCCCACATGTGCATGGCTGACACAGTGGTGGCCAACTACTTCATCCCCAAAGGGAGTCACGTGTTAATAAGTCGAAGAGCACTCGGTCGAAACCCCAAAGTATGGGATGAACCTAACAAATTCAAACCAGAACGCCACCTTAAAAAGAGTAACTGTAGCTCTGGTGAATTGGATGTCACTTTGAATTTGACAGAACCGAATTTGAAGTTCATGAGTTTCAGTGTGGGAAGGCGTGGATGTCCAGGAGTTGTGCTTGGAACATCAATGACCCTAATGCTCTTTGCTAGAATGCTCCATTGTTTCACTTGGAGTTTGCCACCAAATGTGTCCAACATTGACCTTGCTGAGTCTAAGGATGCTATCTTTCTTGCTACACCCCTTTTAGCAACTGCAAAGCCAAGACTACCAGCCAAAGTGTTCCTCAGTGCTTTGTACTAAGTAATATGTACGAGTAGAATGTGTGTATTGAAATTTAAAGTTTAGGGTTTAGTGTTTATTGTAGAAGGTTTTATTAGCTTGTCAAAAAATAATGTGTTGTAAGCGTTGAAATAAGATATTTGAACAAAATAAATTTAATATTTAATAAAAATCGTCAAAAAGTTGCTTTGAAAAGTAGAATTTGTAGATTCGGCAAAAAAAACAAAAAACAAAGAGTTGATTGATTGGATTGATGTTTAGTAATAATTTTTAAAGTACTTTAAACATATAAAATAGATATATTTTAAACTAGAACCATCTTTCTATATTTTGTGCTTATAAATAACTCCTGGAGCGTTTTCTTATCCTTAATTAACAATAATTATTTGATATGAAAAGAAAAAAAACTTATAAATTAAAGTAATATATTTTCCTAGTAGAAATTCACACTACAAAAATGTAATCAAATAGCAATTACCACAATAATCAGAATTAATTGAAATTTAGTCAGAGATTTAAACTTGCTGTTGACTTTCTACTGAATTGAAGCAATTGAAGATTTGATAGCTGCAAAAAAAATTTACGACTAATCACCTAATGATTTTAAAAAGCTTCTGATAGCAACTAAGGTAATTAAATTCTTGAATTAACTCTTAATTTTTTATGAGTTTTTGATCCTAGGTCTTTAAATCGAGTTATTTTGTTCCTAACTTTGAAACTAAGGTTAAACTCGATTAAAATCTTTTAAAATTGTCGAGTTTGACTAAATCAATATCGATCGAGTTTGAACAGTGACCTCAATTTAAACCCTTATAACTTATTCATTTAAATTTCATTTTAGACAAATGACATACCGTTACAAAGATATCTGAATTTAGTTTCAAATGAAACAAATTTTGTTAAAAAAAAATTTTTGTGGTTTAAGAGATATGATCAAAAGAGTGACCAAAGGTAAAAAATAGTTAACTTTACAGTTTTTAATTTTATTTTAAACAATTATAATTTTCTCATTTGAACTTCATCTTAAGTAAATGATATATCGTTATAAAAATCTTTGAGTCTAGTTTTAATTGATATAAGTTTTATTGAAATTTTTTTTTACTGTTTAGAAGATATTATCAAAAAAAGACCAAAGGTCAAAAGTAATAAACTTTTGGGTGTTACCAGTCAACTTGTAATTTTCAAGTTTAATTTAAATATTCATAACTATCATTTAAACTATATTTTAAATAAATTTAACTTTACTTGTACAAGAACTGAAATACTAATTGATCATTTATGACTCATAATGTCTAGTTTTATAGGCTTTTTTATATATTCATATACTGAATTAGTGGTTGTTCTCAATTATTTCTTTTTTAAGAAGAATGAATATGTTGATAACTAATAGATATAACATATTGTAACTAGCTTATAGTTATTCTTATGTTAGTTTAAGTATTTTTAATAATTTATGACTATATATATATTATAATATTAGAAATATATATATATATATATATATTGAAAGAAGAATATATGTAAATTCTTACTAGTTTACTATCTCCCCTCTCCGAGTTGAGGTAGCAATGGATAATCACTCGAAAATATTGTACTCCTTCTCTACAGAGGCACATTTCCGACTGACACTCAATAGTTATTATAATTAACTTTTTGTTTTACGAACTTAAGAGAGGTTTGAGCAATGGTTGCTATAGCTCCTTCTTTTAATATTTTATATTTTAAATATGGTGGGAAGGAAATATAATTTGAAATAATTATGTATTAGTTTGTTAAATGTTTGAATGACATACTCAAAGAAAACACGAGAGTAAATTAAATGAAATAATTATGTATTAATTTGTTAAGTGTTCAGATTACATTACATTTCACATTATATACTAAATAGTCTTTTTGGTCTTCATATCCTCTTCTTTTCAGTCTTGTTAATTACAAAAGAAATGATAAGGGATTAGAAAATAATGTACAGATATTCGGATAATTAAAAAAAATGGAACAAGTTATAGTACTGCAAGATAAAATTACCTCTATTGCCTGTTCTTCCAAATTTCTTATCTACAAACAACATAAACGATAACAGAAGGAAAAATAAATAAATAAAAGCAGTCGAACAATCTTAAAAATCAAGAAAAAAAAGAAGAGAAAAGGAAGAAAACAAGAATAGAGTAAGGACATAAGAAAAATAGTTGACAAACTTCTTTCAAAAACCCGTTAATCAAAAATGAGAACAAAAATAGACAGAAACAATAATATAAATATAGATAAGAAAAATTCAAATATAGATAGGAAAAGGAATAAAGAAAAAAAAATGATAGAAGAGAAAAGGGCAAAAACAGGAGAAGATAATGATTGTAAACGAGAGGAAAGAACCAGAAAAGGAGAAAAAAAAGTTAGAATAAAAAATTGACACGACTTTTTATAGTTTTTTATGTTGTCGACGTGCTACACTCAACTCGCAATTTTCATTCAATTTTTTCACTGCCACACTAAATCTTTGACTTTTTGGCCGCCCCCATTCCCCTTTTTTTTTTTTAATTCTTGAGGCATTCTTTTTATTTTATTTTCAAAACTATTTTTTTTAATTTTTGAAGCATTCTTTTTATTTTATTTTTAGAATTATTATATTTTATTATGTAAATAAATGTTTCACACATGTATTGCACCTGTCAAAGTCAATACATAATATGACTTATATTGTTATTGACAAATATGACACTTATGTCCCACTTCTAACAAGTGAAATATGTGCAGGCACAAATAAAAATTATAATTAATAAATAAATTAAATAAAGTTAAAACTTAAAATATATTTTATAATTCACTCATACCATAGCATAGCAACAGCCTACGCCACACTGTGAGTCCAGTTGCAGCGTAAGTAAACAAAACAATAAAGAAGTTGGACCTCCGGCCCCACGCCACCCTATCAGTGCTTTTCACACCAATTATATGTGTGTTAAAATATTTTTAGAATTTTAAAACCAAAAATATTTTTAAATTTTTATACAGATGTTTCATTCAATAAAATAGTTTAAATTGTAAAATCATTTCATTATTTAAATGGTTGCTCAAGTTGCTTGAGTTTGTAGATTTGAGTTTTTTTTTTTGTTTTTGGCCCTACTTAATTCTTTATAATTCTTAGATAATTATAGACCCTATAATTTGAATAGAGTCTACAACCATCCAAAAGATATAAAAAGTTAAGGAGAAATCTTTAATCTCAAGTTGATATCAACTGGACCATTGCTTGAGGTGGTCAATTTTACTTTTAAAAAATAAAATTGCCTACCAAATATCAATTGCTTGAGTTGGTGAAATTTTCATTAAAAAAAAATTATAGCCTCTCACTTTCTTTTACCTTCGCGCGTATGTATGTATATTCATTATATATAAATATATAAACAATATGTTTTGAAAAATTAAATATAAATATAAATATATATTAAATAGCATATATTTAATATATAATATATGAACATATACATAATAATAATAATAATAATAATAATTATATACCTTATATATATGTGGGGCATATCCAGTGAGAAGAATGGCTTATGATGAGGGAAAAAAAAGAACAACTCACGGCCATTAAATTTGATCTACTAGCCAAAATTAAAACACTTATTAAACATTAAACTACACCCTATATTATTGTAAAACACAACTTCCTACTAACGTACAACATTTTAAATTTAGCATCCTGCTAATGTGCTACACTTTATTATTTAATTATGACTAAAAAAATTCTAATCTCATAATCAAATCTAATAGCCAAAATTAAACCCTGTCTTTAAATATTAAATTGCATCCTATATCATTGAATAATATGACTTCTAACTAATGCATCACACTTTATTATTTAAATAATAGAGTAGATTACTGTTTAATCTTTAAAAGATTATAATTTTTTCAATTTGATGTTTGAAAATCAAGTATTTTTTCATTCATTTTAGTCCCTCCCATTATAAATTTATTTATGTTAGTAATTCTCCTTAACAATTTTGTTGTACATGATGAGTTACAAATAGTTTATATGGCCTAAAGAAATGATCTTAAATAAAGTAATGTTTTAGGCGTATATGGTTACATTATATTTTAAGTGGTTTGGGTCAAATATGTAGAGCAAGGGCTCCATTATTATTGTTAACACAGGACAGAGAGTATAATCTTCGTCCATATTCCCACAAAAAAGGGTCTCCAATCATGGGTCCTTGAATGGGTAGTCCCTACAGGATCTCCAAATTTAGGGATAAATTGTCATCCCTATTCTAACATATTTTTAGTAGAGTCTAGAACAATACTTTTAAAATCAAGTCAATCAATGAATCAATAAAAATATTTTGATTTATAATTTGCCAAAACTCCGTTTTGGTCCTTTATAATTTTTTTTTAATTTAGTGCCTCTCAAATTGTCATTTTCAATTTGATTCTTCGCATATTTTAATTCTTAATTTGGTTCCTTATATAGGTTTCCCTTTTTTCAATTTAGTCTCCCATAGTTTTTATTCTCAATTTGGTTCCTCATAAATTCATACATTCTAATTTAATATCTCAAAAATCTTTACAGTCTTGTAAAGACAGGATATCTTCGTGCTGCCATAACTTTTCCTCAATCGTAGATTCTTATAAAAGGATATTTATATCTTGTGCAGGTAGTCATTAGAACAATATGAATATAATGGATAATGGACAGAAACTAATAGCATTGGTTTTAACTTTGTTGTGAACATGGATACTTTTTGTTGTGCAAATCTACCTCTATTGTGAAGATATTTATATCTTTAAAAGATTACGATTTTTTCAATTTGATGTTTGAAAGATCAAATTTTTTTTCATTCATTTTAGTCCCTCCCAATTGCTTATAAGCAAAACTTCACTATTACCTAAGTTTATTATAGAAAGCCCTATTTATCATTCAATAAAGCCTCAATTATACTGTCACATTGCATATCAATATGAAAACATGTTTCCATGAAGGTGTTTAATACACACAAGAAAAATACATTGATCATGGTCACTTGAAATACACAAATTTTACATCAGGCTTTGGGATGCTTGCATGTCATCCTGAGGGATGCTCATTATTGATAGTTTGGCTGCTTCTTGAGCATCTCTTTTGACTTAGGAAAAATTATAGAAGTAATGCGCCATCGCCGTCTGGTTGTTATACTCATCAAGATATCTCTGAACTACAACTTCCATTATGGCATCATCCTTTAAATCCAGCTTTCGGAACTTCAATAGTACATAATTTATAGGGGCACCAGTACCATCCAGTACCATGTTTTAGAAACTTCTAGTTTGGTTGACAATTGCATCTAACCACTGCTATGTTTTCGAAACTTTAGGTTGGTTAACAGCTACATTTGACCATGAATCAAATCTTTCAACTAGCCTAGAGTAGCACCGTTCGTTCCTAGCTCGCAGGCTAGGCTTTTTTAAAAAAAATTTATATTTAAATAATATAATATTAAAATTTATCGTATTTTCTTATTTTATGGTGTCTGACAACTGCTCCTCCAAAGCAATTTGTGCCTTGTCAAATTCTTTTGAAGCCTTCATCCCAGCACCATGAACTCTTTGTTCATGTTCTTCTCGAACAAATCGTAATTCCTACATGAATTCATTGAGGGCTCCATCTAAATAAAGGAACCACTATTGCAACGCTTCATCAAGATCTTGTTTTATAGATAACACTTCTGCCTTTGCTTTCTCCCAACCTTCAAAGGAAGCTTTTATCACATACTGGCAAAAGGATACTCTAGGAGTTCTGAACGTCCCAAGGGGAGTAGGAAGTATAAATAATGTAATACCCGTCAAATTTGGATATACATTTGGGGGTATTTCGGTATTTATAATGTTATTTTTATATATTCCGTAATTTGTTTGTTCTGTGTGAATAATAATTATGGAATTGATGTTAAATGTGGATTTGGCGTAAAAGTAAATGACATTTTATGTAAGAAAATATTCTCAGGGATTAAAATAAAAGGACTAAAGTGAAAAGAAACTTAAAGATTTAAAGAGAAAGGATATTTTTTCCTTTAAATTTCTAATAGTAACTAATAATTTAACCGTCCTCGTTTTGCACGTGGATGCACAATGAACTGAATTATTAAAGTGCATATTAAATTAAATTATTTTAAAGAAAATGTCATTTTCATAAAATAGTAATTTGAATATTTTCTTAGTGTATAGTATTAAATAGTACTCTTGACTTTTCCTAGGCCCTTCCATTTCACTTCTAAACTCACACCTTCAATTTTTATTATTTTCTCTCCTCAAATTTTTCTTGCTTCAACACTAGGTCTCTAAGATTTTAGGCATTTCCTTTTCGGCTTAGATTTGAGGTGAGGAAACTATGCTCTTTTAATTTCTTGCAATTCTTTAGAAGTTAAATTCTTAGTATGCTCTGTGGTGGCGGCTTTAGCTGATTCTCTACATCAAAAAAGAGTTATCGTCGATTTCTTGTAAATTATTTTGTTTTGCCAAAATAGAGTATAAAACTGTAAAAAATGCATGTTTATGAAAGATCTAGCTAAGGAAAGACTTGCTATTTAAGAGTTTCCATTGTGACCCACATCTCTTTCTTGAAAGCTTTCCTGGTGTACTATTTTACAGCTTATGTTCTATATTTTTGTATGAATAGTATCCTTATATATGAACAGTAATCACACATATAAATAGTATCCATAAGTATGAATAGTAATTATATGTATAAATAGTGACTGTACATATGTATGTACTTATGAATAGAAATCATATGTATAAATAGTACTTATACATATCCTTGAATAGTACACACACTTATAAAACAATCCTAAATTTCATTTCTCTAATCTTTTATGAAACTCCCTATAGCAGAATCTGAAATCCAATCACGTGCTCTTCTCTGTAACAATCCAGAAAGATAATTCTTGTACGGAATCTAGAAAATTATCCTCTATCATCTTACACAACTTCTAGTGAAGATTAAGGTAAATTTGAACAAATATCGAGGTGAGTGGTTGACCTTGCTAAATAATTTTTTATTAAATTCAAGTATAATATAAGTCTCATTCACATAGTAATTACAAGTAGATTTATTAAATTCCCTAGTTAGTGATTTCAACTAAATATTGGAATTTAATTTACAATTGTCTTAATGAATTAAGAAATCATTGTTTTTGCATACTATGCTTGAAAATTGAGTAAGATATTGATTGCACTGATTTGAACCAGTTGTTTGTATTATTGTAATACAATCAATTTAATTTTTTCGTTTAACTGTTGAAATTTATTTCACGAATATTGAATTTGTAAATTTGAGTGAAAAATGTGTGTGATGTTATATTGTGATATGATGGCACTTTGATATGTGATTCCAGGCTGTATGCTAACAATGTGTGGTGCTAGATCGTACAGGTACTATCATGAAAATCATAGGGACTAAAGTGAAATTTTGAGATTTTATTGAGGTGTAGCAAAATGTCTATAAAAGGGTGGAAATAGAATGAAAAAATTATAGGAAACCTTGAGGTGAAATAAGAAATTAAAAAGGATTCTTAAATCATTAGATATTAATTTTTGTATATAATAAATGGTCATAATTAAATCATTAAGTAGAAAAAAATAAAAGAAGAAAATTAATAAAATAATAAATATATATGTATATACGGCTTATCCTTTAATATAATCTCATAAAATATATTTATATTTGGGTAATAGTAATAATAAAAATTAATATAACTAAACTAATTGATAAAACATCAATAAAACAAATACCCATTAACAAAGCTACCAAAAGAGTTGTTTTCCCTTCCATCGAAACTAATTAAAACCTAACTCAAGTCCTTCATGTAGCGTCCCCCTATGATGAAGAAAAAGGTTATAGATACTACAACAACAACAAAGCCTTATCCCACTAAGTGGGGTCGGCTACATGGATCATACGACGAGCTCTATCAATGGCCAACTCTTTAAGTATTTTATTCACCAGAAAATTTCATTTAATAACTTTTCTAAGTGTCCTTTTTGGTTTTTTTTTTTGACTTTTTTTTACAAGACTCCACACCATATGCTTAACCTCATTATAGTCGCCTTCATCTGTCTTCTTTGAACATGTCCAAACCACCTTAAATGATTTTCTACCATTTTCTCCTCAATAAGTGTCACTTCAACTCTACTTCGTATACAATCATTACAGATCCTATCTCGTCTTGTATGACTACACATCCACCTTAACATCATTATCTCTGCTACCCCAATTTATTGTTCTTGTTATCCTTTCACCACCTAACACTCACTCCTATATAATATTGCCAGTCTTATAGTAGTACGATAAAACTTCCCTTTGAGCTTCTCAGATACTTTTCGGTCACAAACTATTCCTGATGGCTTTCTTAATTTCAACCACTCAACTTGTATCCTATGTGTAACAACTCCATTAATTTCACCATTATATTGTATAAACGATCTTAGATACCTGAACTTTGACAATTGTGTTATAACCTAGTCTCCAATTTTAACCTCTAACTCATTTCTAGATTGCCGCTTGTAAAACTTGCAATGTATATATTCTGTCTTACTCCTACTTAGACAGAAGCCCTCTGATTCCAAAGTACATCTTCATAACTCATGTTTAGAGTTAATCTCTTCCCTTGACTCCGTTATGAGGACTATATCATTTGCAAAAAAGCATACATTTGGAGATTTCTTCTTGAATGTGTTCTATCAGAACGTTTAAAACCATATCAAACAAATAAAGGCTCAAAGATGATCCCTGATGTAGGCCAATCTTAATAGGAAAGCCTCTTGTCTCCTCTCCAGATATTCTCACACTAGTTGTTGCCCTCTCATACGTATCTTTTATAGTTCTAATATACATAACACGGACACCTTTCTTTTCTATGGCTTTCCATAGCACTTCTCTTGGTACTCGTTCATAAAAGCTATATGCAAGTCTTTTTGTTTACTCTGAAACTTTTTCATCAAACCTCTTAGTAGATAAATAGCTTCCATAGTAGACCAATCTGGCATTCCAAATTGATTCTAAGAAATACCCATCTCAATTCTTAATCTACGTTTGACGACTCTTTCCCATAATTTCATAGTACGACTCATAAGCTTAATCCATTGGTAGTTTACGCAGTTCTGGATATCCCCTTTATTTTTGTATATTGGCACTAAAGTGCTTCTTCTCTATTTCTCAGGTATTTTCTTAGACCTTAAAATTTCATTAAATAGTTAACTGGCCAAATAGTTCCCTCCTCCCCTAAACACTTTCATTCTTGGATAGGAATACCATCGAGACCAATGACTTTACTATTATCCATCTTCTAAGAGCTTCCTTGACCTCGCCAACCATAATCCTGTGATAATAAGTCAAATTTTGATCACCTTCTTGGGTTATTAAATCATCTATATCATTAGTTGACCCTGCTCTGTCGTTAAAAAGCTTGTAAAAGTAACCCTCCCATCTGTTTTTAATATCTCTATCTATAACCAAAAATTTTCCTTCTTCATTCTTAACACATCTTACTTGATCCAAATCTCTTGATTTCCTTTCTCTATTCTTCACAATTTTATAAAACTTTCGTTCCTTATTTTTTGTTCCTAAGTCCTTGTAAAACTCTTCAAACGTTTTAGATCGAGTTACACTTACTATTTTTTAGTTTCTTTATTAGCTTTCCGACACCCTTCCCAATTTTCCACGTTATTAAAAAAATGTATAACTTTAAAGTATTCTCTTTTATTTTTGACTTTCTTTTGAACGCTCTCATTTCACCGCCAAGATTTCTTATCTCTTCATCCCCAACTTTTTAATTCTCCTAAGAGTGCTTTAGAAACCTTTCTAACCTTCTGGGTCATTTCATCCCACATGATATTAACATTTTCTTGTGACTCCCAAGCTCTTTCCTTCAACAGTTTCTTCTTGAAAGACTGTTGTTTCTCCCCCTTTAGACGCCACCATTTGATCCTAGGGTTTATCACTTGTCAATATTTTAGTTTTCGACCTTTAATAACCACGTTAAGTACCAAAATCCTATGATGAGTAGCCATAGGTTCCCCAAGGATCACTTTACAATTTTTACAAATTTTTCTATCTAGATTCCTTACAAAAAAAAAAGTCAATATGTGACCCTAAAACTCTATTCTTATATGTGATTAAATACTCATCGTGCTTCTTAAAGCAAGTGTTAACAATCCTAAAATTGTAAGCTATTGAAAAATCAAGTATAGAATGTCCTTCCTAATTAAGCTCTGCCCTCACAAATTGTCCTGCTTCTTTCCCTACGTGTCCATTAAGGTCCCCCCTCCTCGGATGAAAATTTTCTCTTCTAGAGGTATACCTTTGAGCAACTCCTCCAAATCTTCCCAAAACTTTTCCTTAAGATGTGTATCCATTCCTACTTGGAGTGCATAGGCACTTATGATATAGATAGTATCCCTTACCATAATTATTCTTAAAGATAGGATCATGTCTCCAATCCTTTTTACCTCTACCATATTCGGTGTTCATTCCTTATCAACCATAATACCTTGTCCATTCCTTATCAACCATAATACCTACTCCATTCTTTTTCCTTACTTTCCCCGTGTCCAAAACTTAAATCTTGAACTGTTAAACTTCTTAGCATTTTCTCCAACCCATTTAATCTCTTGAAGGCACAAGATGTTAATTTTCCTCCGCTTCATGGTATCCACTACCTCCATGGATTTTCCTGTCATAGTCCTAATATTCCACTTACCAGTCTTGATCTTACTTTCTTGGACTAGCTTTTTTACCCTCATCTGTCCAGGAACATGCTCATGTAACACCACATCTGATCGTCGATACAGCGACTCTAGCTTATTTGATAATGTACTCAAGCCATACAGTGCATTGTTTCTAGGCAAAGACCTAGTATTAATGGACCCTTGCTCATTTAACACTACACTAGGGTGTTGATGCAGCAACTCTCGCTCACTTGACATTGTACTCGAGCCATACAGTGCATTGCTTATGGGAAATGTCCTAGCATTAGCACAATATCATCGTTGATCCATATTCATGAGAGTTTCGATAGAGTTTTATGTTGGCTATTGAGGACCTAACATAACTATCCTTCTTTACGCAAGCTTGGGACCGACTATGAAACATAGGCAGAGTTTTTAAGAAAAAGGATATATATATATATATATATATATATAAGAATAGACAAATAAAATGAGTTAGAATCAATTTAAAACAATTTGAAAGATTCCTATCTACCCTAGTCATTTTCTCTATCTCTCTCTCTTCTGAATATACTAAACCATTGATCCATACTAAGGTTTCAATACCACTCGTGCACATCTCCAACTAGCAACCATACGTCCAAACTCTAAATTCCTTGGATGGCCACCTCTTGGAATCAAGCAAATGAATGCCTTAGCCACTTAAAGGTAAGATTTCAGGTAATTAAATTTCAAATTTTCAAGATACATACAATAAGAACATCCTTAACTGCCACTTTCTTAAACTTATCTTGAAAATCTTATAGCTAAATTCTGAATCCACAATCGTTCTCTTCTCCGAATTCACTTAGACTTTGTGTCTATGGTACCATAAAAACTCCAAGTGAGTAAACCAATTCTTCTTTAATATTATCTTAAGTGTTAAAGTAATAGGATAATAAGATAGGTAATGATCATAGTGGAAAAAAGGGAATCCGATTAAGGGATTCGAGTTTAAGAGTTTCGTGTAATTTAAATAATGATAAAATTGAAAACGGGAAATGTTAAGGAAAAGGAGATTGTTGATCAAAAAAAATGATTGATTGTGATTTGAGATACCTTATGGTTATCCGGTGAAAATTGATATGATGATTACATTGATGATTATTGATAAATATATTAACGAATGTATTGATGATTTATTTCGATGATTGTTTGAAATTGGTTGAAACTTGATTGTGTTTGGGTGGGATAGTACCCTCTCTCATGTCAAACGAAAAATTCAGGTGATAGGATGACTTGACTTCTAAAAGTAGAGACAACAATTCCCTCAGTACAAAACTAAGCCCAGACTTAATCCATGAAGCGCCCTAACTGTTGAGGATGAGGTTGGGTGTCATGGTGGGTTTTGATGAGATTGATAAGACTGGTTGAGCCGGCCTATGGGCACTCTTGGGTATTTTTCCATTGACAAGTACTAATTCCATTTATTTGAATTGTTTGATTGAATTGCAAAATCTCTAGTATGTATCTTTTCTTGTAATATGTGATTTATACCTATGCTTTTATTTTATTGCCTTTGCATAGCAGATTTTATTAGGGTGGGAATTGGCTTGCTTACTGAGATATTTATCTCATACTTATTGATTTAATTTTTTTTAGATCAAGTAGTGAAAGAGGAGTATCTGCAAGAGAGCTAGAGTTGTCGTTGGACTTTTCCATTGTTGGGTGGGTCCCAAGTTACTAGATGGTTTATTTAATTGGACAATATGTTTTAGTTAGACTGGTTAGTTATAATGATTATTTTTATTTATTTTATCATGAATTAAATTGCATTTGAGTGAAATAATACGTTATTTGTCTCACATTCCAATTTCAAGCATGTGAGTAGTCCTATGACCTCGAGGGTATACCTCTATGGTATCCCATAGGATCTCTGATTAGTTTTAAAGTCCACAATTATGCAAACATAAATTTCCAAGAAAGAGATTTCTGCATATTTATATAAAAATTTCACCATAATAAAACAGTAAATACAAGCCAAATATCATATAATATGATACAATTTCCCAAGTCTATGTTATCTATAGAGATTACAGAGCATTTCCTAAGCTTTTAGATTCATAAGCCCTTCAGACAACATGGAAAGTATCCTCAAGGAATACTAATCCTCTTGCATATTTCTTTCGTTCTCATCCACTGTATCTAAAAAAAATATTCATAGAGAGCGTGAGCTCATCAAAACTCAGTGACTAAATATTGTGCAATAATAAATGTGTCACAAGTACAAATACTATAATCATTATTACAATAAGAATAGTTATATTTATATCTAGGGTTTTTATACCTCTGTATTTGATTTATATTCAGGGATTCAATTCTCGTTGTATTCATATTCACAAATATTACATGCATTGATATCTTGAGGGATCAAGCCCTCAACCATTCTATGCGTATAATTATATACATTGGTATCTTGGGTCAAGCCCTTACCATTTCATGTGTATATTTGTATGCATTGGTATCTTGGGTTAAGCCCTCAACCATTTCATATGTATATTTTCAATCATAATTTTTATCAACATAACAATAAATTCCATTATCTAGCTATCATTATTAAATATGAAATCCAATTGCGATATAAGGTGTGATTTATATTGTACTTGGGATAAAAGTAAATAAAATTGGTTAGCAAGGTCATCTACACACATAGATCCCGTATCCAAGTCACTTTTCTGAGTTACTACAAAGAAGAGCACGTAGCTGGATTTCAGGTTCCGCTACAAAGATTTTCACGAAGATTAGATATAGAAAGCTAGGGTTGCTTTTGTACAAAATACTATTCATATGTATGATCACTATTCCTACATATGAATACTATTTATGTCTACGGATATTATTCATATGTACGGATACTATTTATACATATAGTTACTATTTATACATATGAATACTTTTTATACGTACTTTTATTATTCATATTAGGAATAGCGAACATAAGCCGTAAAAGAGTACATCAGGAAAGTTTCTAGGAAATGGAGGTGGGTGTTGAGTTCTCAATTTAGTATCATTTTGGTACTAAATCTCATCTCTTTTGATCTCTTTCTTGTTCGCTTATGATTCTTAACCCATGTTTTGAGTAGTTTAGATTAGTTTTAGTTTTCTTTGATCTTTTAGTAAATGAAGTGATTTCATGATTCTTTTTTGCTATTTAATGGTTTTATTTGTTATATTTTATGTAGGTTGAGTTGGTGAGAAGTTCTTGTTAGAAGATGAAATGCTAGAGCAGAAATTCTGAAAATGCTGAAGTGATTGCTGTCTCCCACAGCTATAGCAGTGGAATCTACCGCTATAGCAGTGGATTACTGAAAAAAAGTATTTTGGAGCCTTCTTCTCTGCCATCCACTGCTATAGCAGTGGATCTTCACCACTATAGCGGTGGAACCTAGAAAAACATATTTTTAAGCTTTCTTCTCTGCCTCTCACAGCTATAGCCGTAGTTCGCTATCCTGTACTAATTTAAATGTGTCAGAACAGATTTTCTAGGGTATTCTGAGTTGGAGACAGAGGGGAGGCGCCGAGTTCTGCTAGAGGAGAAGGAGGAATCCATTCCCGAAGCCGATCAAGCTCGATTTCTGTCAACCAAACCTCATATTCATGGAGTTTACTCATTCTTTTACTGTTTTTTTTTTTGTAATTTTAGAGTTATGAGTGGCTAATTTTTTGTTCTAGGGTCACTATGAACCCAATTTTAGATTAGGATTTATATTTCTTTTGAAACTTGTGATTCTTTTCAATTTAATACATACTTATCATTCATATTTACTGTACTTGTTATAAAATTGGCCACTTTATGACTCATTTGTTGCTTTCGTCGAACTCGGGAGAGGGAGATGTTGGTAAAACAGTGAATGATTAGGGTGAGTGATAGAACTTAAGGGTTTTACTTGTTAATTAATAGGAATATTAATTAACCTCATTTAATCAAATTAGGTTAACATTAATTCAACTTAAACTCACATAAGGGATTGTGTAGAGTTGAGTAGCTTAATGTAGGTTCGGGAGAATCACTTTAAGCCATTAGAAAACCTAAGATTATTGTGTATAATTGATCTGAATCACAAGTGTTAAGGAGAATTAGCAATTCCTAGAACCAAAGAGGGGGATTAGTAACTCTAGGCCTTTTATTTGATTTATTTCTGTCACGACCCATTTTTTAGGCACATGACCGGCACAATGATGAATATCCCATCATTGTAAGCCTTTCGATAAATTCTACTCACAAGTAAAATTATTAGTCATTATCTCTATATTCTTGAAATACCATTCTTTAATAAATACCAAGAAAATACATCAAATTTTCTTAATTAAAAATAATAGATCCTCAATACAAAATACATTATCATATTGAAATACAAGCCAAATATTAATCCCCTGACCTAGATGTCCTAGGCGGTTACAGAGCAACATAATCTATAACAAAAGAAGGGCCTACCCGACAGCGGGAAGGTCCAAAGTAATCTACTCCTCTAGCGGATGTTCTTCGGTGGCAATCTGATCTGAACAAAAAAATTGTACAGAGAGTGTGAGCTTTTAAACTCAGTGAGCAAATCGGCCTTGCGTTAATAAAATTCAAATACATCACCAGTCATGCAAGCATATCTGAAGGCTCAAGCTCAACCAATAGACATAGTTAGAAATTACATACAAGAAGACAAAAATTCATCCAATTCAACAAACGTTACTAGTACTCATTAATGGCAATATATCCCGGAGAGCGCACACAGGCCGGCTCACCAATTTTGTATATTTTCGCCAAGACGCACAACCTCATCCTCTTAGCTAGGGCGCCTCACGGATTTATCACCAATCCGGGCTATATCCCTACTGAGGGAATCGTTATCTCCACACTCATTGGTCAAAACACCCTTTAAACCGGGTTTTCCGCCTTGCCATGAAAGGGGGTACTGTACCGCTCAATCACAATCAATAGTACAGTATTTCATATCATAATTAGAAGCACAATATAATATTCATCCTTATAACAGGTATAGTATATAATTATATGATTCAAATTTCACATCATCATGAGATACTTGCTTCGTCTTATCCATATTTCTGGATTAATTATCTCATTAGATTCGTCATTCTGAATCTAATTTCCCCCTATGAATCTTGGGAGTGTCCTACGACATACTTTTTATCACTAGTAATGCTAAAACTCTATTAAAACGGGGTCGTTTCACTCACCTGGATTCCGTACGAGTATCACTTCTTTAAGTCGTTACGGACAAGAATACACAGGTGAATTTCAGTGTTCTGCTACGGAGATTTTTATGAAAGATTAGAGAAAATACGTTAAGATTGTTTTCGTATAGATACTGTTCATACGTACAGTTACTATTTATACGGTTACTATTTATATGTACGGGTATTATTCATATCAGAAATAGAGAATACAATCTGTAAAAGAGTACACCAGGTAAGTTCCTAGGAAAGAGTGAAGGGTCACACTGGATACACTTAAAAACCAGGTCTTTCCTTAGCCAAAACTTTCCTAGACATGTATTCTTCACAGTTTACATTCTATTTCGGTAATCAGAGAATCAAAATAACATATAAACAGCTAATGACATTTTTTCTGATGTGGAAGATCGGCCAAAGCCGCAACCACAGAGCATACTTAAGAAAATAACTTCTAAAATTTGAAAGACATAGAAAGGGCATAGTATCATTACCTAAACAGAAAAGAAAAGGCCCAAAATCTCAGAGGCTTAGCGTCGAAGCAAGAGAAACTTAAGGAGAGAAGAAGAGAAGTTGAATGTGTGAGTTTAGAAGTCAAATGGAAGCGCCTATTTATAGGAAAAGTTAAGGGTACTATTTGACACTATGCGCTAATAAAATATTCAATTTACTATTTATGAAAATGACATTTCTAATAATGCAATTTACTGTACACCTTACGTGGACGGCTGAAATTTTTTTCTTTTATTACTATTGGAAACTTAAAGGGAAAACTATCCTTTCACCTTAAACCTTTAAGTTTCTTTTCAAATCAGTCCTTTCAATTTAGTCCCTGAGGGTATTTTTACACATAAAACGTCATTTTCTCCTATAAACTTCTTTCTAGTTTTCTCTTATGACCAAACCACATCTAGTACTTGACATTTTGATTGTATAAATGAACAGTACCATATACGTAAATAGTATTATACGGGTGAATAGTATCGTATACAGAAATAGTAACAGTAGTTTGTAAATATGCATTTATATTTTATTTTTCATGGGTATTACATTATCACCCCCTTTAAGAAATTCGGACCTCCAAATTTAAATTACCTCAAATCTTAAAAAGATGCGGATATCTAGAACGCATGTCGGCCTCGGCTTCCCATGTGGCTTCTTCGTGAGTTTGATTCCTCCACAAAACCTTGACGGATGGAATCTCCTTAGATCGGAGTTTCTTTACTTGACTATCGAGGATAGCCACCGGTATCTCCTCGTATGACAAGTTTTCATATACTAGGATAGAATCATTGTGAGAAGGGTGAAGTATATGAGAAGGGTCAAGAAGGTACTTCCTCAACATGGATACATGAAAAACAGGGTGAATCCCTTCCAGTTCCATAGGTACGGCAAGCCGATAAGCCACTTTTCCCACTCGTTCTAAAATCTCATAAGGCCCGATATACATAGGATTCAACTTTCCTTTCCTTCCAAATCTCAACACACATTTCATTGGAGAGACCTTTAGGAATACCATATCGCCGACTGAGAACTCCAAATCACGTCGTCTGTGGTTAGCGTATGCCTTTTGTCTACTTTGAGCTGCTCGCATCCTATCTTGTATTGTCTTTACCTTGGTTAGGCCATCTTGGGCCAAGTCAGGTCCTAATGCTTTCGTTTCACCTACCTCGAACCAACCGATCGGAGATCTGCAACGTCTCCCATACAAGGCCTCATAGGGTGTCATCCCAATAGTGGCCTGGTAGCTGTTGTTATATGCGAACTCTACAAGATACAAATGCTTTTCCCAGCTTCCACTGAAATCTAGGATACAAGCTCGTAACATATCCTCTAGTGTCTGAATCATCCGTTCTGACTGTCCGTCTGTCTGTGGGTGAAAAGCGGTATTGAGGTCCACTCGAGTACCTAATTCCTCTTGAAAACTTCTCCAGAAATGAGAGGTAAATTGAGGACCTCTATCAGAAATGATAGATATAGGTACTCAATGCAGCTTCACTATTTCTTTAATATACAATTGTGCCAACATTACTACACCATAAGTGGTTTTGACTGGAATGAAGTGTGCTGATTTGGTTAGTCAGTCAACAATGACCTAAACTGAGTCATAACCTCCTGTGGAGCAAGGTAGACCAACAACAAAGTCCATCGTCACTCGTTCGTATTTCCATTCAGGAATCTCTAATTGTTGTAACGAACCTCCTGGCTTTAGATGCTCAGCCTTAACCTGTTGACAGGTTAAACAACGAGACACAAATTCTGCTATGTCTTGTTTCATTCATTTCCACCAGTAGATCTGTTTCAGATCCTGATACATCTTGGTGGCTCCTGGATGTACAGCATATGCAGCACGATGGCCTTCTTCCATGATGTCTCGTCTAAGAGTTCCAACATCTGGTACACACAACCGTTGTTCAAAACGTAAGGCTCCTGTGTCATCGAGTGTGAAACTATTCATTTCACCAATCTTCACCTTTTCCATAATTTGGACAAGCTCAGGATCCTCTATTTGGGATATTCGTATCTAGTATACAAGGAAAGATCTAGCCTTGATATGGGCTAAGAATGATCATATCCTTGTAACCTCGAGAGTAGCACCTTTTGCTCTCAGCTCATGTAGTTCTTGGATTAATGGTCTTCTTGTCACTGCTATATGGGCTACACTACCCATAGATTTTCGACTCAAAGCATCTGCCACCACGTTCGCTTTGCCTGGGTGGTAAAGAATATTGCAATCATAATCTTTTAGTAATTCTACCCATCTTCTCTGCCTCAAGTTTAGGTCCTTTTGGTCGAAAATATATTTTAGACTTTTATGGTCAGTGTAGATTTCGCAAGTTTCTCCGTATAGATAATGTCGCCATATTTTTAAAGCGAAAACTACTGCTGCCATTTCCAGATCGTGGGTGGGGTAGTTTTGTTCATGTTTCTTAAGCTGTCTCGATGCATATGCCACTACCTGGCCATGCTGTATGAGAACACATCCCAACCCTACTCTTGATGCATCGTAGTACACTGTAAAACCTCCTGGTCCTGAGGGTAAGACCAATACAAGTGCGGAGATTAACCTTTTCTTGAGTTCTTGGAAGCTTTCTTCACATGCGTCATCCCATTGGTACTTTACTCCTTTCCTAGTTAGTCGTGTGAGAGGGGCGGCTAACTGGGAAAAATTTTGGATGAAACGACGATAATATCCTGCCAATCCTAAGAAGCTACGAATCTCCGTGACGAAGGTAGGTCTAGGCCACATTTTGACCGCTTCTACTTTGGTTGGGTCTGTTTGGATGCCATCTTTGGAGATCACATGTCCCAAGAAAGTCACGCGATCAATCCAAAACTCGCATTTAGAGAATTTGGCGTACAATTGATGATCCCTCAATGTCTGCAACACGATACGAAGGTGTTGTTTGTGCTCTTCTGAAGTCTTTGAGTACACCAGAATGTCGTCTATGAAGACAATGACAAATTTGTCCAAAAAGGATTTAAAAATCCTATTCATTAAATCCATGAAAGCAGCTGGTGCATTTGTTAGTCCAAATGACATTACCAAGAACTCGTAATGCCCATATCTGGTACGGAAGGCTGTTTTAGGCACATCCTCCTCCTTGATCTTGAGTTGGTGATAACCAGACCTCAAGTCAATCTTTGAAAAACACTTGGCTCCTTGAAGTTGATCAAAAAGGTCGTCGATGCGAGGCAACGGGTATTTATTTTTGATAGTTACTTTATTCAGTTGTCTGTAATCTATGCATAGTCTCATCGATCCGTCTTTCTTTTTCACGAACAGAATAGGAGCTCCCCAAGGTGAATAACTTGGCCTTATAAAGCCTTTGTCTAGCAAGTCCTGTAACTGAGTCTTTAACTCTTTTAATTCTGTTGGTGCCATTCTATAAGGGGGTATGGAGATTAGGCGAGTATCTGGTGCTAACTCTATCTGGAACTCAATCTCTCGATCTAGGGGTACACCTGGTAGATCATTTGGGAAGACGTCTACAAACTCCTGGACTACTGGAACGTCCTCTACTTTTAGTTCTTCTTTCTTAATATCTTTAACAAATGCCAAGTATCCTTGACAGCCCTTTCACAATAAACGTTTGGCACACATTAAAGATATAAGATTTCCAGAAATTTCACTCCGTTCACCATGAAACACGAAAGGGGGCTCTCTTGAAATATTGAACTTAACTATCTTATTATAGCAATCCAGGGTGGCATGACAAGATGCCAGCCAATCCATGCCTAAGATGATATCAAAGTCTGTCATATCTAACAGCATTAGGTCTACTATTGTATTTATTTCTCTGACTCTTACCTTGCAAGCTCGATAGCCTCGTTCTATTAGTAGGATGCCTCCAGTAGGCGTAGTTACTAAAAACGAACATTCTAATCTAACAACTTTTTTCTTAAAGTTCTTAGCAAAGAATGGCGACACATAGGAATGCGTAGAGCCAGAGTCAAACAAAACATGTGCAAAATTTGATTCAATCAGAAGAGTACATGCTACCACCATATTAGACGCCTGAGCATCTTGACGGGTTAAAGCGAATACTCGAGCCCCTCGGCCTACTGAAGCTTGACCTCGACCACCTTGTCCTCTGCCAGCACCTCTTCCGATTCCATTGCCTCCTACAGTTACAGGGGCTCTGTTGGCAACAGTGGCCTCTGATTGATTAGGGCGTACTGATCCTTGGCCAGATCTCATGTAGAGTTGGGGGCAATCTCTTTTGATGTGGCCCTGTTGACCACATTGGTAACAGACCTTAGTGTTGTTGTTGGCAAAATAAGCTCCGAAGTGGTTTTTTTCACATTTAGAGCACTAGGGCCTTTGTTGACCCCCTGTACCACTTTGTTGACGCTGTGGTGCATTAGCGGTAGAGGCTACATGTCCAGTGGTTTTAGTGGGTGCAGAACTCTCTCCGTGGTAGCGTGATTCTTGTTTCCTCTTTCTTTTGTTATTCCATTTTTCTTTATGCATATCTCTTTCTTCCATCATACAGGCGATGTCGACGGCTTCTGTGTAAAATGAAAAATCTCATATCTTCGATCCCACCCTATCAAATAAAGACTCTCGAAGGCCTTTAATAAATCGTCGGATCTTTTCTTTCTCAGTTAGGACCATGTGAGTAGCATATTCAGACAACTCTATAAACAGATTATCGTATTCATCGACGGTTCGTGCTCCTTGCCGGAGTGTCTCAAACTCATTCATCTTTGCTTCTCGTATACTCTCCGGAATAAATTGTTCTCAAAAAATTCTTTTAAAGTCCTTCCATTTAAGGGGTGGGGCATTTCTGGCCATGCCCTTCTTCCATGTTCGCCACCAGCGGTCTGCCTTACCTCTTAATTAAAAGGTAACAAGGGTTACTTTTCGAGGTTCAGGGCATTCTAACGTGTCAAAGATTTTTTCACAGTCATCTAGAAAACATTGTGGGTCTTCATTAACATCTCCTGCAAAGGTTGGCGGATTCAGTTTCATAAATTCTGAGATCTTGACCTCTGTCCCTACCCAATCTTGAGGAGGGGGTGGAGGTGGCATCTGGTCTGTCTCTTGTACTTTTACAGCATGTACTGATGCCTGTGAGCCATCTTCAGATGACTGTCCCATCAGAAGTTCCTTTAGCCCATTCACCTCGTTCTGCATTGCAGCTAATGCTTCCATTACTACAGTCGCGTCAATTTGTGATGGTACTCCACCACTTCTTCCAAGGTTTACAGTAGGTATCTCTTTATTTTGTGCATGGTTACCTTCTGCACGGTTAGGCATCTCCAGCCTTGCATCTGCTGACTGAGCAACTGGAGGGACCAGGGCCCTGCCAGATCTTGTGCAGATTCCAGAAGCGATTGATTTTCTTGGTGCCATCTAAACTTATTCTACAATTAAGAATAATATATATCGTCACTATTATGCTTCAAGGAAAGACACGAAAGAAAGGGATTTTAAACTCTACAGGGCTTTTGGTGGATCTTCATCCTATGGTCGTGCTGCAGTCACGACAATAGGGGAAGGCCCAATAAAGACACCTTGCTCTGTAATCACTAGGAGACCTAACAACCTATGCTCTGATACCAACTTTGTCACGACCCATTTTTTAGGCACATGACCAGCACAATAATGAATATCCCATCATTGTAAGCCTTTCGATAAATTCTACTCACAAGTAAAATTATTAGTCAATATCTCTATATTCTTAATTAAAAATAATAGATCCTCAATACAAAATACATTATCATATTGAAATACAAGCCAAATATTAATCCCCTGACCTAGATGTCCTAGGCGGTTACAGAGCAACATAATCTATAACAAAAGAAGGGCCTACCCGACAGCGAGAAGGTCCAAAGTAATCTACTCCTCTAGCGGATGTTCTTCGGTGGCAACCTGATCTGAACAAAAAAATTGTACAGAGAGTGTGAGCTTTTAAACTCAATGAGAAAATCGGCCTTGCATTAATAAAATTCAAATACATCACCAGTCATGCAAGCATATCTGAAGGCTCAAGCTCAACCAATAGACATAGTTAGAAATTACATACAAGAAGACAAAAATTCATCCAATTCAACAAACGTTACTAGTACTCATCAATGGCAATATATCCCGGAGAGTGCACACAGGCCGGCTCACCAATTTTGTATATTTCCGCCAAGACGCACAACCTCATCCCCTTAGCTAGGGCGCCTCACGGATTTATCACTAATCCGGGCTATATCCCTACTGAGGGAATCGTTGTCTCCATACTCATTGGTCAAGACACCCTTTAAACCGGGTTTTTCGCCTTGCCGTGAGAGGGGGTACTGTACCGCTCAATCACAATCAATAGTACAGTATTTCATATCATAATCAGAAGCACAATATAATATTCATCCTTATAACAGGTATAGTATATAATTATATGATTCAAATTTCACATCATCATGAGATACTTGCTTCGTCTTATCCATATTTCTGGATTAATTATCTCATTAGATTCGTCATTCTGAATCTAATTTCTCCCTATGAATCTTGAGAGTGTCCTACGACATACTTTTTATCACTAGTAATGCTAAAACTCTATTAAAACGGGGTCGTTTCACTCACCTGGATTCCGTATGAGTATCACTTCTTTAAGTCGTTACGGACAAGAGTACACAGGTGAATTTCAGTGTTCTGCTACGGAGATTTTCATGAAAGATTAGAGAAAATACGTTAAGATTGTTTTCGTATAGATACTGTTCATACGTACGGTTACTATTTATATGGTTACTATTTATACGTACTGGTACTATTCATACTAGAAATAGAGAATACAATCTGTAAAAGAGTACACCAGGTAAGTTCCCAGGAAAGAGTGAAGGGTCACACTGGACACACTTAAAAATCAGGTCTTTCCTTAGCCAAAACTTTCCTAGACATGTATTCTTCACAGTTTACATTCTATTTCGGTAATCAGAGAATCAAAATAACATATAAACAGCTAATGACAGTTTTTTTGATGTGGAAGATCGGCCAAAGCCGCAACCACAGAGCATACTTAAGAAAATAACTTCTAAAATTTGAAAGACATAGAAAGGGCATAGTATCATTACCTAAACAGAAAAGGAAAGGCCCAAAATCTCAGAGGCCTAGCGTCGGAGCAAGAGAAACTTAAGGAGAGAAGAAGAGAAGTTGAAGGTGTGAGTTTAGAAGTGAAATGGAAGGGTCTATTTATAGGAAAAGTCAAGGGTACTATTTGACACTATACGCTAATAAAATATTCAATTTACTATTTATGAAAATGACATTTCTAATAATGTAATTTACTGTGCACCTTACGTGGACGGCTGAAATTTTTTTCTTTTATTACTATTGGAAACTTAAAGGGAAAACTATCCTTTCACCTTAAACCTTTAAGTTTTTTTTCAAATCAGTCCTTTCAATTTAGTCCCTAAGGGTATTTTTACACATAAAACGTCATTTTCTCCTACAAACTTCTTTCTAGTTTTCTCTTATGACCAAACCACATCTAGTACTTGACATTTTGATTGTATAAATGAACAGTACCATATACGTAAATAGTATTATACTGGTGAATAGTATCGTATACAAAAATAGTAACAGTAGTTTGTAAATATGCATTTATATTTTATTTTTCATGGGTATTACAATTTCCATTCGATTCTATTACAATTTGATTTTACTTTCAATTAGAGCTTTCTTAAATCAAAAATTGGTTTGCTTAACTAATACGTTTAAACTTCTGGAGTACTTAGCACGTTAGTCCCTGTAGAGACGATAACTCATATTTCATCACTTTATTACTTGTGCGACTGGTGCACTTGCTAGAAAGCCCTAACAGTAGGTCACAATGAATACTCTCAAGTACCAAATCTTTCCTTAGCCAGACCTTTTCCTAGACATGTATTCTTCATAATTTTATACTCTGCTCCGAAAATCATAAAATAATTCTCAAGCAGTCGAGGATAATTCTTTTCTGATGTGAAGGATTAGTTAATGCCGCAACCACAGAGCATACTAGGAATTTAACCTCTAAATATTTACAAGAATTTAAAGAAGCATAGTATCCTCACCTTGGATCTAAGCAAAAGAGGAAAGACCTAGAATTTCAGAGCCCTCACATCGGAGCAAGAGAAGTTTTAAAGAGAGGAGAGAAACGAAACTGAAGGTGTGAGTTTAGAAGTGAAATGGAATGACCTGTTTATAGGAAAAGTTAGGATACTATGCACTAATAAAATATTTATTTTACTATACACTTTAATAATTTAGTTTACTGTACACTTGAATAATTTGGTTTTCTGCGCACACACTGTTTTCACTATAATGGCGAATTATTGATTACTATTAAGAACTAAAGGAAAAATTATCCTTTCTCCTAAACTTTTAAGTTTCTTTTCACTTTTGTCCTTTTTAATTTAGTCCCTAAGGGGATTTTCTCACATAAAACATTATTTTTCTCCCAGTTTCTTTTAGATTCCTCTTATGCTCAAGTCATATTTTATCCATGGGATAAATTTCATATCATAACATCCATTATACCCCACAATTTATGCAATATATAAATAAAAATTTGTATTTTCAATAATATGCACAAACAAGCACACAAAAATTAAACATATAAGAAAATTTATTTTCTCCAAAATAAATTTATCGTAATTCTTGAACACTTATAACTTTAAAATATAGCGGGCATTACGTTCTACCCCCTTAAAAGAATTAAGTCCCCCAAATTCGAAAACTTACTCATGATTTGAACAGGTGTAGATATTTCATCCACATCTCATCCTCTATTTCCCACGTGGCCTCCTCGTGAGAATGATTCCTCCATAGAACTTTGACAATGAAAATTTCCTTGGTGCGAAGTTTCTTGACCTGCCTATCGAGGATTGCTACTGGTACCTCTTCATAGACAAGAGTCTCATCAAACTACATGTCTTATGGCTAGATGACGTGAGAGGGATCAGGAAGATACTTACGTAGCATCAATAAGTGAAATACCGGGTGTATTCCCGCTAGGTCCAAAGCCAAAGCTAGGTGGTATGCCATGTTACCCACTCTCTCCATAATCTCATAAGGACCAATATATCTTGGACTGAGCTTCTATTTCCTTCCGAATCTCATTACTCCCTTTATTAGTGAGACTCATAAGAAAACCATATCACCAACAGAAAACTATAGGCCATGTCATCAGTTGTCTGCATAGGATTTTTGTCTACTCTGAGCGGCTAATAACCTCTCCCTAATCAGCTCAATTTTATCCACAACCTCTTGTGTCATCTCGGGTCCCACCATTTTGGGTTCACTTAGTTCAAACCAACCAATAAGAGATTGACATCGCCTCCCATATAATGCCTTGAAATGAGCCGTTTTAATGCTAGCTTGATAACTATTATTATAAGCAAATTCAATAAGTGACAAGTGGTTTTCCCATCTTCCACCGAAATCCATCACACATGCTCTCAGCATATCATCTAAGGTCTAAATAGTCCTCTCAGACTAACCATCAGTCTGAGGGTGAAAAGTTATGCTCAAGTCCACTCTATTGCCTAAAGCTTTCTGAAAAGTTCTCTAGAATCGGGAAGTGAACTAAGGTCCTCGATCTGATATGATAGACACTGACATGCCATAGAGCTTTACTATCTCCTTCACATACAATCGACTAAGTTTCGCTATAATATAGGTGGTATGAACAGGAAGGAATGTGCCGACTTAGTAAGCCAGTCCCCAATAACCCGTATAGAATCGTACCCATTCAAAGATCGAAGCAAACCCATTATAAAGTCCATAGTAATCCGTTCCCATTTTTACTCGGGAATTTCAAGCCTCTGCATCAACCCAGGTGGTCTCTGATGCTCGGATTTGACCTGCTGGCATGTCAAGCATCGAGCGATAAAGTCAGTCACATCTCGCTTCGTGCCTTCCCACCAATAAACTTGTTTCAAGTCCTAGTACATCTTGGTGGCACCAGGATGAACAACATATGGTGCACCGTGAGCTTCTCCTAAAATCTCTTATTTTAAGGGTTCAATGTTTGGAACACATAGCCTCCCGTTAAACCATAACACACCTTCTTCGTCCATCGAGAAACCCTATACTAATCCTTTCCTCTCCTTGCCTTTAGTCTTAACCATTTCAGCATCATTTTCCAATGTTGCCTTCACCCTTTCTACAAGGGAGGACTTAACCGTCAAGTGAACCAAGAAAGCACCTGACTTAGTAATCTCAAAGAATACCCCACTAGCCTCTAACTCCTGTAATTCCTGAATTAAGGACCTCTTTACTATAGTAATATGAGCTAGACTCCCCATCGACTTCCGACTAAGGGCATCTGCTACCACATTTACCTTTCATAGATGGTAGAGGATGTACAGTCATAGTCCTTCAGGAGTTCCATCCATCTTCGTTGCCTTAGATTGAATCTTTTTGATAAAATATATATTTGAGGCTTTTGTGATCCGCGAAAATCTCACATGTCTCCCCATACAAATAATGCCTCCAAATCTTCAGAGCAAACAATACAGCTGCTATCTCTAGATCATGAGTGGGGTAGTTGAGTTCATGCTTTTTAAGTTATTGAGAGCCATAAGCAATGACCCTACCATGTTGCATTAGCACACACCCTAATCCTACCTTCAAAGCATCACAATATACAGTGTAACCTCCCGATCCCAATGGTAGAACAAGAACTGGTGCTGAAGTTAAACGCTTCTTCAACTCAGAGAAACTTTGCTCATAAGCATCATCCCAAATATATTTAACGTTCTTCCGAGTCAACTTAGTCAATAGAAGAGCCAACTTAGAGAAATTCTTAATAAAGCGACGGTAATACCTCACTAAGCCAAAAAAACTACGAACTTCAAATACAGTTGTTGGTCTAGGTCATTACTTCACTGCTTCAATCTTACTTGGATCTATATGAAAACCCTCTTAGGAGATTATATGCCCTAAGAATATTACTTGACTCATCCAGAATTTGCATTTTGAGAACTTAGCATATAATTGATATTCCCTCAAAGTCTGCAACATCGTTCTCAAATATTCTGCATAATCCTCCAGACTCTTAGAATAAGCTAGAATGTCATCAATGAAGACGATCACGAATCTGTCAAGGAAAGGTTTGAACACTCAGTTCATAAGATCCATAAATGCTGCTGGCGTATTAGTCAACCCAAATGATATTACGAGAAATTCATAATGCTCGTATCCTGTCCGGAAGGTAGTTTTGGGTATGTCTTCCTCTTTAATCTTTAATTGATGGTAACTGGATCTTAAATTAATCTTCGAGAAGCATTGCGCCCCCTGAAGCTGGTCAAACAAGTCATCAATTCTTAGTAAAGGATATTTACTCTTTACGGTGACTTTGTTTAACTGTCGGTAATCTATGCATAATCTTAGAGAGCTATCTTTCTTCCTCACAAAGAGTACTAGAGCACCCCAAGGTGAGAAACTTAGGCAAATAAACCCTTTATCCAATAGATCTTGCAATTTTTCTTTAAGCTCTTTCAACTCTGCGACTACCATATGGTAAGGAGGAATTGAAATTGGTCGAGTGCTTGGAACCAATTCAATATTAAACTCAATATCCCTTGAAAGTAATGGTTGGAACCCAAGAGGGGGGTGAATTGGGTTTTATAAATTTTTCACAAGAATTAATTGGAAGTTAAAATGATTTTCTGTAAAAGTACAATGCTTAGAATAATAAATACAATACAGAAAATCAATGTGCTGTCAAGATAAATAATTATAAAGATTAAGGAATTAAAGAATAGATATCAATATGCACAAATTAAAGAGTAAGGGATAGAGAAAGCAAACTTGGAGATTTATACTGGTTCGGCTAATCCAAGCCTACATCCAGTCCTCAAGAGACCACTTGAGTATTTCCACTATAATTGCAAGTTTAATCCGGGTACTTGCAAACCACTACAACCACGCAAATTCGATCCGGGTATTTGCGAAACCACAATGAAGAATTTATGAATCCGGACTCCTCCTCAACCCAAAGCAAGTTCTTCCAACACCGGTACTTGCGAACCTCAACTCAGAATAATATATGTGTTGATCAAAATCAACAATACAAAGAAACTCTCTCTAAAGAGTAGATGAAAACAAATGAAGCTCTAATAACTCTAATGATAGAGAATATGCAAGATTTGGCTCAAGAATGCTTTCCTTTCTCTCAAAGATGATAGAAGAAGTTAATATCACATTGTAGGACTTTGTTCTTGCTCAAAATCGTGTATCTAAGGTCATATATATAAGATTTTACAAAACTAGCCGTTATATAGCCGTTATAGTGCAGTCCAGATTTTGAGCTTTCTTTAAAAATTCATAACTCCCTCATTTGAACTCCGTTTTAAACAAATAATATACCGTTGGAAAGCTCTTGGAGTCTAGTTTCAAATGAGCCACGTTTTACTAAAAAATTATTTTTCTTTTAAAAGATATAATCAAAATACTGACTATAGGTCAGAACAGAATAATTTTTTATTACAGTAAAATCAACTTTCAGTTTTTCAAACTATATTTTGAATAGTCATATATTTCTCATTTGGACTCCGTTTTGAATAAATAATATACCGTTGAAAAGATCTTTGAGTTTACTATCAAATGAGATTAAGATACTTGAAAAACCGATTTTTCATTTATGAGATATGATATAAGGAGTGACCAAAGGTCAAAAAATAACTTTTGTAAAACTTCATATCTCACTATCTTTTTGTTCAAAAATGCTTGAGCCAATGTATGCAAATCTAAATCATTGAGTTGCACAAATATACTAGCCTATATAAAATATACCTAATTTAAACACATAGGCTATGTTGATGCATCCAAGCTTCCAAGACTTCAAATCTTCTAATTCTTCATTTCTTGGAGCTTCATCCTTGCATGTTATTTTCCTTGAGTGAAGCATGATATTGCTTTTCCTTGTTCTTCAATACAATCCTCACTCTTCTTGTTTTGAACCAACCTATAAAATATATCTTACTTGCAAACCCAATGGTTAGTTTAATAGCATGATTCAATATATGCAACATACATATTAAATAACATAATCATGCTTAAGTACTTGTAGCATATATATGATAATTAATCTTTATATATATCAATGCTACTATTCAAATACATTTGTCATCATCAAAACTTATGGCATATAGCCTTAGGGTCAACAATCTCCCCCTTTTTGATGATGACAAATCACCACATAAAAATATGTATCACAAGATAATGAATGCAATGTTATAAGCACGTATACATATTTTTCTATTGTTTCTTCTCCCCCTATTTGACATCAACAAAAAGGTATAAGGAACACAATATATAGAAGTTAAAGCACATACCTTCATTAAGTCAGGATGTCAGAAGATGTCAATATAGTATGGGGTAAGGATACATCAAAACTTATCATTGATTTCATTGACATGTAAAAAGAAAATTTTAGAAAAATTTTTCTCATGTCAAATGAAATGAGCCAAAAGATAAAACTTGAAAGAGTTTTAGGCTCCCCCTTAAACCTTGCATAATTTGAAAAAGAATAATGAATAATGAATATCCAATTTTTCAAGATATATTTTTTTTCAAAAAAAATACATTCAAGTGAGACAAAGCTCCCCCTGAATTTCATAACATTTTTCCTTTGAAAAAGATTGTCCAAATCATTATAAAGGAAATTCAGTTTTTGATTGCAGAATTTTGAAGTAAGATTTTTGAAGAAATTTCTGCAATATTTTCATTGAAAATGATTTCTGCTTGTTTATGAAGAGGCATTTTTAGTAAATAGTAGAAAAATTAAACTCTTTGAAAAAAAAACATCATTTGCTATCATATGATAGAAATATTTACAGCACACAGCAGAAGTATGATATATGGATTAGCAAAGCATGATATAAACAAGAATATTAATCATAATCCATAAATCGAATAATAATATTTTTCAAGATTTATGAAAAACAATTTCTGCATATATGCATAAAATTATTTCAACATATAGCAAAAGTGATTTAAAATAAGGATACTCAAATCTTTTTCTTTTCAAAACAGATAATGCTTCAATATGGTAAAGCAATTTCAGCATTGTGGAAGCAATTCAAGAGATTCACGATATTTTTCAAAAACATTTTGCTTCGAAGGAATTTAAAAACGTTTCATCTAAGGAAGCAATATATATGGATTAGTGTAATAAGATATATTCAAGCGTATAGTTCATAATCCATATATGAAACATCAATATTTTTCATCCCTTTTGTTATCTATAACAAAAAAGATCTTTAAAATCTTTTCTTTTTCAAAAAGAATGTTGCTTCATATGATAAAACATATTAACATAACAGAAGCATTTTTAAAGTCCTTTTTCAAAACAAATTTGCTTCATAAAGGATAAGATAAATTTCATCACAAAGGAAGCAATTTATATACCCATTCAAAATGAATTTATATATGTATCTTGAGGATGAGTACATGTAAAAATTTTGACAGCTCATTTTGTATTAGTGCATGTGGAATCATGAAATATTATTCTTAGCCATAGCCTTCGCTCATGATGCATGAATTGCATACACAACATATGTTCTTAGATACATGTGATCATAGCATGATGCAATCAATCATGTATATTATACTGAAAGCTCTCAAGAACAACACAACGAAGCAGAAAAATACGGTTCTGAATATCACCATTTTATTAATCCTTAAAATTTCTAATCAAAACAAATTAAATCAGCCGCAAATCCACCGAAAATTGACTTTCATGGTTTTGCCATTAATGTGACGCGTTATCGGTGTGCATGCGTACCCTAGACTTCTGGCTTCCAGCTTGCAGAAATCCATAGGATGAGCGTGTAGGGGTGCGGCGAAGAGATATCTTCTTTGGCTCTTAGTCATAATTTTTTCTCTATAAAGACTGCCCCAGAGTTCTCAATTACCACACCACAAAGAGTATTCATCTCTGAGCCTATAACTTTCTGACATTACTCTCTCTTCATACTCCTACAAAAATTTCTGAATTTTCCAAACCATGGCAGCAAGAAAGTTCATTGATCTCATAGTAGAGGCAAGGGAGGAAGAGCTCGACTTAAACTTGAGTCTAGGCAAGGACAAAGGCAAAAGACCTTTGGAGGTATCTCAAGAGAACCAAAAGAAGAAGATGAAGATCGAAGAAGCTGAGAAGATTAGTACAGGCCATACGTCAGAAGACAAAATTGCTTGTCTGGAGCAGGAGGTGAAGAAACTCAAGAAGATGATAGAGGACCAGGAGAAGTTAGCTAAACGCAACAATGCGGCACTGACTTCAAGAATAGATAGGTTCTTCTATTGGTCTACCCAATGCTTCTGCAATCAACAACAAAGAAGTGTTGATTGTATGAATGGGATTTACACTACCCTCCGTGACATTGCTCAGTCTCTTGCTCCAAGGAATGGCCGAGGGGTGATGATTCAATACAACCCACCTAATCCGAGACCACATCGCCTGTAGATTGCTCATCTATGAGCAAACCTTCCCTTTTTTTTTAATGCAATGTAATCCTTCGTTTTGTTTTTTTTTATTTTAATGCAAGTGGTTTCTTTCAGATGACGGTACTTAAAAAAAATTATAATAATAAAGAAAGATAAAGAAAATCAGCCGCACAAATTTTGTACAATAGAAGGATATATATATTTTGAAAAATATATATCCATTTTAAGGATAGAAAGAATTTTCTGACATGGATATATATATCATCATTTCAAAGCAAAAGCAAGTTACATACTTACTCAAGACAAAACATATTATAATCAGAGTATGTAGTAACATAATTGAGGTAATATGGATTAATAAGATATAATCAGATATAAACTATAATCCATAAACAATGGTTCATAAGTTACAGCTTAAGTAAAAGAGATGATATGTATAATGCTCAAACCATGATGTATTAAAAAAAATAATTTAAGTATTTAACATATTTTTATATGTCATGTTGTGATCAAGTATGTAAGATGTCAGAAAACAATATGTCATTGCAATGAAAGTATGACAGTAAAAAAAAATTTGCCAGAATGTACAATTGAGATCAAGGAGTATCATTCAATTACATAATGAAAAAGTAAAGGATAGAGATACTCATCAATTTTGGCAAACTTTTGTTGCTTCTTGAAGTTCCTCTTCAAGATTTTGATATCCTTGTTTTGCTCATTGCTCTTCTTTTGATCGATCCTGTCTTCTTACAATTTTAATGATCTTAATTGATTGATTATTTGCAAGATCTATCAAGCATTGGTTCAATGTAGGCTTCGTTGGTCGACTACTGATAGGAGTGTTGGTCGACCAACCAACTTCAAAACTATAAATCTTACTGATTTCGGAGAGCAGAGGAAAGAATGTGCTTTAGAGGATAATTTTGAGGATTAACTCCTGCAAAACACTTTTGGTGGAGCACTTTGATGTTCAAATAAATCTCGAGCACTAGGAGCAACATTATGTTCAAGATATGCCATATTAATAAAAGTGCTATGCTTCCATGAAATGCAATTTTGCAATAAATTTGATTTCATTGAAAATATTTAAATAAGATTACAGCAAGGATAAATACTATGGGTAGGAGTAATCTTATTGTTGTGAAGACAAGAAAAATGTGCGTGTAATGGAAGCAAGTTTTCATGATGCGGTAAAAAGGATAGTTTGAGCAAAATTTGGAAGAAAGATTTTAGTTCAAAACAAAATTTGAATCTATAAGCTGCACACCTAACAATTGTTTTCAGATATAGCATGCATGAGTATCAAGGATAGATGTAATGCATATTAGAGAACAGACAAAAGCATTAGAGAGCAGTAAACATATCAGTCAAATTTCTTACAATGCATTCCAGCTTATATGTTTACTTATCCATTGCCTCCTTTTGATGCAAGAGAGTGGAGTTTGAATGATGTAGCCATTGAAAAGTTATTTCCGCTCCTTGCTTCGAGGCAAATCTGCAAATTAATCCTTTGTCTTTGATACCCAAATTTTTTTGGGTTTGCCTGGGTCATGAGGTTCTTTTTGAACCCATTTCATTTTTACTCCATGAACAAGATTTTTCTTATAAAAACAGGAGTAAGACTTGTGTCCTTTCAGTCCACAATAAAAACAAGTGCAAGGTGGACTTTTGGACATTTTTGCAGGAACAAAGTAGTTTTCGAAATATTTCTGATTTGACTTGTTAAGAACAAAACCAATTTTGTTAAAGCTACTACTTTGTTTCTCAACAGAAGAGTTTTGAATTTCTCTACCTTGAGAAAGTTTTTTAAGTGTGTTTTTAAGATCCTCATTCTCCTTTTTCAAGGAATCACACTTGGTACAAAAGCAATTTTTGTTGGTAGAGATATTTGCCTTTAAAATCAAATTCTCTTCTTGCAAAGTTCTGTTTTGATTTTCAAAAACAAAATTCTCTTCCTTGGAAATAGAAAATTCGTTTTTCAATGTTTCCAACTCATTTTCAAGAGAAGAGTTTTTCTGTTTTGAAATATTTAGTTTCTTTGCAAGTATAAGAGATTCTTCATGTAAATCATCAAAGGCATCTTGTAATTCTTCAAAAGAGTAGTCAAATGAATTTACCTCATCTTTATCTCTGGCCACAAGACAAGTGTTGGCTTCTTCATTTGTGTTCTCCTCATCGAAATTGCTATTTCCCCAAATGGAAGATAGGTAAGCTTTCTTTGATGTTTCAGTTTTTGGTTGTGGTTTCTCTTTTTCTCCTTTTTCTTTTTCTTCTATCTCCTTGGTGATTTGAGATTTTCCTGTAAGTTCAACACCAAGAGCTTGCAATTGATTAAGCACAAGTCGTATCTCATTAATGGTTTCACAATTTTTCATTTGAGTCATATCAAGTTCATTAATGAGATTTCTAGACTTTAATTCCATTGTAACAAGATCTTCCTCATATGCAACTTCTAAAGTTTCCCACATTTCCTTAGCAGTTGCACAATTGGAAATTCTAAAAAATTCATCTTGACTCAATGCACAAGAAATAATCAATTTTGCCTTAGCATTGAGTTGCACTAAACTTCTTTCAGTATCATTCCATTCACTCTTGGGTTTTGGAATGTATTTTCCTTGTTCTTCCTTGACAGGCATATAAAAACCATTTTCTATAATTTCCCAGAGTTTATGGTCTACTGAAATTAAAAAAATTTTCATTTCATACTTCCAATATTGAAAATGATTAGCATAAAAAATTGGAGGTTCTGTGAAAGAACAATTTTCAGACATAAACCACTCACTAGATCCAACCATATTTACTCTTAGACGGTTAAGTCTTAAATTAAGAGTCCAAGCTCTGATACCAATTGAAAGTAATGGTTGGAACCCAAGAGGGGGGTGAATTGGGTTTTATAAATTTTTCACAAGAATTAATTGGAAGTTAAAATGATTTTCTGTAAAAGTACAATGCTTAGAATAATAAATACAATACAGAAAATCAATGTGCTGTCAAGATAAATAATTATAAAGATTAAGGAATTAAAGAATAAATATCAATATGCACAAATTAAAGAGTAAGGGATAGAGAAAGCAAACTTGGAGATTTATACTGGTTTGGCTAATCCAAGCCTACATCCAGTCCTCAAGAGACCACTTGAGTATTTCCACTATAATTGCAAGTTTAATCCGGGTACTTGCAAACCACTACAACTACGCAAATTCGATCCGGGTATTTGCGAAACCACAATGAAGAATTTATGAATCCGGACTCCTCCTCAACCCAAAGCAAGTTCTTCCAACACCGGTACTTGCGAACCTCAACTCAGAATAATATATGTGTTGATCAAAATCAACAATACAAAGAAACTCTCTCTAAAGAGTAGATGAAAACAAATGAAGCTCTAATAACTCTAATGATAGAGAATATGCAAGATTTGGCTCAAGAATGCTTTCCTTTCTCTCAAAGATGATAGAAGAAGTTAATATCACATTGTAGGACTTTATTCTTGCTCAAAATCGTGTATCTAAGGTCATATATATAAGATTTTACAAAACTAGCCGTTATATAGCCGTTATAGTGCAGTCCAGATTTTGAGCTTTCTTTAAAAATTCATAACTCCCTCATTTGAACTCCGTTTTAAACAAATAATATACCGTTGGAAAGCTCTTGGAGTCTAGTTTCAAATGAGCCACGTTTTACTCAAAAATTATTTTTCTTTTAAAAGATATAATCAAAATACTGACTATAGGTCAGAACAGAATAATTTTTTATTACAGTAAAATCAACTTTCAGTTTTTCAAACTATATTTTGAATAGTCATATATTTCTCATTTGGACTCCGTTTTGAATAAATAATATACCGTTGAAAAGATCTTTGAGTTTACTATCAAATGAGATTAAGATACTTGAAAAACCGATTTTTCATTTATGAGATATGATATAAGGAGTGACCAAAGGTCAAAAAATAACTTTTGTAAAACTTCATATCTCACTATCTTTTTGTTCAAAAATGCTTGAGCCAATGTATGCAAATCTAAATCATTGAGTTGCACAAATATACTAGCCTATATAAAATATACCTAATTTAAACACATAGGCTATGTTGATGCATCCAAGCTTCCAAGACTTCAAATCTTCTAATTCTTCATTTCTTGGAGCTTCATCCTTGCATGTTATTTTCCTTGAGTGAAGCATGATATTGCTTTTCCTTGTTCTTCAATACAATCCTCACTCTTCTTGTTTTGAACCAACCTATAAAATATATCTTACTTGCAAACCCAATGGTTAGTTTAAAAGCATGATTCAATATATGCAACATACATATTAAATAACATAATCATGCTTAAGTACTTGTAGCATATATATGATAATTAATCTTTATATATATCAATGCTACTATTCAAATACATTTGTCATCATCAAAACTTATGGCATATAGCCTTAGGGTCAACATCCCTCTCCAGTGCTAAACGAGGTAGATTTTCTGGAAATACATCTGGGAATTCGCTAACTACGGGTATCTGTTCAAGACTTCTTCCTCCTTATCTGTATCTTTGACAAAGACCATAAATCCATGACAAGCTTTTCGTATCATACACTGACCAGTCAACATAGATATCATGTTGCAGGGTACCTCACTTCGGTCTCCCTAAAATATGAAATTATGTCCTCTCGGTATACTAAAAGAGATGGCTTTGTCATGACAATTTAAAGTAGCATGGCATGAGGATAACTAGTCCATGTCTAAGATCACATCAAAGTCTGTCATACTAAGAAGCATGAGGTCTACCTCTGTCTTCATGTTTCTAACAGTTATCTTACAAGAATGGTATCTTGATCTAACTACTAGGGCTTCCCCCATTGGTGTAGCTACCAAAAATGGTTCGCCTAGTATAACTAGCTCAAACTCGAACCTTTTGACAAACAAAGGTGACACATACGAATGCATAGAACCAGGATCAAATAGTACATGTGCAGCTAAAGCGCCAACTAATAAAGTACCTGTAACAATGGCATTGGATGCCTGGGCATCTTGTCGAGTCAAGGCATACACTTTGGCAGTTCCTCTACTGACTGCCTACTGCCCACGACCTCCTTGGCCTCTACCAGATCCTCTCCCAAAGCTACCCCCAGTAAAAGTAGTTGGTACATGAGCAACTAGAGCAATTCCCAGCTAGGTGTGAGATAGGAAAATGGATCCCTGACCAGATTTAGAAATGAGTTGAGGGCATTCCCTTTTAAAGTGCCCTTCTTGTCCGCAATGAAAATAACTTGATGTACCCTTCTTCCTGAAGCATTCTCCAAAATGGAATTTTCCACATGCGGGACACAGAGGCTTCCCTCTTCCAGCCTGAGAACCACCCTTACTCAAAGAGCTATAACCACTTCTAGATTCTGTACGAGGTTTAGATACACTTGTTATGGAAGGGGATGGCCTAGTAGATGTGGTCGGATTCTATTGCGACATGGTGAAAGGATTTAAAGTTCCTATATCCCCTCATTGGTCAAGAAATGTCTCAAATCTATCCTTCTTCTTTTCCTTAAATTCTTCATCATTTTTTGATCTTTTTTTCATCATACGAGCAACATCCACAACTTTTAAATAAGAAGAGTAATTTTTCATATTTGGCCTCACCTGTGAGAAAAGGGGTCCATGAAGTCCCTTCACAAATTTTTGTATTTTTGCCTTTTCAGAAGGAATCATCTGAGGGGCATAGTCAGACAGTTTGACAAACTGTACTGAATAGTCATCAACAGACATAGGTCCTTGTCTTAAGTATAGAAAATCCTTTACTCTTGATGATCGCACACTCGGTGGAAGAAACTCTTCGATAACCTATAACCTCAAGGGTATACCTCCATGGTATCCCATAAGATCTCTGATTAGTTCAAAAGTCCACAATTATGCAAATATAAATTTTCCAAGAAAGAGATTTCTGCATATTTATATAAAAACTTCAACATAATAAAACATAAATACAAACTAAATATCATATAGTATGATACAATTTCCCAAGCGTATATGACCTATAAAGATTACATAGCATTTTCCAAGCTTTGAGATTCATAAGCCCTCCACATAACATGGAAAATATCCTCAAGAAATATTAATCCTCTTGTGGATTTCCTTTGTTCTCATTCACTGTATCTAAAAAAAATTTATAGAGAGTGTGAGTTCATCAAAACTCAGTGACTAAATGATTGTGCAATAATAAATGTGTCACAAGTACAAATACCATAATCATTATTACAATAAGAACAATTATATTCATATCTAGGGTTTCTATACCTCTGTATTTGATTTATATTCATGGATTTAATTCCCGTTGTATTCATGCTCACAACCATTATATGCATTGGTATCTTGGGGGATGAAGCCCTCAACCATTTCATGTGTATAATTATATGCATTGGTATCTTGCGTCAAGTCCTCAACATTCCATGTGTATATTTGCATCCATTGGTATCTTGGGTCAAGCCCTCAACTATTTCATGTGTATATTTTCAATCATAATTTTCATCAACATAACAATAAATTTCATTATCTAGCTATCATCATTAAATATGGAATATAATTGCGATATGAGGTAGGATTTATATTGTACTTGGAATAAAAATAAATAAAATCAGTTAGTAAGGTCATCCACTTATATAGATTCCATGTCCAAGTCACTTTTCTGAGTCTCTATGGAGAACAAAACATAGTTGGATTTTAGATTCTACTATAGAGATTTTCACAAAGATCGGATATGAAAAGTTATGGTTGCTTTTGTACAAAATACTATTCATACATATGAATACTATTCATACATACTAATACTATTTATACGTACATTTACTATTTATATCGGGACTAGCGAACATAAGCCTTAAAAGAGTACACCAGGAAAGTTCCTAGGAAAGGAAGGTGGGTCATAATGGACACTCTCAGGTACCAAATCTTTCCTTAGTCAGATCTTTCCGAGACATGTATTCTTCACAGTTTTATACTCTACTCCGAAAATCATAAAATAATTCTCAAGCAGTCGAGGATAATTCCTTTCTAATGTGGAGAATTAGCTAAAGCCGCAACCACATAGCATACTAAGAATTTAACCTCTAAATATTTACAAGAGTTTAAAGAAGTATAGTATCCTCACCTTGGATCTAGGCTAAAGAGGAAAGACCTAAAATTTCAGAGCCCTAACGTTGGAGCAAGAGAAGTTTTAAGGAGAGGAGAGAAGAGAAACTGAAGGTGTGAGCTTACAAGTGAAATAAAATGGCCTATTTATAGGAGAAGTCAGAGTACTATGCACTAATAAAATATTCATTTTACTATACACTTTAATAATTCAGTTTACTGTGCACTTTAATAATTTGGTTTACTGTGATTTTCACGACGGTGGCAAATTGTTGATTACTATTGGGAACTAAAGGAAAAATTATCCTTTCTCCTAAAATTTTAAGTTTCTTTTCACTTTTTTCCTTTTTAATTTAGTCCTTAAGGAGATTTTCTCATATAAAACATTATTTTTCTCCCAGTTTCTTTCAGATCCTTCTTATGCTCAAACCATATTTTATCCATGGGATAAATTTCATATCATAACATCCATTATACCTCACAATTTATGTAATATATAAATAAAAATCCATATTTTCAACAATATGCACAAACAAGCATACAAAAATTAAATGGATAGGGAAATTTATTTTCTCTAAAATAAATTTATCGTAATTCTTGAATACTTATAATTTTAAAATATAACAGGTATTACAATTTGAATATTGGTGTGTTTATATTTTCCTTTTAAATTCAAATATTATTTCTTTTAATTGTGGGAGATTGCGAGGAATCCAAGTAAGTTGTCCATTTTTCCTTGTGTGCATATGGTATATAGTCATAATAATTTATTTTATATACTTTATAAATTAATATTTATTTTAACTAATATTTGATATTTAGTTATATTTATTTTAATTCATGTTTAATTATATTTAATTACTATTTCCAAATTTCAGTCTTTATTTTATTATATATATTGATATGTACATATATATATATTTCAAAATCTGAATTGTTTTGAAATCTAAGTTGTTTTGTTATATGGCTTCTACATGATGCATGATTAAGACATGTTTTAGATATGTTGAGTTATTACAAGAACTTCTAATTATATTAAGTATGATTAATGATAAATAACAATGAAATTGGAAAAAAGGGATTAGACATAACAATATTAGATAGGCTTACAGTGGTACGAGATTCGTGCTATCGCATTGGTCACGTGCCAGGTTTGGGGCATGACAATTATAGTTTAGGCCCAAGGTGAATGCGGCTCCCAAAGGGCAAATAATTTATTATAGTTTAGACCCAGGGTGAGTGGGACTCCCAAGGGACAGATAGTTTATTATGGTAATATGGAGGCCCCAGGTTGAGTTTGGTTCCCAATGGGCGACTTAACAGAATTATCTCGAAAATGTTTAGATTGCTTCATGTGATTTTATATATCATGATTGGTGACAAATCTTGTAATTGTGATTATGATATTTGTACTTGTAATACTAATTTTTACACAGTCTCCTACTCACTGAGTTTTGATGAACTCACACTCTTTCTGACTATCTTTTTCAGTGGTTGAAGAGGAGAACTTTCCATTGGATGATTAGCGGTCCTTTAAAATTATACACCACTTTGTTTGGTGGGTTCTTGGGAACCAGTTTATTAAAGCTTAGGAAACGCTCTATAATCTTTATAGGTCATAGGCTTGCGAAGTTATAATATACTGTATAATATATGGTTTGTATTTTAACTATGTTGATTAAATTTCCTGTTGTTTTGGGAGAAAGATATAAATTCTGAACTTTTTTGAGTAATTATGCAAAACTTGTTTTACTGAAAAAAATATGTTTTTCTTAGTTATAGATATTAGCAAATGCAGGCGAGGCTAGGCCAAAGCCCTATTACCAGTGCTAGTCTAAAGTAATATTAATTAAACATATGATCATTTTAACTGACTTAGATTCACAATTATCATTGATTCAAAATTATCACCCTTCAAGCTCTTATATGCTGTTTACATGAATGCAAGCAATGAAGAAGAAGAAGGAATAGACGAAGGAAGAAGAATAATACAAAATAAAGATTGCAAAATGCAAAAGAAGAAAAAAGAACAAACAAAGGAGGAAGAATGAAAAATGAAGATTGAAAAATGCAAAGGAAGAAAAAAGGATGGGTTGCTCTTATGTACAATTTTTCCAACAATTGTGATACTTTATTTTGTTTTTCTCTGCATGCAATGGTCAAATCATCACAAAGGTTCGTTAAAATAAACAAATAAAAAATTAATAAGACACTTTCTTATTTCTGTGAATGAAATAAAGGGAAGTCTAGTGTTATGAACTCGACTTCCCTTTAATGCAAATTTATTAAAAAAATTAGAAAGTCAAGTTCTTAGTTGAATTCTAAGACCTTGACTTTCATAATTTTTTTAAAAAAAGACCCCGTAGCCCAAATTTTATTTTAAAAAAGAATAGGGAAGTCGAATCCTAAATTATAAAAAGATTTAATGTATACAAATTGTTGCTTAAAAATGAAAGTCGATTTTTATAAAATCGCAGTGTATATATTGAAAAATAGTTTGTAAACAACAATATTGAGGAAATTAGTCTTTTTAACCACGACATTTGGGCTAAATTGCTAAAGTTCTTATATAATGACCCAAAGTGTAATACTTGTTAAGTTTTCATTTTTCACTCAGTCAGTGTATTCATTCTTTTATATACCTATGTTCGAATGTTAGGGTTAATTTGAAATTATTGAAATTATAAAACTTTGGAATTTCCAAAATTTTGTCCATGTGTATTCCTCTTACATGTATATAATTATGTGTGTGCATAGATGGTGGTAAAGGTAATGGAAATAATTAATTAATGGTGAATCGGTCTTTGGTACGCATGGTTTTTTAATTCTATCAAAAAGGCCTTGCTTAAAGATCTAAGTGAAAGGAAATATTTAAATTATGTGTATTTTGGAAATTGGGATGAAGAAATTTTGGTGTTGGTGTTTTAGTATTCCGTGGGAACATTCATGGCTATATGGGTTAATTGTGGTGTGTAATTAGTGAAGGAGATCAAGAAGAGTGTTATTAAGAACTCTAAGTTACCTTGCACCATGAACTCTTCATATGTGTAACGGAGGGTCAAATAGTCCAAGTGGGCCAATTATTTATTAAACCTCAATCTTCTCATTCTCTCTTCAACATATTTATGCCACACATACACACTTGGAAGAGCTCCTTCAAGCACTTAGGCGCTTCATCCCCTTACTCACCAAGACCATCTCACATCCTCTACTCCGACAAGGATTCTATTCTCTGGCAACTGGAGATTCACCAGAATATTTCTCCCAAGTACTTGAACCCTCCCCTAATTTCCTAATTTTTGGGTCTTTGGGAAAACCCTGGGAAGGTGGGTGATGTTAATCCTTTGATTAAGGGATAATATGGGATTTTAAAACTCATCTTGGAAGACGTAGTGATGGAATAACCTAGTTTGAGTTGGAAATAGTGGATGAAGGTAGGTAGCTTAGGTATCCATGATGATTCCCTGATGGATTTAGGGAAAAGTTGTTTATGCTTATATAAATATTTTTTTTAGCTTTTTGAAGGAGTTTGGGTTACTAATTATAATTTTTAACACATAAAATCTTGATCTTGGACTTTGGGGATGAAATGGATGAAATTTGGGAGGTGGATGGTGTTCTCTCGATCATGGCTCAGACATGGACATCGACAAAGAGCCCTGGTCGCCCAGCCTGGCCTCGCAATTTGGCCAGCCAAGATGAACATGTTAGAAACTTTAATTTTGACCCCATTTCTTTATTTATTTGTTCTTTTAGGTCCTTGGACGATCATTGGGGCCTTCCCAACCATCTCAAACCATGTTAAACACCCAAGAATTGGAGTAATTAGTGAGTAATAATCAAGGCAAAAGCATCCAAGAGGTTTACTTATTCGAGAAGAACATATCTAAAATCTTGATCTTGGGCTTTGGGGATGAAATGGATGAAATTTGGGAGGTGAATGGTGTTCTCTCGATCATGACTCAGACATGGACATCGACAAAGAGCCCTGGTCGCCCAGGCCTAGCCTCGCAATTTGGCCAGCCAAGATGAACATGTTAGAAACTTTAAGTTTGACCCCATTTCTTTATTTATTTATTTTTTTAGGTCCTTGGACGATCATTGGGGCCTTCCCAACCATCTCAAACCATGTTAAACACCCAAGAATTGGAGTAATTAGTGAGTAATAATCAAGGCAAAAGCATCCAAGAGGTTTACTTATTCGAGAAGAACATATCTAAAATCTTGATCTTGGACTTTAGGGATGAAATGGATGAAATTTGGGAGGTGAATGGTGTTCTCTCGATCATGGCTCAGACATGGACATCGACAAAGAGCCCTGGTCGCCCAGGCCTAGCCTCGCAATTTGGCCAGCCAAGATGAACATGTTAGAAACTTTAAGTTTGACCCCATTTCTTTATTTATTTGTTCTTTTAGGTCCTTGGACGATCATTGGGGCCTTCCCAACCATCTCAAACCATGTTAAACACCCAAGAATTGGAGTAATTAGTAAGTAATAATCAAGGTAAAAGCATCCAAGAGGTTTACTTATTCGCGAAGCACATATCTAAAATCTTGATCTTGGGCTTTGGGAATGAAATGGATAAAATTTGGGAGGGCTCTCAACTATAGCTCAACCGTGGTCATTGGCAGAGAGCCTTGGCATGGGCGCCCAGGCTTGGGCTTGCAATTTGGCCAGCCAAGATGAACATGTTAGAAACTTTAATTTTGACCCCTTTTCTTTATTTATTTGTTCTCTTAGGTCCTTGGGCAATCCTTGGGGCCTTCACAACCATCTCAAACCTTGCTAAACACCAAAGAATTGGAGTAATTAGTGCATAATAATCAAGGTAAAGGTACACAAAAGGTTTACTTATTCGAGAAGTACATCATAGTTAGTGCCTCTTTGTTCGGGGTAAGGGGTTACCTCTAAGGGTACACATCCCCCCTTCCCCATTCAAACAACACACACGGAATACGGGAAACCAATAGCTTGGAGTTGAGGTATGAATTGTGTTAAAGGTACATTTGCATATATTGATTGGATTGGTATATGTATACCCTGCATGCTTCTCTTATAGGAGCTATTTGTACATAGGTTTGACCTAGCAGTGCATTATTATTATGGAGTGTTATATTGATAAAGAGTGCATTAGGATATGGAATATGTCTTGAGGTGGAAGATATTGTAATTTGTAGAGTACATTGTGTTCAGTGAAACATTTACTAATTACATATTATATTTCTCGGAATGTGTTACTTACATTGGAGACTACATTGAGATATGTGGGGAGCATACATCTCACTTGTATCTCTGCTCAGTCCAGTACACATCTTACACTAATGTTTAAATAATACTAGAGATTGCACTCTTGTGTACAGAGTCGGTAAGACCGATAGGGTTTAACTCGTATCCTTGTTGGTAATGTCATCTTACTCACTAAAATGTATATCTCAAGTTGTGTTTAACATTTTCAAGTACCGTGTTTGTTGAAGAACATCTGCATGAGGAGTAGCATATTTTCGAAGTGCCCCATCCATCTTACCGTTGAGGTTGGTATTTTTGGAATCTTTTTTTTAAATATATGTTGAGTAATAAGACATATAGGAGGGAGAGGTTTATGTATGAAGACATATGTATGATGTGTTTAAATTAATTTTTTATGTGTTTTCTTGCATTCCTTATTCGAATATGTTAAACATGGAAATCAAAATTATGGAGAATTATAATGTGAACTTGAAATTCTTAAATTAAGTATATTTAATGTTTACCTTAACAATCACTATATATGTATACATTGAAGTAAACATAATTGATGTACATGTGTGATTTATGTATGTTTGGAAGAATATGGGTAGGAGTACATGCTTATGGTTAGAAGGTGGCTCTACATCATGTCGATCACATGCCCGTATTTAGGACGTGACACAAAACCCAGGAGGGAGGGAGAGAAATGAATAAGAACTTGTGGATCTGGTGGCCATTGGATCTAGATTTGGTGGTATTTGATTCGCTTATTTTGCTTGTGACCTTTGGGTTATAGAATTCTTCAAGTATACCTTTAGGAAAATAACGTGAGCATTATTACATTGTTATTATTACTTTAAAAAAAAGATAGAAGCATTTTCTTTCATATTTTTGTCATCCTTCCCATTGTTTTCTTTATGCTCATTATTTATTATGATGGGTCAATTTCATCATCAACAAAAGAAGTGTAATAATGTGCTTTCCACTCTGTAATAATAATGCATCAGCCAAAATGCATTTTACTTCCATGAACTTTAGGCTTTGTGCACATTACCTCTTGAAAACTAATCAAATGACCCCCTTAAACTTCATATCTTGAGCAAAAAAACCTCTTTCATTCAACTTTCTATCAAGTTAACTAACTGTCAAGAACCTAACTAGCCTCCTAGTGCCATTTCATGCCACATCACTACTATTTTTTACATGTAAGCATTGATATGGCAAATTGAACTTCAACCCTCTTCCTTCTCTTGCCAGATTTCCATGAAAGCTCGCGCTATTACTTTGTGATATTGTTGTAAATTAAGCATCAAAAAATGTTGCAGAAGCTACTCCAATTCCTTTGCCTCAGTCATCTCCATCTCCATTTTCATCTCTAGCGTCGACAAGTTTCTTCGATGGGTTTTATCACAAGGCTTTGCACGATAGAGAAATTAACAGGCACATGATTAACAGCAATAGCAACACAAAGAAGGTTTAGAGACAGAGGTTTCAAGCATCGCTCGATTGAGGCAAATTTGAAATCAAAGCGACGACAAAGAAGTCAAAGTCGATGGGAATGTCAATGACGTGGCACACAGCGGAGGAGGGGAAGGTCAAGGAGAGCATAGCGGTGGTGAAGAGATCAAATGATCCGTACGAGGACTTCAAGAAATCAATGCTGGAGATGATAATAGAGATGGAGATGACTCAAGCCAAGGAATTAGAGCAGCTTCAGCAGTGTTTTCTAATGCTCAATTTGCGGCAATATCACATAGTAATAGTGTGACCTTTCATGGAAATCTGCAAGAAGTCTTCTGATATGAACCTCGCATCGATCGACCACAATATATGTCTTGCTAGCTATAGAACAAGGAGGTAATATATCGATGATATGGTATGATTACACTAACAAAATGCAAGAAAATGCACAATCACCAATTGGAGAGCAAAATACAGCAACGATTTTTGTTGATGGGTAACAGTTTTTAACGAGGGAAGGTGACTTCAGATGATGGGTGGTTCAATAACAAAATACAATGCAACAAGGCCGGTCAATTTGCCACATCTACGCTTATGTGTAAAAAATAGTAGTGATGTGGCATGATGTGGCATTGAGAGGCTAACTAAGATATTAACCTTTAGTTGACTTGATAGAAAGCTGAATGGAGAGAGCTTTTTGCACAAAATATAAAGTTTAAGGGAGTTATTTGCTTAGTTTTATACTTCTTAGGGATAAAGTGCATAAAGCTTAAAGTTCATGAGAGTAAAATGCATTTTAACCTGATGCATCACATACTTTTCATTTTTCACAATATTTACAACACTACTCTAAATCCTAGACCCTTGTTAAACCCACACCCACTACCCTAGATCCCAGACCTTCGCCAAACCCACTAACGATGGTTGGCCAAACTATGGAAATGCGATATATGTCGTCAAGCTTTAATTGCAAAAATAGGAAAGACATCTTCAGGATATATTTTTGATGGTTAGAATGTGGGGCACAGCATAAATTTGTTGTTTCTAATCTGAAGCCCCTTGTTGTTTTATTTGAATACTAAAAAGACCTTTTGAGAAGATTTTTGAACCTACATTATATTAAATATAGTAGATTGTTTTAATTAGCTAGACCGAAACTTAATACTATTAGATGAGGGTGAATTTTTATATATAATATAATAAATTTAAATTATATTATTATTTATATAAAATAATCTTAAATTAAAAATAAAAATATTAGCAACAAATTTAATAATACCATATAATATTAAAGATAATAGTTAACAACAAAAAATTAGTTACTAATTTATTTAAAAATTATTTGAATATAATGTTTTTCTATCAGTTAATGTATTCAAATGTTGACAAAATAAATAGCTTTAATTATTCAGTATTTTAATTTAGAAACATTATCTTCATAATCAGATGTATATTTAGATTCATGCATCTTAATTTTCTTTAAAAAAATGGCCACTTAGGAATTTCAGGTTATGGCTCTATTGGTTGGGATTAAAATAGGGTAAGAGAGTAATTTTAGATTATTCTGATGTAGCATATAATAAGTCGGAATTTATGAACTATGAAGTGCTACCTCACGCCATGTCAACTCAAACTTATCCCTTGATTAACATATCTATGGTCAGGAGTCTTTTTAAAAAATATTATAAGGTATAAAAATCAAGTCACATCACAATAGATTGTATGGATTAAATTAAAATTTTGATAAGATTATAAAGAATAAATGTAGATTTTAACCAAAAAATTAATTAATATGAAACGTGTGCCGTGACGCACACTGCTTTTATTATTTTATTGTTGGCCCAATGTGTAACGTTAAACATGTATAAAATGAAGCATATCTGTTTTATAATGTAAATCTTATTTTATTGGTTATTTTTTCCATAATTTCAAGTAAAAAGCAACATGTATGATTTCTTGATAATTTCATAATAAGAATGAAAAAAGTAAGGCGAGTTATCAAATCTATAAGTTAAAAAAAAGTTTTAGAAATATGACAAATTCAAAAAGCATGATGAAAAATATTAAATAACAAAAGAAGAAAAACATCTTAAAAGAATTCGAACGGGCGAAACATCAATGAGAACATTAAAATAAAATAAACAAAAAAATTGATGAACAATGATGATATTTATTCACTTATATTTTAATCTACTGATTTTCTTTTTTACTTTTTAATTTTCAAAGCATAAACAAAATTATTGTTCTAAAAGCACTATAAGAAAAAGTAAAATTAGAGACGATTTTGTTTTTAAAATGTTGAAAATCTGTCACAAAATTTAGTTTGAAAATCTGAGATAGAATTTGAGATGAATTTATTATGTCTCTAAATTATTATTCAATTTTATTTTTTTATTAGAGATGAAATTAGAGATGGTATTTGGTCTATGAAATGTCAGAAATCTGTCTCAAAATCTAGTATGAAAATCTAAGACAAATTTTGAGACAAAATAAATTTCATCTCTAATTCTGTAATAGATTAGAAACGAAATAAATTCTGCCTCAAATTTCGTCCCAGATTTTTTTAGTCCTATATCGGCCAAATCAAAAAATGAGCCTCCTACCTTTTTGTAATATCCCAAGAATTTACATGAATATTTAAAATCTATTTCAAGTTTATTGAAAAATAAATTTTAATTACATGAAAAATGTTCTTTTGAATTAGTGAAGGAAATTTGGGAAATTTTTACAAATTTTCAAGGGCTAAAATGAAAAGAAAAGAAAAGAAAATATGGAGTACTTTTGAGAAATGACCAAGTAGGAACCCGAGAAGAAGAATAGAGCTTATGGGAATGAATTATGAGTCCGGTACCGAAAGGATGATGGATTTGAGATTAAAGTGGAGTTTGAGATATTGAGAAGGACTAAAGTGAAATAAGGAAATCTGTGGGGCACCTAGGATTTAGAAACACCTGAGGTGAGATTTTATGAATTTGCTTTTGCTAGTCTTGACTGAGGGTCAATTGCAGAGCAAGTGATAATTTCACCCCGGGCGAGTAAATAGGTGGCCTCACCTATTTTTTTCTTCATTTTTCTCCTTTCCTCTCTCTCTCTTCACTTTCTCTCCTCTCTTTCTCTCTCTACACTCCAACTCCACAACCGGGCTTTGGAGGGTGGATCTCGAGCTACGGGGCGAGCCTCTAGGAGCCAAGCAACGTAGGGAAAGCAAGGAATTGAGGTATAACTTTCTATTTCTCAAGCTTTTCTCTATTTTCTAGTTTTAAGAAAGTTTGGGGTAAAAATCGAGATTCCGGCTTCGTTTCTCGATTAAAATTGGTGTTTTTGGTGTCTAAATGCTCCTTAGACATTAAGGGTGAGATCCTATGGAAGAAATCATGCAAAACGGTGGAGATTTGGCCAGATCTGAGCCAAATCCGAGGGGAATCGTGAAAGGTCGCAATCGTGGCACCCAGGCGCCAAGGTTCAAGGTTTCGGGAAGGAAGAAGGCCTTGGCGCCCAGGCGCCAGGTGTGGCGCCCAGGCGCCAAGTTTGTATTGGCGCCCAGGCGCCAAATGTACTGAAAATTTTAGCTTATTTTGATCAGTCATAACTTCTTCATCCGGACTCCGTTTTGGGCAAACTTTATATCGTTGGAAAGCTCTTTGAGTCTAGTTTCCAATGGTATAAGTTTCATTTAGATATTCATTACCGGTTAGGAGTTATGACTTAAGATGTGAGTAAAGGTTGAGAGTAGTGGTAGGAAATTTCTCTATTTTGTAACCCTGATGGTTTTTATCTGGTTACAATAGGAATGGTCAAAGTACAAAGTGGGAGTGCCGAGAGCATGAAATTCAGGTGAGTGGGTTAATACTTGCTATGATTAAATATTTGTTATTGACTTTTTGCATCATAGTGGAAATATGTTGTATATCCAAGTTTGAAGAGGATGATGTGGAACGATGAGGCATAAACAATTGTGGAACGTGTCTGGTAATGTATATAATTATATTTTCTTATTTTCTCATGAATTGAGGTTATATGATGGTTTGTCAATGGCATGTGAACTGAGTTGAAATATATCATACTTTGATTGTTGAGTTCGTTCATATGCGGATAGTTGAAGTATGATATTGTTGAATAATTGTTCTATATTATGGATTATGTTGTATACATGCTATGTTGCTGGAACCATATTAATTATGTTGTGACTTGAATTGTAAATGACTGAGTTGTGTGTGTGGCTCAAGATTATGATTGAGCATGTTCTTGGATGTGATTGTGATTGTGTTTGACTAGAAAGGAAAGGCATGGTGGTGCACCCCATGGAGAAATTTATGTGAAGTTATAAGGGTGGAGATTATAAATGGAGCGATAAGAGTGGATGCGGCGGGGGCCGCAGACAACGATCCAGAGGTATTCTGGACGGCCCGGTTGGTACGGGAAATGTGTGTGAAATTGATTTCACCGATTTCTGTTGTGAATTTTGAATTATGTTGAAATGTATTTGATTTACTTGGATATTGTTGTGAAGTATTATGAATAATATTATATCATATGATGATCGATTTACGTATGATTGCTGCATGTTATCATTATGATGCATGATATTTTTTTGTCATAGTGTTGTGTTATCTACTCACTGGGCACATGGTTTGCTCATACCCCTCTTATTGATATTTTTTTCAGAATTGACAGCTGAAGGTAAATATCGGAATAAGGAATTATGGATCCTTAGTCCATGATTACCTTTTCATTTGTTCAGGATAAAGGTATAATAGTTAAGTCTTATTCTAAGTTGTATAAATCTAGAAATCTCTGTAATCGGGTAGGTTCATTCAGTGATGTAATGTGAATGACTGTAGAGTGTATAGAGAACTCGGTTTGGTTGCATGAAAAAAAAGAATGGTATGATGCTTAAGAGAAAGATAGGCTTATGGAGGTGAAATGAAATTCACTTTTCGTGCCGGTCACGTGCTCAGATTTTGGGACGTGACAAAGGGACTAAAGTGAAATAAGAAAATTTGTGGGGCACTTAGGATTTAGAAACACCCGAGGTGAGATTTTATGAATTTGCTTTTACTAATCTTGACTGAGGGTCAACTAGAGAGCAAGTGATAATTTTACCCCGGGCGAGTATATAGGTGGCCTCACCTATTTTTCCTCTCTTTCTCTCTTTCTTCTCTCTACTTTCTCTTTCTACACTTCAACTCCACAACCGGACTTTGGAGGGTGGATCTCGGGCTACGGGGCAAGCCTCTAGGAGCCAAACAACGTAGGGAAAGCAAGGAATCGAGGTAGAAATTTCTATTTCTCAAGCTTTTCCCTATTTTCTAGTTTTAAGGAAGTTTGGGGTAAAAATCGAGATTCCGGCTTCGTTTCTCGATTAAAATTGGTGCTTTTGGTGTCTAAATGTTCTTTAGACATTAAGGGTGAAATCCCATGGAAAAAATCATGAGAAACGATGGAGATTTAGCTAGATCTGAGCCAAACCCGAGAGGAATCGCGAAAGGTCGCGATCGTGGCGCCCAGGCGCCAAGGTTCAGAATGTTTTGGGGAGGAAGAAGGGCTTGGCGCCCATGCACCAGTTGTGGCGCCCAGGCACCAGGTGTGACGCCTAGGCGCTAGGCTTGGGTTGGCGCCCAGGCGCCAGATGTACCAGAAAACCTTAGCTTATTTTCAATCGGCCATAACTTTTTCATCCGGACTCCGTTTTGGGCAAACTTTATATCCTTGGAAAGCTCTTTGAGTCTAGTTTCCAATGGTATAAGTTTCATTTAGATATTCATTACTAGTTAGGAGTTATAACTTGAGATGTGAGTAAAGGTCGGGAATAGTGGTAGGAAATTCCTCTATTTCGTAGCCCTGATGGTTTTTATCTGGTTACAATAGGAATGGTCAAGGCACAAGGTGGGAGTACCGAGAGCATGAAATCCAAGTGAGTGGGTTAATACTTGCTATGATTAAATATCTTTGTTATTGACTTTTTGCATCATAGTGAAAATATGTTGTATATCCAAGTTTTAAGAGGATGATGTGGGACGATGAGGCATAAATAATTATGGAACTTGCCTGGTGATGTATATAATTATATTTTCTTATTTTCTCATGAATGGAGGTTATATGATGGATTGTGAATGGCATGTGAACTCAGTTGAAATGTGTCATACTCTGATTGTTGAGTTCATTCATATACGGATAGTTGAAGTATGTTATTGTTGAATAATTGTTCTATATTATGGGTTATTATGTTGTATACATACTATGTTGCTGGAACCATATTGATTATGTTGTGACTTGAATTGTAAATGACTGAGTTGTGTATGTGGCTCATGATTATGATTGAGAATGCTCTTAGATGTGATTGTGATTGTGTTTGACTAGAAAGGAAAGGCATGGCGATGCACCCCATAGAGAAATCTATGTGAAGCTATAAGGGTGGAGAATATAAATGGAGCGATAAGGGGATGCGGCGGGGGCCGTGGGCAATGATCCAGAGGTACCCTGGACGACCCGGTTGGTACGGGAAATGTGTGAAATTGATTTCACTGTTTGCTGTTGTGAATTATTTGAATTATGTTGAAATGTATTTGATTTACTTGGATATTGTTGTGAAGTATTATGAATTATATTATATTATATTATGATCGATTACGTATGATTGCTGCATGTTATCATTATGATGCATGATATTTTTTATTGTCATAGTGTTGTGTTGTCTGCTCACTGGGCACGTGGTTTGCTCATACCCCTCTTATTAACATTTTTTTTAGAGTTGACAAAGGTAAATATCTATACAAAGAGTTATGGATCCTTAGCCCATGATTACCTTTTTATTTGTTCAGGGTAAAGGTATAATGTTTAGGTCTTATTCTAAGTTGTATAAATCTAGAAAATCTCTGTAATCGGGTAGGTTCATTCAGTGATGTAATGTGAATAATTGTAGTGTGTATAGAGAACTCGGTTTAACCGTATTTTCTTATATTTTTTGAAAAGATGAATAATTTTCTTATTTTAGTTCTTAAATTATATAATTTAGATTAATTGTATTTAAAAGAATGGTATGATGCTTAAGAAAAAGATAGGCTTACGGAAGTGAAATGAAATTCATTTTCCGTGCCGGTCACGTGCTCAGATTTTGGGACGTGACACTTTTCCTACATAAAGTATTTTAATTGACAATCTTGTTTTGAAAAGACTAATAAATAAATGTATCTTCCAATTTAATATTATTTAATTTGGCTAAAATTTTTTGGGTGACCAAATTTGACCAGTTCAACAATTCACTGGCCAAACTTTTTCCTACATGTTCTGAGAGTTTGAGATGAAATTAGAGATAGAAAAATTCATCCCTGATTTGAGACAAAAAAATTCCGTCTCTAATTATGCCACGCCAGTATCAAAGACAGAATATTTTTCGTCTTCGAATTCGTCTCTGATCAATCAGAGATGGATTTTTACTTAATCAGAGACGAAATTTTCCATCTACGATATCTGATTTTCTTGCAATGAAGTTTATTTCTTTAATTTTAGGAAAAAATACTTTTCATCTCTAATATTTATATAAGGTTGCAATGTCCTCCCTACCAATTTTTTGGCACAACTTTGTCTTACATTTTCTTTTATTTTGTCTCTAAAGTTAACATTGTTAACATAGTGAAAACAAAATACTAATGTCGACTCATTTATATAACATATCACTTTCTATATATATAATACTAATTAGCCTTGGTCTTAATTTTATACCAAATGTTTAATTAAAAGTTATAATTTCATCCCAAATAAAATTTTTGCTTCTCCCTCTTCTTGCCTTTAATTTCCAATCTTCCCTCATATGTGAAGAAGGATGGTAGGAGAGGCTTTGGTATTTTAGATTATGGCTCTATTGGTTGAATGTGGCTTCCCACCGAGGCTTGGAGGAATAGTTCTATCTAAACCCTGATCTAAACTGTTGGATAAAATTATCTAATGGTCTAAATTAATCTTATATTTTAAAAATAAATTATATAATTAATTTTAAAAAATAAAAAAAATACAATATTAGATTTCTAAAAATTAATCTTATAATTTAAAAAAATATAAAATTAATCTAGATCGTTAAATAACCTGATCTGGCATCCAACGATCCAACTCAATGCTTGATTAGAGGTAAGCTACTTTCCAGTTGATGGGACTAAAAGAGGGTTAACATGGCTCTATTCTGATGTTGCATTAATATGATAATTAAGTTGGAGCGTACTATGGAGTATTGCCTCATGCCATATCAACTCAATCTTAACGGATGATTAACGATAAGGTCAGGAATCTTTTTTAAAATATTATAAAGTATTAAAATCAAGTGACATCACAATAGATTGTGGGGATTAAATTAAAATTTTGATAAGATTATAAAGGCCAAATGTTTTAACCAAAAAATTAATTAATATGAAACGCGTGCCGTGACGCACACAGCTTTTATTATTTTATTTTGGCCCAATGTATAACGTGAAACACGTATAAAATGAAGCATATATTTTTACATTTTACTTTTTAATTTTCAAAGGATAAATAGAATTATTGTCTTAAAGAGTTTTTTCTTTTAATTTTTAATTTTTTTTCAATTTCGTTTCACATCTTTATTTTTTTTTTTGATATCTATTTTATCCTTAAAGCTAATATTGTTAACCTAATAGACATAAGTGCATACTAGAATACTTTATATGACACATAATATGTCGTAATAATTGATCTTAGTTTTAATTTCATCCAGAATGTTTGGTTAGAAACTTCAATTTTATTCTAAATAATATTTTTGCATCTCTTTTTTATGTCTATAGACGAAGAAAAAGATCATAGGTCAAAGTTCTCTCCTCTTTCAATCTCTCTCTCTCTCTCCAAAAGCAAGACGGGAAGAAGAGGAGGACGGCGAGAAAGAGAGAGGAGAGAGAAATATTCCTATGCATGGTGAGAGAAAGAGAGAAAGTGAGAGAATTTTAGTTAAACATTTCCGATGAAATTAAAACTAACTCAACTAAGTATAATAAGAGAATTTTAAACATATGGCCAATTTGAAAATGGCTAAGATTAATTTAATTAGTATGAATTAAAATAAGGACAAAATTAAAAATATAAGAGAATTTTATATAAAGTTTAAAAATTTTAAAAATAATATAAAATTATAAACATAAAAAAAGTAGATTGAAGTATTTTACTTATTTCAATATAACACCAAGAATAATACCCGTCGATCTCATAAAATACTAGTACAATGGTGTCTCAAGAAACTCTGATACTCTAGACATATTAAAAAAAAAAAAGGAATTGGACGAGAAGAGAGAGAAAGAAAGAGAGAGAGAGATTGATAGGGACGGTTTCCATAAAAATATTTCTTTATCCCACAAAAATATATTTTTAAAGCATTAAAGTTTGTAACTATGACCTATTCTTGATCTGAACAATGTATCCCGCAACATTAATATGAAATTAAAAATATTGGATAAATTAAGTTTATAATACGTATATATAACGTCATTTGTTGATTAAAATTCAAATACGATTATAATTTTTTGGATAGAAGGCGAGGGCGTCTATAAATAAGAGCGTTATACAGCCGGTGACGGTGAGATTGAGCGGATAGATTAGAGGGTAAGTGTGTCTAGTTTCACTTTCAGTACTGATCAGTAGTATAATGGCCCCCCAGACTTGGAAATCAAATCTGAATGAGTTGGAAGAAGAAGAACAAAGTTTCAGCTATGCCATGCAGCTCACAATGTCCAGTGTGCTGTCAATGGCCTTGCAAACGACATTCGAGCTCGGCGTTTTCGACATCATCGCGAAAGCCGGCGAAGGCGCCAAGCTCTCAGCAAACGACATTGCGCATCAGCTTCCGACCAACAACCCAGAGGCTCCCAAAATGCTGGATCGAATGCTTGGGCTGCTCGCTGCTCACTCTCTCCTTCACTGCTCTTCAGATGGGAACCACAGGCTCTATACCCTCGCACCTCCCTCTAAGTTCTTCGCTCGTGATGCTGATTCTATGTCCTTAGGACCCCTCCTCACCTTGGTTCAACACAAGGTCTTCATGGAAGGCTGGTGAGCCTGGCTGTGCTTAATTACAGATTTATCTTATTTGTATATTTAATCTTTATATCACTAAAATTCTATTTTGATCTCTCATAAATGTCTATTTTTTCAATTTAGTCCTTTATAAATTTTTATTCTCAGTCTAATCATTTGTAGATGCCCCTTTTTCAATGCAGTATCTCTCACAGATTTTTATTTTCAAATTAGTCCTCTTTCAAATTAAGAAAAGAGGTATCAGTAAGGAATTAAATTGAGAATAAAAATTTATGAAAGACCAAATTGAAAGAGGCAACTGTAAAGGATTACATTGAAAATGAAAATCTGTGAGAGACTGAATTAAAAAAAAAAGACATCTATGAGACACTAAATTAAGAATGAAAGGTTTTGAGAAACCAAATTGAAAAAGGAGCATTTATGAGGACTAAAATAAGATTTTAGTTAATTTTATATACATATAAGTGTATATGTATAAATTACTGATAGTAATTCACTGGCAGGTATGAACAGAAAAATGCAATTCTGGAAGGAGGGATAGCATTTAATAGGGCTCATGGTGTGCACCAATTTGAGTACCTTGGGTTAGACTCTGAGTTCAATCAAGTTTTCAACACGGCATTGATCCACCACACTTCCATCGTTATGAAAAAGGTTCTAGAAACCTACAAGGGATTTGAGCCTCTCAACACCCTTGTGGATGTTGGTGGTGGCCTAGGCCTCAACCTCAGCTTGATCACTTCGCGATACCCTCATATTAAGGCTATCAATTTTGATTTGCCTCACGTCATCCAACATGCCTCTTCTTATCCTGGTATATATATTATCTTAATAATTATTTAAATATTTGAAATCATATAATTCATTACCTAATGCTGCATGTGTATGTATTGGTTATGATATACTACAGGTGTGGAACATGTGGCAGGAGATATGTTTGAGAGTGTGCCCAAGGGAGATGCCATTTTTATGAAGGTAAAAAAATTATTGAATATATACATTTATTCTTTTCGATTCTGGGAAATTAATTCACCAGATCGACATAATTTTGCAGTGGATTCTTCATGATTGGAGCGACGAAAAGTGCTTGAAACTGTTGAAGAATTGTTATGACGCCACTCCAGAGGATGGGAAGGTGATAGCGGTGGAATCAGGCCTATCAGCTATGCCTGAGACCACTGCTTCTGCAAAGTGCAATTTTGAAGTAGACGTATTCATGATGGCTCAAGATCCAGGAGGCAAAGAGAGAACCCAACAAGAATTCATGGAACTTGCAAAAGCTGCTGGATTTAGGGGCGTTCGACATGAATGCTTTGTTCGTAATTTCTGGGTTATTGAGTTCTTCAAGTAGTTCCTATTGCTTATCATCATTTGGAGCTACAAATGTTTTCCCTTTCCTAATATTGTATCAGTCATTTCTTTCGAATAAAATTGGGAAAAAATGTGTGTTTCTTATCTTTAATACACACAAAAGTCATTAGTAACCACATATAATGAAAAATAAAGATTACGATGTTGTGATGATGTCCATGTAACAATGTGGATCATTAATTAATTTAAAAAAAATAGACTAAGCATGTGTTTTTAGAAAATTTTTAAAATCAGTTGGCTAGCACCGTGTTGGCTAGCAGTGACCGTTCGAATGTGGTGGATACTGCAAAAATCAAATCCCATCTAGCACTGTCTGCAAGGTCCAACAACGGTGGGCCTACCAGAAAAACCGACTCCACCCATCAATACGCCAACGTAAAAGGAGAAAATTACCCAAGTGGGCCCACGACTACCTTCTCTCCTGAAGTTGTAAGGGTAGTTAGATATGCACAAATATTCACGAGCCATATAGGATGCGTTTACGATGTGATGTATTACCATTTATATATTAGCCGCCATAGCAGTAAAAGAAAGGGATGATTACAAGTTTTTAGAAAGGGCCACCATACTTTGTATTTTCCACCTTTATTTGGAATTTGATAAAGACCCCCAACAACTTCTCATTTTCTATCTTTCCTTTTTATATTTTTATTTCTCCTGATCTAACATTTTGAATTTTGATACTTTCATTGAAAGTCTCCAATTATGGTGCAGGGAATTCATTTTGCTAAGCTAAAGGGTGCCTACAATCAATTCGAACTACGAAAAACACAACCAATTGGGAGAGAAGCTAAGTATGATGGACACACATATGACCAAGATGGAAGGCACTCACTATCCTAAAAAAAAGAACCAGTTTTAGCCACAATTTTAAAAAGAAATTATCTTTAGCTACAGTTAAAAATTGTAGCTAACTACCAATTCATTGTGGCCAAATGCTACCCAGTTAATCAAATTGTGGCTAAAACAAACTGTAGCAAAATGCAATATAGCTATGGTGAAATTCGTGAGTGATTTTGGTAAATGAAAAAAAAAATTTATTAGCTTGTCGTGGTTTAAACTATGGCCAATAATTTTAATTTTTATTCCTAAATAATTTCAAAAATTATTAATTTGAAGTATACGGTTTAGGATCATATGTTTGGATTTTTCTTTTCATGGGTTGAGAGCTCTATGTGATTAACGTTTTTTGGGTTTAAAGTACTTTATACATATATATATATATATATATATATATATGTATATATTCATTTGATTTTATTTTTATATAATTTGTATATATTCCTTATTATTCTAAAGTTAATAAATAGAAATATTTAATAAGTTGAAATTAAGAAATTGAAATTTTATATTTAAATATTTATTACATTAATTATATAATAATCAATTGATGTGTGATAATAATTTATGAATAAATTATTATACCAGAAAATTAACACAAATTCATTTGACTTGAATAATTTGCATTTAAATTACTAATTAAATTTTAAGGTTTAGAGTATAAAGAACCTTAAGCCTTAAAACTTTAAGAAGCTAAAACTTTAAAAATATGAAACACTCATAATCTATAACTCTTACTTTAGTAATTCAAAATTACTCTTCATAAATATTTCGTGACATTTTTAGGATAGTGGTGAGCTAATAGAATGATAACCATAAAGAGTTAAGTAAGACAAACATTGTTGTGTGAAATCTATCACAATTAAAGCACTAAAATTATTAAAAAGTAAAATTAGTTATATTTTATATTACTTAAAAATAATTTTAAAATATATTTTAAAAAATGACAAAATATTTATGGGATAAATAAATATATATATATATATATATAGTCTCTAATTCTGTCTCTAATTAATATGAGACGGAATTTATCCTGTCTCTAATTTTGTCTCTACTTAAAAACAGACCTGAATAATATAATAGAGATGGAAATTAGAGACAGAATAAATTTTGTCTCAGATTTTTAGACCATATTTTGAGACGAATTTCGAACATTTCAGAATTTTATCTCTAATTAAAAATAAACCTGAATAATATATTAGAGACAAAATATATTCCGTCTCAGATTTTTGGACTAGATTTTGAGACGGATTTTCAATATTTCAAAGACAAAATTTATTTCATCTCTAATTTTCATCTCTAATCTTGTTTTTTCTTGTAGTGTCGTAAGGACAAAAGTGTCTGAATCTTCCTTTTGGATTATGTCAATAAAGCTTATCTATTCACCTCCCTAATCACTCTACATTACTTTTATCTTCCTATCAAACTGGTTTTCCACTAAGGCTTTGAATTGTACAAATGTTGTTAATGCAATTCACTTTTATGTCTTAATGGGTATATCCAAGTACGTCTACTAAAATCATTCACAAAGTGGATGTAAAATTTGTAACCCATAGTGGAATTAATTGGAGAAAGACCCTATAGGTCAATATGGACAATATCTAAAGAGTTTTTAGCATGTGATTCAGAGATTTTATATGGTAATGTGTGTGATTCCAAAACTGACATGCTTCACAAAAAGGAGGAAACTCATTTGCTTAACTTTACAATTACAAGCTTTTAACACATGATACAAAGTTTATTAGAAGGATGTCCTAGTTTTCTATGCCACTACTCTAGGATATCAATTTTTTGTGAAAAAGCTTATATTCTTTCTGGCTGATCTGACTGAATAGCATAGTAGAAGCTTCTTGTACTGTTCTAGACTCTATACAATCCTTCCTTCTGATCCCTTTGCAATAGTGTTTCCCTTGTCTTCTTGTCCTTTACTAAGCATTTTTGTGAGAGAAATTCAAAAAAAAAAACATCATTGTCAATGGTCAACTTTGAGATACATACAAGATTTTTAGAAATCTTAAGAGCGTGCAATATGTCTAATAAGAGAAGATTTATTTTGACGAGAGTAGATGGCCCAATCTTTTCAAATTCTATTTGTGCACCATTGCCTATAATTATCTGTCTCTTACCATAGGTTGTAGTGCTTGGCTCAAGACTGGTAGAGTTATTTGTAACATGGTTGCTAGCACCATTATCAAAGTACCAATTTCGATCTTCAAATGTGCTTGATGTGGCAATAAATGCATATTGTGTTGTCGATTACTTCTCAGGTATACTGCCTATATAATTCTGATTATATCTGAAATAGTAGTAGGCAGCAGTGTGTCCAATTCTTCCACAAACCTAGCAAGTAGGTTTGTTATTGTTGTTTCTTCCATATCTGCCTCTACCTCCTCTTGCTCCTTCATTTCCTCCCTGTCATGCACCAAAAGTCTTTTTTTTTTAGTGTAACATTGTGCAGAGATCAGGAGATGTTGATAACTTCTCGCCACCAAAAGTCTAAAAGTCACCACTAAAAGTCTTTGGTGGCGACTTTTAGTAGCGACTAAAGTTGTTGGCGTAAGTCCGTGGCTGATTCTTTTGATGGTAACTTTCAAAAGTTGCCACCAAAAGTCATTTTTATTGCAAAAAAAAAAAAGAAAATTCGTGAAAAAAGTAATTTTTGGTGGCACCAAAAACTACCTTTGGTGGCGACTAAAGTCGCCACCAAAAGTCACTCGTCATCTTTTTAGATCCGGATTGACCCGGCGGGTCGACCCGAGATCCATTCGACTCGTGCGAGTCTTGGCCGATCCAATAACTCGCTATCCCGAGCTGACTCGATTTTTTTGTGTGCAATATTCAAGTTTATTTGAAATTAAACCAAACATGTGCATACCTGAGATTCGAACCTGGGTCCCTTGCTTGCAGCCATGTGTGTCTTACCATTCTGCCACTGCTTCATTTGTATTATGTAAGTGCAAAATATTATATATATCTATATATATAATCTGTTAAAAATATTTTAGGTCAAAAATATTATAAAACAGAAATAAAATAATATTAAACTTAATAAAAAGTAAATATATTATTACTATTGGAGTCACCACAAAAGTCCAACTTTAGCTAATTTCATAAAAACAAAACGATTTCTGTTAAAAAAATAGACTTCAGTCGTCACCGATAATCTAATTTTTTAAAAAAATTTAAAAATTAAAAAATTAAATTTCTTTTAAATAAAATTAAGAAAAATAAAAAAATTTTGAATTTTGTAAGTAAAAAATGACTTTTTTAATTTTTTATTTTATTCTAAAAAATCTGACTTTTTTTTAAAAAAGACTTTTGGTGGCAACTATAGTCGCCACCAAAAGTCTAATTTTTTATTTTATTTTAAAAAATCTGATTTTTTTTATTTTTTTAAAAAATCAGACTTTTTTTAAAATAAAAAATTGACTTTTGGTGGCGACTAGTCTGATTGTTTTAAATTTTATTTTAAAAAAATTCAAATTTTTTTAATATTTTTTATTTTTTTAAATTAACTTTTAGTGGCGACTATAGTCGCCACCAAAGATCTAATTTTTCATTTTATTTTTTTAAAAAATTCAAATTTCTTTATTTTTTTTTAAAATTAGACTTTTGGTGGCGACTCTAAAAAGTCGCCACCAAAACTCAACTTTTAGTGGCGACTTATTTAGTCGCCACCAAAAGTCGACAGTCGCCACCAAAAAGTTGCCACTGAAAGTCAATTTTCTTGTAGTGTTAGCTTGAGGTTGTCCCAAGCTTAAAGAACTCAAATTATCTAGTTGCTTTTCACAAAAAAAAAATCATTTAGTTGCTACAAACGAGTTTCATAGGTTGGTAAAGTAGCTTGGATATCTATCCATATCAAATTATCCTTGTCTACAAGATGTAAGACTGTTGTCTTGTACTCAATATCAAGACCTGCAATAGTTTGAGTTATGATATCATCTATAGTTGTAGAGCATCCAGCTAGAATCAAGTTGTATAGATAGATTTCACCGTCGTGCAGTGGAGATAGCAAATAAGGCAAACAATCATCAATTCACCATGAACGGGCAAAGACTTCAGAAGTTTTACGAAGAATTCAAGGAAGAAACTGTGGAGGAACTTCGACACGACAACCTACCCTCTACTTGATAAGGTTGTATCTTTTCCTTCCTCCTTTATTTTTATGTATCCTCTTTCTTTTCTCGGATGTATGTGATGATTTGCAATAAGGACAATGCAAGATTTAAGTGTGTTTTTTTTTAGGGAGGGGGGATTAATAGGAGAAAACATGTGTTGAATTGAAGTAATAGCAAATTTTCTACATGTTTTCTTGATGTTGTCCAGAATTTTTTATGGAATTTTCTGCAATTTTTGGCTATGGTTTTGGCCAATTTTTCTACACATTTAATTTTTGAACCTTTATATCATATATCTGTTTTGAGTGCAAAATTTTAGCAGATGTCTTTAGCATGCATTTTGGTATAGATTTTTAGCATTAAAGTTCATTTGCGCAAATTTTTGTAGTGTAGAATTTTTGGTGTGCTATCATGAACGAATTTTGATGCTCTCTTTTTTAAGTTTTCAATGGATTTCTAGTATGGACTTATGCATGTTGTAATAGTTAAGGTTTAGATTGATTTAACATGATGAGAATTTAATCTTCTTCTTCTAGAAATTTACGCAAGTGGCAATGAATTTGATTCTAATAAATTTTTAGTAATAGTCTTTAAATTCAGAAGATTTTTTAACCTAATTGCTACAAGTTATTCTTTCTTGTTGTGTACATTGCCTATCATAATTTTTACTCTAGAACTTGTCTTGAATCATGATTGAGGCTACAATACATGTGCATGCATGCTTGGAAATAATTTAGGGATTTCTTTGTATATCCCACTTTAGCCAAGTAGTCATCCCTTGTGTTTGTTTTCCATTGTATGCCACTTTGTACTTTGTCTCCACTTTTCTTTATTGTGTTTCTAGCACCCTATTTTTTGCCTTAAGCGAAAAATAATTTTTCCCTTTCCAACTTGGGAATTGAAGAGCATTAGAATTTTTATTTTAAAGAGATTGAGTTAGCACTGTGAATTGTATGAAATTGTGGGTTATTTTGCATTAGAATTTTTCTACACCAAAGAAAAGAGAAAATTGAGCATTCATGATAAAATATGAGGAAAAATATTTTAAGTGACAAGAAAAAGAAGTAAAAGAAAAGATGATATGAAAAAGAAAAAGAACAATCCACCCTTCCACCTCTAACCAACCAGATGGTCCAAGACACCCTGTCATGCCTGATAATCCCTATAAGACTACTAGCCTAGAACTTTTTGGACTTGGACAACAATCCACAGCCTCAAGATGGCGCATGAACCACCTTGCAAACTTCTACCAGTCCTACCAGAATCAGAACACACCAAAATCAGGAATAACGTTAATGTGGCTAAACTTCATGAGGGGTTTGTTAAACGACTCTTTATGGCTCTTAGCTTGGAGCCAATTGATTAACACAGCCCTGATAGCCCATTACCAAAGCGAAAATCTAACTCTGGCTATGAATCGTCTGAGAACTAGAAACTTTATTCTCCTCCCCCTCCGAGAAGCACCTTTCTCCATCTACCTTCCAACTGGTTCCCCTTTACCCTTCTCAAAACCAAAGACTCGTCCCAAGAGATGTAACTTACTCGATTCATCCTGCTCACATAGAGCTACACGCTCCAGGAGTCACTCTAAGGCTAGAGGGGGATGCTCCATTAACAACAACTCTGACCCCACACTCTCTACTAGCAAACATGGACCTAACCATCTCCTACAACCTTAATCTGTAAACTGTTAATGTGGACTATACTGAACTCTTCAAGCCCACCAATTACTTCCAGCCAAACCCACCTTTTGATGAGAACCCCAACCTTTTCTTTATCAATATGAATATAATCTGTTGGAATACAAAGGAAGTAGGAAACTTTGATTTTAGGAAAGCCTTCAGAGACATGAGTAGGACTTACAAACCTGCTATCTATATCCTAACGGAAACCAGACTTAGTGGAGATAGAGCTACTTCTATCATAAGCTCACTGGGTTATGAAAGATAAATTAAAGTAGATGCGATGGGATTTAAGGGAGGCATATGTGTCACGACCCGACCCCGGCTCGTGACTGACACAGACAGTGTGTTACCAATACTGTCGCAAGTCTAGATTTCTATCGCAGGATCATAAGTGGTGGCCTATTTGATTACAGAGAACACTAGAGAAATATAATAAAAATATATTATCTTACTCCGAACAATAGGTAAGCATCCTCAATCCACAAACCTTTGACCTGACCTCCCTGCATACTTGCAGCTGTAAGGGGGTGAGTCTAAACTATGGACTCACTAATGTTAGCTCTACACTATACAAATATACAAGATATATATATATATAACCCAAATCAAGAATTTATCTCGTGTAACACCAAGCTGCCCGTAAGCATGCATATAGCATCATGTCTCATCATATTCTCCCCTAAACACACACATGCACACCACACAATAAATAAATGCATGAGACCCTACTCAAGGGTCCATGCTCCTACACCATGTCTCAAGAACATAATAAATGTGGGTTTATGTTCCCATAGATTATCACTCAAGAAATCTCACTATATATTGGGTCTATTGGGTTATATCCATAATCATAACATATGTATGGTCTCTCGGATCATGCCCTTAGCCAGCACATATATCCTACACACATCACAACACAGCCAAGCTCAAAGATATATAAAATGAAAATGAATGAGATGCAATGCTTATCCCACTCTTTTCCACACCACATTGGGGACTAGCCCTCAATGCATATCCATACCTATTTATACCACTCAGTGGTATAACATAATGGGTAGCTTTTCACTTCCATTTTCCTCTCATTTCATAATATAAATATGTAAATGAATATGCAATACACCCACATCATCACCACACAACCATCAATCTACACATTCGACACAATAATACATTTAATGAATGAATGTATATAAACGATATAAATATACCTATACATATATATATATATATATATATATATGCATATCTACATATAGGAGAGCTAGATAGATCCCTTATCTAGATTTTACTCTCTCAACCATCCCTATTAAGTAACCATGTAAAACCATCATCAAGATTACAAAATAGAGAAATTCTCTACCACTAATCCTAACCTTTACCTACTCCTTCAAACATAACTTTTTACTAGCAATGAATCATTGAATGAAACTTATACTATTGGAAACTATACTCCAAAAGCCTTCAACAATATAAATTTTTTCCAAAATGAAGTCCAGATGAGAGAGTTATGGTCGTTTGAAGATCAGCCCAATAACACTCGGATGGCCGACGCCTGAGGCGCCAGATACCCAAGTTTCTACCCAAAATTAAGTGCTTGGTGCCTGAGGCACTACACATGGCCCCTAGGGCACCAAAACCACTCATTTCCACTCAAGGGTGGCGCTTAAGGCACCCCACATAGCGCCTGAGGTGCCACTACTTTGACCCCGCGATCTGGTCTCAGTTTTGGGTTTCCATGATTCCTTCCATGGGATTTCATCCTTGGTGTCTAAGGAGTATTTGGACACCAAAAGCCCTAATTTTCATCAAGAAAAGAAGCTAAAATCTTGATTTTATCCCAAATACCCTTAAAATTAGAAAATAGGAAAATGCTTGAGAAATATGAATTCCTATCTTGATTCCTTGCTTTCCCTACGTTGCTAGGCTCTTAGAGGCTCGCCTCATTGCCTAAGATTCATCCCCCGAACTTTGGTTGATGGATTTGAGTGAAGAGAGAGAAAGTAGAGAGAAGGAAGAGAGAAAAAGAGGAGAGAGAAGGTGAAGAGAGAGAGAGGAAATGAGGAAAAAGAGGCAGGGTCACCTATATATACTCGCTTAGGGGGAAATTACTACATTGCCCTCCAGTTGACCCTCAGTCAAGACTAGTAAAAGAAAATATGTAATATCCTACCTCGGGTGTTTCTAAATCCTAGGTGCCCTATAATTTTTCTTATTTCACTTTAGTCCCTCTTTGTATTCAACCTATCTCTTAACTCCCTCAGTGCCCTCGATTCCCCCAATACATTCCTTGGCTCTCTACCACTTAATATTCCACAATCTTGCCACTTCTAAGCCTCATATTTTTCCTTCCTACACAATAAGAAAAATCTGCCCCGCCCTAATTATTCTATAAAATTAGCTTAATTTACATAATACCCGAAAATCACAAATTTTTCAAGGTATTACAATATGGGTCTTTGGAATCCAACAAATTTGATCATTGAACCGGTTGCTACTGCCTTCCACAAAATTTACCTAAAAATACAGGTAAACTCTTTCTCCTTCCTTCTTACTACTTTAGATGCCCCTCCTAAATTTCAAAATAGAAAACCCCTTAGGGAAAAACTCTCTTATCTATCTGATTTTATTCCTATCCCTTCGTTAATTATGGGCGATTTCAATGAAATTTCAAATAAAAATGAAAATTTTGGTGGAAGACAAGCTTCACGTCATATAATAGAAACATTTAGAAATTTTGTAGACAAAACGAAATTATATGACTTAAGGTTAATGGCTCTAGATTTACCTGGACTAACTATCGTGACAGATTTAACATCATCAGAACAAGAATAGATAGGGCACACACCACATTTTCGTGGCTTAATCACTTCCTTGAAACAAAAATTACTCATCTCCCACGTCTAACTTCTTACCATTGCCCTATCATATTAAAAACTAATCAGACTACCTCTCTTGGACCTAGACCATTCATATTTGAACCTTTCTGGCTAAATCACCCTACCTTTAGAAGCATGACAACATCTATTTGGGATAGACCACATCTAAATCTAGATCAAATCATCAAGGATTACTAACTAACAATAAAAACTATTTTGGAAACATCTTTAAGGAAATTAAAAGGACTCAAGCTCGCCTATTAGGAGTACAAAAATTACTCGATAATAATAATACTTGTAATGTCCATTCACTAGAAAAACATCTCCAATCTAAACTTAAACAACTGTTAGATGATGAAGAATCAATATGGCTAATGAAATCTAGGATTCAATGGCTTAACCTAGGAGATAGGAATACAAAATTTCTACAAACCTCTACTCTAAATAGACATAGAAAGAATAGAATTTATCATCTTCAAAAAGAAGATAATTCTTGGATAACAAATTTACCTCAAATTGAAAACGAACTTAGGAATTATCTCATTAATACTTACTCCTCCAATCAGGCAAACCCTATCAACGACATTAACCTCTTTGACATACCTAACATAACCAACCTTAATTTTAACAATCAAATTGCCTCATATATACCTTCTGAATCTGAAATTAAAATTGCTCTCGACAATCAAGCTACCCTAAAAGTCCCAGGAGAAGATGGTCTCCATGCTCTCTTCTATCAAAAAAATTGGGATATCATAAAACATAAATTAATCACAAATATCCAAAATATTTTCTCTAAAGAAGAAATTCCTGACTCTGAGGAAGAACACTCCTAGTGGATATTCTTCGCCGGCAACTTGATCTGAATAAAAAAATTTCACAAAGAGTGTGAGCTTTTAAACTCAATGAGTGAATCGGCTTTGCGTTAATAAAATTCAAATACATCACCAGTCATGCAAGTAAACCAGAAGGCTCATACTCAACCAATAGATATAGTTAGAAATTACATACGAGAAGATAAAAATACATCCAATTCAACAAACATTACTAGTACTCATCAATGGCAATGTATCCCAGAGAGCGCACACAGGCCGGATCACCAATTATGTATATTTCCGCCATGACGCACAACATCATCCTCTTAGCTAGGGCGCCTCATGGATCTGTCACTAATCCGGGCTATATCCCTACTGAGGGAATCGTTGTCTCCACACTCATTAGTCAAGACACCCTTTAAACCGGGCTTTCAACCTTGCTATGAAAGGGGGTACTGTCCCGTTCAATCACAATCAATAGTGCAGCAGTTCATATCAATATCAGAAATACAATGTAATATTCATTTATATAACAGGTATAATATATAACTATATTATAGGTTTATAAACCACAAATCAAGATAACACTTAAACGATTTTTGAAAAGATTCAAACTACACATCATCATGAGATACTTGCTTCGTCTTATCCATACTTCTGGATTAATTATCTCATTAGATTCGTCATTCTAAATCCAATTTTCCCTATGAATCTTGGGAGTGTCCTACGACATACTTTTTATCACCAGTAATGCTAAATATTAAAACGGGGTCGTTTCACTCACTTGGATTCCGTACGAGTATCGCTTCTCTAAGTCGTTACGGATAAGAGTACTCAGGTGAATTTCAGTGTTCCGCTACGGAGATTTTCATGAAAGATTAGAGAAAATACATTAGGATTGTTTTCGTACAGATACTGTTCATACGTACGGTTATTATTCATACCAGAAATAGAGAATACAATCTATAAAAGAGTACACTAGGTAAGTTCCCAGGAAAGAGTGAAGGGTCACAATGGACACACTTAAAAATCAGGTCTTTCCTTAGCCAGAACTTTCCTAGACATGTATTCTTCACAGTTTACATCCTATTTCGGTAATCAAAATAACATATAGACAGCTAAGGACAGTTTTTCTGATGTGGAAGATCAGCCAAAGCCGCAACCACAGAGCATACTTAAGAAAATAACTTCTAAAATTGAAAGACATAAAAAAGGCATAGTATCCTTACCTAAGATGAAAAGGAAAGACCAAAAATCTCAAAGGTCTAGCGTCGGACCAAGAAATCTTAAGGAGAGAAGAAGAGAAGTTGAAGGTGTGATTTTGAAAGTGAAATGGAATGGTCTATTTATAGGAAAATTTAAGGGTACTATTCCATCTACCCCGTCTTACCTACCAATTTCACTTACTAGTCTCATCTACTAGTTTCACTTACTAGTCTCATCTACTAGTCTCACTTACTACTAGTTTTACTTACTAGTCTCATCTACTAGTCTCACTTACTACTAGTTTCACTTACTAGTCTCATCTACTAGTCTCACTTACTAGTCTCATCTACTAGTCTCACTTACTAGTCTCATCTACTAGTATAATCAATTTGCTAATTTAGTTTCCTTTCAATTTAGTCCCTCAGGGAATTCTCTCATATAAAATGTCATTTTCTCCTACAAATTTCTTTCTAGTTTTCTCTTATGATCAAACCACATATAGTACTTGACATTTTGATTGTATAGATGAACAGTACCATATATGTAAATAGTATTATATGGGTGAATAGTACCGTATACTGAAATAGTAATAGTAATTTGTAAAACACGCATTTATATTTTATTTTTCATGGGTATTACACATGCATTCCATGCAAAAATCCAAACAAAGAGAAGGCTAGTTAATATGTAAAATAGATATCAAAAAAGCATTCCATTCAATCTCTTGGAATTATATTGAAAAAAATCCTTTAATATCTTCAACTTTGAGGAAAAAATAAAAAATATAATCCTCCCATGCCTTAAAAAAGTGACATATATCCCTATAATAAATGGCAAAAAAGTTCAAGAATTTTCTCCTTCTAGAGGCATTAGACAAAGAGATCCTCTCTCCCCTTATATTTTTATCTTAGCTATGGAAATCCTATCCAACCTAATAGAGGAAAAAGTATCCAAGAAAGAATGGATCCCCTCCAAACTAAAAAACAGTGGTCTCCCCATATCCTACCTTTTATTTGCAGATGATATCCTAATCTTTTGCAAAGCTTCAAGGGACAGTATAATAGTGGTCAATGAGGTCCTCCATACTTTTTGCAATATTAGTGGCCTTAACATTAACCTTGACAAATCAAAAATATGGACCTCAAACATGGTTCACGAAGAAACAAAAAAATTTTTACATGCAAACATTAACATCAGAGTCTCTGAAGACCTTGGCTTATACCTAGGTTACCCTCTAAAGCACTCCTATAGAGCTAGAGACTTTAATTTCTTAATTAGTGAACAAAATCAAGAAGAAATTACAAAGATGGAAATAAAATCTCCTATAAAAAATGGCTAGAACTAAACTGATCAACTCCACAATGAACAATATTGCAAATCACTATATGAAGCCTTTCCTTCTCCCAAAATATATCACTGAAAAAATTGAAAAAAAAATCAAGAGATTTCTTTTGGGGTAATACAACATAAAATTAGAAAATTCATACCTTGAGCTGGAATGAAATTACTCTTCCAAAAATGTTAGGTGGCCTAGGCATAAAAAATATTCACATCCAAAACAAAAGTCCAATAGAAGGGTAACTCTGGAAAATTCACTCATAACCTGACAGCACCCTCATATCTATGTTAACCTCAAAAGATGGCCCACTTTTTTCAAAAAATAAATCAAAAAGATCCATCCTCATGAAAAGCCTTCTAAAAACTAATCCTTCTTTTAAATCTCACAATAGAAAAATTATCACTCATGGGTACAATACTAGCTTCTGGTATGACAATTGGATGGGAAATATTCTAAGAAAAGAGATATATGGTAATATGCCTAAAGACGAAGATAAAAAACTGGTAGGAGACCATACTAACAGAAACTCTCACTCCATCACTTGGAACTTAAACAATCTTCCCTTCGACATCCCTTCCTCCTTACTTCATAAAATCAACATTCAGACTCTAATTTTTTAACCCTCTTATTGCAAATGATAAAGAAATTTGGAACTTAACAAATAATGGAATATTAACAACTAAATTTGCATACATGGCACTCTTAACTTAAGAAAGAAATACTACAAACTCTTCTTCAACTCATCAGACCCTAAACTTATCTTGGATATGGTCAATCAATTGTCACCCAAGGGAAAAGTTATTTCTTTGGCAGACTATTAGAAAAATTCTCCCAACAAAGATCAAACTCCTAAAAACTAAGTGTTTCCAAAACAATATTTGCCCTATATGCAACAACTCTCCTGAAACTCACCTTCACGCTCTTCATGACTGTTCTATAATTAAAGACATCTGGATTAGCCTAAATTTGCCTCAAAATTTCTTTCACATCTACCTTCAAACTTGGTTAAAAAATGCTGCTGATCTTTCTTCTTCCTCAACTCATATCCCTTGGTTTCTAATCTTCTTATATGGCATTAGATGCATCTGGCAACAAAGAAATTCCTACGTCTTCCAAAATAAAAACCCTCACCTAGCACTTAAATACTTAATCATTTCAAAAGCTGCAAAATTCTAGGGCAACTTGCCAAATAATCCAATCCAAATTCCTCCCCTAAATCAAATTACTTCAAACAAAAATATCATTTAGGAAAAACCTCCACAAGGTTGGTATAAACTAAACACAGATAACTCTACAAAAAAGGACCAGATCACTGTTAGAGGTATCATCTGCAACGATGAAAGAACTTGGATATCTGGCTTCATGAAAATGATTGGTATTGGTACTCCATTACAAGTTGAAGCCTGGGCTATTTTCACTTGACAACAAATTGCAACTGAACTCAAGATCAAGAGTCTGGAAATTGAAACCGACAATGATTACTTATTTCACTTATTGGGCTCCTCTAACATTTACTTTCACCCTCTCTCTACCATGATTTTAAACTGCAGGTTCCTACTTTCAAACTTCGAGACTTACAAGCTAACTAAGATCAAAAGAATGCAAAATAACTGTGCAGATGCATTGGCAAAACAAGCAAGGATAAACAGATGCACTATGAAGACTTCTGTTCACCCTCCTTTTTTTTGTGTTGGATGCCTATACGAAAGAGCTCCAGCAGCTTTAAATTTCCTTGTATCTACTTATAACTCTTTTGTATTTCTCTTCAGCTTTAGTCTAAATGTAAATCTTGAACTCTTGTACCCTACTTTATGCAATTAAAATTCCCTCTTTACCAAAAAAAAAGTAATATATTTTTGTGACACAATTCATAGTATCTGTCCAAATACTTTTACAAATATAGGAATTTAATCAGGGTTGTAGTCCTAGCCATTAGATCAAATCTAATGATTAGGATTTGCTCCTCTTATTTCATACTATAAACGACTCTTCTCAGTAGATAGTATAAGGACTTATTTGTGTTGTTACTTGATATATTTTTTGTGATTAGAATATTGTGGGGCATAGCATAAATTTGTTGTTTCTAATCTTAAGCTATTTGAATATTAGAAAGAGCTCTTAAGAAGATTGAGCCTACATCATATTGAATGTAGGAGATGGCTTCAATTACTGTGACCAAGTTTCGATTCTAAGATCAAGTTTATTCGATTTGAAGACTTAAACTCACAAACTTGAACGAGAATAAGAATTAACTTGAGAGTTTAATAACCATATTTCAATTAACAATACAAAATGATATTATTACTTAGCACTTCGATTGATTAATAATGGATAGCCTTGGAAGTATAGAGGCTTTTCAAAGTAGTGTACGTTCTGTAAAAATAATCAAACAATTGATTCATTGAAACATAGGTGTCATCAAGATTTGGAGGCAGATTCCCTACAGCACACAAGACTCCTGTATGCTGTTAGCCAACTGTAGCAAATTCGGATGCTCAAGACTTGGACTAATTTCTCATACCAAGATATACACGACATAAAAAAACCCTTTTTTAGTGTGAAAATACTTCAAAGAGAATATCAAATTTGATTAGGCTTCTTTAAGCACATCTAATCTTCTCTTTGATTGGAAGTATAGCAATAAATGATCTCATTTCATGCCCCCTTCAACATTACGGTTTAAGAAAACACGTCCAATGCGATATTAATTATTTATTAGCCCTATAATTTTTGGCTTCTTATAAGGTAAGAGATAGATTATTCCATAGAGAGTTTTCCAAATCTTGCATTATATATTCACCGCAAGAACTATATGAGTAAAAAAATTCAATAATTTATTAATTTAATATGGCTTACAATTTTTTAAAAGTAAATTAATTATTGATTTAGTTTATAAAAGATTATAGCTGTTGCAATTTGGCCTTTAAATAATTAAGTATTTCAATTTAATTCCCAAGAGATTATGTTTATTTTAATTTCATCATTAACATTTTAGATAAACAAATTTAAAATTTGACAATTTGGTAAGTTTAGTGATTTAATAATAAAATAAAGACAAAATTAAAAAAATTAATACAATATTTTAATGACAAACTTAAGATACAATAAATTGAGATATTTAATCTTTTAAAGATTAAATTAAACAAATATATTTTTTCACAATCTAATCAATAATTTTTTATGAAAGTGTAAAGAAGATTGAATAGGTTAATTTAGAGATAGCAATAGGGAAGGGTGGGGGTAGGGAGTGCCTCCTGTTAGCCCTAATGTATTATACTATAAGTTTTGATGATGATAAATATGTGAGAATTATAGTATGATTTAATCTTCTTGGCCCAATGTATGATTTAATCTTTCTTAGCCCAAATAGTATGATTTAATTTTCTTGGCCCAAATATATGATTTAATCTTATTGGCCCAAATGCATGATTCAATTTTTCTTGGCCCAAATATATTTAATGCTTTATATATTTATATATAGTAATATAAATTGATTTTTGATAAAGTTTATTGGGTGTTGTAATATAATTTGAAAAAGAATATCTTTTACTGTAGCACTTTTGAAAAAGAAATTTGATTGTTGAAAAAGTATGATAAAGTTTATTGGGTGTTGTAATATAATTTGAAAAAGAATATCTTTTACTGTAGCACTTTTGAAAAAGAAATTTGATTGTTGAAAAAGTATGATAAAGTTTATTGGGTGTTGTAATATAATTTGAAAAAGAATATCTTTTACTGTAGCACTTTTGAAAAAGAATATTGATTGTTGAAAAAGATTAATAAAGTTTTTTGGTTGTTGTAGAAAGGTTGAAAAATGATGATGAAGCTTACTGTAGCAATTTTGACTAAAGCAGTCACTGTAGCAGCAAGGTTTCACTATATAAAGGGGACTTCACAACACCATTTACATCAAGCTTCAATTGTTCATTTCTCATATTATCTTGAGTTTCATTCTCTCTAAATTGCTAGAGAAATATTCTAAGCTTAATTTTTGCGTTATCTACACTTTGAGAGTGTCCACCATTATTTTCCTTAAGCCTTCAAATTTAGTTACTCAAGGATTGGTTCCTTGAGTTAGTGTTTGAGAGAAAACACATTGTAAGGGGGAGAGACACCCTTGAGGAAGAAAAGATCTCTATGTTGTAGTGGCTTACAAGTGCCCAATTGCATAAACTTGTGGTCTATAGTGAAACACTCAAGAAGTTATCTTGAGGACTGGATGTAGGCTTGGTTTAAGCCGAACCAGTATAAATCTCGCTGTTTGATTTTCTCTTCCCTTGCCCTTTAATTATTTATATGTTCTTTACTTTCTTGCATTTTATATTCATTCATCTCTTTAATTGTTTTTGATTAATTGTACTCTATATTTATTCATCTTGATCATACTTATTTTACTTTCATAAAAAGCTTGGCATTGTTTTTAAAACTTCTTAAACTTTCATCAAGTCTTCGTAATTTTTTTTTAAAACCCAATTCACCCCCCTCTTGGGTGCTAGCTGTAATATCCCAAGAATTTATATGAATATTTAAAGCCTATTTTGAAGTTTAGTGAAAAATTTAATTACGTGAAAAATTTTCTTTTTGAATTAGTGAAGAAAATGTGAGAATAGAAATTTTTATTTTTAATTTAGGAAATTTTTACAAATTCTCAAGGACTAAAGTGAAAAGAAAAGAAAGTATAGAGGACTTTTGAAAAATGACCAAGTAGGAACCCGAGAAGAAAAATAGAGCTTATGGGAATGAATTATGAGTCCGGTACCGAAAAGATGATGGATTCGAGGTTAAAGTGGAGTTTGAGACATCGAGAGGGATTAAAGTGAACAAATCTTATAAGCTAAGGTGGCTATGAGCGATTTTATCGAAAAAGAAATTGGTGGGGCCCACGCGTATACACTTCTCATTATTCTTTTCTTTTTCTCATTCTCCCTCCCGTAGCTTCACTTTCTCTCTCTCTCGATTATGCTTGCAAAGGAATTTCTTCATCAATCATTCATGCAATTTTTGCTTTGGGAAGGAAGCTATAAAAGTTAGGATGATTGGTAAGTTGATGTTCTTCTTCTTCTTCCTCTTATTACAAGATCAAATCCTTGGTTATTATTTTTGCAAAATTTTTGTAGAATATTTTAATGGATGAATTTAAGTGTGGATGTTAATCTAAAACATTCCTAGGTGGTTTATGATGTTATTAGAACAAGAAATTTGGAGAAAACTATGAGAAATTCGTAGAATTTGGATATTTGAAAAAGTTAGTGTTCTTGATGAAAATTTGAGATTTGAGCTTGGATTGTTGGTAGAAATTGGGGGTTTTGGTGTTAAAACACTCCTTAGACATTAAGGATGAAAACCCATGGAAGAAATCAAAAGAAATGTTGTTTTAGATATGATTTTTGGATTTTTGGATGAAGAACACGAAGAACATCGAAAATTTTCCCCAGAATTACTGTTCACCGAGAAAATTTTTTCCAGATTTTCTCGTTACTGTAGCGTTGACTCGGTCAACGTTACTGTAGCGTTGACTCGGTCAACGTACTGTAGCTGCGTTGACCGTTGACCGTTACTGTAGCATCAGTTTTTTTTTTTAAATATCGTTGAAAAGCTCTTTGAGTCTAGTTTCCAATGGTATAAGTTTCATCTGGATATTCATTACCAGTTAGGAGTTATGATTTGAGAAGTGGATGAAGGTCGAGAGTAGTGGTAGGAAATTTCTCTATTTCGTAACCCTGATGGTTTTTATCTGGTTACAATAGGAATGGTCAAGTGCAAGGTGGGAGTGCTGAGAGCATGAAATCCAGGTGAGTGGGTTAATACTTGCTATGATTAAATATCTGTTATTGACTTTTTGCATCATAGTGGAAATATGTTGTATATCCAAGTTTGAAGAGAATGATGTGGAACGATGAGGCATAAACAATTGTGGAACGTGTCTGGTAATGTATATAATTATATTTTCTTATTTTCCCATGAATGGAGGTTATATGATGGATTGTGAATGGCATGTGAACTGAGTTGAATAATTGTTCTATTTTATGGGTTATGTTATATACATGCTATGTTGCTAGAACCACATTGATTATGTTGTGGCTTGAATTGTAAATGACTGAGTTGTGTATGTGGCTCAAGATTATGATTGAGGATGTTTTTATATGTGATTGTGATTGTGTTTGACTGGAAATGAAAGGCATGGTGGTGCACCCCATGGAGAAATCTATGTGAAGCTATAAGGGTGGAGAATATAAATGGAGCGATAAGGGTGGATGCGGCGGGGGCCGCGGGCAACGATCCAGAGGTATTCTGGACGACCCGGTTGGTACGGGAATTGTGTGTGAAATTGATTTCATCGATTGCTGTTGTGAATTTTGAATTTTGTTGAAATGCATTTGATTCACTTGGATATTGTTGTGAAGTATTATGAATAATATTATATCATATGATGATCGATCTAGTATGATTGCTGCATGTTATCATTATGATGCATGATTTTTATTTTGTCATAGTATTGTGTTATCTACTCACTGGGCACGTGGTTTGCTCATACCCCTCTTATTGATATTTTTTTTTCAGAGTTGACAGCTGAAGGTAAATATCGAAACAAGGAATTATGGATCCTTAGTCCATAATTACCTTTTCATTTGTTCAGGATAAAGGTATAATAGTTAAGTTTTATTCTAAGTTGTATAAATCTAGAAATCTCTGTAATCGGGTAGGTTCATTCAGTGATGTAATGTGAGTAATTGTAGTATGTATACAGAACTCGTTTTGGTTGCATGAAAAAGAATTGTATGATTTTTTTTTAAGAGAAAGATAGGCTTACGGAGGTGAAATGAAATTCACTTTCCGTGCCGGTCACGTGCTCAAATTTTGGGACGTGACAAGTTGGTATCAGAGCTTTGGGATTAGGTCTCCTACCGATTACAGAGTAAGGTAACCTTAGTGGGATCTCCTCTATCGTGGTGAACCCGGGCACGACTATAGAGAGATGGCTCCATTGAAGGTCCTGTAGGATGTTTTCATTTCCTTTCCCTCCGAGACTTGTTTTTTTCTTAGGAATTATGTTTTTAGTTTTATTTTTAGACAGATATGGCTATACTTTTGAACCCGGTAAAGGAAAGGTTATTATTATTTTGATTCCATTGCTGTCGGATCAAATTGTATGTGTGGGGCTTTATATGTTGAATTCATGATTGATTTTGTGTGAATGATTTCCTTTATCTTTCTTAATTTTATTATTACTATTTTTTTTAGTATCATCCCATAAAAGAAACCACTGGCATTAAAAGCGGAAGGATTACATTGCAAAAAAAAAAAAATTACTCATGCATGAGTAATCTAAAAGCGAGGTGGTCTCGGATTAGGAGGTTGTATTGTATCATCACCCCTCGACCATTCCTTGGAGCGAGAGACAGAGCAATGTCGCGGAGGGTAGTGTAAATCCCATTCATACAATCAACACTTCTTTGTTGTTGATTGCAGAAGCACTGGGTAGACCAATAGAAGAACCTGTCTATTCTTGAAGTCATTTCTGCATGATTGCGTTTAGTTAACTTCTCCAGGTCTCCTATCATCTTTTTCAGATTTTTCACCTCCTGCTCTAGACAGGCGATTTTGTCCTCCGAGGTATGGGTCGTGCTAGTCTCCTCAGCTTCCTCGTTCTTCTTCATTTTCTTCTCCATATGCTTCTCTAAAGACCCTTCAAAAGGTCTTTTGCCCTTGTCTTTGCCTAGACTTAAGTTTAAGTCGAGCTCTTCTCTCTTGGCATCCACTGTGAGATCAATGTACTTCCTTGTGGCCATGATTTGAAAAATTTAGAAATTTATGTGGGAGTATGAGAAGAGAGGAACGCTGGGAAGTTGTAGGCTCAGATATGATTACTCTTTGTGGTGTGGTAACTGAGAACGTTGGGACAGTTCTTATAGAGGAAAAATTTGAACTTAGAGACAAAGAAGATATCTCTTCGCCGCACCCTACACGCTTAACCTATGGATTTCTGCAAGCTGGAAGCTAGGAGTCTAGGGTAGGCATGCACACCAACAACACGTCGCATTAATGGCAAAACCACGAAAGTCAATATTCGGTGGATTTGCGGCCGATTTACACTTGGTTTTTCCATTTCTCTCGTTGGCATTTTCTGAAATTGAAGGAAGTCGACAATGTAGCCATTACAGAGTGTCTTGGATGTTTTCACGATGAACTAAAATGTATTTCTATGCTTTCTTGTATTGTTCTTGAAAGCCTTCAGTTAAGTATAATATACATGATTGATTGAATTATACTGTGATTATATGTATCTAAATACATATGATATGTATGTATGTTATTCATGCATAGAGAGTGAAGGCTATTTGTTATGGCCAGGAATAATATGTAATGATTCTACATACATTCAGAGAATGTGAAGTCTGAAATTTAAAAGAACTTGAATAGATGAAAATATATATAGATAATGATGTATCTCTATGTTTATACATATATACATATATGCTCGTAGAGGCAACTGAAAGGTAAAATTTTTCTCTCACTTTATGGAACGCTTGATGTGTAGATGTGAGAAGTTTTTATTTTAATATGTATGTTTGAAAATGTGTAAGCTTAGGGCAAAGTCACGGATTAGAAACCTAGATAAGGTTAATATGAAGCTACCCGTTCATGGAGTAATATCTCGATTTAGAATTATTGGATATGACAAATACAGAGTTAGGAAGTCATAAATTGAAGCGGCGATTAGTTTAATAATTTGAGCAAGAGTCAAAAGTTAGCCGAAATTTTTGAGGAAATCTTTTGTATTTGATTATATTTTGTTATTTTCTGGCATGCTTATCAGAGACCGTTGGCATTGCGTCGGATAAGGTCTGTAGGTCATCTTTAGAGTATGATGTAAAGGTTTTGTAGCCCTAAATTTCGTCTATATATAATGGATGCCCCATTACGCTGCTCACTACACTAAGAGTTTATATCTATAAGCTTTCTAGCATCAAACTTCTCCTTTTGTACAACCTTTATAGCTCAGAAAAATATGGCCGGCAATAAATCTTTCAATTTAAACTTTGAGGCTGGCAAGGTAGAGTTGGATCTAAATCTTAGCCTGGAGAATTATAAGAATAAGAGATCCATGGAACAGTCACCAGAGGCTAAGAAAAGAAAAAGGGATGTAGTAGAGTTAGAGGATGTTAGCACAGCAACATCTTCTAATAATGAGCTTGCGCTTATGAGACAAAAGATGGAGGACTTGGAAAGACTGATAAACCGCCACTTTGAGGACCAGGGGAGATTAATAAATCGTCTCTTTACAGAACAAGAGAAGCTTTTGAACCGTCATTTTAGGGAATTGGCGAATAGAGTTGATAGACATTCGATGTTTGCAACTCAAAATTTTCGTGACCAACAAGCGAGATGTATTGACTGTATGAATGGAGTGACTTCTGCACTTCGCCAAATTTCCCAGACGTTTCCTCCAGAAACTCTTTCTAGGCTGCAACGATTAACTTCCTCCTTAAGGTCTGAAGCACCTTCTTCTTCTAGACCTGGAGCACCTTCTGCATTTCAAAAGCCTCCTCATTCTTAATTTATCTTTTCTTTTGTTTGTACTTAAAGCTGATGTTTGATCTAATGTTTACGTATTAAAATTATCTGTTTTGTAAATCAAGTTCAGTTTGTTGCCTGTAACTTATGTATTAGAAATAAAAAATTTTCGTATTTGATTTTTTTTTGTTGAGGCAATTCTTTTACTGAAGAAACTTGAGAAATAAAAATATGTTGAACTTGTTATATTTTGTACTTGATTGTGAAAATTCCAGAAGAGACAATGAGATATAGACAAAATATCTACATTTGTTTCAATCTTGAGTTTTGAATTCGGAGGACCGAATTCTATTAAGGGGGGAAGAATGTAATATCCCAAGAATTTATATGAATATTTAAAGCCTATTTTGAAGTTTAGTGAAAAATTTAATTACGTGAAAAATTTTCTTTTTGAATTAGTGAAGAAAATGTGAGAATAGAAATTTTTATTTTTAATTTAGGAAATTTTTACAAATTCTCAAGGACTAAAGTGAAAAGAAAAGAAAGTATAGAGGACTTTTGAAAAATGACCAAGTAGGAACCCGAGAAGAAAAATAGAGCTTATGGGAATGAATTATGAGTCCGATACCGAAAAGATGATGGATTCGAGGTTAAAGTGGAGTTTGAGACATCGAGAGGGATTAAAGTGAACAAATCTTATAAGCTAAGGTGGCTATGAGCGATTTTATCGAAAAAGAAATTGGTGAGGCCCACGCGTATACACTTCTCATTATTCTTTTCTTTTTCTCATTCTCCCTCCCGTAGCTTCACTTTCTCTCTCTCTCGATTATGCTTGCAAAGGAATTTCTTCATCAATTATTCATGCAATTTTTGCTTTGGGAAGGAAGCTATAAAAGTTAGGATGATTGGTAAGTTGATGTTCTTCTTCTTCTTCCTCTTATTACAAGATCAAATCCTTGGTTATTATTTTTGCAAAATTTTTGTAGAATATTTTAATGGATGAATTTAAGTGTGGATGTTAATCTAAAACATTCCTAGGTGGTTTATGATGTTATTAGAACAAGAAATTTGGAGAAAACTATGAGAAATTCGTAGAATTTGGATATTTGAAAAAGTTAGTGTTCTTGATGAAAATTTGAGATTTGAGCTTGGATTGTTGGTAGAAATTGGGAGTTTTGGTGTTAAAACACTCCTTAGACATTAAGGATGAAAACCCATGGAAGAAATCAAAAGAAATGTTGTTTTAGATATGATTTTTGGATTTTTGGATGAAGAACACGAAGAACATCGAAAATTTTCCCCAGAATTACTGTTCACCGAGAAAATTTTTTCCAGATTTTCTCGTTACTGTAGCGTTGACTCGGTCAACGTTACTGTAGCGTTGACTCGGTCAACGTTACTGTAGCGTTGACTCGGTCAACGTTACTGTAGCTGCGTTGACCGTTGATCGTTACTGTAGCATCAGTTTTTTTTTTTAATATCGTTGAAAAGCTCTTTGAGTCTAGTTTCCAATGGTATAAGTTTCATCTGGATATTCATTACCAGTTAGGAGTTATGATTTGAGAAGTGGATGAAGGTCGAGAGTAGTGGTAGGAAATTTCTCTATTTCGTAACCCTGATGGTTTTTATCTGGTTACAATAGGAATGGTCAAGTGCAAGGTGGGAGTGCTGAGAGCATGAAATCCAGGTGAGTGGGTTAATACTTGCTATGATTAAATATCTGTTATTGACTTTTTGCATCATAGTGGAAATATGTTGTATATCCAAGTTTGAAGAGGATGATGTGGAACGATGAGGCATAAACAATTGTGGAACGTGTCTGGTAATGTATATAATTATATTTTCTTATTTTCCCATGAATGGAGGTTATATGATGGATTGTGAATGGCATGTGAACTGAGTTGAATAATTGTTCTATTTTATGGGTTATGTTATATACATGCTATGTTGCTAGAACCACATTGATTATGTTGTGGCTTGAATTGTAAATGACTGAGTTGTGTATGTGGCTCAAGATTATGATTGAGGATGTTTTTATATGTGATTGTGATTGTGTTTGACTGGAAATGAAAGGCATGGTGGTGCACCCCATGGAGAAATCTATGTGAAGCTATAAGGGTGGAGAATATAAATGGAGCGATAAGGGTGGATGCGGCGGGGGCCGCGGGCAACGATCCAGAGGTATTCTGGACGACCCGGTTGGTACGGGAATTGTGTGTGAAATTGATTTCATCGATTGCTGTTGTGAATTTTGAATTTTGTTGAAATGCATTTGATTCACTTGGATATTGTTGTGAAGTATTATGAATAATATTATATCATATGATGATCGATCTACGTATGATTGCTGCATGTTATCATTATGATGCATGATTTTTATTTTGTCATAGTATTGTGTTATCTACTCACTGGGCACGTGGTTTGCTCATACCCCTCTTATTGATATTTTTTTTTCAGAGTTGACAGCTGAAGGTAAATATCGGAACAAGGAATTATGGATCCTTAGTCCATAATTACCTTTTCATTTGTTCAGGATAAAGGTATAATAGTTAAGTTTTATTCTAAGTTGTATAAATCTAGAAATCTCTGTAATCGGGTAGGTTCATTCAGTGATGTAATGTGAGTAATTGTAGTATGTATACAGAACTCATTTTGGTTGCATGAAAAAGAATTGTATGATTTTTTTTTAAGAGAAAGATAGGCTTACGGAGGTGAAATGAAATTCACTTTCCGTGCCGGTCACGTGCTCAAATTTTGGGACGTGACACTAGCCATTTCTATCACCTCCCCCATCCCTGTCCTTGCCTTCAGATTTTATTCTCGTCCCCGCCCCCGATCCCCATTGGGGGAAAAAATTCTTCCCCATCCCTATTCCTCGTAGGGAATAGGCCCCGTTGGTCCCCATGAGGTTATTTAAAAAAAATTCAAAAATATAAAAAATCAAAAATATTTCAAACAACGACTGAACTCTAAAGCATTCCATAGACAACAATATTGTAGACATTCCCAACCAATAAATAGCATTCCATAAACAATATTGTAGACATTCCCAACCAAATAAAGCAAAGAGCAATGACATACCTGTTATGCAACGACTAAAGGGTGGAGAACATACAGAGACAACAAGACATTGACGATGACGAGCACCACACTAGTAGAGAGCCAAAGACGACATCTGAATGGTAGAGAACAGAGAGAAGACATCATGACCGAGGGTAGAAAATAGAGGGAGATAACACGACTGAAGGGTAGAGAACATATTAGGGATTTAATGTTAGTCCTAAGGCATTATGCCATAAGTTTTGATGATAACAAATATGTGAGAAATGTAGCATTAACCTATACTGATTAATTATTATAAATGTTACAGGTATGTAAGCATGATTATGTTATTTAATGTGTAATATCTTATATATGAATCATGCTCTTTACAATATATATATATATATATATATGATTACATTGTCTAAGAGTTGTAGCCTTGATATGTGAGAAGTACTTTTCATATATGTCTTTCTTGTGCTATAATTTAAGCATGATCATATTATTTGGGAATGAAATATTTTATACTTAAATCATGCTCTTTATTATGAATTGAACTAACCATCGGGTTTGCAAAAAAGATATTTTTCTATAGGTTAGTTCAAAACAAGAGTGAGCATTGGGTTAAAGAAAGAAGAATATCAACATCACGTCTCACTCAAGGTTACAACATGCAAGGATAAAGCTCCAAGAATTGAAGAACTAGAAGATTTGAAGTCTTAGAAGCTTGGATGCATCAAGATAGCTTATGTGATTTTATTAGGTATATTTTCAATAGGCTAGTAATCATGTGCAATTCAATGATTTAGATATGCATCCACTAGCTCAAACATTTTGAACAAAAAGAGAGTGAGATACGAAATTTTACAAAAGTTAGTTTTTGACTTTTGGTCACTGTTTTTATATCTCTGAAATGGAAATTGGTTTTTCAAGATTATTAATCTCATTTGATAGTATATTCAAAAACTTTTCAATAATATATTATTTATTCAAAATCGAGTTCAAATGAGAAAGATATGACTATTTAAAGTAAAATCTAAAAAACTGAATGTTGACTTGGCTGCACTCGAAAATCAATTTATTCTGACCTTTGGTCATTGTTTTGATTATATCTCTTAAATAAGAAATTATTTTTTAACAAAACTTATCTTATTTGAAACTAAACTCTAAGAGCTTTCGAACAATATATTATTTATTTAAAACGGAGTTCAAATGAGAGAGTTATGATCTTTTAAAAAGAGCTTAAAAGCTACAAGTCAACAAGATTTTTGATAGAGTTCAATTAGTCAACTGATAGACCCCGATCAATTGACTAGTAGCCTTCACGCAGTCGACTGATGCCACCTGTCATGCTTTTTAAGTGTAATAACAGTTATAAATGGCTATATTTTAATGAAGCCTATATATATGACCCTAGATACACATTTTTATGTTAGAACAAAGTACTACAATGTGATATTAACTTGTTCTATCATCTTTGAGAGAAACAAAAACATTCTTGAGCCAAAATCTTGCATATTCTCAATCATTTGAGTTATTAGAGATTTATTTATATATTTGCTCTACAAGAGAGATTGTCTATCAATAACTTCTTCTCATTCTAAGTTGTATTATCAAAGAGAGTGTTCCTTGAAAGAGTATTTGAGTGAAACATTGCATTGGGTAGTGGAAGAGCCCATATTCATAAATTCTCCATTGTGGTTTTGCAAATGCCAGGACAGAATTTGTGTGGTCGACAAGTACCAAATGTGTACAAACTTGTAGTGGTTTTCATAAATACTTGGATCGAACTTGTTGTGGTTTTGTAAGCACCAACCAATTACAAGCTTGCTAGTGGAATATTTAAGTGATTTGCTTGAGGACTATATGTAACTCGGTTTAGCCGAACTAGTATAAATTACTAGTGTCAATCTTCTTCTCCCTTACTCTTTAATTTGTGCACATTTATATTTTTTCTTTTATATCTTGTACTATTTAAATATTCATCTTGATAGCATATTGATTTTCTGAATTGAATTATTATCTTTAGCATTGTACAATTTCATAAAATCATTTTAACTTCCAATAAAGTTTTGTGAAAATTTTATAAAACTCATTTCACTCCCCTCTTGGAATCCAACTATTCCTTTCATTTAGGGTTAGGGAAATAGGAATTTTAGAGCAGAGAGCCATAGCCAGAGACGAATCCACAATGATGACGTACCTGTTATGCAACGGAGAGACATCAAGACAATGACAACAGTGAGTACCACACCGGCAAAGAGACGAAGACGACAACTGAACTCTAAAGGGTGGAAAGCAAAGAGAGATAGCAAAACGATGATGAGCACCACACTTACTGAGAGCTAGAGACGGCCACTGAACTTTAAAGGGTGAAGCCGTGGAGAACGGAGAGAGATAGGTAGACAACACGACTGGAGGGTTTTACAGAGACGATGACCACCAAAGAGCCAAAGACAATGATGATGGAAAGGGGACGAAGATAGACTTGAAGAGACAAAAGCATGCTACACCGGCTGAAAACCATGACAGCAGAGTCAGACTAGGAGAGACGAAGGCCAAGCTAGAAGGGATTTAAGGATTTCATAGACTTAGGAATTGAAAATGGTAATATTAGGTCAAAGTAATAGAGTTAAGTTTTTCTATTAAAATTATTTTAATTTTATCTGTAAAAATTATTAAATTATCCTTAACATATATAATAAATATATATTAAGGACATTTTAGTAATTTTGTAAAATTACTCAAATACCCTTTGGGAATAGGGACCCCTTGGGGCAGAAAGTGTGATCCCTATCCCCATGGGGGAAATCCTCGCCAATGAGGCCTCGAATGCGGGGATCCTCGCAGATATTCTTAAATTCGGAGCCCCTTTTCCATCCCTAGATTAATTAAGATACCATTGTTTTTTAATGCAATTTGTGACTCTGTGTCATTAATCATAATTAAGCCATCATATGTGCCATACAAAATTGCTATTACACCAAATTATGTTATCAACTTCAAAGACATTTGGTGTCCGCATTCATGACCGTCATATATCCATGTAAATATAAAATTAACATAGATATTAAATGAGTATACGTTCAACTTCTTTAGTTCTCAATCCCACCTTTATTTTTAAATCCCTTCTCTATTCCTATTTTTTTTTAATTTATGAAACTAGGTTATTTTTACTGTGGTTTAGTTCAGCTGACATGCGTGTCGCCTGTGTCAGAGGCGACATATGTCCAAACATGACACGTGGTATTTTTTTTATTACTTGACTGGCTTGTATTTACTTGGCCTCTTTATTACTTGACTTTTAACTTGTATTTTATTTGGCCTCTTGAGACTGATTTTTCTCTTTCTTCTTGGGCTAAAGAGAGTCTTGGGAAGTGCACCACCTCTTCTTGGATAGTGGGCATAAGTGAGGGAATCAGTTAGTGAGGGGGGAGAGAGAGAGATTGAGAAAAAAAAACAACGGTAAAAACACAATGTGGAAAAAAATATAAAAAGAAAGAAAGAAGACAAATTAAAGTATGAGGTTGGGTTGGGTAACTGCTAAAGGATGAAGAAAGGATGATTGAACGAGCCAGGGAGAATATGACAGAAGGGGGTTGCCTCCTTAGAGTCAATACTAAGGAGGATCCTTGGAGTTCTTACAAAAATTGAATAGCTGTGAGACCCACATCTCATAGCCATCCAATAACTGTAAGAGGCTAAGAAGCCTCCTTATAGTTGACTCTAAGAAGGCAACCTGGATTCGAATATGACAGCTCTGTAAGATGGTGCTTCATCTTCTGAAAAATTTCTTTACTGCCCCTCTACTTTTTGGCTAATTTTATTTTTTACAAAAATTATGCAAAAAATATTTCAAAAAATGATAATATTATTACTTTTTCCTCTTAATTTAATTTGATATGATTAATTTGGAGTAGAACAAAAAGTTACATATATCATAAATTATTTTGTAATAAATTTAAAAAAACAATTTGGTTGTCCAGGCAAAAAAAAATTGTCAACTAACCCCTTTAATTTTAAATGGAAGGCATATTTTATTAAAAAAACATTTAAATGTAATTCTTATATCTTTATTATAATTTTTTCTTAACAAAATACTTATGACATTTTAAATTAATAAGAATTACATTTAAATATTTTTTTAATAATTACATTTAGAAGAAAATTTGAAAAGATAATAAAAGTACAAGGTACTGGGTGACAATTTCTGTAAATTTTAGATATTAATTTGAAATAATACCTGATATTTTCAATTTTTTTAATAATTTAGGGATAAAGTATTATATTTTTTTCGTGTCTTATCAGTTTTATAAATTAAAGGACTTAATTAAGATGTAATTTTATTTAATATTTATTATTTATTAATCATTAAGTTTTTATCAATTAATTATCACCTACACTACTCTCTTTCTCCCCCCATCTCTCACACATTGATTCCCTCTGTGACCACTACTCAAGAAGAAGTGGTATACTACCCAAGACTCTTTTTAGCCCAAGAAGAAATAGGAAAAAATCAATTTCAAAAAATCAAATAAATACAAGTCAATCAAGTAATAAAGAAATCAAGCAAATACAAGTTAGTCAAGTAATTAAAAAAATACCACGAGTCACATTTCACCTATGTCAGAGGTGACATCCCAAAAGCTTGTCATCTCTGTCATATCAACCGAGTTATGCCAAAGTAAAAATAACCTAGTTTTGTTAATTAATAAAAAAAATATAAGGATAGAGGGGAAGTTTAAAAATAAAAATTGGATTGGGAAGTCAAAAAGTCGCATTCGTTCATCCCCTTATCTGATTCAGATCGTATCTCTGAAGATTTATGTTTGGAGATGTCAACATTTGTCCAATAGAATGAATTGGCATTAAAAGATAAAACTCTACTGACCTAACACTTCAGGTAGTAGTTGAATTAGTTTAGTGAATTCTAATTAACTTAATTTTTAATTAATTAAAATGTATTACAAAAATTACAAAAGAAATCATAAGGTCGACATTTATATAGCCTGAAGAGGTCAACAAATCAAGATTCAAACATGTAACAAAATATTAAACATTAATTTAGTGTAGTGGTAGCAGTTATTTAAATTTTTAAGAACAAAAAATGGTTTGGTTCTTGAAAATGTAAATTTTGGAAAGAATTTTATTATTTGTGTTCAATAAGTTCAAATCCTATTAGATGGGTGGTTTAGTAGTCAAGGAGGTTTAGCTTTGATCTTAATAATTTGGGTTCAAACTTCAGAGTTAGTAAATAAGAAACTTTACAGACTATTTGGTTTCTATTTTCAAAAAATATTTTTTGTTATTAAAAATAAAGTTGTTTGGATAGGATTAAATTAAAATTTTGATAAGATTATAAAGGTCAAGTGTAGATTTTATCCAAAAAATTAATTAATATGAAACGCGTGCCGTGACGCACACTGCTTTTATTATTTTATTGTTGGCCCAATGTGTAATGTTAAACATGTATAAAATGAAGCATATCCGTTTTATAAAGTAAATCTCATTTTATTGTTTTTTTTTTTCATAATTTCAAGTAAAAAGCAGCATGTATGATTTCTTGATAATTTCATAATAAGAATAATAAAGTAAGGTGAGTTATCAAATCTATAAGTAGAAGAAAAAAAGTTTTAGAAATATGACTAATTCAAAAAGCATGATGAAAATATTAAATAACAAAAGAAGAAAAATATCTTAAAAGAATTAGAACGGGCGAACATCAAATTAAAGAATGAGAAAATAAAAATAAACATAAACATAAAAGTTGAGGAAAAAAAATTGATGATATATATATATATATATGTATGTATATGTATATATATTCACCCTTTTCTATTTTAGTATACTGATTGTCTTTTTACTTTTTAGTTTTCAAAGCATAAATAGAATTACTGTCATAAAAAGTTTCTCCCTTCAATTTTAGACAAAAAGTGCTTTTTTTGTTTGTCCCTAATCTATACACCATGTTTCAGTTTTCTCTTTGTTTTTATTTGCCAATTTCACTTCACATATTTTTTTTAATCAATTATATTTTTAGAATTAATGTCGTTAACAAAGTAGATGAAAATGCTCACTACACAGCTCTATAGCCACATTGTTGTCATGGAGTGAAGATGCACCCCTTGAAATTTTAAAATTTTTATATTTTTTTTGGTTTTTGCCCCTCAAATTTTTATTTTTGACCCTCAACATTTTTTGAACCCTATATTCAGGGGGGACCCATGTTGTGCACCCCTTAAATTTTTGCAAAAATTATATTTATAAGTATAGTATTTTAAAAATTTATATTTTGGTCCTAAATTTTAAACTTTCTTTTCAGTTTAGCCCCTATTTTTTGGCTTAAATTACAATTTTAAATATGATATTTTGAAAATTTATATTTTAGCCCTAAATTTTAAACTTTTTTTAATTTTGGCCCTTACAATATTTAAAATTTATATTTTGTCTCCCTTGACCAAGGGGTCCTAGATCCGTTACTGTATATATGACACGCAATTGTCAACATGTCGTAATAATTGGCTTGGTTTTAATTTCATCCAGAATGTTTGGCCAAAAATTTCAATTTTTTCTATATATAAGAAGAAGAAGATCATAGTACGAATTTCTCTCTTCTTAAGAGAGAATATTCCTCTCTGCTCTCTCTTCATCTTTCGTATTCTATCTCTTCTCTCTCTTTTCATGACAAAGATGGGAAGAAGAACAAAAGATGAAGAAGAAGTGAGGAGAAAGAAATTCTTCTCCTTATGGATAGTGAGAGAGAGATAGTAATTTCTCTCTCCTCACTTCTTCTCATGCATAGTGAAAGAAAGAGACACTACAACAATCAGTCCAAATACTAACAAAAAATTTTCGATTGAAATCTATTGAAAAAAATTTCGACTGATATACTTATGTTTTCCTATTGAAATGTTGTAGGAACTATTATTTGTCCAATTGAAAGAAATTCCGACTATTATATTTATGTTTTCCTACTAAAAATATTGTAGGAATGATTATTTATCTAAGTCACCTACTCACAGTATTTTACTTACTAATAGCAGTATCATTTAGTTACTATGAAACATACTCGTAATTTTATTTTTTATAAAATTATTTATGTATATATATTTTAAGAAACTCTAAAAAAATTTATTAATAATAAATAAAATTTATAAAAAAATTATAAAAAATATAGATAAGGAGAGCCACAAGTCTACACAAGGGGAAGCCCCCTACACCATATGCAGTCCTTTTTTTATAATATTTATTTATATATATTTTATTTATTATTTTTAACTTATTTTTACCATATATTTTTTTAAAATAATCCCTTGACAAATATAAAAGTTTTTTATAATACAATTTTCACAACAGATGTTTCATGATCTAAGTCATTAAATGTGACCAAAAATTTAAATCTATTTTCTTGAGAAAAATTGATGTTTTGCATCTTATTTATATTATTATGTTCAGATGATATTATTTATAACTTTATGAATATTTATGACTTTATGTTTGAATTATTATAAATATTTATGACTTTGAAGTATGAAATTTGTATATAAATAATTTATTTTACTTGTTTTAAGAATATATATAATTTTTAATTTATTTATCCAGATCAACAATTGACCTGGTGGTTAAACCAATGACCAGAGGCCAGTCTAAAACAATTATTGTGTCTGTTCCAAAAACATAGTATACATAAATTCTTATGCGTGCTAAAATAATGTATATGTATCGGCGACATATGTATATATGCTGAAAAAAATTAGAAAAAAAATTTTATATAAAAAAATAAGTGTCCCTCTTTTAAGAGAAAGAATTTGATTAAAAAAAATAATTAGTCATCACTTTCTATATTGCTCTCATTTTCTTTTTCCTTTTCTTGTTTATCTTTATCGTTATCTTAATACATTTATTAATTAATGAATCTTATTAAATAAAAATAAATAAAAAATATCATGTAAAATTTATTTATTATACTTTTATTTAAATAAAAATTTAAAAGAAAAACTAAAAAATATATAAAAATAGTTTTGAAATTTAATATTTTTTTGTTAAAATTTAATATATATTGAAAATAAAATTTAATATATTTATTATAATTTAATATATTTATTAAATAGTTATTATTATGAGAAATTTTTTTAAAAAAAATTAGTATAGAAGTAAATAAACACACCCATCACATCCTATCACATCGTATTCCAACATTCGTGCATATTGATATTCACCAAATAATATTATAAGATTAATATTTTAAAAAAGTTTAAGATCCATAATATTAATATGATTATCACAAAAAAAATAGTACAATAATTATATCTAGCATAATTAAACACTTTAATCTACCGGTTTAACTATTTAGAATTATAACGAAATTAAAATATGTGGTAATATACTCATCATAGTTTTTCGTAAAAGTTGCATTATATTAATTAAATTATATGTCAAATAATTTAACTGTAATTTAATCAATATTTTATTTTTCTAATTAACATTATTAAAGTTTCTTACAATACAATTTTAAAGATTAAAATTAGTTACTACTTACATTAAAATTATTTTATTTTATTTAAAAAAATAATTATATGTTACAAGTATTATTTATATTTATAATTATATATGACGCAGGTATAGCGCATGGGTATACAACATATGGCACAAGAACTCACGTCATATGTAATTATTAATTTATATATATATATATATTTTTTTAATAATTTTAATTATATATGATATATTTTATATTTAATTTTATTTATATATTTCTAATATATTTTATTAGAATTATATATTTAAATATATAAAATTTTATTTTATATTATTTTTTAAATTTGATTAATCAATCTTCTGTATATCTTTATTCTATATTTTACCAAATTCTTTGTAGCACAACTATCAATTCACATGGAAGTTATAAACGTTTTAATCATAATAAATAGTTCAGAATATTACCAAAATTTGCTATCTGTTATTAAAAAAAATGTATATGTTGTTCTGCGAAATATGGATCCTCTGAAGAGTCAGCTAGGTGCTTGGCCTATCTGAACCATTTGTTATTTTTTATTTTATTAATTTTTTATATAAAAAAATATGTGTTACTCTAAAAAATGTTATCATTGGCTTATCTATTCTTTGATAAAGGCATTCTAATCAACTCTTGTTCTTATTTAATGTACGTATGATTCAAAGTAATAAGAACAAAAGTACGATGCCTTTTGTGCCACGTATGCTTCGCAAATTGAACCTTCCATATGAGATTTATTCTTAGCTATCTTTTTAATTCTATTTAAAAACCTTAAAAAATGAAAGGAACTAGCTTTTCATATTGGAATCAATAGACATTAAAATAATATACAAAAGTAAAAGTAATTAATGATTGAATACATCTCAAAAGGATATATCCATCGATTCTATTCTTGATGAATGCATCTTTATTCCTCATAAATGCATAGTCCACAGGAAAAAACTGTTGATGATAATCAAACCAAGAGTTCTTTCTCCCATTTTGTAGAATGAAGGCTTTCGAGTTGTGCATGCATTAAGGACAAGCCAACTTACCTGTAGTACTCTACCTAACAAACGAAACAAACAAAGACATAGAATTAAAATAAAATCCAACCCTACAATAGGAAGGATGACAATGCTCTCCACTACTCCTCGGACGAGAGCTCATTAGTAATCAGATGATGTGTATAGAAAAAAGGTATTTTGAGGGTATGATTTTTAAAACTCACTGAGTGGCTTAATGAAACCAAAGCCAAACCCAAATACTATGCAAGGTAAACAATATGTCAGAAGGCCACAATTGCACATGAGACCACATAGCACATTCAATCATTAAAACAATAACATTCCAATACAAAATATTATCATAAATACATGTGGTAACCATCTAGTATTGGGGTGCCCATTGGGAGTACTCTCAACCTGGGCCTCCCACTCCTCCCACCTACTGATGCACAATACATCCTAATAGTAAGGTGACTATCAAACCCGATCCTCCATCTTATCGTAAGACGTGTCTGTCACTCGTATTTTGGCAAGGTGACCATTGGGAGTCCTGCTCAACCGAGTCCGATCCCTACACCCTTGCCTTTCCAAGGAGTTTGTTATCAAGTTTGTTTCTATGTTTGTCACTATGTTAATCTAACTTACGTAGCTAAGATAAGGCTAGGGATTTATCAATCCACTCACCCAGATTCATTGCTAATCCTTAATGTGTTCTGCCATAATCCTTCGAGTGAATGATGTCGTGATGGATATTTCCTAGTAAAGGATGTCAGTCATATTTCCCAAATGGTAAGAAATTTTTCAACAAATCCAGTGAGAGGTCTAGGATAATTAGAAGTGTGGTGGCCAAGTGGTTTTAAGGTTTCTAGTGGGAGGTCTAGGACTTTTAGGAGAGAGAAAGAGAGATGAAGACGATGGCTTTTATGAGAAGAGGGAGAGGAGAGTGAGTGAGTGAGGAATTTGTGAAGGTTTAAGAGTTTATTTATAGATGGAGTTTAGGATTAGTTAGGAGGGAAAAATTTAAATTCATTTAAGTTTCTATAGATTTGCGTTTGTCCTAAGTATTTATTTATTAATATTTTATCTTATTTATCTTATTTTATTTTATTTATCTTGTTTCTAGAATGTTTAATCCTATTAGGTGTATTTATTTATTATTTCCTTTGTTTACTATATTTATTTATTATTTCCTTTGTTTACTAACTATTTGTTTATCTCTTTGTTTTAATTTAATTTAAATTAAGATAGTTCTTAAAATAAATTATTGTTTAAGATGTATTATCTATGTATTATATTAATTTTAAAACTACTTTCTTTATCTTACTACTTATATCGTTTGTTATTGTTATTTAAGATAATATTATTTATTATTGTTCTTAATATTATATATTTTATTATCCTTATACTACGTGTATACCACATATGTAAATTTATATTATTTCATTATATTTTAGTTAGATTTGCTCTAGTCTCTTATTTCTTTTCTAGTCATCCCAGTCTTGTTTAAATTATTGATTAAATTGTCTATCCAAAAGATTCTAATTTGATTTAATTATGCTTCTTGCTTTTAAATTAATATTATTTTATTTATTTAATATGTTTTACTTATCATATTGTTTATTTGTTGTAGCTTATCCCTTATCTTACCATTTATATTAATTTATTATTTCTTATTTACCTATATATTAAATTTTATTTATTTAATAGGTTTTACTTATCCTATTAATTATCCCTTATCTTACATTATTTTACTATTTATATTAATTTAATTTATTATAATAAATATATTAAATTTTCTTTTCAATATATATTAAATTTTAACAATAAATATATTAAATTTCAAACCTATTTTCTATATAAATTATTTTTTTAAAAACAATAATTGGTTCACGCCACTATAGTTGCCGAACCACCCATAATTAGATTCTAAGGCAATTTGCAATATAATAGTAGTTTTCCCATGTCGTTCTCACTGTTTGAGCCTTACTTTTAATTACCTAACTAATTGTTCGACACTAATTACACTAATTATTTACTAATTACCATGGGGGGTTTGATTGACAGGATTAAACACAAAATTAAAACTTAAATACTAGTACTTATAAAAACATAACAATAACACAGAACACAAATGTAATCAGCCATGAAATCCCTGAATCTGTATTCATCATTATCCTACTCTCTGATTTATTCTGATTTAATTCTACTGATTGGTTGTCAAATTAATATTTCCAAGAAATCTCCCAGAACTAGACTACAACTAAATCAAAGCTAGGAAAATTTTCACTAACTTTTAATCTAGAAATAATCTGATTAAGCTTTAACCAAATACAAGTCCTACAATCGCATATTGACATGTTATCTCAATTCTAACTTACTACATAAACTCAACAGTCACATACAAGTTTATACAGCAAGCTTAACCTCATATCAAAAATTATAACAGATTCATGTATTTACTTAGTCATATCAGAATAGAAGAAAAATACAAGAACCAGAGGTAAAAACAGAGATCAAAGATGAAATAGAGATTAGAACTAGAAAACTTATCTGTATTAAGCAAAGGATTCAAAGTACAAGCTCCTGTTCATCCATGGATTGATTACACAGACTCTAATACTCCATGGAGATAGAAAAAATAAAAATATAAAGAAAGAAAAATATAAAAAATAATAATAAACTACAAAATTGGTGGAAGGTGATGATCTCCAATACTTCAACTGGATCTGAAGCGCCCTTTTTAAGCTCAGCCAAGAGAAAAGGACGAAATTGTAAGTCTAGTCAAATTTTGCTTGTTGTCCCTTTTCCCATTTGCTTATCTGTTGTTGACTTGTATTTTTGTTTCTAGAATTTAGATTCGTTTTTTGATGCTATCACATGCAAGGAATCAGACTTCAAAGTTGGTTGCAAATCAACTAGCCAATTTGCTGACTTCCTCTTGCTAATTTCTGACTTGCATTTTGGCTTCTTTTTGCTGTTGGTTTCTGACGTTATTTTTGCTAGTTTCAGCTGCTGGTTTTGATAGAAGTTTTCTGCTGTTGTTTTCTGGTTTGCTGCAAATTGATTCAACAGTGTAGAAATGTGGGCCCTACAAATCCAGTCAGCTACCCAGTCATCAGATTGTGCCACGTCATCAATTTATTCCATGTCAGCCTTAGATGGCATCTTAGTCAGCATATGAATTCTCTAATATTTATTTTTTTACAAGATAAAATATGAATTAAATTGGGTCTTTCTCAATTAAGCTCTTAAAATTATAAAATTAAAACATATTAGCTCCATAATTAATTTATACTCAATAAATTACAAAATATAATAAAATCAGAGAATTGACCAAATTAAAGAGGCAATAAAGACTAAAATGGAGACTAAAATGAATGAAAAATGCATGTTATCAATAATTTATATATTTTATTAATATATTTATTAATTAATGAAACTTAATAAATAAAAATATTATTATTATTAAGTATTTAATAGAATTTATTTGTTTATCTTCATTTTTGAACATATAAAATATATAAAATATATAATAGAATATTTAATAACATATAAATAATATAAAACATAGAAAGACTTATTTATCAAAACTCAAACTGTGATTTTTTAAAAATTTTTTTTGCACAATTTCAAAATTTTTAGTTTGGCTCGTTTTCAGTTTCTCTAAATTGTTTTGGTGAGATTTCAAAATTTTTTGTTCCTCAACAATTATGTTTATATAATATTGTGTCTCTGTTTCACTTGTCTTATTTTCTTTTCTTTTTGCTTTGCTGGTTCTATCTTCTTCTACTCTATAATGTGGTTTTTATGCTTTACTCTTCTACTCTGTGAGTTGACTTTTTCTGCTTTGCTGGTATTCTCACATTGTTTCACTCTTTTATTCTTTACTAGCTTTTTCTACTCTTGTTTTTGTCTTCTCTCTTTAAAATTTTTTTCCTTCAACTCAGTATACTATTTTACAAACAAGAGTACATTTTACTCATTTCTAATCTTAAATAGAAACTTATATGTCATCGTTATCTGTAATATTATTTTTCTTTTTTTTTGTAATTCCTAATCAATTCCTATGTTATGTTTTATAAAAGGGGACGACAGTGCATTTGTTATATTCTGGATAGATTCATTTTGAAGATCAACTTGTAATATCATTTTTTTCCTTTCTTCCTCTTTTAAGTTTGGTTTTTTAATAACTTTATTCTTTCCTAATGAATTTCGTTGTTATGTCTTACTGGAAGGAAATGCATTTCTTATGCTCTGCATGGATTCAATATGAAGATCAAGTATCTGTGTTCAATGAAACTGATTAGAATATACTCGAGGAATAATTGTAGAGATATTTATTTTTCATATAAATTATCTTCTCTAAATTTATATTATACAAATTTATAATCAAAATTCATAAATATGTAAATTCACTTTTAAATAAATTTTAAATTTAACTGTTTATTAACTATAACAATAAAAAAACACATATAAAATTAATAACAAAAAAATAATAAATTATTATTATTAAATAGAAATATTTAAACTAAAAATAATTTTAAAAAATAATAACACTGCGCTAGGGGGTGCAAGGGGCATCCCCCTGTGCACCACACATACTATGGTGCGCAGAGGGCATTATTTTGCATATCTAGTTTTTATATTTTTTATTATTTTTAATTTAAAAATTTTTTATTTAATAATAGAAATTTGTTATTATTTTTTTTATTTTCATATGTGTCTTGTGTACCGAGTCATACCTCGGTTTTGAGAACTCCTTATAAAAAAGAAAAGGTGGAGACAATTTGGTTACAGAGTATTTTAAAAATAAATTAAACAAATATATACATGTGGTCCTTATTTTTACGACTAGGAATTAATATTTTAATAGGAATTCAGTCGACGTCTAATTAACGACTGGACAATTTATGACTACAAGAATTCAGTAGTAACTCAGTAGGAAATCTTGTTTTCCTTTTGAAGTTCATATTTTTGCAACTGTACTCTCCGGAGGTATAAAGGGTTATTGTTGTAATAAGAGAAACTTTTAGCCAAACATTTAGAATGAAATTGAAACTAACTTGTCATGGCCCGCTTATCAGTACTCATGACCAGCACAATAACGATGTCCCTCGTTACTGTAAGCCTTCCTATTGACTCTACCCTTTCTGTTGAGTTCAATTATGTGGAAATGTAAAATCTATAAATTTATTTCAAAATCACATCTATTCACAATAGATGAAAATTTTATTAAAAACATATATGATGTCATTACTTACACATACAGGAAATATTGTACATAACTCAATACAGTTATAAAGGTACAGATAAACAACCATAATAACACCATCTTCATAAAAATTGTAAAATCTAAAATATAATTATATGGGATTCCTGAAATATTCACAATAACATCTTAGGAGTCCCAATAACCACAGAGCCCCTAATACCAACTCGGGATCATTAAACCTACTTGACAACAGAAAAATTCTTTATTCTATAGATCACTCTGCCATTCCTCTAGGGGGAGTTTCTTTCTGCAATTGTATTTGAAAGGGAAAAGCGTGAGGGTGAGTTTTTAGGAAAAAACTTAGTGAATGTATAATAAACTTAGTAATAAAAACAAAATACAAAATCAATCATGATAATAAACTTAATAGGCTATAAAATCAACCAAGAGCATAAATAGGAAATACACCAGAAATCAGCAATTTTTCCCATAAACAATCAAGTAAACATCCTGAGTTTTGACACTTATCACTTAGGCAGAACCACCCCGATTTGCTAGCCGCTTAAACTCCAGTCCTCTTAATACCTTGTGATGCTACACACTGTTCCATTTTATCAACAGGAACTATGTCTCCCATAACATTTTTTAAGTCAAGTGGCCAATCTTGCTCACCACAGAAAGGGGGTACCACCCAATATCACAAACATGCCATATGACTTCTCTCAATCACAAAAATATATCATGAATATTCATACTTTTAAAATCTCATGAAAGTTAAAATTTCAAAATCATAATACAAATAATAATTAAAAATTTCACATGTGGAAATTATTTGTGTTTAAGAAAAATAATAGTAACTATATCAAATCTATTAATTGTTTATAGAAAATAACGTCGGGGTTCTCACTAATATCCGTTGTCACCTTGAACTGGTGAAACTTGGGATTTCAACTCAGTTCACTAATGTGATGGATCATGCTATGATCCTATTATTAAGATTACGTCCACTCACTTGGATTCCATACGAGTATCACTTCTCAAAGTTGTTATGGACAAGAGTACACAGGTGGATTTCATGTTCCACTACGAAGATTTTCATAAAATGGTTAGAGAAAAACAAGTTATGGTTGTTTTCATATAGATATTGTTCATATATGGATTACTATTCATACCTGCGATTACTATTTATACCATAAATAGTTAATACAAGTTGTAAAAGAGTACATCAAGTAAGTTTTCAGGAAATAGATATGAGTCACAGTGAACACTCTTAAGTACCAAGTCTTTCCTTAACCAGAACCTTTCATAGACATGTATTCTTCACATTTTATATTCTATTTTGGTAATTAGAAAATCAAAATAACATATAAGCAACTAAGGATAGTTCTTTTCTAATGTGGAGGATTAACTAAAACTGCAACCATAGAGCATACTTAAGAATATAACTTCTAAAATTTGAAAGACATAAAAATAACATATTATCCTCACCTCGGATCTAAGCTAAAAAGAAAATGCCTAAAATCTCAAAGACCTAGCGCTGAAGCAAAAAAAGTTTAAAGAGAGGAAAGAAGAGAAGTTGAAGGTAAAGTTTAAAAGTAAAAATCAAAGTGTCTATTTATAGAAAAAGTCAATGGTACTATTTGTGTCACGTCCCAAAATTTGAGCACGTGACCGGCACGGAAAGTGAATTTCATTTCACCTCCGTAAGCCTATCTTTCTCTTAAAAATCATACAATTCTTTTTCATGCAACCAAAACGAGTTCTTTATACATACTACAATTACTCACATTACATCAGTGAATGAACCTACCCGATTACAGAGATTTCTAGATTTATACAACTTAGAATAAAACTTAACTATTATACCTTTATCCTGAACAAATGAAAAGGTAATCATGGACTAAGGATCCATAATTCCTTGTTCCGATATTTACCTTCAGCTGTCAACTCTGAAAAAAAATATCAATAAGAGGGGTATGAGCAAACCACGTGCCCAGTGAGTAGATAACACAACATTATGACAAAAAAATATCATACATCATAATGATAACATGCAGCAATCATACGTAAATCGATCATCATATGATATGATATTATTCGTAGTACTTCACGACAATATCCAAATAAATCAAATACATTTCAACATAATTCAAAAGTTCACAACAACAATCGGTGAAATCAATTTCACACAAATTTCCCGTACCAACCGGGTCGTCCAGAATACCTCTGGATCGTTGCCCGCGGCCCCTGCCGCATCCACCCTTATCGCTCCATTTATAATCTCCACCCTTATAACTTCACATAAATTTCTCCATGGGGTGCACCACCATGCCTTTCCTTTCCAGTCAAACACAATCACAATCATATATAAAAACATCCTCAATCATAATCTTGAGCCACATACACAACTCAGTCATTTACAATTCAAGCCACAACATAATAAATGTGGTTCCAGCAACATAGCATGTATACAACATAACCCATAATATAGAACAATTATTCAACTCAGTTCACATGCCATTCACAATCCATTATATAACCTCCATTCATGGAAAAATAAGAAAATATAATTATATACATTACCAGACACGTTCCACAATTGTTTATGCTTCATCGTTCCACATCATCCTCTTCAAACTTGGATATACAACATATTTCCACTATGATGCAAAAAGTCAATAACAGATATTTAATCATAGCAAGTATTAACCCACTCACCTGGATTTCACGCTCTCGGCACTCCCACTTTGCACCTTGACCATTCCTATTGTAACCAGACAAAAACCATTAGGGTTACGAAATAGAGAAATTTCCTACCACTACTCTCGACCTTTACTCACATCTTAAGTCATAACTCCTAATCGGTAATGAATATCTAAATGAAACTTATACCATTGGAAACTAGACTCAAATAGCTTTCCAACGATATAAAGTTTGCCCAAAACGGAGTCCGGATGAAGAAGTTATGGCCGATTGAAAATGAGCTAAGGTTTTCCGACACACCTGGCGCCTGGGCGCCACCTATGGCGCCTGGGCGCCACCCATGCCCGGCGCCTAGGCGCCCCACGTGGCGCCTGGGCGCCATGCCTTTCTCTTCCCACATGTCCTTGGCGCCTAGGCGCCACAAATGGCGCCTGGGCGCCACACATGGCGCCTGGGCGCCACGATCGCGACCCTTCGCGACTTTCTCTCGGTTTTGGCCCGAATCTGGCCAAATCTTTACCGTTTTTCATGATTTCTTCCATAGGATCTCACCCTTAATGTCTAAGGAGCATTTAGACACCAAAATCACCAATTTTAATCGAGAAACGAAGCCGGAATCTCGATTTTTCCTCAAACACTCTTAAAACTAGAAAATAGGGAAAAGCTTAATAAATAGAAATTTCTACCTCGATTCCTTGCTTTCCCTACGTTGCTTGGCTCCTAGAGGCTCGCCCCGTAGCCCGAGATCCGCCCTTCAAAGCCCGGTTGTAGAGTTGGAGAGTAGAGAGAGAAATTAGAGAGAAGAAAGAGAGAAGGAGAGGAGAGAAAGTGAAGAGAGAGAGAGGAAAGGAGAAAAATGAATAAAAAATAGGTGAGGCCACCTATATACTCGCCCGGGGTGAAATTATCACTTGCTCTGCAATTGACCCTCAGTCAAGACTAGCAAAAGCAAATTCATAAAATCTCACCTCAGGTGTTTCTAAATCCTCGGTGCCCCACAAATTTCCTTATTCACTTTAGTCCCTCTCAATATCTCAAACTCCACTTTAACCTCGAATCCATCATCTTTTCGGTACCGGACTCATAATTCATTCCCATAAGCTCTATTCTTCTTCTCGGGTTCCTACTTGGTCATTTCTCAAAAGTCCTCTATACTTTCTTTTCTTTTCACTTTAGTCCTTGAGAATTTGTAAAAATTTCCTAAATTAAAAATAAAAATTTCTATTTCCACATTTTCTTCACTAATTCAAAAAGAAAATTTTCCACATAATTAAATTTTTCACTAAACTTCAAATCAGACTTTAAATATTCATAAAAATTCTTGGGATATTACAATTTGATACTATGCATTAATAAAATATTCAATTTACTATTTATAAAAATGATATTTCCATTAAAATAATTCAATTTACTATGCATTTTAATAATTCAACTCACTTGCATCCTCGTGCAAAAATGAAGGCGGCTGAATTATTGATTACTATTAGGAACTTAAAAGGAAAACTATCTTTTCTCCTTACACCTTTAAGTTTCTTTTTAATTCAGTCATTTTATTTTAGTCTCTGAGGTATTTTCTCATATAAAACGTCATTTTCTCTTACGAATTCCTTTCTAGTTTCCTCTTATGCCCAAATCATGTTTAGGACTCAAAATTTCGATTGTATATATAAACAGTACCGTATACCTAAATAGTGTTATACAAGTGAATAGTACCATATACTGAAATAGTAACCATAGTTTGTGACCACATATTTATATTCTATTTTTCCACGAGTATTACATAATTCAACTAGTATAATAAGAGAATTTAAACATATGGCCAATTTGAAAATTGGCTAAGAATAGTTAGTATAAATTGAAACTAGGGACAAAATTAAAAATACAAGAGAATTTTATATAAAGTTTAAAAATAAAAAATAATATGAAATTATAATCATAAAAAGAAGATTGAAGTGTTTCAGTTATTTTATTTCAGTATTGCATAATGTTCCCCCAGACTTGGAAATCAAAACTGAATGAGTTAGAAGAAGAAGAACAAAGTTTCAGCTATGCCATGCAGCTCACAATGTCCAGTGTGCTGTTAATGGCCTTGCAAACGACATTCGAGCTCGGCATTTTCAACATCATCGCGAAAGCCGGCGAAGGCGCCAAGCTCTCAGTAAACGACATTGCGCATCAGCTTCCGACCAACAATCCAGAGGCTCTCAAAATGCTGGATCGCATGATTAGGCTGCTCATTGCTCACTCTCTCCTTCACTGCTCTTCATATGGGAACCACAAGCTCTATACCCTCGCATCTCCCTCTAAGTTCTTTTATCGTGATGCTGATTCTATGTCCTTAGGACCCCTCCTCACCTTGGTTCAACACAAGGTCTTCATGGAAGGCTGGTGAGCCTGGTTGTGCTTAATTACAGATTTATCTTATTTGTATATTTAATCTTTATATCACTAAAACACTATTTTGATCTCTCATAAATGTCTCTTTTCTCAATTTGGTCCTTCAAAAATTTCCATTTTTAGTCTGGTTCGTCTTAGATGCCCCTTTTTCAATGTAGTATCCCTCACAGATTTTCATTCTCAAATTAGTCTTCTACCAAATTAAGAAAAGAGGCATCAGTAAAGAATTAAATTGAGAATAAAAATTTGTAAAAGATCAAATTGAGAAAAAGAGGCAACTGTGAAAGATTAAATTGAAAACAAAAATCTGTGAGAGACTAAATTGAAAAAAAAAGGCATCTAAGAGAACCAAATTAAGAATGAAAGTTTTTGAGAAACCAAATTGAAAAAGGGGCATTTATGAGAACCAAAATGGGATTTTAATCAATTTTATAGACATAAAAGTGTATATATGTATAAATTGCTGAGTAATTCACTGGCAGGTATCAGCAGAAAAATGCAATTCTGGAAGGAGGGATAGCATTTAATAGGGCTCATGGTGTACACCAGTTTGAGTACCTTGGGTTGGACTCTGAGTTCAATCAAGTTTTCAACACGGTATTGATCCACCACACGTCCATCATTATGAAAAAGGTTCGAGAAACCTACAAGGGATTTGAGCCTCTTAACACCCTTGTGGATGTTGGTGGTGGCCTAGGCCTCAACCTCAACTTGATCACTTCGCGATACCCTCATATTAAGGCTATCAATTTTGATTTGCCTCATGTCATCCAACATGCCCCTTCTTATCCTGGTATATATATTATCTTAATAATTATTTAAATATTTGAAATCATATAATTAATTACCTAATGCTGCATGGGAGAATTTACGCGGGTACTAACTTTTTGAAAACAAATTCCTCACATATTAACTATTTAAAACAATTTCCTTATATTCTAACTTTCTCTCAAATTCAACTCACACCCAGTTGAATTATGCGTATAATTCGACTTCACACTGATCAAATTCAGCACAATAACAGACAAGCCAATAATTCGACCATGCCTCAGTCGATTTACACTAAAAATTCAACCAACGCCAAGTTGAATTCTATGTGATGGAATTAATCTTAATAGGAAGAAATTCGATCATACTATGGTCAAATTTCATATATATATATATATATATATAAAATAATAAATATATTATTTTTTTAATATATATTAAATTTTAAAACTATTTTCTATATTTTTTCTTTTAAATTTTTGTTTAAATTAAATTATAATAAATAAATTTTACATATTATTTTTTATTTATTTTTATTTAATAAGTTTCGTTAATTAATAAATATTAATAAAATATATAAATTATTATTTTAAATGATTTAGTTTTATTAATGTGTTAATAATTAATTATTTTTTAATAAATATATAAATTTTTAAGTGATTTTTATTATTGTTTTAAGTAGTGTGCTAGGTAGGTTTCCAAGAACACTTAAAAACCAAATATTTTCAAGTCAAAATCATTTTTTAACATGCTGTTAGATGATTATTTTTACAGAAGTTATATTGCTTGGCCGACAAGTAATTGTCTTCAACATTTGCAACAAAATAGTGCTAATTGTAAAAGTGTCAAACTGGTAATCTGGCACGTAGAAATTCGACGGAAACCATCAATCTGACAAGAAGTAATTCAACAAAGAAAAACAAGTAGAATAGACAAGTCAACTTAAAACAGTTCACGATAACACCATCAAGTATACGACTGTCGAAGGAAAATCATCAGATGACAAGGTTTATACCACAGTATGGATTATCTCATGGGTATGTTCCTCCTACAATGACCCAACTCGGGGTTAGAAATCAGTTGGCCAATCCTACGTGTCAAATGATTTAAAGTTAAGCAGTAAGTTTTGTATTGGCAAATCTAAATGTAATATCCCAAGAATTTATATGAATATTTAAAGTCTAATTTGAAGTTTAGTGAAAAATTTAATTACGTGGAAAATGTACTTTTTGAATTAGTGAAGAAAATCTAGGAATAGAAATTTTAATTTTTAATTTAGGAAATTTTTACAAATTCTCAAGGACTAAAGTGAAAAGAAAAGAAAATATGGATTACTTTTGAGAAATGGCCAAATAGGAACCTGAGAGGAAGAATAAAGCTTATGAGAATGAATTATGAGTCCGGTACCGAAAAGATGATGGATTCGAGGTTAAAGTGGTATTTGAGACATCGAGAGGGATTAAAGTGAACAAATCTTATAAGCTAAGGTGGCTATGAGCGATTTTATCGAAAAAGAAATTGGTGGGGCCCACGCGTATACACTTCTCTCTTATTCTTTTCTTTCTCTCATTCTCCCGTAGCTTCCTCACTTTCTCTCTCTCGGTTATGCGTCGAATTTCTTCATCAACCATTTATGCAATTTTTGCATGGGGAAGGAAGCTATGAAAGTTAGGATGATTGGTAAGTTGATGTTCTTCTTCTTCTTCCTCTTATTACAAGACCAAATCCTTGGTTATCATTTTGTAAAATTTTTGTAGAATATTTTAATGGATGAATTTAAGTGTGGATGTTAATCTAAAACATTCCTAGGTGGTTTATGATGTTATTAGAACAAGAAATTTGGAGAAAACTAGGAGAAATTCGTAGAATTTGGATATTTGAAAAAAGTTAGTGTTCTTGATGAAAATTTGAGATTTGAGCTTGGATTGTTGGTAGAAATTGGGGGTTTTGGTGTTAAAACACTCCTTAGACATTAAGGATGAAAACCCATGGAAGAAATCAAAAGAAATGTTGTTTTAGATGTGATTTTTGGATTTTTGGATGAATAACACGAAGAACATCCAAAAATTTTCCCCAGAAATTACTGTTCATCAGGAAAATTTTTCCAGATTTTCTCTGCTACTGTAGCGTTGACTCGGTCAACGTTACTGTATCTGCGTTGACCGTTGACTATAGCATCAGTTTTTTTTTATATCGTTGAAAAGCTCTTTGAGTCTAGTTTTCAATGGTATAAGTTTCATCTGGATATTCATTACCAGTTAGGAGTTATGATTTGAGAAGTAAGTGAAGGTCGAGAATAGTGGTAGGAAATTTCTCTATTTCGTAACCCTGATGGTTTTTATTTGATTACAATAGGAATGGTCAAGGTGCAAGGTGGGAGTGCCGAGAGCGTGAAATCCAGGTGAGTGGGTTAATGCTTGCTATGATTAAATATCTTTGTTATAGACTTTATGCATCATAGTGAAAATATGTTGTATATCCAAGTTTGAAGAGGATGATGACTCAAATATATATATTTATATGTTTAAATTATATTGTGCTTGAATGGGACGACAAGACATAAACAATTGTGGAACTTGCCTGGTGATTCTTATTTTCTCATGAATGGAGGTTATATGATGGATTGTGAATGGCATGTGAACTGAGTTGAAATGTGTCATACTCTGATTATTGAGTTCATCCATATGCGGATAGTTGAAGTATGTTATTGTTGAATAATTAATCTATATTATGGGTTATGTTGTATACATGCTATGTTGCTGGAACAATATTGTTTATGTTGTGACTTGAATTGTAAATGACTGAGTTGTGTATGTGGCTCATGATTATGATTGAGGATGCTCTTAGATGTGATTGTGATTGTGTTTGACTAGAAAGGAAAGGCATGGTGGTGCACCCCATGGAGAAATCTACGTGAAGCTATAAGGGTGGAGAATATACATTGAGCGATAAGGGTGGATGCGGCGGGGGTCGCGAGCAACGATCCAGAGGTACCCTGGACGACCCGGTTGGTACGGGAAATGTGTGAAATTGATTTCACTGTTTGATGTTGTGAATTATGTTGAAATGTATTTGATTTACTTTGATATTGTTGTGAAGTATTATGAATTATATTATATTATATTATGATCGATTACGTACGATTGCTGCATGTTATCAATATGATGCATGATATTTTTTTTGTCATAGTGTTGTGTTGTCTACTCACTGGGCACGTGGTTTGCTCATACCCCTCTTATTAACATTTTTTCAGAGTTGACAGCTAAAGGTAAATATCTGTATAAGGAATTATGGATGCTCAGCCCATGATTACCTTTTCATTTGTTCAGGATAAAGGTATAATAGTTAAGTTTTATTCTAAGATGTATAAATCTAGAAATCTCTGTAATTGGGTAGGTTCATTCAGTGATGTAATGTGAATGACTGTAGTGTGTATAGAGAACTCGGTTTGGTTGCATGAAAAAGAATGGTATGATGCTTAAGAGAAAGATAGGCTTACGGAGGTGAAATGAAATTCACTTTCCGTGCCGGTCACGTGCTCAGATTTTGGGACGTGACACTAAATATGGCAAGAATTAGTACTTCCATTATATTTCGACAGGAGAAATTGAATTTGAGACCTATTTTTTCAAGTATATCGAGAGACATGCTAAGTAATTAATAATTAATTAATTAATTATAATTATTAGTACAAAGTGATTTTTTTTATGTAATTAAGTTCTTTTTTGTATGATTTGCATATTAATCATCACAAGTACCTTATATTTCCTTTAAAATAAGTACTTAATGGTTGATTAAAATTCAGTTAGAAATTAAAATTACTAATTATTTATTAATAAAAAATTAGTCAATAATTCAATTTTTATCTAGCAATTTATTAGCACTTTAATTATAATTAGTGCACTTTATTAAAACATTGATATAATTCACTAAGTTAGCTTTAAATAAATGACAATAAATATAAAATTTATGCCCTTTCTAGTAATTACACATCTTAAACCAACATCTATACCAATGTATTCTGCACCAAACTACATTTAACCAAATATCTCCCAAATATAAATCACGTTCAACTAAACCTAAGTTTTCTTCAATCACGTTCAATCAAACCTAATTTACCCTACCCACGTTTGCTCTAGACTTAATTCCCCGAGATTCATCCACAATTTTTTTTAATTATTAATTATGGAATGTTACGATAATATTTATGATACTAGACGATGAGCACTCCGATACTAGATGAGTACCACATATGTTTATGATAATGTTTTTTATTGGAATGTTAATGTTGTAATGATTGAATGTGCTATGTGATCTCATGTGCAACTGTGGCCTTAGGCATATTGTTTACCTTGCATAGTATTTGGGTTCGACTATGGTTTCACCAAGCCGCTCACTGAGTTTTAGAACTCATACCCTCCATACACCTTTTTTTCTATATAAATCATTTAATTACTAAGGAGCTCCAGTCCAAGGATTATGTTTTTTCTATTATCCTTCCTGTTGTAGGGTCGAATTCCATTTTAATTCTATGGGTGTGTTTGGTAACTCGGTGGAAAAAAGTAGGTGGAGTAAACTAGGTTTGATTGAACGTGATTGGAGACAACCTAGGTTTAGTTGAATGTAATTAATATTTAGAAGACATTTGGTCAAACGTAGTTTGGTGCACTACATAATGTTTGGATGTTAGTTTGCAAATGTGGTTTGAGATGTGTAATTACCAGAAAGGACATAAATTTTATATTTTATTATTTATTGTCATTTATTTAAAGCTAACTTAGTGAATTATATCAATGTTTTAATAAAGTACACTAATTTTTTAAAGTACCAATAAATTACTAATAAATTGGTTAATTATAATTAAAGTGCTAATAAATTGCTAGATAAAAATTGAATTATTGACTAATTTCTTTATTAATAAATAATTACTAATTTTAATTTCTAACTGAATTTTAATTAATCATTAATTACTTATTTTAAAGGAAATATGAGATACTAGTGATGACCAATATGCAAATCATACAAAAGAGAACTTAATTACATAAAAAGATCACTATGTACTAGTAATTATAATTGATTAATCATTAATTACTTGGCATGTCTCCTGACATACTTGGGAAAATAGGTCTCAAATTCACTTTCTCCTGTTGAAACACAATGGAAATACTAATTCTTGCCATATTCAGATTTGCCAATACAAAACTTACTGCTTAACTTTAAATCATTTGACATGTAGGATTGGCCAACTGATTTCCAACCCCGAGTTGGGTCATTACAGGAGGAACATACCTTTGAGATAATCCATACTATGGTACAATCCTTGTCGTCCGACAATTTTCCTTTGACAGTCGTATACTTGATGGTGTTATCGTGAACTATTTCAAGCTGACTTATCTATTCTACTTGTTTTCCTCTACCGAATTCCTTCTCGTTAGATTGCTAGTTTTCGTCGAATTTCTACGTGCCAGATTACTAGTTTGACACTTTTATAATTGGCACTATTTTGTTGCAAATGTCAAAAACAATTAATTGTCGGCCAAGCAATATAACTTTTGTAAAAATAATCATCTAACAGCATGTCAAAAAATGATTTTAACTTGAAAATATTTGGTATTTAAGTGTTCTTGAGAACCTACCTGGCACACTACTTAAAACAATAATAAAAATCACTTAAAATTTATATATTTATTAAAACAATAATTAATTATTAACACATTAATAAAATTGAATCATTTAAAACAATAATTTATATATTTTATTAATATATTTATTGATTAATGAAACTTATTAAATAAAAAATAATATGTAAAATTTATTTATTATAATTTAATTTAAACAAAAATTTAAAAGAAAAAAATATAGAAAATAGTTTTAAAATTTAATAAATTTTTGTTAAAATTTAATATATATTTAAAAAAAATTAATATATTTATTATATATATAATATATATTATTATATATAATATATATTATTATATATATAATATTTATTATTATTTAATATTTTATATATATATATATATATATATATATGAAATTCGACCACAGTATGATCGAATTTCTTCCTGTTAAGATTAATTCCATCACACAGAATTCGACTAGGCGTTGGTCAAATTTTTAGTGTAATTTGACTGAGGCCTGATCGAATTATTGGCTTGTCTGATATTGTGCTGAATTCGATCAATGTGGAGTCGAATTATACGCATAATTCGACTGGGTGTGAGTCGAATTTGAAAGAAAGTTAGTATATAAAAAAATTATTTTAAATAATTAGTATGTGGGGAATTTTTTTTCAAAAAGTTAGTACCCGCGTAAATCTCCCTGCTGGATGTGTATGTATTGGTTATGATATACTACAAGTGTGGAACATGTGGCAGTGAGATATGTTTGAGAGTGTGCCCAAGGGAGATGCCATTTTATGGAGATAAAAAAATTACTGAATATATCTTTATGATTCTGGGAAATTAATTCACCATATCGACATAATTTTGCAGTGGATTCTTCATGATTGGAGCGACAAAAGGTGCTTGAAACTGTTGAAGAATTGTTATGACGCCACTCCATAGGATGGGAAGGTGATAGCGGTGGAATCAGGCCTATCAGCTATGCCTGAGACCACTGCTTCTGCAAAGTGCAATTTTGAAGTAGATGTATTCATGATGGCCCAAGATCCAGGAGGCAAAGAGAGAACCCAACAAGAATTCATGGAACTTGCAAAAGCTACTGGATTTAGGGGTGTTCAATACGAATGCTTTGTTCGTAATTTCTGGGTTATTGAGTTCTTCAAGTAGTTCCTTTTGCTTATCATTTGGAACTGCAATTGTTTTCCCTTTCCTAATATTGTATCAGTCATTTCTTTCTAATAAAATTGGGAAAACTTTGTGAGTTTTTTATCTTTATGATGAAGGAATTAACAAGATTAAATTTCTAATCCTAGATCGGTGTAGGTACAAACTACAGCATATTAAATAACAGAACATAAAAGGGATGAACAGAACATGTACCTGGCATTATTGCGCTGTCCATCTCGAACAGTAGAACAGAGGGAATTTTTTTTTTAGGGTTGTGTGAGAGTGGTACTACTCTCTGTCTGATAAGTTCTATCTAGGGTTAGACTGATTAATGGGATGTCAGTCTATTTAATATCAGACGAGAGCAGGGACTTCTCAACAGGCTATGTGATTGGCCCAACCCATCACGGGCCATTCACAATATAGAAGCCCAATTATAATATTCATATATTAAAGGCTATATATTAGAATAATATAGTTAATATGTTAATGATTTTTAATAATTGATTAATTCATATCCAAAATAGGATATATATTATATTAAATTTCAACAATTCTCCCACTTGGATAGCAATAGTCAATTATTAAAATGCAATAATCATTAAGGCTAAAATACCAACTATATTTATAGCACATGTCAAGAAACATAAGCTTTAATGATGCAGAAATAGTATCCGATAGGGAAGTAAATCATACAAAGTAAAAGCCCATATTTCATATAAAGAATAATGAATATGGATAAGCATAATTAATTAAAAGAAATATGCAATCCAAGAATAGTCCAAGCATCTGAAAATGCTAAAAGAGATATGATAACAAAAGTTGAAAGTAATGGTTGGAACCCAAGAGGGGGGGTGAATTGGGTTTTATAAATTTTTCACAAGAATTAATTGGAAGTTAAAATGATTTTCTGTAAAAGTACAATGCTTAGGATAATAAATACAATACAGAAAATCAATGTGCTGTTAAGATAAATAATTATAAAGATCAAGGAATTAAAGAATATATATCAATATGCACAAATTAAAGAGTAAGGGATAGAGAAAGCAAACTCGGAGATTTATACTGGTTCGGCTAATCCAAGCCTACATCCAGTCCTCAAGAGACCACTTGAGTATTTCCACTATAATTGCAAGTTTAATCCGGGTACTTGCAAACCACTACAACCACGCAAATTCGATCCGGGTATTTGCGAAACCACAATAGAGAATTTATGAATCCGGGCTCCTCCTCAACCCAAAGCAAGTTCTTCCAACACCGGTACTTGCGAACCTCAACTCAGAATAATATATGTGTTGATCAAAATCAACAATACAAAGAAACTCTCTCTAAAGAGTAGATGAAAACAAATGAAGCTCTAATAACTCTAATGATAGAGAATATGCAAGATTTGGCTCAAGAATGCTTTCCTTTCTCTCAAAGATGATAGAAGAAGTTAATATCACATTGTAGGACTTTGTTCTTGCTCAAAATCGTGTATCTAAGGTCATATATATAAGATTTTACAAAACTAGCCGTTATATAGCCGTTATATAGCCGTTATAGTGCAGTCCAGATTTTGAGCTTTTTTTTAAAAATTCATAACTCCCTCATTTGAACTCCGTTTTAAACAAATAATATACCGTTGGAAAGCTCTTGGAGTCTAGTTTCAAATGAGCCATGTTTTACTCAAAAATTATTTTTCTTTTAAAAGATATAATCAAAATACTGACTATAGGTCAGAACAGAATAATTTTTTATTACAGTAAAATCAACTTTCAGTTTTTCAAACTATATTTTGAATAGTCATATATTTCTCATTTGGACTCCGTTTTGAATAAATAATATACCGTTGAAAAGATCTTTGAGTCTACTATCAAATGAGATTAAGATACTTGAAAAACCGATTTTTCATTTATGAGATATGATATAAGGAGTGACCAAAGGTCAAAAAATAACTTTTGTAAAACTTCATATCTCACTAACTTTTTGTTCAAAAATGTTTGAGCCAATGTATGAAAATCTAAATCATTGAGTTGCACAAATATACTAGCCTATATAAAATATACCTAATTTAAACACATAGGCTATCTTGATGCATCCAAGCTTCCAAGACTTCAAATCTTCTAATTCTTCATTTCTTAGAGCTTCATCCTTGCATGTTGTTTTCCTTGAGTTAAGCATGATATTGCTTTTCCTTGTTCTTCAATACAATCCTCACTCTTCTTGTTTTGAACCAACCTATAAAATATATCTTACTTGCAAACCCAATGGTTAGTTTAATAGCATGATTCAATATATGCAACATACATATTAAATAACATAATCATGCTTAAGTACTTGTAGCATATATATGATAATTAATCTTTATATATATCAATGCTACTATTCAAATATATTTGTCATCATCAAAACTTATGGCATATAGCCTTAGGGTCAACAATCTCCCCCTTTTTGATGATGACAAATCACCACATAAAAATATGTATCACAAGATAATGAATGAAATGTTATAAGCACGTATACATATTTTTCTATTGTTTCTTCTCCCCCTATTTGACATCAACAAAAAGGTGTAAGGAACACAATATATAGAAGTTAAAGCACATACCTTCATTAAGTCAGGATGTCAGAAGATGTCAATATAGTATGGGGTAAGGATACATCAAAACTTATCATTGATTTTATTGACATGTAAAAAGAAAATTTTAGAAAAATTTTTCTCATGTCAAATGAAATGAGCCAAAAGATAAAACTTGAAAGAGTTTTAGGCTCCCCCTTAAACCTTGCATAATTTGAAAAAGAATAATGAATAATGAATATCCAATTTTTCAAGATATATTCTTTTTCAAAAAAAAAAAATACATTCAAGTGAGACAAAGCTCCCCCTGAATTTCATAACATTTTTCCTTTGAAAAAGATTGTCCAAATCATTATAAAGGAAATTCAGTTTTTGATTGCAGAATTTTGAAGTAAGATTTTTGAAAAAATTTCTGCAATATTTTCATTGAAAATGATTTCTGCTTGTTTATGAAGAGGCATTTTTAGTAAATAGCAGAAAAATTAAACTCTTTGAAAAAAAAAATATCATTTGCTGTCATATGATAGAAATATTTACAGCACACAGCAGAAGTATGATATATGGATTAGCAAAGCATGATATAAACAAGAATATTAATCATAATCCATAAATCGAATAATAATATTTTTCAAGATTTCTGAAAAACAATTTCTGCATATATGCATAAAATTATTTCAACATATAGCAAAAGTGATTTAAAATAACGATACTCAAATCCTTTTCTTTTCAAAACAGATAATGCTTCAATATGGTAAAGCAATTTCAGAATTGTGGAAGCAATTCAAGAGATTCACGATATTTTTCAAAAACATTTTGCTTCGAAGGAATTTAGAAACGTTTCATCTAAGGAAGCAATATATATGGATTAGTGTAATAAGATATATTCAAGCATATAGTTCATAATCCATATATGAAACATCAATATCCCTTTGTCATCAACAACAAAAGAGATCTTTAAGACCTTTTCTTTTTCAAAAAAAATATTGCTTCATATGATAAAACATATTAACATAACAGAAGCATTTTTAAAGTCCTTTTTCAAAACAAATTTGCTTCATAAAGGATAAGATAAATTTCAGCACAAAGGAAGCAATTTATATACCCATTCAAAATGAATTTATATATGTATCTTGAGGATGAGTACATGTAAAAATTTTGACAGCTCATTTTGTATGAGTGCATGTGGAATCATGAAATATTATTCTTAGCCATAGCCTTCGCTCATGATGCATGAATAGCATACACAACATATGTTCTTCGATACATATAATCACAGCATGATGTAATCATGTATGCTCTCAAGAACAACACAACAAAGCAGAATGATACGGTTCTGAATATCACCATTTTATTAATCCTTAAAATTTCTAATCAAAACAAATTAAATCAGCCGCAAATCCACCGAAAATTGACTTTCGTGGTTTTGCCATTAATGCGACGCGTTGTTGGTGTGCATGCGTACTCTAGACTTCTGGCTTCCAGCTTGCAAAATCCATAGGATGAGCGTGTAGGGGTGCGGCGAAGAGATATCTTCGTTGGCTCTAAGTCACAATTTTCTCTCTATAAAAACTGCCCCAGAGTTGTCAATTATCACACCACAAAGAGTATTCATCTCTGAGCCTACAACTTTCTGACATTCCTCTCTCTTCATACTCCAAAAAAAATTTCAAACCATGGCAGCAAGAAAGTTCATTGATCTCACAGTAGAGGCCAGGGAGGAAGAGCTCGACTTAAACTTGAGTCTAGGCAGGGACAAGGGTAAAAGGCCTTTGGAGGGATCTCAGGAGAATCGAAAGAAGAAGATGAAGATCGAAGAAGCTGAAGAGATTAGTACAGGCCATACGTCAGAAGACAAAATTGCTTGTCTGGAGCAGGAGGTGAAGAAACTCAAGAAGATGATAGAGGACCAGGAGAAGTTAGCTAAACGCAATAATGCGGCACTGACTTCAAGAATAGATAGGTTCTTCTATTGGTCTACCCAATGCTTCTGCAATCAACAACAAAGAAGTGTTGATTGTATGAATGGGATTTACACTACCCTCCGTGACATTGCTCAGTCTCTTGCTCCAAGGAATGGCCGAGGGGTAATGATACAATACGGGCCTCCTAATCCAAGACCACCTCGCCTGTAGATTGCTCATGCATGAGCAAACTTTCCCTTCTTTTTTTTTTAATTATGCAATGTAATCCTTCGGTTTTTTTTTAATGCAAGTGGTTTCTTTTATTTGACGGTACAAAAAAAAATAATAATAAAGAAAGATAAAATAAATCAGCTACACAAATTCAGCACAGTATATATATATATATATTGAAAAATATATATCCATTTTAAAGATGGAAAGAATTTTCTGACATGGACATATATATCATCATTTCAAAGCAAAAGCAAGTTACATACTTATCAAGATAAAACATATTATAACTTGAGTATGTAGTACAATAATTGAGGTAATATGGATTAGTAAGATATAATCAGATATAAACTATAATTCATAAACAATCGTTCATAAGCTATATTTTATACAAAGGATATGACATGTATAATGCTCAAACCATGATGAATGGTATAAAGACAATATCTTTATATACAATGATATGATCAAATATGTAAGATATTAGAGAACAATATATCATTGTAATGAAAGTATGTCAGAAAAAAAAAATTGCCAACATAGCCAATTATGATCAGGGAGTATCACTCAATTAAATATTAAAGTGGTAAAGAATAGAGATACTCATCAATTTTGGCAAACTCTTATTGCTTCTTGAAGTTCCTCCTCAAGATTTTGATATTCTTGTTTTGCTCATTGCTCTTCTTTTGATTCTATCTTCTTGCAATTTTAATGAACTTAATTGATTGATTATTTGCAAGATCCTCTTGAAAACAATCTCTAATAAGATCACTGTCAAGCATTGGTCGATCATTACGAATGAGCTTAGAGGATAGATTTGAGGACTAACTCCTGCAAAACACTTTTGGTGGAGCACTTTGATGTTCAAATCAGTAATGTTCAAATAAATCTCGAGTACTAGGAGCAACATTATGTTCAAGATATACCATATTAATAAAAGTGCTATGCTTTCATGAAATGCAATTTTGCAAAATATTTGATTTCATTGAAAATATTTAAATAAGATTACAGCAAGGATAAATACTATAGGTAGGAGGAATCTTATTGTTGTGAAGACAAGAAAAATGTGCGTGTAATGGAAGCAAGTTTTCATGATGTAGTAAAAAGGATAGTTTGAGTAAAATTTGGAAGAAAGATTTTAGATCAAAACAAAATTTGAATCTATAATCTGCACACCTAACAATTGTTTTCAGATATAGCATGCATGAATATCAAGGATAGATGTAAGGCATATTAGATAACAGACAAAAGCATTAGAGAGCAGTAAACATATCAGTCAAAATTCTTACAATGCATTCCAGCTTATATGTTTACTTATCCATTGCCTCCTTTTGATGCAAGAGAGTGGAGTTTGAATGATGTAGCCATTGAAAAGTCATTTCCGCTCCTTGCTTCGAGGCAAATCTACAAATTATTCATTTATCTTTGGTACCCAAATTTCTTTGGGTTTGCCTGGGTCATGAGTTCCTTTTTGAACCCATTTCATTTTTACTCCATGAACAAGATTTTTCTTATAAAAACAGGAGTAAGATTTGTGTCCTTTCAGTCCACAATAGAAACAAGTGCAAGTTGGACTATTGGACATCTTTTCAGAAACAAAGAAGTTTTTAAACTGCTTTTGGTTTGATTTCTTTTTAGAAACAATACCAACTTTGTTAATTCTTCTTTGTTTCAAAACTGAGGTATTTAAAATTTCTCTACCTTGAGAGAGTTTTGCAAGTGTGTTTTTAAGATTATCATTTTCTTTTTTCAAAAAATCACACTTGGTACAAAAGCAATTTTTGTTGGTAGAGATATTTGTTTTTAAAATCAAATTCTCTTCTTGCAAAGTTTTGTTTTGATTTTCAAAAACAAAATTCTCTTCCTTGGAAATAGAAAATTCATTTTTCAATATTTCCAACTCATTTTCAAGAGAAGAGTTTTTCTGTTTTGAAACATTTAGTTTCTTTGCAAGTATAAGAGATTCTTCATGTAAATCATCAAAGGCATCTTGTAATTCTTCAAAAGAGTAGTCAAATGAATTTACCTCATCTTTATCTCTGGCCACAAGACAAGTGTTGGCTTCTTCATTTGTATTTTGCTTATCAGAATTGCTATTTCCCCAATTGGAAGATAGGTAAGCTTTCTTTGATGATTCACCTTTTGGTTGTGGTTTCTCTTTTTCTCCTTTTTCTTCTTCGTCTGCCACCTTGGTGATTTGAGATTTTTCTGTAAGTTCAATACCAAGAGCTTGCAATTGATTAAGCACAAGTTGTATCTCATTAATGGTTTTGCAATTGTTCATTTGAGCAATTTCAAGTTCATTAATGAAACTTCTATACCTTAATTCCTCAGCAATAAGATCTTCCTCATGTGCAACTTCAAGAATTTCCCACATTTCTTTTGCAGTTGCACAGTTGGAGATTTTGAAAAATTCATCTTGACTCAATGCACAAGAAATAATCAATTTTACCTTAGCATTGAGTTGCATTAAACTTCTTTCAGTATCATTCCATTCACTCTTAAGTTTTGGAATGCATTTTCCTTGTTCTTCCTTGATAGGCATACAAGAACCATTTTCTATAACATCCCAGAGTTTATGGTCTACTGAAATTAAAAACATTTTCATTTCATACTTCCAATATTGAAAATGATTAGCATCAAAAATTGGAGGTTCTGTGAAAGAACAATTTTTAGAAATAAACCAATCACTATATCCAACCATGCTAACTCTTAGACGGTTAAGTCTTTAAACAAGAGCCCAAGCTCTGATACCAATTGAAAGTAATGGTTGGAACCCAAGAGGGGGGGTGAATTGGGTTTTATAAATTTTTCACAAGAATTAATTGGAAGTTAAAATGATTTTCTGTAAAAGTACAATGCTTAGGATAATAAATACAATACAGAAAATCAATGTGCTGTTAAGATAAATAATTATAAAGATCAAGGAATTAAAGAATATATATCAATATGCACAAATTAAAGAGTAAGGGATAGAGAAAGCAAACTCGGAGATTTATACTGGTTCGGCTAATCCAAGCCTACATCCAGTCCTCAAGAGACCACTTGAGTATTTCCACTATAATTGCAAGTTTAATCCGGGTACTTGCAAACCACTACAACCACGCAAATTCGATCCGGGTATTTGCGAAACCACAATAGAGAATTTATGAATCCGGGCTCCTCCTCAACCCAAAGCAAGTTCTTCCAACACCGGTACTTGCGAACCTCAACTCAGAATAATATATGTGTTGATCAAAATCAACAATACAAAGAAACTCTCTCTAAAGAGTAGATGAAAACAAATGAAGCTCTAATAACTCTAATGATAGAGAATATGCAAGATTTGGCTCAAGAATGCTTTCCTTTCTCTCAAAGATGATAGAAGAAGTTAATATCACATTGTAGGACTTTGTTCTTGCTCAAAATCGTGTATCTAAGGTCATATATATAAGATTTTACAAAACTAGCCGTTATATAGCCGTTATATAGCCGTTATAGTGCAGTCCAGATTTTGAGCTTTTTTTTAAAAATTCATAACTCCCTCATTTGAACTCCGTTTTAAACAAATAATATACCGTTGGAAAGCTCTTGGAGTCTAGTTTCAAATGAGCCATGTTTTACTCAAAAATTATTTTTCTTTTAAAAGATATAATCAAAATACTGACTATAGGTCAGAACAGAATAATTTTTTATTACAGTAAAATCAACTTTCAGTTTTTCAAACTATATTTTGAATAGTCATATATTTCTCATTTGGACTCCGTTTTGAATAAATAATATACCGTTGAAAAGATCTTTGAGTCTACTATCAAATGAGATTAAGATACTTGAAAAACCGATTTTTCATTTATGAGATATGATATAAGGAGTGACCAAAGGTCAAAAAATAACTTTTGTAAAACTTCATATCTCACTAACTTTTTGTTCAAAAATGTTTGAGCCAATGTATGAAAATCTAAATCATTGAGTTGCACAAATATACTAGCCTATATAAAATATACCTAATTTAAACACATAGGCTATCTTGATGCATCCAAGCTTCCAAGACTTCAAATCTTCTAATTCTTCATTTCTTAGAGCTTCATCCTTGCATGTTGTTTTCCTTGAGTTAAGCATGATATTGCTTTTCCTTGTTCTTCAATACAATCCTCACTCTTCTTGTTTTGAACCAACCTATAAAATATATCTTACTTGCAAACCCAATGGTTAGTTTAATAGCATGATTCAATATATGCAACATACATATTAAATAACATAATCATGCTTAAGTACTTGTAGCATATATATGATAATTAATCTTTATATATATCAATACTACTATTCAAATATATTTGTCATCATCAAAACTTATGGCATATAGCCTTAGGGTCAACAAAAGTGACGTCATCTCATACATATCTCATAAGAATAACAATCAAGTAAATGTAAAATTTCAGACTCCCACTAACCTAAAACATCAAAAGACTTAACTAATCCCATATGGGTTACATGATTCTGAAAAGCTTTAACAGTTAAGCCTTTAGTTAGTGGATCCGCCAACATGTTTTCTGTAGCGAGATGTTCAATACGAGTCTGAAACTCCAGAATTTTCTCTCTAACAAACAGATATTTGATATCAAAGTGCTTTGATCGTGAAGAGCTTCTATTGTTTTGAGAGAAATGAACAGCAGCAGTGTTGTCGCAGTATATCACAAGTGGCCTAGAAATGCTTTCAACAATGTGAAAACCAGAGATTAAGTTTTTTAGCCACACGGCTTGAGAAGTAGCCTCATAGCAAGCGACATACTCTGCTTCCATGGTAGAAGTAGCTGTAAGAGTCTGTTTAACACTCTTCCAAGAAATAGCTCCTTCTGCCATCATAAAAATAGAGCCAGAAGTAGACTTACGGTCGTCAGGGCAACCTGCAAAATCAGAATCAGAATAACTGATGACCTGAAGTTGATCAGACTTCTTGTAGGTCAACATGTAATCCTTGGTTCCCTGCAAATATCTCATGACCTTCTTCACGGCTTTCCAATGACCCAAACCTGGGTTGCTCAAGTATCTCCCTAAAGCATTAACAGCAAAAGCGATATTGGGACGAGTACAAACTTGAGCATACATTAAACTGCCAACAGTGGAAGCATATGGGACCTTTCTCATTTTAGATATCTCTGAATCATTTTGAGGACATTGAGATTTAGATAGTTTGTCACCTTTCTGAACAGGTGCAGCACATGGGGAGCAAGAATGCATGTTAAACTGCTTGAGGATCTTTTCAATATATCCTCTCTGAGACAATCCTAGAATGCCACGTGACCTATCACGGTAAATTTGGATGCCTAGAACAACTGAAGCATCACCAAGGTCCTTCATATCAAAGTGGCTATTTAACATCAATTTTGTCTCAGTCAAAAGGTTAACACAACTGCTTGCAAGCAGAATATCGTCGACATATAAAACAAGAATTATAAAATTGCTCCCACTAGTCTTCAAATAAATGCACTGATCTGAAGCATTTTCCTTGAAGCCAAAAGAAGTGACAACATGATCAAATTTCAAGTACCATTGCCTGGATGCCTGCTTTAGTCCATAAATGGACTTTTTAAGTTTGCAAACCAAATGCTCTTTACCTGGTTCAATGAAACCATCAGCCTGAACCATGTAGACATCCTCGGCTAGATCTCCATTCAGAAAGGTTGTCTTTACGTCCATCTGGTGAAGTTCTAAATCAAAGTGAGCTACTAAAGCCATAACAACCCGAAAAGCATCTTTCGTAGAAACTGATGAGAATGTCTCCTTATAATCGATGCCTTCCTTTTGACTATAGCCTTTTGCTACTAGTCTAGCTTTATACCTCTCAACTTTTCCATCTGGACTACGCTTGGTCTTAAAGACCCATTTGCACCCAATCGGTTTGCAACCATCTGGCAATTCTACAAGATCCCAAACACCATTATGAGACATGGAGGCTAATTCATCATGCATGGCATTCAGCCAATCAGAAGCATGAGAACTAGAGATAGCCTCCTGAAAAGTGATAGGATCGTCATCATTATGGAGATCAAACTCATGCTCCTGAAGATACACTACATAATCAACTGGTATAGAAGGCTTGCGTACTCTCTGAGATCTTCTCAATAGAGGTGCTTCTGCAATGTCACTTGGCGGTGCCACACATCTTGCGGTGCAATTACACCTGTTTCAGTAGTATCATCAGTTTCCTGTTCAATAACAGGTGGTACCACTACATCATGTCCTCCTTGAAGTGTCTAATCATCATCATGAGTGACTGGAACCACAATATTCATGGGAAGTAAAACAGGCGACGCTGGAGCTGTGGTCCGATCTTCCTTGAGAGTGATTGGTCGTGGTGTATGACTTCCACTATCCAAATCATCCTCAAAGAATATCGCTCTGTCAGACTCAATAACTCGCGTAGAATGAGAAGGGCAATAGAATCTGCAACCTCTAGAGCCCACGTAGTAGCCGATGAAGAAACCACTAATAGTTTTAAGATCAAGCTTCTTCAATTGAGGATTATAGGGTCTAACCTCTGCTTTACAACCCCACACGTGAAAGTGTTTCAAACTCGGCTTCCTTCCACTCATCAGTTCGTAGGGAGTTTTCGGCACAGATTTGCTAGGTACCTGATTAAGGATGTACACAGCTGTCTTTAAGGCATCTCCCCAAAGAAAAACTGGTAACGATGTATGACTCATCATGCATCTTACCATATCCATGAGTGTTCGATTACGTCTCTCTGCAACTCCATTCTGCTCAGGAGTACCAGGCATAGTGTATTGAGCTTCAATCCCACATTCATCGAGAAATTTGGCGAATGGTCCTAGATTTCTCCCAGTCTCACTGTATCTGCCATAATACTCACCTCCTCTGTCAGACCTCACGCATTTAATCTTCTTTCCAGTCTTTAATTCAATAGCAGCCTTGAAGGATCTGAAGGCATCCAAGGAACTAGATTTTTCTTGGAGGAGATCTATCCAACCATATCTCGAGAAGTCATCTATGAAGGTAATGAAATACCTATATCCACCCATAGCAGTGGGTGTAATAGGTCCACATATGTCTGTGTGAATCAACTGCAACACATCATCACACCTATTTGCTCCTTTCTTCCTAGTCTTGGCAGTGAGCTTGCCTTTAATGCAATCGATACAAGCGTCAAAATCAGAGAAATTGAGATCATGAAGAATACCTTCCTTAATCAGTCTTTCAATCCGGGGCCTAGAAATGTGCCCTAAGCGTCTATGCCACAGCATAGAAGAACTTTCATCAGTCCTATTACGCTTATTTCCAACAACAGAGTTAACAGACATATTGTTCAAATTCAGCATGTAAAGCCCATCACATAATACTCCTGAACCGGCAGTAACAGAATTAAAACGAATAAAAACTTTTCCATTACTGAATTCAAAAGTGTAGCCATATTTATCCAAAGCTGAAATTGAAATCAAATTCCTTCTCATAGAAGGTACATAAACAGCGTCTTTTAACAATAAAGTATGTCCAGAAGGTAAAAGCAATGTAACTACTCCTATTTCTTCCACCGACACTCTAGCTCCATCTCCCACAATGATATTGGATTCAGCATCACTTGGCTTCCTCAGGCTTGTGAACCCCTGTAAAGAATTCACAACATGAATGGTTGCACCTGAGTCAAACCACCAAGTATTGGGAGCAACATCAATCATATTTGATTCATAACAAGCCAAAGCTAAGAGTGTACCTTGCTTGTTAAGTTTCCTCTTGAGAGTATAACAATCATCCACCTTATGGCCATACTTCTTGCAATACTTGCAGTTTCCTTTGAAAAAATTCTTCTTTGGCTCTAAGTGTTGAGAAACTTTTCCCCCTTTCTTCTTGTCACGTTGAAACTTTCCTTTGTGACCTCTTCTTTTCTCAGACTTAGCACCAGAAGAAGAAGCAGCAGCAAACTGAACACTGTGTGCTTTCCCTTTCTTTATGGAATCCTCTTCTTGAGAGACAATGGCAATCATTTCATCAATCGTCCATTTAGTTTTCTGAGTATTGTAGGAGGTTTTCAGAACGTCAAACTGAGAAGGGAGTGACTCCAGTACTTGCCAGATTAGATAGCTCTCACCAAGATCAACCTTGAGAGACTTCAATTTATTAAAATAGTGGACTAACTTCATGATGTGCTCACGAACTCCACTAACACCATCATATTTAGTCTTCTCAATCAGAGAGAGATACTGGCTCTTCTAAGCTTTGTCAAAAGTGAGAAATTTCTTACCAACAGACTTCAGAAAATCCTTAGCATTCTTGCTCTCTGGAATACTCTGTCTAATAGACTTCTCCATGGTGTATTTCATCACCATGAGACACACCCTGTTGGAGTGCTCCCATTTTTCACAAGAAGCCCTTTCAGCAACAGTGGACTCAGCAGTAAAAGCTGGGGGCTCTTCCTCTCTCAAGGCCAAGTCCATATTAGTGATGGCCAAATACAAATCCAGAGATTCTTTCCAGTCCTCAAAATTGGTCTCATTTAGTGTTTTGACAGAAGTTAATTGCATAAGCAGGGAGGCTGGCATTAAAACAACAAAAGAAAACATTGTGTAATACCCATGAAAAATAAAATATAAATGCGTGTTTTCAAACTACTGTTACTATTTACGTATATGGTACTGTTCATTTATACAATCAAAATGTCAAATACTAGATGTGGTTTGGTTATAAGAGAAAACTAGAAAGAAGTTTGTAGGAGAAAATGACGTTTTATGTGTAAAAATACCCTCAGGGACTAAATTGAAAGGACTGAATTGAAAAGAAACTTAAAGGTTTAAGGTGAAAGGATAGTTTTCCCTTTAAAGTTTCTAATAGTAAATAAACGAAAATTTTCCATCGTACGCGTAAGGTGTACAGTAACTGCATTATTAGAAATGTCATTTTCATGAATAGTAAATTGAATATTTTATTAGCGCATAGTGTCAAATAGTACCCTTGACTTTTGCTATAAATAGGCCCTTCCATTTCACTTCTAAACTCACACCTTCAACTTCTCTTCTTCCCTCCTTAAGTTTCTCTTGCTCCGACGCTAGGCTTCTGAGATTTTGGGCCTTTCCGTTTTTGCTTAGGTAAGGATACTATGCCCTTTCTATGTCTTTCAAATTTTAGAAGTTATTTTCTTAAGTATGCTCTGTGGTTGCGGCTTTGGCCGATCTTCCACATCAGAAAAACTGTCGTTAGCTGTTATTTTGATTCTCTGATTACCGAAATAGAATATAATCTGTGGAGAATACATGTCTAGGAAAGTTCTGGCTAAGGAAAGACCTGATTTTTAAGTGTGTCCAGTGTGACCCTCCACTCTTTCCTGGGAACTTACCTGGTGTACTCTTTTACAGATTGTATTCTGTATTTCCGGTATGAATAGTACCCGTACGTATGAATAGTGACCGTATGAATAGTACCGTACGTATGAATAGTAACCGTATGAATAGTACCCGTACGTATGAACAGTATCTGTACGAAAATGATCTTAACGTACTTTCTGTAATCTTTCATGAAAATCTCTGTAGCGAAACACTGAAATTCACCTGCGTACTCTTGTCCGTAACGATTTAGAGAAGTGATACTCGTACGGAATCCAGGTGAGTGAAACGACCCTGTTTTAATAGAGTTTTAGCATTACTGGTGATAAAAAGTATGTCGTAGGACACTTCCAAGATTCATAGGGAGAAATTGGATTCAGAATGACGAATATAATGAGATAATTAATCCAGAAGTATGGATAAGACAAAGCAAGTATCTCATGATGATATGAAATTTGAATCATATAGTTATATACTATATCTGTTATATGGATGAGTATTATATTGTGCTTCTGATTATGATATGAACTGTTGTACTATTGATTGTGATTGAGCGGTACAGTACCCCCTCTCACGGCAAGGCGGAAAACCCGGGTTAAAGGGTGTCTTGACCAATGAGTGTGGAGACAACGATTCCCTCAGTAGGGATATAGCCCGGATTGGTGATAAATCCGTGAGGCGCCCTAGCTAAGAGGATGAGGTTGTGCGTCATGGCGGAAAAATACAAAATTGGTGAGCCGGCCTGTGTGCGCTCTCCGGGATATATTGCCATTGACGAGTACTAGTATCGTTTGTTGAATTGGATGAATTTTTCTTGTATGTAATTTCTAACTATGTCTATTGGTTGAGTTTGAGCCTTCGGATATGCTTGCATGACTGGTGATGTATTTGAATTTTATTAACGCAAGGCCGATTTGCTCACTGAGTTTAAAAGCTCACACTGTTTGTACAAACTTTTTGTTCAGATCAGGTTGCCGCCGAAGTACATCCGCTAGAGGAGTAGATCACGTTGGACCTTCCCGCTGTCGGGTAGGCCCTTCTTTTGTTATACAGTATGTTGCTCTGTAACCGTCTAGGACATCTAGGTCAGGGGTTTGGTATTTGGCTTGTATTTCAGTATGATAATGTATTTCGTACTGAGGATCTATTATTTTTAATTAAGAAAATCTGATGTATTTTCTTTGTATTTATTAAGGAATGGTATTTTGAGAATATAGAGATAATGACTAACGATTTTACTTGTGGGAAGAAGTTATCGAAAGGCTTACAGTGATGGGATATTCATCATTGTGCCGGTCATGTGCCTAGAAAATGGGTCGTGACACATTGAATATGCATAATGTCATTATGCTATAAGAGAATTAAATGTTTCTATGTGCACAGCCAATCAAGCCTGTTAGAGAGAATTTCTTATCTACCTGGTCCCGCCTAAGGGTCTCGAACCAAAATAAACAAGAAATATAATAATACAATACTTTAGACCTCATATCATTATCTAAATTTTGAATGCCGATAGGGTATTCAAAATAATTGATAGAGGTATTGATTAACATGGTATTGTATAAGAAATTACATTAATAATAATATACCGATAGGATATAATTATTATTAATGCAATAAATTAGACTAATAATAATGATTAAATAAGGGATAAAATAAATAAAATTATAATCATTTAAATTGAATATTTTGCATAACTGTTCCCACGATAGGTGAGTTCACAATCATACAAAATAAAAGGCAATTATATTCAACAGAATAATTAATTATTAATGAGGGGAAAAATAAAGGAAAAGAATAAATAAATAAATAACAGAAAAATCAAAAATAATAAAAGGGAATAATTTTCATATGGACTGAAATTAATTCCATCACTAGGATAGCTTACTGGGGAGAGTACAACATACCTAGATGTTGTTAATAGAGTGAGGAACTACCACAAAAAAATTCAGTCCAAAAATCCGAGAGTACGATAGTTAAAAAAGTAAATTAGTCTCAGATTAAATGAAATAAAATACTTAGAAGTCTCAAAAAATTTTCAAAAAATTACCAAAAAATACTATTATTTAATTATTTAATTTTCCAGGAAAAACAAAAAAAAAATTGAAGCTAGAAAGTTGACCCACGCGCCCACACGCGCTTGGCCCGCGCGTGGGATTCGCCAGGGAGGGTCATCTTCTTCACCCGATTCCCTGTAACCGGGTCGCGCGACCCGCGAGCGTGACCCAGTTTTTTCTCCCACATCTGGCCATGAAAAACAGTTCTTCTTGAGGGCTTTTGTTCGAAACCTTGCGAGAAAGAGAAGCCCTCAATCAATTTTGAAAAAACGAGGCTAGATTTGGAGAATCGGTGTTCGAAATTTTGGGGAAAAAAATGGTTTTAAAAAAAACTTTGGATCTCTCAAATCCCTCGACCAAAAAGCGTGATTTTTGGATATGTTACTCGAGTAATGGCATCGATGAAAAACCCTAGATCAATTTGGGAAAACATTTACTGATTTGAAAGCAAATCGAATTCGAAATTTAACTCAAAAAAGGTTTTTTAAAAAAACTTTAAATCTCACAAAATACCCAATGAAACTCTACGATTTTTGCATACATGATTCGTGTTATAGTGTTGAATTGAAACCCTAAAACAATTTCAAGATTAATCTAACAAAATAGGGCAAACGAAATTTGTTTTAAAATTAGGGTTTAGGGAATTTCGAAAATCAAAAAAAAATAGTTAATTAATAGCCATAGTATGTACTACAACCAGGCCTCTGATACCATTGAAGGAATTAACAGGATTAAATTTCTAATCCTAGATCGGTATAGGTACAAACTACAGCATATTAAATAACAGAACATAAAAGGGATGAACAGAACATGTACCTGGCATTATTGCGCTATCCATCTCGAACAGTAGAACAGAGGGAATTTTTTTTTTAGGGTTGTGTGAGAGTGGTACTACTCTCTGTCTGATAAGTTCTGTCTAGGGTTAGACTGATTAATGGGATGTCAGTCTATTTAATATCAGACGAGAGCAGGGACTTCTCAACAGGCTATGTGATTGGCCCAACCCATCACGGGCCATTCACAATATAGAAGCTCAATTATAATATTCATATATTAAAGGCTATATATTAGAATAATATAGTTAATATGTTAATGATTTTTAATAATTGATTAATGCATATCCAAAATAAGATATATATTATATTAAATTTCAACATATGACACACACTAAGTCATTTGTAACTACATATTATGAAAAATAAAGATTACGATATGTGATGGTGTCCATGTAATCATGCGGATCATTAATTAATTTTAAAAAAAATTAGACTAAGCATGTGTTTTTTGAACTCGAACTTTTAATTTTTAGCGTGCAGCTTGCATAAAATAAACTAGTGATAATGAACTATTAATTTAAGGCTTCAACACACATGAATATGACGTTCTTTTGCTTATAAATAAATAAACTCACTGTATGAAATTTGAATTTGATACATGCAAGGGAAAGCAAGCTCAATATGATTAGAGTAGACCAACGACAGGGCCAGCTAGGCTACTAGTTAGCACTATTTTTGGTTAATAAGGACTAATACTGTTAAACGGATCAATTCAAATTAGATTAGATTGACTCATCGAGGGCTAATTAAACAAGCTTAAACGAGTGATTAAGTCCGCCTACCGTTCACACTTTATTTATTGTTAATTTTTTAAATATTAAAATAATATAATTTTAAATTTTTAGTAAAAAATTTAATAATTTTTTATTAAAATAATATTTATCAATGTAAAATATTATATTTTTAATATTTTGAAATAATTAATAATTTTAATTTTTTATATTTTCTTTCTAAATTAATTATATTATATTTAAATTTAAAAATTTTGTATTTATTTTTAAAAAATTATAAAAATTTTTATATTTAAATTTATTATATTTATTAAATATAAAATTATAAAATATAAAAATGTGATAAAAAAATATTATTTTATATTAAATATTTCAAAAAACAAATTTTTTTTTTTAAAAAAAAAAAAGAAAGCCCGTTTACACCTACAAAGTCTATAAACTAGATTGTTTAATTTATGGGCATAAATGAACAAAACTGTTTAATTTTTATTTGGAATTTGATACAGACACCAACAACTTCTCATTTTCTATCTCTCCATTTTATATTTTTATGTCTCTTAATCTAATATTTTGATATTTTCATTGAAAGTCTCGGATCGTGGGAAAGGAAAATGGTTTTCAATGAGAGACAATGGCGGATACATGTTGTATAAATTTTTTTATTATTATATATTGTAATTATTTTTTTATTCTATCAAAAATTTAAATATTGATTTCATATAATAAATTATGATTACTTATTTTATTAAAAATATCTCACTTAATAATTTTTTTAATTAAATTTAAAAATTAACTATAATAATAATTTTGTAATTGTTTGAAATAATTGTTTGAAATAAATAACGAAGTAAGGAATGAAGAATGATAATATAAAAGATGGAATGGGAACTTGGCTTTCTGAGAAAGGCTCATTAGAGTGGCTGTAGGTATAATTAGTGATAGAGTTTGTAGTTTATAAATTAGCTTATAGTTTATTTAACTAGTTTATAAACTCGTTAAAAGTATTCGGTAAACGAATTTATTTTAGTAACTTATAATTTATTCTATCATAAGATTATGTATTTTATGTGTGAGACATTGGATGTAATTGGAGATTTGGTGAGAGCAAAAATTACTTTTGTAATCTCTCATCTTTTGTTTAATGAATTGCTTCTCATTTCTCACTTGTAGATGTAAGTTTTACATTGAAACCAAATCATGTTATATCTTATATATTTTATATTATTTGTTTAATCATTTATGCATATTTATATTATTTTTTAATAAAAATATTTATAAATTATTTCTTGTCCTCACTAACTAAAATTTCTAAACCCACCTGAAGTACTTTGGAGGGTGGAAAAGATGGAGGGCGAGGATTGGAAGAAGAGCACGTAGAGACCATCTTCACACTGATCAAGCACTTATAGGCATTTTGTGTTTCTGATTTTATGCCATGCTTGGGAGGGCTTGATTTGGATGGGCACGAAAAAAAAGGTAAAAAGGCTCTTGGGATATTGAGGAAATATCATGATCCAATTGTTGAAGACACAATTCTAACAATGGGAACATCGAAGAAAGGAAGACATGAATTAGCTGCGCGCTAACTAGAATGAATTACATATATTCCTTTACCAAAAAAAAAAAGATATTTCATATTAATGAAAAAGATAAATTTATCAAAATAATGAAAATAAATATAAAACTTAGCTTGAAATCTCCAAATTTGTTAGAATAATGAAAAATAATTCCATCAAAATAATAAAATAAGGGGGCAATTTCCATATTTTATTAAGTCTAATAAAATTTTTTGTTGAGTTTAAAAATTAAGAAAGATAATGTAAAACTCTTTAAACTCGTGAAGAGTCTTATAAATTTTAACCAATAAAATAAAGTATGGTTCTGGAATATCTCAGCATAGCACTAACACTCGAATGAATGAAAAATTTATCTACATGGTTATTTTGTCTAGTACAAGTATTATATATATATATATATATCAAATATCAAATATACGATTTCATTTTCAAACTATCGGTGCTATCAAGAAGAAAGTAACAAATACAATGAGAGAATATTATTGTCCTTGAACTCAGCACCACAAACTTCTTGTTTTTCCCACCCTTAAAACCTATACGAGATGATGGTGGAAATGATATTAAGTTACATTTATTTTCAGTACAGATTACATTACATTAATGGATATATAGTATGGTCAGAAGCATATAGCAACAAAATGAAGCATGGTCACATCTTCAAACACAATGCTTCCTCTTGTGTCAACATCTCAGGCAGCATTTCCTCCTTACTCTCCTAGCTGCTCCCAATTATTTCGTAATATGTTTCTTTTATTTTTTGCACAAAAGCTTCCCTGCAATTCCATTACACAAGTCCAATGACGTAATCATAACTACAAAAACTCATTATTGATCTACAAAAACTCATTATTGATCATATTTTTTGATATATCAGCTGTAAGAGGTTTGTTCTCAATAGCGTAATTGTTGAAGAAGTTCACTCATTATGTTGAATCTAATTGTAATAAATGATTCGAGACATATGGGACTCACCTGTCTGGCTTGAAAATTAGTTTCTTGTATACAAACCACTGCAAAGAAAACCAGAAATTATGAGTTCATACATAGATCTTCCTAAAGAGAACACCATAATCACAAGGTTTTGTTTTTCTTTTCATATATCCCGGTTTACTTTATTGACCAATTTAATAGAAGTCTGAAGTATAAATCTCTGCTCCTTTTTGCATTAAAAAACAGATTGGCACTCTTGGCATTTTATCATAAGGTCTATCTGATCTTGACAATAGAGAGTGATAAGAAGCAGTTTTCTGCATATAATCTCTATCTGAAAAAAATTGGGCTTTTTTGTTGGTTTAAGTCAAGTATATGCTTCTCATTGATAAAAGGATTTAAGTGCTTGATTCAACAGATAAAACAGTTATATCTATTATCCAAGAAACAAAAGGGAAAGGAAAGGAAAAATTAGAAACCAAAGGGAAAAGAGGATTACGAGCATAATTCAACAGGGTGCCATTGGGCTTTGCCCGAAACTGTAGAGGATTTAAGTGCATAATTCAAGCATGCTTCTCACTGATTAAAAGGATTCAAGTGCACAATTCAACAGGGTGCCATTGGTCTTTGCCTGAAACTGAAAATCCCTATCCTGGTTATGTTAGAGATGCACTTCTCCACATTGACCGATGCGTTTGAAATCTTACTCTCAGATTGCTTTCTGGAAGAACTAACTTAAGCCTTTGGGTTCTTAATAGTTTGTTATCAGCATGAATTGAGCAACTGACACTAGAAATGAAGCATATTCAACTTACCCCTGTGTAGCCAATGCCTACGACCTCAAGCACCCCAGGAATCAAAGGAAGCCTATCAATTGCCTGTTATAAGAGACAATCATATAGAATTACTAACTGAACTAACAAAAGCTGAAACTGGCTATAAATATTAAATAGATGAGAATTATAAAATCAATCATTTAAATAACCTACTGAGATCATTCCAGTTGTGCCCCATAATGCAACTGCACCAGCCACGGCTATTGAACTCACCGCATATTTATCTTCAACTTTATCCCACTGTGCAGCCACCATGAGCTAATTTTAAGTCAGTAACTTACTTTTAACAATCACAGATGGGTTTGTTTAAAGAGTTTTAAAAATGCTCTTACAGCTTTTTGAATTGTCGTCACAATCTCTGGCAGCTCAGTTGTGGCAACTTCCGTTGAAGCCTCTCCTCCTGTAGCAATTGCTGCCGGGACTTCTCCTGTTGCCATTGCCATCACATTGCGAGCAATTTTGCGACCTGAAACAATCACTCTACAGATTACCTCTTCCTAAACACCATAAAAGCACAAACAATGACACAGATAATATAAAAAATTGACACAGATATGTGATTAATATAAAATTTTGACACACATGCAATTCAGTTTTTGAAGACCAGACTTCATAGTCTAGCAGAACCACTCTTAAAGCAATGTTTTACACTTTACAAAACTCAGCCAAACAACTTTTCGAACTTGAAACAACCAATTTACAAGTTATCTTATCCAAAATACCATCAAAGCATTACTAGCTAAGAAACACAAACATAGACATAGACACAGATACAGGACAGTACACAATATACATAGGCTATGAGGTGTCCATGTATAATTTGAAAAGTGGTGCAACAAAGATAGAGTAAATTATTCATTTAGTCCCTGTTTTCTCCATAATGCACCTTGAAAGGTTGAATGTCTTAATTTAATCCCAAAAAGGTAGAATTTATCTCAATTTGATCCTTTTATTGCTAAATCACAAAATCTACGGTTGCTAAAATCTACGGTTGCTAAATTTCAAAATTTTTATTGCTAAAAGTCACTTTGACAAAAATAATAATCAAATTGAAACAGATTCAATCTTTCTAATACTAAATTAGGACAATTGTAACCATCTGGGCACCAAATTAGTAGTTTACTCATAAAGATATTCTTCACATTAAAAGTATCAATATTTGATAAATTAATAGTACCATTCCTAATGGTTGCGTTATTGGTGAAGGGTGATTGATTTTCTAAGCAGGGCCTTAATCACTGATACCCTCAACAAAATAAAACATAAAGCATGCACAAGCAATTTCAAATCAGCATGTCTAAGCAACATTATATTCATAAGGATTGAAATTGGCGAAGAGTGTGTATTTCATAGACTTACAGTAAGCAGTGGCCTTCCCTGAACGGCTCTGAGAGTGGACCGGAGGAGGGGGAAGAGAGGGAAGGCTGACGCATTGCGAGGAAGGGGCCGCGGATTGCCGGGGAGCCTTGGCGTCGACGAGGGTGGAAGAAGAGGAAATAGTGAGAGTGGAGGAGGAGGTTGAGGCCATTGCGGTGTGGTAGCTGCAGTGAAGCCCTGTGCAGTGAATAATTGCAGTATCTTTCTCTCCACTATGGAGAAGAAGAAGAGGAAGGTGGGGATTGTATTACTGATATATTCGCAGTGTTTTCTTGGGGATTTGATAATTAGGAAAAGGGAATGTGGAGAGGAGATGGTGTTCCCAAAGGAAGCACCTGCATCACCACTCATTTCTGTTGGTGTGGATAGTGTGGTGCTGACTTGGCTCTCAGATAGGCCTCTTATGGTTGGATAGCAAGCCAAGTTTTTTGAAAACCTCTAAAAATGCATTCCCAAACCACCCTATTTATCTCTTTCAACTTTTATATGCAACCACCTTCAACCAAAATTTTCAACCATAGCAGTTATTTGGATTTTAAAAACAATAAAGATTTATTTTTTTTTTAAGATATTGATTTAGAGAGAATTTTATCATTTACACTCAATAAACTCATAAAGAATTAATCCTTTTATTTTAATGGTTGAGAGATACCTTTGGTAAAATTATTTTAAAAGAAAAACTCCTGTCAATCTTTTGTTCTTAAAATTAGGGTCAGAAGAAATTTTAGATTGGTAAATTATACTATTTTTTAAATATAATTAAATTATATTTAATATTTCTTTTATTTGACATTTTCATACATATTGTAAAAACATTTCATTCATTTGACTTTATTGAAATAAGAAAACTTTTATCACAATATGTGACTGAAATATTATCCTTAAAAATAACAATAAAAATAGTTAAATCAATGGAAAATTCTAATGTGAAACTATAATTTTATTATTTACATGATAGTAAAGATATTTAAATAATTTTATTTTAGAAGAATATATATTATGTAAAAATTTAATTCCAAACTAAATAAATAAAAAATGGGTGAATTTAATTTTCAAGACAAGAAGAATATCAAATGTAATTATAATCAAACTCCAAAAGAGATAATATAATATATCCTTTCAAAATTTGACAGAAAAAATCCTAAAGCATATTATGTTATATAATTTAGGTGGCATTTGTTTTTTTCCTTTTAAGATTAAAAGCTCTGAATACATATTTAATTATTAAGATATTTTTAAATTTAAATACTTAATAATTAAAATTATCAGAGTGATTAAGCACTTACAAAAATAAAAACAAATTCACCTAATGAACTGAAGTTAAAACGAATCATATGCAAATTCTCATTAAGTGCTATCAAACAAAATCTTATGAGAGCATATAAAATTTTTCTTTTATTCGAAGAAATGGATAACCACTCTGATAACTAAGAGAGCAACTCTTTCAAAGCGAAAACCAGCACAAATATCTCTCTCAATGAGATCAATTTTGGAAGGATGGATGAAGTTTCTAGAGGGTTAGATAGGATTACCACAACCAACCAATTTAAAATGGGCACTTATATCAACGAATAATAAACATGCAAATATGCAAGTAGTGAATCTCACTTAAAATTTATACCATAAATTCACATAGTTAATGGTCATCAGCTTAGATAGAATGTCTAGCAAAACTTTTAAAGAAAAACTTTATTTGTCAAAAATCTATAAGTTGAATTAATTATAATGAAGTTACCAAAAACATTGTTCCATACAATAAAATATATTTAGAGAATTGGATAGAATTATCCCATGAAATAAAAAAAAATTAATGAATTGGTCACACAAATTATTTGTTTTATCTCATTAAACTGGTAAAAAACCATAAAACTAATAAAATTAGACGGTTTAATGGTTGAACTGGCTTTAACTTTTTTTTTCATATATTTTTTTTTATCTTTCATACATTCTATATGTTTTAATGTGTTATTTTATATATAGGTACTATTGATATAATATTGTGTAACTAACTATAAAATTTGTTCCACATTCATATATTATTTAAATTATGTATTATTGGTAAATGTGTACAAAAATGCTTAATAGTTTGTTTAAACTTTTTTAAATTTGTCAAACATAAACATATAGAAACTTATAGGTTAATTATATCAGATTTTTAATGTATAAAATCAAAAATATATAAATTCATTTATAACAAGTTCAACTGTGATTGAACTAATAAACATTAAATTTAATTCTTTTATTAATTCAATAACTAATCTAATTTTTAAAAGGAAAGGGAACAAATAAATGCTTCCTAGGGGTTTGTGATATTTTGTTTTGTTTTTGGGTCAAGTTTTGATTATGGGTAATAAAGTCACGGCCCAAGATTTTTAGTTGACACTTAGAGCCTAGCCCATCATGCATTCATGATATGCGGCTCTGATGGGCCAAAACCCCAGTCCATTAGATTTCATTTCAACTATTTGATTGCAACGCAACACCAACCAAAATAGTTGACACTTAGAGCCTAGCCCATCATGCTATGCGGATCTTATGGGCCAAAAGCCCATTAGAATAGTATCCATGTCGTTTAGTGAATTTTAGCCTTAAGACTTAAATAAATATGTGGGCCCCTATTGAAAAAAACCCTAGCTGATAACCCCTATCCATCCTGTTGTCGCTCTCTCTGCTAGGGTTCACCTTTATCTTCCAGTTGTCGTATTTGAGAGGCAGCCTTCACCCATCTTTTCTTTCATCTTCTCTTTTACCTTCCTCTCATAGTTTTTCCCCTCTCTTCTGTGAGAGTATCTTCGCTCTTTTTTTGTAGAAGATTTCCCATCTTCTTTAAAAAAGGAATTTTTTTGCAGTCATTGAAGTGGCATTGGTCGAAAAGGAGGTTCAACAGCATGGAGGCAGCCAACGAAAGCAACAAGATGCTCAAAGTAGTCATCAAAGCCAAGCTCTCCATGTCAGACAACACATCATCGGTGATCACTGTTCGACGATGCAAGCGACGGCATCGGTCATTACCCTAGCTACTGATGAAGTGAATGAACTTTGACGCCCATTCTTGAATTGTTAGTTTTGCGTCGTCAAAGATTTTAGCATGCAGTGGAAGAATCTGTCTCTGCCACAGGCTGGGGAACTGCTGGGATGCAAAACGTGGACAGTGGCTAAGGTTTGCAGTGGATCTCTGGACAACATTGCTAAAAGACAGTTCTGATCTAGAGTTTAGAGGTGTGTTACATTTGTTTAGACTTGCTCTAATTTATGATTTAGGGACGTGTTGCCTCTATTTTAACTTCTAGTATTGTTGTGTAAGTTTTGGTATTATTTTTAGAATGTGTTGTCCTAAATTATATATCATTTTCCCCATAAATTCATATTTGTAATGTATTAGTTGATCTTTAAGTGCTAAAAAATTTAATGTAACATTAGCTTTGTGCCATTTTAATGGAAATGATTTTTATTTTGTTCAAAAAAAATGTGGGCCCTTTAGAAAGTTTTATCTGGCAATAAAATTTTAATTATTCATAAAGTAAATTATACTAACCACTCTTGAGGTTTGGCTAAATATTATTTGATATTCTTCTTTTTTTAAAAAAATATTACAGTTGGTTTTTCTAATAGTTTAATACATATTGTATAAACTTTTCCTCCAATGTACTTGATGTCAAAGTTTACTTTCAATACAACATGATATTGTAATTTTATTTTTGATGTTATAGTAAAAGCAATTACATTAATGTCAATTATAATATAAAATTGTTATATTATTTTTAATATAACATTAAAACCTATTATATTTTAATATTAGAAGAAATATATATTATGCGGAAAATTAATTTCAATAACAAAAAATAAATTAAAAAGGATTTGAATATGATATTTGAAACAAAATCAGAGATACCAAATATAATTTAACCAAAATTTTAAAAAAATTAGTATAATTTTCCCTTTATTAATAATTTGGAGGTATCTATGTATAAAGTTCATAAAAATTTATTAAATTAAGTGTCACAATGGCACCCTTAAAAACCTTCAGTCGATAAAGTGTTTGTTTGGTTATACATTTGGAGGAGCACGATCAGCGTTGAGCACCCTAAATCACGTTAGCCATGAAATTTGATCTTTTTGGCCCTATGTTGCGTCATTATTGTAACCACGTTTCTATTTCCCAAGCCACGTTTAAACCCATTGCATGTCTATGAAGCTTCTCCTGTGGATAAACCACATTTGAGCACCAAATTCCTTTGTTTCCTTTTGCATTGCATTTTTTGAGAGAGCACAAACGACACAAAGTAAGAGACTGAGCTTAACAAAGATGACACAAAGCACGAATCAGAGAGGAGAGCCTAGAAGAAAGAAAATTGGGAAAGACCTCAAGTGAACTAAGAGGGCAACAGTGTAAAATAATAGGACAAGTAGCGCGACGATGTAGAGATCATCGAGCTCGAGCATCATTGTTCAAACTGCAAAGATTTAATTCTCTCTTCGATTTTCCTTCTCCTCCAACATTGTCAATCTATCCCTCCCTTTGTCTCTTCTTCAATTCTTCTCTCTTCCTCTTCAACTCAGCTAACGTTCCTCCCGCTAGTGTGCGCTATTATGCGTCTTTGCAATTTGGAGGAAGAGTAAAGTATTTGGCTTTGAAAGGATGGCAGGTTGGAGATTAGATGGTTGGATAGAGGAAGGGGACCACACATGGCTATTTGATATGTCAATGCTTTTTTATTGGGATGGTGAATGGAAAAATTATAATTAAAATTAATTAGAAAGTGGGGTCAGACAACTATTAATTAGAGAGGCAAAAACTATTTGACAAATTTTAAAGAAGGAAAATATTTGACAAATACATGACAATAAATAATAAGGTTACATCAAAAAATAAACTATAAAATTTATGTCATTTATGGTAATTTCACATTTAAATTCACTTTTACAAACCAATATTTAAACATAAATCATGTTTGTAGTCTACCTAAACCTAAGTTTACTTAATTATTTTTCAAATATAAATCATTTTCACCCAAATCACATTATGTAAATTATGGTTTGTCCCACTGTTTTTCAAAGATGCACAAATTCTTTTTAACATCCACAAGCTAAGGGAAAGAGTAATGGGCGGCTATTTGTTTAAGTTTAATTTTTTACTATTCGTTTTTTTATTGTTGTAAAATATTGTATATTTACACTCTATTTGAATTTGAATTTCAAGAAAATCCGTTGTTTAAATATTTGTTTCTGAAATCACTTAATATCCAAAATACCCTAATAATATTCAGAGTTTTGCCAAAACAACTAAATATCAAGAGAGTGAAAAATGATGGGAACATGAAAATGAAACAACTTTTATGGTAAAAAGATATGAAGATGGGTCGTTCTTTAAAGAAATCAAATCTTCCAAAGTGGGTGTTCTTTTTCAGGCAAACACCTTATGCCCTTACTTTTCATTTCGCTGGATTTCAACATTGGTCGTTTTCTTAAAAAACAAAGTTGATCTATAGTTGATTCCCACATCACATGTTATGTCTATTTTACTCTAAAACTTGTATTGGCAATGATCTTTAAAAACAACAGAAAATTCCAATTTATGCTTTACCTTAGTCTCTCTGCGTCATACATTTCACATGGAAATGGGGACAAGAACTGTAAAGTGCCCTGTGTTCCCCGTTTCCATACCATAGTACGTACTTATTTTCCTTACAATCTTTGGTCATTATATCTGCATTACACCATAACCATATATATATATATATATATATATATACACACACACACACACACATCAAATCTTCAATCATAAAGCTTCAATGATACACACTTATTAGCTGGCCAGGATATTCCCAGCATTAGAAGTAGATACATCATGGCCCAATTTGCCATTAGATCAGACTGACATTTCTGAGTATGTGCTATTATTTGTAGTGTTTTTGGACCCATAGAATTGATAGTTTGAAGTTTAATTCGGTCTAAGTCGTCTTATTGAACTGAGATGCAGTCGATCCTAACAAAATCTTGTTGATCAGGTAATGTTTTGACTGAACTAGTGACTTGGGTCTAAAATTCTTTTTTTTTCTTCTAGATTTCAACAAAAGCATGTAAAAGTAAAAAAAGGGCCTAATCACATTTAATCATCAAAGAAGCAAGCTATAGTTATCATATAAGTGCGTCTAAAAATATATATAGGAATAGTAATAGTATTTTAAAACATAAAATGTTATTATTTAATGAATATTATATCATTATATTATCTAAAATGATTTTAAATCATCAAAATTAAATAATATTAGTAACAAATTTTATAATACCATATAAAGTTAAAAATAACTAAATAATCATAAAATATTCAAAAATAAATTACTTTTAATTTTATTGTTACAATTTATTAAAATAATTCCACAATATCATATTTATTTATTTACTAAATATGATATTTGTGTGCTAAAATTACTTTAAGATAATTTTTTTAGGATATTTTGATTGTTAAATTTGCATATAAAATATTTGTTTTACTTATTTTGATATTTATTTACGAGCATATATATATATATATATATATATATATATATATATATTCTCCAGTTCATCAATTAATTCATTGACTCGGTGATTAGAGCAATGATTCAATAACTCGAAGATCAGTCCGGATCAAAGATTGGGCCGTTTCCTAAAACTATAATTATTTGTATTGAAGGGAAGAAAATAGGAGAAAAGAGAAGTGAAATTTTTATTTAATTTTTAAAAAAGTATTGTTTGAAATGAGGAATATTATGGTTAATGAAGGAGAAGGGAGGAAGAAAAATAATTTGTATATAAATAAAGGAATTTTGTTTTTCTCAATTTAAATGCACTCTAGGATTGCTACGCCATAATATCTATGAATTATTTAAATAAATACTAATTTGGGCTGATTCACTTTATTTAAAAAAAAATTGTTAGTAGTCTTATAATTATCCGTTTTATTCGGGTTGAAATTCTTTCATTGTCAAATTTCATATTATAGTAATTATTTCCTCATGAATTTCATTTAGTGTTCATTCGATGAGCCTTTGTTCATTTCTTAAAAGGACCGTTTTTATGCCAATTCTTATGATAAAGTGTTGGGTATAAATATGCTAAAATATACAAAATTTTTCTAAAAGGTTGTTTATTCACTTCAACTTTTAAAGTTAACCAAAAAAATTTTAAGACTTTGAAAACATGCAAGTCACCTCTTCCTTTAATAGATTTATTAATTTGACCATCAATTAATGTACATGTCAGTATGTTCATTCAACTTTACAAAAAATGGTCTAATTAGCAGCTAACTAGAATGAATTACATATCTTAATTTAAAAAATGATTTTTCATATTAATGAAAAAGATAAATATATCAAAATAATGAAAATAAATAAATATGAAACTTAGCTTGAAATCTCCAAATTTGTTAGAGTAATGAAAAATAATTTCATCAAAATAATAAAATAAGGGAGCAATTTGCATATTTTCTTAAGTCTAACAATTTTTTTTTGTTGAGTTTAAAATTTGAGAGAGATAAAATGTAGAACTCTTTAAACTCGTGAAGAGTCTTATAAATTTTAACCAATAAAATAAAGCATGGTTGTGGAATATCTCAACTGGCCACTAACATTCTAATGAATGAAAATTTTATCTACATGGTCATTTTGTCTTCTAAAAAACCTATTCAGATAGTTAAACTAAATTAATAAAGAAAAAAATTACATAAATATTTCAAATATTTTATTAAGTGAATAACTGCTTATATAAAAGAAATTCTTATTGATTGATTGATTGATTTATTTTTAGAATGAGAAATGAGTTGAAAGAATCAATAAAAACTTAGCAAAACGAATGTTGTAATGTATTCTCCAAACATAGGCATGTTAGATATGCAGAAAGGAAAAAATAAATAGAAGAAGAATGGGAATAAAAATGAGTTATTTTATTAAAATACCCCAATTTTTTTAGAGGAAAAAGCTTAATATTTTTTAGAAAAATAATACCCCAACTTTAAACATTTATTGCTTTTGGGCCAGGAAAATGATCGAGCCTGAAAATGATTTAAGGCCCATTTATAATTAAAAACTTTGTGGACTAAATTGTTTGGGGCCCAGTTGAGTTATTCCTCTGATTTAACCCCAAAAAACATATAATTCCAAAATAATATAAATTAATCAACATGTTTCCTTAAAAAATCCACTTGACACACACACATACTACAACAAAGAGAGTAACGTGCGGAATTTTTTTGCTATCGGTATTCATATCCTTTTGGTATATTCAATATCCACAGTTTCACACCCTACTTAATCAATCTAATATCCAGAAATATTTGTATATTAAATTTCTTACTCTTTGAAATATTTGAAAAATGGCGTTGCCAAAAGAACTAAACAAAAAATCTGTAAATAATAAAGAAAACATCAAACAACTATTATAGTAAAAAAGACACAAAGCGAAGCATCATCTCCTTCCAACAATGAGTTGAAATCAAAATCTTCCAAAGATGGTATTCTTTTTTGGGCAAACATGTTGTGGCCTTACTTTTCATTTGGCTGGGACTTCAACATTGTACAAACAACAACGATAATAACAATAAGCCTTATCCTATTAGATATAATCGGCTACATGAATTGTACGGCGCAATTGAGTTGTATCAAGAACTAACTCTTTAAATATTTTATTAACCAAAAGATCTCATACAATGACTTTTATAATTGTTTTTCTTGGTTTTCTTCGACTTTTTTTTACTGGACTTCATATCGTCTGCTCAACTTTTTTTATTGGCGCTTCCAACTATCTTCTTTGAACATATTCAAACCAACTTAAATAATTTTCTACCATTTTTCGTCAACATTGGACATTTTCTTTAAAAATAAAGCTGATATATAGTTGATTCCTCATCACATGTTATGTCTATTTTACTCTAAAACATGAGTTTGTCAATGATCTTTAAAAACAACAGAGAAATCCAATTTATGCTTACCTTAGTCTCTGTGCGTCATATTATTCATATCACGTGGAAATGGAGACAAGAAATGTGAGAGTGCCTTGTGTTCCCCGTTTCCATACCATAGTACCTATTTTCCTTACAAGTTTTGGTCATCAAATCTGCATTATATATAGCCTCAACAAATGTTACATAAAATCTTTCATCAAAAACTTTAATGGTACACACTGATTAGAACTCATGGCCCAATTTGCCATTATTAGTTCAGATGGCACTTCCAATACGCTATGATTTGTATTGAGGACAAGAAAATAGGAGGGTGAGAAGTGAAATGTTGATTCAATTTTTTTTAATTTAAATTTATATTTTACTTTTAAAAAAATTAAGTTTAAAATTGAGGATTATGGTTAATGAATGAGAGAGGAAAATAAAAATAAAAAACTCAATTCAAATGCACTCTAAGGATTTGTTCCGCTTAATTATCTGTGAATTATTTAGATAAATACTAATTTAGGTTGACTCACTAGATTGGACAAAAAAATTCATAAGAATAGGGGTGTTCATGGATTGTGCAAGTTTTTTAACTCAAACCAACTAAATGATGGTAGGTTAAATTGGGTTAGTTTTTAAATTTTGTCAACTAAAAACTGAGTCAACCCAATCAGTGCTTGAATAAATTGATTTAGGTTGGGTAGGTAGGCTTTTTTTTTTTTTTGCAATTCAAATTAGGATAAATACCATACTTATCTTAATCTGAAAAATCAGATTTAATGGTAGAGGTGTCAAAACGGGCCAACCCGGCCCGTACAGGTTGGCCCGCTTCGGGTTAGTCCCAAAACAGGTAGGGCCGGGCCGGGTTGGCCAGTTTTTAAATAGGTTAGTACCCGCTAGGTGCGGACTAGCAGGACAAACGGGCCATCCCGCTAGCCAGCACCTTTTTTTTTTAAATTTTTTTTGTTTTTACTTTAAATAAAAATAAATAAAGAATAATTTATTTGCTTTAAAAAAAATAAAGAAATATATGAATTTAGATATTTAAAACTTAAAGAAAAGCTAAAAATGAAACTATTCTTTATTTTTTAATAATTTTTTTTCTTTTTTAGTATTATCTTTTCTCATTAATTAATAATTAATATCAAATAATTATATAAATTTGATATAAAATTATCTTTAAATGATTTTGTTTTACTTCATTTGTATTTTTAATTTAATATATTATTATTAGTTAACATAAGTGTATAAATTAAATGTAAAAATGTAAAAAAAAAAAGGGCTAATCCGGGGGTTATGCAGGCCGAGTGAATTCAGCCCGATTCTAAACGGGCCAACAAAATATGAGTCAGACCCTCATTTTATGCGGGCTAAACAGGCCCAACCTAGCGGATTGGGCCCGTTTTGACACCTCTATTTAATGATTTAGATATCAAGTAGCAGTTTTGATTATTTTTTAAAAAAATTAAAATTTAGACTATTAGATCTGAAATCTGACGACTCATATTAAAATAAACATAAATGCTTGTTCTTAAAGACAAGCATTGGATCCTCTTTTTTTTTTTGTTGAGGATCAAATTAGTCATTTATTCAACTTCTCTTGATGACTAGTGAATCATGAACATATTAGTACTACAAATATGTATGAATTGTACCAACAAAAAAAGATAAAAATAGGTAATGAATTAGAATTAACTTCCATATATGATATATATATATATGTGTGTGTGTGTGTGTGTGTGTGTGTGTGTGTGTGTGTATATATATATATATGCGCTGCAATCTATATTAAATAATTTTGAGAAGCTAGTTTGAATTATGTATATTTGAAAAGTCATATTAGATAAACAATTTTACTAATAAAATAATCAAAAAAATTATTGTGGAGAACATACAAATTAAGGAACTTATTTTAATATTAAAAGATTTTGGTAATAAAAGAGGGCGAATCCCTCATAAAGAATTACATCTGGAACTGTTCTGATTATAGAAATCCTCATACTATCAACAAGAAACAAAGAAATAATCTTACGAGGAGACTTGGAGAGCACCTCCAAATTGAAATCCAATCTAAGGCTAAAGTCAGCTTATTATTTTTGTATACAAACCAACCCAATCGGATTAATCAAAAAATTAGTGACTCGAAGTTTTGCTTTGTTCGGGTCACGTTATTAGACTGAGTTATTAGACTGAGTTTAGGGACAGATCTACTTTCTAAGGTGTGGGGGCAAGTTTTTTCTTTTATTTATATATATGGTAATTTTTTTTTGTCCCTATATAATAAATTATTATTACTCATATAAAGAGTATTGCACCTAATAATTTTTTTTTAAAATTGAATTTAAAAACTAGTTGTACTCCACCACTGCACTACCCAATAAGTTTATATCATTTTTTATCACTTATGCATATTTATAATATTTTTTAGTAAAAAATTTATAGACTATTTCTTACCCTCACTAACCAAAATTTTTAGATTCATTCCTAACTAGATTCCAATTGGCCTGATCAGGTTTTAATTGAACCAGCTATCTCGTGACCCGATTCGACTTAGGTATAATTTTTTTTTTCAAATTTCAACGAAAAACATATATAAAAAAAATGTCTAGCTTGTAATGAACGTGGTACCTCATATAAGAAAAAACATATTTTAACCATAAAAAAATAAGTTATATTTATTATATAAGTGCACCAAGAAAATATATATAAGAATAATATTGATATTTTAAAGCATAAATTGTTATTATTTTATGTATATATCATTATATTATCTAAAATTATTTTAATTCATAAAAATTGAATAATATTATTAACAAATTTTATAATATTATATAAAATTAAAAATAACTAAATAACCATCAGATATTAAAAATAAGTTACTTTTAATTTTTTTTACAATTTATTAATATAATTATAAAAGATTTTATTTATTTATTAAATAAGTTATTTGTGTGTTAAAATTATTTTAAGATACATTTTTTAGAATATTTTGATTGTTAAATTTGTATATAAATTATTTGTTTTACTTATTTTAATATTTATTTATAAACATATATATATATATTCTCTTTAAACAATTGATCTGGTGATTCAGTGATCCAAAGATTAGTTTGTGTCAATAACTAAACTGATTCCTAAAACTAAGTTAGCAAACCAATGTGCACAAAAATTTTTTTACACATGTTGTATTTTTATTGAGAAAATTGATAATAAATATATAAAGAAAAATATGTAAATCTTTTTTTGGAGGTCTTATAGGTCGGAAAATACGTTTGAGCTGAATCTAAAAAACGTACAAACATTTGTTGCTTATGGGCCAGTAAATGATCAACCCTGAATTTTAAGGTCCATTTGTAGTTAAAGACTTTATGGACAAAAATTTGAGGCCCAGATGAGTTGTTCCTCTGATTTGACAAAAAAGGAAACACTTATAATTCCAAAACAATAGAAATTAATCAACATGTTTCCTTAAAAAAATCCTCTTAACACACACACACATAGACATATAACAAAGATAGAGAGCAACGTGCAGAATTTTTTGCTATCAGTATTCACATCTTTTGGTATATTCAATATCAACAGTTTCACACCCTATTTAATCAATCTAATATCCAAAATATTTGTATATTAAATTTCTTACTATTTGAAATATTTCAAAAATAGCGCTGCCGAAAGAACTGAACAGAAAATCTGTAAATAATAAAGAAAACATCAAACAATTTTTATAGTAAAAAAAAATACGAAGCAAAAGTCAACATAAATAGTGAAGCACCATCTCCTTTCAACAATTATAAGAAATCAAAATCTTCCAAAGAAGGCGTTCTTTTTCAGGCAAACATGTTGTGCCTTTTCATTTGGCTGGGACTTCAACATTGGACATTTTCTTTAAAAACAAAGATGATATATAGTTGATTTGATTCCTACATCACATGTTATGTCTATTTTACTCTAAAACATGAGTTTGTCAGTGATCTTTAAAAACAACAGAGAAATCCAATTTATGCTTTACCTTAGTGGCTTAGTCTCTGTGCGTCATGTTCTGCATGTCACATGGAAATGGAGACAAGAAATGTGAGAGTGCCCTGTGTTCCCCGTTTCCATACCATAGTACCTATTTTACTTACAAATTTTGGTCATCAAATCTGCATTATATAGCTTCAACAAATATTACATCAAACCTTTCATCAAAAGCTTTGATGGTCCACATTGATTTGAACTCATGGCCCAATTTAGCATTAGTTCAGGTGGCACTTCCAATCCATGCCGGTGCAATTATTTGTATTGAGGACAAGAAAATAGGAGGGCGAGAAGTGAAATGTTGATTCAATTTTTTTTTAAATTCATATTTATATTTTTCTTTTTCAAAAAATTTTAAAATTGGTTGTCAATGTTTATTTTGATTCTCTATGTTTTAAAATTTTATATTTTGATCTTTTTTCATTATAACTATTAGTTTATATAATAAAACTGACACGTTATTCTACAAATATTAACTTGTCTAGTTTACACAGCTCTTGATTAGATATTATTGTCCCTCATATAATTTTCAAAATGTCATTATTCTTCTTCTTTTTTGGAAATTTAGGGAACTTAAAAGCATTTTAGAAATTCACGTAACAACCAAGTAGACAAATTATATCAACATTTAAAGTGTGACGTGTCAGCTCTGTTTCATAAACTAACAGTTTTAATGAAAAAAGGACCATAATAATAATACTTTAAAACATAAATGATCAAAATAAATATAAAAGACTAGAATATATTTTTATCAAAAATCAACAAAAACATAGCAAAATCAATGGGATCCAAATGCTCTTCTCTAATGGTCAATTACATGTCACAGTTTCAAGAGTTAGATAAAAAAGTGATTTGAAAATACTATCACTTAATCATTTAACGTAGTATATAAAGAAATATTCAATAATATTAAATAAAATTATAATGATATAGTTGTTTACTGACAGTTAAATATAATAGTTCCTTTTAGTAATGTTTCAGATATTTTATATTATTTCATTTCATACATGTATCAAATTATAATTTATCGATAAATAAATATCTGTGCATCCACGAGAACACGGACTAATTATTTCATATTTGAATACATAGATTAAAACAGTGGAATATATTAAGGTACTCTCATGATAAAGAAGAGGATGGTGGTAGAATCAATGTATCACAAGAGTACTTGCTACCCGTGACATCCATGGGATAATTATTGCAGCTGTGTGATGGTGATCCGATCCATACGAAACTGTGAAGGATTATAACTACTTTACCAGAGTGAAAGAAACAGCCAACCATTCCACCAAAATGATTGAACACATAATCAAACGTGAGACCTAAATTCATCTTTTTTATTATTTTTTTAATGAAATCCCAGAAATATATATATATATATATATATATATATATATGGAGAGGAGAGACCCCTCAATTTGAAGGAGAAGAGTCCCCACTGTACTAATAAAACTCGTCATATGCGGTTCGGCTTCATCACAACTCACAAGTGAACTCCTCGTCATTTGTACGATAACAATGCAGGACACCTCAATTTCTCATGCTTCATATTCAGAAAAATATATTCTATCTTCATTCTCACTGATCGAAATATGCTGATCTGATATTTTATTTTATACACGTTAATATTTATTAATTTATTCTATTTTTTTACGTGAAATTAAAATTGATAATGATTAAAATGATTATTATTTTATTTTTATTTCTAAATAAATTACTTCATATTATATTTGATTACTTTAGTCATTATTAATTCTAATCTCAAGTGACAAAACTAAGGTAGAGTAATAGATGTTAACATATACAAGATAGAATATGTCAGTGTTTGCTATTAAATATTTGGATAATGTTAGGTTTAACAATAAATCAAAATTAATTAAAAACATATGAATTATAATTGATACAAAATTTTATATTATAATTGAAATATGTGTTAAAAATTAAAGCATATATAATTGAAACAAAGTTAGATTATTGTTGTTTATAATTGGTGCTTAAAATTGCCTACATTAACAATGATGAATCACACATGATAGCAAAGTTACTCAATTGAAAACTTTTGAAATACGACCATAAATCAAGTAGTATTTGTTTGAATTTAACTTGTTTAGATTTCAATTAATTAAGCGCGGTTGTATGAACAAAACTACATGATAATAAATTATAATTCATCGCATTGACCTCTGTTTTGAACTGTTTTGAAATACAATAATTCTGGAGAGTAACATTATTATTCTTGCAATTGTATAATATGATAGAAAAAAAAAGAAATTAATAAATGGAAAGAAAGGAAAAGTGCTATTGCTGAACTGAAGCCGAAAGGCGCAAAGCAAAGACGAAACTCGAAGACAGCGCTCGCCGAAAGCGAGCCAATAAGAAACGCCCGTTTCGTATTCTTTGAAAGGAAGCATAGAAGCAAGCATGTGAAATTCGAAGGTTAATGTAATATTTAGTACGCATGCTCACATTATCAATAATCTAACTTTGTTTTTTTTGTACTCGTTAGGAACCAATAATTTAATTTTAAAATCTTTTTATTAATTAATCATACTTTTCATTGCCAACTTTGTCAACACTCACATTCGTGCCGACAACTTCTTTCAGAGTTGTAAAAATAAGTCATTTAATGGACTAGCTCATCATATTCTTATAGAATGAAAAATTTAATAATTTATTTTGAATAAAAGCTTTTAGTTTGATACATCAAAATCTTAGAAGTTTAAGTGGGTTTGGGTGGGTTGTTCATTGCGAGTTTTTTTAATATATATTTTAAGTTTTAATTTATTTTTTGAGAATTTTAATTCTTATTTTTTAAAAAAATTTCATAGTTCTAATACTTAATTTTTTATTTGAAATAATTAAAATTAGATTTTAAAAATATATTTATTTTAATGTTTAATATATATTTTTAAAAATTTAATTTAATTTTTTTGAAATTTTTTTGTTCTGATATATATATATAGTTTTTATTACTAAAATAATTAAAATAATATTTTTTAAACAAGATGAATAAATCTATAGGACCAACTCATGACCATAATAAATTGAGATGAATTATAATTTTTTAAGCCAAAATTACATAAAGCCTAACCCAATTTAATCCAAATTCACATTTAACCTTACAAAACTTGAATTAAGATTAATCAAACTAGCCCATCTGATGAGAGTCTTCGACTCGTGCCTACTGAGGCCTGATTGTTATTTTTATAAATAATTATATTAAATAATTTAATGAGGAAACAAATTTATTGACGTAAAATTAAGAGAAAAAAAAAATAGGCCAGGTTGTTGGCCCTATTAGGCCCTAGGGTGAAACCATGACCAACCTGAAAAAAGTTTTAATTAAAAATAAGTTAATTTTTTCAACCTCAACCTTAACTTTTTTTTTCTTTTCAGAATTTAACGGGTTAATTTATAGAATATAAAGCAAATTCATCTTCTTCTTTTTTCAATTACGGTATAAATTATACTAACACTTTCACTGAGACATAATAGTCATTAGGCAAGTTATAAGGAGAAAATTGAAAATTTAGACAAATTATAAGAGTCAAATGTAAATATTTAAAATTCAAATGTCAGCGCGTAGTCTGTTAGGTAGGTCCGTTTCAACATAACAATTTCATTAGGGATTAGTAGATTACACTAAAAACGATAACAAAAAGTAAGGATTCGTCTAAAGGAAATAAACTATATAGAGTAATTTAAAAATTTAGATAAACAGAGACCAAAAAAAATGTGGGATATTTTTTTGAATCTCCTACATAAACCTGCTTGAAATATTGTGGAAGTATTATATCACGAAAATTAAGGCAAGATCAAAAAAGATTACAGAGCGAAAATAAAAAAAAATATAAATTTAATGTTATTCAGTCAGTGTAGATAAAAAAAAATTTGTAATACTTATAATAAAATATTTAAAATGAAATACATAGTAATCAAACAAAACTTGTATATTAAAAATATAAAAAAAAATCACAAAACATTTTAAGAACGTGTTAAATTAAACATTTTTTCAAGACCAAAGTACCAAAATGCTAGGCGATGGGTAGGTTGATTAGGGAAAGTACATGTATATATATGGAGGCGACGCTTGATGGTAGAAGATGCTCACATTCAGAGAGTGTTTATTGTTTATAATTTCTCCTGAAAATCATATCGTTTCAGACTCAGAGAAGATCTCTGGGACTCTGAATGATATCTGCATACCTCACAATGCGAATCTCTGACCACACCTATATATCCTATGCTATGCCAAACCAAACAGTAAACAAAGTCTTGTTGTGTCTTCTTCCATTTGTTTTTTTCTCTTTGCCTCTATCACCCCATGCATTCTTTTCTTGTAGGCTCCATTTATACAGGGTTTTGGGAAAAGTTGCCAACTGTTTTTGTTATATTGTTCTGTTACTTTTTATAATTTTGTTCAACTTTAAAATTAATTTTTACTGTTTAAATTTTATTGACCTATCATTTTAAATTTTAGAGTACATTATTTTCTTAGTTTTTAAAATATTAAAGTTATTTTATTTTAATTATTAAAAGATTAAGTGTCTTAATTTAATTATTAAAATATTACACTTGTTTCTATTTTTTTGTTGCTAGATTTAAAAAAATTATTGTTGTTAATTCACAAAATTAATATTACTAAACTTTCATTTGATAACCGAACTTATAACTCAAATAATATGGAATTGGAATAGTATGAGTTAAGGATCAGGGTTTGAGTTTCCTTATCATAGAAGAAAAGTCAATTTGACAATAAATATTTTATTTTAAAAATTAAATTTTTTACATTTGATTTTTTATAAATTAAATTGAGTAAATTACTAGATTTTGGAACCAAATTAATCATTTATTCAAACTTCTATGAATGACTTAGTGAATCGTGTACAAATTAGTACTACAAATATGTATCAATTATACCAACAAAAATGATAAAAATAGATAATGAATTAAAATTAACTTCCATATATGATATATATATATATATATATGTGCTGCAATCTATATTAAATAATTTTGAGACGTCCGTTTGAATTATGTATATTTGAAAAGTCATATGAGATAAACAATTTTACTAATAAAATAATCAAAAAAATTTATTCTGGAGAATATTAAAATGAAGGAACTTATTTTAATATTAAAAGTTTTTTTGTAATAAAAGAGGGGAAAGCCCTAATAAAGAATTACATCTGAAATTGTTCTGATTTTAGAAATCCTCATAATATCAACAAGAAACAAAGGAATAATCTTACGAGAAGACTTGGGGAGCACCTCCAAATTGAAATCCAATCTAAGGCCAAAGTTAGCTCATTATTTTTGGACAAAAACCAACCCAGTCGGGCCACTATGTAGTAACTTAAAGTTTAATTCGGTCGTCATTTCATTAGATCAAATTTTAATTAGTCTAGTCAAGATCTAGTCAGATTTTGATAGGTTTTTTTTTTTCAAATTTTAACAAATATATATATATATATATATATATATATAAGAAAAAATTATCTAACTTGTATTAAACCTAGTACTTCATACAAGAAAAAATAATATTTTAACCATAAAAAAGTAAGCTATATTTAAAACAAAAATGTTTTTATTTTATATATATGTTATCATTATCTTATCTAAAATAATTTTAATTCATAAAAGTTGAACATTGTTGTGTTATATTATTTTTTAACATGTGGCCCATATAATTAAGTTTAATGACATTAATTATTAAATTCACATAATATAAAATTGAATGACCTAAATAATAAGTTTTTAATATATTCGGGCCTTTTTGTGATGATTGAAAGGCTATTAAATAATTAAAAACTTTATAAAGGTCAAAATGTTATATACCATTTTTATTCTGATTTCAAATTTAAAATAACAGTAATAAAAGAAAAGGAACATTGATTCAAAAAAGGTGTATGTTACTTTTTCCCCCTAACCATCAAGAAAATCTAAAATAAAGAAATTCAAAGGAAATAACACGGATTCAATTTTGCAAAAGAAAAACATGGATCCAGGTAAGTGATCGTAACGTTTAAGTTTTTGTTTATGTGAATTATGTAAGTCAAAAATCCTGAAAGAACACGAATTCGAATTCGCAGAAGAAAAGCATAGATCCAAGTAAGTGATTATAATGTTTAAGTTTCTATTTGTGTGAATCATATAAGTTGAAAATCCTGAAAGAACACGGATTCAAATTCGCTGAAGAAAAGCATAGATCCAGGTAAGTGATCGTAACGTTTAAGTTTCTGTTTGTGTGATCATAAAAGTCAAGATCATGGATTTTTGACTTACAGTTAGTAACAAATTTTATAATATCATATAAAATTAAAAATAACTAAATAACTATTGGATATTAAAAAATAAATTATTTTTATTTTTATTTTTACAATTTATTAATATAATTATAAAATATTTTATTTATTTATTACATAAGATATTTTTCTGTTAAAATTACTTTAAGATACATTTTTTTAAATATTTTGATTGTTAAATTGACATATAAATTATTTGTTTTACTTATTTTGATATTTATTTATGAATATATATATATAGATATATATATATTCTTTGATTCAACAATTAACTCGATGACCCGATGATTCAAAGATTAGTCTAAGTTAATGACCAGACCAGTTTTTAAATCTGCACAAAAGTTGGCCTCTCATTTAATATTAAAAGTTTAATGAAATTTATAATTGAAAGAGTTTAAAAAATAATGTTTTTCTTTTTTTGGAAGAAAATGTTCTTAATCTGTATTTGTCATACAAAGTTTTTGACATATTACATAATATAAACTAATTGAGTTCAATGCATCAGCTCACCAAACTAGTACTCTATTACAGTCTTTGTAAGATTTACTGAAAAAAAAAGTATTATACGTCTCACCACACAAATAAGTCGAAGAAAAACTCCACTTATTAAATAGTCTAAATTTTTTAATTAGATTACTTTAAAATTTATGTAAACAATAAAAAAATTATCTTTTCAAAAAATGAAACTTTCAGTAAACTTTTTCACTACAGTGAACCCTATGACAAAAAACAAGGAAAAACTCGCCATCATCTCTGACTACCATGTAGAAAATACTTGAAATACGAGTGTACCTGGTAATATTTTGTGATTTTTAAACCCATTGCTTCAAGTTTCTCTCATAATATATAATCACTAACTGGATCATCAAAATTCACAAGAGAGTGTCGTTTCCAATGGCTGCTTGTGTCCTAAAGTGGATTTGAAGAGGGAAAATCATATTGAAACTCAAAAGGTCACTTCTAACCAGTAAACCAGAAACGACAACAGATAAAACAGTTGTCAAAAAAAATATAGCATTCTATGATGTTAAAAATATGATAGATAACCCACACCCCAAAATTTGAAGCTAAATCTAAACTTTTACTTTGACGTTTGAGAGCAAAGTCTGGAGTCTGGATGTTAGATAAAATAAAACTAATTAATTTAAAGTTATTTCTTTCACCAAATTATCGATTAGAAGATTTAGCAGGAGCAGAAAAGTTGCTATTGGAATTTGAAGCAGAAAGGTACGTAATTGAGATAGAAAATGGTACGGCCTCTTCTGTTTAATTACCTAAATTTGCAAACATTGCACCGCCAATGTTCTTAGGTTTTTTAACTGGCTTAAATATCGCGGTACTAACATTTTTAAAAAAATTTCTGCGTATACTAACTATTCAAAAATATTTTTTATATATTAACTTTTTGATGAATTTGACCAACTCGTGGTCGAATTCAGTGACAATATGCAACAAATTCGACCAAGTTTTATCGAATTTGTTGCAAGTTATATTTTTTTATTAACTTCCACACAGAATTCGACCCACGCATATTTTTTTTTTAAATTCGACCAGATTCGACCAAGGGCTGGTCGAATTTGGTGATAATTCTACATCAAATTCGACCAGTTCCTGGTCGAATTTGGTGCAACATTGCATCAATTTTTTTAAAATAATATTGACGTTCAAATTTTTTTATTTAAATTAAAATTATGTAATAAATAAATTATACACGGTTATTTTATTTATACATAATTATTTTATTTTTATATAATATTTAGTTTCATTTTATATTAAAAAAGATAGATAAATTAGATAAAAATAACTTTTAATAATTTGAAAGTTTTATTTTAATTATTTTCTTAGATTTTAAGAATATTCTCAAATTTTAGATTTTAAATGAATAAAAAAAATATGAAAATATATAAATTGTAATGGAAAAGTAGATATTAAAAAATAAAAAATTACAATTACAATTGTCATTAATTAAATATATTATTATTAAAATGAGAAACAATGTAAAAAATTTAATGAACCAACCAATTTTAATTAATGTGAATAATAAATAAACTAATTAGTAAATTATGAAATCATATTTGTTATAAAAATATTCATGTATATTGTTTATTTTACTTTATACAAATAATGTTATTTATTTTTGGAAATGAAATTATATATGTATTTTATCATTTATTTGTTGATTATTAAATTGGCCTACATGATTAATTTTTGTATTAAATTAAATTAATAATATTTTTTTATTTATCTATAAAGATTTTGATTTATTTATTTTAAAGCATCTATTTATTATTATAGTTTATAAAATTATAATATTAATAAAATACATGAATTTTATTATTATTATGATAATAATGAGATTGGAATTTGTTATTTTATTAAATTAACGTATATAATTATTATTAATGTGTAATGGTTTTCATAATACTTTTAATAAAATGTATTTAATTATTGTTAGCAATTTAAAAGATTTAAATTAATATTTTTTTAATTATTTGTTGACAATTTTAAGAATATTCATAATTTATATTTTTTTTAAATTTTAATGAATCAATATGTAACTATATTAATACCAATTTTTGATTAATTTTTTTTTAATTTTTATTATAGTTTGTAATTTTGTATAGATGTATACATATAATACAAAGTAAATATATAAATTTTTTAATTATAGATTTTGATTTTGTTTATTAAATAATTTTTTTTGTTAAATATTTTTCTGTTTACCCTAAACCACATACGACAAAATAATAGTCTAACAATTTGGAATGAGAATTTTTTTTAAAATCTCAATAGATAATATAATCGTACAAATAAAATATTATTTAATCTGATTGGTCTAATAAGACAGGACGAGATGGGCATGTTGATCGATTGTGTCCAGTTTGTCAGTAGATTTCACATCGTGAATGTTCCCCACGTTGTCTATAATCTATTGAACTATTAATGCGCGTTGAGTTTGGGCGTCCTTACTTTCGAGCCATTTCAGGGTGAGGCTGCACCTTTTGTCCATTATAGACTGGCCAATCTTCTTGACTTCTGATTGGATAAAATTTCTCCTGATATGCTTTCAATATAGTTTCCAATCGGAAAACATTGTTGACCAGTCAATTGTAGTCAAAACCCCACTTTAAACATGTTGCTATTGCATGTTGACACGAAAAGTGCAGAGCTTGAAATTCTCCACAATCGCACTTTTCAACACTAAGATCCAGCTTGCAAGTACACCTAAACTGTCAGTTTAGTTCATCAAATGGTTCTTCCACTTTGAATAAATACCTCTGTGGATTGAAATCAATCACTACACACCTTCTTGCGCGTTCAAGATTTATTTGCAAATCTTTCGTCACAATCTCTGAGAAGTCGGTGTTTTGAACTGAAATCTATGCCTGTATAGTCGTAGCTCGTGTTGTGAAATATTCTACTAATTTATACATGGTTGCTTTTACCAATTCGAGCACAGGTAAGTGCCGCATCTTGAGGAAGATGCCATTCATGCATTCGATAAGGTTTGTAGTCATTTGACCCCACCGGAGACCTTCTGTGTCGTACGCCGAGACCACTGTTCCAGTGGTATGTCTGCTATATAGTCTGTGCCTGTGTCACACCAGGTTCGTATAGCTGCTAGTTCTACATCCACCCAATGGCGCTCAAAATAGTATCCTGTTATCCATATACACAGTTTCAGTTGAGAAACTAACTATACTATTAGTAAAAAAAAAAAAAAGAGCAAACCTATATTAATAAACTTTTCTCGTAAGTATTTGTTGTGCGTTTCTTTTTTTACGTTATCACCCAAATGACGAATGCAGAACTTCCAATGAGCATATGGTGGTTTCCACCCAATTTCTGCATCTTCCAACGCCGCCGACGCACCCTTTCCTCTATCTGTGATAATGCAAAGATCCCGTCGATTCTTAGTCACGTGTGTTTTCAAGTGTGATAAGAAAAACTGATACGCCTCTTTGGTCTCACCTTCGACCAATGCAAATGCAATTGGAACTATCTTTCTGTCCTCATCTTGTGACACAGCTATTATCAATTGTCCCGTATACTTTCCGTATAAATGTGTCGCATCCATTTGCAGTATAGGCTTCAGATGGACGAAAGCATCAATGCATGGCTTGAAGGTCCAAAAAAGACGACGAAAATAAACCTTTCCATTTTAGTTATGCGTTGGTGGGTGAGTGTCCAACTCGTACACAGTGCCAAGATTAAAATGACGGACAACGTTTAACCACCATGGTAACAAATTGTATGACCGTTTCCAACCTCCGAAAACATATGACAAGGCTTTGTGTTTTGCAAGCCAAGCCTTCTTGTATGATACAGTATACTCAAATGTGTTCCTTATTATGGTTATAAGTTGGATAATCGCTAGATCACCCTTTTTAGAGACCATAGGAGTAATACAAAAAGCTATCAGATCGGAGTCTAGCTTTTCATGATTTTGAGACATTATAGCCGACAGACCTCCATTGTACTTGGTGATCCTATACGGGTGTGCATGTATTTTTTCACTACTCTGACCCTCCACTCACAACCATTTCCATAATTTGGGCACCTGTAATCTTCGGTCCCATACTTTAACAGTGTTACTCGAAACGTTTGGTGTGTTCGAACAGCGTAGAGCTTCACTACCCGTCTTAAACTAAGGACATCTGCAAACCGCATATCCTTACATAGCTCCTGTTGAATATTAAGAAGGGCCAACTCATTGGTGTGCCAAGTGTCGTCGTTTCCCATTTGATCAACATCATCGTAATGGGAAAAAGTTGACGATGTGTCCATCATCAGAGCCATGTTCGACGGTGTAATTACGTCTACGTCGTCGTCATCACTGTGATTGTCAAAATTTTCTGGATCGTAGTCGGGATCACTTAACTCGTCTAATATGTTATCTTCTAATCTCATGTCATACACAGCAGATAGTAAAAGTGGTTGGTCTGATGAACTTGGCTGTGAGTAGTACTGGGAGATTGAGAGAGTCGTTGGATCACATAGTTGATAGTCTAGACCTTGCTGTGCTTGAGACAACAAGTCTAGGGGCCTCATATAGGTTGATATGCTAGTGCTCATATCTATTTGCACTGTACTGAGCTTCACCAATAATTCCATCATCGCCTGATCTTGAAAGTGATCGAGGTGTGCAATCACTGCAACTTGAAGTTGATAGTCATTTTCCATTTTCACCTTTCGATAACGAAGTGGCGACAATTTTACAGGACATCAGTACCAAACCTTGCTCACAGCCTGGTTATAGAGTAAGCTACACTAAACACGTAGATAGTCTTTAAACTCATCTATAGTAATTTCTTCGGACAGCCGCATCATCGTCATATTTTCAGACATGAAAGTGTCACCCTCGTCTGAGACAGTAATTTCTCCGTGAAGATGTACATACGCAGTAATCTGCCGACTCATTCTGTTTGGATAGAGAAGAATAATGAAGAAGAAGTTTTTTGTTATCTGAGAGTAATAAATTTGAAGACAAAGGGATTTCGCAGTGGTCATCACATACTTCATTAGGTATATATAGAGAATGAATTGAATCCTCATTGTGAGATATTGCAGAAACGTGATGCGGCAATAAATGTAAAATAGTATTAATGAAATGACGTTACAATGAATAATTACAGTTGGTCAGATTACTTGTTGAAAAATTGTTCCTGATAGTCAATTTAAGAATATATGACACTGAATAATATTCGTGCATGCACCGAATTCTTTTGACACACGGACTTTAAATTCAATCTTGTGAAGAAAATGGGGGATGTTTTGGAGGCCAAATTCGGCTATTAAAAGGTCAAATTGTTGCGGCGCCAAATTATTCAATTTGGGCATAATAATAGGCCCAAATTTGACCAACAGATGGTCGAATTTGGGCCTCATAATATGAGGCCAAATACGACTAACGTGTGGTCAAATTTGCTTGGTCGAATTTGGCCTCATATATGAGGCCTAAATTCGACAGTTGAACGGTCGAATTTCATGTGTAATTATGCAATTCGACCGTTCAACGATCAAATAGCCGGTTGCCAAGTGACAACCGGCTCCCACCCCACAAAAAGGCCCCCCTCCAACACTCCCCCCTCTCCTCCACCACCCCCTATATATACCCCCTTCCATCACGTACTTCACACACACACCTTCTACATAATCCACATACACCCCCTTTATTATTTTTATATCATTAATATGACAGATCAAATTATAGCACATGGACTAGTCAAACGAGATTTATTGTATCTCCAATATCAACATATATCTGAACAAACATGGAATGAGAACCTAGTAAGTCATATTGTTATTATTTTTGCACATTTTATTTTTTATGACTAATTTGTTGTTATTATTTTTATTTTCTATGATTAATTGTTGTTATTATTTTTTTCTATGATTAATTTATTGTTATTATTTTTATTTTATATGATTAATTTGTTGTTATTAATTTTATTTTCTATGATTAATTTGTTGTTATTATTTTTATTTTATTTGATTAATTTGTTGTTATTAATTTTATTTTCTATGATTAATTTGTTGTTATTATTTTTATTTTATTTAATTAATTTGTTGTTATTATTTTTATTTTATTTGATTAATTTGTTGTTACTATTTTTATTTTGTTTGATTAATTTGTTGTTATTATTTTTATTTTATTTGATTAATTTGTTGTTATTAATTTTATTTTCTATGATTAAATTGTTGTTATTATTTTTATTTTATTTGATTAATTTGTTGTTATTATTTTTATTTTGCATGATTAATTTGTTGTTACTATTTTTTTTGTTTTCTATACAGCCTGATAGACTATTAAAAGTTCGTCGACACACTAGTCAATTAGTGATTCGAGCGGACCCCCGCATCTTGCCATATTTGCAACAAGCTGGATTTTACGGAATGTAGAGAATTGGATTCTTTATGTACGACCAAGCATTAGTCACAACGCTAGTAGAAAGATGGCGTCTAGAGACGCACACATTCCATCTAACACAAGGAGAGTGCACTATCACATTACAAGATGTGGCATTGCTGTTTGGACTCCCTTGCAGTGGACGTGCTGTTGTAAAAGATTCTGTCTTCTCTTGGGATATGGTATGTCTGGTACTATTGGGAGTTATCCCGCCTGAGGACAAATTGAATGGCCAAAGATTATGTATGACGTGGCTTCAAGAACAGTTCTCAGAGTTGCCGGAGGATGCGAATGAAGTTACAATTGAACAACACGCACGAGCTTACATTTTGCTCATGATCGGTGGCTATATGATGCATGAATGTATATTTAATGTACCTCTCGCTGTTGCAAGACTTTGAGGAATGCGGGAAGTACATTGGGGCTCAGTTATATTGGCCCACCTATACAATGAATTATGTAAGGTAACACACCATACTGCACATCAAATCAGTGGGTCTATTCATTTATTGCATGTGTGGGCATTTGAACGATTTCCAAGATTAAGACCGCAAGTTCCAACTCAACCTGATGATGATGAAGAACATCCGTGGCCCCTTCCAATAGCACACAGGTATGTCATATGCTAGCATTAATTTATTTAGATATATTATTTGGATTCTTTTTTCAATTCAAAATTTACATCATGCTATATTTCGGTGATCCTTTTGTCTAAATTGAAAATTGAAATTAAGATTTCATTTTAATAGGTGGAATAGATTTTTCCTATACCAAGCCCCGTTGCTCGTGCTCTAGAGCAATACATGCGCTTGTTAGACCACATGACCGACGATGAGGTATTACCATTTATTTTATTTTTAAATTGATAATATTTTATTTTCTATTAGTAGATATGATGCTCATTTTTTACAATATTAGGTTATTTGACTCCTATATGCATGTCAAACAGTCCCAGAATATTGCCAAATTGACCCTGACGTCTAGCGTGCCTCGGTTCCCATTCTAAATTTTCACATAATAGAATAACACCATCCCGATCGAGACATGCGTCAATTTGGGATGGAACAACCAATCCTGGTCCCACCGATAAACTTAGGGGATTGGCATCTTAAAAAGTTAACTGGGAAGACTGATACTAACTGAAAGGTGGAGCATGCTGACTTCATCCAGGCGTGGGACTAGTGACGGGATCAAGTACACGTTGCTCCTATAACACTATCAGACCAGCCATTTGGACCGTACTCACGTTACATGCAATGGTATTACCTTCACACAAGGCGATGGATTCGTGCTTCCAACGCTTGCAATGGATACATGGTAAAATATAATTTAAATTATTTGTCATTTATTTTAATTAATATTACTTGAAGAATAATTTTGTTTATTGTATTGATTACAGGCTACTCTAGTGCAAGCATTGCGAGTGCACGGTCTCCAAGAACCAACGATTCTTTCGGAATATGTGGTATCGACTAATGATAAGATCTTACAAACTCTTGGAGAACGAAACACTATAGAACACCCAGCTCCAGCTGCACAAGACATACCGCAGCTATATATTCCAGAAAGGCCACCTCAAGGCAGGCGTAGTGGAAGGGTGCGAGGGGTACGTGGTCGTTGTGGTGGTCGATCGGTGGCATCCGAAGTTGGCTTGAGCACCGTAAGGGAGGATGACGTAGGTCTGAACGCATCTTATCAGACCCCACCAAGACAGTATGCTGAACCCAACGATGATTCAACTGAAGATGACCATTCAGCCGAAGATATCGATCAAGAAGAGGATGATCAAGTACTCGGTCGTGACAAGAGACGTGTCGCTCGGCGCCGTTGTGGAACTGGCTCGCATTACTACTGAATGTATTCTTGTATAAAACTTATTTTATATATAGTTTTTAATTATATTTTAGTCTAATTCTTTTTTTTAATATACTTAACAAGATATGACTATTCTATAGTTTTTAACAAGATAATAAAAATAAAATCTTCGCTAATACATAAATTAATGTTTTTTATTAATATTATAATTTTATAAACTATAATAATAAATAGATGTTTTAAAATAAATAAATCAAACTCTTTATAGCTAAATAAAAAATATCATTAATTTAATTTAATAAAAAAATTAATTATGTAGGCCAATTTAATAATCAACAAATAAATGATAAAATACATATCAAATACATAGATAAATAAATTGTTAACAAATATAAAAAAATTTTCATCACATAATTTCATTTCCAAAAATAAATAACATTATTTGTATAAAGTAAAATAAACAATATACATGAATATTTTTAGAACAAATATAATTTCATAATTTACTAATTAGTTCATTTATTATTCACATTAATTAAAATTGGTTGGTTCATTAAAGGATATTATTTCTCATTTTAATAATAATAAATTTAATTAATGACAATTGTAATTGGCATTTTTTAATATCTACTTTTTCATTACAATTTATATATTTTTATATTTTTTATTCATTTAAAATATAAAATTTGAGAATATTCTTAAAATCTAAGAAAATAATTAAAATAAAAATTTCAAATTATTAAAAGTTATTTTTATCTAATATATTTATCTTTTTTAATATAAAATGAAACTAAATATTATATAAAAATAAAATAATCATGTATAAATAAAATAACCATGTATAATTTATTTATTACATAATTTTAATTTAAACAAAAAAAATTTCAAACGTCAATATTATTTTAAAAAAATTGATGCAATGTTGCACCAAATTCAACCAATTCTTGATCAAATTTGGTGTGTTAAAATAACACACTAAATTCGATCAGGGACTGGTCAAATTTGATGTGGAATTACCACCAAATTCGACTAACCCCTGGTCGAATTTGGTGGGATTTTAAAAAAAAATATGTCACACGGAATTCGACCCAGTATGAGTTCAATTTGTGTGAAAATTAATAAAAAAAAATAACTTGCAATAAATTCGATCAAAACATATTACCACTGCATTCGACCACGAATTGATTGAATTTATCAAAAAATTAGTACATAAAAAAATATTTTTATATAATTAATATACATGAAAATTTTTTTAAAAATATTAGCACCGTGCTATTTAATCCCTTTGGAACTTATGAAGATTTTGGAATCGAATCCGATGTGATATCTGTCAAATTGTGCATCAACTCATGAACAATATAATATATAGAGAGACGTGCGCTTCTCGTTTGGGTTTGGCAGCCTTCTATTTCATAATATATATAACAGCACGCACTACAAAACATTATTCTAGTCAAACGTCTATGCTCCATAGGTAAGTTTGTGAAAAATTGTCACCTCAGTCCTAACCTATCCCATCTTTTAAAAATCTTAAAATAATCCAAGTAACAAAGAGAGGCTCTGATTTTGACATGAATTATTTGTTTCAATTAAAGTAATATAAATTAATTTAAATGCATGTGAATCAACTTCGACATCACAAGGTCTACAACTCGATATTTGACGTCTATTCAATAGAAAAATTTAAATTTGTCAAATTTATATAATATATAATGGTATTTTTATAATATATATATATATATATAAATAGTTTTTGGATTGATATCACCTATCTATGCACTTATCCGACCAAAATAAAATACTTAAGCTTAATATTCGTATATCCTAATAACTAATAGGATACTTCTTTTCTTAAAAAAACATCTATATATATTTATCTCTTTGTAAATTATTATATTTGAGATTCAACGATTTATATTTTAATATTTTTTTAAATAAAAAAATTATCATTTAAAATATAGATCGTTAAATTTTTAACAATTTACAAAGAAAAATAAATATATTATTTATCTTTAAAAACAAACAACATATCTCCAATATATGTTGACAGGTGCTACCAAATACTTCAAAATGTTCATCATCATTGTCATCCGTGATTAAAAAGTATAAAATTTGTGACAGGAATTCTTTTCGTTTTAAATTTATTGCAATTTTGTTTTAGATTATCTATATTTTTTTTTGAAAATAAGAATTTAAATTTTGACAAATTTGAGACCAATTTTAAAATACAGTATGAAAGGAAATTTTCTGTCTTTGATTTTTAAAAATATTTTTTGAGAATAATTTTTTTTCAAATTCTGTCTTAAAATTTAGCTCTAATTAAATTACTTATATATATATATATATATATATATATATATTATATGCATATTATAATAACAAGCTACTAGTGGAGCGTTGACAAGGCGCAAGGTCACATGTTTGAATCTTGTCGAAGATAATATTACACAATTAAACCCTTAGCCAATCGTTTGCTGCGGCTGGTCCTTGATGGCTGTGGACAACATTATAAATTATATTTAAAAAAATTTGAGACGAATTTTTTTTATTTTATCAAATTAGCAATGATGATTTTAGAGACATAAAATTCTCGGTCTCAAATTTTGTCTTAAATCTATCTTAGACGGATTTTGCATATTTGAGAAAACTTTTCCTTCGTCGATTTTCAATTTTCTTTTAGTGCATATTTTTGAGTTGATTAATCATTGAAAAATTGTGATAGATTATTTTATAATTTGTTAGATTGTGAAAAAGTGGTTATTTTATAATAGTCAAATATATATTAGTACTTATTACATTTTATATGTGAGTTGGTCAAAATAAGTGTGATTGTGATGTAGTTTTTATTGCAAGGTGATAACTTTACTGTACTTTTTTTTTTCAATTTTAGAAGAAGTAATATTAATTTTTCTAATAAAAAAATTATACACAGATTACAAAGAATGTTGTAATCAAATAAATACTACTATCGAAGTTAAATGATTAACAATTGAGTAGTAAACATTGATGGGGGATTTTTTTTTAAAAAAAAGAATATATATTATTAGTATTCTTTGTCGTCATAATAGAGAGAGTTGTATAATTTATTATTTGATTAGAATTGATTGATGAATGATTATGCGGTGTATCGCCACGTCAAGCCCAAAACAAAAACGTCGAGGGTTGACACGATACGAAATAGATTCGCACCGTATAAGAGTGCATTACTAATATGAGAATCTTGATTGAAAAGTAATTTGTAAGTGTCCTTTAAGTACTCTTTGAGCTTAGAGATCTACCTTAATCCTAGTATAACGATGGGTGTCCAACTTCCCTGAACTTTTGAATTTTGATAGCAAAACAAAAAGCACCGTCATTGGGTTATAGTATTAAAAAAGAGAAATAAGCAAATTAGGAAGGGAAACTAAAATGCGATGGCTGTCCCATCTGAATCACCCTAGAGGAACGTAGTAGTGTCTATATTTGCATTGCATGGTCACGTCACCTGTGGAATAATTAAGAAGATGGCGTGAGAATAGAGAAGCAGGCAGGCAAGAGCACGCATCACGCATAAATAATTTGCCCTTACTGGTCCTCCCTCTGTAATCGTCTTTCCTTCTCGAAAATGGCTCACAATAATGCCATTTTTCCGTTTAAAAAAAAAATTTTACATTTATTTATTTTGATCAAGGAAATTTATAAATTAATTAAATGAGTTATAAGAATATTTTTAATAATATAATTTTAATAAATTACTTATTGTAAGTCTTATTATTTTTGACTTTAAATAACTATTTATTCGACGGTACAATTCTAAAAAATTAACAAATAAATCTCATAAGAAACTCTTCACTGCTTTAACGTTTATTTTTGTTTCAATTTAAAATATTAATTCATTTGAATTTTAATTTTGAAATAATAAATATGTAAAAAATTTAAAATATATTAAAAATATAAAAAATAAATTTAAAAACAATTTTTGATCACAATAATGTTGGGTTACTTTGTGGAGTTGGGAAAAATGGAGGAATTTGAAAAAAAAATTAAACTGATTGGGATTCATTGGACACAAACAAATGAAATTGTGAGTTGGGAAAACAAGAAATGAAATTGTGACATGAGAATTTTAAGCGCAAAATCCAGCAAATTGAGGCACAAATTATAGGCCACGCTTCCAATGGTAAAATCTAGCAAATTCTCTCTGCAACCCAACGTCTCTCTGCATTGACTACGTGTCTCTACAACAAGAAGAACAACCAGAACCCAACGTCTCTCTTCATTCTCTCTTCCACGCCCTCGACCCCATTTCTCTTATCCTCAACCAAAATTCAGATTTCGATAACCATGTTCCTCTGAAACTCACCACCACAGACAACTTCTTCATGGAGCGAAGACCCAGATACGAATTGCAAGAGTCGAAGCGTACACCGAATTGCGAGAGGAAGAACCCAGAACCCGTCGACCTCGCACCTTCCAATCTTCTTCTTCCCCTCGCTTCACACAAACGTAATCGAACCCATAACCCAGAAACACTACCGAACACGAACGTAATCGAACCTAGAACCCGTCGACCTCGCACCTTCCAATCTTTTTCTTCCCCTCGCCGGATTTCTGGGAGAAAACATGTTAGGTTTCAGAGAACTAGAAGGCGGCAAACACGCTGCTGAAGATTCTCTTAACAGCCGAAGAACCCAGTCGGCGAACACGCTGCCTGAGTTTCTCTTTCGGGAGAGGGAACGATGCGTAACAAGTTACTTTTGTATGATTTATTTAGTGTTTAGTTTCTGATTTATTATTATTATTATTATTTTTAAATATTTAATACTTCTGAATATATTTTATTCAATCAGATCTCATAAAAATTCTAAAAAAAATTCAAATATTAATTGCTCTGAATACATTTTTCATTCCACTTATTTAATGCGTACAAATTCTGAACATTAAATCAGAGATGTCGAAAAAATACAAATTCGAGCTAGGTAGGACAACAGTAAGTAACAAAGCTCTTCCTACCAAATTTTAACACTGCAGTATTTTTAGGAACTTGAACTCGAAACCTTTGATTAAATTAAGATAACTCTTTACCAATTAACCTACGCATTTAATTAGTGGTAACATTCAAACCTTTTAATCTTAAAAAAAATGCCACATAAGATTCTCTCTAAATTAGTATTTCTAAAAATTGAATCATTTTCATTTGAACAATCGTTATCATTATGATTAGTCAATGTTGTTGATATTCACATTAAGTTTTTAACTATAAATATTTAATATATCACTTTTTTTCAAAAGGGGAGAGCTTGATGTAGTATTATCTTTAGTTATACCAATGTGAGACCAGGCTTCATTGATTGGACCACAAGTTCTACTTTGAGGTGTGGAGAACTTCGGGTTAAATAACAATCCCATTTTCACCTTCAACAATGCTTGGGATTGGATTAAGAAAGGAGGTCATATATGTCAAGTTCAACAAGAATGGAGGTCACTCTAACATCTTGTTCTCAAATATGCTTAATTTGGTGGTGTTAATTCAGAAATAATGCCATTATGATTATGGGAGAAATAGATATGTCCTTGACTAACATTTGTAAGTACATTAGAAATGTCACTAACATTTGTATTGATGTGTTCAATTCCTTTTTAGGTCAAAATTTGTCCCAAATTAAATCAGACCAATTTGCTTGATAACCTTCCTCTGATATATGTGAATGATTAACATTGGCGGCAGTGCTTTAAGTCATCTTGAGAGAGTTAGGATGAGAGGCCTTCTTCTTGACGAGGATGACAATAAGGTTATATGTTACTAATTATATTGGACATTCTACGTACAAACATGCATGTTAAGCTTGCTACTAGTCGTCAAGAGCTTTTCGTTGTCCTAAACTTTGGTGGTACGTGATTGTTGATCTTGAATGTGACACACTTGAAGTCATGAATTTGATTTTGAAGGGTGATTCTACTACTCCCATTAGTATGATGTCATTATCGAGGACATATTATAAAGATCTTTAAAAATAAACCCAACTTCCACATTCCTATATTCTCATAGTAGCAAATCATTGCGTGAAAAGCCCTTAATTGCCAAAATGAGAGCTCATGACATTGCTCAAGTCTGAATATGGGAAGATCCCCATGCCACCCTTATTTTACACCTACATGTTGATCGCCTATCCCCGGTGTTCATTAGGAATTAGTTGTCTAGCTTTGCTTGCTTCCTCTTATGTGTAAAAAAAAAATCAATTAATTTGCTACACAACATGAGATTGTAATTTTATCTTTAACATGACAGCAAAGATAACTAACTTAATGGTAATATTTAGTATGAAACTATGGTTTTATTTTTAATTTGAAGTAAAAAACAAGGTTCAAAAAATCAGATTGGTCATTAAACCAGTCGAAGCACTTATTCAAGAGTTAATAATATGTACTTAAAATACATTAAAATATTAAAATATATAATTAATGTATATGTTACAAATATTAAAATATAAAATATAAAATATTAAAATATTCTAGGTATACTGTGGATATATATTTAAACTAATCTTAGATTTTCTCTTAATAGTTTAAATTTTTGGAAATTTCTTAAAAATATATAATAATATTCAGTAAAAATTTAAAAAATTGAATCGATTAAATCAGACAGTTTTACCGATTCAACCAATTTTTTATCAGTTCAAATGCTCACTAGTTCATTAGTCAAAACTGGATCGATTCACCGGTTGCCAGTTAACATTAATTTCCGTGACAAAATAAATTTAAAAAAAGCAAGTGCAATATTTAAAAGTATAAGAGTATTAAGTATAATTTAATCATACCTCAAGGGAGATTAATTTAATTAAAGCATGAAAATACGATATTAGAATAAGCCACAGATTAATCATGCTAATGATAGAATAGAGACTCGAGACTAATGGCGGAAAGCTCATCTTTTCCAATAAAAGCAGTCTCTTATTTCAAAAATGTCGAATCAATTTGCCTTTTTGGTTCATTGATGAGATGTCAATGTTGGAGTTGCCCGAGGACATTGTTGCCAATGCCACCATGCAAGCCAAAATACTTCATGCATAATTACTAAACTACTAATTTAAATTTTACATTTATATTTTCATTTAATTTTAATCACTCAAACTTTTTGAAGTACATAAATTAATTTTAAACAATATTTAATTTAATTCTAAATTAGTTTTTTTTTTTTCTATTAAACGCTTCATGAATTCTTCCAAGGAAATGAAACTGCTAATATGTAACTTGCATCACTCATAAATCCCAGAATGTTATGGGTAGTACTTCAATATAAAAATAACATATTTATCGATTTCCCAAAAGTTCCAAAAGAAAATGTCAAGAAATGCACAAAGAATGGTGGTGAAATTGCTGGTCGTAAAGTGTTGGAACTCTCATTTTTTAGTTTGAATTTTATGCTAATTATTTTGGTACTCAGTTTTAAAACATCATATTTTCCAAGAAATTGTTATGAAAGTATACATCAATGTCAAAGATAAATATTATTAAAAAAGTATACTTGACATGATTAATAAAACACTTAAGCATAGCTTTCAAAATGTTTGCTGTAATCTTTTTTTAATAGAAAATTTTAATACACTAATATTCTTTATAACTCAATACTGTGATTAATTCGAAAAAACAAAAATAAGATTAGAAAAGCTAATAAATAATTAGGGTGTGTAATGAAAAAAAAAATTAAAACAAAGAAGAAAGAAGGCTTAATTTAAGCATTTCTTTAGATTAGTTCTAAATCAAATATAATTTGTTTTTCTTTTTATTTTACTCTAACAATTTAAGGATACTCTCGAAGATCACCCTTATAAGTAGAATAACAGAAGTTCAATTCTTAAAAAACACACTTGTTAAAAAGATTTTAACCTTAAACGTTTTTGACCTGACAGAGATTATAATATGACTTGGAGATATTAATGATTCTTACCAAAAAAAATTTGAGAAATTTATATATGTAAGGTTTTTTCGTGTATATTATTAAGATTTTTTTTTATAGAATTTATCTATTTAAGAATAACAATCACGATAAACAAGTGGTTAAATTTAGTCGGACTCAGGGAATGTTTGATTGCACTTAACAGTGTCAAGATCTGATTCACTTATCATATTTTAGTCCATTAAATGCAATTTTAAAAACTTTCCAACATTAATTATTCTATATTTAATTCATACAAATGTTGGAAGACAATTAATTTTATTTATTTAGATTTATACAATATCTTAAAATAATCAAATATGCATCTAAATTTAGACATCTTATTCTAAAAAAGAAAAGAAAAAAAAATGGCCCCTAAACTAAGCTGACACAGTACTCAAGTACGCATTAAGGACAGTGGAGCAACTAGAGGTAAAGAGATGTCTTTATCCTTTGTCGTTTTAGGCTAAAGAAAAGGAGAAGCAAAGGTAATAATTATGAGATGGAAGAGTTCAAGAAGTAAGACCCAATTTATGAAATTGAAAAGCTTACATTATGGGAAATTATCTAGCCCCTTAAATTTGGGATTCTTTTAAAAATATGTGTAAAATGATTTTTATACCATACACATAAATTTTAAAATTATTCATAATTGAAAAAATTGAGTTTTTTATAACAATATCTAAAAAGAAAAGTTTGCACATAACTAGAACTCTTTAGAAATCTGCATGTTTAGATGTATCTTAAAATTTAGGCCAAAATGCAAAATAAGTGTTTATGCAATTCAACCCTCAACTTTAAAAGCTAGTGATAATTTTTTTGCAAGCCAAATCAAGGGGGAATAAGAAGTTCATCAAGTATTATGCATAAAATTAAGAATTAAGAGTGATTTATTGTTAAGCTATAAAATTTAAGAAATGAACTGCATAACTCTTGATCTTTTTAAAAAACGAATCATTGCATTTTAAATACATTATTGTGATATATATAGTATTCAAAGAACATGATCAAACTGGCTAGCTCAATCGAGAAACCGGTGACTTGTCAAGTTTTTAGTCCGGTTTAGATCATTGTACCAGTGAGTGTTTAAACCAATGAAAATTTAGCCAAATCGGTCTTGAACTTGTAAAACCAGTAAAACTTGTAGGTTTAATTTTTTTATTTTTTTAAATTTTTACTAATTATTATTATATATTTTTAAGAAATCTCTAAAAATTTAAACTATTAGGAGAAGATCTAGGATTTGTGTAAATATATATCTGTATGCTTAAAATATTTTAATATTTTAACATCTATAACATATATATTAATTATATATTTTAACATTTTAATATAACCATTAATTCGATAACGATCTAATCATTAATTTTTAAACTAATGTCTCAACTGATTTAATAATCAGTCCAATTTTATGAACCTTGGTTATATAATTAATATTGAAAATGATTGAAGAGGGTATAAAATTTGAGGTCCCCATCTTTTGCAATCCAAAGAGAAGAGAGAAGGGAAGGGGGGACCTAGAAGGCAGCGCATGATAATGAGATATGGCTCAATTATATTGGGGCAGACCTTCACCTTTTGGGGACAATAAAGAAAAGGGCAAAAACGGCAACAAAAAGCTAATTTAGCTCAAACAAGGTACAACTACAAGGAAGTATCAGAAATTAACAGGGCCAATCTACGAAGAACTCCATTTTTCGAGAGATCCAATTTTTTATACTATTGAATTATTTTAAAATTTGTATAGAATATTTTTTTGTTCGAGTAAATTATTGATTTAATTGTTTTAATTTAATCAAGGTACAACTACAAGGAAGTATCAGAAATTAACAGGGCCAATCTACGAAGAACTCCATTTCCGAGAGATCCAATTTTTTATACTATTGAATTATCTTAAAATTTGAGCAGAATATTTTTTTTGTTTGAGAAAATTATTGATTTAGTTGTTTTAATTTAATCTTTATGATAATTTTTTTTAATTTTGTCATTTTTATTGTTAAATTACAGAATTTTACATTGTCAACAGTTATTTTGATAAAAAGAAAGACTAAATTGAAACAAATACATTTTTTAGAATTAAATTAAAATGTTTAATATTTTAGAAATTAAAGTGATACAAGTATATATTTTTTAGGACCAAGTCCATAATTTAGGCCTGGATAAATAATTTATTTAAACGTTTATAGAAGAATATTTTATGTGAAAAATTTTTATCTTATAAGTTCATTTTAAATTAAATTATTTAGTGTTTGAATACATACTTGAAGAAACATTTTTAAATTATAATTAGGGAATGAGAGATCGACGTGGAGGGTTTGATTTTTATAGAATTTTAAATTATGATTAGGGATATACTCGTCTTATCAATATGTAGAATAACTTTCTAATCATATGAATTTAAACCTTTGCATAAAGCTTTTCCAAGAAGCTTAAAAAATTAGTTTTATAAAATAAGTTAAAAATAATTTTTTAAAATTAATAAGTTAATTATTTAAACTTATCCAAATATTATTATTTTTTAATAAAAACACTTATAGTAGTAAATAAATTCTAATAAACTATAAGTTATATTATTCAATCGAATCCTTACTCTATTTTATTATTATATAGACAGCTGTGACAAAGTTATATGATGATAAGGGAAGTTAATTTGTGGAAACAGTTGAGGTATCTAGAAAATTTTCAGAAATAATTGTAATAATGAAAAAGGAGAGGACCAGAAATGAATAGGATAGGACGAGGGAGTGGTAGTGACAGGGAAGCACATGGGGATGGCTGCTCCTTCTGCTTCTTCTTCTTCTTCGTCTCTCTCTGTGTGCTGCAAATGGAGAGAGGGACAAAGGTATTATATATTTTGTCGCTCAGATCAGATGATGGGGATATCTATGGGCCTCTCCCATTGCAGTTGCCCTTTTCACATTCCACCTCATCATTCTTTATTTTGACTTTCTTCCTCTTCTCTTCCACGCCTTAACGCCTTTCCTCAATCATCTTTTACACTAACTAATTGTTCAACTCTTTTTTTTTAATTTAATTTTTTTGTTGCATATGAGATACAAGGTTAGGAAAAGGAAAGCAAAAAAAAAAAATTGTGGAAAGATTGAACCCACAATCATAAGGCTGTGAAATGAGCCATGTTGACTTAACCTAGTATGTACTTTGAAAAGTTACAGGCAAGTATGAGTTAGGTCAAATTATGTTTCATATAATTTATAGTCTAAATATACTAGCCTAGCCTAGCCCATCGAGGGCCGTTAGTTGGCCTGGCCGATCTAAGGACCAATTTTTTTTTAAATGTAATTTTAGTTGATAGAAATTAGATACTAAAATTATCTAATTTCAAAAAAAAAATAAACTGAACAAAGGGAAAAACAATTTGTTTAGTATGAGTAGATTAAAAAAAGTAAGAAAAGAGAAAAAAATTTGTTTGGTATGTATTTTTTAATAAAAAAGAAAATGAATATATAGGTAGTTTTATCAAACTACCTTGATTTAAAATTGTCTTTAAAAAAACAAAAATAAAAGAAATTATGTGTCTATTTTAATATCTTCCCTCTTAGTTGTTCTCTCTGGCTCCTCACTCAAAGTTATGTTTTTTCGGTGTCTCTCTATTCCGGCATCAAAGTTTTGCTATTTCGACATTTCTACTATTCTTCTGTTCCAACCTCTCTTTGTTGTTCTTCTGTTATTCTGTTCCAGAGTCTCTCTCATGACAGCGACAGTACAAATCGAAGAGGAGAGAGGAAACATGTTGAAAAAATGGGAGGGAAAGGAGAGTGCTGAAATTTCATGTCTCTACTGAGGAGAGAGTGCACCAATGTAAATTTATGTGTTTTCCATAAAAATGGAAAACTTTCTCAAATTTTTTTTTTGCAATGGAAAGCGGCCTTCTATTTGACTCTGCGATCCAAACGTGGGAAGCATCAAGAAGAAGAAGGAATTCAGTGTCTCTACTAAGAAAAATAGCAAACCAGATGTGCTGTAAAAGATTTTGATATATCAAGCTAAAAGTCTTTATTTAAAATTGGTCATTAGTCCATCTCACGCCATTTGTACAGTTGGAGTGAACTGGTTCATTTGATTAAATTCATTTTAACATCTTTAACTATCAAGACTTTTTAAAACTTGTACAAAAAAAAAGCCAACTGAGCTAAAGTTATTGAACTAATTGTTGAACTCTTTATGTGTTAATCCAAATCATTTAGATTTTTTTAAAAATATTTTTGATACATTTAATTGGACATGGATCCTATAAGCTAAGGAAAGTCCTTTGTTGCCCATAATTGTTGGATGATTATAGGCTCCATACAGATAGGTGGAACTCACAACTATTTAACGACTGTGAGAGTTAAGGAAAGTCCCGTTAAAGAGAAGATCTCCTTCTCATTTAAGTGAAACGAAAACCAGTACGCTCTTTGGCTTTTGTTAACTTGATATAGTTTTGCAAAACTGAAATATTACATATTGATTTATTTAAAATAAATAAGTTACTTAAGAATTAAGACCATACAAAGTAAAAGTTGCAAATTATTTAATAATAAAAAAACCCATGCCATTTGTATATTGTGATACTGATGATATGCATATGCAGGGGAAAATGCACGAACGGAATCAAAAGCTAATAAATATTTTAAAACCAGGCAACGTTATATTGCTATGAGAAAAGGAGTGCCATCTTTGTCTCGTAATAAGGCCCACTGATCTTCTTCTTCTCTGCTTCTCTTTTTAGCAACGATTTTTATTATTGTTAAAGGGAGGAGCAATAAATTCGGAACATCTTTGTCTCACTTGATATGGCTCATTCTGTGCTTCCTCTCGTCACTTTAAGTCTTTATTTTTTAATTATAAATAATCATTTAATGTTTAAAGATCAAATTATATGTGTTAACTAATTTAAATATGAACTAATAACAAAATTTTTCCTATCAAATTTTAACATAATTATATTTTTAAAGACTCAAACTTATATAAGACCTCTAATACTTATGTGTTTGGTAGTGTCACTTCAAGTCTTCACCCTCAACACTATCCCTCCCACGAAGATACCACGTTGTGGTAACTTTAAAAATGATAATTTAATTTTTAGAAGCATCATAGATTATATTTCTTAAAAAATTTACTCGGTCATCTTATTAGGTGAAGGGATATCTTTAATAAAAAAAGAGTCTTGTGTAGGCAATCTAAGTTCGGAAGCTTATTTTGACTCTAGTGTAGTGACTAATTTGAAACTCATCTATTTTTTTTGGCCAAAAAGAAAAATCATCTACCTATTTTAAAAAAATAATTTAAATGGGCAAACAGTAGCGAAACTGTAATTAAATTTTGTTTTAATCTCATAAGAATTATTTTGATTTCTTTAACATCATGTCGCTACCCCCTCAGGTATAATTGTGGCAGCTTCAAATAAATCATTATTAATTCTCTTTTTTTTTTTGAAAATATAGAAGAAGGAGGTTTAGTAAATGAGATCTTTTAGTAAATGAGATATCTAAAGAGTTGGTCATTGATAGAGCTCAATGGCGTCGTGCGATCCATGTAGCCGACCCCACTTAGTGGGATAAGGCTATGTTGTTGTTGTTGTTGTTGTTGTATAGAAGAAGGAGGTTTGTGCACAAATATCTACCATAAAAGATCTCAGCTATAGTATAGTAGGTGAGAAGCTATACATATGATTCAATTCCAACATAATTACTCGGATATAACTAGCTCTTTTAGGTACTTGAATATTTTTTAATTGTTCTGGTCCATTTTATGGCTATTGGTTATTGCTTCTGTGAACATAGTAGTTAAATAATCCCAACGTGTTACATGCATATGGAATATATTGTACAATTGTTTGGTTTTTCGCAATTTTTTCCATCCCTCTATGTAAATAACCCAATATTGGTTCGCAGTTATTGAATGACATAAATTATATAGTGACCTAGATTATGACTCAATCGACTTTTTTGAAAGCACAACCTAAAAAGAGAAAAACTTAAAGGTCTATGAGGCAAGTAGGACAATTCATTTTGTACAGTTATGTATTTTGATATATACTTTATTTCAATTTTATCATGTAATTCGTACCCTTTTTGGCTAATAAATATTAAAAAATTCTTTCTACTCATAAATATAAGTTATATTGACCAAAATACGTTAAATCTATATATGTTTTACAATTTTTTTTATTTTTATCTTATATGTTTCTATATTTGTTGTCTGACACAATCAATAACGTCCTCACCATCTAGACTATTGAGTCCAAAAACACCCTGCATTGATGGGTGGTGAGGACCCAGATTAACTATCAAGAGACATTTTTTTGTAATTGGGGCATTCATAACGAGCTAACTAATAAACATGTCCAACGAGAATAACATAACGAGCTAACTAATAATGTTGACATGCCAACCCTAGTTTGATTTTCTTAATCATTATAACATTTAAAATTCATATTTTTATTAATTTCGTTTAACTATTTTTGTGGAAGAAGTGATAAAATCATTAAATTAGTACAATTAATTATTAGAGTTCACTTGAATTTAATTATCGCTTGAATTGGTGTTAGAAGAAAGGATGCTATTGAACCAAAATAATTTTGTAGACTAAAACAAAACCTCAATAAGGTTTCGAATATTAAAAGTGAACTTCTGTTATTTAAATTTAAAATACTGTTTTTTGGCCCGAAATTTTTTTTTTAAAAAAAAATCTACCTAATCCTAAAGTATTAGAATTATTGTCAGCCAATTAATAATTTACATGAAACTAAAGTTAGAATGAAATTATATTCTCGGCACTAAAAAGATACAGTATTTTCCAAACAATCAAATTAATAATCGCACATTTTCGTTTAGAAAAAAAAAAATAACTGAAACGATGATTTCTGATGTATCAACAGAGGATTGAGGTCCTTCCCAAATAATTAGATGCCAAAATTAGTAATCATTCCAAAGTCAAAAACATAAGAGTGTAAATCTATCACATATGCGATGACGTAACTATGACAACTTTCAACTAAAAATAAGATGCTACTTAAATTATGAGCATTTAGACTCAATATATAGGCTAGTTTTTGGGATGTGTTCTTCTCTATGTAAGAATAAATTACTAATTTAAACTTTAAAAGATTACAATTGTTTTAATTTAATTAAGTTTTTTAATTTAATTTTTAAAATATTTTATTTTTTTTAATTTGATGTCTTTGATTGTTATAATAATTTTAAACAATGAAAAATTTAAGATTTTGTAATGATAAATTTTGTGATTTAGCAATATAAATTAAAAGACCAAATCGAGATAAATATAATATTTCAATGATTGTATTAAAACACTTTATCTTTCAAAGATAAAATTAAGATAATGTAATATTTTCAAAGACTAGATCAATAATTTATTTTGTATATATTCAATCGATATAAAAAGTATTATGATATAAGATGGAAATATGTTGTGATTCAATAAAGAGTTTTGCTATGAAGAGTTTTTTTTTACGTTAAAAAAATTATATTTAATAGAAAAGAAAAAGGAAAGGGAAAAGTCAAAAGAAATTTGTAACATCCCATATTTTCTTTCATTTATGTTATATTTTTTTAGTTAAGTTAGAAATGATGTTAGAAATTAGTAGAATATATTTTGGATGCTTAAGAGGAAATTATAAAGGAAAGACATGAGGAAATTAGGAAAAATGAGCTAAGAGTAAAAGGAAAATGAAATTTTGAGGGAATCAATCGACTAATTGTAACAAACCAGTCGACTAATGGCATCAGATATCATACTAGATTGCTAGCATCTACAATCGGTCAACTGATGATGAGAGATCAATTGACTGATTATTCTCCATTAGGCTGAAATTTTAGGTCCTGCAGTAATTAGTGGACTAATCAAGATGGATCAGTCGACTAATTGCGAATCAGTTGACTATCGGGAAGCAATTAGTTGACTAATGAACTGCTGAAGTGCGAAAGTAAATCAATATTAATTGAAAAATCAGTGGAAAAATTTACCTAAACACCCCTACTATGCTAAAGAAGCTTAAAAATAAGAAGACTCTTTTAGAAGTAAGAAGAGAGGGAGAAAGAGCAAATTCTGAAATTTAGAGAAGAGAGAGAGAGGGAGAGAAAATGTGAGGGGCAAGAAGAAGAGAGAGAAGGAAGCTGTAGAGGAGTTTTAGTAAGAAGATCATAAAAGGTAAATTTTTAACTTGATTTTTCTAATTTAGATAGATTCTAGAGCTTGAAAAATGATAGAATAACAATTTTCAGGCTAAGAAAAGAAGAAAGAAGAAAGAGTTAGTCTAGAGGTTGAGGAAACAAGGAATATCAGAGATGAACTAGAAGATATTACTTCAACTTCAACTCTAAGAGAATTAAAGGTAACTAGTTTTTCATAAAAGCAAAGTATTTGATGTATTTGTCGTGTCCTTGTATGATTTATCAAGTATTTACATCTTAAAGTTTTTCTATGAACAAGTAGAACCATAGTAAAGTTCATGTCTTCATGGGATTACAAAACTCCAAAAATTTCCTATGGGATAACAGAAATTTCTGATAAGATGTGAAAGTCCTTATAGGATGACAGAACCCCATAAATTCTTCATGAGATGATAGGAATTCCTCATGGGACATTGAGTACTTTTCTTGAAAAAGAATTAAAGTATAGTGCACTGTATTGAAAGAAAAGACCATATCACAGTTATGTGTTTTTATTAGTTTATATTTCATGGAATAAGATTTGTCATTAGAATTACTTTTATGACTAAAATGGTGGTAATGTTTTTATAAATATGCTTTCTACTGAGATTCATATCTCACATTGTTTTGATGATTTTACCATTTTAGGGACCAAAGTAGAAAGAAAAGAGAAAGAAAAGAAATAAGTTTATGATGTGTTAGTTAGTTGAGTCATCTTCTTTTGATGGCATTTTTGAAAGAATTTTGTGTTTTGTAAATATTGATGATAAAGTTTAAGAGTTTGTTATAACTTCATAAGAGTTGTAATTGAACTTTGTATGTTATGTATATAATAGAAGAGAATTTGCAAGAAATAGTGAACATGTGTTATGTATATGTATAAGTGGAGTTGTTTATGTTATTCTTCAAGTATCATTTTATAAGATATGAAATTTAAGACATATTAGTCGACTAATACCGATACCTCTTTGTTTTACTTTATGCAAATTTGAAGACAATCAATCGATTGATAGTTACAGATTAGTCGATTGATAGTCTTCTGTCAAGTGCAAAATTTTATGTTTTAAGATATTTCAAAATTTACTTATTTTTATGAAATTGGATAATTTGTAAATATTTTCAAAAAAATATCACACCTTTGACAAGATTTTCCCTTAGTCCTTATTATAATTTTTGCTAATTTGCATATAATTCTAGTAAACGTTACAAAATTTGTATGATATGAAATAGAAAAGAATAGAGGAAAATATGTATTAATTTGTTTGATATGTATTTTTTAAGGGAAAAGAAAAGAAATATTTAGAGTAATTTTATTAAATTATCCCTAATTTAAAATTATTTTTTGAAAAAAATAAAAAAGGAGAAGCAGACTGCTTCAACGGTGAGAAAGCTAGACAGTCCATCTCCTTCATCCCTTTAACACACTCCATCACCTTCGATTCCAACTTTGACGAGTGGACGCCTTCTTTGATGATGTGATGCCTACCTCAACGGTGTGACGATTGCTTCAACGGTGCACAAACATTAGGTTTGTCTTGCTCCTCCAATCTGTGTGTTCCTTTGATGTTCTCTTGTCCTTCCTTTGACCTAAACCCTAGTGCAGCGCATCTTGTAGAGATTCAATAATGACTTGCCAACGTTGGTGGCCACCATTTTGATCAATTAAACATTAATGGAACTGCTTCACACATACTTCACATTTAGCACCTTTCTCCACCTCGCAGAGTCACACACAATGCATGTAGATTGGATAAATGGTGTTCTTCCTTTGCTCCTCAGCCATCACTGTGGCCATTGACTGTCTATGAAATAAATGAAATCCAAGGAGAAATGTGGCATTTCCAAGGTAAATGAAATCCGCTCCTTCCTCTTGCTAATTTTCCATTTGGTTGCCAAGGAAAAATGTCCGTACGATTACAACGAAAAACCAATCTTCGTTTTTCCCTCAAATCAATTCTGTTGAGCTCCATTTGCGTACCAAACAAAGGAAGTGACATCATGCGATGGAATTCCACCTTTCATCAATGGAGAGGATGCATACCAAACGTGTTGTAAAAGTTAGTGCTTCCTATGATAAAATCTTTCAAAAAAATTTGATTAGCTTAAAGGTCATCTCAGGGAGTTCCATAATCCTACAAATGGTATCTTTTTTTTTTTTTGAGTTATCAAGGATACACAAAGCCTAAAAAAAAATAAGAATGGATAAGAAATATGGGAAGTATCAAACCCTTAACTAAAAAATTCCTTCAAGCTTATATATTCAGTAAAAAAAAAAGTTACTTTAAGGTTTTTAGGTTACAAATTATTAAGTTTTGACGATAGTTATAAATGGATTAAATTATAATATCCTAAAATTGCACCCCAAAAAACAAAAGATTATGACGAGTTGATTAGGTTAATTGTTATGTCATTAATGTTGATGGAGGGCAGCAAAAAGAGTGGAGTCAACGTGGCGTGTGAGATGGGGCCAAAAAGAAGGAGGCAGAAAAAGTGAGAGAGTCATCCCCGCGATGATGAAACTTCTTTTATTTCATGCAATACGAAAACCTCCCAAAGTCAAATTAAAAAGAGAACCATCATTCCCTTCTTATTTTATGTAATCTCTAATCATTACAATTCCCTCATTTTTCAAAGTGGGTCTCCCTTCCCTCCCTCTCTCCCTCCCTCCCAGACTTCTTCGCCACCCAATAATTACTAAGCTTTAATGTGGAGATATCTCTTTTTTAATGATTTCAATGATATCAATTCACTTTCATTAATCTTGTAAGAACTAAAAAAAAGAAAATTTACTCATTAATAATAGATATCTCAATACATATATAAGTATATTATTAAAAGCAATTTTATACTTTTATTTATAACTACTTTGTTTTATTGTCTGTCATACTCGTACAATAGACCAAGTCTACTTGAAAATTTCTTATGTTCATTTATTCTTAGTTAACTTCAATTATTTATCCTAAATTAATAATTATCATGCAACAAACACAGTAAACAAAGAAGATAAATGAAAAGAAAAATACAAAAAATATATAAATTTAATATGATTTGATTAATGTAACATACATTAATGAGTAAAAACAATTTCTTATTCTTTCATTAGTAAAAAATATTCTGAATACATGATGAAACCGAAACCAAACATATATCAAAAAATACATAATTAATCTTGGAGAAAACATTAAACAAATCATAAGTCACTCCATACCTTGTACTTACTTGTCCAACCGACCTTCAAATTTTTTCTATTTTGAGTTACGTCCTCAAATATCGAGTCAAGTCATAATTTGATTCACCAAATAATTTAAGTAACTCAACTTTTAGTTAAAAGAGTTGAGCTAAACCTCATGATCAAGTTTTTTTTGGTAATCTTGTATAGATTAGTGTATGTGTAAATTTGTGTCCACCAGTTCATGAAACAATCGAATTAACAAACATCATATTACACATGATTCTGATCACTGATTAGATTAACACAGAGGAGAGAGAGAGAGAGAGAGAGAGAGAGAGAGAGAGAGAGAGAGAGAGAGAGAGAGAGAGAGAGAGAGAGAGAGAGAGAGAGAGAGAGAGAGAGAGAGAGAGAGAGAGAGAGAGAGAGAGAGAGAGAGAGAGAGAGAGAGAGAGGGAGAAGCAAATAATAATGTTGATCATAAGCCCCTACTATGTTGTACTACAGATCTCTCTCCCCTCACATCTAACTACGTACAATGAACCTCACATGTATAAATACATATATATATATATATATATATATATATATATATGATCACAAGCAGACAAGAATTGAGTGCCTTGTGTTCCCCGTTTCCTTCCAAACTGCCCTATGCTTCTTCCTTCTCAATTTCCACCTTACACTTACACTTTCCTCCTTTCTTCTTCTTCCTCAATTCCACCCAATCTCTGAGCATTAAGCCTACTCGATTTGGATTTTGCTCTTCAGCTACCTTCCGCCACTGACGAAGCTGAATATTTGACGAACTGCTTCTGCTATTTCATTCGCTGACCCCAGCGTACACTCTTCCTCTATCTGCACCACCAATTTATTTCTTTCTCATAACACTTCTAATAAATATATCGAAAATTAAATTTTGACAACAACAAATTTCTTCACTTAATAATAAATAAATTAAATTAAAACAAAAATAATTTCTTAAAGATTAAAATAAGTCGTTTAATTTTTTTTATATATTAAATTGAGATCATTACAATTTTTTATGAATTAAATCAATAATTTACTCTTTAATGAATTATTAGTTATCATAATTTTTAACTCTAAAACTACTTAAAAATCCATCAACATAAATTCTGAGCCATGGGGCTAATTATAATTAACAGAATTTGAATTATATTAGTACACTCCAAAAGTTTTGAAGTTAATTAAAGTATGATAATTATACTTTAAAACCCAATGAGAATTTATTTTTGTATTGTTATCATCACAAACTTTATTCAAGACTAATTTCCTTTTTGAACTATCTGGAGGACAGACCATATCACCTCGAGATAATGCATTTAAAATTTTTCACGGTCTTCGAAACAAATTATAGCATATATATATATATACACATATATATGTTACCTGCTCTCTTGAATTTTATTATCATTTTTTAATGATAGACAATGTTGGAAATGGGGAAGCCAGGTTTTGCTTATGTTGCAAGTCAGAAGTAGAACGGTACACTGACTTGATTCCCCTCTAATGAGTTGACCACAATAAAGTAAAAAAAAAAGATAAATTAAGAAGAATTAAAGAAAAAATCTTAAAAAAAAAAACGAAGAGAAAAAGACAGAGTAATACCTTGAGATTGAAAGAGTATAGTACTGAACCCTGCGAGGAGGTGATGTTAAGATGCAGAACACTAAGCCTATGATCCTCCAAAGCAACGATGGCTTTCACCAATTGTCCAGGTGTTCTTCTGCATCGAATCTTCAAGTTCACATGGGTTTGAATCACCGTCGCTTCTATCTCCGCCTCCTTCACCTCTTCTTCCCCACCACACTCTGCTTCTCCTCCTTCTTCTCCGTAATATGGTTTCAAAATCTCGCTTGAAGCAGCTTTCTTTCTAGTCCTCTTTTGTGCTTCGAGGGATTGAAGCAGTTGCTCCAGTTCCTTCACGAAATCGATTGCACCTCCGATAATAGACGCTTGGTCACCCTGAAGAAATTTGGGTTTTAAACACGAATTAAGCAAAATAAGAGAATCGGATGAAATAGGTTTGGTTCAATTTCCATTTTACCCTTTGAATATAGGAAGGGGGCATGAGGGTCCTGAGAACACTGAGATGGTCGTTCATCTGGCGTCGCCGGTTGCGTTCGACGGCAATGTGCGTCATTCTCTGGTTCTCCACTTCTTCCTTGTTCTTGGCCGGTCGCGTTCTCTTTCGCTTTCGCCGTTTGGGGTCTCTGCTGCTGTTTTCAGTTTCTTTGGGTCGTTCTTTCTCGACCATTATAGCTGGACGAGGAAGCAGACGAAGGTCTTGGTTGGTTTCGGATTTCACAGGGGAATGGATATCTACGACGTCGTGTGTGACGCAGCTTTCATGTTCTTTTGCTTGGATTTGGGTCTCCATTCTGGGTACGTTGGCCTTTTCTTCCCATGGTTGTTGTTGTTGTTTCTTCAGGTGTTGTAGCCTTAGAAGTGTTTGAAAATTTGCCTCAGAGAAGGAAAAATATTGCTGTGGGGATTCCACGCTCTGAAGCATCTGTAGAAATGGCATATTTTCATCCTCTAAGCTTGATATATAAAATTGCTCGTCTTCCTCTGAATTGATGAAGTCTTGCTCAAAACAATTTCCTTCCAAATGCTCACCGTAGAACTGCAAGAAAATTATTGAGATCAAACAAGATAAGAAGTTTTGTATTTCCCTTTCACATTGACCCAAAAAAGCAAAGAATATATATGCTTCCACTAATGGGCTTGGGGTTGAGGATCTATAGAGAGAGGTGGGGTAGTAAAAAAGAAACGGAAATAGAATGTCAAAACATGGAAACCACTAAACCAGTGCAGATACATGTATTTCCAGGAAAATAACACAATGCATTTAATGCAAGCATTTTGAGGGGAGTAAATGCAGTACTTTTCTTTGATTCTACAAATGGGGTTCGAGGGAAATGAAAGGTGAAGAAGAGAGAATGAGAAACTAGGAAAGTAACATACACAGGAATTGATGGGTCCTTGAAGCCTCTCCATCATCAGAGCTGTGTGTGTGTGTGTGAGAGAGAGAGAGAGAGAGAGAGAGAGAGAGAAAGAGAGAGCAGGAGGGAGGGATCTTAAATTCTTTCTCTCTCACTGTGGGTAGTGACCAACATTCCGTATAGTGATACTAACAAAACAAAATAGTAATAAATGTAAGCCCCAAGAAGCAGAAGAACGAGACCCTATATTCCTTTGTTTTCCTGATGCTAGCGATACCCTCATATATATAGAATATAATAAATGCTGGTGCTTGAAGTGTAACAACTAGTCTCAAGGAGGGTAAGTAGAAAACTGGTAATTTGGGTCAAATCATTGGAGATGAAAAGGGGAAATGGAGAGATTTTGGAGAGAAACTAAACTCTGAAACTGGGTAAGAAGAGATATAGCAGATGCGTTTGAAGACTGTGAGAGTTGGTGAGCTTGCAGGAAGGAAGAGGAGAGAGAGAGAGAGAGAGAGAGAGAGAGAGAGAGTTAGGGTTGTCTGGTTTACAAGGTCCCAAGCATTATTGGGGTTGGCAGTTTTGTCCAGCAGCGGGGACAGACAGTCGTGGGACTCTCCTTCTCTCTATCTCTAGTATGTTTTAAGTAAATGTTTATTTATAATATGTAATTAAACTAATAATAAAATATATTATGTTAAAATACTCATGAATAAACATCTTTTTAAAATTTTAGAAATAATATATACAATGTAAATTTAAAGAAATAAATATAAATAGAGAGCAGAGCCAGCCTAGGACACTCTCAAAGACGAATTTAGATTTTTCTTGTTTTTGATAAAAAAAATGAAGAGTCCTTTTTTTAATTTCTACTATTAAAAGAAGAAAATATTAAATGTAATTTGACTATTTTTTCTTTCAGTTGATTTTGATTGTAGAAATAAATTCTATATTTTCTGCCAAAAACAAAAACGAACAGAATTAAAATCTCTCAAATACCCTCATATATTCATTAAACCCCCCGCCTTTTTCTCTTTGTCTGTTTTTCTTTAAATATATTTTGTAAAGTAACTATTTTAGAGTATTATAATTCTCTGAACTCATAAATGACATGATAAATATAAATATTTATCTGATAATCTCTTCTCTCTCTCTCTCTCTCTCTCTCTCTCTCTCTCTCTCTCACAATCTCATTCTCTCTCATCCAAGAGTCTCATGTAAGAGTGGGGCAGAAAAATTCAGGGAAAAAGCATTGGAAAGGGCTTCTATGGATTGTGTCACTCCCTTGTCTGATGAAGGGTCATTTCCCAATTTCCGCAAACTCACCACGCTCTCTCTTTCCTCATCACCCTCTCTCTCTCTCTCTCTCTCTCCCCCAAGAGGTCATCACTTATTTTTTACCCTCCTTTCAGAAATCAGACCCCACCTGTCAATTTACACTGCACATGGGGTATGCAAGTACAAGGCTAACTAGCTAGCTAAGCCTCATTGTATGGCAAGAGAAGGGACTAGAAAGGTTGAGCCTCTTGATCTTTTTTACAGTTAGGGCAGAAAATCAAGATCATTAGGGCCCCTCTCCAAGACCTCACCCCAAGTGTCAAAATCTACGCCCTCGTCATTTTACAATCACTACATAACTAAAATTATGTAGTTGCCAAGTCCCAACTCCATTTGGTTCACTTGCCATGTTTTCAATATCATGTTGTCTGAGTTCATATATATATATATATATTTTTTTTTAAAAAAATATGAGAGAACTTTATGCTGGTGATAAATTCCTCTAAGAAAATATCTCTTAAAGTTCAGTGGCTTTATTTTTATGTTGATGGTAAAGTAATAAATTCTTATTGTCATTTTGTTTGTTAACAATTTTTTTTTGAAAAAATTAAATGTATTTCCTCATATACATCATTGCTTGAGAGAAGTTCGAGGTTCTTAATACAATTATTGCTCATGTCCTAATGTTAGTAGTCTGTGTTAGTAACCAATTTTGTTTAAAATTTTTTTATCGCTCAATTCTTTGAGTCGGCCTGTGCTTACCTCTCATATAGCCCAACCCATTGTTAGTCAATAATGTGAATTAATCAATTCCATTGCTGTTTTGTTATATTCATATACATTAAATTTATGCAATTCTTTTCAAATGGTACTGCATCAGAGAAGTCTTGAGGTTTTGTATACTAATTCTTTGGTTAAGTTTAGCTTTGACTGAAATTTGAATGTGAATAATTTATTTTTGAAAACTGATTCTAGTACATTGAACCAAAGCTAACTGGCTGAGGAATGAGATTTCTTAATTGACTTCATCAGGTAAAATTAAAAAAAAAAAATAGTTACTTCTTTATGTCTATTTCTATTAACATTACCTAATACAATTCCTCAATAGTTGAGGTTCTGTATATATAATGTTATTGCCAGAAAGAAGACCCCAAGACTTCAATTTCTCTTGATTAATTCAAGAAGATTATTCATAGCCATATCGTTCAAGAAGTTTTGCTATGGTCTGATTTACATACAGATGAGATGAAATTATAGAAAGCAGAACAAATGACACTAAACCTTCGCCTACAAAACCAGTCTTGTATGAACCAGAGTACATATTCCCCTTAAAGCAGTAGGTGTATGATAACACCATATAAGTTTGAAGATTGAAACGTTAGTTGAAGTTCAGCTTTCAGAATTAGCACATATGTTTTCGGCTAGAGATAGAGGGTCCTTGTTGTCTTATTGACATGTGAGGCATCGTTCGCTGTGTGCTCTGTTTCTAAGAATTGATTGTTTTTGGAATGAGGCCTCATGCCACCAGCTACCTTACCATTTTGGCATTGAATGTGTCGGGACCTAGTTTTTGTTCTCTTCATGAAAAGCTAACTGTAGCAGAGTCTGCTTATAAGTGTATAAACCCCTTCACCACATCTCACATTTAGTCGAACTAAGTGTCCTGTTTTTCTTTGATAGATATCTCTGTTTAGTTATGCTAATTAACATGCCAACTAGTTCTCATGCTGCTTAATTTCCAAGTGGTCAAGGTTTCAAACTTAATTTCAATGAACCCATTGTAGGTGGTCTATTTTTTTTTTTTTTTTTTTTTGTGACAGTTTGCTCATTCTTCCTCATTTTTGGAGCAGACTTCTCTTCATTCTTTGATAAACCTCATGCTTAATTTTTTAAGTGGACTTATGCGGTTATGCTGATAGACCTCAGCTTGTTTTTTTTTGTGGCTCTTATCTCTTTTTTTCATAGACTTTATGATCAATGTTTTGGATAGACATCTATTCGTTTTGTGATAGATCTCATGCTCAATTTTTTAACTAGACCTTTGATTGTATTTTGATAGACATCTCTTAAATTATTCTCTATACTAGAGTGCTAAACATAAGTGTCACGGATTTACAGATGAGAGTTTAAGACTGGATAAAAATCTTGTATGTGTCACTGATTCTTTTTATTGAAAAAACGTATTGAACTAATAATTAACTTAAAGGAAATGACTTCAGTTGGTAAAAAGAATCTTCTTTTTTTTTTTTGTTAACCAGATTACCATTCAAGAAAGTAATTGAGTAACTAGTATCTAGTTGGCCATTGAAAGACATTTTATGGTTAAGGGTGTCAAAATAAACTTGATTCAATCCTCTCTAACTTAGCAAATAAGGTGAGTTGAGCTATGATTCAACAATCCATATTAAAGAACTTTTACTCGCTAATAAACGACTCTTGATGGATTACGCTAAGTTAGGATTTCTAGCCAATGATGTATATATAATCTGACCCAACTTATTTCATATTTATCATTAACCTTGCGAAATTTGAATTTAGTTAGGTCAGTTGAACCTATTTAATTGCCCTATTTATGATAATATTGCAAATCAAGGATTTTCACGGGCCACAAACTTGTAGAAATTCCTCACTTTCAACTTGAACACTAGGCTTGACACTATTGATAAGTTTTAGAGCCTGGACCCAATAAATTTAAATTAGCTAACTTAGCAGGTTATGATAATCTGGGAAAAGCCACGTCCCCATGTGATGAAAAAGAAAGAAAAATGGCACACTACTCGCTGGCCACAAAAACCACAGTACTTATCCATTCGTCCCATTCTCTTTGTCAAGTCAAATGCACAGATTGAAGAAACTGCACAAAATCTTCAAAATTCAGTCTCTCCCACAACTTGCATTAAAAAGGCCTAACAAAAGACAACCTAGTGAGTTAAGGATCAATCTATTAAATTATATTTGAGTAACACTCTTCTCTCTTATAAATTTTTAAAATTAAACATATCTGTTTTTTACTTTTAAAATATATACTCTTCTTCTCAATAATTATAAATTTGTTACACTTTAATCTAATCTTATATTTTATATTTATAAAAGTTTATTACAGTGCCAAGAACAGTTGATTTAAGTAGTTTGACATTTATTCTCTTTAAGTAATATTTCAAGTTCGAATTTTTTTAATAGAGAAAATTAATGATGTGATAGCTCTACACCTTTATAGTTTAATTCGACTCGAACCAAATTAGTTAAAATTTAATAAATTTTCAAATAATGGTGATTTGAACAAACACAAAAATTGTTACAATCTATTGTTTGATGTTTACTAATCTAATACCACCTTTTTTTTTTTACTAAAATATTTTCCTTTAACCTAAGTGCATAATGAAAGCTTATATATATATATATATATAAAGAATATTTGTGACACATTATTTTGGATTGAGAGCAAAAAGAATTATCACAATATGTAAAAATTAATGTTTTTGACTTAAAGATAGTGTAATCAAAAGATATGTTGCATGTAGGATTCCAAACGTTAAAAATCATATTGTAACAAATCTCTCTGAATAAAAAATACAAAATTTAATCAAAGTGTAGTGTATTTATAATTATAAGAGAAGAGAGTTTATATTTTAATAGTAAAAGGGGGAGATGTGTAATTTTAAAAACTTACAAAACTTACTTTATTAAATTTATCATTGCACTGTTGACTTCTCTCCATTCTGGTGCATTTTCTATTTATAATATTTAATTGGCAAGCTGAGACTAGGTCCTATTTGTTTAATGAAAATGGAGAGAGATTCTACCAAATGAATAAATCTCTACTTGGAAATACCAAAATCATTTGCATTTTCTGTCAGCCTTATCTGTTGGGCTTGGAACTGTGCATGGCTTCACAAATCACAAGAAACCATTGTAGTTTGCACCCCTTCAACTACACAACCAGAGGCATTCTTCTTCTCAGGGACTCTTGAAAACTCGATATGTTGTCCTCTAGCGTTTAGAACATGTTTACTTATGCATGACCGAAGGTAAATTTTATAACTTTTTTAGTAAATTGTAGATTTGGTTTTGAGAAATTATAGTTGTCTTGATTTTATCCCTAAAAAATTAAACATATCAATTAAGTTAATCTATGAAAAATTATAATAGTAGTTGTTTAAATCTCAAAAAAAGGATAAAAGTTTGATTTTTGAAGACGGTAATTTAAAAAATTCTCTACCCCATTTACTCAATAGACCTGATAAAAATTACTTTTGCATCCAATTGGATGGAGAGATACCTTTAGTTTGTGTGTATATATATAATGATAAGATAAGAATAGAATAGATCCATAGCTAAATTTTGTCTTTACTCATTTATTTTATCTGTTACCCCAATCAGACAATGGCTGTGGAATCATCAAATTTACCAAGGACCTTCAAACCTTATCCTCACCTTAAAAGCTGAAGCTTGTGTGGAGCCTTATTGACGTAGAAAGATGATTTTGTCTCTATCTCTACATGCTCAAACTAGGAGCAACCCCATCATCTCTGCACCAAAAACTTGAATTGCTCCCATCAGGAAATACACTCAGAAACCTTTACATTCTCATGTTCTTGTGACACTTGGGACTTGTCATTATTGGACTCCAGCACACATTGTCACGGTTAAAATCTTCAAAGCTTTTCGAAGGTATGTTTTGGAGTTGGAAAGAGGAGGGAAAATGATTGTTAAATGAATAATTTCTCCTTTTGGAAGATTTAAAAAATTAGATGAAAATTCTTCGCTATCCTTGAAAAAGTAAAATGAATAATAAAAGACAACTATATATATATCTAACACATATATGTACTTAACTAGACAAGCTAATATAATAAAGATAACTATATATGTGTATTATTATTATTATTAATTTGGATAATATTTAAGTTTAGGGACAAAATTGAAACTATTCGAAAAAAAAATAAGACAAAATTAATACAACAAAAATCTAGAGCAATATTAAAATTTAAGTCAAAGTTAAAGGATAAAAATAAGACTTTCGCCAAAATGTTTTTATGAAACTTTCTTTCCCTCTTTTTTTTTCCTCCTCATCGCTATAATGTAACACCTTGATAATTTTTATAACTCATATAACTAATCCCTTAAAAGAAGCTTAGTCACACATTATAATTCTATTGAACAAACTGGACCTTATGACATGTTTGGATGGATGAGAAGGAAAAGAAAGGTAAAAGTTTCATTGAATTCTTTCCCTGTTTGGCGTTATTGCTATTATTAAGAAGGGGAGGATGATGAAAGATTTTCAACTAGCCTTCCAAATAACATCGAGGTCCTGCCTGTTTTGTATTTTTTGAGTTTCTGATTTGAGAAGATTTCGGAGAAGCTTTCCATGACAAGGGAAAATAAATAAAATTATCATTTAACCTTCCATTTTCTTTGAATTTCTTTCCATTCCTACCATTTCCAACTTCCAAACATACCTTTATGTCTAAAATCTCCAACATGTAATATTGAATGTATTTAAAATTAAGAAAGCATGCTTGTGGCAAATCTAGCTGATGAAGTTTCAAATCACTGAACAACTGATATAAAACCCTAAAATAAAACAAACTAGCACAGATAGTTGACGAGAATATATCCCATATATATAGATTTGGCATACAAATATTAAATGTTCGATACCTACACATTTAAATTGCTAGAAAGCATACGAAGAATTATTGACAGAAAGTTGGTGAAATCCAGAAACATAATGTCTAAAGTCTAACTAAATCTTTACCTCAAATCATCACTTGGCCCCCAACAAATGTACTAGCGCTCGATCTGTATAGTCACATGGCCGATGTTATAAACCCTTCTGATATAGTCTATAACCTTGTCTAGCACCATGTCTGCATTAGCCTCAGGTCTGATTTTAACATGACAAGCCAGCAAAACCTTCCCCACTGTGATCGCCCATATATGCAGCTCATGAACAGCCACTACTTCATCCATGTCTAACAGCCCCTGTTCAAGCTTTGTTACATCGATCTCACGGGGTGTGCTCTCCATCAGAACTTCGAGTATGTTTCGCAGCATATTGATAGTTGTCCCCAAGACAATGACAGAGAAGATAAGAGTACAAATCAGATCAACTATTTTCCACTGGGGCTTGTACCATATGATTGCTCCTCCGATCATTACTCCAACGCTCTGGATTGAGTCTCCGAGTACATGGAGATACGCCCCCCGTACATTTATGTTCCATCGCTTCTTCTTCTTCTCTGGTTTGCCGCTTGGTCCACCAAGAAGTGGTTCAAGAAGTGGCTCAGCAGCATCGTTGAAAGCATGATGGTGCTTATCTTTTTCATGAGAATGATGATGCTCATCTATTGGATGGGTTTCATCATGATGATGGTGCGTGTGACCTTCATGAGTATGATGGTGCTCATCTTTTGGATGATTTTCATGATGATGATGATGATGTTCATGGTGGTCAGACACCTTAAACCCATGGCCATGGCTGTGGCCATGGGCATGGCCTAAACCATGATCATGATCATCATGTCCATGGCCATGATCATGACCCAATAATACAGCCATGATGATATTAACCACTAGACCAAATGCAGAAACCAAGAACATCAAGAACCCATTTACATTGCTGGAACCGTCGATAAGCCTTGCAATGGCTTCATATACCAGAATCCCGGCAAGCAGCCATATTAGTTGGATAGAAACCAAGGCACCGAGAATCTCTATCCTGAAAAATCCATATGATTGACGCGGAGTGGCTTCCCAACCAGCAGCCCATAAAGAGAACAAGGAGATGGCAAAGGCTGCAACATCTGATAGCAAATGTGCTGCATCAGTTAGTATAGCAAGACTGTTGGCTTTAATTCCACCAACTACTTCGACACTCATGAAAATCACACAGAGGGCCACAGCAATAATGAGCTTTCGCATTGAGGCTGATCGCTCTTTGGAATCTTTAGAGATGGAACCAGCATCTGCAAACTCACATGGCGCTTCCCCACAAATCTTACTTCCTCCAGGATTTCTTGTTCCTTCCGGTCCACTGATGTCAATAATTTGTGCATGCTGAGAGCTTTGTGCTTCCATCTGAGACACCACAACAATTACAAAATGTAATTTTAATCCAGCTGGTAAAAAAGAAAATGCAAGGGAACACACACTTTCAAGAAAAAAAAAAAAGAAATAATTACATCAGAAATCAAGGTAAGGGAAGAATGTTAAAAGGAATTCGATTCCAAATACACTAATAAAAAGAAAAGAGTAATAAAAAAGAATGCAGTAAATAGCAAGGCTCAGTAAAAGCCATTATGGGCAGCAGTGGTGTCAACCATAATCCAAACATACAACTAAAATTAACATCAGCTTCTAATGATTTTCTAAACCATCCTAAAAGCATCAAAACTTTCAATCAAGTCATATAATCTTTAGTATTCAATAAAAGAAGCTTTCGAAATAAATATATGAACTTCCTTGAACTAAAAAGCTCTTACATGTTGCCCTTTATGTACACAACAAATCACTATAAAAATTTCAGCAAGTGTTCTTTCAGACAGCATTTAACAGACCCCACAACCATAGGCAAAAAACTTGTGAATATTTCATAGAAGAAAATGAGAGGAACCTCTTTATAAAAGAGTAACATGTGCATTTCTTCAGTTCAAAGTTCTAGAGGCAATTCATATGCAGTAGTTAACTGAATCAAAATTCTACTTAAAAATTACTAAAATATAAGAAAAGATTATAGCAGGCAAGGCAATAAGAAAATAAATTGAAGCACTGGTACTTCAATGTATTTTCCAATAGTTATTGAGCAGGTGATGCATCGATGGCATGACCGATAAAAGCAACATTAATTTCATTTGTTGAACAATAACAGACACTAGATGAGATATCTATACAGATATGTCAAATCCTTAAGATAAGGAATATGAAGAGAACAATCACACATGACCATTGTTTGCACTGAAAAGATATTAAACTCTCTCTGTTCAATCCTAAGATATGAGCATTAAAATCGTAAAATATGTTCAATCCTAATGCACACATTTATAAAATTATGTCCCGAAAGGAAGATCCTAGTTTAAAGTGCAAAACTGTACCATTATTCACCAAAAAAGAATGTCGGTAAGTAGAACATCAAGAGCGATAAATTTTGGCTCAGGCAAACATCAACCAAAAATCAATAATTGATGAGCTTCACCTCTAACGTGCAAGGTACCCTAACAGAGATCAAAAGAGATTGTCAAATTAACCAACAAATAATGAAATAACTTGCAGGAAAATGCTTGGAGGATGAGTTCTATACAGTATACATTAGTTCCACCTCTCAGTTCAATATTTTGCTTGTAACTACCATAGGTCATAAAAGTCTGGATCAAAGAAAGCCATAAATACCAGGAACAAGGTAAGCTCATCAAGGACTTCAAACTGATCGTATACCAAAAATTCATGCCCACCAAATAAAGCACGGCCAAATTAAAAAGCAGATCAACAGAACAAACTTGGATTTCTTATAAAAGATAAAGAGCATTCATATTTCCTAGAAAATAAAAGCACAAATCCAACTTTTCAACTTCTCATGGTTCAGAAAGAACAAAGAAAATGGCATAATCAAATAGCAGACGGTAATTGTTTTATAATCACAACCAGCACAATGAACTTTTTCTCCTAGCATTCAACATCGATTATATATAAAAGATGACGCTGCATGAACACAAATAGCTGCTCGTACAAACAGATATAAAGCAACAAGTATTCAATTGAGTGGGTAACTCGATGTCCTGCAGTTAATCCACTTTAATATCGAACAGAAGCCACACTGACCTTGAGTCTTGACAAAGTATAACTACAAAATTGCTACAAAACAAGGCTCACTTAAACAAACAAAACAAGAATCACAGGACAATAGAGATCCCAACAATACCACGAAATAAGAACTGGGTAATCAATCTTACATAGCTGCAACTGCTAGCCACTTCACCTTGAGCTTGGGTTGCACTCTCAAGTAACAATCTTGGGTTCAAGCATCGGTATTATCCAACCCACTTGCATCCCAGAAAAATCTCACAACGGATAAGAAAAGAGGATCCTGGATACCCAAAAAAAAGAAGAAACAGAGTTCAGCATGCATCATCTCCACAATTCAGGTATATACCACACCCGAATATCTTTTCATAAAAGAAAGGAAAAAGGCAGTAACAAAAAGAACAAAGTAGAAAAGCGTGTTACCACTAAGCACAGACCTTTCAGCAAATGAGAGGACCGATAAAGACTCCTGCACCGTATTCTTGCCTCTTGCGCTTCTTTTTTCCTATGGGTTTCTCTTCCCAGTCTCGATATGGCTCTCTGGTAAAATTTGGCGGCGATACTGGAGACTTCGCTATGTGGGCGTGGTTAGACGCCAAGATTATGTAATCCGGAGCGAGCGAAGGTGAAGTTACCAGTATAACCCCCAAATAGCAGAGACGAAGAGGACTGCGATCCACTCAGCCAAACCCGCGGACGCACCCGTTCTTTGGTACAGGAAGGTTTTAATGTCCGTTGATTTTTAAGATCATTTTGATTTTTTTTTAATGAATCATTCGTCTTCAAAATTAGCAATCTAGATTCTAGACTCAAAACGGAACCTTTCTGTTCCCACAAAAAAAAAAGAATATTAATGCAGAAATGGCCATGTGGATTTGGATTGTTTTGAATTTTGATATTTCTTGGAAAGTTTGTTGTCATCTTGCGCTCTGTGATGTGAAGTCTCTGGAGGAATCCGAATTTGCCGAAGCGTCCCCAAAAGTCGAATTATTTAGCCAGGTTAGGTTGGAGAATGATTCAATGAATTTTTTCTTAAATTTTCTTTTAATCTGAAAAACCAATTTAGTTAAAATTAAAAAAAAAATAATAATACCAAATTTCAAGTACTCCGGCAGTACAAGATCTAAATTTTTCTTTTAATTCCTAGTATTTACCGCATGTATGCTTCCCTAATAATATGATACATAAAGTAATAAGAAATATAATGCATAAAGTAATAAAAAAAAGTGAGAATTTGCATAAATGACTTTCATTAAAATATTAAACATTTTTTTAAGTTAAGATATTTTAATAAAATATTTCATTTTTATTTTTCTTCCTTATCTCTCTCTTTTTTTTTTATTTCTTCATATATCATTAGAAATTTATTTGACTCTAATTAAGCTAATTTGAATTAGTTTAATCACAAAAATATTAAGTTCTCTTAGTTTAATCACAAAAATATAAAGTTCTCTTGGTGTTAATTATCTCTATTTACCATATTTGAATCTAATAAAAAAAATAATTGTCAAACTATTTGAATTAACTAACATTAAATTTTTTTAATAAAATTTTATTTAAAAAATTTTATATTTTTATGATTTGACCTACTTTAACTAAATAGGACAGGACAGTTTTTTTTTTTAATGTTAACATTTTCTTTTTAATGCCAATAAACTTTATTGACAAAAAATGTACTAACATAAAATACACATGACTTAATACCGTAATTGTTGCTATTAAATGAATATCAAACCTATGCTCTACAGTTTTGTTTACTCTAATCATTTGGGTGCCCAAAAATCCATATATTCATCAATTTAATTCGTGCTTTTGTGAGATTTTATGATTAGATCCGATCCGATTCACTCAAACATCATCACCGATTAAAAACTTGAGTTTAAAGTTAGAATCATCCAACAGTGAGGAAAATGACAATACTAAAACATTTTTAGAACTTACCTAAAATCACAATAAACTTCTAAAACTGAAAAGAAAATTCTTATTTATACTTTATCCAAGTCAACTTTTCTTCGAGTAATTTTATACGTATTTTTTTTTCATATTCACTTATTGCATTAAAAATTTTATTCATTTAATATTTTTTAAGAAAATTGAATCTCCATTGATAGAAAAAATCTCGTACAATAATAATAATAACAAATCATAATTTATTTCTCAATATTAATTTTTTCAGTTTTCATTAGCTTATAAGAGGAAAGTTTTTATATATTTATATCAATTACATCCAATAATCTTTGTTTGTAAAAACATATATGGAGATATCTTAAATATATAGTACTTGTAAATTTTTTATAATTTTATTCAGGGGTCTTGCTTGGTTTAGATTGGATTCGTTTGGACATTTTAGCCAACCAATCCAATCTAATTAGACGGGCAGAAAATCTAATCATTTTACACAAATCAAATCTAATTCAGTTCAGTTATGATAAATATAGATTGGATAGGATGATTGGTTTTTGGACCCAAAAAAATGTTCAAAAAATGTAAAATTGACCATTATTTTTTTATTTTCAAATCTCAACCATTAAAATAGTAGTTTTCAACAATAAAAATGACATTTTTTTCAATATCATAATATAATCCATACCGTAAAAAATATTTTATATATTATAAATATAAAATGTATAATATATAAGATATTTAATATATTAACATATTATGTAATTAATTGGTTCGTTTGGAGTTGATGACTCTTATAGCCATCCAACAATCACTCCAATTAAAATCGATTATATTAAAATTCTATCTAATAAATTTGATTATTTAATCTGTTTTAGTCAATTTTGGTTGAATTGGATCAAATTGATTCCATTGAAATTGGACCTAACTGAATTTGAAGAATCCTAATTTTATTTATATGAAATAAATTAGTAAATTAAAACAAATCGATTAAATTATATCTTCTATACATAAAAATACGCATACAAATAGAATACTCTTGAAGAAAATAATAACAAACATGGGTGGTATAGGGTATCACATCACATGAATAGCGAGCACAAAGTATTTCGTAATAAGACGAAAACAAACAAACATTACCACATGCAAAGAAAAAGATGGAGGAAATTGCATTTAGTTAATTAAAAAAAATTCAAATAATTGTGGTAGGAATCAAGATTGTCTGAACTTAATGGAATGTTTGTTTATGTCCCAGTTTTAATAGGATATTTTTTTAAAATCACAGATTCTGTCTGACTAAAAACTTTAAAACTTTTTCATTTCATTCTTCAAACAAGATAACCTTTTTTTTTTTAGGGTGAAGCTGCAAAATGTCGACCTCCTTGGAGGTCGAAAATTTATTACTTAAGATTCGTGCAACTTTAAGCTAACTATGTTGTTTCAATATTAAATAAAACCCTTCCATTTTTTAATTATTTATCAACCAGAACAGACACCGTGCAATTATACAAAATTCTTCTTTTATGCAATTCAACATTTTTCTGCACCATTATCATAATTACATAGTTGTCTTGTTTTTATTTTTTTAATTTTAATTATTTTTATTTAATTATAATACAAAATTTTAATTTAATAGAAAGATAAAAAGAAATATAATGTAGATTTGACTGGAGCACAATGCAATTTTTTATTGGTCTCAATTCTATCTTTTAATTTTTTTTGATTCATTTTATAACTTAGGCCCATTTAATATTTTTATTTTAACTATAATACAGATTTTAATTAGTATAAAGGTCCAGTAAAATAAGATAACGATGTACGTAACTTGGATTAGTCATAAATCCATAATGTGGAAGTGGAAGCAAAATAGGTATTGGGAGGCGTAAAAATCATGGCACTATATGGAGAATTTCTTGTAACCTAATATGCATGTGTGAAGAATTATCTATATACCATTAAACATAATATTATAAAACATATAATGGTATTATTTTAAGCAAATCATATTATCATTGTCTAAAATGATTTTAAATCATGAAAGTTAAAAATTTTAAAGCAAATTTGATAATATCATACAATATTAAAAATAACAACCAAATATTCAAAAATAAATTATTTTTTTTATTTTTATAATTTATTAATTTAACTATATATGATTATATATTATTTATTAAGTATGAGATTTGTGTGGTAAATTATTTTAGAATATATTTTAATTTAAAGATATTTTGATTGTAAAATTAGTATATAAATTATTTATTTTAATTACTTGGATATTTATTTGTAAATATATGTGTGTATATAATTTTTTTAATTTATTCTCTTGATTTGATAATTGAGTTGATAGTTGAGCTGATAATTCAACATTTTGCCCGAATTAATGAAGAGGGGATTCCTAATCTTATGCTTTCCTTTTCTTGAAGCTACTTAGAACCATACTTCACAGAATTTACCTGTGATCTCCTTTACATGGCCAGGCCATGAGTTGTCTTATTCAACTACGCTCATTCATTCATTCTTTCTCTGCTTTGAAACGTCTACTCATGTACAGATGTACTCTCATTGTCTCATGCCTTTGTCCTGGTTTCTAGAAAGTAGAAAGTGATGTTCCTCATATTATAATTATAATATAATCCCAAATTATTAACCATTTTAATGTGTAATTTATTTGTGACCAAACGTAAGGAATGAAATAAGTATAATACAATGTTTGATTAATAACGAGTAATTTTTTTTAAATTTAATTAATTTATGTTTGATATCTATTTTATTTTAAAATGCTATCCGATACTCATGATAGTAAGTATATGTGATAGAAATAATTAACTTCCAAGAATGAGGTGAATTAGGTTACTTAAAAAATTTGTAAACACTTGCTGAAAGTTAAAGAAAAATTTTGAAACAAATGCCAAGCTATTTTATATCAAAAAAAATAGAACACAAGTAAAGATGAATAAAGTAGAAGTGCAAGTAATTAAAAATAAGATTCAAGTAAGAAAAGAGAAAGAAACACTACAAAAATATGCAGATTCAAGGACGGAATTTATTCGTCTCAGAAATTTATCTCTAAGCTGGTTAAATTTCATCCCTATTTTGAATCTCAGATAACAGGACTTAGATGAATTATTTCTGTCTCTAACTTAACACTGTCCCTAAAGTTTTTTTAAAATAGAAAATATTAGAGATGGAATTATTCCATGTCCAATATACGTCTCAAAAAATTTTTAAGTGAAACGATGTTGTATTAAGGTGTTTGGGATGGAAATTTCTGCCTCAAATATCTATCTCTAATATTTGACCTAAATCTCCAAATTCCCTTCCTCGCAATTCAACTGTCTTTCTCGACTCATCTCTCTGATGCTCTCTCTGTCTCTGAAGCTCTCTCTGGCTCTCTCTCTCTTTCTCTGGCAGTCTTTCTCTGTCAAGGTGATTCCGGTATTGTCTTTGCCTCTCTTTGTCTTCACTCTCCCACTAATGTTCATTTGCCACAAACATTCTGCAAATTTTTAAATTTTTTGTACTTTTCGATTGTGTTTGAGCCTTGTTGTTCAGCATACCCCGTTGGTTCTCTGATTTGCACGTCTCCCTGATTTGCACGTCTCCTTTGCTAAAGAAGGTAAGGTTTCTGCTTCTTGGGTTCTTCATTCGATCTGCTTGCTTTTTTTTTTTATTGTATCTAGTGCGTGTATATATATAAATATATATAGAAGATTGCTACCATTTGTTGTTGTTGCCATTGTTGTTTGTTAAATTTACACTTTCCTTTTTGTTTTCTTTTTTTTTTTTTGGGTTGAGAGAATTTTATGTTGGCAGAAAGCTTTTCTGCCATATAGCCATGAATTAACTATGGATCCGAGGCAAATTCTTTGGATAATGTTTGCTAACTGAGGGCATTTAAGCAAATAGTTGCCAAATTAGGTAATGGATTAGGAGAGTTAGGAATAAGCTTGAAGGTGCCTGGAGCTCATTTGATAATTGGAAGGTTCATCTAACTTGAGTTTAAACTCATTTGTCTTGTTTTTCTTTCAATTGTATTGTGGAACTATTAATCTTTGATGTTTTTATATATTTCCTGTTATGAGTAATTAGAATTCTAAGGCTAGAGTATGATGCGTATGTAGCTTTTCTTTTTCTATGTGAACAAATTTTTGCTTAATTAATGTTCAATTTTGTGATTCATGCTCTTTATGGTTTGTTCAATCATATATAAATTTGATCTTTGATTTATGTTTGAGATTATAAGAACCTTATATAAATGTGTTCTAAGTTGAACACCATATAACTAGGAATAGAATTGAATTGTTGTATTGTTGCTTTTAAATATCCTCCTGGTGTCCCCATGTCTTTCTTTATTTTAAGTTAAGGAATTAATTAAAAAAATAAATTAAAAGAGAATTAATTTACCAAGAAAATGAGATCTAATTAGCAAATAGGAAAACCATCAATTAGGAAATTGTAATAAATGATTGAGTAAAATTTTGTTCACAAAGCATATCAACTTACTGTTTGGCAGCTCAGAAGGAATAGGTAATGTAAGAAGAGAGAGTGTGTGAGAAAAAGACAGAGAAATAATAAGAAATTGTCCAACTTGTTCTCATAAAAAATACTAAGTTATGTTTTCTCTTTTTATTAAGTAGGATACTTTAGTAAAATATGTTATTTCCATTTCCTTTCTCTTTTCCTAGCTATTTTTCTCCACTTGCTGTCTCATATATATGTATATATTATCTTTTTTTATTTTATCATCTTTTTTATTTTATTAAATATATATATATATTATATATCATCTATTTTTTTTATTAAAGACAAGTTGATTTCCATTATATATATAAAAGCATAATTTAACGTAAAGTTAATACGGTTAATAAATACTTATTTGACCTCGCAGTGACGATGATCAATTCATGGATAGTGGAAACACTATTTAAAAAACAAAACTTTATCATTTATGCCGAGGAGTTTAAAATATATTAGTCTTTTATTTTATTAAATGGAAATACATCCTTGAAAAAAAAATATATATCTCTTACATCATATTCCAAGATTAAGTGAATGCTTAATAATCACAATAATTTTATGTAATGTTAAATTATTTATTTTTTTTGAGGATGTTTAAGGAGACTTAATGATGAAATTACAAAAGAAGAAAAAAAGAATTATGAGAACTGAAACAATATGTACAAATCAGGATATATTCAGAAGATGAAATAAGGATAACATTGAGCCATGCCATAAACTTTCTTAACTCATTACCTATAGCTGCGTGACATGCTATGTATTTTACTTGTAGTCTCATATATATGAATCCAGATCATTGTGTGCGATAGTTAAAATTAACATTACCAAGAGACCAAATTGAGACCAATATAATTTTGTTGAAAACTAAATTATGATGCTTAATCTTTTAATCAAGATCTTTGAGGAACAAATCATTAATTTTCTAAATTGTTGGTTTTTGTTGCTTGGACAGACGCATTAGTCCTATGACTGATGACGATGCGACCCAACCCCCAAATCACCCATTAGACTAGTTTATATTTATTATGTTTGGACATTTGAGCATGTACATTGACGTTGATACACATAATCATTATGTTTGTCTTCATCATGATTGAGTACTCTTTGTTACAATAGAATGTTGTTTGCGGGGAATGTTTGTTGTCTTTGCTTTATTCTGATATCTTTGGCTGGGAATTGACACAGGTTTTCTTGGACATGCTCCATTTAAAATTTAATTAAAAAAATTAAACTAGGGGCAGAAATTATGGATAAAATTAATTTGTCTTTGATTAGGGACAGAATTAATCCGTCTCTAATTAAGGATAGAATTAATCCATCTCTTGTCAGCGACGGAGTTAATCAGTCCCAAATCAAAGACGGGACATTTTGTTTCTAAATTCATCTCAAATCTGACACGATCAGATGATCCGTCTCAGATAATTAGCGACGGAATTCCTCATTTGAGATGGATTTATTCCGTCTCAAAAGTATGAGACGAATCACTATTCACCCCAGAAATCTGGGACTACCAAGTCTGAGACGGAAAGAAATCCATCTCTAATTTCGTCCCTAAATGATCAAAGATGGAATTTCCTTGAATCAAAGACGGATAATTTCGCTTTTGATTTCTGTTTTTTTTTGTAATGAGAGTTAGAAGATCAAACACCAATATATATACTAGTTCAACTTGTAACCAAGCCTACATCCAGTTTTCAAGACAACTTCTTGAGTATTTTACTATAATCCACAAGTTTATCAAATTGGACAATTGTGAGCTACTACTAACTTTTTCTTCTCAAAGGCGTCTCTTGGATAAAGTGAGTATATAAATGAAAGCTCTCAAATTAGTAAATGATTGACAAGAAAGGATTTTTCAATGTATCAGCAACCAAAGAAATGTTTTCTTGATGATTTGACTCTTACTGTACCTTACATATATAACCTAAGGTGTAAAAGATCTGTTAGAAGAAGATTACATCATATTTTTTTTAAGAAAATAGTCATTATAACAAATGTCAGCATACTGATAGTCAACTTGTAGGTCTATGATAATCGACTAGTACCTTTTAATGAGGTGTCAGTCTAAAGGTAGCTACCTAGCGGTCGACTAGTAACTCTTTGTTACCTCTTTTAAAAAGTTCTAGACTCTAGCGATCGACTGGTAGGTTGCTAGAATAAAATTTGATTTTAAAACATAGAGTATCCGGTTGATTGCTTGCAAACAACCAGTCGCCTAGTAGCCTACTGAAAGTCTTAAGATTTTCAACACGAAAGCAAACAATTGACCATTTGTTTGGTAGCCTACTAGAGGTCAAAAATAAAGTTTTTGAAGTTTTTGAAACTCTAAAACCTTAAGTAAAGCTATTCCAACATTTCAATGACCTTTTTCCAACGTATTTAAAAGTTCAAAAACATTTTTTAAGAGTTTAAAACATTTTTCATGTCATTCAAATGCTTTTACATAAATTTATAAGTCCTAAGGCACTAGAAAATAAAAGATTATTCAACTAGCTATTTGCCTTTGACTTCTCCAAATTCCTGAAAAGATTTGTCAATTGTAATCCAAGGAATTAACTTTAATTTGTTTGTTATCATCAAAATAAGGTTTTCACATGCAATGGAGTTAACAATATGGAGTAAATTATTGACTTAGTATATAAAAAATTACATTTTAAAAATTGATCTTTAAAAAAAGTAATTATATGTCCTAATTTAGTCTCTTTTTTATCATCAAATCTTTAGATTTATTGATGCAAAATTTTAAATGTGGTTCCGATTATGTATCCCACCAAAGTTGAACCAAATAAAAAAAAATTAAAGGGCCAATTTTGATCCTTTTATGTCACATATCATAATATCTTAAGTTTAACAATTGAGTAAGTCTTTGGGGACCGGTGACCTAGGGCCTAGCTCAGGCTAAGTCGCCTCTTAGGGTCATCGAACAAGTGGACTAACTAAGACTAGATTGGTCAGATTTTAGTCGACCCATTAGCTAACCCAACAACCTGAAACAACTCCCTATTTTTTTCTTAAATAAAAGATACACAAAAATAATTTAAATCATTAAATATCTCAGTCACACCCCTAAAGCCAGAAACCACACATCCCTTCTTCGATCTTGACGGCACAAATCAATAAAGATCTCGATAACCATTTTTGTAACCTTGATCTAGTCACCAACGATGGCACTCGATGATTAGTGAGTAAAAGATCTCCTTCATTGTAGACAACAAGCACACAATGACACAAATCAATAAATGACGCTCAATCCATTTTTGGAGCCATGTAAAAAGGTTCCTCGTAAATATTCGTTTTCAAACACAGAACAATGTAAAAGAATTTAATAAAAAGAAAATAAAGATACAAGAAGAATATGAAGAAAACAATCCTTATCCAGATGACAGCTTATACAGTGATGATGTTGTTAAACTGAATAGCTCTTTTGCTCGGCCTTCGAAGTTAAGGGAAAAGCAAAAGAAAAGGAGGATAAGCCTATAAGCTCTTATTTTATGCCTAGAACAACTCATGGAGCATATCCCACCACTAAAGGTGCATATTGCAAAGTGAAGAGATAAGAAAAATGTGTGACCTTGCTATTGCAAAATGAATATTTGATGTTAATTTGTCATTTAATGTCACTAACTTGGTGTATACCAACTAATGATTTATGCTATTGCTAGTGTGAGTGCTGCAAATAAAGGCCCTAGAGTTTGGAACCCTTGTGGTTATTTATTGAGAAAAAATATGGAAGCAGTAAATTATTATGTTAATAGTTACTGCAAGACTTTGAAGAAAACAAAGTGTACGGTTATGGTAGATGAGTGTACTAATCAGTGTAGGAGAATCCTCATAAACTTTTTAGTTTATTATCTTAAAGAGACTGTGTTCTTAAAATCTGTTGATATATTTGATGCTTCTAAGACTAGTAACATGTTGTTTAATCTTTTTAAGGAAGTTGTGTTGTATGTTGGGCTTGAAAATGTAGTCCAAATTGTGATTAATAATGAATGTTATTATTGGTAGAATGTTGGAACAAAAATTTTCAACTCTTTATTGGTCTCTATGTGCTACTCATTGTATTAATTTAATGTTACAAGATATTGGTAAATTAAATACGATGACAAAAGTTGTAGATCATATTGCAAAAATAACTAAATTCATTTATAACCATTATTTTACTTTGCATTTGATGAGGTAGCATACCAATGGAAGAGAAATCCTCCATCCAGCTCGAGCTCACTTTGCAACTTATTTTATTGATTTGCAAAGCATATTAAGTCAAAAGGTTGCTTTACAAGCTATGGTGACAAGTAGAGAATGGACAAAATCAACATATATTAGAGAAAGCAAAGTAAAGAAATGTGTGGATCTTGTCATTAATTCACGTTTCTTGAAAGATTGTGTGTATATTATGATAGTTATTAAACCCTTGATTCGTGTGTTGTGTATTGTTGATAGTGAAAATAAGCCTACAATATGTTATTTGTTTAGAGTTGAAATAATCACAAGATTTCAAATAAGTAAAAGAGTTGTTAAGTTTTTCTTAAGAATTTTTTATAGGCATTGAGATAATTTACTACACAAGAATCTTCAAGCTACTGGTTATTGATTTAATCCAAGTTACTAATATGATACTAAATCTATGGAAAGACATAAGAGCACGATCTCGATGGTTATAGATGTCACTGAGAAATATACTTATAATAATAGAGAGTTGGAAGCCAATTTATCAAGTGAAATAAAAATCTTAAGGAATACAAAAAAAAATTGAAAGAAGACTTGCAGTAAATAGTCGTCACACAAGGATGCCAAGTAATATTAATCTTTATTAACAATTCTTTTCATTTATTTATGTATTATTTCATTAATTTGTTATGTGTAATATTTTAGTTGAGTGGTGACAATGTTATAGGTCAAGTGTTCCAAAAAGTTTGCAATTCAATTTTTAAGCCAAACATGCAGTTCTTCTAGTAGAAATTAGAGTGTGTTTGAATATATTCATTCAAGAAAGAGAAATATATTAGAGCATCAAAAGCTTAATGATCTTGTTTATGTCCAATACAACTTGAGGCTACAAAAAAAATATATTTTTCTTCATAATATTGTTATTCATTTTTAAATGTATAAAGAATCATTTATCATTTTATATGTTTAATTAAATAAAAATACACATGAAAGAATTGAATAAGAATTATGATCCAATTATCTTTAAATTATTTGAAGAAAATGATGATTGAATATTTGAAAAAAGAACCACCAACCTTAACTATTGATGAATTAAATGTTCTTAATCGTGAATTTGCAACTTGTATCACTATTGAAGAAAATGATGATTGAATATTTGAAAAAAGAAAATGTGGTTTGTATTTGATAATTGTGATATACATTTTATGATGTCATTTTGGGATTTTAACTTATGTAAATTATTTTTTTGTAGAACGGAATTTGGAAGTGATTAATGATGATGATGATGGTGGTGGTGGTGGTGGTGAAGACACTGAAGGAAATCATGAAAATGATGGCAATGAAGCTACTAACAAGGACTATAATAGACAACTAATTGACTCATGGACTATGCCTTGTACATAAGAAACATAAAATTCAGAAGCTTGGTGTTTATAAGTTGATTAATTTTATAATGTTTGTTTAAAATGTTATGGATGTTGGAAAAATTTCATCTCATTGGGTCCTTATCTTTGACCGAGTTTGTAGCCATTAGTTACTCCACTTTCTTATTGTTACATAATGTGGATCCATAGTTTTTAGTTGTTAGACGTGTCAAGATTTGTTAGAGTTAATACGGTGGTCTATAGCTGTGGATAAGATGTTGCTTTATTTTCTCATTTAGTTGTGCCCAATTTGTTGAGTTGTAATGCCTATATATAGGCTAATTGATTAACGAATATAGCTAATTAAGAGTCTGGTATTTCCTTTTACTTTATTAGTCCTTTTCTCTTCACATTTGATAGTGGTATCAGAGCCTGTAGGAGAGTGATAGAAGTACAGTTGAGAGAAACAACAAAAAAACAAGGTCTTTGAGAGAGTATTTATCAGAGCAACAGTTCTGAGAGAAATATGGCCACAAAAAACTTCGTTTAACTTGCTATTCCTTATTTTGATGGTCACTATGATCATTGGAGCATGTTGATGGAGAACTTTCTAAGATCCAAGGAGCATTGGCAAGTTATCTCCAATGGAATTGCAGAACTAGAGGCTGGCAATGCACTATCAGATGCATAAAGAATGGAACTAGAAGGGCAATGTTTGAAGGACCTCAAAGCAAATAATTATCTTTTCTAAGCAATTGATTGCTCAATCTTGGAAACCATTCTTTGCAAGGACACGTCCAAGCATATTTAGGATTCCATGAAGAAGAAGTACCAGGGTTCTGTAAGGGTAAAGATGCAGTAGCTTCAAACACTTCTTACGAAGTTCGAAACACTTCGAATGATGTCGGGAGAATCAGTTACAGATTATTTCTCTTGAACAATGGCGATCATGAACAAGAGCGGATACATGGCAATAAGATAGAGGACGTGACCATAGTAGAGAAGGATCTTTGAAACATGACACCAAAATTTAATTTTGTTGTTTGCTCTATAGAAAAATCTCATGATATTGATGAATTACAAAATTCTTTGTTTGTTCATGAGCATAAATTAACAAGCCTTGAAGGCCTCAACAAAGAATCACTCAACGTCAAGAGGAGACAAAGGGCATAATAAAGGTCACGATAGAGGCAAAGGACGAGGAAGTAATGATCGTGGCAACCAACAATAACAATACCAACACTAAGATAATTAATTTCAAGGAAGAGGAGATAAGGGACAAGGAAGTCACCATTCAACAAGTCAGAAATCAAAGTCAGCAAACAAGTCTATTATTGAATGCTATCGATGTCACAAGTATGGTCATTATAAGTTAGAATGTTGAACTAATTTGAATAGACAAAATGGAGAAAAATCTAACTTTGCAGAAAAGGAAGAAGAGGTGTTTCTTTTGATGGCATGTCATGTGAATGAAGAATTTGAACCAAACATGTGGTATTTAGATGCTGGCTGCAACAACCACATGTGTGGAGATAAGAAGGCATTCCCTGACTTGGATGAATCTTTTTACAATACTGTTAAGTTCAGTAACAATTCTATAGTTTCTGTTTTGGGGAAAGGAAATGTTATTATCCAAGCCAAGGGAAATTCCACCTATACTATCATTAATGTTCTTTTTATCCCAAACTTAAAGACCAACTTGTTAAGCATGGGTCAGTTGCAAGAGAAAGAGTACAAGATTTCTATCAAAGATGGAGTATGTCAAATTTAAGATGCAAGTTTAGGCTTAATTGCTCAAGTTAACATGATGAAGAATCATATTGTCCCTCTTTATCTTCACAACACCACTCATTCATGTTTCTTACCAAAATTGGAAGATGCAGCATGGCTATGGCATATACGTTGTGGTCATCTAAATTTTGGTGGATTAAAGACTCTACAATAGAAAAATATAGTGATTGGTCTTCCTCAAATTCCTGCTCCATCTAAAGTTTGTGAAGAATATGCTGTTAACAAACAATACCGTAATCAATTTTTGCAAGGAAAATCGTAGAGGGTAAAGACACAATTGGTGGTTCAATCTAATCTTTGTGGGCCAATAAATCCATCTTTAATGGAGGTAAAAGATACCTGATCACCTTCATTGATGATTTTAGTCAGAAAACTTGGGTATATTTTTTGCAGGAGAAATCTGAAGCTTTTGTAGCTTTCAAAAACTATAAAGTGCTGGTTGAGAAAGAAATAGGTAGCCCAATCAAAGTTCTCCGTACAAATCGTGATGGAGAGTACATCTCATAAGAATTTTCAAAATTATGTGAGAACCATGGAATCAGGAGACAGCTATCGATAACTTACACTCCTTAATAAAATAGAGTTTGTGAGCAAAAAAATTGTACTAATTTGAACATGGTGCAAAGTTCTTTGACAAGAAGTGGCATTCCAAAAACCTTCTGGCCTGAAGCAATCAACTGGAGCATTCATATTTTGAACATATGTCCCATACTTGTTGTTCAAAATATGACACTGGAGGAAGCATGGAGTGGACGGAAACCGGTGGTAGATCATTTCAAAATTTTTGGGAGTATTCCCATATTCCATACTAGAAGAGAACAAAGCTAGATGATAAGGGAGAAAAATGTATTTTTCTTTGTGTTAGTGATCAATCAAAAGCTTATAAGCTCTACAATCCTATCACGAAGAAAATTATTATCAGTCACAATATTATCTTTGATGAAGGAAGAACCTGGCCCTCGAACGAGAATGAAATTCAGTAACAAATTCTAGCAGATCTTGATGGTAATGAAGATAAGATGCAGCAATCTATGGAAACTGAACAACAACCAGCACCAATCCCTCTAGATGCTCTTCAAAACTCGATTGTAAATAAAGAAATTACAGAACAAATATCTCAACAACAAAGGAAAAGGCTTCCTTGGATGATGGATTTTGAGGTAATAGATTCTAATGACTCTGAAGAGGACTCTCTCGCTCATTTTTATTTATTTTCATTTTGTGATCTTGTAGCTTTCAAGGATGATGTTGAAGAAACAAAATGGTGAAAGGCCATGGATGCGGAAATCGTAGCTATTGAAAAAAAAAACAACAACAACAACACATGGGAATTGACAGAGCTTCCGAAAGGGTAAAAAACCATTGGTGTGAAATGGGTTACAAGACAAAGTTGAAGGAGAATGGAGAGGTTGACAAGTACAAGGCACATTTAGTAGCAAAGACTTTGGCGTGGATTATAGAGAAGTTTATGCTCCTGTCACTAGAAATGATCCAATTAGACTGGTGATTGCATTGGTAGCACAACAATTATGGCTTATCTTCCAATTAGACGTGAAATCGACATTCTTGCATGGTGACTTACAAGAACATGTATTTATAAATCAACCTCCTGGCTATGTTAAAATTAGAGATGAGCATAAGGTGTACAAATTAAAAAAGGAACTATATGAACTAAAACAAGCTCCGAAAGTTTGATATAGTCGAATAGATGCTTATTTTTCTAAGGAAGGAGAAATGTCCATATGAGCATACACTTTTCATCAAGATAGGTGATGGGAGTAAAATGTTCATTGTTTGTTTATATGTAGATGATCTTATTTATACTGGAAATGATAATGCCATGTTTAACAAATTTAAGAGGTATATGATGGTTGAATTTGTTATTATTGATCTTGCGATGATGCACTATTTTCTTGGTATTAAAGTTACACAAACTATTGATAGAATTTTTATTTCCCAAAAAAAAAAGTGCAAGAAATTCTAGACAAATTTTAGATGAAGAACTGCAACTCTTTGAGCACACCAACTGAATTTGGTCTGAAGTTAACCAAAGATCATGGTGGGAAGAAGGTGGATAGCATACTCTACAAATAAATTGTTGGAAGTTTGATGTATATGACAGCTACAAGACCAAATATTATGTATTCTATGAGTCTTATTAGCAAGTACATGGAGAATCCCACATAAATGCATCTTCTAACTACCAAAGGATTTTGCAGTATTTATAAGGAACAGTGGAATTTGGATTGCTCTACAAAAAGGGAGAAAAATCAGACTTAATGAGGTTTACTGATAGTGATTTTGCAGGAGATCAAGATGACATAAAGAGTACTTCAGGATATGTTTTTATGCTAGGTTCAGGGGCTGTCTCATGGTCATCAAAGAAGCAACCAATTGTCACTTTGTTAGCCACTAAAGCTGAGTTCATAGCTGCAACTTCATGTGTTTGTCAAGCTATTTAGCTAAGGTGGATTCTTGAAGAACTTCAATTTAAACAAAAAAAAGGGCTACCTTAATTTATTGTGATAATAGTTCAACAATTAAACTCTCTAAAAATCAAGTTCTCCAATAAAGAAGCAAGCACATTGATGTAAAGTATTATTTTTTAAGGGATCTCACAAAGGATGGTATCATTGATCTTTCTTATTGCAAGAGCGAAGACCAAACTGCTGATATAATGACCAAGCCTTTCAAAACTGCATCATTTGTGAAGCTTTGAAATATGCTTGGTGTCTGCACTTTGAATAGTCTGCGTTGAATAATTTCACAACTAATATCTTTGTATAAACTGAATGTTTTAAAACTTTCAGTTTAAAGGAAGGATTATTGGAAAAATGTCATCTCATTGGGTCCTTATCTGTCACGTCCCAAAATTTAAGCACGTGACCGGTACGGAAAGTGAATTTCACCTCACCTCCGTAAGCCTATATTTCTCTTAAGCACAATACTAAATCTTATTTTGGTTATTCTTTTAAATGTAATTAATTTAAATTACATAATTTAAGAAATAATAATAATAATAAAATTATTTCTCTTCTTACAAAATGATAAGAAATTATGGCTAAACCGAGTTTCTCATACATGTTACAATTATACACATTACATCGTTGAACAAACCTACCCGATTACAGAGCTTTTCTAGATTTATACATTAGAATAAGACCTAAAAATTATACCTTTACCCTAAACAAATGAAAAAGTAATCTTGGCGTAAATGTCATTGGATTAGCAAATTCTCCATACCTGAAACTGAAGACAGCTTCTATTTAAGAGAATCCTACCACATTCACACACAATATAGATATATATATATATATATATATATATATATATATACATGCAGATATACATAATTGATCTAATGGTATAATCATCTAAGTTTTGGTGTACAAGATATTTATCAAGATACACACATTGAAATCACCTCGCAGTTACTAACAACACATTTAAGATCAAACCAAATCATATTTTAAACAATTCAAACAATTCATATAATTCTAAATCAAGTTCCCAGATATTTTTCGAGTCCCGTCTACATAAAGTGGTCGTTGCCCTACGGCTCTCACCGCATCCTCTCTTATTTCACCCCTGTCCTCAAAGGGACAAATCTGTAGTCCAATCTTATTTCACCCTGTCCTTAAAAGGACGAATATCATAATCAACATCACGTGGCCATAGTGATTTCACTCTACTCTTATTTCATCCCATAGGATCCCATAAACTCCATTTTCATTTCTTTCGAGATCAAACACAATCACATTATACAATCATAGGCAATCATATGTATCCCATTTCAGGAAAAGTTCACAACAGTCACACATTTGCATATTTTAATGTATAACATGAATGCATTAATTTCATGTCATATACATATATATATATATATACATATATATATATATATATATATATATATATATATATATATATGTGTGTGTGTGTGTGTGTGTATATTTATAGTACACCTTTAATATATACATTAAATAAGCAAACAAGCTAAGTTAGGATCTCTCACCTTGATATTTGCCAAATTTTACCTTAAACTTTCCTCGAAGATGTGTAAGATAATGGAAGGTAATTTTCTCTACATCCAAACTAATCACAACATTTTAAAATATGTGGATGATGCATTAAAGAATCCATCCCTACAAGATAATCATGCCAAAAACATAATAAGGTCACAAAATAGGAAAATTCTTTGCTATAATTTGACCTTTGATCACTCCTATGAATATAACTCTCAAATAACAAAGAATTTTCAAATGAAACTTATATTATTAGAAACTAGACTCGAAGAGCTTTCTAATGGTATCTTATTTACTAAAAATAGAGTTCGGATGAAAGAGTTATGAACATTTTAAAACTGATTCTATAGTAACGGTCAACGGTCAACGCAACTACAGTATCGTTGACTAAGTCAATGCTAAGTAACGTTGACCGAGTCAATGCTACAGTAACCAAGAAAATCTGGAAAAAAAAATTTTTTTTTTATGAACAGTATTTTCTAGAAAATTTCCAGAATGAACAGTGACATTATTCGTGTTCTTCATCCAAAAATCCTAAAATCACATCTAAAACAACATTTCTTTTGATTTCTTCCATGGGTTTTCATGCTTAATGTATAAGGAGTGTTTTGACACTAAAATTCCCAATTTTTACCAACAATCTAAGCTCTAATCTCAAATTTTCATCAAAAACCCTAACTTTTTTAAATTTCTAAATTCTATGAATTTCTCCTAATTTTCTCCAAATTTCTTATTTCAATAACATCATAAACCACCCAAGAATGTTTTAGATTAACACCCATACTTAAATTCATCCATAGAAACATTCTACAAAAATTTCTCAAATTGATAACCAAGGATTTGGTTTTGTAAGAAGAAGAAGAAGAAGAAGAAGAAGAAAAACATCAACTTACCAATCCTCCTAACTTCCATGGCTTCCTTCTCCAAGCGAAAATGGCCTGAATGGTTGATGAAGAAGTTCCCTTGTGATGCATAGCCGAAAGAGAGTCAGGAAGCTACGAAAGAATGAAAGATGGAAAAGAATAAGAGAGAAAAATAAGTATTTAAGTGTGTACGTGTGGGCCCCACTAATTTTTTTGAAAAAATTACTCATAGTCACTCTAACTTTAAAATTTGTTCACTTAGATCCTTGAGAATTTGTAAAAATTTTCTAACTTAAAAATTAAAAATTATATTCTCAAATTTTTTTCACTAATTCAAAAGCACATTTTTCACGTAATTAAATTTTTCAATAAACTTCAAAATAGATTTTAAATATTTATAAAAATTATTGGAGTATTATATTATCTTTGACCGAGTCTATAGCCATTAGTTACTTCACTTTCTTATTGTTGCATAATGTGGGTCGATAGTTTTTAGTTGTTAAATGTGTTAAGATTTGTTAGAGTCAATACAATGGTCTATAGTTGTAGATAAGACATTGCTTTATTTTCTCATTTAGTTGTGCCTAGTTTGTTGAGTTGTAATACCTATATATAGGCTAATTGATTAATGAATATAGCTAGCTGAGAGTCCAATATTTCCTTTTACTTTATTAGTCATTTTCTCTTCACATTTGACAATGGATATTTTTGACTTTACGGTTTTAATGTAATAATATATGTAAAGTTTGCATTTTAATTGTTTATGATTAATGATCATAATTTTAAGACTTAAAAGTGTAAAATTTATATATAAATTATTTATTTTATTTGTTTTTATATTTGTTTGTAAACATATACAAGTATGTATATTATTTTTAATTTATTTACTTTGGTCAATATTTGACCTAATAACCAGACAATTGAATCAATAACTCAGTGATTTGGAAGCTAGTCTAAGTTAATAACTGGGCTAGCTCCATAAACATTGAAAATTACACCCAATCTTAATCAAACTGACTTGATTGAACAAAAATAACATTGGTCATATGGCCTTTTTAAAACACAAGCTTAGAACACTATACATTCTTACTAATTCTATGGTGCATGATGGTGTTGGAAGTGCCCCAAAAGCTAAATTATATACACGTCTCTGATTCTACAAATATCCAAACAAAATTGATTATTTTTGGATGGATCCCTTCTAGGTCCACAAATAACTCCATTATTAAGGTTGTTCAATCCCTAATATTCTTCAAAATTGACAAAAAAAAAATTAGACGTCATAGTTACACATACACAACAAAGAGGCTAGTTGTGGGAACAAAAATATATTAATTAAAAGAAAAAAGGAGGGGATTGAGAAGTTTCACGTAAAGACATCATGGTGGTGTTAGAATCCCTAATATTCTTAGTAATTAGTTTTTTTTTAAAAAAATGACTTTAAAGCTTGTTTTGCTTTGCTTTTCTTTATTCTCACTTGTTCTTCTCCTCTCACCATTGGTTAGTTTGTATTTGTTGGAGTTCATAGATTTTCTTTGGCCAATTTTCTTAATCAATAACAAGAACATATTGTTTGGATGACAATTTGCTTAATTGTAACATATTATTGTTGAGATGGATTTTAATTTTTTTCTCCATTAGAATATACTCTTCTTTGTTTTTCCACTAGGATGGTTGTCAATTTTGATTAGCAATAGGGCTTGGATGGATCGCGGTATTCCATTAAATTTGTAAAAGACATGTATTTGGCTTTAGTTGTATTATAAGCGAGCATAGGCTTAAATTTAAGAAATTAGAATTTTTTTTGCTTTTTTCCAATACCACAAATGAACATTTTTTTTGAAAGAATCAATTATGTAAAGGATAATTTTCATATTTCTCTCTCTCTCTCTCTCTCTCTCTCTCTCTCTCTCTCTCTCTCTCTCTCTCTCTCTCTCTCTCTCTCTCTCTCTCTCTTAATGTGCATAATGTACTAGAAGGCCCACAATCATAAATAAGTATTATTATTATTTTGTATAGAATGACAGAGACCAAGTTGGTTTGTTGAAAACACGTTTGACTTAAATAATATGTATAAAGCTTGGCTATAAATAAGATACACTAGCTAGTTATCCACATCTATATAATAGACTAAAACAATTCCACTTTAATACATTAATTACATAGATGTCATTTAATAATATATAATAAAATTAATAAATAAAAATTAAAATTAAATGAATAAATTATGTAAATGAATAAATCCATTCCTATTAATGACACCATATTAAATTCATTCCAAGCAATTCTTTTGAGATGTACTATAGGGTTCTCCTTTAAATTCTATGAAAATTACAATATATTAAATGCAAATTGGTGTGATTGAATTTATAATGGATTTAAATGAGTTTGAAAAATTCACATTCAAATGAATTCAAATCATCTCTTTTTAAAATTGCGAATTGTCATAAATTTAATTAATAATTAAATAATTGCAATATATTAAATGCAAATTGGTGTGATTGATTCTATAATTGTATTCAAATAAATTCAAATCATCACTTTTAAAACTGTGAATCATTGTAAATTTTATTACTAATTTAATAATTACAAAATATTAAATACAAATTGGTGTGATTGATTCTATAATTGCATTCAAATGAATTCAAATCATCCATTTTAAAATTATAAATCATCGTAAATTTTATTAATAATTTAATAATTACAAAATATTAAATGCAAATTAGTGTGATTGATTCTATAATTACATTAAGATGAATTTGAAAAATTTACATTCAAATGAATTCAAAACCATCTCTTTTAAAATTGTGAATCATTGTAAATTTTATTAATAATTTAATATAATTTAATAATTGTAAAATATTAAATGCAAATTGGTGTGATTGATTATATAGATTGCATTTAAATGAATTTGAAAAAATTGAATGCAAACGAATTCAAAACATTCCTTTTAAAATTGTGAATTGTCTTAAATTTTATCGTAAATTTTATTAATAATTTAATAATTAATAATTACATCATTAGCATTTAATATATCAATTTATTATTTCAAAATTCACGTTGTATAAACAAAGGGTCATTTCAACTATCTTATATTCCTCTCGTATTTGTATTGAATATTTTTCGTACAGAATTAGTCTTCATTTTGTTAGTACTTCGCATATGGTTAAATTTAGCGACATTGCTGATGTTAATGAATCAAGGGATGATGGGAGGATTAAGATTCGGGTGGTGAGGTTGCAGACAGTGCCATCGTTTAGTATACCTGAGAAGATTTTTAGTCTGGAAACGGTTTTGCAAGATTCTTAGGTAAATTTAATTTAATTTTTTAGTCTTATGTTTATTTTTTGGCTTCCAAGAGTGATCACATACATGGTCATATGAACAGATCATATGTAAATAAGTTCAAGAAATAACCGAGGAAAATATTTACGTGATATTCATGTTTGATATAGTTAAGTCTAACAGTAATTATCGAACAACGAATTATCTATTCATGCTTGAGTTTCGATTTTCAACTGATGCCTGATTAGCTAAAGATGATTTGAGTATTTCAAAATCTATTTTCACGTTTTGTTCATTCAGTGATATTTTGAATCATGTAGCGGATGAGAACTATTTAGTAGGTTAGTCTTTATCTTATGTTTTATAGATTATGTTTTATTTGTTATTGATTTCAACTTTATACAAATAATATTATTTCGTTTCAGATGTTATTAGGATGGTCAATAAATTTGATCATATCATAGAGAGTTCAAAGAATGGTATCATGAGTAGGCATATAGAAATTGAGATTAAAGAAACAAAGTATTGTTGTTGTCATTTTTTCTTTACTTTTTGTATTTTGATTATTCAATTTTTTGTATTTATTACTTTATTTTGTTGTATATTTATTATATCTTTCTATTAGTGTTCTCTTTTTTTTTCTTATTTTTAACATGTATATATATATATATATATATATATATATATATATATATATATATATATATATATATATATATATATATATCTGTGTGTGTGTGTTTTTTTTTTTTGTAAGTATAACAGAATTATGAATACACTGTGGGGACAATTCGCAGACGAGCTGAATCAATATTTTGTCAATAATCTAGGTCATTCAATTATCATTATTTTATAAGTTATAAAAATTTTTAAATTCATAAATTATCCGTGCATCGCACGGGTCACAACACTAGTTTATACAATGCTTTTTGCTTTACAATATAGGCACTCTCACTAGTTATCAGACTAATATAATTAAAGAGTACATATGCACAAAATTATGGCAAAAATGAAAACCAAATAATTTCTAGCCACTACGAACCACAATTTAATGTTCATTAAATTGTAAGCAAGCTCATTCATTTACCATATAACCATCTCGTGTTGTCTTTGAAGTTTCATTAATTCAGTGTATAATCTTTTCAGTTTTGAGAGCACGTTTGGTGTACAGGAAATAGAAAGAAAGAAAAAGAAAACAAAGATGGAAATAAAAAGGGAAAAGAAAATGGAAATAAAAATGAAAAAAAATTGTTTGGTATTGGATAAAAAGGAATAATGAAAAAGACATATTATTATGTTTGATATGTATTTTTTAAGGAAAAGGAAATGAAATATATAGGGTAATTTTATAAAATTACTCCTCAATTAAAACTATTTTTTTAATGAACAATGAAATATAATCAAGACAAAAGTGTGATTTATGTCCCTGAAATTTACCCCAATTTTCATTTATGCCGTAAAACTTTTTTTTGTATCAATTATGTCCTATATTTTTTAAAAGTTTACAGATATACCTTTTTTTATAATATTGTCAGTGGTTTAACAGAGTTACTGACGTGACAAATATTTGTGTCAAAATGACCAAAATGCCCCTGAAGCCATATCATATTTGTGTGACACATGGCACAAACTACGTTGTGACATGTGGCACCATGTCACTTATCACCAATCACATCATGACACGTGGCACTAATCATTGTAACACATGGCACTATGACACGAGTTACCAATCACATTGCGACATGTGTCACCAATCAAGCCGCGACACATGGCATCAATTTTGCTATAAACATCAAAGCTTCATTGGAAATATTCGAACGCATGATATGTCATTGCCAAAAGAAGACAATTACCATCAAGCTAAACATAATCCCTTGTCATATGTGCTCAACATTTAATATATAAAGGAGTTATGTTATTATATACAAAAGATAAATTACACAAATTATTATTATATATTATAAAACAATAACATAAATCATTTTAAATTGCAAAAAAAGTTTAAAAATTTTACGTTTAAAAATTTTAATAACAAATCTTGTAATATAATTTAATTATTATTAAAAATATTATTTTATAATATTTTAATTCAATTGATTCCACTGTGGTCTTATACTTTAAATATTTGTAAGATATACATCAATTATATATTTAAATATTATAAAAATATTTTTAATATGCATAATATATTTTTAATAATAATGAAATTTATATTATAAGTTTTTTATTAAAATTTTTAAACATTTATGTAATTTAAAATATTGAGCATAATAATATAATCCCTTTATATATTTAATGTTGAGTATACATAATAAGAGTTTGTGTTTAGGTGGATGATAAATGTCTTCTCTTGTTAAGTGGAGTTCATGGGTTCGAGTCTTTCCAATGAAACTTTAATTTTTTAATTGCAAGACAATGCCATATGTTGCTACATGAATGATGCCACATGTCACAACGTGACTGGTGACATGTGACATTGTCAGTGCCACGTGTCATAGCATGATTGGTGACACGTGTCACAGTGCCATGTATCAAAATGTGATTGGTGACACGTGGCACAACATAGTTGATATCATGTGTCACACAAATATGAAATGGTTTCAAGGGCATTTTGGTCATTTTCAACATGTGACCATGTGGCATATGACGTGACAAATATTTTTCCCACATCATGTGCCATGTCAGCAACTCCATTAAACCATTGACAGTTTTTTAAAAAAAAAGGTATATCTGTAAACTTTTGAAAAATATAGGACATGATTGATACAAAAAAAAGTTTTGGGGCATAAATGAAAATCAGGATAAACTTCAGGGACGTAAAGCACACTTTTGCTGATAATCAAAAGCCAGAGTTAGCATCTTCGTCTTCCTTTAGTCGTTCTTCCTATCGTCTTCTCTTAGCATTTTTGTCTTTGCATAGAGATAGAAACAGAGACAAAGACAGAGATTTGAAAGAATGTTGGTGTCTCCCTTTATCTTTCTCCCTCTTTTTGCTTATCGAACAAGAAAATAAAGATAGAAGGAGAAGACGATGTCTTCCTATGTCGTTCTCGCTCTGTAACAAATTTCGACAAAAAGGTGGTAGCTAAATCCAATTCGTCAGTCTCGACTCATCTCCTTTTGCTCTGTTCTCGGTCTCGTCTCCCTCTGCTCTGTCTCTCTTGGTCTTGCAAAAGAGCAGAGAATAAAAAGGAGTAGAAGAACCAAAAAGCAAACTAAACGCAACCAGAGGGATCTCCCATTTATCTATTCTATTTTCTTTAGTTATTCACTATAACAATTATGATCACATTCAACATCTACCTTTCTTCTCCCTTTCCTTCTGTCGTTTTCCATCGCTTTAGCTAAGGAAAACTTCCGTACAATTAAAATGGAAAGTGGGATTACATTGTTTCTTCCATTTACTGTAACAAACGCACACCAAACGAAGAAGAGGAAAACAATGATGAAACTCCTTCTTCCTTTCCCTTGATGAAGTGTGTACCAAATGCGATGTAAAGGTTTGTCCGTAGTATTTGAATCATAGGGTAACCTCTTCTAACAATCCCTAACAAGGGTATTCTTATCATAATTTTAGTCATATCATCCCTTCCAATTCTTCTCTCTTGTCCCACAAGGAACCTTAGGTCCAAAAGCTACTAATAGCCACTAGTAGTGTTCTTAATTTTCCATGCAAATCCATAACATGGCAATAGATGGTAGCTGTGGGCCGGTTTTAATGAATTGATGGTGTTCAATTATTTGCACAGAGATTTTGGACAGGTTTTGGGCCACCATTTTGTAGTCCAGTCCACACAAATTTTGTAGGTTGTGCGGCCCAAATAGTTTGGAATATGATGGCGACAAAAAAAATGTTTTTGTTCTTTTCTCCTCACAAACTAATGATGATTACACAGTCCCTTCATGCGTTTCTAGTATTCAATATAGAGGTAAACATACGCTTGGTTCAAAATTTCTTTATTCTAAATAAGATTTTGATTTTGAATTTTATAAATAAAAAAGGATATTAGGAGAAATATATATATATATATAGTCAATTTTTCAATATTAGAAGTCCTAAAAAAAAGATATAAAAATCCATTAAACATTTAATATACACTATTAAAATGTGTCCCCTCCCATTGTCTAATAATAGGAAACATAACCGAATTTATTAAACCTCATTAAAATAAAGAAAAATTTATTACATTTCTTATTGGTGCACAAATTTTATCACACAGAAAATGCATCAATGCTTTATTTAACTAATAGTCAAATTCATCTTTAACTATAAACATTTGTATCAATCTGGAAAAAAAAAAAGCTGCCAGTGAAGTCATAAACAATAATAACAATAATACAAATGTAGGCAAATTTTGGATACTAATTAAAATAATATCTGTTAGAGAAATACAAGTTTTATAGTGCCCACTTGATTCTCTCTCTCTCTCTCTCTCTCTCTCTCTCTCTCTCTCTCTCTATATATATATATATATATGGCAAAATGGTACTTCATACCCTTAACTTTTATCTTAATTTTTATTTATGCCTCTAAAATTTTTTTTTGTTCGAATATGTCCCTTATGTTTCATTTTTAATCATACATGTCTCAAAATGACAAAAATATTCTTCATCCCTTCCTCTTCTCTCTGTCCTTTTTCTCTCCTCATTAAAACTGTTTTGTTTATTCATCTAAATCCCTAGCTAAGATTTTTCTTTTATCTTTTGCATGATTTAAAATCATATTTAATTTTATCTAGGTCCATAGATTGTGAATATTTTTTTCTATAGTTAATCAACCATTGTAAACTTTTGAATTTATTCAGTTTAGTCCCTATTATGCATGTATCATGTCCATCTCTCAATTTTTCTTTTCAAACCAATCTAGAACTTCATCCTAGATGTTTTTAAGACATTTTCGGTCATTTCCATCCCAAAGTAAAAAACTAAGTTTTGGAAAAACTTCAGTCATCACATCGTTTTCTTGCTCTATTTTGCATTTTTTTCATTTTTCATTTTTCATTTTTTTTTGGTTTAGTCTCCTACTTAGCCCAAGCTTTGATGACTGAAGTACCCTTTTTTTTAGGAGAGTAACCCAAAAAAAAACCAGAAAAAATGCAAAATAGAGCAAGGAAACAGTGTGATGACTAAAGTTTTTCCAAAACTCAGTTTTAATTTGTGGTTTGCCTTACTCTGGGATGGAAATGATTGAAAATGTCCTAAAACATCTAAGATGAAGTTTTGGATTAGTTTAGAAAACAAAACCAAGAGATAGACGTGATACATGCATGACAGGGACTAAATTGAATAGATTCAAAAGTTTACAAGGTTGATTTAATTATACAAGAATATATTCACAATCTATGGAACTAGATGAAGCTAAATATATTCTTAAATCATACAAAAGACAAAAGAAAAAATCTTAGCTAGGGACTTAGGTGAATAAACAAAAAAGTTTTAATGAATAGAGAGAGGGGACAGAGAGAGAAGAGGGAGGGATGAAGGGTATTTTCGTCATTTTAAACATATATGATAAAAAATTGGCTAAAATGCACTTTACCTCCTTAAACTTTGTTCTATGTGCAAAAAACTCCCCTAAACTTTCAAACTCAACAAAAAAAACCCTCTCAACTTTTATTTTGTGCTAAAAACCCTTATAGTTAGTTGACCGTTAGTTGACTATTAACTAATATCACGTCATTAGTATATTAGATAACTCAAATGCTACATCAAACATTTTTTACACCTTAAATGCTGATAGTGACGATTTGGCAGCGCTGACATGGTAAGTGAACTGTAAAAAATGTCTAAGGCGGCATTTGAGGTGTTTAGTATACTGATGACGTGACATTTAGTTAACGGTTAACTAACAGTCAATTGACTGTAAGGAGTTTTTGGCATAAAATAAAAATTGAGGGAGATTTTTTGTTGAATTTGAAAGTTTAAAAAAGTTTTTTGCACATAAAGTAAAGTTTATGGGAGTAAAGTACATTTTAGCCTAAAAAAATTAAATATAAAGAACATATTTAAATCAAAAAAAATTTAAAAATATAAATAAAAATTAAGATAAATGTTAGGATGATAAAGCACTTTTTTGCACGCTTATATATATATATATATAAGTTTTTAACATCCAAAAAAGTGATTCCCGTTAACCCTACCCAGTGGTTTGGTTCTTCAAAAGATTGATTCACAAGGATGCTTTACTGTTTAAGCTCTTTAACATTCTACCAATCAGTCACATCATTCTTTAATTTAATCATGAATCTGATACTTATACACATGTTTTACTTCCAGAATCCAACTCCTAAAATCGCAAACTTCCTGGATGCCATATGCCCATTATAAAATATATTATGTGAGTATGTACATATATATATATATATATGTATATATAGTGGGCCCATTGCTGGGCTCTATGCATGGTATGTCTGTATTATTCATGACATTAATGAGGCACTTTACGAGTTTCCCAATTCCAACCATTCATTCAAATTCAATATTCGGTACTTTATTTCATTAGAGAGAGATAAAGAGCATGCAAAGGAGAGAGAAGTAGATGAGGTGGAGAAAGAAAAAATAAATTTATATATTAGACTAAAATAATTTTATTTTATAATATTAATTATTGACAAGTCATTAAATTATATATAATAAAATAAATTTAAATAAATAAATTTAATAAATTATTAAATTTGATAAATTAATCACATTACATTAAATAAATTTTAAAAAAATAAGATAAATTGTTATATAATTGTTATAATTATTATATAATCACGTTAAATGAATTTGAAAAAATTAGGATAATAAATTTACTATATATATGTATATTAATAATTAATATTGTTGCTGTTATTTTTTTTATTTAGATTAATTACTACATTATTATTATTTATTGTATATTTATTATATCTTTATGTTAGTGTTTTCTTTTTTCTTATAAATTTTTTTATATATATATATATATGTATGTATATTAATAATTATTATTGTTGCTGTTATTTTTTCTTTTTTTCTTATTTTTAACATGTATATATATATATATATATATATATTTTTATATATTATTTTGTGTGTGTGTGTGTTTTTGTAAGTGTAATAGAATTATGTGTACATTGTAGGGATAATTCGCATACAAGATTTTGTCAATAACCTAGGTCGTCAAACTGTTATTATTATTATTTGGTGCAAGATTCGACAATTCTCTAGTACATTATTTGTCGCTTGCTCTTTTGATTTCTTTGGTACAATATTCATTGTCATATTTATTTTTGAACTAACATTGATACCTATTTGTTCAGGTTCCATCAGAATTTTCAACAACCTTTATGCTTTGAAGCTATTTATTAATCATGAAATCCTTGAATATTGTATTTTCATTTCGAAGTAATATATATATATATATATATATATATATATATATATATATATATATATATATATATATATTTATGTTTTTGTCACAATTTATATCATTATTTATTTATGCTAACAAATTTATAAATTTTAGTATTATTATCAGAATATATTATGTGGGTTATTGTTAAAGTGAATAAAAAAAATATTTTTATCAGAATATATTATCATAATTATTAATTAGTGAAATTAATAATTTGTGAATTTTATTATTTTATTTTATTTGAATTGATTGAAATGATTTGCATTGAAATTAAAAAATAATTACCTTTATTATTTGACTGTTGTAGTGTCTTAGATGATTTTTTAGTAGGTAAAATAAATTTGATTATTGAATTGATATGTGAATTAAAAAAAAAATTTTATTTTGATTTCTTTCCAAAATAGTTCTTAATTTAATAGAAATTAATGCTTGAGATATGAATCTTTAAATCAAAATCCCTTGACTAAAGAAATAAATGAAAATCCAATTCTTGAAACATAGCAACAACATTTAGTGTTTTTCTTCTTTGAATCCAATTGAAACAAAAAAAGACGCATTTAAAAGTAAAGATGAAATCAATATTCAATAAATCACCGATTTGTGCAACAAATAATTTGTAACAAATAACAAATAATCCGTAAATTAACAAATTAATTAATTTACCTATTTTAATCACTTAAATTTATTCTATTAAATGAATAAATCAATTCAAATCAAAGTTTGAGTAGGTAAAAATAGATTTGATTATGAAACTAATAAATCAATTCAAAATATTGACATTTAAAAGTATATATCATAATTTATAAATTTCATATAAATCAATAGTAATTATTATTATTTTGATAAGTTACGAAAATTTTTAAAGTTTTGATTTACCTGTGCATCGCACGGGTCACAATACTAGTTCTATAAAAAGTCATATGTTTGGTAAAAATTAAGGTTCAAAAAATTGGACCGATCATTGAATTGATTGAGATACCAGTTAAAAAGTCAATGGTCAAACAGTGGTGAACTGCGGTCCAACCGGTGACATTTAAAATATATTAAAATACATAATTAATGTTTATGTTACAAATATAAAGTATTAAAATATTCTAGACATGTTATATATATATTTATACAAATCCTAGATCTTTTACTAATAATTTAAATTTTTGGAGATTTCTTAAAAATAATAATAATATTTAGTAAAAATTCAAAAATTTAAAAAAAATCGGTTGAACCTGTTAGTTTTTCACCAATTCAGTGGTCTAAACTGAACCAATTTTTTTACTAATTTATCAATTTTTTAATTAAACTGATCGATTTTTTCCCATTTCCTAACCAACGATAAATATGTAAGTTATGAGTGACAAAAATATAAGTGTCCAATCAATTAAACCGAGTCACAATGACCTTGTCGCCTTTGAATTATATATATGTGTGTTCGATTGTGTGATGTAAAATGAGATATCAATATGACATAAAATTATGCATAATAATTCTTATAATTTTACAATATGCAAATTAGAACTTACTAAATAATGATGATAATTTGCGCTTAATCATTTTAGGCTAAATCAATGAAAAATATTCAGATAAACATATTTTTTATTGATTTAATGTGCTAAGTATGTTTAAAAACTCTTTTAGTGTGAAACATGCATCCACAGAGTGTGTAAAAAGTGTAGGAAAAATAAGAAATGATATAAAATATTCCTAATCCCAATTGATTAATATTACTTATCATTTTCTTTATCCAGGCCTTATGACTCATTAATTGACTAAGAAAGTTCACAAATTCATGTCCAACTTTGTTGCCTATGCATGTTTCATATAATAGTACAATAAAGGCAAATTCTATTTTTGACTTTAATTTCTTCCTTACTTAACAAACAAGTTCATTGTCTCTTTCCCTTGAGGCGAAAACTAATGACATAACTTATTATTCCCTTTGGCTTTATAAAAGCACTTCATACAGATAATAAAGACATACGGTGTGTGTGTGTAATATAATATGTATTCACACATTCACACATTCACACATCTTTCAGCTTCATTTAAAGTGCCATGCATCAACTTTATTTTACTGTGCTATTGCTTAACACATATTCAGTGCTAAATCAATGTTCGAATCGGTATTCACATTTAATGTTTCACAATGTTTTAAATAAGATTGTTTTAAGTGAATGATACTTATAAAAAAAAACACACACAAAAATACAGTACTGAGAGCAATGGGAGCTTGGCTTTCAAAAAGTGTTTGAAATTTTAGACAAAAATTATGTTGAGTCTCGATAAATAGAGTCAATATCAATTTAATGCTTCAAAAAATCACTTTTATTATTTTAATATCCAAACGCATCAATTTATTTTAACTTTACAAAATATTTGATTATGGAAAAATTGTATACTATCAGAATAGCACCTATTGGATTTTAAGGCCTAAACCTTCTAGACGAGGCTAACCAAGCAAACTAACTGATCAAATAAATTTATTATATATATTACCCTTGGATTCTCACTTATTAATAATTTATGGGTTTATCAAGTATAATATAGGCTCTTCACCACTCTTACTCTCTAAGCACCCACTGATTTATTATCGAAATATTTGCAGGAGCCCTCTCTTTTTCAGTCAGAGCTAGCAATATTTCAAACACTGCGCATGAACATCTGTTAAGTTAATTAGTAGTAAAATCTCACTTTGAAGAGGATAATGTGTTTTAGGCTTTTAATATGAACTTGGGTATTTTTTATCTGCTTTTGGGATGAGTTAAATCTAAATATCATTCTTAATATAATATCAAAGCAGGATCAATCTCTTGATCAATCTCTCGATGGTGCGGATTGTCTATGTCAAGTTATCCATTGTTACTTATGTGGCTTTTGGGTGTGTTGAGGGTGTATTGAAATTTTACATCAAAGAGGAAAATATGTTTCAAGCTCTTTATATGAATTTGGATATATCTCACTTTTTGAGCTAGTTTTTCGGATGAGTTAGGTTTAAATACTATTATTAACAATTAGTAATTACCAATACCTTTGGATGAAAGAAATTAAAGGAAATCTATTTCTTAGATACTAACTGAATACAAAAATAATTAGATGAAGATTAATATGAATTATATTTTTTTCAAAATTTTGCATAATTCCAAACCCACACACACAATGAGTAGACTTAGAACAGAAACAGTTAATCATTGTGTTCATCTATATTCAATATATGACTTTCAAGAAAAAGTACAACATATGTCACTCTGAAGAACATAGTCTCTACTTTAAGGGAGCAAAAAAAATGCTTGTACATATAATTTTAGGATCGTATTAACATGATAATGTCATATAAAAAGAGAGATAAATACGAAGAGCGTGAAATCCGTAGATTTAATCGAATTATCTCTCTCTTCGTATGAAACTATCATATTCATTTTTTACATGATCCAAATTTATAATTCCAAAGTATAAAAGGACCAGAAAATGAACAAGTGGAAGAAATTCACGTATATAGCACACACTCGAATATAATGCTAATTCTTCATATATGGTTCACATGTCAACATTGCAAACCGGAGCTCCGACCAGAGGAACTTGACCCGAGAAGCCTTTCTTCAAACCCATCATGAGGTCACAGTTCACATAGATCCCATAACGCGCCGTCCGTACGGCTCCGGCCTTCCACCGCAGCCTCCCCTGAAAGATCAGCTTCATGTCCACCACGCCGTACGCCTCGTCCGTCGCCAGCCCATTCGACACGTCCGGCGACACCGGCACAGGCGCCCCTCCGATCATTGGCGACAGCGACACCGAGCTGCGCTCCTCCATGTACAGCGGCGGCAGAGCTACCTGAGGCGTGATCGGCTGGTTCCGGTACGACACGAAGGTCGAGAGCGTGTCGAAGTAGATCGCGTCGCGCCGGTTGGGATTGCGGATGATGATCGTGAACTGCATGGAGGCGGATATGAGCGGCGCCGGCGCGGTGGTGGAGTTGAGGCCGTAGAGGGCCGCGCTGACCACGAGGAAGTGGGGCTTGGTGGGGCGGTAGACAAGCCAGAGGACGAAGATAAGGAGACCGACGAGGAGGCAGACGGTGGCGATGCAGGTGCAGAAGGCCCGGCGGTTGGGCTCCTCTAGCCCGTAGTTGGGGGCCATGGGCTTATGCATGGGCTTTGGACGGGCTTGTGAAGGAGGATAGGGTCGGTAAAGGGGTTGGTCTTGTGGAGGAGGATGGGGTTGGTGAAGGGGTTGCTCTTGTGGTGGTGGACGATGATCAGAGTCTCCCATTGATGCAGGAAACTAGTGAAAGGGGTTGTGTGTTTGGAAAGAGGAGGCAAGGAGGGTGGGAGTGAAGAAGAGCAATAGTGGAGGAAAGTGAAGTCCAAGTTGATGGACCAGAAAATATTATAAAGAGCAAAATGGAATCGGGTCACTTGGAATTGAAGTTGAATTGCTGGTTCCAAATTGGTTAGCTTAGTTTGTGCGCGCGCGTGTGTAGAATAGTTTAGAGATCACAAAGAATATAATTATAGTTAGACACTTACACAACACATTTTGCATCAATATAACTAATTGATATGGTAATTATATTCTTCTCTCATGTCTTATATTAAACCATTCTTTTTACTAAACACGTATCCTATATGGCTGCGTGTGTATGCGTGTATATTAGTAATTTGATTAATTAAATTTAAAAATAAATCACTATCCAATGTTGATTGATTGTAGTAATAATGGGGCACATACTGGCTTTAATATTAGAGTAAATTTGTATCTTCTGCCAACTGTTCGATTGCCATCGGATAGTTAGCGATGTATTTTTTTAAAAATATTTATCGTTAGTCATTCAATTGTAATTGAAAAATTGACAGAGATTCCAATTAATTCGAAATGTTGGTTGGTTGTAATAGTAATGGGGCACATATTGATTTTAATACTAGAGTAAATTTGTGCTCCTTGCAAACCGTTCAGTTGTGATCGGACAGTTGGCGATGTATTTTTCTAAAATCATTTACTGTTAGCCATTCAATTGCAATCAAAAAGTTGACAAAGGCGAGTATTAGAGCCAACCTTATCTAGTACCTATAGTAATTGTTGTTTGGATCATAGGAACACCAAAGGTTTAATTCTTTGAGACCGTCAATTTAGAAAGAGATCTTTTTTTTTTTTGTATTCAATAAGTTTAAAAATGATTAATTCTTCATCCTATTAATTAAGCGGAGGGATATCTTTAGTAAAAAAGCCCAAAATAATAATGACTACTAAATTAATGAATAAATTATAAATACCAATAGATGTGTGACATGGCATTTTAGGGATATTGTTTATAAAATATAATAAAAATAAATTATTTATTTTCATTTTAAAATTTTTAGTAAGAATAAATTTAAAAAATTAATATGTGCTCTAATACATACTAAGTCACTAATATGTCATTATAATCAGTGGCGGAGCCACGTATACTTGAGGGGGTGCAGCTGCACCCCATGGATTTTACATAACCATATGTAAAAAAAAGATTTCATTTTGTCCCCCTCTTGGTTTTTTTTAAACCCTCTTCGTATTTTTTTGAACCCCTTCAATGACTTAGTTCCTCTCTACTGTTTACAGTCATGAGACCCCCACTCCCCAGAGTCACAAAATTTTTTTTGATGATGGTTAATTTCTCATTCTATTATTAGGGACTTATTTGTAAAAGCTTGAAATTTGTTATTTTTGTGCATAGGTCTAATTCTATTAAATTGGTTAATTGATTATGTAATTAGGATCATGAATAACATTTGCGAAGTCAATTTTATGAATTTTTTTTTGATAATGGTTAATTTCTCATTCTATTATTAGGGACCTCTTTGTAAAAGTTTGAAATTTGATATTTTTGTACATAGGTCTAATTTTATCAAATTAGTTAATTGATTATGTAATTAGGATTATGAGTAACATATTTGTGAAGTTAATTTCATAAAATTTTTTCTTAATAATGATTAATTTCTCATTTGATTGTTAGAGACCTTTTTGTAAAAGATTGAAATTTGGAGTTTTTGTGCATAAGTATAATTCTATCAAATTGGTTAATTGATTATGTAATTAGAATCATTAGTAACATATTTGTGAAGTCAATTTCATGAAATTTTTTCTTGATGATGGTTAATTTCTCACTTGATTGTTAGGGACCTCTTTGTAAAAGTTTGTAATTTGAAACTATTGTACATAGGTCTAATTCCATTAAATTGGTTGATTGATTATACAATTAGAATCATGAGTAACATATTTGTGAAGTGAATTTTATGAAATTTTTCCTTGATAATGGTTAATTTATCATTCTATTATTAGGGACCTCTCTGTAAAAGTTTAAAATTTGGAGGTTTTGTACATAAGTCTAAATTTATCAAATTGGTTGATTGATTATGCAATTAGGATTTAGAAAAAGAAAAAAAATCTTATAATAAAAATATTTTTTAAGAAGAAATTATCATTAGATCTAAAAAAAGGAATGAAAATTGTGCCCCTGACCGAGGGGTCTTAGATACTGATTATAATTTTGGTCAACTTTGGGTGTATCAGAATTTATGCGACTGGAATTATTTACTTAACCTTATTCATCTTGTTCAATCAAATCTGAAGTTTTAAAAAGTATATTATACTAGTGGCTTGACTGGGAACCCAATTCAATTAAACTAAAAAACAACGGGTATTTTTAAAAGTACTATTAGTCACGAGTAATTTTTTTTTTTCAATTAAATATAAGTCGACTGAATTGATTTTCCTTTTTCTTTTTGAATCTTCGGGAAGGAGCATGCTCAATATCTGCAATTTGGAGACGTATGAAACTGACTATAGTTAAAGGGGTTGTATGTTTGTGTATGAATGTGGTGGAATTGATTGGTTCAATAATTGGAATCATTGAGTTTTGTGTCAGCTGTCCGGTCGATTGGTATAAATGTGGTGGGAATCGCTTGGTTCAAGATGTAGAGTGTTTAGTTGTGAAAAAGAGGAGGGAAGAAGTGCAAAAGGACCACGCAATCAAAAGTGTAAAAAGAGAAATGGGATCTGGTGAGTGACTTGGAATTAAAGTACAATTCCACTTCTCATTTTCGGACCGGACCCTCTGCATTAGTAATGCAGAGGTTTTAACAATAGTAAAAATTATTCTTAAAAAATATTGCACTCGACATTATTGTAAAGGACCCGGTTCCTTCATTTTCGTGCCTCATCAGTGATCACTCCTTCACCCTATTTCACTTCTAAGCCTCTTTTATTCTTTGGCTTTTACTGGGATGGGCATAGAATACAGAATATTGATTCAGAAATGAAGAATAAACCCCAAAAGAAAAAAAGACAAAAGAGTGGAAATGAATTGGATATTACATAATATTGGCTAATCGCTATAAAAATGACAAAGATTTGATTCGTTAATACGTTAATTTAGAAAAAAGTTTTATAATTTGTGTTCAATAAATCTGAAAAGGATTAATTTTTTGGTGTACTGGAGAGAATATTCTTGCTTGTCAGTACTATACTATGGCTTGAGTCATTGCCCATATTGATGGGAAAACTTTGATATAGTTTTAATTAGGCATTTACAATGGAGTTTTTAAAAAAGTTTGTCAATATATTGTATTTTTAATAAAAATGTGATAATAAGTACTTTAAAAATTTTATTATAGTCCAATGCTAGTAGATCAGCATCTGGATCGAACTTATTGTTGGATTAAATTATAGTACTTATTTATCAATTTTTATTTAATAATCTTTTTTTTTTAGAGGTGAGTTAAACTTATGTTTAACATGATAATAGAGTGTCTATGGTATACTGAATGTATATTTTGTCTTTTAAAAGGAATTTATGTTAAAGATCGAAGTCAGAAATTATAATAACCATTTTTTGGGTAAATTATGACTTATATAATGCCTTTGAAGTTTTTAATTGATAAAATTATTCTGTCAATTCTAATTAATTTATAATTAAATTTTTATAGTTTAAAAATTTGTAATTAATTTTTATAATTTTAAAAAATAATTTAATTTCTATCATTAAACTTTTATTTATATTCTAGAACGATCTTACAGTGTTCTCTATTCAATATTGAGTACTATTGATGAACCAGCGACTGAATTTCATTACAAAAGATGGTATACTTATGAAAACAAATTCTCCTGACTATGATTTGTGTCACGTTCTATAATATAGTCACATTGAACTGCTGGATGATTCTTAAAGGATTGTATTTGTATAATTATTGAAAAAATTAAACCGATTATTAAATTAATAAATATATTAATTTAAAAATTAATAATTTTATTGTGATCGAATTATAATTAGATCAGTAATATTTAAAATATATTAAAAATATATAATTAAAATATTTAAATTTATATTAATATATATTTAAAATACTTAAAATATATTAAAATATACAAGTAAATAAGTATAAAATAACAAAAAATATATATAATATATGTCTCTCTCTCACTCTCATTTCTCTCCATGATCAAATGATTTTTTTTTTATCCAGTCTACAACGTGACCCACTTTCACTTTTTCCTCAAAGCTTGTATGGTTGTCTTTTACTTTTGGGAAAATTGTATTTTATCTCCTAAACTTTTCTCTATATGCAAAAACCTCCTTTAAGTTTCAAACTTAGCAAAAGACCTCCCTTGACTTTCATTCTGTGCAAAAAACTCCTCCCGTTAGTTGACCGCTAGTTGAGTGCTAATGTGGACTAAGACTTGTGCTACATCACCAATAAATTGTACGAGTCACATGCCATGTCACACATCTATTTACATATCACTTGCCATATCTTCCTCCCTGCCACATCATCCCTCTGGTTTGGCTAAGCAAATCCCCTTCCCATCAACCTCCTTGAAGGATCGAGCAAGAGAGAAAGGGAGGCTTCGCGAGGTGGCCAATCAGTTGATCTCCCAGAACATGGGAAGCAAAGAGAGAGAGAGAGAGAGAGAGAGAGAGAGAGAGAGAGAGAGAGAGAGAGAGAGAGAGGGAGGGAGGGAGGGAGGGAGGGAGGGAGAGAGAGAGAGAGAGAGAGATGAACTGTGGTTGTCGGTTGGAGAAGAAGCTGGAGACGAGGGTCATGGGGCCAAGGCTTGCACTGGAGAAGAAGGCCTCCATAGAAGGCCGTGGTGGGAGAGCTATCGTGGGACGCGGTGGTAGCACTGTCAAAGATTCGCTATTCTTTGTCGAGATTGGTGGATGACAAATACTCTCTGACTTCTCTATTTGGTAACTGGAAGTGCTCTCTTATCCTGCTTCCTTTGTGAATTGCTCAAAATTGAAACTGGACCCAAAATTGCTAGGGAGGCTTTTAGTGAACTCGTTGTTGTTGATGAAGATCACGTCCAGATCCATCTCAAAGAGCTTTGGTGGAATTGGGCCATATCACATCCAGATCCTTCTAGTTGTGTCGCTTCAAGCACTTCATTTGGAAACTCGCTGACAAGCTTGTTGTTGCTAAGGTTGAGAGCAGTGTTGAAGAGGAAAGGAAGAGAAGCAATGGAGAAAACCCCATATTTTGCATTCGTTGTATTCCGTGTATTGTTCAGATTCCAAGGAAAAGAAGACGAAGAAGAAGAAGAAGAAGGGGTAGGGTTAAAATCAGGGTCAAAAGGCGAAATGGTATCATCTGATATCGTTTGGGAGCTGCGAGAGAATACATCCTCCGTTCAAGCCTGTATCAGCTGAAAGAATTTGGGGTTCAAGCAAAGGAGACCAATTAGAGGGATGACGTGGTAGGGAGGAAGATGTGGCAAGTGATATGTAAATAGATGTGTGACATGGCATGTGAAGTATACAATTTACTGGGAATGTGGCACAAGTCATAGTCAACATCAGTACTCAACTAACGGTCAACTAACGATTAATTAACGAGAGAAAACTTTTTGCATTGAATGAAAGTTAAGGGGGGGGTCTTTTACTAAGTTTAAAACTTAAGGGGGGGTTTTTTGTACATAAAAAATTTAAGGGGTAAAGTGAAATTTTTCTTTTACTTTTTAATATCTCAATCTTTCCCATTTCTCTTCAAACTTTGGCTCTAGTATAATATTATAACAGTAGAAATAGCTACGCTTTTGGTTTTCATCTCTATAGTTTTCTTTCTTTTTCATTTGATTCAATATATGTTTTAATGGTTCTTCTTCAACCTTCGACTCTTCTTCAATTTCAGTCACTCTCTCTCTTGCTCTCTTGCCCTATATTTGTTCGTCTCTCTCTTCTCTCATTGTTTAGCCTCCTCTCTCATCCTTTCTCTCTCTCACAAATCTCTCTTTTAAAGATGATGCTGAAAATGGGGGTGGGAGAATTTCAAACCGGCAAAACCATTCACCTGACTAATTTTTAATCAGTTTTATCGATTTTGAACCGATCTGACCGGATTAACCTCTACTTGATTTTTAGGCATTTTTTTGAACCGAAAGGTTGGCCGATTAGCTACTTGTTCGATCGAATTAGCTAGTCCAGTCTGATTTTTTAAACCTTGATAATTACACAACCATCCCTGAAAAGAGGGATTTGTAATTAGTAATTACCCTAAAATAGTTTATTTATTTATTTGAACAGCTAGTTGGATTAGCTAATAATAACAACTGGGCTACTAAGGCCCGAAACACACCAGCATGGAGGACCAGACCAGAAAGAGACAGTACAATCAGTCTGCAACCAACCAAATTGAGCTGTCCAAAACATTGGCCCATGTAACAGCCCACTAACAAAATATGCCTCTGGGCTAGCTGAACCCAAAATCACTCCTTTGACGCAAGAAAAGTGGGCTTGTTGTGGTTAAAAGGTCCAAACCCATTCGTTCATCTCTTTGTTATCATTCCTGGCTTCTTCTCTCGCTGATTCCTGAACTAAGAAGCAGAAGAGATGTACAGACCAAATCTTCGTTCCTTCAAATCTGTAATAACCGTTGCTTCCGTTCATGCCTTACCTTCAACTAAACACCCATCGATCTTCTCCTTCTCATCACTACCCCATCAAATACAGAGCCCAATTCAAAACCAAAAGCATCAATGCTTCCATTCTTCTGATACTGACAGTTCCAATTCCTCAATTGGGTCTCCAACCAGAGTCCAGAAGCTCATAGCTTCGCAATCGGACCCTCTTCTAGCCAAAGAAATCTTCGACTACGCATCTCGCCAACCGAGTTTTAGACACAATTACTCCACCTACCTCACTCTCATTCTCAAACTGGGTCGCGCTAAATACTTCTCTATCGTCGATGATCTTCTTCGTCGCCTGAAATCGGATTCGTATCCTGTTACTCCTACCCTTTTTTCCTACTTGATCAGAATCTATGGAGAAGCTGATTTACCGGACAAAGCCCTCAAGACGTTTTATACCATGATGCAATTTGACTGTAAGCCTTTACCCAAACACCTCAACCGCATTCTTGAAATTCTTGTCGCTCACCGGAATTATGTAAGACCCGCGTTTGATCTCTTCAGAGATGCTCATAGGTATGGAGTTCTGCCCAATACAAAGTCTTACAATATTTTGATGCGGGCGTTCTGTTTGAATGGGGATATTAGTATCGCATACACACTGTTCAACAAAATGTTCAAGAGAGATCTAGTTCCAGATGTAGATTCTTATAGGATTTTGATGCAGGGATTGTGTAGGAAGAGTCAAGTAAACGGTGCTGTTGATTTGTTGGAGGATATGTTGAACAAAGGGTATGTGCCAGATACTTTAACTTACACTACTTTGCTGAATAGTTTGTGTAGGAAGATGAAGCTCAGAGAAGCGTACAAGCTTCTTTGTAGGATGAAGGTTAAGGGATGTAATCCTGACATTGTACATTACAATACTGTTATATTGGGGTTCTGTAGGAAAAGGCGTGCCCGTGATGCTTGTAAAGTTATTGATGATATGCAGTCGAGTGGGTGCTTACCTAATTTGGTGTCTTATCGTACTTTGGTAAGTGGTTTATGCGATGAGGGAATGTTTGATGAGGCACACAGATACATGGAGGAGATGTTGTCAAAAGGTTTTTCTCCCCATTTCTCTGTTATTCATGCCCTAGTTAACGGTTACTGCAATGTTGGCAAGATTGAGGAAGCGTGTGAAGTTCTTAGCAAATCACTAGAGCACGGGGAAGTGCCTCATATGGATAGTTGGGCGATAATAATATCTAGAATCTGTGAAGTGGATGAGAATGTGAAGATGAGGGATCTTTTGGAAGAAGTTCTTAAGGTTGAAATAAAAGGTGATACTAGACTAGTGGAGGCTGGCATTGGCTTGGAAAACTACTTGATTTGGAAGATACGAGCCAAGACAAGGGTATCTTGAATATCTTCGGTCACATACTTCACAAGTTTGCTTTTGACTGCGTTATCCATACAGAATCTGCCTATTTAACCTCAGGATAATTTTCATTCTATATATTGCAGGGGCAAGTACTCAAATTGCCTCTCGTGCATGCATTCCATTGCATAAATCAGTGAGAGCTTGGGAGATTGAGTTTTGAGTGTAAACTATATCTAAGGGATCGGTTGGCTATTTATATGTGAGGAGCGAGTTTCAGGGAAATTTATTGAGGTTGGATAATGATTGGTAATGGGGCACGTGGCACAGCCACATTGGTTCAGTGAAGTGTCGTATCGAGGGGGTCTTGACATGATGACGCAGGACCTAGATTCACTCTAGGGAGAGTCTCTCCAGGTTTTGGGGTTTAGGGAGTCTCTCCAAATCCTTCCAAAAGACACACATATTACTCTTCAAAAAATTTTTTTTTGATCCTTTGGATCTATGGATTCAACAAATCCAATGGGAAATTTCCTTCCAACACTACAGCAGTTAGAGGAGATGATGCAACAGTGTACATTCTGCAAAATTGTAGCCATATGTGGTCTCTCGAAAGTGTATCATCTTGTTTTGGTCGTGTTGTTGAGGTATCAGTGAGTCTGAGGGGATTGGACTTGCTCCCTGGACGGTCAATCAGTCCAACGTTCAAAATTGTATTTCTCATCGACTCATGAAGAAACTTATCGAAGTCGTGCTCGGGTATCTGATTGGTTAATGTATAGAATCTAATTCATGTTTGGAAAACCACTGAGAAGCTTCAAAATCAAAATTTTGCAATAATTAAACAATGCTTGGTTCAGAGTTTTAACATCAAAGTTTTGCATAATTTCATTCTACCAGAATTTTAGTTTCTCATATGAAGCACTCTAACTTGCTTCTATCTAAATTTTAGTTTGTCCAAAACTTAAGTTTTCCAAACTATTTTTCAAACTAGCACATAATGTAGGAATCTTACTCTTGTTCCTCTGGGAAACTGAACAGGGTCTTCAAAGACATTACTGCAATTAAAACAATCTTGTGTCTTGTTGGAATGCATAAGATACATGGTTTATCTTAAAGAGGACTTGGAGATTCAGGATTTGTCCAGTGCCGCGAAAGTCAGACACAGGGATTTATCAAATGAGTGCTGGTTGTTTTCTTCTAAGCTAAGAAGCCGTGCAACTTGGAAGCCTTAAACTACGTATTCAAGAATCTCTTGGCCAACTTCTTGGTCTCAACTATTTGGCTTTTTTCTTCCACTGGACTACATCTCTACACTTTTGCAAATTGATTGTTAGGGTTCAAGTATGTCTATATGTGTAAAGAAAAGAAACAAAGTTTCCTTCTATTAACCCTGGCATTCTTCGTCTTTTAAGGCTTATATAATTTTCTTTCCTTCAGTTGAATAACCAATAAGTCTTGGATGGATATGGCAACACACAAGTTTGCACTTGTGAATGAGGGAAACGTAGTTGTGCTAGATTCCAAGAGCTATTTACCTGCACTTTATCTTGGACACCGAACAGCAATGGAAATCCGTATAATTCAAATTGCTGTGTGCATATGAAGATTTTTTTTTTTTTGGGGGTATGAATTTAGGAGGATTATTATTATCTTCCGAAATTACCAGAATTTTAATTCACTTTTTTCTTTCTTTGGATTACAAGGAAAGGGATCTTAAACTCATGACCTTCAATCTTCAATCTTAACCTTCATATTACTTGAACTACAAGGTTGTGATTCGCTTTTTTTTTTTGGGCCACCTATTAACCGAAGCACTACTTCAAGCGTCAATATGTTGAGGAGTAAATGAAAAATTGGAATTGCTATTAAGCTTTAAGAATTACTAATGGTTTGGTAAGCATTAAAATACATGTCAAATTTTTTAAAAATAATTTTTAATACCTTAAAAATAATAACCGAGTCAATAATGAAAGGAAACAAAAGAGTGACAAATACTAATTGAGTATGTAAGGCCTTACGCTGAACCTCTACAAAATTTCCTTCAAGGCACTGAGCATTCTGATCTCCATACCTATGTCAAAGCAATTAACCAACCATTACTACTGTTAGATCTTCAAGGCTGTGTAAACATAGCACATACTAGTGTGACCTGACCTACGTGGAAGTGTTTCATAATTTACAAGAACAGTGCTGTAACATGCAAAAGACAAAATAACGCTCTCAAATTATATCCCTGCCAAAGTTACAATAGGGATATACAATTCAAAATTTCCTAAATGAAGCAACTTAGATATTGATAATGCGTGTAAACTAGAAATACAACAAAAGCAAGAGCATGAATCCATAATTTGATGGCACTGCCAAGGTAATAATCACTTCTTCTTCCGTCTAACATTTTCAAATTCATCCGAGACATACATACTAGAAATCTTGCTCCCTTCTGAAACAATAAAAATTGCAGACAATTTATGGAGATGTAAACTCAGAAAACGCTATTTGATTAGGACTTATGTTAGAGCTATTTTACTTTGTTCTAACACTAACACCACATCAGAAAAGAACGACACTTACAACTAAAAAGCCATATTATGATGGAATAATCACATATTAATCAAAGTAATATATATCTTGACTTGAGAAGTGCAAAAACAGGATGTGACACAATATGAACATTCCAATGCTTAAAAAAAAAAAAATGATGATGTGTCTATGTTCAAGTTGAAGTGTTGTGTGCATACAGCTTCCTTTTATAAGTATCCATGCTTTACGGGTCTTGACAAGTGGAATTTGGCTATACTTACACTTGAAACTCTGTTTAAAGCCTAGTTCTCTCCACGCCCTCTCTCACCACTATTGTACGGCCACCAAGTTCCTGTAAGAAAAAGCATAATAGGTAACAAACAAATAACTGAACAACCAAGAACAAAATTGGAGAAGTGATGGAAGCAGAATTTACTGTTCCATTAAGAGTCATTGCTGCATCACGTTCAAACTTTGTAAGGAAGGAGAGAAATGCATATATACGGTTACTCCCTTCTTTGTGATCATGCAATATTCTTACACTAACCACTGTCCCAATTCTGCTAAAATGATTCCATAAATCCTCAGGTTTAACCGCCCTAGAAAGATTGCCAACGTACAACTTATGAAGAGTTTCATAGTATATAACTTTCTGCGGCGACGAGCTCATTGTCTCAGGATTCCTCCTTCCAGGATTCATCTGAACTGAAAATCTAACCCGCATTTCGCGCCCATCAATGTCCTTCAGTAGATTAAAGAGGGGGGGGGGGGGAGAAACATTTTCAAGTCAAATACCCAGGGCACAATGTATTAACTATAAGCAGGGGACCAGTTTCACACTTACTGATTTATCCAACGCAGCAACTGCTTTTTTTGCTGAGTTTATAGATCCCATTGTGACATATCCACATCCTCTACTTTCACCAGTTTCAGCATGCCGGCAAATCTGCAGCAGAGTATTTAAAGCATAAACACAAGGCCTTATGATGCTACTGTTCTCACAAGTCTCAAATAAAGTTCTCCTTTTTTTTTTTTTGGGTTATTATGGTTTGAGTATCCTCAGAGTTTGTCTAAATTAAATCCCCTCCCCTTGGTTTGGTGGTATAATAAGCACAGGCACAATGTTCAATTCTTATAAATAAATTTCTCTTTGTTAATCATGATTGTGTGCTCATTTGCTTGCTGGGACATTTTAAAAAGCGGAGTAGAATGATCATTAATGGAAGGGGTGGAATGGAGCGGAGTGAGAAGATAGATAATTTAAACTTGGATGTTTAATGAAAAAGGGAAATGCACTACATACTCTCGTTGTTTGTTAAGTTACAATGTCATCAGCCTTATATAAGAAAAGGAAAGTGAAGAATAATTGGATGATAAAGGTTAAAAGAGTACCAAAAAAAGAACTCAATCCATCTCAATTCCTCCAATTTGGAGGTCTTTAGAAATTGAGATGTCGTGTGGGTGAAGATAGATTAACCATCCAATCAATGGTTTCGCATTTTTCCACCCACATTATCAGAACAAGCGCTATAACATTCTCAAAAATTATTCTGTATTACAGATAAGATAGTCATGATAAAAAAGTTAAACCCCATTCCAGAGTGAACTATTTTTCTTTTCTTTTTTTTTTTAAACCAAGGTATTTTCAAACACTTGTAACTAATCTTGTTCGTGTCAGAAGCATTGAAATTAAAGCTCTCACAACAAATGTGCGAGAACATTGAAGTTAAAACCCTCACAACAAATGTACTTCCCGGTATCAGGAGGATTGAGAACTCTTACCATCTCTTCTAATAAGTGACCTATTTTAACAGTAACGAAAAGCTTGTGGTTTAGATTATACAGAATTAAAACTTCATGACAACCAAGTATAACTCCGAGTAAAAAATTTAAACCAAGTTAAGCCATTTTTCTAACGGTAGAAAATGAACAGGGAATAACGAAATGTTAAAAAAGGCGATATGAAGTAAGAACCTCTGCTGCTAGAACATTTCCGTAAGGCTTGAACATATCGAGAAGCTGTGTTGAGTCGCAGCTTCTTGGAATGTTACACACATACACTTCACAAGGTCTTCCAACTTTCTTGGTTTCTTCCTCGCCGGAAACGTCATCGTTTTCCGATTCCACATATTTCTCTCCGTTAATCTCTTCTGCAATTACTGCTTCTTCATCCACAACCCCAAAAGCCGTGCAAACCCTGGCTTTCCTGCTTTGGCCCTTCAATGAAGAAGAAGATGATGAAGGGTCCGAAGTGCTGGGCTGCGAAGAGAAGATAGCGCCGAGGGATAACGAATAAGCCGAAGAAGCCAAAGACACCGAGCACGAAAAGAAGGGTTTCGCTGAAGCTGCGAATTGGGGTTTGATTCTCAGTGGTGAGAAAGAAGGTGCCGTGAAGCAGAGAGCCTTAGCTGCCATTTCCCCCGATTCCCGAAGCCTCCTCCTAAGCTGAAACCCAGAGTTGCGATATGCCGATCTGTAAATCGGGCTAGACCCGACTAACCGAAACCGTTTTTTTTTAATTTATTTTTTAATATTTGGAAATTATATCTTTTATCTGATTTAAAAATGACCAAAACTTCATTTCAGTCCATTATAGATGATCTTGTCACGACTTATTTTCTAGGCACATGATCGGCACAATGATGAATATTCCATCACTGTAAGCCTTTCGATAAATTCTTCCCACAAGTAAAATTATTAGTCATTATCTTTATATTCTTGAAATACCATTCTTTAATAAATACTAAGAAAATACATCAAATTTTTTTAATTAAAAATAATAGATCCTCAGTACAAAATACATTATCATACTGAAATACAAGCCAAATACCAATCCCCTGATCTAGATGTCATAGACAGTTACAGAGTAACATATTCTATAACAAAAGAAGGGCCTACCCGATAGCGGGAAGGTCCAAGGTGATCTACTCCTCTAGCGGATATTTGTCGGTGGCAACCTGATCTGAACAAAAAATTTGTACAGAGAGTGTGAGCTTTTAAACTCAGTAAGCAAATTGGCCTCGCGTTAATAAAATTCAAATACATCACCAGTCATGCAAGTATATCCGAAGGCTCAAGCTCAACCAATAGACATAGTTAGAAATTACATACAATAAGATAAAAATTCATCCAATTCAACAAACGTTACAAGTACTCATCAATGGCAATATGTCCCGGAAAGCGCACATAGGCCAGCTCACCAATTCTGTATATTTCCGCCATGACGCACAACCTCATCCTCTTAGCTAGGGCGCCTCACGGATCTATTGCCGATCCGGGCTATATCCCTATTGAGGGAATCGTTGTCTCCACACTCGTTGGTCAAGACACCCTTTAAACCGAGTTTTCCGCCTTGCCTTGAGAGGGGGTACTGTACCGCTCAATCACAATCAATAATATTTCATATCATAATTAGAAGCACAATATAACATTCATCCTTATGACAGGTATAGTAAATAATTATATGATTCAAATTTCACATCATCATGAGATACTTGCTTCGTCTTATCCATACTTCTGGATTAATTATCTCATTATATTCGTCATTCTGAATCCAATTTCCCCCTATGAATCTTGGGAGTGTCCTACGACATACTTTTTATCACCAGTAATGCTAAAACTCTATTAAAATGGGGTCGTTTCACTCACCTGGATTCCGTACGAGTATCACTTCTCTAAATCGTTACGGACAAGAGTACGCAGGTGAATTTCAGTGTTCCGCTACAGAGATTTTCATGAAAGATTATAGAAAATATGTTAAGATTGTTTTCGTACAGATACTGTTCATACGTACGGTTACTATTCATACGGTTACTATTTATACGTACGAGTACTATTCATACCAGAAATAGAGAATACAATCTGTAAAAGAGTACACCAGGTAAGTTCCCAGGAAAGAGTGGAGGGTCACACTGGACACACTTAAAAACCAGGTCTTTCCTTAGCCAGAACTTTCCTAGACATGTATTCTTCACAGTTTACATTCTATTTCGGTAATCAGAGAATCAAAATAACATATAAACAGCTAAGGACAGTTTTTCTGATATGGAAGATCGGCCAAAGCCGCAACCACAAAGCATACTTAAGAAAATAACTTCTAAAATTTGAAACACATAGAAAGGGCATAGTATCATTACCTAAACAGAAAAGGAAAGACCCAAAATCTCAGAGGCCTAGCGTCGGAGCAAGAGAAACTTAAGGAGAGAAGAAGAGAAGTTGAAAGTGTGAGTTTAGAAGTGAAATGGAAGGGCCTATTTATAGGAAAAGTCAAGGGTACTATTAGACACTATGCGCTAATAAAATATTCAATTTACTATTCATAAAAATAACATTTCTAATAATGTAATTTACTGTGCAGACTAACATTTTTTCTTTTATTACTATGGAAACTTAAAGGGAAAACTATCCTTTCACCTTAAACCTTTAAGTTTCTTTTCAAATCAGTCCTTTCAATTTAGTCCCTGAGGGTATTTTACACATAAAACGTCATTTTCTCCTACAAACTTCTTTCTAGTTTTCTTTTATGATCAAACCACTTCTAGTACTTGACATTTTGATTGTAAAAATAAACAGTACCATATACATAAATAGTATTATACGGGTGAATAGTACCATATAATGAAATAGTAATAGTAGTTTGTAAATACGCATTTATATTTTATTTTTCATGGGTATTACATTATCACTCCCTTTAAGAAATTCCGTCCTCCGAATTTAAATTACCTCAAGTCGTAAAAAGATGCAGATATCTAGAACGCATGTCGGCCTCGGCTTCCCATGTGGCTTCTTCGTGAGTTTGATTCCTCCACAAAACCTTGACGGATGGAATCTCCTTAGATCGAAGTTTCTTTACTTGACTATCAAGGATAGCCGCCGGTATCTCCTTGTATGACAAGTTTTCATCTACTAGGATAGAATCATTGTGAGAAGGGTGAAGTATGTGAGAAGGGTCAGGAAGGTACTTCCTCAACATGGATACGTGAAAAACAGGGTGAATCCCTTCCAATTCCATAGGTAGGGCAAGCCGATAAGCCACTTTTCCCACTCGTTCTAAAATCTCATAAGGCCCGATGTACCTAGCACTCAACTTTCCTTTTCTTCCAAATCTCAACACACCTTTCATTGGAGAGATATTTAGGAATACCATATCGCCGACTGAGAACTCCAAGTCACGTCGTCTGTGGTCAGCGTATGCCTTTTGTCTACTTTGAGCTACTCGCATCCTATCTTGTATTGTTTTTACCTTGGTTAGGGCATCTTGGGCCAAGTCAGGTCCTAATACTTTCGTTTCACCTACCTCGAACCAACCGATTGGAGATCTGCAACGTCTCCCGTACAAGGCCTCAAAGGGTGCCATTCCAATTGTGGCTTGGTAGCTGTTGTTATATGCAAATTCTACGAGATACAAATGCTTCTCCCAACTACCACTGAAATCTAGGATACAAGCTCGTAGCATATCCTCTAGCGTCTGAATCGTCCATTCTGATTGTCCGTCTGTCTGTGGGTGAAAAGCGGTACTAAGGTCCACTCGAGTACCTAATGCCTCTTGAAAACTTCTCCAGAAACGAGAGGTAAATTGAGGACCTCTATCAGAAATGATAGATATAGGTACTCCATGCAGCTTCATTATTTCTTTAATATACAATTGTGGCAACGTTACTACACCATAAGTGATTTTGACTGGAATGAAGTGTGCTGATTTAGTTAGTCGGTCAACAATGACCCAAACTGAGTCATAACCTCCTGTGGAGCGAGGTAGACCAACAACAAAGTCCATCGTCACTCGTTCCCATTTCCATTCAGGAATCTCTAATTGTTGTAACGAGCCTCATGGCTTTAGATGCTCAGCCTTAACCTGTTGACAGGTTAAACAACGAGACACAAATTCTGCTATGTCTTGTTTCATTCCTTTCCACCAGTAGATCTGTTTCAGATCCTGATACATCTTGGTGGCTCCTGGATGTACAGCATATGCAGCACGATGGCCTTCTTCCATGATGTCTCGTCTAAGAGTTCCAACATCTGGTATACACAACCGTTGTTCAAAATGCAAGACTTCTGTATTGTCGAGTGTGAAACTATTCACTTCACCAATCTTCACCTTTTCCATAATTTGGACAAGCTCAGGATCCTCTATTTGGGATATCCGTATCTGGTCTACAAGGGAAGATCTAGCCCTGATATGGGCTAAGAATGATCCTGTCCTTGTAACCTCCAGAGTAGCACCTTTTACTCTCAGCTCTTGTAGTTCTTGGATTAATGGTCTTCTTGTCACTGCTACATGGGCTAGACTACCCATAGATTTTCGACTCAAAGCATCTGCCACCACGTTCGCTTTGCCTGGGTGGTAAAGAATATTGCAATCATAATCTTTTAGTAATTCTACCCATCTCCTCTGCCTCAAGTTTAGGTCCTTTTGGTCGAAAATATATTTTAGACTTTTATGATCAGTGTAGATTTCACAAGTTTCTCCGTATAGATAATGTCGCCATATTTTTAAAGCGAAAACTACTGCCGCCATTTCTAAATCGTGGGTGGGGTAGTTTTGTTCATGTTTCTTAAGCTGTCTCGATGCATATGCCACTACCTGGCTATGCTGCATGAGAACACATCCCAACCCTACTCTTGATGCATTGTAGTACACTGTAAAACCTCCTGGTCCTGAGGGTAAGACCAATACAGGTGCGGAGATTAACCTTTTCTTGAGTTCTTGGAAGCTTTCTTCACAAGCGTCATCCCATTGGTACTTTACTCCTTTCCTAGTCAGTCGTGTGAGAGGGGCGGCTAACTGGGAAAAATTTTGGTTGAAACGACGATAATATCCTGCCAATCCCAAGAAGCTACGAATCTCCGTGACGGAGGTAGGTCTAGGCCACATTTTGACCGCTTCTACTTTGCTTGGGTCTGCTTGGATGCCATCTTTGGAGATCACATGTCCCAAGAAAGTCACGCGATCGATCCAAAACTCGCATTTAGAGAATTTGGCGTACAATTGATGATCCCTCAATGTCTGCAACACAATACGAAGGTGTTGTTCGTGCTCTTCTGAAGTCTTTGAGTACACCAGAATGTCGTCTATGAAGACAATGACGAATTTGTCTAAAAAGATTTAAAAATCCTATTCATTAAATCTATGAAAGAAGCTGGTGCATTTGTTAGTCCAAATGACATTATCAAGAACTCGTAATGCCCATATCTGGTACGGAAGGCTGTTTTAAGCACATCCTCCTCCTTGATCTTGAGTTGGTGATAACCAGACCTCAAGTCAATCTTTGAAAAACACTTGGCTGCTTGAAGTTGATCGAAAAGATCGTCGATGCGAGGCAACGAGTATTTATTTTTGATAGTTACTTTATTCAGTTGCTTGTAATCTATACATAGTCTTATCGATCCGTCCTTCTTTTTCACGAACAGAACAGGAGCTCCCCAAGGTGAATAACTTGTCCTTATAAAGCCTTTGTCTAGCAAGTCCTGTAACTGAGTCTTTAACTCTTTTAATTCTGTTGGTGCCATTCTATAAGGGGGTGTGGAGATTGGGCGAGTATCTGGTGCTAACTCTATCTGGAACTCAATCTCTCGATCTGGGGGTACACCTGGTAAATCATTTGGGAAGACGTGTACAAACTCTTGGACTATTGGAACGTCCTCTACTTTTAGTTCTTCTTTCTTAATATCTTTAACAAATGCCAAGTATCCTTGACAGCCCTTTCGCAATAAACGTTGGGCACTCATTAAGGATATAAGATTTTCAAAAATTTCACTATGTTCACCATGAAATATGAAGGAGGGCTCCCCCGGAATATTGAACTTAACTATCTTATTATAGCAATCCAGGGTGGCATGACAAGATGCCAGCCAATCCATGCCTAAGATGACATCAAAGTCTGTCATATCTAACAGCATTAAGTCTATTGTTGTATTTATTTCTCCGACTCTTACCTTGCAAGCTCGGTACCCTTGTTCTATTAGTAGGGTGCCTCCAGTAGGCGTAGTTACTAAAAACAGACATTCTAATCTAACAACTTTTTGCTTAAAGTTCTTAGCAAAGAATGGCGACACATAGGAATGCGTAGAGCCAGAGTCAAACAAAATATGTGAAAAATTTGATTCAATCAGAAGAGTACCTGCTACCACCATATTAGACGCTTGAGCATCTTGACGGGTTAGAGTGAATACTCGAGCGGTCCCTCGGCCTGCTGAAGCCTGACCTCGACCACCTTGTCCTCTGCCAGCGCCTCTTTCGATTCCATTGCCTCCTGCAGTTACAGGGGCTCTGTTGGCCACAGTAGCCTCTGCTTGATTAGGGCGTACTGATCGTTGGCCAGATCTCGTGTGGAGTTGGGGGCAATCTCTTTTGATGTGGCCCTGTTGACCACATTGGTAACAGATCATAGTATTGTTGTTGACAAAACAAGCATCGAAGTGGTTTCTTTCACATTTAGAGCACCAAGGCCTTTGTTGACCCCCTGTACCACTTTGTTGACGCTGTGGTGCACTAACAGTAAAGGCTGCATGTCCAATGGTTTTAGTGGGTGCAGAACTCTCTCCGTAGTAGCGTGATTTCTCATCTTGTTTCCTCTTTCTTTTGTTATTCCATTTTTCTTTATGCATATCTCTTTCTTCCATCATACGAGCGATGTCAACGGCTTCTGTGTAAAATGAAAAATCTCGTATCTTCGATCCCACCCTGTCAAATAAAGACTCTCGAAGGCCTTTAATAAACCGTCGGATCTTTTCTTTCTCAGTTAGGACCATGTGAGTAGCATATTCAGACAACTCTACAAACAGATTGTCGTATTCATCGACAGTTCGTGATCCTTGCCGGAGTGCCTCAAACTCATTCATATTTGCTTCTCGTATACTCTCCGGAATAAATTGTTCTCGAAAAATTCTTTTAAAGTCATTCCATTTAAGGGGTGGGGCATTTCTGGCCATGCCCTTCTTCCATGTTCGCCACCAGCGGTCCGCCTTACCTCTTAATTGAAAGGTAACAAGGGTTACTTTTCGAGGTTCAGGGCATTCTAACGTGTTAAGGATTTTCTCACAGTCATCTAGAAAACGTTGTAGGTCTTCATTAACATCTCCTGCAAAGGTTGACGGATTCAGCTTCATAAATTCTGAGATCTTGACCTCTGTCCCTACCCAGTCTTGAGGAGGGGGTGGAGGTGGCATCTGTTCTGTCTCTTGTACTTTTGCAGCATGTACTGATGCCTGTGAGCCATCTTCAGATGACTGTCCCATCAGAAGTTCCCTTAGTCCATTCACCTCGTTCTGCGTTGCAGCTAATGCTTCCATTACTATAGTCTCGTCAATTTGTGATGGTACTCCACCACTTCTTTCAGGATTTTCAGTGGATATCTCTCTGTCTTGTGCACGGTTACCTTCTGCACGATTAGGCATCTCTAGCCTTGCATCTGCTGACTGAGCAATTGGAGGGACCAGGGCCCTGCCAGATCTTGTGCGGATTCCAGAAGCGTTTGATTTTCTTGGTGCTATCTAAACTTATTCTACAATTAAGAATAATATATATCGTCACTATTATGCTTCAAGGAAAGACACGAAAGAAAGGGATTTTAAACTCTACAGGGCTTTTGGTGGATCTTCATCCTATGGTCGTGCTGCAGTCACGACAATAGGGGAAGGCCCACTAAAGACACCTTGCTCTGTAATCACTAGGAGACCTAACAACTTATGCTCTGATACCAACTTTGTCACGACCCATTTTCTAGGCACATGACCGGCACAATGATGAATATCCCATCACTGTAAGCCTTTCGATAAATTCTTCCCACAAGTAAAATTATTAGTCATTATCTCTATATTCTTGAAATACCATTCTTTAATAAATACCAAGAAAATACATCAAATTTTCTTAATTAAAAATAATAGATCCTCAGTACAAAATACATTGTCATACTGAAATACAAGCCAAATACCAATCCCTTGACCTAGATGTCCTAGACGGTTACAGAGCAACATATTCTATAACAAAAGAAGGGCCTACCCGATAGCGGGAAGGTCCAAGGTGATCTACTCCTCTAGCGGATGTTCTTCGGTGACAACCTGATCTGAACAAAAAATTTGTACAGAGAGTGTGAGCTTTTAAACTCAGTAAGCAAATCGGCCTCGCGTTAATAAAATTCAAATACATCACCAGTCATGCAAGCATATCTGAAGGCTCAAGCTCAACCAATAGACATAGTTAGAAATTACATACAATAAGATAAAAATTCATCCAATTCAACAAACGTTACAAGTACTCATCAATGGCAATATGTCCCGGAAAGCGCACATAGGCCAGCTCACCAATTCTGTATATTTTCGCCATGACGCACAACCTCATTCTCTTAGCTAGAGCGCCTCACCGATCTATTGCCGATCCGGGCTATATCCCTACTGAGGGAATCGTTGTCTCCACACTCGTTGGTCAAGACACCCTTTAAACCGGGTTTTCCGCCTTGCCTTGAGAGGGGGTACTGTACCGCTCAATCACAATCAATAGTATTTCATATCATAATCAGAAGCATAATATAACATTCATCCTTATGACAGGTATAGTATATAATTATATGATTCAAATTTCACATCATCATGAGATACTTGCTTCGTCTTATCCATACTTCTGGATTAATTATCTCATTATATTCGTCATTCTGAATCCAATTTCCCCCTATGAATCTTGGGAGTGTCCTACGACATACTTTTTATCACCAGTAATGCTAAAACTCTATTAAAATGGGGTCGTTTCACTCACCTAAATTCCGTACTAGTATCACTTCTCTAAATCGTTACGGACAAGAGTACGCAGGTGAATTTCAGTGTTCCGCTACAGAGATTTTCATGAAAGATTATAAAAAATATGTTAAGATTGTTTTCGTACAGATACTGTTCATACATATGATTACTATTCATACGGTTACTATTTATACGTACGGGTACTATTCATACCAGAAATAGAGAATACAATCTGTAAAAGAGTACACCAGGTAAGTTCCTAGAAAAGAGTGGAGGGTCACACTGGACACACTTAAAAACCAGGTTTTTCCTTAGCCAGAACTTTCCTAGACATGTATTCTTCACAGTTTACATTCTATTTCGGTAATCAGAGAATCAAAATAACATATAAACAGCTAACGACAGTTTTTCTGATGTGGAAGATCGGCCAAAGCCGCAACCACAGAGCATACTTAAGAAAATAACTTCTAAAATTTGAAAGACATAGAAAGGGCATAGTATCATTACCTAAACAGAAAAGAAAAGACCCAAAATCTCAGAGGCCTAGCGTCGAAGCAAGAGAAACTTAAGGAGAGAAGAAGAAAAGTTGAATGTGTGAGTTTAGAAGTAAAATGGAAGGGTCTATTTATAGGAAAAGTCAAGGGTACTATTTGTTACTATGTACTAATAAAATATTCAATTTACTATTTATGAAAATGACATTTCTAATAATGCAATTTATTTTGCACCTTACGCCTGACATTTTTTCTTTTATTATTATAGAAACTTAAAGGGAAAACTATCCTTTCACCTTAAACCTTTAAGTTTCTTTTTAAATCAGTCCTTTCAATTTAGTCCCTGAGGATATTTTACACATAAAACGTCATTTCTCCTACAAACTTATTTCTAGTTTTCTCTTATGATCAAACCACTTCTAGTACTTGACATTTTGATTGTATAAATAAACAGTACCATATACGTAAATAGTATTATACGGGTGAATAGTTCCATATACTGAAATAGTAACAGTAGTTTGTAAATACGCATTTATATTTTATTTTTCATGGGTATTACAGTTCTTTACTCAATTTGATCTATCATAAGTTTTTATTTTCAGTTTGGTCTTTCATATATACAAACATTATCATTTTGATCTCTCATAGATTGTTTTTATTCTCAACATAATTCTTCATAAATTCAAATGTTTTCAATTTGGTTTTTTCACGCAGTTGGTATTAAACAAATTAAGAGAGGTGCTAATTTAATAATTAATTCACAAACATAGATATCATACCATGTAAAGGTGTTAATTTAACAGTTAACTCACTAACATGGATGTTAAGTAATTTTTTATTTTGTTATTCTTATTTAATATACTTTGTTATTATTGAGTTGAAAAGCTAATTTAATTTCATAGCCATATAAGAGGAGTAGCGGCATAGAGGGACCAATGAGAACTTATGGATACATGGATAAATAATAACCGACTTGAGAACATTTATATATGTGAGGAGCCAAATTGTAAATAAAAATATATGAGGATTAAATTAAGATTGATGGACATGTAAATATCTAAATTGACGGGTGGATGATTATTAAGATTGATATTAAAAAGGTTTTTGGCTCTATTCCCTGGGATTTCATTGAAAAAATGCTAACTTTTCTCAACTTCCCTAACCCCTCAATAAACTTAATTATGTCTTGTCTTAAAAATGTCACCTATACACCCATTATTAATGGAAAAAAATGTCAGTCCTTCACTCCCTCAAAAGGCATAAGACAAGGGGATCAACTCTCTCCCTATATTTTCATTCTAGGAATGAAATTGATTACACATCTTATAAATTTTGAAATTTCCTCAAAAAACTAGACCCCTTACACCTTTAAAAACAAACACCCCCACCCCACATCTCACACCTCTTTTTTGCTAATGACATATTACTCTTCCCTAAGGCTAATAATAATAGCATTCAAGCAATCAATAGAGTCATTTCTACCTTCTCCGCCCTTAGTGGCCTTAATCTGAATCCCTCTAAATAAAAAATTTGGACATCTAACACCGTCAGCCAAAATAAAAAAAACTATCATTGAAAATTCCTTTGGCATAAGTATTTCTAATAACCTAGGATTCTACTCAGGTTACCCCTTGAAACCAAATTATAAAAAATCTAATTTCAATTTTATATTGGATAAAATAAATAAAAGAAATGCAAGGCTCGAAATCCAACCTCATCTCTAAAGCTGGTAGATGCCAACTTATCAACTATACCTTCTCTAGCCTCTTTAGTCACTTAATGAAAGCCTTTCTCCTCCCATATGATATCCTCACAAAAATTGATAAATCCTCCAAAAACTTCTTTTGGAGCCATTCTAGCGCAACTAGGAAAATTCACACCATTAATTGTAACAAAATTACTTGTCCTAAATCGATGGGTGAGTTAGGTTTTCGTAAAACCACTCACCAGAACAAATCTCACATCCTTGGCCTCACTTGGAAACTAATGAACAACCCAAATAATCTTTGGTAAAAAATAATTACTAATAAATATGGCACTAACTTAAGTGACAGGAAGTCAAACAAATCCTTCACCCTTAAAAACATCCAACAAACTCTCCCCCTCTTCTATAGTTGTACTAAAAAAATAATTGGCATAGGAAACAACACCAATTTTTGGGATGACTACTGGCTTAATGCCTCATTAAGATCTACTTTTATTAGCCCCCTTCCTAAAGATGAAGATACCAGGACACTTGACTCTATCATTTTAAACTCTCATCCTGAAAGAAAATGGTCTCTTCACTCACTGCCAGCTATTCTTGACACTTCAATTAACTTGCAAATTGCCTCAACCCCTCTTTCCAACCTCTCACTGCCTCAAGAAGATATAATAACCTGGAAGAATAACAACAATGGTCTATTCACAACTAAATTTGCCTATCAAAAAATTTTATCACTAGACAAAACTTCCCTTACTAATTCCCTTAACATTCTGAACCAAAAGTCCCCTTATTCTTGGATATGGAAAAATCTTGCTCACCCCAGAGAAAACCTTTTCATTTGGCAAGTTTGCTGTAGCCCTCCCTACATATAAAAGTCTTAATAAAAAAATCAATCTTATCCCTGACACTTGTCAACTTTATAACTCTGCCCCTGAATCTCACTTACACATCCTTAGAAATTGCCACCCCATTAGACAACTTTGGGAAACACTATCTCCACCCCAAAACTTCTTTAACCTGGATCTGAAAACTTGAATTACCTCCAATTGCAGAAACTATTCTTCCACTTCTCTTCTTATCCCCTGGGGAACTAATATTCGCCTACACACTAAGGGCCATTTGGCTTGTTAAAAATAGGAAAATTTTTTCAAATGTAAACCTTAATCTTGTAAACATAATTAAGCAAATCAAATTTAAAGCTGCTGAATTCTCGTGTAGCACTTTAAAAAATCTTCAAAATCACATTTCTTCTACTAGCTCTAGTAACATGATAAACTTTTGGAAAAAACCAAAACCTGATTTCTTTAAGAGTAATATAGATGATTCCATGAAGGACAAACAAATAGTTGCTGGTGGAACTATTAGAAATGATAATGGTTGCTGGTCTTGGGGATTCACAAAATATATTGGATATGGCTCTGCTGCTTTAGCAGAAGCATGGGCCCTGTAGTTAGGTCTCCAACAAGCAACATTACTCAACATCAAAAAAATAGAAATTGAAATAGATTATAAACTCATACATGACTTGTTGATTGGTGAAATTCCCTATACTCACCCCCTTATTGTTATTATTAAAAATTGCAGGCTCCTTCTCCAATCTTTTGAAGACTTCTTTGTAATAAAAATTGTCAGATCCTAGAACATATATGCAGATCTTTTGGCCAAGGAAGCTAAAATCAAGAAACTTCCTATGAACACTTATTTTGTAACTCCTTATTTTGTAAAAGATCAATACGATCATAACGTGCACTGCGCTGCATTAACTAGGTTCTATTTTGTAGGGACTGTTAGCTTGTCCTGCCTTGTTATTACTTCGCTTACGTAATCAAGTAATCTGTACTCCCTTTTTAATATATATTTCCTTTTTACCAAAAAAAAAAGACATTGAGGGATTAAATTGAAATTTTAGTCGACAACAAAAAATAAAATAAGATAAAATAAAATAAAGTCTCCCCTCGTCTTCCCCTTCTCGGTCAGTTCACATCTCTTATAGCCCAGATCTTACAGCTGGTGAACTTTCTCCTCCTTGACAGAGCTAAGAGAGAATGGGCTCTACTCCCAACGGATCAGTCACATCCGTTGATCAAGACACCAACTCCGTAACCGTAGCTTTCGGCGCACCGGAGGCACTGGACTATGTCCGTTCACTCACCGACGTCGGAGCCATGAATCGGCTCCTCCATGAGTGCATAGCTTACCAGCGAGCCCTGGATACCGAGCTAGACAACATCTTGACTCAGCGCACCGATCTCGACAAACAGCTCCTCCAACTCCAGCGGTCCTCCGAGGTTCTTGACATCGTCAAGTCTGATTCCGACCACATGCTATCCAATGTTAGCTCTACCTGTGACCTCGCCGACGATGTCAGCCATAAGGTCCGGGAGCTTGATTTGGCACAGTCGCGTGTGCGTTCCACTCTCCTCCGCATCGATGCCATTGTTGAGAGAGGGAATTGTTTGGAAGGTGTTAACAAGGCGCTTGAAAATGAGGATTATGAATCCGCAGCGAAGTATGTTCAAACTTTCCTTCAGATTGACGGGGAGTATAAGGAGTCCGAATCGGATCAAAGGGAGCGATTGATGGCTTCCAAGAAGCAGCTCGAAGGGATCGTGAGGAAGAAGCTTTCGGCCGCCGTGGATCAGCGTGACCACCCTACGATTCTACGGTTTATCCGGCTTTACACGCCGCTAGGTCTTGAGGAGGAGGGGCTGCAGGTTTATGTTGCTTATTTGAAGAAGGTAATCGGGATGAGATCTAGGATGGAGTTTGAGCAATTAGTGGAATTAATGGAACAAAATGTGGGTAATATTAACAATGCTAATATTAATCAAAACCAAGTCAATTTTGTTGGGTGTTTGACGAATTTGTTCAAGGACATTGTGTTGGCAGTTGAAGAGAATGATGAGATCTTGAGGAGTTTGTGTGGAGAGGATGGTATTGTGTATGCGATATGTGAGCTGCAAGAGGAGTGTGACTCCCGAGGTTCTGTGATCTTGAAGAAGTATATGGAGTATAGGAAGTTGGCCAAGCTATCGTCAGAAATAAATTCCCAGAACAAGAATTTGCTTGCTGTTGGAGTAGATCCCGAGGGACCAGACCCACGAGAGGTTGAATTGTACTTGGAAGAAATTCTGTCACTTATGCAATTGGGTGAGGACTATACAGAGTTCATGATAACAAAGATCAAAGGTCTTACTTCTGTAGATCCAGAGTTGGTCCCAAGAGCAACTAAAGCATTCAGGAGTGGTAGTTTCAGTAAAGTTATTCAAGAGATAACTGGATTTTATGTTATTCTAGAGGGATTTTTCATGGTAGAGAATGTGAGAAAAGCCATAAGGATCGATGAATATGTGCCTGACAGCCTTACCACTTCAATGGTGGACGATGTGTTCTATGTTTTGCAGAGTTGCTTACGAAGAGCTATATCAACTTCAAATATTAGTTCTGTTATAGCAGTTTTGAGTGGTGCTAGTAGTTTATTGTCCAATGAGTATCATGACGCCTTGCAAAATAAAATAAGAGAGCCAAACCTTGGTGCTAAGTTGTTCTTGGGTGGTGTTGGTGTGCAGAAGACCGGGACAGAAATTGCAACAGCTTTAAATAATATTGATGTCAGCAGTGAATATGTTTTGAAACTAAAACATGAGATTGAAGAGCAATGTAATGAGGTAAGTGTTATATTTCTGGTTCCTTGCTGTTATATTCCACTACAAAATTTAATATGGTAGTAAATAAGGTAGGCATTTCGTCTGCCTTATGCATGGCTTGATCCATTCGCAATTAAGTAAGGATTTCTGGAGATTTTAATCATAAAAGAAGTTGATGGATCATATATGTAATTGTCAGCATGTATGTTTAATTTCTGAGTTATTTCAACATTTCAGCCAATAGTTCTGAGAATGAGTAAACAATGGGTTGGAGATTTCAGCATGTGCTGGTGCATATGGCCAAAAGTAGAATTTTAGTGTCTTGCTTCTGAAACATAAAAATTAGATACAAATAGAAGATTAGAACACAGAATGGAAAACAGCTTCAACATCTGCATATTAGCTACTTTAATCTTTGGATGACGCCATCATCAGAAGAATGTTAATTACCAAATTTATCCTTCCAGGGATAATATGAGACACACAATATGTAAATGATTGATTAGACAGGTGCTGTGAAAGGATATTCTGCCACTTGGGGGTAGCCCAGGTGGTAAGGGTGGGTGAGGATGTGGGCAATGTCAAGGGTTCAAACCTCTTAATGTACCAAAAAGAAAAAACGTTAATACTCAAGTTTTCATTAGGGCATACATAAGTATTTTACAGTTCAGTGCCTTACATTTCCTATTGCGAGAGTAATATTTTAGGTTAAGTTCACTTTTTTTCTCTTTATTAAATAGTATTTTGGGTCATCATTGTAAAACACATTACGGTGTGTTTATAACGGAAACCTTCAATTTGAACTCATTGTTCCTAGAGGACAGAAAATCATGAGTTTTCACTGTATTGTGAAATGTGAACAACTTCAACTTCTAAAATGGATTTTAATTTCATATACCTCTTTTCTAAAGACTCTTGCTAAATGTCTTTATACATACTTCCCCAGTTTAATGACTTACATTTCCTATGTTACCTAGTTCAACATTCTTTTTAGGTTAAATTGAATGATTTTTTTTGGTGTACTAATTTTTGGCCATCACTTTTGAATTAACTTTTGCCGCTTTGGGGGATAGGTTATAGTGGACAAAATTTATAAATGTTAGCACGATCTGGATAAAACAAAAATTCTGTTCCCTGAATTGCGTACTTGCACTTAACGAGGACTACAAAATGTAAAAATTATAAGGAGAAAGACAAATCTGAGTTTTCTTAGTTAAGGCAGTGATTAAAAGTTTAGTTCTGATTTTTTTTTTCCTGCACCATGAATATGATGATTTTGGAAGCAATTATATTCAAATGATCTTTTGAGGCCTAGAGACCAGGAGTCTTATTGGGAAAATGTGAAGCGTGGCAATTACTACCTGTAGCTAAAAAATGATTGGTCTACTAAGGGATGTGACTTCAGACCTATTAGCTTGGCATCTAGTGTCCACAAGATAATTACTAAAATGCTCTCTTTGAGGCTAGGTGAGGCTCTTGGGAATACTGTCTTTGAGAACTAAAGTGCTTTTGTTAGAGGTAGACAAATCTTAGATGCTGGGTTGGAAACTAACAATCCAGAGGACATAGAACATAAAAAGTGGAAGGATTTGGCTTTTAAGTTGGATTTTTAGAAAGCTTATGATAGGGTCGTTTGGGGTTCCTAGATAGAATTTTGAGCTGTAAGGAGTTTGTGGATTGCTTCTTTTTATTAAAAAAGGGGGGGGGGGTGTTTCTGCATTGAAGGAGGAAGTTGATTCAAGGTTGTCTCTCTTCCATTGTTTTTTGTGGTTATAAAAGGCCAGCCTAGTTCAAATGTTAAAAAGGGGTTAGGCAGAGAGATTCTTTCTACCATTTCTTGTTTACCCTTGTCTACATTTCAAGTCTTATGTTGAGGACGGGTTTTGAGAGTAGAGTGGTGCAATGCTTGTTGGTTGGAATGGAGGGAGTAAAAGTTCATCATCTACAATTGGCAGATGACCCTATTCATTGCTTTCTTGATAATAAGGAGAATTTCCAACATATACTCCCCTTTCTATAAATTTTTCGAGGTTGTTTCTGTTCTTTGCGTTAACCTGTCTAAGAGCTGTTTGGTTAGGAGTAGTGTTTAAGACAGGTTTGTAGGCTAGTTAGTTGAGTTGGTTGGTTTTGGAGTGCTGCAATTGCCTCTAACTTATTTGGGTATTCCTCTTGGGGTGTTACTGATAGGTACAGAGAAATAAAAAGAGAAATAAAATAGTAGTGTTGCCTTATTTCTTCTAGAATAAAGATAATGGATTGGTGGTCTTGTATCATTGCACTCCGTCTGGAAAGATGCTTTGTCCTCAAGGCCAAATGTGGGGTACTGTTCTGCCAGCAAGTCATAATTTTCCCAACTTGCTTCTTCAATTGGTCTGTCTGTCCACTGTACTAATAATTCCAGCACTTTAGCTCCTCCTTCTTTGGCCCAACGATGGTTCAGGATTTTGGCAGGAGTTAATACTAGCTCCCTGTCATCATTGATTGGCAGTGAGGAGAGAACACTTGAAGGAGTGTAACCATGAGCTGGGCGTAACAGAGAAACATGGAAAATGGGATGTATATTTGCAGTAGTGGGTAGTTCAAGTTCATATGCTACTGGCCCAATGTGATGCAGTATTTTGTGGGGACCAAAATATCTCGGAGATAATTTTTCGTACCTCCATTTTGCTAGAGAGTATTGACGATAAGGCTGAACATGTAGTAGGATATAATCCCCCACTTTAAATTGCAATTCCCGCCTCTTTGAGTCAGCTTGTGCCTTCATCCTTGTTCGCGCCTTCAAAAGGTTATCTTTCAGCATTTTATCTCTAGCAATGAGCCGCTCTTCTAGGTCGGCTATGTGTGTTTCTCCATTGACATAGGGGTGAAGATTAGGAGGTCTCTTCCATACACAATCTTAAATGGTGTAGTACCCACTGAAGAATGAAATCCTGCATTAAATGAATATTTTGCCAGAGGTATTTGTGCGATGAATGTGGTTGTTCTTGTGCAAAACACGTCAAATAAGCTTCTAGACACCGGTTGACAATGTCTGTCGAAAAAGCTCTTGCCAAAAGACACTTAAGAAGATAGCATCTCTTTCAGAAATGATAGATTAGCTACTGTTTTGGCAGTAAATGGGTGAGCTAATGGAATGAAATGGGAGTACTTGTTTAACCGGTCTACTACAACAAGAATAGTATCATAACTACCAGATTTGGGTAGTCTCAAGTGTAATATCTTCCCACACATGATTGGGAACCAGCAACGGTTGCAAAAAGACCAGCAGGAGCTAATGTTTGATATTTGTTTTGTTGGCATACCAAACAATTCTGAACCCAATTTTTTGCATTTCTAGGCCAGTAGAAGTTTGCTGTTAGGCATTTCAGTGTTTTCAAATAGCCTCCATGTCCTCCAGTCAGAGAGTCATGAGCTTCAGATAGAATAGTTTGCCTATAAGGGGTCACATCAAGGATCACCATCCTTTCTTTATAATACAACATATTGTGCACCATCTGGAAGTTGGGATTAGAGTGTGGATCTTGTGAAATTGACTCAATAATTCCCTTACATCCTGTTTGGTTTGCAGTACAAAATAAGAGTGGAAAGGAAAAGAGAAATAGAAAGCAAGAGGAAAAGGAAAAGGGAAAGGAAAAAAGGAAAAAAGTGTGTTTGGTATGGGATGGAATAGAATAAAGGAAAGTAGGATATATGTGGGGTAAACTTACTAAATTATCCCTTTATTTAAAATTATAATACTGGAAAAAGAAAAAAAATTAAATCCGATTACATAACCCTACAACTAGCCTTCTGGTTTCTGCCCTCCAAGTTCGACGTTGTCGAGATCGGAGAAGAGCTCAGATATATGCTGTCCACCGCCTACACCGGCGGCCACCGCTCACACCGGCTGCCACCGCTCCTCCCTCTCCGAGCTCTTCTCTGATCTCGACGAAGATCTGTGGTGTGTGAAATGACATAAAACAAGAATGAAAAAAATTCTATGGTATAGTGCAGTGTTTGTGGTCTTCTATTTTTATTTTTTAATTGAAACTGATACATTATATGAAAAAAAACATTTCTCAATCCTGGTGACTACTTCAGAGAGAACTTTGATTTATTTAATTACGCATTCTCTTTCCGGTTTGTTTTCAATGTCCATACGTAAGAGCTTGATGTAATCTTGTTGTCTCTTCGGTGCTGTACAGTTTTACTAATAATTTGACAATTTTGTGTTTAGGATATATAATTTTAAAATGTCTTTCTGCACCAGAAGTTTCCTTGTCATTAGGATATGTAATTTTACCAGTTTGTCTGATGAGATTATTTTAGTTATGGGAATTTCAGGTCATGTCTGATGAGATAATTTCAGTTAGAGGAATTTTAAGTCATATTGTTTTTTATAGCAGTTAGCTTGCCTATATATGATTTTGAAATTTCAGAACTGACTGACTTAATATATGTAGCCTTTTCCTGCACCTGCTGACCGAGAAAGGGTGAAATCTTGTTTGTCTGAATTGGGAGATACGAGCAATGCTTTCAAGCAATCTTTGAATGCTGGCATGGAACAACTTGTGGCAACTGTAACACCGCGTATACGCCCTTTATTAGACTCTGTAGGAACAATCAGCTATGAGTTGTCTGAGGCTGAGTATGCTGATAATGAGGTAAATGATCCATGGGTTCAGAGACTTCTCCATGCTGTGGAGACAAACGTGGCGTGGCTACAACCACTGATGACTGCTAACAACTATGATACTTTTGTTCATTTGATCATTGATTTTATCGTGAAGAGATTGGAAGTGATCATGATGCAAAAACGATTCAGTCAGCTTGGTGGCCTTCAGCTTGACAGAGATGCTAGATCATTAGTGAGTCATTTCTCCAGCATGACGCAGAGGACAGTTAGGGACAAGTTCGCACGAATTACCCAAATGGCAACAATACTTAACTTAGAAAAGGTGTCCGAAATTCTAGATTTCTGGGGTGAGAACTCGGGTCCTATGACCTGGAGGTTAACTCCAGCAGAGGTTAGGCGCGTATTGGGTCTTAGAGTTGATTTTAAACCAGAAGCAATAGCTGCTCTTAAGTTGTAATACCCTTCTACAAAGCCCCTTCATATTCTTTTGTTCTTTTTCATATGATAGGTATTTACATTTTCAACTGATTGGCATTTACATCTTCGTTTTCATTTTGTTTGGGCAACTAACATACCTTCAGTTTCTCATGCTATTTGCATCATGTTTGGTTGCTAAGCAAAAGAATGTGTAAACAGATTTTCCCTGCAAGAAATTTGGGTATCTTGTAAGAAATTTGGACATTGCTCTTCGTTTCCTACTGTCCAATTTAAAAATAGATAATCTTTTGCATGATATTCAATTCTGGTTTCAGCCATTAGAAGTTGATGCTAGATGAAATTTCGTCATGATCTCTGGAAGCTTGAGAAGAGGGGATGGGAAGAGAGAGAATGAAAGAATCACTTTCTCTTCTTATATATGGCAAAAAGTATATTTTTTTTGTCTGTCTCTGGTCCCTTGAATTTTTATTTCTCCACTTAGTTGAATATTTGAGGTAAACTTAAAACAAACAAATTAGTATGATCTATCAGTAGTGAACGTGTTACATAAAAAAATTTGTCAATTTTTTTTTGTCAATTGTAATAACAGCGTTATCATTAGAAATAAGATAGAAATAAAAAAGAACTATGTGAGATGAAATTAGTACAAAAAAATATTAGAAATGAAATTAAAACTTGAAGTAAATATTAAAGATGAAAATGATATTTTTAGCGATTAATTATTAGTTTAAAAGGGAATAAAAGGAAAGTTAAATGGTCCAGTTACAATATTAGTAAATGAATTTTAAAATATAATTATCCATTCTCTAGAACTTCTTAAATAAGTATTTTAATATGTTATAAGGTTTATGTGCTAAATTTATAATTAGAATCTTAGTCTAGTAAATAAAATATAGTTCTTCCAAAAAAGAAACGAGTAAATTTTTTATAATCTCCTATGCATATTTTAATTTAATTTAGAGGATAAAATGATAAGAAATTTTTAAAATGAAAAGAAAGTTGTTCCGTGTTTGCTTTCCAATTTAGCGGGGCAATTAAGAGAGAAGAGGCAATGGCTGTCATCCATTCCCTTACAAATTTTTAAGAAAATTATTTCCTTCGTATGTTTCTCTAAATACTCATCCACTCATTATCTAGTATGTAATGTAATTATTTTATTTTTTTTCCCTTTTCAAAGGAGTTACCAAATTTGCCTGCCTTTGGATCATCCATCAATACTACAATAAAAAAATGCTTTTTGCATAAACGTTAAACAATAATACATTGCAGTTAAGATAAAGCAAAATTCCAACCTATAGAACAAATCGTGCTTATATTAGAAAACGGTAATACAATTGGGAGTGATGATGATTGAATATTGAAACTTGAATAAACTAAACGCGAGCAGTTAATACAATTGGGAGTGATGATGATTGAATATTGAAACTTGAATAAACTAAACGCGAGCAGTGCCTTCAGTGAACTTTGGGTCCTCACATCTGTACCGTCCATCTGGTCCAATTCCAAAACCTTTTGGATCAGCAAACACATTCTCCAGAAGTTGGCTGCGAGGAGGTTGAGGGCTTCCTTCAGCGAACTCAACAGAGTCCTCAATCACCTCATCAATCTTCTTCTCTATGGCCTTCAACTCCTCTTCACTCGCTAACTTGTTCTCAATCATGTATTTCTTCAATGCAGTGATGGGATCCCTACCAGCATAGTGTGCCTTCTCAGCTGCCAAATCAGAAAGAGTTTATGACAGTTAATATTCATCAAGTTGCTAGACACAAACCGAAGACCTAAACAAGCAATACGTCCGCAGATAGAATTTTAGGTAAATCCCATTTATAAGTAGACCAAGTATGTCAGAGGTGAGTCTGGTTAAAGAGGAATTAGGATCCTCTCATGTTGTTCCTGCCCGTCATGTTCTTGATCACAGCTATTCATTTCAAATTGGACAGTTCAAATCATTGAAAAAAATTAAAAGAAAAAAATGTTAGACCTCATGAAATATTTTTTTTCCTTGGTTTGAAACGTCCCATCTGACAAACATGAGAGGATCAACTTTCAAAAATGAGTGTGGTTGACTTGTAATGCAATTACATATCAATCCAACATGGTCAAGATGCTGCAATATGCAACTTTATACAAAACATAGAATACAAATTAATACCAAGGGATCAAAATATATCATAGTGTAACCTCAACAACTTTATCATTCCACTCTAGGAGAAATGCTTATTTCCAATACCATGAAACAAAACGGTACCTCTTACTTCTACCATTAACAGGTTCAAATTACATGACTGGAAGTTCAACCCATTAAGATTGATGACTTATATTTGCTAATCAATAGAGCAAAAGTCAGTTGACAGATTAAGAACTACTCTGTTAACTGAGTAGGCACCCATTGTATGTAAGTGTTGGTCTACAATCCAAATCAATTGCCCAAACATCTATGTATTGAAGATAGTGCTCTTGAGATTGGAAAAGTTCCAAAGAAGCTGGGAAGTTAATCACAGTACTCCTACAGCAGGTAGAGTATAAGATATATAACGATTACACACAATGCAACTGAATAATATATCATTAGTAATGCAAAGAACAGCGGTATACTTATACTTCTAGAATAACTACATAGAAGAATTGATTAGAAAAATAATCTAAATGCTTACCAGGGTCACGAAGTTCATCAGGATCAGCCAATGAATGTCCTCTAAATCTGTAGGTTTCACATTCCACTAAAGTTGGTCCCTCTCCTCTTCTAGCTCTTTCAATTGCCTCTTTTGCCACCTCTCTAACCTTCAAAACATCCATTCCATCTACATGAACCCCAGGCATTCCAAATGCAGGTCCTTTCTTCCATATCTGAGGATCTGAGGTTGCCCTGAGATGCGACATCCCTATAGCCCACAAATTGTTCTCCACAACAAACACAATTGGCAACTTCCACAAAGCTGCCATGTTCAGGCATTCAAAGAATTGCCCATTGTTACAAGTTCCATCTCCAAAAAATGCCACTGTGACCTGATCAGCATTTGCCTCTTTCAATACCTCCCTTGTATACTTAGTGGAAAATGCTGCTCCTGTGGCTACTGGAATTCCTTCACCAATGAATGCAAACCCACCAAGCACATTGTGTTCTTTTGAGAACATATGCATCGAACCACCTTGACCTCGGCAGCACCCAGTAGCCTTTCCAAAGAGCTCACTCATCACAGCGCGAGCTGGGACTCCCTTACTCAGGGCATGAACGTGGTCCCGATAGGTGCTTACTACATAATCTTCTTTCTTCAGAAACTTGATGAATCCAGTTGACACAGCTTCTTGGCCATTATACAAGTGGACAAAACCAAACATTTTGCCTCTATAGTACATCTGGGCACACATGTCTTCAAATGTCCTGCCTAATACCATGTCTTCATATAGCTCCAAGCCTTCCTCTTTCGTAATTAGCTGTATGCATAAATCCATTTTAATACACAAGTTTCAATGTTAGATTTAAACCATTTCTGATAATCTGAAAGTAGTTGACAGATTATAGTATATATAAGCCCATTAAGTGACTTTTTACGCCTAGTTAACGAATTTTAACTTTCTAAGTAGATAACCAAGCATTGAATTTAAACATATAAAAAATGTCAAATTACTAATTCGATCATGAGCTTTTCCTACGTTTCAGGCAAAATAAAAAAATCTATATAGTCAGTAGGTGCAGAACCTATTAAGTTAATAAACACAGAAAATTTTAAAAAGACAAAAACTAAATTGACACTAACATCACCCAGCTTCTATCTATGAAGCTAATTGGGGTTCAGTTAAGCTAATAGGGTGGAAAGCTTAGTTTCTGAAGCAACGCATTACACAGAATCCAAGCTGCGAAAAGAAGCAAAACGAGTAAACTATGCCCAATGGGAATTCTTGGAAAGCAGACGGTGATATTAAAAAAAAAAAAAAGGGTCTAAAGTGTTACCAAATTGGGGCTTGATTTATGCTTCTTTTCGTTGACAACATCGGAAACAGCAACAACAGTGGCTCGAGCTCGACGGTGGATATTGTTGCTAGCAATCTTAGTGAGGGCATTGAAACGAAGCTTGTGCCGGGATCCAATGAACGAGGAGGTATCCCTGAAGGGATCAAAACCCATAGGATTAGGCTTATCATCGGATCTGGCAGCTGCAGAATTGAGAGAAAGGGGTTGCGGGAAATTGGTTGCAGAGAAAGACATTCTTGTGAGAAAAAGAAAAGGGATTGTGGGTTTCGGGGTTTTGAAGAAGAAGAAGAAGAAGAAGAAGAAGAAGAAGAAGAAGAAGAATTGGGTGTTAGAGAAATAGAAGCATGTGGAACGGAAGAAGGGGCGGAGGAAACGAGGGAAGGAGATGTGAAAATAACCGTCTTGACTCTTGAGCGTTGGGACTGAGAGTGAGAGCTTACAAAAGCAGATGATAGAGTCACCAAAACACGACTCCGTGGGAGGCGGACAATGTAATTGTACAATCTTTTTATAACAATTTATAAGCTTTTTTTTTTAAAAACTAAATTAGTTTTTGTTGTAATATCTTCAAGTGGTCATCGATTTATGAGATTATAAATAATCACTTTTTAAATTTAAATAACGTTAAATTTGTAATGATAAAATAATAAACATATATTTAAATATTGATCAAAAAATAATATATTCAGAACTTTTCTGATTAATCTATGAGATTCTCCAAAATTTTGCTTCTAATTATTTCATGTGAGTATCGTTTTGGCGCAACATTAGTCAGGTCCTAGGCATCGTGAAAGGAAGGTACATCTTTGTACCAAAAAAAAAATTAAATGAGAGAAAACTGCGTCCAAGAATTATACTCTATATAAAAAATCTAATATTTATATAATTATTGTAGAAATAATTGTGGTGAGTGTGTTCATGGTAGGCTTGGCCAGAATTTTGAATGCTGAAAGCTCATCACAAGGGAAATGTCCAAATCCGAAAAGCAAAACGCAGAATAGAAATGTGAAGTGATGAGACGCCGACTTGGCAAACACATGGAAGTGGATCTAATTTGAAGTCCTTTTCGCCCACCACCCCCTTCTTTTTTTGGACACTAAATTATAAATGTCGATTAATTTATATTTAAATTGAGTAAAATTACAATAAGTTGTAAAATTTTTTTTATTAAATTTTAACGCAATTATATTTTTAAGAACTCAAACTCAAGATCACTAATTAAATTAGAACAATCTCTTACTAATTAACATACGTACTTCATGATAGTCATTTTCAGCCTTTAGGCAATGGGGATGAGGTTCATATGTAGCTACTGCTAGAGGATTGGATTGGAGATCAATACTTCACTAGCTTCATTTTTAAATATTATAATTCTCTCAATTTAATTTTTAAAAAATTAAGTATCTTAAGTTATATGGTGTTTGTAAAAATGCATTTATCTTAATTTTATTCTTTTGTCATTAAGACTCTTGGTAGTAAAAAATTTAAAATTTAACAATAATAAATTTAGTAATATAGCAACCAAAATATGAAATTGAAATAAATGCACTTTTAGAAAGTAAATTTAGACAGTTAATCTTTCACAAATTAAATTGAAATAATTATAATTTTTTAAGATAGATTAATAATTTACTAAATATTTTCTAGGTGAAAGTTTGTTTTTTTAGGGTAATAGAGATATTTTTGCAAAAATATACTTTTTTCCTAATTTTTTTCAACTATCTTTTATTTCCTTATTTACATTATTATATTGCTTTTAGTGGCACTGTTATGTTTTTTTAATTACGCGTGTATGTCACCTTTGGAAGGACGACATACAAAATATTGCAACCATAAGCCCCATCCAAAAACCCTACCTTTCCTTCGCCACCCCACCCTTCTCCTATTCTCCTTGTTTGTCTTCCTCTTTCTTTCTTCGTTCTCCATTTTTCTCATATAGTGCCCCACTATATATCCCACTTCTCCATTTTTTTCTTCATTCATCATATATTTTTAGACAAAAATATTATTCATATTCATGAACTTTGACATATGTTTAAATTATAACTCAAAACTTTATTTTGTGTTAGTTGTAATCCATATGTTTTTAATTTGTTTTAATTATGCTTCTAAGGTTAACATCGTTTAAATATTTAATAGCAAATGTTAACATAGCATTTCATCGTCTAAATATTTACTAATCAACTCTTACTTTGTCACATGAAATTGGAATAGCTCCCACCTAAACGACTAAGGATCCAGATTCGAGTAAAGACGGTTAAGTGAAAAAAGGGCTGAGTAACTAGGATAATAAATGATTTTGTGTGCGTGAGAGTATTTTTATCTTTTTTTTTTATTTGCTTTTGTTTCTGTTTCAAAGAAGAAGCTTTAATTTTCTGCATCTTTTCTCTAATAGAAAAATTGTTTTTGTTGCCACTTAGTAGCAGCTTTTATTTTAGAACCTAGGCTAAGTATCTAAGTTAAGTTACTTTTTTCAAAAAGAAAAAGTAAGCAAATTCCCCTTTAGAAGCTTGGCCAAACAAACTGAGTTATCGATCCAATAGCTAAGAGATAAGTTTATTATTATTATAAGCCATTAAAAGAAATAGTGTTGAAATTCCAGAAAAGAAGAATGTGATAAAAGTTTTTTATATGAACTTGAACATTCTTCACTTCTTGAATTAATTTTTGGAGTGAATTAGACTCAAATATCATTCTTTACAATTAGTCATGGTCGTAATTTTTATTTTCTTTAAAATAAAAGACTAAAAGAGGCATGTTAAGGGTTGAATTTTGTCCCCAAAAAAAAAATAAGAGAGAGGAAATTTTTAATTAATATTTTACTTTTATTTTATCCTATATTTGGAATGAAGAAAACATTTGCAGTAGAGAAGCCTTGAGTTCATTTGGAATTACTGTACATCTTTTGTTTGTGTTAACGATGTTTTATGACAAAAGTGGTATATAAATTTAGGTTAATATAGTCAAACTTTTTTCTTTCTTTCTTTCTTTCTTTCTTTCTTTATGGTTTTCCTTCTTGCATTTTTTAAATGTTACAGTTGGTTTTGAGAACCATATTCAAAGATTAATTTTTCAAAAATAACTATATTGACAATTTTAAATTTAAGATGTCCAATTTTTTTTAATTTATAATTAAGTTGCATGTGAGAAAAATTGAAATGAACTTGGCAAATGGAATTTTCATATTCTATAGTTAATTCTTTCGTTAATCACTCTTTCTTGAAATATACTTTGACTAAACATAACTGTCAATTAATAACACCATATATGACAAATTTAACTCCTTAAAACTCGAAGACACTAAAAAGTCCACTTCTATTAGTGCTCTCTTGAATGGTGATTTTCTCCCTAACTCAATTCAACGGAATTGGTTTAGGGTCATGAGTTCCCTTTTGTTTTGTGGGAAGATCTTTATGTCTAGTGCACTGACAACATGGATACCTGATCCTCTGTTCAATTCATGAGTGAGGAGAATGAAACTGTGGATACTGGTGGAAGTCGCTTGGATATGGAGTGATGTGATCATGAAGGCTGTCCTTAAAGAACAAGAGGCTGAATATATACTTGGGTCAATAACACGTTCAAGGGCCAAGAAGCATCAAATAGGATTGATTTGGGTTTCTTTACTTGTGTGCAATGATGGGCTGGGCAAAATCAGAAGCTTGGACTTTGAAGAATAAAAGAACTACAGATTTTTCTTATTTTTTTAATAATTTTCATGCATGACTTTTTGAGATATAAAATCTGATGTAATTTAATGTTTTCAGAGTTGCTTTAGTGTCATTTAGCTTTCCAAGTGGTTGTAGTTGTTGTTGTTGTATTAATGAGATGGTTATAGGGTGGCTGTAGTTGTTATAGGCTAGGCTCATTAATGAGCTGACTGTAGGTTGACTATAGTTGTTGTAGGCTCATTAATGAGGTGGCTATAGGGAGGCTGTAGTTGTTGTAGGCTCATTAATGAGGTGGCTATAGGTTGACTATAGTTGTTGTAGGCTCATTAATGAGGTGGCTGTGATTGCATTAATGAGGCAGCTGGCTTTTGTTATCCATAAAAGGGAACTTGACCCCTTGTGGCAAGATAATCGGATTTGAGTGAATTATATTTCATATTGCTTTGTGCACATCTATCTTCTCTTATCTAACAATTGTGTTAGTGTGGTGAGAAAATCTCAGAATTCTTATCACTCCCATTTTGTTCTCTAATCTGGGGTGTGGCGAATTCCACCCATCTTAGCTTGATTGTGGCGCCATAGGCTTATCAATTTAGTTGAGTTGGTTTCTTCTCTTTATTTTCCTTGTGGTACAGATAGTGTCCTCTTTTAGGCACATCATATTGGTATCAAAGCGGTGGTTTCGTGTGGGAAAACTCTTGTAACTTGAGTGTCACGACCCATTTTCTAGGTACATGACCGGCACAATGATGAATATCCCATCACTGTAAGCCTTTCGATAAATTCTTCCCACAAGTAAAATTGTTAGTCATTATCTCTATATTCTCAAAATATCATTCCTTAATAAATACAAAGAAAATACATCAGATTTTCTTAATTAAAAATAATAGATCCTCAGTACAAAATACATTATCATACTGAAATACAAGCCAAATACCAAACCCCTGACCTAGATGTCCTAGACGGTTACAGAGCAACATACTGTATAACAAAAGAAGGGCATACCCGACAGCGGGAAGGTGCAACGTGATCTACTCCTCTAGCGGATATACTTCGGCGGCAACCTGATATGAACAAAAAGTTTGTACAGAGAGTGTGAACTTTTAAACTCAGTGAGCAAATCGGCCTCACGTTAATAAAATTCAAATACATCACCAGTCATGCAAGCATATCCGAAGGCTCAAGCTCAACCAATAGACATAGTTAGAAATTACATACAAAAAGATAAAAATTCATCCAATTCAACAAATGATACTAGTACTCGTCAATGGCAATATATCTCGGAGAGCGCACACAGGCCGGCTCACCAATTTTATATTTTTTCGCCATGACGCACAACCTCATCCTCTTAGCTAGGGCGCCTCACGGATTTATCACCAATCCGGGCTATATCCCTACTGAGGGAATCATTGTCTTCACACTCATTGGTCAAGGCACCCTTTAAACCGGGTTTTCCGCCTTGCCGTGAGAGGGGGTACTGTACTGCTCAATCACAATCAATAGTACAACAGTTCATATCATAATCAGAAGCACAATATAATACTCATCCATATAACAGGTATAGTATATAACTATATGATTCAAATTTCATATCATCATGAGATACTTGCTTCGTCTTATCCATACTTCTGGATTAATTATCTCATTATATTCGTCATTCTGAATCCAATTTCCCCCTATGAATCTTGGGAATGTCCTACGACATACTTTTTATCACCAGTAATGCTAAAACTCTATTAAAACGGGGTCGTTCTACTCACCTGGATTCCGTACAAGTATCACTTCTTTAAGTCGTTACGGATAAGAGTACACAGGTGAATTTCAGTGTTCTGCTACGAAGATTTTCATGAAAGATTAGAGAAAATACGTTAAGATTGTTTTCATACATATACTGTTCATATGTACGGTTACTATTTATACGGTCACTATTCATACGTACGGGTACTATTCATACAGTTACTATTCATACGTATAGATACTATTCATACCGGAAATACAAAATACAATCTGTAAAAGAGTACACCAGGTAAGTTCCCAGGAAAGAGTGGAGGGTCACACTGGACACACTTAAAAACCAGGTCTTTCCTTAGCCAGAACTTTTCTAGACATGTATTCTCCACAGTTTATATTCTATTTCGGTAATCAGAGAATCAAAATAACAGCTAACGACAGTTTTTCTGATGTGGAAGATCGGCCAAAACCGTAACCACAGAGCATACTTAAGAAAATAACTTCTTAAATTTGAAAGACATAGAAAGGGCATAGTATCCTTACCTAAGCAAAAACGGAAAGGCCCAAAATCTCAGAAGCCTAGCGTCGGAGCAAGAGAAACTTAAGGAGAGAAGAAGAGAAGTTGAAGGTGTGAGTTTAGAAGTGAAATGGAAGGGCCTATTTATAGCAAAAGTCAAGGGTACTATTTAACACTATGCGCTAATAAAATATTCAATTTACTATTTATGAAAACGACATTTCTAATAATGCATTTACTGTGCACCTTACGGGAAAATTTTTGTTTATTTACTATTAGAAACTTAAAGGGAAAACTATCCTTTCACCTGAAACCTTTAAGTTTCTTTTCAATTCAGTCCTTTCAATTTAGTCCCTGAGGGTATTTTTACACATAAAACGTCATTTTCTCCTACAAACTTCTTTCTAGTTTTCTCTTATAACCAAACCATATCTAGTACTTGACATTTTGATTGTATAAATAAACAGTACCATATACGTAAATAGTATTATACGGGTGAATAGTACCATATACTGAAATAGTAACAGTAGTTTGAAAACACGCATTTATATTTTATTTTTCATGGGTATTACATTGAGAGTAGAACACTTAGAGAGACAGATCATGTCTGGAGATAACAGTTTTGAACTTCCAATTCCAATGAGGCTTACTTTAGAGCAAGCTCAAATTCTGAAATTGGAAAGGTCTCAAAGTCAAATGGAGAGATCTCAACAACAAATGATGGAGCGGTTGGATCGTTTGGTAGAACAAATGGAGAGGCTAAACCGTCAACCAAGGCATAGGCAGCGAAGAAATAGAAATGAAGAACAATCGGACTAAGAAAGCAATACAGAAGATGAAAGGTCTCCAAGGCCAAGGAGGCAGCAAAGAGAGCAAGAATTGAGGATTAAGATGAAGGTCCCTACTTTCAAGGGAAGTAGCTCTCCAGAGGAGTTTTTGGAGTGGGTGCAGCGTGTAGAGAAGGTCTTTGAGTGCCATGAGTACTCGGAGGCAACTAAATGTCGTCTTGTAGCCCTTGAATTCACAGATTACGCCAATTTATGGTGGGAGAATTTGAAGAACCAACGGAGGAGAGATGGTGAGGAAGAAGTTAGAAATTGGAGGCTAATGAAGAGACTTATGCAAAGAAGATTTGTGCCAGAATATTACAAGCAAGAGCTCTTCTTCAAATTTCAATCTTTGAGACAAGGAGGTATGTGTGTAGAAGACTATGTGAAAGAGTTTGAGATGCTAACGATTCGATGTGAACTGAATGAACCTCAAGAGCAAACAATTGCAAGGTTCATTGGTGGTTTGCATAAGGAGATTGGTGATTTGGTGGAACTACAAAATTATGTAACCTTAAAGGATGTTATTAAACTTGCAATCAAGGTGGAGAGACAAAGGAAGAGAGTTTCTAGTAAGCAAATGTCACAGCTAGCTAGAAACAAAATCACAAATTTCTCTACAACACCATCATGGGTTGCATCTAAAGGAGAAGAAAGAAAGGTGGAGAAGAGGGAGTCTTCAAAACTTCCATCAAGTTCATCAAAAGGGAAAGAAAAGGGAGCTGATTCAGAACCTCCTAAAAGGAGTAGAGATGTAAAGTGCTTCAAATATCTTGGTCATGGGCATTACGCATCTGAATGTCCAAACCGTAGGGTAATGATCATCCAAGACACGCATGGAGAAGTGGTAAGCGAAGATGAGGCAGTCATTGAAGCAGTTATGGAAGAATGTTCTGATAAGGAAAACATAGAGTATGCTGATGAGGGAGAACTCCTTGTCATAAGGCGTGCTCTAAAATTTGCAAGCTAAGCCTAGTGATGAGCAAAGGGAGAACATTTTTCACACAAGGTGTACTGTTGAAAAAAAGGTTTGTGGTGTAATTATAGAAGGAGGGAGCTGCACAAATATGGCTTTTACTACTTTGGTGGAGAAGTTGAGTTTAGCCACAACTGAACACCCTCATCCTTGCAAATTGCAGTGGCTAAATGAAGATGGAGTTGTGAGAGTCACTAAACAGGTTGTTGTGCCATTTTCGATTGGAAAAAATTACAAAGATAAGGTACTATGTGATGTTGTTCCAATGAGTGCTAGTCATTTGCTCTTGGGAAGACCATGGTAGTATGATAGAAGAGCTTTGCATGATGGGTTTAAAAACACATATTCCTTTGAGAAAGATGGAAGGAAGATTGTGTTAGCACCATTGAGTCCTCAACAAGTGAAGACGTATCAATAAGAAGCTGAAAGGAAGGGTAATTTACTTGCCAACAAAGGAGACATTGAGAGAGCCTTATCCAGCTCTAATTTAGTTCTTTTATTGCATTTGAAGGAGATAGTACCAGAAATTGTGGGATCACTTCCACCACAAATTCAAAGGCTATTGGAAGAATTTCGTGATGTATTTCCAGAAGAACTACCAAAGGAATTACCACCAATTTGTGGTATTGAGCACCAAATTGATCTTGTACCAGGAGCTGCCTTACCAAATAGGCCAGCTTATAGAATGAATCCGGAGGAGGCAAAGGAGTTGCAACGTCAAGTAAATGAGTTGCTGGAAAGAGGATATGTGCAGGAGTCCATGAGTCTTTGTTCAGTACCGGCCTTATTGGTGCCAAAGAAAGATGCGACCATGAGGATGTGTGTGGATAGCAGAGCAATCAACAAGATTACAGTCAAGTATTGTTATCCCATTCCAAGGTTAGATGACATGCTTGATGAATTACATGGCTCCAAAGTGTTTTCAAAGATAGACTTGAAGAGTGGTTATCACCAAATTCGTATGAAGGAAGGAGATGAATGGAAGACAGCCTTTAAGACAAAACATGGGCTGTATGAATGGAAGGTCATGCCATTTGGATTATCCAATGCCCCAAGCACCTTTATGAGGCTAATGAACCATGTGCTTCAAAAATTTATAGGTATGTTTGTTGTCGTTTATTTTGATGACATTTTGGTTTATAGTAAAAATTCTGAAGAGCATGAAGAGCATTTGAGGCAAGTATTTGAAGTATTACGAGAACAAAAGCTATTTGGCAATTTCAAGAAGTGCCAATTCTGTCAAGACCAAGTTATTTTCCTTGGTTATGTTGTCTCTCAACATGGGGTGCATGTGGATGAGGAGAAAATAAAAGCAATCAAGGAGTGGCCAATTCCTAAAAGTATTTCTGAGGTACGAAGTTTTCATGGCCTTGCTTCTTTTTATAGACGATTTGTGAAGAATTTTAGCACTATTCTTGCACCATTAACTGCATGCATCAAAAAAAATTGTGAGTTTAAATGGACCAAAGCTACACAAAAGAGTTTTGACTTAATCAAGGAGAAATTGTGTTCAGCACCTATTCTAGCTCTTCCAGATTTTTCAAAGGTATTTGAGATTGAATGTGATGCATCTGGAGTAGGGATTGGAGCTGTCTTAATGCAAGATAAGTGTCCCATTGCTTATTTTAGTGAGAAGCTTGGTGGAGCAAGTCTGAATTACTCAATCTATGATAAAGAGTTCTTTGCACTAATTCGAGCTCTTGAGACATGGCAGCATTATTTATTACCAAAGGAGTTCATCATTCACACTGATCATGAGTCCCTAAAGCATTTGAAGGGGTAAGGGAAGTTGGATCGAAGACATGCCAAATGGGTAGAGTATTTGGAAGCTTTCCCCTATGTAATCAAATACAAAAAGGGAGAGACGAATGTGGTGGCTAATGCATTATCTCGGAGGTATGCTTTGATTTCTCTTTTGAACACTAAACTGTTGGGCTTTCAACTTATTAAGGAGCAATACTTGCTTGATCCTATGCTAGCTAAAATCTATTCAGCTTGTGAGAAAATGGCCATTAAAGGGTTTTATAGGCATGATGGCTATATGTTCAAATTTGGAAAACTTGTGATTCCTAATTGTTCTATTAGGGAATTGCTTATTAGAGAATCACATACAGGTGGGCTAGCTGGACATTTTGATGAAAAGAAGACATTTGAAATGTTGAAAGAGCATTTCTATTGGCCAAATATGATGAAGGATGTGCATCGGATTGTAGAAAGATGTGTTGCTTGTAAGAAAGCGAAGAGCAATAGGCTGTACATGGCTTATACATGCCATTGCCTGTTCCAGATCAACCATGGATGGATCTAAGCATGGATTTTGTGCTTGGATTACCCAGAACACAAAGGGGAAAAGATTCAGTTATGGTGGTTATTGATAGATTCTCCAAAATGTCTCATTTTATTTCATGTCACAAAACTGATGATGCTTCTCATATTGCTGATTTATTCTTCAATGAAGTTGTGAGATTTCATGGCATTCCAAAAAGTATTGTTTCTGATCGTGATGCCAAATTCTTGAGCTATTTTTGGAAGACATTATGGATGAAGCTTGGAACAAAGCTGCTATTTAGCACAACCTGTCATCCTCAAACTGATGGGCAAACCGAAGTGGTAAATAGATCTCTTTCCACTTTGCTTAGAAGTTTTATTAGTAAAAACTTGAAGAATTGGAATGAGTACTTGCTGCATATTGAATTTGCTTATAATCGAAGTGTTCATAGTACTACAAAGAAATCTCTATTTGAGGTTGTGTATGGATTTAATCCTAACACACCAGCAGATTTGGCACCTCTTCCAATTAATGAAAAACTTAGCTTGGATGGCAAAAGTAAAGCTGAATTTATGAAGAAAATGCATGAAGCAGTAAAAAAGCAAATTGAGAAGAAGAATACTGCCTATAAAAAGTCAGTAGACAAGAGGAGAAAGCATGTTCAATTTAGCCCAGGAGATCTTGTTTGGATTCACCTACGCAAAGAGAGATTTCTAAACAAAAGGAAGTCTAAACTTATGCCACGAGCTGATGGCCCTTTTCGAGTACTAGAAAAGGTAAATGACAATGCGTATAAAATTGATCTCCCAGGAGATTATAGTGTTTCAGCAATATTCAATGTAAGGGACATAACCCCTTATTTGGAAGATAACATGGAGCTGGATTTGAGGGCAAATCCTTGTCAACTAGGGGAAGATGATGTGATCATGAAGGCTATCCTTAAAGAACAAGAGGCTGAATCTATACTTGGGCCAATAACACGTTCAAGGGCCAAGAAGCATTAAATGAGATTGACTTGGGTTTCTTTACTTGTGTGCAATGATGGGCTGGGCTAAATCAGAAGCTTGGACTTTGAAGAATAAAAGAACTACAGATTTTTCTTATTTTTTTTAATAATTTACATGACTTTTTGGGATATAAAATCTGATGTAATTTAATGTTTTCAGAGTTGCTGTAGTGTCATTTAGCTTTCCAAGTGGTTGTAGTTGTTGTTGTTGCATTAATGAGATGGTTATAGGGTGGCTGTAGTTGTTATAGGCTAGGCTCATTAATGAGGTGGCTGTAGGTTGACTATAGTTGTTGTAGGCTCATTAATGAGGTGGCTATAGAGAGGCTGTAGTTGTTGTAGGCTCATTAATGAGGTGGCTATAGGTTGACTATAGTTGTTGTAGGCTCATTAATGAGGTGGCTGTGGTTGCATTAATAAGGCAGCTGGCTTTTTTTATCCATAAAAGGGAACTTGGCCCCTTGTGGCAAGATAATCAGATTTGAGTGAATTATATTTCAGATTGCTTTGTGCACATCTATCTTCTCTTATCTAACAATTGTGTTAATGTGGCGAGAAAATCTCAGAATTCTTATCACTCCCATTCCGTTCTCTAATATGGGGTGTGGCGAATTCCACCCATCTTAGCTTGATTGTGGCGCCATAGGCTTATCAATTTAGTTGAGTTGGTTTCTTCTCTTTATTTTCCTTGTGGTACAGATAGTGTCCTCTTTTAGGCACATCATGGAGGATAGTAAATTTCCACTCTGTCTTGTTGGATCTCTTTGGAGTTCATCCACATTTAATTATGGTGCATTTAAGTTTACTATTGCGATGGTGTGGAAGTTACGCCATAGATTGGAAATTATTGAGATTGGAAAGAATTTGCTTATGTTTCAATTTTTTCATTGGACGAACATGGAGAGGGTGCTTCTTGGAGAACCTTGGTGGTTTGATAAAAAGGTTCTATGTCTAAAAACAATTATTGGTGCTGAGCGACCATCAGAAATTAGGCTGGACACGATACCATTCAAGGTCCAGGTATATGATTTACCTTACACATAACAAATTAGGGAAGCAGCCTGAGCTTTTGCTAGTAAGATAAGGGAGTTTATGGAGTGGAATGATACAGGTAATGGGAAATGGGGAAGGTTTTTTGCATTTCAGATCCTGGTTGGACCTATCCAAGCCTCTGAAACGGGGGGACAATGATTATGGCTAGGAATGGTCAACCATCAAAAGTGTTTTTTTAGTATAAAAGGTTGTAGGATTACTGTTATACATTGCTTGATTGTACTAATGGTTGTAATGATGAGGATGAGAATGAAGAGATACATACCAACTTTGGTCCTTGGCTTAAAGCCTTGCTGATTAAAAAAGTGATCTTTCAATCGAATTGTACTCATGAGGGGAATTTGGTATTTTAGCCTATAGCAGACCCGCCATATACACTTGATACTGGTGCAATCAGTCCAAGTTGTGATGCAATTCTTGGTGGTAGATCTATAGTTGGTGGTTCCTATGGTGGCTCTAAGGGTGGTGAAAGTAATGGTGGTTCTCATGGTGGCTCTAAAGGTGGTGGTTCTCATGATGGCTATATAGGTGGTCTTTACGATGGTGGTGGCTACCATAATAGTGGTTCTTATGGGAGTGGTTATTATAGAGGTAGTTTTATGGGCCGTAATTCTTAGGGTAGTGAGCATCATGAGGGTGCAGAGAGGGTGAAGATTGGTGATATGGCACTTTAGCAAAGTGGTTATCAAAATAACATGTTTGATGGTAACTTTTCTAATCTGCACGTGGATGTGAAAAAAGTTATGGAATTGTTGCTTTTTGGTTTGCAGAATTGCACTCTCACAATTCCTAGTGGGACATGTGGCATGCTACATAATAATGAAAGAGTGACAAATAAGGATGGAGAATTCAAATATAATAAATCTATTGCATCAATCAAAGGTGGGTCAAGTTAATGTAGGCCCTGGTGCTATTCCTATGGAAAAGACACAAGTGGCTTTTGTTGGGAGTGAAAAATCATGCTCTACGGTGGTGTTGCAGGATTGTGGGAAAGGAGATTGTCAGGGATATAGACCATGGAGTCAGTGACATTGCTGATCCCTCTCATCTGTCCTCTATTGGTCTTTTGGGTGGTGCATCTAGCTTGGTTCATGATGGTTCTGGCAGTAGCAAAGTGATTCTTTTATTGTTTAAGAAAAAAGCAAATATCAATGATAGGAATGGGCAGTTAGTGGAAGTTCCAGTGTAATTGTCATCATCAAATTTATTTCTTCCAAGAGGCTATTTGATGAGATTAAGGATTTTGTATCAGCGAGAGATGTGAAGCTTCCCTGCTGCTCACTATGAAAATCTTACGTTGGAACTGTCGTGAGTTGGGAAGCCCACAGACAGTTCAGGCCTTGAAGAGGCTAGTTCTAATTTCATTTGCCCATGTTATTTTTCTCTAGGAGACATGTTTGTGACATTCTGAGATGGACAAAATTAAGGGTGCATTGAATTATAATGGTGTCCTTAGTGTTGATTGTTGTGGAAATTTTCGTGCTGGAGGTCTTGCGCTTATTTAGAAAACACATTATGATGTTTCTCTTCAAACATGTTCATTGAACTATTTTGATGTTATCATAAAGGATAATGCTTTAAATGATGAATGGAGGAGGTTCCCTGGGATTTATGGTTTTCCTGATAATGCACAAAAGTATAGGACTTGGGGTTTATCGAGGGCTTTACACTTGTCTTCTTCTCTCCCGTGGTTATGTGTGGGTGATTTCAATGAGGTGCTGTATAATATGGAGAAAAAGAGGGTATGCCTAAATCTACAGCACATTTACAGGGGTTTGGAGATGCTATTGAATACTATACCTTTGAGGATATAGGGTATGATGGATATCAATTCACATGGTCTAATGGGTGTGAATGTAATGTTAATGTGTAGTTGCGGCTTGATCGTGCTTTTGGCACAAAGTCTTTTTTACTTAAATTTGCATATTATAATGTTGTGCATGTGAATAGATTTTGTTATGATCATAGTCCTCTAATTATTGCATTTGGATGTTCAACCCTACCCTCCTACCAAGGAGGACTATTTTCAAATTTGAAGAGAGTTGGACAAGGGAGTCGGATTGTAGAGATTGCATTAGGAATGCCTGGCAACAAGGAGATGGGTTGAAAGAAAATCTTCGAAGGGTGCAGAAAAATTTGGTAAGTGCCAAGTTTATGGGAGTTAAAGATTTTAGAAAAAAGATTCAGTATATGGAGAAATCATTAGATATCTCTCAATCACTACCACCTACACCACAAACTTTAAATCAACAAAAGCAATTGTGTTCAGATATTAATGAGCTTTTAGAGAGATAGGAGATGTGGTGGAGGCAATGTTCCCTAGTTGAATGTTTGCAATATGTGATAAAAATGCTAAATTTTGCCACAAACGGACATCTTAAAGTAGCAGAGAATATAATTCATAGTTGTAAATATGCACATGGGGGTGACAGTACTCCTTTGATGATTCACAAGCTTTAATGGTTGGATTTTTTTTAAATATTTGTTTTGGGTAGGAAATTTGAGTGGCATTAAAAATTGCTGTGGTTTTCTTAAACGTAAGGTCCCACCCTATTTGTTTGGAGCTCTTTTACACATCTGTACTAGGGGAGATAAGTTCTATTAAGACCCCAGGTCCTAATGGTTTTAGCACCATTTTTGTTTTATAAAATTTATTGGGATGTAGTGGGAGATGATGTTGCTAAAGTGGTGTTGAAAAATATTGAATGAGAAACGTGATCCAACGGATTTTAGTGACACTTACATTACACTCATTCCAAAGATTACTTCAACAAATCTTTTTTCTCAATTTCTACCTATTAGTTTATGTAATGTAATTATGAAATTGGTTACAAAATATATTGCCAATAGGTTGAAAACTGTGCTTCCATGTTAATTGATGAAATCCAAAGTGCCTTTGTGTTGGTAGATTAATTACAGATAATGCTCTTATTGCTTTTGAAGCATTCCATTATTTAAAGCACAAGACAAAGGGGAGGAAAGGATATATGATGCTTAAATTGGATATGGCAAAGGCATATGACTGAATGGATTAGAGATTCTTACATGGTGTTTGATAACATGCATTTCTCTATTCATTTTAGCCCCTATTTTAGTCCTTTTTGCCTCTTTGATATTGTAAAAACTCTAGTTTTATAATGTTTTGAAATATATTGGGTGTAAATTAATCTTAGGATTTTTATGCTTTAATTTCATTATTTTAATCTAACTAATTCATTTATGTGTTTTACAGAGTTTTTACCGACATCTGGGAATTTACGGGATCAGAAAACAGTGGCAACAGAGAACCAATTTTACTGTCTTAAACTCAGCACTTGATGCTGGGAAATATCTAAAGAAGAGCTCAACGCCAGCACTCAATGTCTAGTGTTGGGGAGTTGACAGAAATCAAAGCGTGTAATAGAAGAACTAGAGCCGAGCGCTGGAAAGGCAAAGTCAAATTTGGAAGTTAGGTCAAATATGAAAAAATTGGGTTAGCCAGGCGCAGCATTGGAATCACACCACTTAGCGCTGGTGCTACTGTAGACAGTATATAAGCATCTCTTCGCGCATTCTAACCTAAGTTTTTTAGATCTGGACTTTAGACCCGTAGCTGATGCAGACCAGAGGCGACCTCTAGAGCTTGGTTTGAGGGAAATGAAATCTTTCCACTTGGGAATGGCTCTCATTCTCCCATTTTTTCCCCTTTTGTTTCATTTTTCTTTATGTTTTTTTAGTTTTTTTTTTGTAATTTCTATTGTCTTTCATTTTCTTCTTCTCTTTCATGTAATCTTCTATCTTAAAGGATTGATGTAGTTTAGATTTATGAAGCTTTGTTGTTGAACAACTTCAGATTTAATGCAATTTCATTTAATGGAGTGATTTGTACTGATTAATTTTCCTCTTGGATACTTAGCTACCATCCAATGAGTTTGAAATTTTTATCCATTCTAAATCTAGGTAGATATTAATCTTGCTCTTGTAATTTTCACCATAAATAAGATTATCTAGATTTAGATAATTTTATTTATGTGGCTTGAATATTTTCATTAGCTTTATTACTTAATTAAATGGTTGATTTACGGTTTTAGTCAATTATTTTAATTAAGTTAGATTGTTCTTCAAGATTTTGGGTTTAATCATATTTTGGAAAATTAGCCAACATTAGCGGATTTGTAATTTAACTGAATTGCTCTTCAATAATTCAAAGATTAATTTGTCTATGAATTAATCAGATTAAATCAAATGAAATCAATCCCATTTTCTTGTGTAATTAGTCATTTGATGAACTGAAAATTGTACTTTGAATTATTCAACACAATGAGCATTTTCTAGCCAAAGTTTTGTTTCAATTCTTATTCTGTGAAGCTTGCTATTTATGCATGAATGTGGTTGTTGTTTATAGCTGATAAGTGGGATAACATATTGACATGTCAATATGCTGTTGCGGGGCATGAATGTAATTAGCACTTAATTAGATAATATTAGGATTATGTCAATATACAGTTGCGGAGTATAATTATAATATAACCCAGTCTAGGAAGATTTTCTGAGAATTTTAAATTGACAATTACGTAATAGAATTTAACCAGAAATAATCTTTGGAAAGGATGATGATAAGTATAATTCCAATGGAGTCTATGACCGGTTATACATCTTTCTTGTTTGTTGCATTTACTATTTTAGTCATTGAAATTTCAGTTATTCATTCTACTTTGTTTAAATTGCCAACAAACTCCCCTTTTATGTTAATTCTGTAATTTCTCTAATAAACATTTCAAATAACGTTTCACTTAGCTTCTTTAGTATTTGACACTTTAATCTTTGTGGGATGATATTCTATTCATCACTTTATTACTTGTTGTGATCCAATATACTTGCTAGAATAAAAAGATAATAATTACAAAATTATCTTAGCAACCAGTGTTTTGAGGGCAATGGAGTTTCCTCCACCACTTGTTGATTTAATTATGAAATGTGTGACTTCTGTATCTTATGCTGTTATTATTAATGGAGAAGTGGGGTTGAAATTTGTACCACAACAAGAGCTTCGATAAGGAGATCCTCTCTCCCCTTATTTATTTATTTTGTGAGCAAAGATTTTTTCCTGCTTGTTGGAGGATGCTAGTGATAGAGGATAGATTCATGGTCTGAAGGTTGGAAGACATTCACCATTTATTTCAAGACTATTTTTTTGCTGATGATACAATTATTTTCTCAAGGGTTTCTATGGGTGAGGTGGAAATGGTGTTGCGTTGTATTCGATCCTATGAGGAGGCTTCTGGCCAGATAGTGAATTATGAGAAGACAGAACTTGTTTTTAGTCAAAATACGTCTACTAGTTGTCAAACTATGATCCGAGGAATAATAGGAGTAAAGACTATTGAAGTTCCCACAAAATATCTTGGTTTGCCTACCATGGTGGGTAGGTCAAAGAAAGGTATTTTTTTCAAATTTTCTTGACCAGTTACAGAAGAAGCTTTGGGGTTGGAAGGCTCTAACACTTTCTCAAGGTGCTAGAGAGGTGCTTATAAAGTCAGTGGCTCAAGCTACTCCAATGTATGTCTTTGCCACTTTTTGCTTGTCATGAGATGGAATATGTTATTCGTAATTATTGGCAGGGGGTAGTGAGGATATAAGGAAAATTCATTGAGTCTCCTAACAAACCATGTGTCTACCTAAAGCTAAAAGGGGATTGGATTTCTGAAGTTTGCAGCAGTTTTAGTTGGCTTTGTTGGCTAAACAGAGGGCGGCAGCTTCTTCACAACCACACTTCTTTGGTTGCTAGGGTGCTATAAGATAGGTACTATCATCGTACTTCTTTTCTGCAAATAAAGGTGAGTACTGGATGTAGTTATATGTGGAGAAGCATTATGGGGGCAGGGCATATCTTAAAGGATGACTGTGTATGGAGAGTTAAGAGTGGACAGTCTATATACATATGGGAGGATCGCTAGTTAAATCATATAAATCATCATTTTTTACACCATCTCCTGAGAATGATTATGTACAGTTTGTCAGTGATCTAATTCACCAAGAGAGGAGGACATGGAATACAGATTTAATAGCACAACAATTTTTACCAGTTGATATTCCCTATATTATCAGTACACCTCTATCTAGAAGGCCAATGCCTCACACTCTGATTTGGCCTTTTATTGCTGATTGTATGTATAATGTGAGATCTGCTTATCATTGGATATGGGAGAAGGAGAATGTAGGAAGGTCCTCATCATCAAGGATCAAGCTCAAATGGCATAGATTATGGAAATTGCAGATTCCTCCCAAGATTAAAGTCTTTTTTTGGAGATTATTGCATAATGCATTGCCTTATAACATTAATTTACAATAAAGGGGAGTTCAGGTCTCAGCAAATTGTGTAAGATGTGGGGAGGTAGAAGACTTATAGCACACTTTTGGGGGGTGTGAATAGGCATATGCTTTCTGGTTTGCATTTCTTTTAGGCCTCTGTGTAGCTTTCTCCAATTCTGCTGCTTTCCTTTAATGGCTTCAGGACCAATTGGACTCACAGCCTGATGAAGTGATACAAGCTGGCGCGGTGTGCTGGGCATTGGAGCTAGCATTGTTCTATGGCTTCACAGATTTGGAAGTCAAGACAGATTGCTTGCTATTGGTGTGTGCATTTGTTGGTCATCGAGATTTCTTTCCTCTGGAGATGTTGGCCAGGGACATTCATGCCCTAACAAAGGTGTTTACTTCCTTCTCCTTCAGTCATGTGGGCAGGTCCGCAAATTAAGTGGCCCATTTCCTTGCTAAACATGGGTGTGAGCTCACTGTTCAGTTCTTTAGTTTTCATCTTCCTGGCTCTTTGTTGCATTTGACCCATGCTGATTACCAACAATCTCTAGATATAGCATAATCTGGGCCTATTTCCTCTTTAAAAATAAAAAAACTCTTCCTTTCAAAGTTTCAACGTTATTCTTTCTCACACCCAAAATATGACAGTCTGGTGTTTCAAAATTAAAATTGAATTTCAATAATGAAAACCAATTTAAATAAGATGGGTTGGGCTGAGTTTTTAGCAATCCATATTGAAATCAGACTTAGTCTATTGCTGATACAATTTTTTTGGGTTATTAAGTTAACCCAGTTCCAATTTTTTTTAAGGTCTAATTCAAATTTTTAAAATTTACATTATAGATTATTATATAAATTATACATTACATAATTTAGAGTTTCTCGTATGCATAAAATATCAGATTTTATACATTATGTATCTGTTGCTTTTTATTAATTTGTAATATATTTTATTAAAATATATAAATATAATTACTATTCGGGTCAGATCATTTGGACTATTTACATAGAGACTTAGATTAGTCCAATTCTAAATGTCATTTATAAAATAACGCCCATAGCCTAACTCATGCTAGAATTTCCAACAAAACATACTATCGAAGCCCATCTTGTATTGGATGTGGGGCTTGCAAGGCATGGGCCGGCCCATTTGATACCTAAATATATGATTTTGAGTTCTAGAAAGGTAAAACTTGTTAAAAACAAAAAAGAAAGGTATAAGTTGTTCTACCAAAATCTGGTGAAGGTTATTTTGTCAAAGAAATATGTTGCTTCTTGCTTATTGACAAAACAGCTATCACAAATGCATTTTTCAGAAGTCCAAAATATTAGCTAGAGAAAAAAAAAACATGTTTTGGCTTTTTTTTTTTAAGTGCTTCAACTTTTTTGCAAAAGCTCATCTAAGTATGTGTTTTGTCTTTAAAAAAAAAAATTTAATTAGAAGAAATTCCTTTTTTTTTCTTAGAAAGAAAAAACCTATAGGAATGGGCTCTTAGCAACCAAATAAAGACTCAATTTTTTATAAATTTATTATTGACTAATTTTTTAAATATAAAATAAATTTTAATTTTATTATATTTTCAAAATTAATAATCAAAAGAAGTAACAAAAACTATTTAATTTTTTACTTTCTCACATGTAATTTAATTTTTATATTATAGTTTGCATTTTACTTTGTTTATCCAAAATCTAATTTTGAGATCAAGGATGAAATGTCTCTAAGATCATATTTAATAATATAAAAACACTTTTTTTGGGTAAAACTGTAAAAACACTTTCATACGATCTCTCTTATTGGATATTTATATATTTATTTGTGTGATTAACAAGATGAGTCACATTTTTTTAATTAAAAAATAAACCTTAAAATTTTCAATCTTTCTATTTAAGTAAAACTTTAATTTATTTTGATTGATAGGAGCATGGTGTTCATAATCGAACCAGATTGGGAATTAAACCATGGTCTGGTCCGGATGACACTCAGAACTGGTGATTCAAAAAATTGTTCAAACTTGGTCAATAATCGAATTTGACCGATCATTTCATATGAAATCAGACCAATTTGGAATTGGACTGCTTTTAGTAGCCTCATTTTCAGCAAGATGGAGCATGCTTGGATATGAACATGTGCCGTAGAGGAAGTTAGAGACATTGCTTTGTTGCCTGTGCTACCATTCTAATTCATAAATATATCTCAAAAAAATTTTATATAGAACAACTAAAATTGTCTTTAAGTAAATAAATTATATCATTATTTAGTGTAAAATGGTTTTAAATAATACAAAAATTCAAAAAGATTAGCAATAAATAGTATAATATCATATATAATTATAAACAAATATTAATTGTTTAAAAATTAATTATTTATATTTTTATCATTGAAATTTTTTAATTTAATTATTAAAAAAATTATATTATAAATATAAAATATATTTAATGATATTTTTTATAATATTTTAATTCTATCAGTTTAACAGCAATTTGATCACAGTTCGACCATTAAATCGTGAACCACTTACTTCTCCGGTGATTTAATAACCAGTCTAATTTTTAAAATACTAAATATGAGCTTAAACATAGTTTGACCATTAAACTATTGAACACAGTGATGTTGCAGCACAAAACATGGATTTAACATCGAAATACAGTTACTACACTTCAGGAAGAGAGAGAGAGAGAGAGAGAGAGAGAGAGAGAGAGAGAGAGAGAGAGAGGTTTCTGAATTTCTAAATTTCAGAAAGATAGATTACCTGCTCTTGTTTCTTCGCAATCCCAGAAGTGAGAGATAATAGATTAGAATATAGAAGAAGCTTACAAAAACATTAAGTCACTCATCTAACTCGGTATTTGTTCACTGTATTGTTATATTACATATATAGAAGAGGTTTAGATATTTAACTGGATATGCGTGGTGAGATTTATGAGAATGGCAATGAAAAGAAGTTTTGCTTGTCCATGGGAAGAATCTTGACTTCAGATTATGAAAACATGGTGGGGTGGGGTGTGAAACAAATGGATTAGACACAACGTTAAGTGAACTAAGTTGCAATTCAATCAAATTTATTTTTGAATCAAGAAATTCGACTTTTAAAATTAAATTTTCAAATATTTTTGTTAAATGTTAAATATATTTTGTTGAAACATCATATTTTAACACTTGCAAGTTGCAACACCTTCGCTTTTGGCACGCTACAATATATTTCCAAATCAGACACTAAATTTGCAATGCAGATCTGTAATGTGAGATACAAAAATATGATTTCATTCACATTTCAATTTTCAGTTCACACATTCATCACCTAAAATTTACTAATTAATTAGTATAAAAAACTGAGAAACACTTCAGTAGATAGTCTTGGCTTTGCAGTTGCAACAAGAGGCGTACCAAGAGGAAAGCATCCTTAGCCTCACTAAGGTCAATGTTGGACACATTGGCACATTCCAAGTGTAGCAATGGAGCATCCTTGCAAAGAGCATTAACGTCATTGATGTGCCAAGCACAACTCCGGGACATCCACGCCTTCCTGTGCTAAACGATACAAACTTTAAATCTGGTTCTATCAAACTTTGAGCAATTCTAGATTCATTTGACTTATAATTGATCTTTTTAAGGTGACGTTCTGGTTTGAATTTATTAGGGTCATCCCACACTTTAGGGTTTCGACCAAGTCCTCTTCGGCTAATCAACACGTGACTCCCTTTGGGAATGAAGTAGTTGGCCACCACTGTGTCAGCCAAGCACACACGGGGAGGAAGAAAGGGTGAAATTGGGTGAAGGCGAAAGGCTTGTTTTGCATAAGCCTTCACATAATTGAGTTTGCATAGATCTGATTCTTGCACTAGCCTGTCCTTTCCAACCACATTGTCCATTTCTTCAGTGGCTCTTTTCAACAATTCAGGTTGATTGATCATTTTTGCAATTACACATTCAAATGCATTTGATGGATTATCCACTATTGCAATCATCAATTCCTATAAGAACAAGGAAGCAAATGCTTAGTTGTGACCAAGTTTAGAAACCTTTGTCAATAAATATATTAGTTATATCCATCACAAGAAATTATGTTTTCTCTAACAACTCAGAATGGGCCAAAGAACTTCTTCTGTGCACTGCGCAATATATATATATATATATATATATATACGCATATGGATGCAAAAGAGAAACAATGGACAATAATAAAAAAAATTGATGTAAGGCAGAAAAGTATTTATTAACTATTTGATTGAAGTTCTAATTTCTATGATTGCATAAGAGGTATAGGCAACAATTTTTATACTATTTGTAATGAATTTGTTTCCATTAAATAAAATGTTGTAGTGGCTAAAAGCCATTCCTAGTAGGTATATATATAATTTACCATGTTTGAATTAATTAGTAAACCTTTTTTTAATTAATTATGTAGATCCAAAAGGACTATGTTCTCTCCAATTAATGAGAATGGGCCAAAAGAAGTTTTGAGTTCAATGTATATGAATGAATGCAAGAGAGAAATGGACAGAGAAGAAGAGTATGTGTTAATTACTTTGAGTAAAGCTTTGATCTCCTCTGATGTGAGTAATTGGTTGTTATTGGCATCTTTGAGCATAATAAGAATATCAAGCCAGTCCTCCATATCTCCCTTTCTTCCATGTTTCCATTGTTGGATTCTATCTTCAATAATGGGATCATGATATTTTATTATTATCCGAAGAGCCTTCTTCACCATTTTCTCGTGCCCATCCAAATCAAGCCCTCTCAAGCTGTTGAAAATAAATATAATTTGTAATTTTCTAGGCATCTCTTGAATTTTCTAAATATTTCTTTGAATTTCTAGATGGATCTTTTGATTTCCTAGATAGGCTTTTTAAGTTCCTAGATAGATTCATTTACCTAGAGTTTTGTGGTACATGAATTTAGAAATGTGTGGTACATGTATTGTATTAATTAGGTTCATGTAGATTATTATCTACTATGCCTATAAATACCCCAATGTACCTTTGTTTGGTTCAAGCAAAAAAAAAAAAGCATTACAATCTAAGTAATTTCTAAGAGAAATTCTCTCCTCCACTAATACTTCCTCCTCCTCATTTCCAACAAAGTGGTATCAGAGCTTGGTTCCTTAAGTGTGAGAGAAGATGAACAACGCAATGTATTCATTCCAATTTCCTCACCTAACAAAGGAGAATTATGATAATTGGTGTATTCGTGCAAAAGCCTTGCTTAGTTCACAAGATGCATGGAAAATTGTTGAGAAAGGCTACGTTCAACCACCAAATGAGGAATTATTGTCTCCAAATGAGAAGAGAGCTTTTGCAAAGACAAGAAAGAAGGATCAATAAGCCCTTACACTCATTCATCAATGTTTGAGAAAGTGGCCAATGCTACTACCGCGAAGAAAGCATGGGTGATTTTACAAACTCATTTCAAGGAGTTGATAAGGTGAAGAGAGTATGCTTACAGGTGTTAAGAGGAGAATTTGAAATGAAGGAATTCGAGTTAATTTTTGATTATTATTCTAAAGTGTTGGCTGTTGTAAATCAAATGAAGAGGTATGGTGAAAAGATTGAAGATGTTCAAGTGATAGAGAAGATCCTTCGAACCTTGATTCCAAGATTTGATTATGTGACTTGTGTCATTGAGTCAAAAGATTTAGACTCTATGACAATTGAACAAGTCATGGGAGAGTTACAAGCATAAGAAGATAAGCTCAAGAGGAGACAATAAGTGACAATTGAACATGCCCTTAAAGCCAAGGCTTCTTTGAAGGATGATGGAAGGGGACGAGGATGAGAACAAGGAAGAGGACGTGGTCGTGGCCAAAGAGGAAGAGGAAGAGGCTATCATGAGAATCAAAACAATGATACAAGAAACAACTTATTTACAAGAGGTCGTGGAGGAGCAACAGGAAGAGGAAGAGGCAATTATTCCAAAACAAATGAAAAGAGGTTTGACAAGTCCAACATTAAATGCTACAATTGTCATAAATTTGGGCATTTTTCATGGGAATGCCGAAATACTACTCATAGTGGAAAAGGACAAGCAAATCTAATTGAAGATAAGCAAGAAGTGGAAGAGCCAACATTGTTGCTAGCACTCAAGAATGAACAAATGATGATAAGAGCACATGGTATCTTGACAATGGAACAAGCAATCACATGTGTGGATGCAAGGAGACATTCATGGAGCTCGATGAGAAGTTTAGAGGCAATGTTTCATTTGGAGATTCTTCCAAAGTTCAAATTCAAGGGAAAGGTACAATTCTAATTTCTTCAAAGGATGGTAGCCGTAGACTCATTACAAATGTCTATTATGTTCCTAAACTAAAAAGCAACATCTTGAGTTTGGGACAACTCCTTGAAAAGGGGTACAAAATTTTCATGAAAGATTGTCATCTTTGGCTACGAGATCAAGAATCAAATTTGATTGCTAGAGTATCTATGTCAAAGAATAAAATGTTCATGTTGAATCTAAAGACTATTCAAGTAAGGTGTTTGAAGGCAAGCATTAAGGATGAGTCATGGTGTTGGCACATAAGGTTTGGCCACTTGAACTTTGGAGCATTCAAAGCATTGGGAGAAAAGGAAATGGTGAAAGGGATGCCAACCATTAACCATCCTAATCAATTATGTGAGGCGTATCTCTTAGGCAAGCATGCAAGAAATTCCTTTCAAAAGGAAGCAATGTCAAGAGCAACTGAGCCTCTACAACTTGTTCATACCGACGTTTGTAGACCAATCAATCCGCCATCCTTTGGTAAAAATAAATATTCTTGCTCTTCATTGATCATTATAGTAGGAAGACATGAGTTTATTTCTTAAACCAAAAATCTGAAGCATTCATGGTATTTAAAACTTTCAAGGCATTAGTTGAAAAGGAGAGTGGCTATGAGATTAAATCTTTAAGGTATGATAGAGCAGGTGAATTTACTTCTAAAGAATTCAATGACTTCTACAAATCACATGGAATTCATCATCCTCTAACAGTACCTAGATCACCACAACAAAATGGCGTAGCCAAGAGAAAAAATAGAACTATTCTCAACATGGCAAGAAGCATGATAAAAGCTAAAAATATGCCCAAGAAATTTTGGGCTGAAGCCGTTTCTTGTGCTGTCTACTTGTCCAACAGCTCTCTAACTAAAAATGTGGAAGATCAAACTCCTCAAGAAGCTTGGAATGGAAATAAGCCAAGCGTTCATCATCTACGAGTCTTTGGGAGCATCATTTATGCATATATGCCTGATCAAGGGAGGTTGAAGCTTAATGATCGAAGTGTGAAGCATGTTTTCATAGGCTATGACTTAAATTCCAAAGGCTACAAGTTGTACAATCCAAGAAATGGAAAGATCATCATTTTTCGTGATGTTGAGTTTGATGAATAAGCAAGCTGGAATTGGGAGAAACAAGAGAAAAGTTCCTATGATTTTATTCCATATTTTGAAGAGGAAGATGAAGAAACCGAAGCATCGATACAAGATATGACTCTCCCACCTTCACCTAATGTTACTTGTGAAGCATCACCACTTTCTGAAGGAAGTTCAAGTGAAAGACTACGAAGAATGAGAAGCATCAATGATTTGTATGAAGATACTGAAGCTATTAATGATTTATTCTACCTCTTTTATGGGTAGTGATCCGTTGAGCTTTAATGAAGCTGTGAAAGATGAAAAATGGAGACATGCAATGGATGAAGAGATAAAATCTATTGAAAAGAATAGCACTTAGGAATTATCAACACTTCCCAAGGGCCATGAAGAAATTGGAGTTAAATGGGTCTTCAAGACAAAGAAGAATGCTAAAGGACAAGTGTAAAGATACAAAGCAAGGATTGTTGCAAAAGGCTACAAACAAAAGCAAGTGATTGACTATGATGAAGTGTTTGCACTCGTTGCCCACATGGAGACAATTCGTTTACTTATCTCCTTAGCCGCTCAAATGCATTGGAGAATTTATCAACTTGATGTCAAGTCCATTTTTCTCCATGGCTATTTAGAAGAAGAAGTCTATGTTGAACAACCTATGGGCTACAAAGTCAAAAAGCATGAAGATAAAGTTCTAAAGTTGAAGAAAGCATTGTATGGATTGAAACAAGCACCCCGAGCATGGAATAGTCATATCGACAAATACTTCCATGAAAATGGGTTAGTTCGTTGCCTTCATGAATATGCTCTTTATATTAACATGCATGGCAATAGAGATATTTTGCTTGTCTATTTTTATGTGGATGATCTCATCTTTACAAGGAACAATTCGATTTTGTTTGAAGAATTCAAGAAGGTCATGTCACTTAAGTTTAAGATGATTGATATAGGGCTCATGTCTTATTATTTGGGCCTCGAGGTGAAGCAAATGGAAGATGGCATCTTCATCTCCTAAGAAGGCTATGCAAGAGAAATATGGAAGAAATTCAAAATGAATGATTGTAACCTATATAATGTAGAGTAAAATTATCAAAGTTTGATGATAAAGAAAAAGAAGATCCTACCTTTTTCAAAAGTCTTGTGGGAAGTTTGAGATATTTGACTTTTACAAGGCCTGATATTTTGTATGCAGTTGGAGTAATAAGTGGCTTCATGGAAGCTCCTACATCCACTCATATGAGGGTTGCAAAAGGAGTTCTTCATTACCTAAAAGGTACAATTGACTTTGGACTATTCTATCCCTCATTACATGATTTTAAGCTATGGGATTTTGTCATAGCGATTTTGTTGGAGATATTGATAATAGAAAAAGCACGACTGGATTCGTATTTTTCTTGGGAGATTATGCCATTTCGTGGTCTTCGAAAAAATAACCTATCGTGACACTTTCAACTTGTGAATTTGAATTTGTGGCTGCCACATCGTGTACTTGTCATGCTATTTGGCTTAGAGGTTTGTTGAAAGAATTTTATTTGGCACAAGTTGAAGCAACTAAAATTTGTATTGACAACAAGTCCGCACAAGCACTTGCTAAAATCCAGTATTTCATAACCGAAGCAAGCATATAGACACAAGATATCATTTTATTAGAGAATGTGTTGCCAACAAAGAAGTGGAGCTCAAGTATGTGAAGACTCAAGATTAAGTTGTTGATATTTTAACAAAGCCTCTCAAGTTTGAAGATTTTTGAAGAGTACGAACAAAGCTTGGAGTGATCAAGAAAATTTCAAATTAAGGGGGAGTGTTGAAAATAAATATAATTTGTAATTTTCTAGGCATTTCTTGAATTTTCTATATATCTTTTTGAATTTCTAGATGGATCCTTTGATTTCCCAGATAGGCTTTTTAAGTTCCTAGATAGATTCATTTACCTATAGTATTGTGGTACATGAATTAAGAAATGTTTGGTACATGTATTGTATTAATTAGGTTCATGTAGATTATTATCTACTATGCCTATAAATACCCCAATGTACTTGTGTTTGGTTCAAGCCTAAAAAAAAAAAAAAGAGAAAGCAATACAATCCAAGTAATTTCTAAGAAAAATTCTCTCCTCCACTAATACTTCCTTCTCCTCCTTTCCAACAAAGCATGGCATAAAATCAGAAATAGAAAATGCATATAGATACTTAAGTAAAGTGAAGACATCCACGTGCTCTTCTTCCTCTATTCCAGGCCCTCTATCCTTCCCACCCTCTCCAAAATACCTCTTGTTAAAGAACATTTTCCTAGCTATGTTCACAAAATAATGCTGCGCAGTAACCCTCACATTCACAAGGCCATCATTATAATTGCATTACTCATACACATACCTCACAAGGTTATCAACTTCTTCTATCCTCTTATTATGAAGCCACTTAAGTCTAAGGGGAGAAATCAGTTCATTGCTAAGAAGTCGGTGACCATGCTTAGGGCTCTTGAGGCAAAATTAGCATCTTGCTTATTTAAGAATTTGCAACTAATAATGGGGCAAGATACGGGCACAACATGAACGTTACCTGAAAGTAAAGTATAATATGAGTAAATTTAGTCTTTGGAGTAAATTAATGATTTAGTATTGAAAAACCTCTCCTCAATATTGTCTTTTAAAGATAAAGTCTCTCAATTTAATCCTTAAATGATTAATTTTCTTTAAATTTGGTTCTCCAAAGACAAAATATCTTAATTTAATTACTATTTAAAATTTTCCTTCAATCAAAATGGTTCCTCTAAAGAGCATGTTGTGACCGTAATTCAAGTGGCATGGGATTGAAATATTGTGGGTTTAAAGGTCAGAGTTTGAAGCTCCTTATCATTAAAGAAAAAAAAAAGAATTTTGGGCTTTTTTATACATAAAGTGTCATTTTGAAAATTAAAGACAATTATTTTAATCCATATCAGTAGTTGATGGTTATGTGGGATTACATTTTAATCTAATAGAAGAATACTTTTAATTAAGGAAAAAATGTTTGATGGATGAGAAGCTTTATGAGTAAAAAATTTAGAGGAGAGTAAATTTTTGAAGGACTAAATGAAAAGAAAAATAATCTTTCATGTACTAAATTGTTAATTCCCTCTAAAATTTGAAACATGATATATTTAATTTCTCAAAATATTTTCTAACGTTGAACTAAATCTAAATATTTGTAATAATAGACAACTTCAAAGAAAAAGTAAGAAAAATATTTAATATACGATCTTATACAACAATAACAACAACAACAAATCCTTATCCCACTAGGTGGAGTCGGCTACATGGATTTCAAGATGTCATTTAGCTCTATTAATGGGTAGCTTTTTAGGTATCTCATTTACCAGAAGATTCCGTTTAATAACTTCTCTAAGTGTCCTTCTTGGTCTTTCTCGACCTCTTTTCACAGGACTCCAAACCATCTGCTCAACTCTCCTTACTGGTGCTTCCAACGGTATTCTTTGAACATGCCCAAACCACTTAAACGATTTTCAACCATTTTTTTCTCAATAAGTACCACTCTAACTCTACTTCGTATACGATCATTACGGATCATATCTCTTCTTGTATGATCACACATTCATCGCAACATCCTCATCTCCGCTACCCCAATTTTTTGTTCTTGTTGTCCTTTCATCGCCCAATATTCACTTTCATATAAAATTGTTGGTCTTATAGCAGTACGATAAAACTTTTCTTTGAGCTTATCAGGTACTTTCTGATCACAAAAAACTCCTGATGCCATTCTCCACTTCAACCATCCAGCTTGTATCCTATGTACCACATCTCTAATAATTTTTCTGTCATCTTGTATAACTGACCCCAAATATCTAAACTTTGACACTTGTGATATAAAGTAATCTCCAATTTTAGTCTCCAACTCATTTCTAGCATGTCGCTTGTTAAACTTACAATGCATATATTCTGTCTTACTCCTGCTCAGACGAAAACCCTTCGATTCCAAAGTAGCTCTCCATAACTTGAGTTTAGAAATAATCTCTTCCCTTAACTCTTCTATGAGAACAATATCATCTGCAAAAATATGCATTTGGGGATTTCTTCTTGGATGTGTTTTGTCAGAACATCTAAAACTAAGTCAAATAAATAAGGGTTCAAAGATGATCCCTGATGTAGGCTAATCTTAATAGGGAAGTCTCTTGTCTCCCCTCTAGAAGTTCTCACAATAGTTGTAACCCCCTCATACATATGTTTTATAGCTCTAATATATGCAACTCGTACACCTTTCTTTTCCAAGGCTTTCCACAATACCTCTCTTGGTACTCAATCATAAACTTTTTCTAAATCAATAAATGCTATATGCAAGTCTTTTTATTTACTCTGATACCTTTTCATCAACCCTCTTAGTAGATAAATAGCTTCCATAATAAACCATCCTGGCATGAATCTAAATTGATTTTTAGAAATACTCGTTTCAATTCTTAACCTACGTTCAATCACTATTTCCCTTAATTTCAGAGTGTGACTCATAAGCTTAATCCCTTGGTAGTTTGTGCAGTTATGGATGTCCCCTTTGTTTTTGTATATAGGCACTAAAGCTTCTTCTCCAATCCTCAGGAATTTTCTTGGACCTTAAAATCTCATTAAAGAGTTTAGTTAGCCAGATAGTACCCTCCTCCCCTAAATACTTCCAAACGTCAATAGGAATACTATCAAGATCAACAACTTTACCATTATCCATTCTTCTAAGAGCTTCCTTGACCTCATCAACCTTAATCCTGCGATAATATGACAAATTTTGTTCTCTCTCCAGGGTTGTTAAACCTTCCATATCACTAGTCGACCTGCTCCATCATTAAAGAGCTTGTAAAAGTACCCCTGCCATATGTTTTTAATATTTCTATCTGTAACCAAAATTTTTCCTTCTTCATCCTTAACACATCTTACTTGATCCAAATCTTTAGATTTCCTTTCTTTAGTGTTTGCAATCTTGTAAATATTTTGTTCCCCCTTTTTCGTTCCTAAGTCCTTGTAAAACTCTTCAAACGCTTTAGATCGTGCTTCACTAACTGCTCTTTTAGTCTCCTTATTAGCCTTCTGATACCTTTCTCAATTTTTTGTGTTATTGCACAAATGGATATCTTTAAAGCATTCTTTTTTAAATTTGATCTTCTCTTGAACGATCTCATTCCACCACTAAGATTCTTTATCTCTTAGTCCAAAACCTTTTGATTCTCCTAAAAGTGCTTTAGCTACCTTTCGAATCCTCTTGGCCATCTCATCCCACATGATGTTGGCATTTTCCCGTAACTCCCAGGACCCTTCCTCCAACAGTTTTCTCTTAAAAGTTTGTTGATTCTCCCCCTTTAGCTGCCACCACTTGATCCTAGGGTTCATCACCTGTCGATACCTTTGTTTCCGACCCTTAATAAGTACTTCAAGGACCAAAACCCTATGTTGAGTTGCCATGGGTTCCCTAGGAATAACTTTACAATTTTGACAGATTTTTCTATCTGGATTCCTTACCAAAAAGAAGTTAATTTGTGACCTTGAGGCTCCAATCTTATAAGTGATAAAATGTTCCTCTCGGTTCTTAAAGCAGTTGTTGACAACCTTGAAATTATAGGCCATTGAGAAATTAAGTATAGAATGTCCTTCCTTGTTAAGCTCCCCAAAACCAAAACCACCATGAACCCTCTCATATTGTCTTGCTTCTTTCCTTACATGGCCATTAAGTTTTCCCCCGATGAAAATATTTGTAATACCCATGAAAAATAAAATATAAATGCATATTTGCAAACTATAGTTACTATGCTAGTATACGGTATTGTTCACCTATATAATACTATTTACGTATACACTATTGTTCACTTATACAATTGAAATGTCAAGCACTAGATGTGGTTTGGTCATAAGAGACAACTAGAAAGAAATTCGTAGGAGAAAATGACATTTTATGTGTGAAAATACCCTCAGGGACTAAAGTGAAAGGATTGATTTGAAAAGAAACTTAAAGGTTTAAGGTGAAATGATAGTTTTCCCCTTAAGTTTTCAATAGTAAGCCGCTTGTGACTTTTCTGTAGTTGCACAGTAACCGTAAATGATTAACGCGTGAATTATTTTATTAGAAATGTCATTTTTATGAACAGTAAGTTGAATATTTTATTAGCGCATAGTGTCAAATAGTACCTTTGACTTTTCTTGTAAATAAGCCATTTCATTTCACTTCTAAACTCACACCTTCAACTCCTCTTCTTCTCTCCTTAAGTTTCTCTTACTCCGATGCTAGGCCTCTGAGATTTTAGGCCTTTCCTTTTCAGCTTAGGTAAGGATACTATACCATTTCTATGTCTTTCAGATTTTAAAAGTTATTTTCTTAAGTATGCTCTGTGGTTGCGGCTTTGGCTGATCTTCCACATCAGAAAAACTGTCCTTAGCTGCCTATATATTATTTTGATTATCTGATTACTAAAATAGAATATAAACTGTGAAGAATACATGTCTAGGAAAGTTTTAGCTAAGGAAAGACCTGGTTTTTAAGTGTGTCCATTGTGACCCTCCACTCTTTCCTGGGAACTTACCTGGTGTACTCCTTTATAGTTTGTATTATCTATTTTTGGTATAAATAGTGTCACGTCCCAAAATCTGAGCACGTGACCGGCACGGAAAGTGAATTTCATTTCACCTCCGTAAGCCTATCTTTCTCTTAAGCATCATACCATTCTTTTTTTTTTCATACAACCAAACCGAGTTCTCTATACACACTAAAGTCATTCACATTACATCACTGAATGAACCTACCCGATTACAGAGATTTCTAGATTTATACAACTTAGAATAAGACTTAACTATTATACCTTTATCCTGAACAAATGAAAAGGTAATCATGGACTAAGGATCCATAATTCCTTGTTCCGATATTTACCTTCAGCTGTCAACTCTGAACAAAATATCAATGAGAGGGGTATGAGCAAACCACGTGCCCAGTGAGTAGATAACACAACACTATGACAAAAAAATATCATGCAGCAATCATACGTAAATCGATCATCATATGATATAATATTATTCATAATACTTCACAACAATATCCAAGTAAATCAAATACATTTCAACATAATTTAAAATTCACAACAGCAATCGGTGAAATCAATTTCACACACATTTTCCGTACCAACCTGGTCATCCAGAATACCTCTGGATCGTTGCCCGCAGCCCCCGCCGCATCCACCCTTATCGCTCCATTTATAATTTCCACCCTTATAACTTCATATAAATTTCTCCATGGGGTGCACCACCATGCCTTTCATTTCTAGTCAAACACAATCACAATCACATCCAAGAACATGCTCAATCATAATCTTGAGCCACACACACAACTCAGTCATTTACAATTCAAGTCACAACATAATCAATATGGTTCCAGCAACATAGCATGTATACAACATAATCCATAATATAGAATAATTATTCAACAATATCATACTTCAACTATCCGCATATGAACGAACTCAACAATCAAAGTATGATATATTTCAACTCAGTTCACATGCCATTGACAAACCATCATATAACCTCCATTCATGAGAAAATAAGAAAATATAATTATATACATTACCAGACACGTTCCACAATTGTTTATGCCTCATCGTTCCACATCATCCTCTTCAAACTTGGATATACAACATATTTTCACTATGATGCAAAAAGTCAATAACAGATATTTAATCATAGCAAGTATTAACCCACTCACCTGGATTTCACGCTCTCGGCATCCCACTTTGCACTTTGACCATTCCTATTGTAACCAGATAAAAACCATCAGGATTACGAAATAGAGAAATTTCCTACCACTACTCTCAACCTTTACTCACATCTTAGTCATAACTCCTAACCGGTAATGAATATCTAAATAAAACTTATACCATTGGAAACTAGACTCAAAGAGCTTTCCAACGATATAAAGTTTGCCCAAAACGGAGTTCGGATGAAGAAGTTATGACTGATCAAAATAAGCTAAGTTTTTCAGTACATCTGGCGCCTGGGCGCCACACATGGCGCCTGGGCACCAATACAAACCTGGCGCCTGGGCGCCAAGGCCTTCTTCCTTCCCAAAATCTTGAACCTTGGCGCCTGGGTGCCACGATCGCGACCTTTCGCGATTCCTCTCGGATTTGGCTCAGATCCGGCCAAATCTCCACCGTTTTCCATGATTTCTTCCATAAGATCTCACCCTTAATGTCTAAGGAGCATTTAGACACCAAAAACACCAATTTTAATCGAGAAAGGAAGCCAGAATCTCGATTTTTACCCCAAACTTTCTTAAAACTAGAAAATAGAGAAAAGCTTGAGAAATATAAAGTTATACCTCGATTCCTTACTTTCCCTACGTTGCTTGGCTCCTAGAGGCTTGCCCCGTAGCCCAAGATCTACCCTCCAAAGCCCGGTTGTAGAGTTGGAGTGTAGAGAGAGAAAGAGAGGAGAGAAGGTGAAGAGAGAGAGAGGAAAGGAGAAAAATGAAGAAAAAATAGGTGAGGCCACCTATTTACTCGCCCGGGGTGAAATTATCACTTGCTCTGCAATTGACCCTCAGTCAAGACTAGCAAAAGCAAATTCATAAAATCTCACCTCAAGTGTTTCTAAATCCTAGGTGCCCCACAGATTTCCTTATTTCACTTTAGTCCCTCTCAATATCTCAAACTCCACTTTAATCCCAAATCCATCATCCTTTCGGTACCGGACTCATAATTCATTCCCATAAGCTCTATTCTTCTTCTCGGGTTCCTACTTGGTCATTTCTCAAAAGTCCTCTATACTTTCTTTTCTTTTCACTTTAGTCCTTGAGAATTTGTAAAAAATTTCCTAAATTAAAAATTAAAATTTCTATTCCCACATTTTCTTGACTAATTCAAAAAGCAAATTTTCCACATAAGTAAATTTTTCACTAAACTTCAAATTAGACTTTAAATATTCATATAAATTCTTGGGATATTACAAACAGTCTCCGTATCTATGAACAGTAACCGTATACATGAATAGTAATCGTAAGTATGAATAGTATCCGTACGTATGAATAGTAACTATATGTATAAACAGTGTCTATATAAAAACAATCCTAACTTGTTTTCCCTAATCTTTCATGAAAATCTCCGTAGCAGAATATTGAAATTCATCTGTGTACTCTTGTCCGTAATGATTTAGAGAAGTGATACTCGTACAGAATACAGGTGAGTGAAACGACCCCGTTTTAATAGAGTTTTAGCATTATTGGTGATAAAAAGTATGTCGTAGGACACTCTCAAGATTCATAGGGGTAAACTGGACTCAAAGTGGCAAATCTGGAGAGATAATTAATCCAGAAGTATGGATAAAATGAAATAAGTATCTCATGATTGAGTGAAGTTTGAATCTTTTCAAAAATAGATTAATTGTTATCTTGATTTGTGGTTTATAAATCTATAATATAGTTATATACTATACCTGTTATATGGATGAATATTCTATTGTACTTCTGATTATGATATGAACTGCTGTACTATTGATTGTGATTGAGCGCGACAGTACCCCTTCTCATAGCAAGGCGGAAAACCCGGTTTAAAGGGAAAACCCGGTTTAAAGGGTGTCTTGACTAATGAGTATGGAGACAACAATTCCCTCAGTAGGGATATAGCCCGGATCGGTGACAGATCCGTGAGACGCCCTAGCCAAGAGGATGAGGTTGTGTGTCATGGCGAAAATATACATAATTGGTGAGCCAGCCTGTGTGCGCTCTCTGGGATATATTGCCATTGATGAGTACTAGTAATGTTTGTTGAATTGGATGTATTTTTATCTTCTTGTATGTAATTTCTAACTATGTCTATTGGTTGAGTATGAGCCTTCTGGTATACTTGCATGACTGGTGATGTATTTGAATTTTATTAACGCAAGGCTGATTCACTCATTAAGTTTTAAAGCTCACACTCTCTGTGAAACCTTTTTGTTCAGATCAGGTTGCCGATGAAGAATATCTGCTAGAAGAGTAGATCACTTTGGACCTTCTCGTTGTCGGGTAGGCCTCTCTTTTGTTGTAGACTATGTTGCTCTGTAATCGTCTAGGACATCTAGGTCAGGGGTTTGGCATTTGGATTGTATATCAGTATAATAATATATTTTAAATTGATAATCTATTATTACATGCAAATCATCTCTATGATTTTCAAATAGGAAAATTTGATATATTTTCTTCATATTTATTAAGGAATTGTTATTTTGATAACATAGATAATTTAAACTCACGGGTAGAATTTATCGAAAGGCTTGATGAGAGATTCATCATTGTGCCGGTCATGTACCCAGAAAACGGGTCGTGACAATATTCTCTTATAAAGGTATGCTTCTGACCAACCCCTCCAAATCTTCTCAAAACTTTTCCTTAAGATATGCATCCGTCCCTACTTGGGGTGCATAGGCACTAATGATATGGATAGTATCTCTTACAACAATCATTCTTAAGCATAGAATCCTATCCCCAATCTTTTTTACCTCCACTACACTCGGCGTCTATTCCTTGTCAACCATAATACCTACACCATTATTTGTCCTTACTTTCCCCGTGTACCAAAACTTGAAACCTAAACAGTCAAACTTCTTAGCCTTTTCTCTAACCCATTTAGTTTCCTGAAGGCGCAAGATGTTAATTTTCCTCCTCTTCATAGCGTCCACAACCTCAATGGATTTCACTGTATAGTCCTAATATTCCACGTACCAATCTTTATTTTGCTCTCATGGACTAACTTCTTTACCCTCAACCGTCTAGGAACATGTTCATGTAACACTACATTCGATCGACGATGCAGTGGCTCTAACTCGTTTAACACTGTACTCGAGCCATACAATGCGTTGCTTCTGGGCAACATCCTAGCATTAGTATAATATTGTCGTTGATCTATATTCATGAGAGTTTCGACAAAATTTGACGTTGGCTGTCGAGGGCCTAACACAGGCCTCCTCTTTATCCGGGTTTGGGACCTGCTGTAAAACATAGGTGGAGTTTTAATATACGATCTTATAATAAAAAATTTTTAATATGCATAGTTGTTATAATTATTTTTAATATAAAATTAATCTTTATTAAGTATAAATAATAATTAAATTTATATTATAAGATTTGTTATTAATTTTTTTAAATTTTTATATAATTTAAAATGAATTATGTAAAATAATAGTATATTATCTTACTTTAAGATTTGTTACTTTTTTATAATATATAATAATTGGTGTATATTATTTTAAATTTTGAATACAATAACATAAGTTCCTACATATATTAAATTTTTTACACACACACACACACACACACACACACACACACACACACACACACACACACACACACACACACACACACACACACACACACACACACACACACACACACACACACACACACACACACACACACACACACACACACACACACACACACACACACACACACACACACACACACACACACACACACACACACACACACACACATATATATATATATATCAAAGGTATATAAATGACTTAATGGTTAGAAAAGCTTTTTTCTTCCATGAGGTTCTAAGTTCAAATCTCCTCACACACACCTTGTTGATTTTTCCTCAAAATAAAGCACATGCCACATGTCACCATCCTATTGGGTATGCCAGGTGACGTAGAACTCCTCTATGTGGTAGCCAAGTGGGAAGTCCAGTCAGTATTTTCGTTAATTTTTTTGATGGTGTTAAAAAAAAAGGACATATTTGAAAAAATTTGAAACATGTGAGACATATTTAACTAAACAAATTTAGGACATAAATGAAAATACGTGTAAACGTTAGGGACATGAAGTATACTTTTCTTTAAAAACTAATACTTTTTAAAAAATAACACTTTTGTTGAAAAATAACCATTTTATTTGAATTGAAAATATATAAAAAAAATTAATCATCACTTTATTTAAATTATAAACATATAACATTGTATTCAAATTATAAATTATAAAATATAAATGTGGTTCGAGGGAGTGTTCCTCGGGCCACTTATATATATATATATATATAATTTTTTTAATATGTAATTTTCTTGTACTAGTTTATGGCTATTTTTTAGCAACTAAAACGTCACCAAGGCACATTTTTAAGTATTCAAATATACTTAATATATATAATTTATATTTGAATAATTAATTAATTTTTTTATAATAGATATAATTTTGAAATAATTTGTATTGATGTCACCAAGGTCCACCACTTCAACATTGCATTTGGTTTGCAATACAGAGTAGGAATGGAAAGAAAAGAGGAAAAGGGAATGGAGAAAGGAAAATGGAAAATGGAAAAAAGCTTGTTTGGTATAGAATGAAAAAGTAAATAGGAAAAAGGAAAAATAGATATTTTGGGATGTATTTTTTAATGGAAAAGAAAATGAATATATGGGATAATTTTTCCAAAGTACCCTTTATTTGAAATTGTGAACCCATCTCCTTCAAAGCATTGTCCCTTTCCCCTTCACAGACCCATCTTCTGTTCACTGGTGCGACTGGTGGGCGGCTTCTCTAGTGACTCGATATTCCTCAGGTGGACTATTTCTTTGACGTTCTTCAGGTGCAATTCAAGACCATACTGAGGTACAATTCAAGACCACACGAAGCTTCTTTGACATTATTCAGGTGCGATTCAAGACCAAGCTGACGGACCAAAGTCTAGATAAGAACTAGAGACACGACTGAACCAATGAACTAAGAGAAACATGAAATCGCAGACCACGAACCAAAGATGCTTATGAACCATCGAAGGAGAACATGAACTAGAGACGCGAATGGAAATTGAGGGCACAAATGGAAATTCAAGCATTTTCCATAGTAGAGATGCCATTTTCCATTGTGTTTGGAAGGGAAAGGCGCTAGATGAAAAAAAAAAAGGAAAACACGTCAAATTTTTCTGCATTGGAAATCGCCTTTCCATTAGAATACAAACCAAATGGCTAAAACCCTCACCAACGCTAGAATTCTATGTCTCTTCCAATGGAAAATGGCGAACCGAATATACTGTAAGAATTTCGTAAAAGTATTGATAATAAGTAATTTTGAAATAATATTTTGTTGAATTACTAATTAAATTTTTTTCATAAGTTCATTTTTTAATCCAAAAAATTTATATTAACCTTTTAATTAATAGTTTATACATGAATTAATCTTGCATATCAATAAATTATTATATAATTAATATAATGATTATTTAAATTCAAAAATTCTATTTTTTAATTTTAACTTAGTAAATATTTCTATTATCACCTAAAAATAATTCAAAATTACTCATCACCATTACTTCTAAGAAATTATCAGGGTTATGGTGGGTTAATAAAACGATTATAAAAAAATACTTTATTGTGTGAAATCTTTTACATTAAAAATATTAAAATCATTAAAAGTAAATTTAATTATATTTTAAATTACTTTAAATAATTTTAACTTTTTAAAGATAATTAGTTATATTTAAATATACTTTATATATGTATATATATATATAAACAAATAAATAAAGTATTCAATTTTAAAAAATAAATGCTTTATATATATAATATTAAGAAAACCAAAACATAAGGGGCTTGAGCAAATTTTCTAAAAATATAGAAAGTAAAAAAATTATAAACTTTATTTTGTCTATAAATATTTTTCAAATATTTTTCCTAAAAAAATTTCTTAAAAATATCGTTCAATTTAGTTTTATATAATTTAAAATAAAACTAGGTTTAATTTTTAATATTTTTAATTTTAATGCTTTTTAAGTGAACGATTTCTAGCACCTTTTGATTATTTTTCAATTGGTTCACTACAGTCCTAACTATTTCATAGAAGTATTTATGATGAGTAATTTCAAAATAACTTGGAATAAAAAGAATTATGGTTTACCTTTTTGGTAAGGGAACGAAATTAGTGAGCAAAATTGTGTGGTGGCATGAACATATGAAAATACCCGAGTCAGGAAAATTATGGCTTTGCCATGATTAATGTTGACTGAGGGTCTGACCAAGAGACAAAATTGTAATTTTTCCCTTATATGTATATATAGGAAACCACATGCATTTTCCACTCATTTTCTCTATTCCTTTTCATATGGCTCTCTCTCCTTCCTTGCCCTACCACACATTCCCTCCACCTTCCATCAATCATTCACTTCCCAAGCCTCCAGTGAAGGTTGGGTCTCTGACAAACAACAACTACTAGAAAAGCAAGGAAATAAGGTGAGCATTCTACTTTTCCAAGTCCTCCTCTTATTTTCAAATGTATGGAGTTGTGAGTGGGAAATGACTAGTAGGATGAGATTGGGAGCTTCGATATCAACTAGATATCACCTTTGATGTTCAATAATTAAATTAGAACTATAGATTGATGATTTAAACATGATTGAAAGTGAATTTAGAGATTGGAAAGAACAAGAGGGAAGGTTAGGATTTTGAGTGGAAATTTAATGATTTAAACTTGGAACCTTTAAGGTTGCTTGAGCCTTTGGTGTCAAAATGTTAACTTAACATTAAAGATGAAAGCCCATGGGAAGAACTAAGAGAAATGGTCAAGATTAGGCAGAAAAAGGGTCAAAACCAATGAGGAACTCATGTATGCAACTTGGGGTACCTAGGGCACCAAGTCTTGCGCCTAAGGCATCATCCAAGTAGTGGCCAAAACATTCAAGAATGCTGGTACCTGATGCTCTTGGCTGAGAGCATCAAGGCTAGGCACCTCAGGTGTCAATCTTGAAGGATGGTTTGTGGCATGGAAGGTATGGCACCTAGGTGACATAGCCTAGGTAGTGCAAATATCTTAGAATCTTGTGCTAAAATGGTGTGTTATTATTCCATAGACTCGAAGACATTTTGAGGGTGGTTGAGGCTCTTCATGAAGGCCAAGAATACCCTAAATTAAGGTGAAGGATAATTTTGATTTTCTTTGAGATTGTTTGAATTTATATATATGTGTTTATACCTAATGAATTGCTCCTCCATCACTTGAAGTACTTACATATGTGGATGGTATACCTTTTGGGTGCTTTAATTGGATTTACAATATTTCCATGGTTAGAATTATAAATTATGATCATGTGAAGGGTCGTTATGCTAATTTATGAATATGGTGGGGAAGGACAAGCATTACTTTCTTCCCTTGTTCTATGTAAACCTTATTATTACAAATGCCTTGAGATTTTATATTGTGTGGAGGACTACACTTATTTGCTTGTTATAAGTTATTATTTATCTTATGCTTTGTCGTGATTGTCCTTGCGATGTTCACATGGAGTGAGCCCTTAGTGGCATAGGAGTAGGATCATGTGTGTGAATGATTGCTTTGGAGATGTTGTTTGGGCTTAATGCCATCCTAAATTTCATATTTTACATAATCATGGAAAAATCCGAGTTAAGCCCTAGGTTGAGTAGATGTTTGGGAGGCTTATGCACCGAAAGGTGAAGATAGTATTGGCTTTGTTTGTAGAATGCTTTAGGGAAGAGAAGGAAATATACTATTACCTTAATTGATTATGGTTAGGGTTAGCTATTACTCTCAACTTGGGAATATAATCTAAGTTATTCCCCTTTTAAGTAAGAACCTCTTATGTAGGGAAAATAGTTAGAAGAACAAATTTTAATTAAATATGAACCCTTAGGGAACAAGTGAGGTGGGGGATCTTATTTCATCTTCTTTTATTTATGATAGGATAATAATTTTTGTTGCTCCTATTTGTTGCTCTTATAATCTCTAAGGGTGTAGTAGTTATGGATGGTAAAGTATATGGGGTAAATTATTATGTGTGGGCCTCATTCTGAGGGCAGAGCATGTTGTCTCCCATCGTGTCTTATGCTATTGTATATGAGTACTTTAACATGTTAATGTGTGTAAACAATTCCTTACGTGTTGGTTGTACTTGTGTTATAGTGATGGTGTTATCCAATAGGCCACTGAGCCTTCAGGGTATTATGCGATTGTTATTCTCTACTGTGTTCGACTTATTTCTTAACAATGAGATGATATAAAATGTATTAGTTTATACATTGTTACAAAATGAATTAGGTTGTGTCGGGAGGGTCTATGTGTGGGCAATTGTGTGAGAATACTTATTTGAGATGGATGTGCCCTATGTGTCTGGACAAGGGATGTAGTGGATAGGACTCATAAGAGAAGCTAGCATGGTTATTCAAGTTTATATGAACAACATTGCTTGGATGGTGTAATGTTTAGGAAACTGTAGGCATAACATTATCACTAATCGCTTGTAGTGAGCGACTCCAACCCTTGAGATTTGCCTCACTTGAGGATGCCTTTTTGTGAAGGAAAGGTGATGAAATTTCATACATATATATATATATATATATATAAACATAAAATGTGAAGGAAAGCCTTTGAGACGAAATACCCGTGAAACATAGATCACCCCGTGTACACAACTTATATCTATATTGGTTAAACTCTTGTGTTAAATGTTTGATTGCAACTTGAGCATCTTAGATGGACATATAAAGCTTGTGATTAGTGAATTGTAAGATGTGATATATTATGTAGTTTCTTTACTAGGTTGTGATATTGTGTGATACTTGTATTGTAATTAGATGTTTTCATCTAACCATGTTGGGCTGCAGTGATGGACTATCTTTAATTTGGGTGGTAGTGGTTGTGGATGGGAATCATTTTGGGTCCTATCCCTGTAAGCAGTATATAGGTTATATTTCATTTTATAGTTGTCTATCCCTTGCTGAGTATCTTTTGTACTCATCATTTATTGTGTACCCTTGCAAGTTTTTGCTTAGTTGGCAAGCCTTCATATGAGGAGTAGTGGAGTCTCTGAGTATTCATCCCGTTTTGACTTTGGGTTTATGGTAGTGATTATTGAGTATGTTTAGGTTTGAGTTGCACTATAATGAACATAACTCCTAGGATCATTGTGAATGATGTGGTGGAATTATAAACGATTTAAATTTACATTTTTTTCTCTAATTGAGAATACTGGGTATGTTTTGATTTGATAAATATTAAAATGGAAAGGAAATCATATTTTTCAATACATCACATGTGCCTCTATTTATGTTTTCTATGTGTTGATCGTGTGAAGTGTAAGGCTTACGGTGATGATGTAGAAATTCACTGTTGTGCCAGTCATGTCTCCAAATTGGGCTGACAATATATGAGGCTTGAGTGTGGCTCACTCGAGCTCCATCTAAGGGTGTAAAAGTAGGTTTAGCCTACAAGGCCAACTCACTCTAACCATGCAAATAAAGTAAAGTGGACTAATAATTTAATGGTATATTTAAAGAACTTTTAACCTAACCCATCAAAGTTCTTGGGATCTAGATGAGTTGGTTCTGTTTGGCTTTATTTTTAATATTAATTATTATTTTTAAAGTTTAGTTTAATATTTTATAAATTTAGTGCAATTTTTTTGAAGTTTTATAATCGCAATACTTACATTTTATCATGTAAAATAATTAAGAATATACTTTTAAAAAGAAAAATGGGCTCATTTTAAAATTTAGTATACTTTTTTAAAAGTTTAATCCACTTCTTTGAAGTTTCATAGTTCCAATATCTAATTTTTATCATTTAAACTAATTAAAAATATATTTTCTAAACAAGAAAATTGGTTCATAGGCTAATCCAACCTAACCCACTGGCCTTTAAAGGCTGGGCTGTGCTAGGGTGTGTTCATAGGCTCGATTCGGTTTTGAGCCTTAACCAAATCGAACCGAACTGAGCTAATATGTTTTACAAAATTATGGACCTATTTGGTTTTAATTTTTTGGGTAGTTTAGCTTTGTCACATCTTGAAATTGGACATGTAAATAACGTTGTAACATCATGAGTATACCTCCATGGTATCTCATAAAATTTTTGAATAGTTCTAATATCCATAACTAAGCAAAACATAATTTTTGCAATAAAAAATGTTTTGCATAATTATTCAGAAAAGTTTAAAATTTATACCTTTTTTTAAAAAAAAACAACGGGAAATTTAATCAACAGAGTTAAAATATAAACCATATATTACATAACACATTATAACTCTGCAAGCCTAAGTGGCCTATAAAGATTATGGAGCATTTCCTAAGCTTTAACAAACTGGCTCCTAAGAACCAACCAGACAAAGTGGTGTATAATTCCAAAGGACCATTAATTCTCCAATGGAAAGTTCTCCTCTTCAATCACTAAAAAAGATAGTTATAGAGAGTGTAAGTTCATCAAAATTCAATGAGTAAGAGACTGTGCAAAAATTAGTATTACAAGTACAAATACCATAATCACAATTACAAGATTTATCACCAATCATGATATATAAAATCACATGAAGCAATTTAAACATTTCCAAGATAATTCTAGCAAGTAGCCCATTGGGAACCGAACTCAACCCGGGGCCTCCACATTACCATAATAAACTATCTGCCCCTTGGGAGTAGCACTCACTCTGTGCCTAAACTATAATAAATTATCTGCCCCTTGGGAGTCGCACTCACCCTGGGCCTAAACTATAATACAAACAACTAGTTCAAATCAGTATAATCCAATATCTTACTCAATTTTCAAGCATAGTATTCAAAAACAATGCTTTCTTAATTCATTAACACAATTGTACATTAAATTCCAATATTTAGTTGAAATCACTAACAAGGGAGTTTAATAAATCTACTTGCAATTACCACATGAATGAGACTTATATTGTACTTGAATTTAATAAAAATTGTTTAGCAAGGGCAACTATTCACCTTGATATTTTTCCAAATTTACCTTAATCCTCACTGGAAGTTGTGTAAGATGATATAGGGAATTTCTACATTCTATACGAGAATCACCCTTTTGGGATGTTACAGAGAAGAACTTGTGGTTGGAATTTAGGTTCCGCTACGGGGAGTTTTATGAAATATTAGAGATAAAATTAGGGTTGTTTTATAAGTATGAGTACTATTTAGGGGTGCATATAAATACTATTTATACGTATGATCACTATAAATATATATGGTTACTATTCTACCGAAAATATAGAACATAAGTTGTAAAAGAGTACACCAAGAAAATTTTCAAGAAAGGGAGGTGGGTCACATTGGACACTCTTAAGCACCAAGTCTTTCCTTAGCTAGACCTTTCCCACACATGTATTTTTTTAATAGTTTTATACTCTATTCTGGCAAACAAAATAATTTATAAGCAATCGATGATAATTCTTTTTTGATGTGAAGTGTAATACCCGTGAATTTTAATTCACTTGATAAATATTTTAATCTTGTTATAAGCTTATATGGGAAAATTTGGGGGTAATTTGGAATTTTGTGAAATTATGAAAATCTCGGATTCTCTAAACCTTGCTGTGAGAAATTTCCAAGAAAATCCTAATCGAGGAACTTAACTGAAGTTGATGATAATAATTTTTGGGACTTGTGTGAAACTATTGGACAAAGTGGAGTTCTTGATTTATTTGGGAAAAGTATGGCAATGGGAAATTAAAATAAATTTTGAACTTTGAAAGTGATTTGGAAATTATTATTTGTGTAGCTCATGGACTAAAATAAAAAGGGGAATCTAACTTATAGGAGTCTAGTAAAGGAATAAATTTTATTTGTGTGAATGCTGGCCATGTGTGACAAAGGAATGTTGGAAGGGATTTTGGGGTGTAAAATTTTCTAAGTGTAGGGAAGAGAAAATAAGATTCAAGTGGGTGGCATTTGGTGATTAGCCTTGATGCCTTGGGGATTTTTGTCAATTGGGGCTTAAATTACTTAAATTTTTTTAAAAAAAATCAGAAACCCCTCTTTTCTCTCCTCACACACAGATGTACACACACACACACACACACTTTCCCAAGACCCTTCTTCCTTCATTCCTCACGCCACACAAAAAATTTCTCCTTCTATCAAAGCTCTTCTCGATGGAACCTTTCTTGTGGAGGTTTGGGTTCGTCCATTTGAGGCTTAGAAGGAAGAAAGTGAGTAGATTTCCCCTTTCGCCCTTTTGATTTGTTCATCTTTTGGCCCTAAGTGTTTAAGGGTTAGGGTTCATCTTTGGGAATTTTCTAATTTTGGTTGGGATTCATAGTGGCTCACATTTTTCTTGTGTGTGTGATTAGAGAGGAATGGAGAGGCTGATAGGGAGGCAGCTAGAGTTGGGAGCTATTCTCCCTCACGGATTAGAGAGGAGGAACCCGAGAACATCAAGGAGAAGGGAAAACATAGTATCTGAGAGGTAAGGGAGGAGAACTAAAACTCATGATCTCTCTTGCAAAATTTCTGATTTAAGTGCTTCTAGTATTGTTTATTGTATTGGGTGCTGTATAGGGAGATTTAATATTATATGTGTGTATGTGCTAGCTGATATTGGAGAGCACATATGCTTGTACTGATGTGAGCTGCTACAGAGAACACATATATACTTTGAGTATGAAAATTTTGGGGTCGAGCCATCGAACTTTGGGATTTATGTGAGAGTAAGATTGAGAAAGATTATTTAGGCATTTAAGTAGAAACTTGGGATGAATGATAGTAGTAGTGAAAGAAAGTGATTGTAGGCCTTGTAGAAAGAGTATAGATTAAGTTTAATTATGCTATTGTGTTTTGGGTAGCTAAAAGTTAGGAAAAGTGTGCAAGGTTAGAATTTGTGAAAATGTATTGTTGCTGTCATGGTTGCTAAACTTGATTTGTTTGTCGCAATGAATGAGCTCTTATTGATTTGAATTTTGGTAGGTGATGAGATATGTTATCCTGTAGGTTTCTAGATTTATTTCAAGATTTATGGGCTGATTTAGTACTCTAAAAGTCCTTAAAACAGTAGTTGAAATTTGTAAAATCCAGAACATGACTGATTTGTCATACTTCTGGTTTTATGTGCTTTTAAATGACCAAACCAACTCCTAAAATCATGAAACTTTCTTTTTATGCAGCTTTGGAAATTTGTTTGGTTTTAGTAGTTAAGGCCTCCTTTTGACCTGAAATTTTTATGGATTTTATTCAAGATATAAATTTAATGATCTGGAAAATTTCATGGGATTTGAAATTGTTTTGGTGGGCCAAATGCTTGCAAAACCGTGACTATAGAAGCTACAAAGACAGTCTGGGCAGCAGCTGCGTTTTAGTGGTTTGAGGGGGCAAATCAAAGTATTTCCTTTTGAAATTTTTATCTATGATTCTAGACACATTAAGGATGTTGTCTACAATTTTGTGAATTTTGGACTTGTGATGGGTGCCCAGTAAATTCACAAAATTCAGGGTTTAGAAATTGTTTTTAACCTGAGCATGTGGAGAAATTAATTGTTTTAAAAGGGCTTATCTCTAAGTTGAGTAGTAAAAAGCTAGATAATACATAAGGGGGCATCCTCATGTCTTTAAACTACATAGTAAGTTCTTCAAATGATATTTTTAAATGGGAAAAATATTTCTCTTCAATTTAAACTATCATTCTAAGCGTTTAATACCCTATGACTGTTTAGTAAATCATGATAGTGAAACAATTACTCTTGTATGAACAAGAATGGCAAGTTACTTATATTCTTGTCTCTTGTGACCATTTTATGTGTGTGGAAAATCATTACCCTTTCTAATTTTTAGGCTAATTTCATATGCACATATATATAAGTGTGTGTGTTAAGGGAGTTGCCAATACTATATTGTAGGATGCATGTAAGTGAGTGATAAATGCCACTTTTCACTTTATCTTATATGATGGGGTCATAATTATTTTACTAATGTTCCCTGAATAATTGATGTTGTATATTCAGAATCATCTTATATGAAAGGTGAACCTTTGAAGTACAATGTAAGGAATTGAATTCTTTGCTTCTTCTTTAGAAATGAAACCTCTATTGGTATTTTGATTGAGACCCGAGTCAAGCTTGGCTCCCAAGGGGCAAATGAATTATGATGGCAATGTGAGGCCCGGGTTGAGCTTGGCTCCCAAGGGGTGAATTAATTGTTTATAGTCTCTGTTTTAGAACAGTGGATAAGATTCCATTTAATTATTTATAATCTTTGTCTTGGAACGGTGGACGAGATCCCATTTAATCATTTATAATCTCTGTCTTAGAACGGTGGACTAGATCTCATTTAATTATTCATAATCTTTGTCTTGGAACGATGAACGATACTCTATTTATTTAATCATTGTCAATGTCCTGGAACGATGAACAATATCTTTTTGTGTCCTAAATTGGTGAACATTATTGAGATCATAAAAATGTGTGCTTATCTGTGAGTGTTACCTTTGTGGGCTTTAGTCTTGATTATACATATAAATAAGTCACATCTTATAAATTGATGTATTCTAGATGAGGGCGTAATGCTTGTTTGCAGGTATTGGTATAAAACATTGGGCTGGGCCTCTAACCATTGGTCCTAACCTTGTTTGGTATTTGTGCTATTATGGGTTGTCTTTATCTAATTGTTTAGCTTTACAGTGAACAGTTATGTTGGTGCAAGAATAACTATGGATGGGACCTAATCTAAGGTTCTACCACTGTGAGTGGTACACATGTTTCCTTTTAAATTTCTAGTTGTTACCCATTGATGAGTATTTTTATACTCATCTCTTCCTTTGGTGTACCCCTTGTAGGTTCTGCGTTAGCGGACGAACCTCTGTATGAGGAGTAGCGAAGTCTCTGATCTGTATTCCTCTCTTGGAATGCTGGTACATTTCTAGTTGGGGTTTTTAAGTCGCTCTGTAGTTAAATAGAACATCTAGGAAATCTTGTGTTGGTTGTAATAAAGGACTTGTACATATTTTATTTCTGTACACATTAAGGCTTGGGGTTAAGCTTGCGGAGGTGGACGGAGACCATATTCGCGCCGGTCATGTTCCCAAATTGGGGCGTGACATGGAGTATCAGCTAAAGTCGTAATCAAGGAGCATACTAAGAATTTAACATCTAAATAATGGCAAGAAATTAAAAGAGTATAGTATCATCACCTCGGATTTAAGCTGAAAAGAAAAGACCTAAAATCTCAGAGACCTAGTGCCGAAGCAAGAAAAGTTTGATGAGAGGAAAGAAGAGAAGCTGGAGGTATGAGTTTAGAAGTGAAATAGAAAGATCTATTTATAAGAAAAGTCAATGGTACTATTTGATACTATGCGCTAATAAAATATTCAAATTACTATTTTATAAAAATGACATTTCATTTAAAATAATTTAATTTACCATGCACTTTAATAATTCAATTCACCGTGCATCCACGTGCCAAAAAAGGGTGACTGAATTGTTGTTTACTATTAAAAATTTAAAGGAAAAACTATCATTTCTCCTTAAACCTTTAAATTTCCTTTCATTTTAGTCTTTTCATTTTAGTCTCTGAGGGTATTTTCTCATATAAAATGTTATTTTTTTCGTACGCCAAATCCATAATTATTATTCACACAGAACAAACAAATTACGGAATATAAAAAAGTAACACTATAAATACCAAAATACTCCTAAACATATAACCCTAGATTTGGCGGGTATTACAAGTTCGATTTTGGTTGGACGGTTTAGTTCAGTTTTAGACGGTTTTGTTTACAATAATATGTGGTTTTTTAATTTTAATGAAATATATATAAATATTAAACAAAAAGAAACCAAATTAATTAAAAGAAAGAGACCAATTAATTATAAAATATATAAAAATAATTTTGTTGACATAAAAATATATAAATATAATATTATATATATAATATAATTTTTTTATATATAAAGTTGGTTCAGTTTTAACCGAACAGAATCAATTAAAATTCATATTTCAAAAATTGATTTGGATCTCATTTTTTTTAGTTTTGGTTAGTTTTTTGTTGGTTTGATTTAGTTTAATTCGATTAGTCAATTTGGTTTGGCTTTGAACACTCCTAAGTTGTGCTAGGATTTTTAACATATATTATAGGTGGCTCAGCTTGACCCAACCCATGCCTTCCTTTGGCCTACAGGGCTTGAGCTGGGTTGGCCTGGCCCATTTGACACCCCTAACACCATATCATATATATAATTATATATAATATATTAGAATATATATATATAATTAATTTTATCTTATGAATATTTTGTCATTTTTTAAAAATAAATTTTAAAATTACTTTTTAAGTAATTCAGAATATAACTTATTCTACTTTTTAATAATTTTAGTGCTTTTAATGTGAAAGATTTCACACACTCCTTAACTTCTTATAGTTATTCTTCTATTAGCTCACCATTGTCATGACAATTTCATGAAAATATTTGTAACAAGTAATTTTAAATTACTAAAATAAGGGTTATAGATTATGAGTGTTTTATAAATTGAAAGTTTTAACTTTTTAAGGTTCTAAGGTTTAGGGTTCTTTATACTCTAAACTTTAAGACTTAATTAGTAATTTAAATACAAATTATTGTGATCAAATGAATTTATGTTAAATTTTAATTTAATAATTTATTCAAAAATTAATATTACATATCAATTGATTATTAGTTATATAATGAATGTAATAAATATTTAAATTTAAAAATTTTAATTTCTTAATTTCAACTTATTAAATATTTTTATTTTTTGACTTTAGAATAATAAAGAATACATATTATATAAATAAAATAAAATAAATATATACATATATATATATATATATATATATATTAATAACTTTAAACCCTAAAAACCTTAATAACATAAAACTCTAAACCCATAGAAACAAAAATCCCATAACATATGATCCTAGACCATATACTTCAAAGAAATAATTTTTGAAATTTTTTAAAAATAAAATTACAATTATTAGCTGCAATTTTCACTGTCACAACTCACAAGCTAGTAATTTTTCATTTATTCAAATCACCCATACCATAGCTATATTGCACTTTGCTACATTTAAAATCGTAGCCAAATGAATGTTTCCACAGTTGAGAAACATTGTTTTAACCATGGTTTGATTAACCATGGTAACATTTCTCCACGATGATTTTGTAGTAAAACTATGGCTTGTGAGAGCTTGTCATCTTGGTCATTTGTGGGTTCATAGTGCTTAGAGTCTCTCCCAATTTGGTTTTGTGTTTTTAGCAGTTTGAATCAATTATAGCTCCCTCTAGCTTAGCAAAATGAATTCCCTTTGCCATAATCTGAGACTTTCAATGAAATTATCAAAATATTAGATTGATCAAGAGAAATAAAAATACAAAATGGAGAGATAGAAAATGAGAAGTTGTTAGGGTCTATATCAAATTTGAGAGGGGATTGGCGGCCTAACTGGGGGACAAACACACTGCCTATTCCAAATCTTGACAATTCGATCTTTTGATCATACGGTCTAAGTGCACACAAGAGAATTATTTTGTGGCCGCTTAAATTCAACAACCATGATTGGATTCTTTTTTTTTTTCATAAAATAAAAACTTGCCAGCGAATCACAGCTTGACACATGTTCAGCCACGCTCACCCATCGCCTGACTCGCTTGCTCCACACTAGACTTGCCCGGAAACCTTCTTATTCCTCTTGATAAGATCAAAAGAAAAAATAAAAATAAAAACAACTGAAGCAGCAAGGGGGTCCAATGTGCTCTGTTTCTTGTTTCGTTGCCTTCTCTGGTCTGGTGCAGGGGAAGAAGAAATTTTTTGTCACTGTGATAGAGGAATTAAAGAAAGACCTAAAAGGTTGGATAGGGAAGCTTCAATTTCAACATCTGCCATTTCTGGATTCCAAGCTTTTCAGCTTTTTCTTGAACGGTCCTCCAGGTCTATAAAAAGTTAAAAAAAAACGCCACCACCCACTAGGAATCTTTGACCCTGGCTTCTACTTGCATAGTGATAAATAGTTTATTATTTATTTGTGCATAGTGGTGTTTGTATAGTTTCACAGTGGAATCCTATGTTCAGCCGTAGCAAAAATAGTTTCTGTCAGACAGTTTCCTTCGTTCAAAAGGCCCTCCAACAACGTTATCTCAAGATTTGCTTCATAATATTGCAAATTTGCAACCTTGAAATAGTTTAACGTTCTATGTTCCTCTTCTTTTGAAAAAAGTTGAATTGAAATAGCACTCGCTTTTGTTGTTGTCCGTAGACTTTTAACACATACATATCTATTGTTTCTTCATGAATGGTATGTATAAATGAATCAGCAGTTTAATAATGTTTCTCAGTTGCTAATTCCAAATCTTACTTTACATTTACATACATGTTGAAAGGGAAAGAATACTATCATTATGCAAGCAATAATGGAGTATCTTGATTCCACCACAGCCTTTCCCTTCCTCTTCTTCATCTTCTTCAGTCAAATTTGAGAAGACAAACTTTGAGATAACAACTTCAGCTGTAAGATCATAAGGGAAAAAAAAAAAACAACTGAAGCAACAAGCTGGTCCAGCGTCCTTTATTTCTTGTTTTGCTACCTTCTCTGGTCTAGTGCAAGGGAAGAAGAAGGTCTCTAGGTGGATCAAGAGTGGAGCAAGCGAGTCGGGTGATGGATAGGTGTGGATAGACACATGTCGCGCTATGATTCACTATGAGTTTTGATTTTAAAAAAGAGTCAAATCGTGACCGTTGGATTTTCGAAATGATTTTCTTTCATAAACTTAAATCTAAAGATCAAATAGTTAAAATTTGAGACAAGCAACGTGACTATCACCAGCTAAGCCGCCAATCCCCTCCCATCAAATTCATAATAGAAGTGGAAAATACTCAGTATGGTGGCCCTTTATAAAGGAAAGGACAAAACTCTACTGTCTAAAGACTAGTAATCATTCCCATCCTTTTATTGCTATATCGGCTATTATATAAATGGTAATACATCACATGGTAAATGCATCCTATAGCTCGTGAATATTTGTGCACATCTAACTACCCTTTCAGTTACAACTTCATGAGAGGAGGTAGTCTTGGGTCCACTTGGGCAATTTTCTCCATTTGCGTTTCGCATGTTGATGGGCACAAAGCCCATTGTTTTAGGCCTTGCAGACCGCTCGATTGAAGTGTTAGATGGGGTTCCATGATTTTTGCAGTAACCACCACGTTCGAACGGCTGCTACTAGCCCAATATGGTGCTAGCCAGCCGGGAGCCAGCCCCCTTATGAGCCTATTTATGATCATATTGAGTTTGCTTTTCCTTGGATGTATCTAATTCATACAGTGAATTTATTTATTTATTTATAATTGTTGAAAAGAAAAAGAACATCATGTTCATGTGTGTTAGCTTTAAAGCATAATACTCTTCGGCGCCAAAGCGCCATTATCCTAAAAATTAAAAGTTCAAGTTCTAAAAACACATGCTTAGTCTAATTTTTTTAAAAATTAAATTAATGATCCACATTGTTACATGGATACCATCACATCATCGTAATCTTTATTTTTCATAATATGTGGTTACAAATGACTTGTGTGTCTCAAAGATAAAAAACACAAAAAGTTCAAAGCCTTAGTGGAAAACCAGTTTGATAGGGAGATAAAAGTAATGTAGGGTGATTAGGGAGGTGAATACATAAGCTTTACTAATATAATCCAAAAGGAAGGAATGCTATTCAAACACTCTTGTCGTATCACTACAAAAAAAAAATTAGAGATAAAAAATAAAGACAGAATAAATTTCATCTTTTGAAATGTTGAATTTTATATATGAATAATATAATATGATATATTATATATGCAACCTATAAATATGCAATCAATAAATATCATATTATCATAGATTAGACCAACTAAATATAATATATATAAATATATTAGCATATGATATATCAAAATGAAATATCATATTATAAACTAATGGAATATATATAATATGCAATCAATGAATATCATATTATCATAAATTAGACCAACTAAATATATCATGATATATTTATAAATATAATATATATATATCATTCTATTATTTGAAACAAACTACATGCTAAAAAATATATATTATATATATTTATATATAAAGGTATAATGAATTTAAAAGATATATGGATATTTTTATAAAATAATAAAGATAAAAATATATATATATATATATAAATTACAAAATAAATTATAAATTATTAAAATAAATTTATTTATTAAATATTTTTAATAATTTTATAAATTAATCAGATAAATTATAACATAACATATAAGTTATAAACTCGACGCGTCATACAATATCATAAATATTCAATTGTCCATTTTTCTTCTCTCTCTCCTGTCAACTCATGGCTAATTTTTAAGACCAAAACCAAACAAAACATTTAATTCAATTAATTATACCTACGGCTACTCTAAGTAGTCTTTCTCAAAAGTCCAAGTTCCCATCTGATCTTTTATAATATTATCTTTCGCTATTCCTTTCTTCGTTATTTATTTGAAACAATTACAAAATTATTATTATAGTTAATTTTTAAATTTAATTCTAAAAAAATTATTAGATGAGATATTTGTAATCATTCCAATCCTTTTACTGCTACGGCGGCTAATATATATATGGTAATACATCACATGGTAAACGCATCCTATAGGTCGTGAATATTTGTGCACATCTAACTACCCTTGGGTGCACTTGGGAAATTTTCTTCCTCTGCGTTGGCATCCCCAACAGCTTAACCAGTCTAAAATTTAGAGTTTGGGGTTTGAAATTCGTTTAAGCTAAACGATCTAATTCGTTCGCTTCATATGCCTAAATAGACTTTTTCCTTTTTTTAAAAAAAATTTTTATTTTTTGAAAAAATGCATATTTAATATAAAATAATCTATTTTTATCATATTTTTATATTTCATAACTTATATTTAATAAATATAATAAATTTAAATATAAAAATTTTTATTTTTTAAAATAAATATAAAATTTTTAGATTTAAATATAATATAATTAATTTAAAAAAATATAAAAAATTAAAATTACTAGTTATTTCAAAATATAAAAAATGTAATGTTTTAAAATGATAAACACTATTTAATAAAAGATTATTAAATTTTTTACTAAAATAATTTAAAATTATATTATTTTAATATTTAAAAAATAAAAAATAAATAAAATATGACCTGCAGGCTAGTTCGTTTAATTCTTAATCTTAACAGGTCGATCTATTCTGGTTCAAATCAACCGTTTACAGTACTAGTCTCTGTTAACCCAACACGTTGCAGACTGGCAGCGTAGCTGGCCCTGTCGTGGGTTTACTCTAATCATAGTCAGCTTGCTTTTCCTTGCATGTATCAAATTCAAAATTCATACAGTGGATTTATTCATTTATTAGCGAAAGAACGTCAAATTCATGTGCGTTGAAGCCTTAAATTAAAAGTTCATTATCACGAGTTTATTTTATGCAAGCTACACGCTAAAAATTAAAAGTTCGAGTTCAAAAAACACATGCTTAGTCTAATTTTTGTTAAAATTAATTAATGATCCACATTGCTACATCGAAATCATCATTATCTTTATTTTTCATAATATGTGGTTACAAATGACTTTCGTGTGTATTAAAGATAAAAAAAACACAAAGTTTTCCCAATTTTATTCGAAAGAAATGACTGATACAATATTAGGAAAGGGAAAACATTTGTAGCTCCAAATGATGATAAGCAATAGGAACTACTTGAAGAACTCAATAACCCAGAAATTACGAACAAAGCATTCATATCGAACGCCCCTAAATCCAGCAGCTTTTGCAAGTTCCATGAATTCTTGTTGGGTTCTCTCTTTGCCTCCTGGATCTTGAGCCATCATGAATACATCTACTTCAAAATTGCACTTTGCAGAAGCAGTGGTCTCAGGCATAGCTGATAGGCCTGATTCCACCGCTATCACCTTCCCATCCTCTGGAGTGGCGTCATAACAATTCTTCAACAGTTTCAAGCACTTTTCGTCGCTCCAATCATGAAGAATCCACTGCAAAATTATGTCGATCTGGTGAATTAATTTCCCAGAATCGAAAAGAATAAATGTATATATTCAATAATTTTTTTACCTTCATAAAAATGGCATCTCCCTTGGGCACACTCTCAAACATATCTCCTGCCACATGTTCCACACCTGTAGTATATCATAACCAATACATACACATGCAGCATTAGGTAATAAATTATATGATTTCAAATATTTAAATAATTATTAAGATAATATATATACCAGGATAAGAAGAGGCATGTTGGATGACGTGAGGCAAATCAAAATTGATAGCCTTAATATGAGGGTATCGTGAAGTGATCAAGCTGAGGTTGAGGCCTAGGCCACCACCAACATCCACAAGGGTGTTGAGAGGCTCAAATCCCTTGTAGGTTTCTAGAACCTTTTTCATAACGATGGAAGTGTGGTGGATCAATGCCGTGTTGAAAACTTGATTGAACTCAGAGTCTAACCCAAGGTACTCAAATTGGTGCACACCATGAGCCCTATTAAATGCTATCCCTCCTTCCAGAATTGCATTTTTCTGTTCATACCTGCCAGTGAATTACTATCAGCAATTTATACATATACACTTATATGTATATAAAATTGACTAAAATATTATTTTAGTCCTCATAAATGCTCCTTTTTCAATTTGGTTTCTCAAAAACTTTCATTCTTAATTTAGTGTCTCATAGATGTCTTTTTTTTTTTTAATTCAGTCACTCACAGATTTTCATTTTCAATGTAATCCTTTACAGCTGCCTCTTTCAATTTGGTCTTTCATAAATTTTTATTCTCAATTTAATTCCTTACTGATGCCTCTTTTCTTAATTTGATAGAGGACTAATTTGAAAATAAAAATCTGTGAGAGATACTGCATTGAAAAAGGGGCATCTACAAATGATTAGACTGAGAATAAAAATTTATAAAGGACTAAATTAAAAAATTAAACATTTATGAGAGATCAAAATAGAATTTTAGTGATATAAAGATTAAATATACAAATAAGATAAATCTGTAATTAAGCACAGCCAGGCTCACCAGCCTTCCATGAAGACCTTGTGTTGAACCAAGGTGAGGAGGGGTCCTAAGGACATAGAATCAGCATCACGAGCGAAGAACTTAGAGGGAGGTGCGAGGGTATAGAGCCTGTGGTTCCCATCTGAAGAGCAGTGAAGGAGAGAGTGAGCAGCGAGCAGCCCAAGCATTCGATCCAGCATTTTGGGAGCCTCTGGGTTGTTGGTCGGAAGCTGATGCGCAATGTCGTTTGCTGAGAGCTTGGCGCCTTCGCCGGCTTTCGCGATGATGTCGAAAACGCCGAGCTCGAATGTCGTTTGCAAGGCCATTGACAGCACACTGGACATTGTGAGCTGCATGGCATAGCTGAAACTTTGTTCTTCTTCTTCCAACTCATTCAGATTTGATTTCCAAGTCTGGGGGGCCATTATACTACTGATCAGTACTGAAAGTGAAACTAGACACACTTACCCTCTAATCTATCCGCTCAATCTCACCGTCACCGGCTGTATAACGCTCTTATTTATAGACGCCCTCGCCTTCTATCCAAAATAATTATAATCGTATTTGAATTTTAATCAACAAATGACGTTATATATACGTATTATAAACTTAATTTATCCAATATTTTTAATTTCATATTAATGTTACGGGGTCAATATTTTAAAAATTAGGTTGATTATTAAATTAATAAAAAAATTATGATCGATAGTAATTAAATATTAATAATTTAATATATTTATATTTTAAAAATTAAAATATTAATTTTTAATTAAAAATTTGTTTTTTATATACAAAATTACAAAGCATGAAAAATATTTTTTCTAATTTCTCCCTCTACTCGATGACTTTTCTTTCTTTGTGTCATTTTCAATACATTGATTTAATTCATTTTTATGTTGAATGCCATATCGGCATAGCCTTCAGAAAGCATAGAAAAATCTACACTAGGCGACATCATAAGATATGAGAAAGCATGGACACTCTAACCACTACTTCGTGACACTCTCTTTTTGTCATTTTCAATACATTGACATTATGGTTCTCTCTCTCTTTCATTCTTTTGCAGTTAACTCATCTTCCTTTCTCTGAAGTTGTCACCGCCGTTTCTCCTCTTCTTCTTCTTCCGTTTTCTTGTCACTGTGCTTCTGGCTTGCTCTTCTTCTTCTTTTGTTTTCTCTTCTGGCTCTCTTCTTTCTTCTTCTTTTTCTGTTTTCTCACTTTCCCCCCCTTTCTTTTTGGGTTGGATGCCAAAATAAAAAAAAAAAAAAAGAACTGGGAGAATCGGGTGAATCGGTCTGAAATCAGTTTGACCAATTTTATACCGGTTCAATGGATAATCGATTTTTTTATTAAACCGAACGAAATTTCTAACCAATTCTCTGTTAAATCGATTAATCCAATCTGTTATGAAAATAGCCTTATAAAGGCTTAGTATTTTAAAAGAGAAATTTAAAAGTCCCACATTGCTTGAGGCAAGGAAAGAAGAGAGTTTATATACTAACATGTGTTAGTAGGCTAATAAAGAGTTCACTTTGTTAACAATGTTAATTTTATAGACAAAATAAAAAAAAGATGTAAGACAAAGTTGGGCCAAAAAAATGGTAGGGAGGAAATTGCAACCTTGTATAAATATTTGAGGCTATAATCAGTGGCGGAGCTACATTGTCTTCAGACCCCTGAAATTTTGGTTAAAATTATAGAAGTAGGTATAATATTTTGCAAATTTATATTTTGACCTTAAATTTTAAAATTATTTTCATTTTGACCCCTTAGCTATATTACAGTTTTATGTACAATATTTTAAAAATTTATATTTTAGCTCCAAATTTTAAACTTCTTTTTCACTTTAACCCCTAACTTTTTGGCTAAAATTACAATTTTAGTACAATATTTTGAAAATTATATTTTGGTCCCAAAATTTTAAACTTCTTTTTTTCATTTTAACTCTTGCAATATTTTGGAAATAAAATTTGCCCCCTTAACCGAGGGTCCTGGATACGCCACTGGCTATAATACCCGCTATATTTTAAAGTTATAATATGGCTTGAGCATAAGAGGAATCTGAAAAAAAAAACTGGGAGAAAAATAATGTTTTATATGAGAAAATCCCCTTAGGGACTAATTTGAAAAGGATAAAAGTGAAAAGAAACTTAAAGATGTAGAAGAAAGGATAATTTTTCCTTTAGTTCTTAGTAATCAACACATTACACAGTAAAATGTATAGTGTCAAAATTATTAGTGCATAGTAAACTGAATTATTAGTGTATAATAAACTGAATTATTAAAGCGTATAGTAAAATAAATTTTTTATTAACGTATAGTACCCTGACTTCTGGCCATTCTATTTTACTTTTAAAATCACACTTTCAGTTTTTCTTCTCTTCTCTTCTCTCCTCAAATCTTCTCTTGCTCTGCCGTTAAAGTTTTTAAATTCTAGGTCTTTCCTCCTTAGCCTAGATCTAAGATGAGGATACTATACCTTTTTTATGTCTTTCAAATTTTAGAAGTTATATTGTTAAGTATGCTTTAGCCTTGTCAAGACAAGAAAGTTAATTAAAACGCTCTATGTAGAAAAAGGTGAGAGACAACACTATATACATGCAAAGGTGGGAGACTCATTTTTTGATTTGACCGATGTAGGACTTACTAAATTTGAAACAAAATTTGAGACAGAATTTATTTCATCTCTAATCTGTGATAGAATTAGCGAAGAAATTTATTCCACCTCAGAATCTGTTTCAGATTTTTAAACTAAATTTTGAGACGAATTTTTAACATTTTCAAGACGGAATTTATTCCGTCTCTAATAAAAAACAAAATTGAATAATATATTAGAGACAGAATAAATTTTGTCTCAAATTCCATCTCAGATTTTCAGATTAAATTTTGAGATAAATTTTTAACATTTCATAAATGGAATCACCTCTAATTTTGCTTTTTCTTGTAATGCGTTTAGGACAATAATTTCATTTATGCTTTGAAAATTAAAAAGTAAAAAAGAAAATCAGTAGACTAAAATCTAAATGAATAAATATCATCATTGTTCCTCAATTTTTTTTGTTTATTTTATTTTAATTTTCTCATTGATGTTTCGCCAGTTCTAATTCTTTTAAGATATTTTTCTTCTTTTGTTATTTAATATTTTTCATTATGCTTTTTGAATTTGTCATATTTCTAAAACTTTTTCTTTTTTTTCTACTTATAGATTTGATAACTCACCTTACTTTTTTCATTCTTATTATGAAATTATCAAGAAATCATAAATGTTGCTTTTTACTTGAAATTATGGAAAAAGTAACCAATAAAATAAGATTTACTTTATAAAACAGATATGCTTCATTTTATACATGTTTAACGTTATACATTGGGCCAACAATAAAATAATAAAAGCAGTGTGCGTCACGGCACACGTTTCATATTAATTAATGTTTTGGTTAAAAACTGTATTTGTTCTTTGTAATCTTATCAAAATTTTAATTTAATCCATACAATCTATTGTGATGTGACTTGATTTTTATACCTTATAATATTTTTTAAAAAGACTCCTGACCTTAGATATGTGGATCAACGGATAAGTTTTTGACATGGCATGAGGTAGCACTCCATAGTCCATAAATTCCGACTTATCAGATTATATGCTACATCAGAATAATCTAAAATTACTCTCTTACCCCTATTTTAGAGTGTTCTAAATACGGTGAAGATTGAAAAGTATGTGATGCATTAGGCCAAAATACATTTTACTCTCATAAACTTTAATGAACTTAACTTTTATGTACTTTACCTTCATGAAGAATAAAATTAAGCAAATAATCCCCTTAAACTTTATATCTTGTGCAAAAAACTCTCCATCCAACTTTCTATTAAGTCAACTAACGGTTAACATCCTAGTCAGCCTCCCAGTGCCACATTATGCCACATCACTGCTATTTTTTACACAAAAACGTTGAAGTGGAAAATTGAACTTAACCCTTCCTTCTTGTGCTCCTTGTATCTGGCCTTGTTACATTGCATTTCGTCATTGAACCACCTATCATCGGAAGTCACCCTCCCTTGTCGAAAAGTGCTACCCATCACCAAAAATCGCTGTTGTATTTTGCTTTCCAATTTGTGGTTGTGCGTTTGGAGGTTGGGCATTTTGTTGGTATAACTATACCATATCATCGATATATTACCTCCATGTTCTGTAGCTAGCTAGACATATGTTGTGGTTGATCGGCGCGAGGTTCAAATTATAAGACTTCTTGCCAAATTTCCATGAAAGCTCACACTATTACTCCGTGATATTGCCGCAAATTGAGCATCAGAAAGCACTGCAAAAGCTGCTCCAATTCCTTGGCTTGAGTCATCGCTATCTCCATTATCATCTCTAGCATTGATTTCTTGAAGTCCTCGTATGGATCATTCGATCTCTTCACCACCGCCATGCTCTCCTTCACCTTCCCCTCTGCTATGTGCCACGTCATGGACGTTGCCATCGATATCGACTTCTTTGTTATTGCTTCAATTTTAAATCCGCCCCAATTGAGCGATGCTTGAATCCTCTAGCTTTGAACATTCTTTGTGCTGCTATTGTTAATCATGTGCCTGCTAATTCTTCTGTTGTGTACAGCCTTGTGATAAAACTTATAAAGAACCTCGTCGATGCTCGAGATGAAAATGGACATAGAGATGACTGAGGCCAAGGAATTGGAGAAACTTCTGCAATGTTTTCTAACACTTAATTAGCAACAATATCATAGAGTAATAGCACGAGCTTTCATGGAAATCTGGCAAGAGATTGAGGAGGGGTTAAGTTCAATTTACCATATCAGTGCTTACATGTAAAAAATAGTAGTGATGTGGTATGATGTGGCATTGAGAGGCTGATTAGCATGTTGACTGTTAGTTGACTTGAGAGAAAGTTGGATGGAAGAGGTTTTTTTGCACAAGATATAAAGTTTAAGGGGGTTATTTGCTTAGTTTTCAATTGGGTAAAGTGCACAAAGCCTAAAGTTCATGGGAGTAAAACACATTTTGGCCAATGCATTACTATTACAAAGTGGAAGGCACATTATTACACCTCTTTTGCTGAAGAATGAAACTGACCCATCATAATAAATAATGATGGGAAGACTAACAAAATTATGAAAGAAAATGCTTCTATTTTTTTTCTTTTTGGCAAAAAGGTACTATATGCCCCTAACATTTACCCCAATTTTCATTTATGTCTCTAGTTTTTTTTTGACCAATTATGTCCCTTATCTTTCAATTTTTATTATCTATGCCCAAAATGATAAAAATACCCTCCATCCCTATCTCTTCTTTCTCTATCTTTATTTAGTCTAGTCCCTGTCATGCATGTATCTAGTCCATCTCTCAGTTTTACTTTCCAAACAAGTCCAAAACATCTTAGATTTTTTAGGACATTTTCAGTCATTTTCGATCATTTCCATCCTAGAGCAAGGCAAAATATCAATCAAAACCAAGTTTGGAAATATTCATCAAATTTACATGAAAACAAGGGGATCTTTCCATCATTGGAGTATAGCCAAGAGGGAGATTGAGCAGTGAGAGTGCTCAAAAATTTTTGGGCATTTGAGGAGTCATGGTTGAAAGTATGGAGTTTTAGCAAAATCACAACTTGAATCGAGAGGGAGAAAGAGAGTTTGAAAACAAAGCAAAGCCAAGAAGGTAAGTTTCTCTTTATACCTTAGTCTTTTTCATAGGTAGAATTAATTGAGTAGACCTAGCTTAAGTTAATTCAAAGTATGAGGCTAAGAAGAAGACTAAATCAGCAGAAAAAACCAACAAGGAACAGAGGCAAGATAACGTGATGTTCATCGTATGGGTGAGAATATTTCCAAAACTTGGTTTTGATTCATATTTTGCGTTGATCTAGGATGGAAATGACTGAAAATATCCTAAAAACATCTAGATGAAGTTCTGTACTTGTTTGGAAAACAAAACTAAGAGATGGACATATTACATGCATGATAGGGACTAAACTCAATAAGCTCAAAAGTTAATTTAAATCCAAAACAAAATATATTAGGGGACAAGAGACCTAGATAAAGTTAAATATGATCTTAAATCATACAAAAGATAAAAGGAAAAATCTTAGCTAAGGACTTAAGTGAATAAATAGAAAAGTTTTAGCAATGAGAGAGAGGACAGAGAGAGAAGAGAGAGAGGAATGAAGGGTATTTTCATTATTTTGGGGCATATATGATAAAAATTGAAAGATAAAGGACATAATCGGGCAAAAAAAACTTAGGAACATAAATAAAAATCAAAGTAAATGTTAGGGACATATAATACCCTTTTGCTTTTTTCTTTTTAAAAGTAATAATAACAACATAATAATGGTCAAGTTGTTTTCCTAAAGGTATACTTGAAGAATTCTATAACCCAAAGGTCACAAACAAAAAAATCGAATCAAATGTGACCAAATCCATATCCAGTGGCCACAAGATCCACAAGTTCTTATTCATTTCTCTCCCTCTCACTTAGATTTTGTGTCATGTCCCAAATATGGCCACGTGATCGGCATGGCGTACAACCACTCTCTAGCCGTAAGCATGTACTCTACCCCTATTCTCCCAAACATACATAAATCACACATATAGATCAATTACGTTTACTCTAATGTATAAATATATAGTGATTGTCAAGGTAAAACATTAAATCTACTTAATTTAAGAATTTCAAGTTTACATTATAATTCTCCGTAATTTTAGTTTCCATGTTTAACATATTCAAATAAGGAATGAAAGAAAACACATACAAAACTAATATAAACACATTATACATATGTCTTCATACACAAATCCCTCCCTCTTAGATGTTTTATTCAACTACAGAGCTGACTCAACATATATTTAAACAAAAGACTCCAAATATTCCAACCCCAATGGTGAGATGGGTGGGGCACTCCAAAAGTCTACTACTCCTCATGCAGATGTTTTTCAATAAACTTGATACTTGAAAATGTTAAAAATAGGGTGAGATATACATCTTAGTGAGAAAGATGACATTAACAACAAGGATATGAGTTAAACCCTATCGATCTTACCGACTCTGTACATGATAGTGCAATCTCTATTATTGTTTAAACATTAGGGTGTAAGATACATACTGGATTAAGCAAAGATACAAGTGAGAAGTATGCTCCCCACACTTCTCAATACAGTCTCTAATGCAAATAACACATATCGAGAAACATAATATGTAATTAGTGAATGTTTCACTAAACACAATGCACTCCACAAGTTACAATATCTTCCACCTAAAGACATACTTCATTTCCTACTACACTCCTCATCAATATAACACTCCACAATAATAATGCACTCCACAAATCACAACACGAGCCAGGTCAAACCCGTGTACAAACAACTCCTATAAAAGAAGCATGCAGGGAATACATATATCAATCCAATCAACATATGCAAATGTAGCTTTAACACAATTTATACATAATAAAATGTAATGCATAATTAACACATGATACAATGAATTTCTCAAATGTTCAGAGGCTAAATAATTCTACTTGGCCGAAGGCTAAGTATTTCTACTTGCCTGAAGGCCAAATATGTCTCCTTGCCTGAAGGCTATGTATTTGTAGTCGGCATAAAGCCATGAATAAACACCTAAGGGTGTTCCATTGTAGTGGTCTCTGCTATGCTCCACAATTCATGAAAACATGAATATATGAATGCATTCATAATTAAGTAATGCACATGAATATGCAATTCATATTCTCAAGCACATTAATCATAAAAGCACATCACAAGGAAGCTCCACTCCTCTCCATATAACTCCATCTCCACTCTACCCTTTCCATTTCAATAATATCATAACATGCACATGACATTTATTCAAGCTAAGCATCACATAAAAGACAAATGTCATTCTACATTTATCATGTTAATTCATAACCATTACGTCAAGCATAATGTTAACTCCTCTCCATTAGGGTTCATTATGTTTCCATTTATCATGGGTTGTTCCCTTATGCATGCAAATAGATTCTATATGTGTATGTATATGTATGTGTTCCTTTCCTTGTTCATGTACATACACATTTATGTATTTATTATATAATATCTCCGGTGTTCGAAAACAAGGTTTAGAACATCTTCAATAAACATGTGCAATTGATAGAGTGAAGGAAATAACTTTTAATCCATAATAAGTAAGACTATTCACTCACCTCAACTCCAAGCTATTGGTTTTATTGTATTCCATGTGTGTTGCTTGATTTTTTTTGTTGGGGGGAGGGGAATGTGTGCCCTTAGAGGTATCCCCTTACCCCGAACAAAAGGGCACTGACTATGATGTGCTTCTCAAATAAGTAAACCTCATGGGTGCCTTTGCCTTGATTATTACTCACTAACTACTCCAATTCTTAGGTGTTTAGCAAGATTTGATATGGTTGGGAAGGCCCCAAGGATTGCCCAAGGACCTAAGAGAACAAATAAATAAAGAAAGGGGGTCAAAATTAAATTTTCTAACATGTTCATCTTGGTTGGTCAAACCGCTAGCCCAGGCTTGGGCGCCTGGTACATCTATGCCAAGGCTTTAATTTCTACCGGTGCCCATGGTTGAGCCATGGTTGAGAGCACACTCCACCTCCCAAATTTCATCCATTTCATCCCCAAAGCCCAAGATTAAGATTTTAGGTCTTAAAAATTATAATTAGTAACTCAAACTCCTTTAAAAAGCTAAAAACAAGATTTACATAAGCATAAGCAACTTTTCCCCAAATCCATGTGAGTATCACCATGGATACCTAAGCAACCCATCTTCATCCACTATTTACGACTCAAACCAAGTTATTCCATCACCAAGTCTTCCAAGATGAGTTTTAAAATCCTACATTATCCCTTAATCAAAGGATTAACATCAGCCACCTTTCTAGGATTTTCCCAAAGACCCAAAAATGGGGAAATTAGCAGAGAGTTCAAGCACTTGGGAGAAATATTCTAGTGAAAAGTACTGGAGAAGAAAATCATTGAAGGAGTGGAGGACGTGCGATGGTCTTCGTGAATGAGGGGATGAAGTGCCTAAGTTCTTGAAAGAGCTCCTCCAAGTGTGTGTGGCGTGAATATGTTGAAGAGAGAATGAGAGGATTGAGATTTAATAAATAATTGCCCCACTTGGACTATTTTGCCCTTCATTCCTCATATGAAGAGTTCATGGTGCAAGGTAACTTGGAGTTCTTGATAAAACTCTTCTCTCTTTCGCTAATTACACGCCACAATTAACCTATATAGCCATGAATGTTCCCATGGCTCACCAAAACACCAACACCATAATTTCTATCCCAATTTCCAAAATACACACAATTTAAATATTTCCTTTCACTTAGGTCATTACGCAAGGTGTTTTTGATAAAATTCAAAAACCATGCGTACAGAAGATTGATTCATCATTAGTTAATTATTGCCATTACTTTTACCACCATCCATGCTCACATAATTATATACATGCAAGACAAATACACATGGGCAAAATTTTGGAAATTCCAAGTTTCATAATTTCAATAAGTTCAAATTAACCCCAATATTCGAACATAGGTATATAAAAGAATAAATACACTAACCAAGTGAAAAATAAGAATTTCACAGGTATTACATTTTGGGTCATTATATAAGAACTTGAGCAATTTAGCCCAAATGCCATAGTTAAAAAAATTTAATTTCCTCAATATTGTTGTTTACACACTATTTTTCAATACATTGTGATTTTATAAAAATTGACTTTTATTTTTTTAAGTAGCAACTTGCATACATTAATTTTTTTTAATAATTATGATTCGACTTCCATACTCTTTTTCTAAAATAAAATTTGGGTCATGGGGAAGTCAAGTTCATGCAAATTGACTTCTTTTTTCAAAAAAAAATTACGAAAGTCAAGTTCTTAGAACTTAACTAAGAACTTGACTTTTTCTTTTTTTTCTTTAAAATTTGCATTAAAGTCTAAGAACTTGACTTTCATAATTTTTTTTAAATTTGAATTAAAGTGAAGTCGAGTTCATGGGACTGAATTTCCTTTTATTTCGTTCACAGAAGAAAGAAAGTGTCCTTTTATATTTTATATTTTTTATATTTGTTTGTTTTATATGAACTCATGTGATAATTTGACCCTTGCATGCAGAGAAAAACAAAATAAATTGTCACAATTGTTGGAAAAATTGTATATAAGAGGAACTCGTCCCTTCTTCCTCTACTTTTTACAATCTTCATTTTTTATTCTTCCTCCTTCGTCTGTTCCTTTGTCTTCTTTTGCTTTTTGCAATCTTCATTTTGCATTCTTCTTCCTCCTTCGTTTCTTCCTTCTTCTTCTGCTTCTTTGCTTGCATTCATGTGAACAACCAGACATATAAGAGCTGGAGGGTGATAGTTTTGAATCCAATTCAGTTAAAATGATCATATATTTAATTACTATTACTCTAGACTAGCACTGACAATACAGGCTTTGGTATGCGGGCTAGGCCAGGCCCGTTTGCATTTGGACGGTCTTGGACATTCAAGTTTAGGCTCATTAAAAAATGAGGCCTAAACAGGCTGACCATTTTTGTTTACATAATTATATAATTTAGTATATAATTAAATAACCCCACTTTTATATTTTATAATATTATATTCAATAATTATAGTAAATTTGGATATGAAAAATTTGGTACTTTTTTAAAAATAAATATAGAATTTTTAAATTTAAATATAATATAGTTAATTTAAAAAGAAAATATGAAAAATTAAAGTTATTGAAAAATTTAATGCATGTTTTCGTGTGTTATTTATACTTCCCACTCCCCTTGGGACATTGAGAATTCATGGAGTATCTTTTTACCAGTATGTGATAAAAGCTTCCTTTGAAGGATGGGAGAAAGCAAAAGCAGAAGTGTTTTCTATAAAGCAAGATCTTGATGAAGCGTTGCAATAGCGGTTCCTTTATGAAGAAAGAGTGAGTCATTTAGATGGATCCTTCAAGGAATGCATGCAGCAATTATGGTTTGTTTGAGAAGAACAAGAGCAAAAAATTCATGGTGTTGTGATGAAGGTTTCAAAAGAATTTGAAAAGGCACAAATGGCTTTGGAGAAGCAGTTGTTAGAGACCAAAAAATAAGAAAATATGATAAATTTTAATATTATATTATTTAAACATAAAAATTTTAAAAAAAAAAGACTAGGCATGAATGGGCTAAGATATCATATTTCAAGCCCTAAAAAAAAGACAAGACTGGGCAGGGCCTGTTTTCAGCCAGCTTGATTAGTTTTGATTGTGCAACTCTAGATGAGTTGAAAGACTTGATTCATGGTCAAATGCAGCTGTCAACCAACCCAAAAGTTTCTAAAACATGGTAGTGGTCAGATGCAGCTACCAACAAATCTAGAAGTTTCTAAAACATGGTACCGATGCCCTGTAAATTACGTATCATTGAAGTTTCAAAAGCTGGATTTAAAGGATGATGTCATAGCGGAAGTTATAGTATAGAGACATCTTGATGAGTATAACAAACAGACGATGATGGCGTTACTTTTAGAATTTCTCCTATGCCAAAAGATATGCTCAAGAGGTAGCCAAACCATTAATGAGCATCCCTTAGGATGACATGCTAGCATCCAAAGCTTGATGTAAAATTTCTGTATTTCAAGTGACCATGATCAATGCATTATAACAGTATAATTGAGGCTTTATTGAATGATAAAGAGGGCTTTCCATGATAAACTTAGGTAATACTGAAGTTTTACTTATAAGTGTAATACCCGTGAAAAAAAACATCCAGTATATGGTACTATTCATCTATACGACACTATTTACATATACAGTACTGTTCACATTTACGGTCACCATGGCAACTTCTAATTAATTTTATTTTGGAGGAATTCAATGAAGAAAATGATTCCTCTGTCTATTTAATATGCTTATGTGAATTTTGTTACCTTTATTTATATATGTTGATGAAAATATAGATTTCCACATTATTGTATGAATTGTGGGGTATGATGAATGATATGATATGACATTTATCCCATGGGTGAAATGTAGATTAGGGATAAGAGGAAACTAGAAAGAAATTAGGAACAAAATGATGTTTTATGTGAGAAAATTTCCTTAGGGACTAAAATGAAAGGACTAAATTGAAAAGAAACTTAAAGTTTAGGAGAAAGAACAATTTTTCCTTTAATTTTCAATAGTAACCAATAATTCAATCGCAGCCCTCGTGAAAAAATTTGTGCACAGTAAACTGAATTATCACAGTGCTAGTAAATTGAATTATTAATGCATAGTAAAATAATATTTTATTAGTGCATAGTATCAAATAGTACCTTTGACTTTTCCTATAAATAGACTCTTCCATTTCATTTCTAAACTCATACCTTCAGCTTCTCTTCCTTCATTTCCTTAAATTTCTCTTGCTCCGACACTAAGTCTCTGATTCTAGGCTTCCCTTCCTCCCAAAGTAAGGAAATGTTCTCCTATACTCTTTTTTTACGAGTACCTGAGTAATAAATTCTTAGTATGCTCTGTGGTTGCGGCCTTGACTAATCCTTTACCTTAAAAAGGAATTATACTCAATTGCTTGAAAGTTATTTTGATTACTGATTGCCGGAACAAAGTATAAATTGTGAAGAATACATGTTTACAGAAGGTTCTGGCTAAGGAAAGACTTGGTACTTAAAAGTGTCCATTGTGACCCGCCTCTCTTTTCTGAAAACTTACCTAGTATACTCTTTTATAGCTTATGTTCACTATTTTTAGTATGAATAATATTCGTATATATAAATAGTATCTGTACATAAGAATAGTAATCATATGTATGAATAGTATCCGTACATATAAATAGTATCTATATATATAAATAGTAATCATATGCATGAATAATATATGTACATATGAATAGTACTTATATTTATTTTTTAAAAATAGCATAAAGGTTAGAGGAAAAGGATAGAACAGAGTGTCACGATGAAGGTGCGTGGCAAGCCTTGGGCATTCGGTGGGATTTTTGACATCCTTTGATTGGTACCAAGTATGTAGAAATCTAACTTGGACCCGAGGTAAGGGATTTAGCCATACCTTGTATGATTTTGTTTTCTAGGATTGTTCTTCTTAGAGCTTCATAAAATTATATTATGTGATAAAGTGATTATGTGTTTGGCATACATGATATAAAATACTATATACATATAATTTGAGCTTGCAAAGGAAGTGCATGTGAATGATTAATGTTGAAACTTTTGTAATAGTATGCCCATTAATGCATTGGAATTAAATCTTGTGAGAAGATATGATATGTATTGATGATTATGAATGACATAGATTTATTAAAGTTCATGATATGCATATAGATGCTCTTGTATATACATGTGTTTTTATTTGATGAAACAGAGATTTCAGACACTTTCACGTCCTTTGAGGACGGGAGTGAAATAAGGTTAAATTACTTTGATTTTTTTTGAGGGCGGGGGTAAAATGAGGTTGACGCCTACAGGTGAAATATGCCTTCAGGCGGGAATGTCGCCTTCAGGTAGGATACGCCTTTAGGCAAGAATATTGCCTACAGGCGAGATACGCCTTTAGGCGGAATGACACCTACGGGTAGGATGACGCCTTCGAGTAGGGTATATATGATTATTTATGAACTTTCTCATGATAAATTCCTTTTGACACATATTTACTGTAACATCTCAAATTCTTATATTCATTAAATATGGGCAAATTAGTCTTTATTGAATATATATATATATATATATATATATAGGGCTTTTCCAAAAATTAGAGATTGGAGAAAATCATATGAAATTTTAGAAATAATTTTGGGTGATGAACTAAAATTTTCATTGATGACCAGGACTAAATTACAAGGACATAAAAGTATGAAGGGCCTATCTAGAATATTAGCTAAGCCATTTGAGATGGCATTTCATTATTAAGCTACGTAACAAGGCCTGCACTTGTGGCTTCATTCCTCTTATCACCATAGCCTTGCACCAATAAGAGAAGACCACACATCACCCATCCACCTTAGCTTTCTCCCATCCATGTGGCACCACCAAAGCTCTCCATATGCAACATGTTGATGCTCTCAGCCAACATGGAAGTTAGAGCACATGATGGAAGGATTTAGGCACATGAGCACATGAGCTTTCGGCCACACTCCATCATGGTAACAACAAACCATGCTTTCCATGTTAAGGACAAGAAAGAGAGAAAGCTGAAAAGTTGGTGTAGGAAAGTGCATAACTCTTGGCTAAGAATAGAAACCACATTGCTGCACTTGAACCTATGGGGAGTTGAATGAGTTGTCTTCAAGCTAGGCAGCCACGGGCTTCTTCAAGGGAATACATAATTGCACTCACATTTTCTTCCTCTGCAGAATCGTGACAGCAATATCTCTTTCGGCCATCACCCTTTTCTTTCATATGAATAGAGATATCTCTTCCCTTAGGCAAAGTGAGAATGAACCTGATAATATAGAAGATAAAACACACACGTGAGCTGTTCTGCAGTGCACAAACCGAGAGAGAGAAAATTATGGGCGTTGTTTTTGTGAGCTAAAAACCAAGAGAGAGAAGCTGTTTTCTTTGTATTGGTTGCCACGTAAGGGACCCTTAGGATATAAATGAGGGTATGTAGCACCATTTTTTGCTATCCTAACAGAGGACCTGAGAGAGAAGATGTTTGCTGCAAAACCTTCTCCTTTTCTGCATAAACCGAGAGAGATAGAGAGAAAGCTCTAAAAACTAGTAAATTTATCTTGAGATATTAGAGAGCCACCTTTGGGCAACTTTGATGCTAACAAAAGGGCCATCTTAACAGTAGATTTGAGGTCCCAAATACACATTTACAGCAGCAAAAATAGAGACATATAAGTGCAGAAAAACAAAGGAGAAAAGTGAGCTTGACACTTTGGTAAGCTTTAAATCCCTTCTTTTAGGCTTGCATGTGCTTTGGAAATGATTAAACATGTCGTAGAGAGTCCCTAGATGAGTTTGGGAACAACAAGAAAAATGGAAAAACATGGAGTTTAAAGGTATGTATGCATGATAGGGACTAAACTGAATGAAATCAAAAGTTTGTAGGAGTAGCTATAATTTTGGAACAAGATATATTTGTGACCTATAGACTTAGATGAAACTAAATATGGTCTTAAATCATGAAAAGGATAAAGGAAAAATAATTACTGAGGACCTAAGTGAATAAAATGAGAAGTTGAAGGGAGAGAGTAAAATTTCTGAAAATGTCCAGATTTAATATATATAGGATTTTAATTAAAATTTGGTAAATTTTATCAAATTTTGGAAGTCATTTATATGATTAAAGTTTGCATTAAAGACCAAAGTGAATTAACTCAAAGTTTCTGAAGCAAAAGGAAATAGGGTGGAATTTGGGGAAATAAATTAGAAGAATTTTAGTTAGTTATACTTATTTGAATTTGGGACAATGAATGGGATTATAGATATTACGTAATTAATTTTTGAGGCGCAAGATTTAATTAATTATGAAATAGTAATTTTAATCTCTTCCCTATTAGGATTTTAATAGCTAATTTATTTTACCAACACCTTGGAATAATTTCAAGCTGAATAAGTACATGACAGTAATTCCAGGTAGCCAGTTACATTTCATAAAAGCGTTGTTCACATATTTTAAAATTGTTTTATATTGAAAATGATTTGTTGATGAATTATGTGATATTCGACTCTATGCATTGTTATGTATGTATATGTATTATTATGATACTCATGCTAAGGCAGTGTACGCCAAGCATCTGGGGTATGACAGTACGCATTAGTATAAGACTCACCATGGTTAGGGCGGAAGCAGCTATGCATGACGATGTTAGTGTCAGTCTTGCTGACCTTTGGCCACATGGTATAATTAGAACCTAGTGGTAGGCACTGAGAATAGTGATGACCCTTGGCACCCCTTGAGGTGAAACAGACTCTTGTGGTACTAAGACCCAGGGATAATCTTTGCATGAAAACGGCATAGATGAGTTAAACTGAGTTATGAATGGAGTTATGAACTTGCTTTTATGACTAGAAATGGTTCTTGTTTTCAAGATTAACTACTGGCTACTGAGATTTCTATGTCTCATGATTTTGTACTATATTAACCATTTTCCAGGTACAAGTCAAAGTGGGATTAGCAGGGTTACAGCAGGGAGTCAATAGCTGTAGCCTAAATTTTATGGTTATTGTAAAATAATTAACCTCTAATGATGTGTGTGTATATATATATATATATATATATATAATGGCAGCAATGTAAAACCTATGTGGATTTCGAGGTTTTATCTAATGATGATAACACCAGTTCTTAGTCGTTCTTAGTTACGGATTTATGATCTTTCGAATTTTGAAGGTTTTAAAAATTGGCTTAATTATTCTTTGAGGAACCTTATTTTCAAAATCTATTAGACTGGAGATAGTCTCAAGCAATCTTGAGGTGTTACATTTTAAATGGTATCAGAGCACGGTTCTAGTCACTAAGTGGGTTAGCATGGGTAGTTTAGAACCCTAGCTCTATGTTTTGGGTTATTTTGGAAATAATTTAACTGCTATTTGGAATTTAAAATTTTATTTTTCAAAATATGGCTACAAAGAGAACTCAGACTGAAATCCTAGAAGAAATAGTGACACAGTTGAGGTATCAGGCTAATACTCAGGCCGTAACGGCTGATATCCTTAGGAGATTGCAGGATGAAGGGAAAAGGGACCATAATGAAGGAAGGCACCAAGGCAATGGAGAAGAAATTGAGGATGCCAACTCCTTTACAAAGGTATTAGGAGAATTCTGAAAGGCTAATCCCCCTTCATTTGCAGGAACACATGATCCGGCTGTGGCACAAAATTGGATCGAACAATTAGAAAAAATATTCAAGATAATGAATTGCACCCCAGCTCAAAGGCTCGCCCTGGCAGTGTATAAACTGAAAGGAGAAGCGGAATATTGGTGGGAAGGGGCAAAGAGGCTTCTTGAGTCAAAGGGAGAAGAAATCACTTGGGAAAATTTTCAACTCACTGTATTCAACAAATACTTCCCAAACAGTGTGAAGAAACAGAAGGAAGCTGAATTCCTCCAGATAAGGCAAGGGACAATGACAGTAGGGGAATACGACGCCAAGTGTCACGACCCGTTTTCTGGGCACATGACCGGCACAATGATGAATCTCTCATCACTGTAAGCCTTCCGATAAATATATCAAATTTTCTTATATGAAAATCATAGATTATCAATTTAAAATACATTATTATACTGACATACAAGCCAAATGTCGAACCCCTGAACTAGATGTCCTAGACGATTACAGAGCAACATAATCTATAACAGAAGAGAGGTCTACCCGACAACGGGAAGGTCCAAAGTGATCTACTCCTCTAGCAGATATTCTTCGATGGCAACCTGATCTGAACAAAAAGGTTGTACAAACAATGTGAGCTTTTAAACTCAATGAGCGAATCGGCCTCGCATTAATAAAATTCAAATACATTACCAGTCATGCAAGCATATCCAAAGGCTCATACTCAACCAATAGACAGAAGATAAAAATTTATCCAATTCAACAAACGTTACTAGTACTCGTCATTGGCAATATATCCCGGAGAGCGCACACAGGCCGGCTCACTAATTATGTATATTTCCGCCATGACGCACAACATCTTCCTCTTACATACAAGATAAAAATTCATCCAATTCAACAAACGTTACTAGTACTCGTCAATGGCAATATATCCCGGAGAGCGCACACAGGCCGGCTCACCAATTATGTATATTTCCGCCATGACGCACAACCTCATCCTCTTAGCTAGGGCGCCTCACGGATTTATCACCAATCCGGGCTATATCCCTACTGAGGGAATCGTTGTCTCCACACTCATTGGTCAAGACACCCTGTCAACCGGGTTTTCCGCCTTGCCGTGAGAGGGGGTACTGTCCCGCTCAATCACAATCAATAGCATTTCATATCATAATCAGAAGCTCAATATAATATTCATCCATATAACAGGTATAGTATATAACTATATTATGGATTTATAAACCACATATCAAGATAACAATTAATCCATTTTTGAAAACATTCAAACTTCACATCATCATAAGATACTTATTTCATTTTATCCATACTTATGGATTAATTATCTCATTTAGATTCGTCATTCTAAATCCAATTTCCCCCTATGAATCTTGGGAGTGTCCTACGACATACTTTTTATCACTAGTAATGCTAAAACTCTATTAAAACGGGGTCGTTTCACTCACCTGGATTCCGTACAAACATCGCTTCTCTAAGTCATTACAGACAAGAGTTCTTAGGTGAATTTCGGTGTTCTGCTACGGAGATTTTCATGAAAGATTAGAGAAAATACGTCAGGATTATTTTAGTACAGATACTGTTCATATGTACGGTTACTGTTCATATATACGGTTACTATTCATACAGTCACTATTCATACGTACGGTCACTATTCATACGTACGATCACTATTCATACCAGAAATAGAGAATACAATCTGTAAAAGAGTACACCAGGTAAGTTCCCAGGAAAGAGTGGAGGGTCACACTGGACACACTTAAAAACCAGGTCTTTCCTTAGCCAGAACTTTCCTAGACATGTATTCTTCACAGTTTACATTCTATTTCGGTAATCAGAGAATCAAAATAACATATAAACAGCTAAGGACAGTTTTTCTGATGTGAAAGATCAGCCAAGGCTGCAACCACAGAGCATACTTAAGAAATTAACTTCTAAAATTTGAAAGACATAGAAAGGGCATAGTATCCTTACCTAAGCTGAAAAGGAAAGGCCCAAAATCTCAGATGCCTAGCTTTGGAGTAAGAGAAACTTAAGGAGAGAAGAAGAGAAGTTGAAGGTGTGAGTTTAGAAGTGAAATGGAAGGGCCTATTTATAGCAAAAGTCAAGGGTACTATTTGACACTATGCGCTAATAAAATATTCAATTTACTATTCATGAAAATGACATTTCTAATAATGCAGTTACTGTACACCTCACGCGTACGATGGAAAATTTTTCTGTTATTACTATTGGAAACTTAAAAGGGAAAAATATCCTTTCACCTTAAACCTTTAAGTTTCTTTTCAATTCAGTCCTTTCACTTTAGTCCCTGAGGGTATTTTCACACATAAAACGTCAGTTTCTCCTACGAACTTCTTTCTAGTTTTCTCTTATGACCAAACAACATCTAGTACTTGACATTTCAATTGTATAAATGAACAATATCATATACGTAAATAGTATTATACTGGTGAATAGTACCGTATACTGAAATAGTAACAGTAGTTTGTAAACAAATATTTATATTTTATTTTTCTTGGGTATTACACCAAGTTTGAAGAGCTTTCCAAATTTTCTTCATACGTTAACAACATGCACGATGAGGCGTGGAAAGCAAGCCATTTCGAGAGAGGCTTGAGATCCGAGATAAAGAATATAGTGGGGACTTTTAAGATATCGAACTTCTCTCAACTTGTGACCAAATGTCGGATAGCTGAAGCCCACATTCAAGAGGCCAAGTTAGAGAAAGAGGCCGAAGCGAGTGAAAAAAGGAAGAGAGAGGATCGTGGGGTTCCTAACAATAGAAGAAACGGTGGTTGGAAGAAGAAGTTCAAAGGAAATAAAGAGCAGTTTCGTAGGAACCAGACGGGAAACCCCAACCAGACCTTTACCCCTCGATGTCAAAAATGTGGTGCAAAGAGTCATGGAAATTCTCCCTGTACCATAACTTGTTATATTTGTGGACAACCCAGTCACATGTCCCAAGCATGCCCAACCATGAAGGGAACAACTTTGACTAGGCCACAGAACCAAGGAAGGGTTTTTGCCTTGACACAACAAGAGGCTGATATGTCACCTAATCTCATTCGAGGTAAAATTTTGATCCAAAATGTTCTTGTAGATGCATTGTTTGATAGTGGGGCAACCCATTCATTCATATCTTTGCTTGCATTAAAAATTTGGGTCTAAAGTTGAGTATGTTACCTTACGATTTAAACATAATTACGCCAACTGGTGGTCAAGTTTTTACTTCATAAGTATGTTTAAATTACGTTGTTGAACTAGACAACAAAAAGACTACTTTGAATTTGGTATGTTTGATCATGCACAATTTTGATGTGATTATTGGTATGGACTGGTTGTCTAGAAACAATGCCATACTTGATTGTTCCTGTAAAGTAGTCTCTTTGTCTATCTGTATACCATCACCAAGCCCTAAGACTGAGCTATCTTGTGCATCTATTGCGAAAAGTGAGAGTTATGTTGAGAAAGGTCACCAAGGGTATCTAGTACTCTTTTCTTCTAACATAGACGATGAGGTCAGGATAGAGAAAATTCCTGTGGTAAAGGACTATCTTGATGTGTTTTCGAATGACATAAATGGCTTACCCCCAGAGCGAGAAGTTGAATTCTCTATTGATTTAATGCTTGGAACGGTCCCTATTTCTGTAACTCCTTATCGAATGGCTCCAACCAAGCTAACAGAGTTAAAGAAACAATTGGAAAAATTATTGCAGAAGGGTTTCATTAGACCTAGTGTCTCACCGTGGGGAGCTCCTGTTCTTTTTGTCAAAAAGAAAGACGGATCCTTTAGGTTGTGTATATACTATAGGCAATTGAATAAAGTCACCATTAAGAATAAATACCCTTTGCCAAAGATAGATGACCTTCTGGACCAATTGGTAGGAGCATCTGTTTTCTCAAAGATTGATTTAAGATCAGGTTATCATCAGTTGAGGGTTAGAGAGGTAGACGTACCTAAGACAGCCTTCAGAACTAGGTATGGCCATTACGAGTTCTTAGTCATGCCATTTGGTTTAACCAACGTACCTGCTATATTCATGGATTACATGAATAGGATCTTTCGACCTTACCTAGATCAATTTGTGGTAGTCTTTATAGATGACATCCTCATTTACTCTAAGACCCCCGAACAACATGAATACTACTTGAGAATAGTGTTACAAATCCTTAGAGAAAAGAAATTGTATGGAAAATTAAGCAAGTGCAAATTTTGGTTGACGGAAGTAAAATTCTTGGGACATGTTGTGTCACAGGAGGGTGTGTCTGTAGATCCCAGTAAAGTTAAGGCAGTATTGAATTAGGAGAGACCCAAAACGGTAACAGAGGTGAGAAGCTTTCTAGGATTAGCAGGATATTATAGAAAATTCATAAAAGGCTTTTCCCAGATAGCTTTACCTCTGACCAAGTTAACAAGGAAGAACCAGCCTTTCTTGTGGGACAACAATTGTGATAGCAGTTTTCAAGAGTTAAAAGGAAGGTTGACATCTGCTTCGGTACTAACCATTCCTGATCCTTTGAAACCATTTGTAGTTTACACCGACGCATTTCTTAAGGGATTAGGCTGTGTCTTAATGCAAGGAGGGAGAGTGGTAGCCTATGCCTTTAGGCAGTTAAGACAACACGAGCAAAATTACCCAACTCATGACTTGGAATTAGCTACCGTCGTTTATGCTCTTAAGATGTGGAGGCAGCACTTATTCGGAGCAACATTTGAAATCTTTTCAGACCACAAGAGTCTGAAGTATTTGTTCAATCAGAGGGAGTTAAACTTACGTCAACGGAGGTGGATAGAGTTTCTTAAAGATTATGATTATAAGCTTCAATACCACCCCGGGAAGGCCAATGTAGTTGCAGATGCTCTAAGCCGGAAAACCATGCATGTGGCTTTTATGATGATTAAAGAAGGTCAACTGTTGGAAGCATTTAGAAACCTAAATTTAGAAGTAGCGATTAATCCCCAGAGTTTAAGAGTTTGTACACTTGTAATTCAAAGTAATTTGGAAGCACAGGTAAAAGAAGCATTGTCCAACGATCCTTATTTCAAGGAGGCTAAAGAAATGATATGAAGAGGAAAAGAAAACAAGTTAAGCCTTTCTGAAAATGGGATTTTAAAATTTTAGAATAGGCTATACATACCTGCTAATGAGGATCTTAGGAATAAGATTCTTTTGGAGGTACACCAAAGTAAGTATACCATCCACCCTAGGACAACCAAAATGTACCACGACTTAAAGAAAAATTTTTGGTGGCCAGGTATAAAATGGGATGTGGCACAATTTGTGGCTAGATGTTTGACTTGTCAAAGAATTAAGATAGAACATCGAAAACCAGGGGGAATGCTAGAGCAATTGAAGATCCCAGAATGGAAATGGGATAGTATCACTATGGACTTCATAGTTGGACTTCCAAGAACTTCTGCAGGTAATGATAAGATATGTGTTATTGTGGATAGACTCACCAAGTCTGCACACTTTCTTCCCATCAAGTCAACAGACTTATTGAATAAATTAGCAAAAATTTATATCAAGGAAATAGTGAAGTTGCATGGAGTACCTTGTGATATTGTTTCAGACAGAGATCCCAGATTCACTTCTGGATTTTGGCGATCTTTACAATATGCATTGGGTACTCGACTGAATTTTAGCACCACATACCACCCACAGACTGACGGGCAATCAGAAAGGATGATATAGACTCTAGAGGATATGCTAAGGGTGTATGTCTTAGAATTTAAGGGAAATTGGGATGAGTATCTGCCTTATGCAGAGTTTGCCTATAACAACAGTTACCATTTCAGCATATGTATAGCACCATATGAAGCTCTGTACGGTTGGAAGTGTTGATCCCCCATCTGTTGGGTAGAGACTGGAGAAAGGAGACTTATAAGACCTGAGATAATGGAACAAACGTGCAAACTAGTAGAGCTCATTCGAGATCGCTTGCTCACTGCACAGAGTAGACAAAAGAGTTACACTGATAAGCGGCGAAGGCCCTTAGAATTTCAAACTGGTGAACATGTCTTTCTCAAAGTAACTCCTTTGACAGCAGTAGAAAGGTCTATTAAATCTAAAAAGCTCAGTCCTAAGTATCTTGGCCCTTTTCAAATTTTGGATAAGTATGGGACTACAACTTACAAAATCGCCCTACCACCAAACTTGGCAAACATTCACAATGTGTTTCATGTTTCTCAATTAAGGAAATATATTCCAGACCCATTGCACGTAATTGAATATGAACAGATGCATTTACGGGATAATCTAACTTATGATCTGAGACCATATAAAATCATTGATACTCGAATGAAGAAACTGCGACACAAAAAAATTCCCTTGGTGAAAGTGGTCTGGAAAGGGCAATCCCAAGAGGAGGCTACTTGGGAAATGGAGGACCGTATAAGGAAGCTCTTCCCCAAATTATTTGACTCTGGTAAGTTCTCTTAAGAGCTATACACATTTATGATATTTCTTTTTAAGAGAATTATGTGGAAAATTGAATTTTGGGGACAAAATTCTATTGAGGGAGGTAATAACTATAACATATCAAATTCTTATATTTATTAAATATGGGCAAATTAGTCTTTCTTGAAAATATATATATATATATATATATATATATATATATATATATATATATATGTCACGACCCGTTTTCTGGGCACATGACCGGGACAATAATGAATATCCCATCACTATAAGCCTTTCGATAAATTCTACGCATGAGTTTAGTCATTATCTCTATATTATCAAAATAACCATTCCTGAAGAAAATATATCAAATTTTCTTATTTGAAATTCATAGAGACGATTTGCACATAATAATAGATTCTCAATATGAAATACATTATTATGCTGACATACAAGCCAAATGCTAAACCCCTGACCAAGATGTCCTAGACGATTACAGAGCAACATAATCTACAACAATAGAGGGGCCTACCCGATAGCGGGAGGGTCCAAAGTGACCTACTCTTCTAGCGGATATTCTTCATTGGCAACCTGATCTGAACAAAAAAGGTTGTACAAACAATGTGAGCTTTTAAACTCAATGAGCGAATAGGCCTCGCGTTAATAAAATTCAAATACATCACCAGTCATGCAAGCATATCCAAAGACTCATACTCAACCAATAGACAGAAGATAAAAATTCATCCAATTCAACAAACGTTACTAGTACTCGTCAATGGCAATATATCCCGGAGAGCGCACACGGGCCGGCTCACCAATTATGTATATTTCCGCCATGACGCACAACATCATCCTCTTACATACAAGAAGATAAAAATTCATTCAATTCAACAAACGTTACTAGTACTCGTCAATGGCAATATATCCCGGAGAGCGCACACAGGCCGGCTCACCAATTATGTATATTTCCGCCATGACGCACAACCTCATCCTCTTAGCTAGGGCGCCTCACGGATTTATCACCAATCCGGGCTATATCCCTACTAAGGGAATCATTGTCTCCACACTCATTGGTCAAGACACCCTGTCAACCGGGTTTTCCGCCTTGCCGTGAGAGGGGGTACTGTCCCGCTCAATCACAATCAATAGCATTTCATATCATAATCAGAAGCTCAATATAATATTCATCCATATAACAGGTATAGTATATAACTATATTATAGCTTTATAAACCACAATTCAAGAGATTCAATCTTCACATCATCATGAGATACTTGCTTTTTCTTATCCATACTTCTGGATTAATTATCTCATTATATTCGCCATTCTGAATCCAATTTCCCCTTATGAATCTTGGGAGTGTCCTACGACATACTTTTTATCACCAGTAATGCTAAAACTCTATTAAAACGGGGTCGTTTCACTCACCTGGATTCCGTACGAGTATCACTTCTCCAAGTCGTTACAAACAAGAGTGCTCAGGTGAATTTCGGTGTTCTGCTACGGAGATTTTCATGAAAGATTAGAGAAAATACGTTAGGATTGTTTTCGTACAGATACTGTTCATACGTACGGTTACTGTTCATATATATGGTTACTATTCATACGGTTACTATTTATACATATAGTCACTATTCATACGTACGGTCACTATTCATATGTATAGTTACTATTCATACCAGAAATAGAGAATATAATCTGTAAAAGAGTACACCAGGTAAGTTCCCAGGAAAGAGTGGAGGGTCACACTGGACACACTTAAAAACCAGGTCTTTCCTTAGCCACAACTTTCCTAGACATGTATTCTTTACAGTTTACATTCTATTTTGGTAATCAGAGAATCAAAATAATATATAAACAGCTAAGGACAGTTTTTCTGATGTGGAAGATCGGCCAAAGCCGCAACCACAGAGCATACTTAAGAAAATAACTTCTAGAATTTGAAAGACATAGAAAGACATAGTATCATTGCCTAAGCAAAAAGGAAAGGCCCAAAATCTCAGAAGCCTAGCGTCGAAACAAGAGAAACTTAAGGAGAGAAGAAGAGAAGTTGAAGGTGTGAGTTTAGAAGTGAAATGGAAGAGCCTATTTATAAGAAAAGTCAAGGGTACTATTTGATACTATGCACTAATAAAATATTCAATTTACTATTCATGAAAATGATATTGCTAATAATGCAGTTACTGTGCACCTCACGTGTACGGAAAATTTTTCTGTTATTACTATTGGAAACTTAAAGGGAAAACTATCCTTTCACCTTAAACCTTTAAGTTTCTTTTCAAATCAGTCCTTTCAATTTAGTCCCTGAGGGTATTTTTACACATAAAATGTCATTTTCTCCTACAAACTTCTTTCTAGTTTTCTCTTATGACCAAACCACATCTAGTACTTGACATTTCGATTGTATAAATGAACAGTATCGTATACATAAATAGTATTATATAGGTGAATAGTACCGTATGCTGAAATAGTAACAGTAGTTTGTAAACAAATATTTATATTTTATTTTTCTTGGGTATTACAATATATATATGGCTTTTCCAAAAATTAGAGATTGGAGAAAATCATATGAAATTTTAGAAATAATTTTGGGTGATGAATTAAAATTTTCCTTGATGACCAAAGACTAAATACAAGGACATAAAAGTATGAAGGGCCTATTGAGAATATTAGCTAAGCCATTTGAGATGGCATTTCATTATTAAGCAATGTAACAAGGCCTGCACTTATGGCTTCATTCTTCTTATCACTATAGCCTTGCACCAATAAGAGAAGACCACACATCACCCATCCACCTTAGCTTTCTCCCATCCATATGTCACCACCAAAGCTCTCCAGATGCAACATGTTGATGCTCTCGGCCAGCATAGAAGTTAGAGCACATGATGGAAGGATTTAGGCACATGAGCACATGAGCTTTTGGCCATACTCCATCATGGCAACAACAAACCATGCTTTCCATGTTAAGGACAAGAAAGAGAGAAAGCTGAAAAGTTGGTGTGGGAAAGTGCATAACTCTTGGCTAAGAATAGAAACCACATTGCTGCATTTGAACCCATGGGGAGTTGGATGAGTTGTCTTCAAGCTAGGCAGCCACGGGCTTCTTCAAGGGAATACATAATTGTACTCACATTTTCTTCCTCTACAGAATCGTGACAGCAATATCTCTTTCGGCCATCACCCTTTTCTTTCATATGAATAGAGATATCTCTTCCCTTAGGCAAAGTGAGAATGAACCCGAAAATATGGAAGATAAAACACACACGCGAGCTGTTCCGCAATGCACAAATTGAGAGAGAGAAAATTCTGGGCGTTGTTTTCGTGAGCTAAAAACCAAGAGAGAGAAGTTGTTTTCTTTGTATTGGTTGCCACGTAAGGGACCCTTAGGATATAAAGGAGGGTCTGTAGCTCCATTTTTTGCTATCTTAACAGAGGACCCAAGAGAGAGGAGATGTTTGCTGCAAAACCTTCTCCTTTTCTGCATAAACCGAGAGAGATAGAGAGAAAGCTCTAAAAACTAGTAAATTTTTCTTGAGATATTAAAGAGCCACCTTTGGGAAAATTTGATGCTAACAAAAGGGTCATCTTAACAGTAGATTTGAGGTCCCAAATACACATTCACAGCAACAACACTAGAGACATATAAGTGCAGAAAAACAAAGGAGAAAAGTGAGCTTGACACTTTGGTAAGCTTTAAATCCCTTCTTTTAGGCTTGCATGTGCTTTAGAAATGATTAAACATGTCGTAGAGAGTCCCTAGATGAGTTTGGGAGAGCCATACAGAAAGAAGAATGGAAAAACATGGAGTTTAGAGGTATGCATGCATGATAGGGACTAAACTGAATGAAATCAAAAGTTTGTAGGAGTAGCTATAATTTTGGAACAAGATATATTTGTGACCTATAGACTTAGATGAAACTAAATATGGTCTTAGATCTTGAAAAAGATAAAGGAAAAATAATTACTGAGGACCTAAGTGAATAAAATGAGAAGTTGTAGGGAGAGAGTAAAATTTCTGAAAATATCCAGATTTAATATATATAGGATTTTAATTAAAATTTGATAAATTTTATCAAATTTTGGAAGTCATTTATATGATTAAAGTTTGCATTAAGGACCAAAGTGAATTAACTTAAAGTTTCTGAAGAAAAAGGAAATAGGATGGAATTTGGGGAAATAAATTAGAAGAATTTTAGTTAGTTATACTTATTTGAATTTGGGACAATGAATGAGATTAGAAATATTACGTAATTAATTTTTGAGGCGCAAGATTTAATTAATTATGAAATAGTAATTTTAATCTCTTCCCTATTAGAATTTTAATAGCTAATTTATTTTACCAGCACCTTGGAATAATTTCAAGCTGAATCAGTATAGGACAGTAGTTTCAGGTAGCCGGTTACATTTCATAAAAGCATTGTTTACATATTTTAAAATTGTTCTATATCGAAAATGATTTGTTGATGAATTATGTGATATTCGACTCTATGCATTGTTATGTATGTATATGTATTATTATGATACTCATGCTAAGGCAGTGTACGCCAAGCATCTGGGGTACGACGGTACGCGCCAGTATAAGACTCGCCAGTATAAGACTCGTCATGGTTAGGGCGGAAGCAGCTATGCATGACGATGCTAGTGTCAGTCTTGCTGACCTTTGGCCACAGGGTATAATTAGACCCTAGTGGTAGGCACTGAGAATAGTGATAACCCTTGGCACCACTTGAGGTGAAACAGACTCTTGTGGTACTCAGACCCAGGGATAATCTCTGCATGACAATGGCATAGATGAGTTAAACTGAATTATGAATGGAGTTATGAACTTGCTTTTATGACTGAGAATGGTTCTTGTTTTCAAGATTAACTATTGGCTACTGAGATTTCTATGTCTCATGATTTTGTACTGTATTAACCATTTTCCAGGTACAAGTCAAAGTGGGTTTAGCGGGGTTGCAGCAGGGAGTCAGTAGTTGTAGCCTAAATTTCATGGTTATTATAAAATAATTAACCTCTAGTGATGTATATATATATATATATAATGGCAGCAATGTAAAACCTATGTGGATTTCGAGGTTTTATCTAATGATGATAACATCGGTTCCTAGTCGTTCTTAGTTACGGATTTATGATCTTTCGAATTTTGAAGGTTTTAAAAATTGGCTTAATTATTCTATGAGGAACCTTATTTTTGAAATCTATTAGACTGGAGATAGTCTCAAGTGATCTTGAGATGTTACATTTACTTCAGGAATTATTAATATTATGAATATAAGTACTCAAATGTTTATGCATCGAACATATATTTTTAGCAAGTATAGTCTTGTGTATTTGTGGTAGGGCTATTTTTATGGTGAGTCAAGTGAACCAGACTCACTCTCTCACAGTTTCAGGTAAAGAAAGCCTTACAATTTTGAAGACAAGCTTGCCGAGGATACCTCCCATTTGTTCGGGATATGGTAATAGATTTAATTATGTTGTTTTAATGATCTTAGAAAGTACTTCTAAAATTGGGTAGGTCATGAACTATTGTACAGGATGGTTAAATTTGAAAATATATAATTGTATGAAATTTTATTCATACTTTCTTATATGGTTATGAGAAGAGAAAGGATTCCCTTATTTTATTTCTTTGTTGTGTAATTTAAGTTAATTATATTATGACTTTAAGGGAAAGTTAGGCTAGTGGCGGTGCGGGTTTGGACATGGTTCGTGCTGGTCAAGGGTCCGAATTTGGGGCATGACAACAAGTACTTGGGAGGGACTAAAATGAATTAGAAAATACTTGATCTTTCAAACATCAAATTGAGAAAATTGTATTCTTTTAAAGATATAAATATCTTCACAAAAAAGGTAGATTTTCATAGCAAAAGTATCCATGTTCACAACAAAGTTAAGACTAATGCTATTAGTTGCTTTCCATTGTCCATTATACTCATATTGTTCTAATGACTGCCTACACAAGATATAAATGTCCTTTTATAAAAATCTATGATTGAGGAAAAGTTATGGCAATACTAAGATATCCTGTCTCTATAGGAATATAAAGACTTTGAGATCTTAAATTAGAATGTATGAATTTATGAGGAACCAAATTGAGAATAAAAACTATGAGAGACCAAATTGAAAAACAGGGAACTTATGAGGGAATAAATTGAGAACAAAAATATGTGAGGAATCGAATTAAAAATGAAATTTTGGAAGGAATTAAATTAAACAAATTTATAAAGGATCAAAATGGAGTTTTGGCAAATTATAAACCTAAATATCTTTATTCATTGATTGACCTGACTTTAAATGTATTTTTCTAAATTCTACTAAATATATGTTGGAATAAAGATGGCAGTGTATCCCTAAATTTGGGGATCCCTGTGGTGACTACCCCATTCGAGGACCCATGATTGGGGACTTTTTTTCTTGTGGGGATAAGGACGATGATCATACTTTCCGCCCTATGTTAACAATAATAATGGAGCCCTAGCATGATTCTACATATTTGATTCAAACCACTTAAAATATAATGTAACCATATACACCCAAAAACATTACTTTATTTAAGATCATTTCTTTTGGCCATATAAGCTATTTGATAACTCATTAGGTACAACAAAATTAATTTGTGAGTCCACCTTAAGGAGAATTACTAACATAGATAAGTTTATAATGGGAGGGACTAAAATGAATGAGAAAACACTTGATTTTTCAAACATCGAATTCAGAAAACCATAATTTTTTAAAGATTAAACAATAATTTACTCTATTATTTAAATAATAAAGCGTGGTGCACGCATTAGTTAGAAGTCATATTATTCAATGTTACAGGGTACAATTTAATATTTAAAGAAATAGGGTTTAATTTTGGCTATTGGATCAAATTTAATGGCCAAGAATTGTTCTTCTTATCTCTCATCATAAACTATTCCTTTATTATTATTATTATTGTTATTAATACATATTATGTATGTATATGTTCATTATTATATATTAAATATATTCTATTTAATATATATTTTTTAATTAAGTTTTTAATATATATTTATATTTTTATTTATTTTTTCAAAATATTTTATTTGTACATTTATATGTAACGAATATATATACAGACGCGCGAAGGTAAAAGAAAGTGAGAGGCTATAATCTTTTTTTAAAATGAAAATTTCACCAACTCAAGCAATTGGTATTTGGTAGGCAATTTTTTTCTTTTAAAATAAAATTGACGCCCTCAAGCGATGATTCATTGCTCCAGTTGGTACTAACTCGAGCAACCATTGATTGAGTTGGTCTTTTTTTTAATAAATAAAATTTTAAAATAATAAAATAATTATAAAATTTAAAATATTTTATTGAATGAAACATTTGTATAAAATTTAAATATATTTTTGGTTTTAAAATTCTAAAATTATTTTAACATACACACATATACATAGTGTGAAAAGCGCTGACATAATTATTGGACTTGGACTAGACCAGCCCAGTAAATCGACCTAGACTCGATGATTTAGATTCGAAACGGGTCCGAATTAACTCTTCAGACCAATCTACAAGCGAATCGACTAAGACACAATCGACTTGACCGAGTCTTAGCCAGTCCGCCGACCCATCAATTTAGTTGACTTGCCCTACCTTTATTTTTTTATAAAAAAAGTTTAACTCACTTGACAGCTACCAAGCTCTCGACATCTTCCCCGCCTCCTTTGGTCGAATCTTTGAGAGAGCCTAGCGAATTCACAGAGACTTGAGAGAGATAGAGGCTTGAGATAGACATAGCACAGATCAAGACTCAAGAGAGAAGCAAAGCACAATTTGATGGAGGAAGAAACAGAGAGACGACAGAGCAATAAGGACAAACCGAGAAAGGCAAAGAGAAAGCACGAGCTAGAAGCCATGGTTGGTTGGTCGAATCTTTCGCTGCATCTCTGTTGCTTGCCTAAACCCATAACATGAGAGAGAGAGAGAGAGAGAGGGAGGGAGATAAAAGGGAGGCACTGTGAGTAGCGTTCGGAGATGACGGGAAATTGGGAAGAAAAAGAAAGGTGAAAGAGAAAGAGAAATGTGAGTTCATGATTGAGAGGGAAGAAAGAGAAAGGTGAAAAGGAGTGAAATGATGAGAAATTGAAAAGTTGTTGGAAAATTGAGATAAGTAGGTTGTAGACGGAGATGGAGAAAAGAGAAATGTGAAAAGGAAATAAAATAATGAGAGGTGTTAAAAAATGGAGGAAGATGAATACTGAATAATTAATAGGTAATTATTAAGGTTGTTAAGATTGGAATTTGACACATAGGATCGAATAAGGATCATAGGATTCTATCAAATATATATAAAAAATAAATAAAAATATAATAAAATATAATAATGATAAAACTATGTATATAATACAAAACTATCAAAATCTAATTATATGTCAATGAAAACTAGTTCAAATATCATCGTATCATTTTCATAAATAGATAATCAAAATATCAAACATTGACTAAAAGTCATTAAAATATTAAATATATAAACCATATAAAACCAAACATAAATAAAATATAAATTAATCCTCATTCTTATCACTATCAATATCACCATCATCATGAGAATCTCTTAATTCTATATCTTCATTAATAAAAAAAATTTAAAAAGACATCAATGATAAATAAAAAATTAAAATAAAACACAAAAATGATTTACAAACACATAAATGATAAATAAAAATCTAAAAAATAAAAAAAAATTAAAATTTTTTTTTAAAAAAAAATTGGTTGGATTTGCAAAATCACATGATCTTACAATTTTATGATCCGGATCTCAATCCAGCAAGATCCCATGACAAAAATGATACTACGTGAAATCGGGATCAGTTTTAAGCACATGATCCTACAATCCTACGATTTTACGATCCAACTCCCGATTTTGACAACACTGGTAATTATGGTTATCCAAAAATAAATTATATATAAATATTATTATTACTAATTTATGAGATTTATTATATGATGTAATTATGTATATTAATTAATGTATTTTTAGTCTCACTAGTTTGATCACAATTTAATCACAATCGAATGAATTATTATAAATATTTAAAATTTTAAAGTGTAAAATTTTCATATAAATTATTTATTTTATTTATTTTTAAATTTATTTCTAAATATATTTAGGTATATATATATATATATATTTTTTAATTTTTAAATTTATTTATTCAATTTAAAAATTAATTTAATAATTTGAACCAATAAGTCAATGATCTTAACTCAAATTAATGATTGGACTGATTTTAATAACAATGCGCTGATATGCAAAATTAAAATTTGGTGGAGGGAAAAGATTTTATGACAGTGGAAAAATTGAATGACAATTTAGAGTGTCGCTCGTGGTCCCGTGGACAACAATAAAGACTATAAAAAGTCGTGTTAATTTTTTATTCTAATTTTTTTCTTTTCGTTTTTTTTCTCTTTTTCTTGTTCTTTTCTTTTCGCTTACAATCATTATCCTCTCTTTTTCCCCCCTCTTCTCTTTTATCCTTTTTTTTTCTCCATTCCTTTTCCGATCTATATTTGAATTTTTGTTATCTATATTTATATTATTGTTTTTGTCTATTTTTGTTCTTATTTGTGAATAACAGGTTTTTAAAAGAAGATTGTCAACTATTTTTCTTATTTTCTTACTCTATTCTTGTTTTCTTCCTTTTCTCTTTTTTTTCTTTATTTTTTTTCGATTTGTTCGACTGCATTTTTTTTTTCTTCGGTTATCGTTTACGTTCTTCGTAATCCCTTGTCATTTCTTTTGTAATTAACAAGATTGAAATGAAGAGGATATGAAGACAAAGATGAAGATACAGACAAAGACAAAGACAAACATGATTCAATTTGCTCTATTATATTTTCTTAGCTATTTAGTATATAATGTGAAATGTAATGTAATCTGAACACTTAACAAATTAATACATAATTATTTCATTTAATTTACTCTTGTGTGTTCTTTGAGTATGTCATTCAAACATTTAACAAACTAATACATAATAATTTCAAATTATATTTCCTTCCTACCACATTTAAGATATAAAAAAATTAAAAGAAGGAACTCGGGCAACCATTGCTCTAGCCTCTTTAAAGTTCATAAAAAAAATTAATTATTATAACTATTGAGTGTCAGTCAGAAATGTGCCTCTGTAGAGAAGGAGTACAAGATTTTCGAGTTATTATCCATTGGTTGCTACAGACGCTTTTTAAAATCATTCAATGATTAGTGGTAAATTATTTTGTGACTATCAATTCTTCAATTGCCTTAATTCAGTATAAAGTCAACAGCAAATTTATATCTCTGACTAAATTTCAATTAATTCTAATTACTGTGGTAATTGCTATTTGATTACATTCTTGTAGTGTGAATTTCTACTAGGAAAATATATTACCTTAATTCATAAGTTTGTTTTCTTTTCATGTCAAATAATTATTGTCAATTAAGGATAATAAAGCTCTCCAGGAGTTATTTATAAGCACAAAATATAGAAAGATGGTTCTAGTTTAAAATATATCTATTCTATATGTTTAAAATAATTTAAAAATTAGGCAAAACTATATTTTATGTCCCTAACGTTTACTCTTATTTTCATCTATGGCCTTCAATTTTTTTTGTGTCAGACATGTCTTACATATTTTAAATTTTTACAGATATGCCCTTTTTTTAACACCATTAATTGGGTTAATGGAATTGCTGACGTGGCACATGACGTGGCTAAAATCATCACCACGTCATGTGCCACATAGTTGCCATGTAGCCACGCACTAAAATATGAATGTTTTATTTTTCTATCAATAACTTTTCTATTTATTCACTTAGATCTTTAGTCAAATTTTTTTTTTTGCGTGATTTGAGATCATATGTAGCTTCATCTTGGTCCACAGATTGTGAATCTATTTTGCTCTATGATTAAATCAATTTCTATAAACTTTTGAGTTTATTCAATTTAGTCTATATAATGCATGTGTCAAACCAATCCAGAACTTTACTCTAGATGTTTTTAGGGTATTTTCGGTCATTCTTATCCTAAAGCAAGGAAAACGATAAATTAAAAATTGAGTTTCCAAATTCTTCAAGCTTACACAACTATTCACTTCGTTCTTGCTCTGTTCTTTATTGTTTTTTTTTTTTCTGGTTTTTCCTCTACTTAGCCTTGTGATTTCGTTTCTAACTTAGATTAAAACCTATTGGATCAACCCCTAACCAAAGTGTGAACCTGAGAGAGAAAGGGAGCTCTTTGCAGAAAACCGTGAGCTTTTTCCTTTTTTTTTTTGTAGAAACCGAGAGGGAGAGAGAGATCCTACCATCAAGTCGTGAGCCTCCTTCATCTGCAAGAGAGAAAGAGATTTTATTGCAACAAAACTGTGAGTTCCCTTGAGAGTTTAAGTGCAATCCATGAGCTACAAGAGATGAGTGTTAAACCAGAAAATATGCTCTGTTTTACTGCTTCAAAAATAGAGTAAAACCAAGAGGAGTGAGCGTACACTTATTTTTCTAACTCAAAAAAAATAGGCTACTTTGGAAAGGCATGAGTATATTTTTTCTCAGTGAAGAAATATATTATTCTATCACATAAGAAATAATTCATATGAAATCAGAAAACATATCACATAGTTCCAAATTAAATTCTCAGACATTTTCGGGTCCCGTCCACATAAGGTGGTCGTTTCCCTGCGGCCCCCACTGCATCCTCCCTTATTGCTACTTTTATAAATGCCTCCTTTATTTCACCCCTATTTTCAATACTATTTGTATTGGAACATATTTTTGTTTAACATGATTTGCCACATTTATTATCTCATACTCCTCCTTTTTTACTCCCACACAGGGACCCATCACCGTAACATCCTCCATCAATCACAAACATAATCATATTCATACAACAATAAATCAACCTTCCACATGAACACTACACATGTATGTGATATTATTCATAGATATGGTAATATATACGGTACTATTTATATATATTATACTATTCATATGTTTAGCACTATTCATATAGTACTGTTCACATATATTATATAATTATACGTATGAATACTATTTATATATATGAGTATTATTTATATGTATAAATACTATTCATATATATGGCACTGTTTATATGTATGAAACTATTCATACGTACGACAATCAGAAATAATTTTTAAGGAATTCAGGATAATTCTTTTCTGATGTGGAGGATCGGCTAAGGCCGCAACCACAGAGCATATTAAGAATTTACTATACAAGTACTTGTAAAAAAATATAGTATCCTCACAGTATCTTAGTAATCAATAATAATTATTAAGCAACTAAGGTTACTTCTTCCCTCATGTGGAAGATCAGCCTAACCGCAACCACATAGTATACTAGAATTTAACCTCTAAATTAATATTACAAGAATTTAAAAGAGTACAGTAGGATATTCCCTCACCTCAAATCCAAGTTATAGAGGAGGGCTTTTATGATAACCTAGAATCTTAACACCAGAGTCAGAGAAATTAAAGGAGAGGAGAAAAGAGAAGCTGAAAGAGTGAGTTTAGAAGTGAAATGGAAGGTCATATTTATAGGAAAAGTCAATGGTACTATTTGATACTATGCGTTAATAAAATATTCAATCTACTATTCATGAAAATGATATTTTCAATAAAATAATTTAATTTATTGTGCGCTTTAATAATTTAGCTTACTGTGTAAATACGAAGGCGGCTGAATTATTGGTTACTGTTAAAAACTTAAAGGGAAAACTATCCTTTCAGCTTAAACCTTTAAATTTTCTTTTAAATTTAATCCTTTCATTTTAGTCCATGAGGGTATTTTCTCACATAAAACGTCATTTTACTCCACAAATTTCTCTAGTCACTCAAGATTGAAATTATCCACATAGTATTTATCACATTTCATTTTATTAAATACTCATTTACCATGGATATATATAGTGCAATCCAAAGTGATAATACAACAGTACATTTTGGGGTGTTTAGGCATCCATTTACAGCAGCGAAAAGGAACAATAAAGTGTGGAGAATTTTAGCAAAAAGTCTCAAGTAAGCTTTGAACTTCCTTTTTTTTTTGGGTTGCATATGTTTAGAGATAGTTAAAAATGGTTTAAGTGGAGACTAGATGAATTAAAGAGAGTCTTAAACCAAAACATGTAGTGAAACCGAGAGTTTGACATGTTATATGCATGATAGGGGCTAAACTGAATAAATTAAAATTTTACAAGAGTTGATTTAATTATAGAACAAAATATATTCACAATCTGTAGACCTAAATAAAGCTAAATATGATCTTAAATCATACAAAAGACAAAAGAAAAATTTTGACAAACGACCTAAGTGAATAAATAGAAAAGTTCTTGATAGAAAAATAAGAAATTCATATTTTAGTGTGTGGCTACGTGGCAACTACGTGGAACATGACAATGATTTTAGCCATGTCACGTGTCACATCAGCAATTCTGTTAATCCAATTAATAGTATTAAAGAAAAAAGGACATATTTGTAAAAATTTAAAATATGTAAGACATGTCTGACACAACAAAAGTTGAAGTATATTGATGAAAATAGAGGTAAACGTTATGGATATGAAATATATTCTTATCTAAAAAATTATTACTTAACATCAATCCAATCAGTCAACTCTTTTTTTTTTCCATCATTAAATACTAATTTTATTTAGTTCAAATATCATATTTCAATACGCTTACAACACATTAGTTTTTGACAAGCTAAAACCTTTCACAATGAACACTAAATTTGGAATGAAAATGCGGAATATAAAAGGATAACTTGCACACATTATACTCGTACATATTACTTAGTACAAAGCACTGAGGAACACTTTGGCTGGTAGTCTTGGCTTTGCAGTTGCTAAAAGAGGTGTAGCAAGAAAGATAGTATCCTTAGACTCAGCAAGGTCAATGTTGGACACATTTGGTGGCAAACTCCAAGTGAAACAATGGAGCATTCTAGCAAAGAGCATTAGGGTCATTGATGTTCCAAGCACAACTCCTGGACATCCACGCCTTCCCACACTAAAAGTCATGAACTTCAAATTCGATTCTGTCAAATTCAAAGTGACATCCAATTCACCAGAGCTACAGTTACTCTTTTTAAGGTGGCGTTCTGGTTTGAATTTGTTAGGTTCATCCCATACTTTGGGGTTTCGACCGAGTCCTCTTCGACTTATTAACACGTGACTCCCTTTGGGGATGAAGTAGTTGGCCACCACTGTGTCAGCCATGCACATGTGGGGAGGAATAAACGGTGCAACTGGGTGAAGGCGAAAGGCTTCTCTAGCACAAGCCTTCACATAATTGAGCTTGCATAGATCTGATTCTTGCACTAGCCTATCTCTTCCAACTACATTATCTAGTTCTTCTGTGGCCCTTTTCAACAATTCAGGTTGATTTATCATTTCTGCAATTGCCCATTCAACTGCATTAGATGGATTATCCACTGTTGCAATCATCAAATCCTGTAAAAACAAGGAAACAAATGTCTAGTTATTTATGTGTACATTGGAGTTATCTATCATATCGCACCCACAGCGATGCCCAAGCTGAAAGAAAAAAAAAACGTATCTATCTATGACCAAGTTTAGAAACCTTTTGTCATTTAATTAGTTATATAATATGAAATTATGTTCTCTCTAACTACCAAAGATGGGCGGAAGAGATTCTTGTTTGCAATCTATATACGTTCAATACAAGAGAGAAATAATGGACAAAAAATGGAAGAGAGAAATGGATATATATATATATATATTGTTACTATGATGTAGTTCTGATATGGCATGCATGAGAGGTATAAGCAACAATTTTTATACTATCTGAGTATCTGTAATGGTTTTGGCATTGCTAATTAATCAGATAAAATGTTGTAGAGTCTAAAATTTGCTTAATTACCACTTGAGCCACTCCTAGTGGTATATAATTGACCAAGCTTTGAATTAATTAGCAAACTTTTTTCATTAATAATATAGATGGATCCAAAAAGAATATGTTCTCTCCAATTAATGAGAATGGGTTCAATGTATATGAATGAATAGAAGAGGGATAAATGGACAGAGAAGAAGAGAATATGTTAATTACTCTGATTAAAGCTTTGATTTCCTCTGATGTCAGTAATTGGTTGTTGTTGGCATTTTTGAGCGTAATGAGAACATCAAGTAAGTCCTCCATGTCTTCCTTTCTTCCATGCTTCCATTGTTGAATTCTGTCTTCAATAATGGGATCATGATATTTTCTCAATATCCCAAGAGCCTTCTTCAACTTTTTCTCATGCCCATCTAAATCAAGCCCTCTCAAGCATGGCATAAAATCAGAAACACAAAATGCAAATACGTAGAAAATAAGTGTGAAGATAGACTCTACATGCTCTTTTTCTTCAAATCCTGGTCCTCCGTCCTTTCCCCTCTCTCCGAAATACCTCTTATTGAAAATCATTTTCCTAACCACATTTCCACAGTATTGTTGTGCAGCAACCCTCACATTCACAAGGCGATCATTATCATTACATAGCCCATACACATACCTGACAAGGTTATCAGCTTCTTCAATTCTCTTATCATGAAGCCACTCAAGTCTAAGGGGGGAAATCAATTCATTGCTAATAATTTTCTTCATCTTTTTCCATTGTTGGCCATGGGGCACAAGAATGGTCGTCAAATATCCACTTGAGATGAGGTCGGCGGACATGCTAAGGGGTCTTGTAGCAAAAATGGCATCCTGCTTCTTTAAAAACTCGCACCCAATAACGGGGCAGGACACAGGCACCACATAAACATTACCTAGACGTAAAGAATAACATTTGTTTAAAATTAGAGAGTACGTTAACTTTTTAGTCTTGAAAGATCTCTCATTAATTTTCATTAATTTGGTTCTCCAAAGCTAAAACATCTTAATTTAATCCTTTAAAAATTTTCCTTTAATGAAAATGGTTCCTCTAAAATGCATTTCAGGGCCTTTTATTGATATATATAGAAATAGTCTCATTTGGACTATAGAAGACGATTATCCTATATATATATATATGGTCCCGTGGGATTCTTTTTTTTCTAAACAGAAAAACTACTTTGATTTTGGAAAAATATTCGGATCCTATGAGAAGCTTTATGAGGGTACAGTCACATTTAGTGGAAACTGGAGATTAATTTTATAAATTAAATTAAGAGACTTTTTCTTTAGGATTAAAGCATAGTTTTAAGAACTGATTCGATCTTTAGCACAAGGAAGAGGACCAGTCACTAAGTCACGGGTCTAACCACAAGTCACTCGATCAATTATTGAACCAAAAGAATAAATAAAAATTATATATATATATATATGTTCACAAATAAATATTAAAGCAAGTGAAATAAATAGTTTACATTTTAATTTCACAATCAAAATATTTTACAAAATGTAACCTAAAAAGTTTAGCACACAAATCCCATTTATATATTTGAAACATATATATAATCTTTATAATTAAATTAATAAATGATAAAAATAATATTAAAAGTAATTTATTTTTAAATATTTGTTTGTTATTTTTAACATTATATGAATTTATAAATTTTTTTGCTAAGAGAGAGAGAGAGAGAGAGAGAGAGAGAGAGAGAGAGAGAGAGAGAGAGAGAGAGAGAGAGAGAGAGAGAGAGAGTCATGGGTCAATCAGGTTACTCGAGTCGCTTGTAATCTGGTCTAATTAAGTGACTCGGACTGTATTGGTCACTAGGTCGCTGAGGTCCAAGACAAAAAATTATGGTTTAAAAGATCAAATCAAAACAAAAATAAATTTTTGAGACTAAATCATTAATATTTTCAAATACTTGAAACATGATGTATGTAATTTCTCTAAATATAATATCAAGTTGAAGTATATCTCAATATTTGTATAATTAACATAAAAAAGTAGTCATTTGTTTAATTTAAATTAAAATTAAAGTTCATCGTTAAATATCAAGACACCTTTGGCTTACTAGTTGGAGTATTGTTTTTGGACCCAGGTTACCTCATTGGACCAGGTTTGCAACTGGTCTGTCAAAACCTGATTGATCCAATCGAGTTTTAACTGGACTGGTGACCCAGATCGAATCGAGTATTTTTTTTTAGATTTTAACAAAAAAATATATATAAGGAAAATTGATTTTATCAGTATTGAACCCAATACCTTATAGAAGGAAAGCAACATTTTAACTATGTAAAAAAAAAATGTTATAATTTTCATATATGCGCCAAAAAATATATAGGAATAGTTTTGAAACATAAAATATTATTATTTTGTGTATATTATATTATTATATTATTTATAATGATTTTTATTCATAAAAGTTGAACAATGTTAGTGATAAATTTTATAATATCATATAAAATTAAAAATAATTAAATAACAATTAGATATTAAAAAATAAATTACTTTTAATTTTATTTTTACTATTTATTAATATAATTATAAAAGATTATATTTATTTATTGATTAAATATGATATTTGTATGTTAAATTATTTAAAATACATTTTTTAGAATATTTTGATTGTTAAATTTATATAAAAATTATTTGTTTTACTTATTTTGATACTTAAATGTGTGTGTATGTGTGTCTGTGTGTATTCTGGTTCAACAATTGACTAAGTGACTTAACAATTAGATCACTAATTCAAAGATTAACTCAAGTTAATAATAATCTAAAAATCGACTCAAATTAATGATTAAGCCAGAATATAAAACTATGGTTGGAGCGGTATTCTCCTAACCGGAAGACAAAAGTTGCAATAAAGAGAAAAAGGAAAAGCATTAATTACGTAAGAGTATGCATGCGATGTCAGTATCCATGTCAGTCATCAATTTGTGTATCCACCTGAATACTGGCCTGTTTGCGAGCATTTCGGGAAGGTTTCCGACAATAGGCCATGGTTTAGGACCGGGAGGGAGCTTTAGTTTCGCATGTTTCTCAGTGTTGTGTTTTTTCAGGGACCTGATGATGAGGGACGACGTAACGTTAACTAGCATGAGAAGAAAAGCATACCAAAAGCGTGCATGATTCGCCAACAAGAGGCTAAAGTCAGATTCCATAGCATGCAAAATTAGAAGCAGCAAGATCTACAAGGAGATAGATGGTTGGATGAGTGTCGGTTTGATGTTTCATTCCCTATTTATAGTACTTGCAGTGGCGGAGCCACGTGTATGTCAGTTTATAAACTCTTATGTACAATTTTTTTTTTCAGTTTTCGCCCTCCTTATTTCGTTTTGAACCCTCTTAATATTTTTTGAACTTCAGTGATTCAATTCCTCTCTACTGCTCACAGTTATAAGACCCATACTCTCCAAAGTCACAAAATTTTTTTTTGATAATGGTCAATTTCTCATTACATTGTTAGGAACCTCTTTGTAAAAACTTGAAATTTAGAGTTTTTGTACATAGATCTAATTCTATTAAATTGGTTAATTTGTTATGTTATTAGGATCATGAATAACATATTTGTGAAGTCAATTTAATGAAATTTTTTCTTGATGATGATTAATTTCTCATTTTATTGTTAGGGATATCTTTGTAAAAGCTTGAAATTTAGAGTTTTTGTATATAGATCTAATTCTATCAAATTGGTTGATTGATTATACAATGAGGATCATAAATAACATATTTGTGAAATCAATTTTATGAAAATTTTTCTTGATGATGGTTAATTTATCATTCCATTATTAGGGACCTCTTTGTAAAAATTTAAAATTTAGGATTTTTGTACATAGGTCTAATTCTATCAAATTGGTTGATTGGTTATACAATTATGATCATGAGTAACATATTTGTGAAGTCAGTTTTATGAAATTTTTTTCTTGATGATGGTTAATTTATCATTCCATTATTAGAGACCTCTTTGTAAAAGCTTGAAATTTGTGATTTTTATACATAGGTTTAATTCTATCAAATTGATTGATTGATTATGCAATTAGGATTTAGAAGAATGATTTTTTTGTAATAGAAATATTTTTTAAGAGAAAAATATCACCAAATGAACAACAAATTAAAATTAATTTAAAAGAATTGTCATTAGATATAAAAAAATGCACGAAAATTTTGCCCCCCTAACCGAAGGGTCCTGAATACGCCACTGAGTACTTGGCTAAGGTCTAGAAGCCTCTTACTACATTTTAAACGGTCATTGGGAATTATATGTATATTTATTATAAAGGATAAAAAGAAAACGTGCGTGCGTATATGTAGACATGAGAAATTTGTGCACATCTAACTCCACCCTTTCAAAAGTTACTTTTTTAAAACCAAAATAGCAGCCATCTCTTGAATGACGTCTATTTCAATAACACTATTATTTTGTTCTCCTTGCTCCTAAACTGCACACCATCATGATTTCACCCTTGATAATTGTAGTAATTTATTTTTCAATTTTTTTACTAAAACTCATAGTACACTAATATGCCATAAAGGGAATAAGAAATATTAATAAAAGAAAATTTTAAGCGAAAGAAATGTTATATAAAACAAGGAACCACACTTGATGTGATACTGCATGCACGCATGCATGTGCATATATAGTACACAAATGATGCGATGTATCACATAAACATGAACATGAAATATAACATTTTACATCCTACAAAAATAGACAGCCTAGCGCAAGGTTGTAAGACTTGAGAGTTTATTTAAACTTGATTAAGAATGGTAAACCTGAAATGTAAACTAAGAACGAAAAATCGTAAGAGTTTATATATACTTCTCTCTTATTCAATAAGCTATTATAATTATATATATTCTAACATATAAATAATATCTTAGTTCATAACTAATATAAAATTACTTAATTTCAATTATTGCGATATTGTTCTTTTTAAGTTTCATAGACTCCTTATACAAAAAATACAAATTGATAACATGAAGTATCAATTGAAGTAAGTCATAACTTGTTTATATAACATAATTCATAAAAGTAAAATATCAAATGATGATTTAACATATCACATTTTCAAACAAAATAGGACAAACTAAAATAATATTTTCTGAGTTTTAGATATGCGTGATCTGATTTTTTTGGATTGGGTATTAAGAAAATTTTTTTGAACTGTTGTTGATCCAACTCAGTCAACTCAGTGTAAATTATGTGAGTTTAAACGAGTTTAATCGAATTCTAATTCTAAAACCAAGTTTGTTCGATTTGAAGGTGTAAACTCATAAACATGAATGAATTTAAGAGTTAACGTAAAAAAAAATCAATTGCTATAAATATGTGGATGCGCATAGACGTAGAGGACGATCATGAACTTGAAGAGTGGAAAAGAAGAGAAGACACGAACTCAAAGGTGAAGCCATGAAGATCTCTAAACTGTGATCTCGATCTCCTCCATCACTCATAGGCGGAGTAGTCGATCTTAGATGCCAGTCTGTGTGTGTGAAGGGAGAAGTTGAGAAGAGAAGATACCATCTATGATCTCAATCTCTGATCTCCTTTATCGCTCTGTGGCTCTGTCAAACTGGCCCTCCTCCTCCGTCGCTCTTTGAGTCTCTGTTATCTGTTCTCTCTGAGTCTCTAGTCTCATTCATCTCTCAACCCTCCCCCTCAATAATATATATTTATAAAAAAAAATTATAAGGGTGGGTTAAATAGGTAACCTGTGGGTTACCCAGGCTGGGCCAATTAGGCCCGGTCCTCTGCGGGCTAGCATTCAGCCAAGCCAGCCACCTTTGATATAGGTTAAACGGGTCGAGCCCATTTTGACAGGTCCATGTAACACAAATACATAAGACACAACATAGTTGACACATACAAGACGCAGCAAATTTAGGTTAAATAACTTCTTTAAAATGGTTTAAATAAATTGTCAAAACACATCTTAAATTTTTTTAAAAATTATTTTCAATACAGATTATTTAAATAAGTTTTTTTAAAATTTTTTTAACAAATATTATATAAACTATTTTACGAAAATATTTTCTAAAACAATAATATAAAAACAAAACGAAGTGTAAGTTTGAGTGCTATTTTTTTTAGCTTTCAATAATTTGTGGGTTTAGGGTTTAGGGTTAACACATTTCTTTTACCCCAAAAAAAAAATTTGTGGGTCAGAATTTAATAGTTTAGGTTAGAATTTAAGAACTATTGTTTTAATGGTTATTCCGTCATACTGAAACGTAACTGTGGCCAAAAAAAAATTAATTACTTTATATATATATATATATTTAAATCATTTATTTCGGAACAGTAAAAGACCCTAAACATTTTTATTATTTTCAAAAGACACATGGGTGGCGCAATCTAGTACTTGAAGCCGCGGATCCACTTTAATTAGATAGGAGTAGCGGCACCCTAATAACTGTAATACTCGTCAAAAAAAAAAATTATGTCTATTTAAATTTTTACGTAAATTTTATCTTGGCTATGTATGATGTTGAAAATATGAATTTTCAATTATAAATTGAATAAATTATGAGATATAATGAATGGTACGTTATGGAATTTATCCTATTAAGTAAAATACAATTCAAAAGTGGAATTTAGAATGTATAGCTGAAAGTGAGACTGGTAGATGTAATAGTATATGAGAACGGTAGATGAAAACTGGTAAGTAAAACTGGTAGATGAAATAGTATAAGAGAATGGTAGATGAAAACTGGTAGATGAAATAGCATAAGAGAATGGTAGATGAAAACTGGTAAGTGAAACTGGTAGATGAAATAGTATAGGAGAATGGTAGATGGAATAGTAGCAAATAGTACCATAACTTCTCCTATAAATAGGCCCTTCCATTTCACTTCTAAACACACACCTTCAGATTCTATTCTCTCCTCTCCTCTAATTCTTCTGATTCTGGTGTTAAGATTATGAGTTATTATAAAAGTCATCCTTTATAGCTTGGATTCGAGGTGAGGGAATATTCTACTATGCTCTTTTAAATTCTTATAATAATTTAGAGGTTAAATTCTTAGTATGCTCTGTGGTTGCGGCCTTAGCTGATCTTCCATATCAGAAAGGACCTAACCTCGATTGTTTAAGAATTATTTATAGATTACTAAGATAATGTGAGGGTACTATATTTTTACAAATACCTGTGTGATAAGTTCTTAGTATGCTCTGTGGTTGCGGCCTTAGCCGATCCTCCACATCAAAAAGGAATTATCCTCAGCTACTTGAAAATTATTTCTGATTATCGCATATATAAATTAGTACCATACCGTAAATAGTATTATACAGTACATATGAACAGTGCTATATTTATGAATAGTATCACACTGTACAATATCATACGTACATATGAACAGTGACATATTCATGAATAGTATCGTACCGTATTTGTGAATAATATTATACCGTACTTATGAACAGTACCATATTTATAAATAGTATCATACGTACATATGAATAGTGACATAGTCATGAATAGTATCGTACCGTATTTGTAAATAGTATTGTACTTATGAACAGTATCGTATTTATGAATAGTATCATATGTACATATGAATAGTAACATATTCATGAATAGTATCGTACCGTATTTGTAAATAGTATTATATCGTACTTATGAACAGTACCGTATTTATGAATAGTATCATACGAACAGTGACATATTCATGAATAGTATTGTATCGTATTTGTAAATAGTATTATACTGTACTTATGAATAGTGTTGTATTTATGAATAGTATTATACAGTACATATGAACAATATCATACGTACATATGAACAGTGACATATTCGTGAATAGTATCGTACCATATTTGTGAATGGTATTGTACGTACATGTGAACAGTGCCATATTTATGAAGAGTGTCATATACTATATATGTGAACAACATCACATACATGGGTAGTATTGTGTGTAAGGTTAAATTATTGTTATGTTTGTGATTGATGGAGAATGTTACGGGGACAGGTCCCTGTGTGGGAGGAAAAAGGGAGGAGCAGGAGATAATAAGGGTGGCAAATCATGTTAAACAAAAATTTGTTCCAATACAAAGAGTATTGAAAATATAGGGGTGAAATAAGGGAGGCATTTATGAAAGCAGTAATAAGGGAGGATGCGGCAGGGGCCGTGGGACAACGACCACCTTATGTGGATTGGACCCGAAAAATATCTGGGAATTTAATTTGGAACTATATGATATGTTTTGTGATTTTATATGATTGTTTCTTATATTTGTGATAGAATAATATATTTCCTCACTGAGTAAAATATACTCATGCCATTCCTCCCCTCACAGATTCTCAAGAAGAAGTAGACGCACAACCAGCTAATCGTTCGAGTCCTCAACCCCATTGATCGGGGGTAAATATTTGTTATTATGTAAAACTTTATCAAAAGTATTATAGTAGTAGCTCTGTAATTTGGGTAGGTAAATCTTGGACGAACAATGCTCGTTGAGAATATCATTTATTAATGAATAAATGGATATATTTGAAATATTTATTGTACTCTCTTTCATGAGATAGCATTTTTATATATATCAAATTGGTACGGAATTAGGCTTACGGTGGTGAGGTAAAAGCTCATCTATCGTGCCGGTCACGTGCGTAAGTTAGAGGCGTGACAATAACATTATGAAATATAATATAACTAGTATTGTAACCCGTGCGATACACAGATTAACATAAATATTATAATTTTTGTTTACCAAATAAATAAAAATAATTAAAAAATATATAAAAGAATACATGTACAAAAATAATAAGACAATTAAGTCATGTTAAGATATATATAAGATTATTCATTCGATACAAATGTCTTGAAGATTGAATGTGAATAACGTCAACTGAAAATAAAAACAAAAAATAATAAGACAATCAAGTCATATTAAGATATATATAAGATGATTCATTCGATACAAATGTCTTGAAGATTGAATGTAGATAACGTCAACTGAAAATAAAAACAAAAAATAAGGTATTACATAAATTAATTTAGATAAATATATTAATTAATGATGAAAATGAGTTAAAATAAAAGTCACTAACCTAATAGATCTGCTAGGATCAAAATCTTTATCTTTCTTTGACTGTTTCTTCTATTTATGCAAATATACATTTGGATTAGCAACAATATGTTTATTGAAATTTAAAACATAACTTACCCACAAAATCTTAAAATACAAAAAGAAGATAATCAATGAAGAAAATATACATCACATCCCAACTTTAAAATTTAATACTTTAAATCCTAAATTAGTATTCAATCAATCCGCACACATGTAATTTGGCATTACCTAAAGTTTCTCTTCATAGGGAGGGCTCTACCCTTTGCTCAAAGTAAGCCTAAAAGAGATTGTTCATTAATTCTATTAGATGAGAAAATCAGGAAAAATTAATTTAAAAGTAGTGACAATATATTATTTAAGCACAAGTAATAACCTCAATGTCATCATTTTTTCTTTTAGCCTTTGATCTTTCTCATGATCTGCTTTTCTCAAGAAAACGTAATGACAGAAACAACAAAGCAAAACTAGAATTAGAAAACCAAAACAATGTAGAAATGAAATACAACAAATATGAATAAAAAATCAGAAGACCAAAAACAAAAAACATAAATGAACCTGGAACACGAAAAACAACAACGGAAACTGAATACAAAAATGAAGAAAGTAAAAAAAAAACACAGGAACCAAAGAGAAACAGAAAATCAAAAATCACAATCGAATGAACAGTAATCACAAATGTGAACAGTACATGAACTGTATAGACAAAAAAATAAATAAAAAGAAAACTGAGCTATGATACCAAATGATGTGAGAGAAATATCACTTTAAAGCTTTGATGATAAATCGTCATTGTTGTCCCTCATTCATGTAAGGGAAGAAAAAGCAAAATCGAAGAGAAAAAAGAAGGGAAATTATGTGAGAGAAAGAAATATTTAAATATGGATGAGATATTCGAAAGAAATATATAAATATCTTTAAAATTTTAATTTTGAAAAATGAAAAAACCTCCAAATTGGCCAATCATGATGGTCACTTTTTAAAAACCTATACATAAAGATAGGGGATTGGCTATTGATGATGATGCAATAAAAAAGTCTAGCGTGCTTGTATTAAAAAAAATGAGTGATAATTTATTATTATAGTTTGAAGTGATGAAGGTAATTTTAAATTTTATTATAATTATTTAATAAGAGAAATAAATAATATGAGCACTTGTAGGTTAGTTTTTATATAGCAATTAATTATTTGATTATTTATATATAATAAATGCTAATTTACCAAATAAGAGTATATTATATTTTAATTGAAAATTTTACCTAATTTATCAATTATATAGCAATTAATTACGTACCAATTATATAGCAATTTATCCTAATTTTTAAAATTCATTTAATGTGATTGTATAACAATTATATCAATTATAAACCAATTATATAGCAATATACCTTAATTTTTTCAAATTCATTTAATGTGATATGATTAATTTATCAAATTTATTTATTTAAATTTATTTTATTACAATAATTTAATAACTTATCGACAATTAATGCCATAGAGTGAAATTATTTTAGTCTATTATATAGATTATAATTTTAATTTTTTTATTAAAAGGAACATACGATATTATATTTTAAAATTCAAGAATTAAAAAGCTAATCAGATTAATTAAAGAAGTTAGTTGTATGTAATTTTTCTTATGTAAAATTTATAACATCAAGGGACGTATGATATTATATTTTAAATTTTAAGAATTAACAAGCTAATCAGATTGATTCAAGAAGTGTAATTTTTCTTATATAAAATATATAACATCGCACGGCGTATCAATAGGTTGAGAACCGGCCACGTTTTCTTCACTGGCCGCCGCGTGGCCAGTAGCACAATTTCTTTTTTATAAAATAATTGTTAGTAATCTGAAACTTTTCAAGTTCTTATTTTTATATTCTTGTTTTTACATATTACCTTACTACCAAATATACCATACCATAAACCTTTCCGTATTTTTCAAGATATTATAGCACAAAATTAACATCGACTAGCTCAAGCTACAAGTTTCATATGTGCCACAAGTTCTAACAAGATATCGGACTGCAGTATCACTATTTAGCAAGATACATGATTACATGAATACTACCTATTAATATTTACTATTTAACAAGATACATGAATACATGGGACCACAACTCCACTAAAAATACTCATCAAACCAACCACTTTACCAGTGGGACCCTTTTAATAGGAACTCTACAACGATATATCACATGTCCAATAACTAAAGATTTTGCAGGAAGTTCAATTAAACCTTTTAAAATCTTTCATGAATATGGTAAAAAATCACATACCTTTATCCCTTCACTTCCATAGACATTAGGCAAGGAGATCCATTCTCCCCATATATTTTTATTTTAACAATAAAATCACTTACTAACATTATAAATGAAAAGATTACAAAATTTAAAAACAACCATGTGTCACACTACGGTTGATCAAATGACTACAATGATTGATCAAGTGATTGTGATCTATGTAATTATGTCGATTGATCAAATGATTGTGATCCATATAAGTGATTATGTTTAATCGAATTTTTGAAGTTTTTTTTTCTCTTATGGGTCAATTGTTCGATTAGTATTAAATTGTGTTTTTTTAATCCAATCACTCATGAGACCCTTAAAATCAACGATTTCATTAATAACATCGTCATTAGTATCACATTATTATAATTCTCACTTCGAGTTTCGAGATTATGATGCTCTATCATAATCCTTCTGATGTTAATTTGAAAATCGACGTGATTTGAAGATATATGTGATTGAAAATTAACTTATTTCCATTGGTGATATATTTGTATACTGATTCAGACGTTTGATATATGTATGCTAACGTGATTTTTTATCATGTATTGTTAAAATCATTTGAATCTATGGACTTCAATTGAATGATATTGCGATTGAAATTCACAGTCATAGTGATTCCGGCAATTGAATCAAGATTAAAAATTTATGTCGGTTACGTGATCACCAAAATCCATGATTGATTTGATCCAAATCTCTTGAAGGTTTAATTAACGTCAGTTTGTTATTTGTTATTTGTTATTTGAGATTATAACTTGAGACCTTAATTGATTGAATTTGGTGATTATGGTAGGTTTATATTGGTGATGATTTGATATCATCACGTCAACCTTTTTTTCTTTTCACTGGAAAACATAACAATTGATTCAATTCCAACCTCTAATTTAGTCATCATTTTTTTTTTACGTGGATGTGAATTTAGTATCTCCACACACCACACACAGAGATTGATGATTTGATACCATCACGTCAACCTTTTTTTCTTTACCTTTTTTTCTTTTCACTGGAAAACATGACAATTGATTCAATTCCAACCTCTAATTTAGTCATCATTTTTTTTACGTGGAATGTGAATTTAGTATGTCCACACACCACACACAGAGATTGATGATTTGATACCATCACGTCAACCTTTTTTTCTTTCCTCATTGAGTCATCATTTCTGTATGTGGATGTGAATTTAATATGTCCGCACGCAGAGACATATATATATATATATATATATATATATATATATATATATATATATATATATTCATTTGAATTAATTTGGGATAACCGTGATTGGTATATATGGCAAGGTTTATGAATTACGGTATATATTAAAACTTTGGTCACATATTACTAGGCTAATAGCAAAGGTAATATATATATATCGAAATTTATGTGAAAATTTCAATTGAAATTTGGGATTATAGTATATCATATATATAAATTTGGAATTATAGTCAATTATATATATATTTGGGATTGAATCTGTATATGTATATTTATCTCAATTTTATATGTATATCTGAATAATTTTGATCGTTAGTGTATTGATCAAATTTTAAGTTTTCTAGTAAATTTGGGATTAAATTTATCAGGAATCCTATTTTGGATATTGCACTTTATAAAAATTTATCCCAAAATTTTTTTTTGTATAAATTTTGGATATTATTGTCTGTTAAATATCTTTCACACTCTTCCTGGTAACACCGTTGTATATTTCAATTATTTTAGAGACAATTTGCAATTATTTGATCAATTAAATTGTATTACTTTATTGTAAATTGTTTCTAAATTATCTATCAAATTATTTTGGATATCCAAAGATGCTATTTGAATATTTTTGTGAGGTTGTGAGCTCACCTATCGCGAGTCCAATCTTTGGTGTTATTTTTTTCAAATAACATATATATATATATATATATATATATATATATATATATATATATATATATATATATATATATATATATATATATATACGTTATTTATTACAAAATAATTAAGACAGTGACAATAATTAATTGGTTTTAAATGCCATCAGTGTATATACCCTATCAGAGTGACATTAATGTGTGTTTCTTGTGGTAAATAATTCTTTTTTGGTGCTGCATTATTGTATTTGGGTTGATAAAATTATTTATTGAATATCGTTATTTAATTTTTCTTTTAATGCCCTATCGGTGTTGAATTTTAAGATATGATATTCAAGTTGTGAGAGCACGTTTGTGTCTTGTAATTAATGACCATATTACTAGGGGCTCTAATTTGTTATCAGCCAATTAATTTCGGAGGAATTTTGCACATCTCTTATTTTGTGTTTCCTCAGCTTTGATTTCAATGAGTTTCAACTTTGTCATTACCTTGAATAAGACAAACTATGAGGACTTTGTTGAATCTAATTTGGTTTATGTTCCTCCTATTTCTTGGTGGCTCATTTTGACCTAGAGCTTCACCAAATGAATGTTAAGACAACATTTTTAAATGGTGATTTTTCAGATGATGTGTACATGGTTCAACCTGAAGGTTTTTTTAGAAATAGGGTCAAGAGCATTTAGTATGCAAATTAAAGAGATTTATATACAATTTGAAATAGGCTTTGAGGCAATGATACCTAAAATTTCACCATGTTGTCACTTTAATCAGCTTCAAGGATAATGTGTCTCATCAATGCTTTTATATGATGACTACTGGGAGTAAGTTTGTGATTTTAAATATTATACTCTCTATTATTGGACTTAAAATTTTTATGAGTATTCTTTACTCTGCTAGTAGCATCTTGGTATATTATACTCTCCATGTTGATGTGTCATAGTCAAGAAATTAATTTTTTGGTATATATGTGAATTAAATAATTTCATCAGACATGATATGTACTTATTATATTTTTTTGAATATAATTGCTGATGATTTGTATAATTACAAACTCACCTATCATGAGTATAATTATTCAAATATTGTGAGTTGAATGATTAATTTTTTTAAATCATTATTTTATTACATTAATGATAATTATATCCTATTAGTGTGTTATCATTAATGTAATTTGTTATACAATGCACTGTTCGTTTAATGCTTATGTCAATTATCTTTTGAGTATCCTATCAGTATTAGAAAATTTGGTGATATAAGATTTGTGCATTGTAATCATTACATTTCTTATTTATTATGGTTTAGGACCCTTAGGTGGGACCATGGTAAGTAAGAGATTTTTTTTAAAGGGCATGATTGGCTGTGCATATGGAACCATTTAATTCTCTTATTGCATGATGACATTGTGCATATTAAATGTTCCTTTTGTTGTTATCATGCTAGCTTTTTTGTCTGTATTTGACTTCAGTTAAGATTTTGAATAGGATCAATTTTGAGGAATAGAAAGAATCTCTGGATTTCTATTTGGCTATAACTAATATGGACTTGGCTTTAAGAGAAGAAGAGCCTATGGCTCTTTCTGTCTCATCCACTGCAACACTTAAATAGAATGTGTGTCATGATAATGAAATACACTATGGAGAAGTCAATTAGATAGAGCATTCCAGAGAGGAAAAAAAAAGGTCCTATATACTTTCACTGATTAATGTATGCTCAAGCTTGTACTCGTCCCGATATTACTTTTGCTGTTAATGCTTTAGGGATATACTTGAGCAGCCCAAGTTTGGGTCATTGGAAAGTTGTGAAAAGGTCATGAGATATTTGTAGGGAATCAAGAATCGTGTGTTGACCCATAAGAAGTATGATCAACTTCAGATCATTGGTTATTCTGATCCTGATTTAGCCGGTTACCCGGACGACCAAAAGTCTACTTTCGGCTCTATTTATATGATGGCAGGAGTAGTCGTCTCTTGAAAGAGTGTTAAACAGACTCTTACAGCTACTTCTACCATGGTGGTAGAGTATGTCGCTTGCTATAAGGCTATTTGTCAATCCATATGACTAAAAAACTTAATCTTTGACTTTCATATTGTTGAAAGTAAATCTATGCCACTTGTGATATATTGCGAAAATATTGGTGTTGTTCATTTCTCTCAAAACAACAAAAGTTCTTCTTGATCAATGCACTTTGATATTAAATATTTGTTTATTAGAGAAAAAATTTTGGAGCTTCAGACTTGTATTGATCATCTTGCTATAGGGAATATGTTAGCAGGTCCATTAACTACAGGCTTAACTGTTAGATTTTTTCAAAATCATTAGCTTATATGGGTTTAGTTAAGTCTTTTTATTTTTTGGGTTAGTGAGAGTCTAAAATTTTATATTTACTTAATGTTATTCTTATGAGACATGTTTGAGATGACATTACTTTTACTATCATATCTCTTAGAGCATTTTTAGATGCTTAGATCATTGGTTAGGATTGCACAAGGATCACATCTTTGTACTATATGTTCTAACACCAGTTTCACATATAAGTTAAATCGTTTGTTGAGGATTGAGTATCTTGACATGTATGATGTCAATGCCCCTATCAGATATGATATTTGCATTGTCAAATACTTATTGCCTTTTGATTTAACTTGAAGATTATTAACTTAAAGTGACAACTCATAATTGACATATTCATTGCATATGAAAACTTTGTTGTATTATTAAATCTAGAAATTATTTTTCCTTTAAACTAATGATTTATGTTGTCCAAGTGAGAGATTGTTGGATTTTCTATATGGACTACCACAATTCATGTTTATATATATATATATATATATATATATATTTATTTATTTATATGTATTATCCAAATTTAATAAGAGGTTAATTATAACTTATAAGTCTTGTTTTATAAATTATGCAATCCTTATTGAATTGAAACTAGGCCTTGTATGGGCTAACTAATGATAGGATAGTGTGCCCATTAGGATTTCACAAGGAGAGGTCCCTATTCCCTGCCTATATATGTGGTGTAACAGCCCCATTGAAGATACAATCTCTAAAAGCAAATTAGGCTAAGAGGGCAGTTTTACTCTCATTAATTATTTTCTTTTATTTTCTTCTATCTTCTTACTTATACCTGATCATCAATTACCATCATGAGTTCCCTTGCTACTCCAGGTATGCATATGTCTGTTATTATTCATATATGCTATAGAGCTATCTGCAATATTGGTATATAGGAAGTCTATAAATTCCTTCATTAGCCTCTCAAATATGGATATAAGTGATATCTAGCATTTTTACATCATCATAGCCTCTTAACTTAGTCTCTTTGCCTTTTTATTCATGAGAATTCTCTAATTTTATTATGTTTTAAAATTATTTGGGTTTAAATTAATTATTTCTCAATTATGATTTAATTTCTAATTTTATGCCAAGAATGATTAGACCTAAATTAATTCCATTCCTAATCTTATAGAATTAAATAATTAGAGAGCAACAAGGCACTGACCTGGTGAGGATGTTGACGTGGATGCTGACATGGCACATTATGCTTACTTGGACACTGCTACTTGTTGACTAGGATGTGTTAGACTTAGGACCTACATTAGTATGCATTCTAACTCTCATTCCCCAAACTTTGATGAAACAAGCAACTTTCTTCTGTTAGTTTGCTACAACCCAAGCCAAAAAGAACCTTTTATGTAGTCACCTTTTTATGAAATCTTCCTCACATGTGCAAAAAAGTGAGGCATTTAGCATGGGAAAATCAAAACAGTAGAAAAAGAAAAATGGAACCAAGAAAAGTCAACTTCAGAAGGAATTTTCAAAGGAATATTCCGTCAGAAATTTCAGAGTGTATTAGTTTTCTTTTGCCTTTAGACTTGTGTTATTCTTCTGCACTTCCATTTCGAAGCTCCTCTCTATAGTAAAGTTTTCTCTTCTGTTTTATGTGTTTTGCTCTAATATAGGGCTAGAAACCCTTGTGTAATAAGTCTTTGATGAACTAGATAATGTATCTTGAATTCCTAAGCAAAATGAGATAAGTTCTTGTTCTTTTCTATTCTGTTATTCATCTATTTATGCCTCTGGTTTATAAATTTTATGTTGCTTCTGTTTAGAACTGCATAGATTAATTTTATTCTTTGGTTTTATTATTCCAATTGAGGTTTTTGCTTGCTGTGACAGATTGGTGGAGTAAGTAAGATGAAAATAGCTTGTTTATACGGTTAACAAGCATGATTTTGATTAGGGCTTAAATGGACTCCATTTAGGTTTTGGTTAGTGAAAGATTTCCACACCTTATCTTAGTGGAAGTCTAATCCTAGGAATTTTTATGAGTGCTTTAGCATGCAATTAAGTGATAGAGAGAACTAGATTGAGTATTTAGATATGAGTAGGGACAGATACATTTCCTGGAATCCATTGATTGATTACATGCTTTTCTGATAAGTACTATTTATCAATTTGCTGCATTGTTATGTAATTTTTAGTTTTGTTAACAACCTCCTTCGTTGTATATTTTGTAATTAGTGTTTTTGAGTCAGAACATCTAATTAGGTGATAGAAATATAGGCTCCACGAGTGAGAATGACCTGGGTGTGATTGTATTATAAAATTACCATAGATTCAATTCTGAGCAGTTTGGAAGCTGTAGTTGCAAAGACTAATAAGCACAGGGATTTTAATTTCATCCTAGACAAAATCAATGCAAGGTTGCAAGGATGGAAAACAAACTTCCTTTTCAAAATAGCTAGGACCGAGCTTATCAATTCCATAATTACAGCCCTAACAAATTACTATATGAAACATTTAATTGTTCTTAAAGATTGGGTAGTTTGGACATTAGACAAGCTTCGCACCAAGCCATCTCCATTAGACAAGCTTTGCCAATTCTTTCTTCTGGTTCCTACTGTCAACACATATTTTTATTAACTTATCTTAGAAGAATAGCTTTTAAGATGAATTCTAAGTTCCTTTACTTACTATCAAGCTTCCTGAATCCAAAACTCTCAGGTTTCACCTAGATTTAGCTTTCTAGTTCGTTCTCTAATTCTCAGCGCTCTCTTTCTTCTATTTTCTTTGTTATTGCTGATATCAACTTCTCTCATCTCTCATTATTTATTCTCACATGAAAACCACCCAATTAATTACCTTTCCCTGCCTTTGAAATAGGTTCTTGCTTGTTTCAGTGTGTTCAAGGGTAAAAAGCTCATTTTACACTAATTTAATCCACTTGCTTTCTGCCTTTTGCAAATTTGTAGGCTGACAGTTGATTGGTTAAAAGTCAACTGCTTACTCATTATCTGGGAATTTCTAGGTTTCTGGAACCCACTATTCTACTGTTCACATGTCGACTAGTCACGTTCTGTTCACAATTTTCCTATTTCAATTTCATCCTAACATTCACCCAAGTCTTCTCTCCACATTTTTCACACTTTGTAAGGGTTCTTTTCATTTTTTAACTCATTGAACTCTTACCCACTTATTCCTGAGGTAAGGGTTTATGAGGATATTACAAGCTGGCCCACCTAAACCTAAACTTGTTTATAAGTTTGATGTCATCACAACTCGCTTCTCGGGCACGTGACCGACACAGTAACAATATTTTCTTGTTACTATAAGCCAAACCCACACCTAATATACCCCACAGATTACGGATATTAACATGGAGGTACCATAATCTAAAACTAAAAAAAATTAAATAATAGCATAATAAAATAGGGAATTTATGTCAACCCATGTATAAAAACATGAAGCCTTTTCCAAAATATAAATAAGTCATAACATGCCTTAATTCCAATGTTTTTAGAATCGGTCTGATCATTCACCCGAGCTGGCCTTTGGATCATCGGGTCATTAGTTCATCAACCAAGTTATCGGGTTAATTGCTGATCCGGGTAAATAAATTAAAAAAATTATATATATATATATACACACACACACACACATACCTATATATCTTTACAAATAAATTTAAAAACAAGTAAAATCAATAATGTATATGCAAATTTCACACTTTAAAGTCATAAATATCATGGTTCAGAAAATGGACCGATCATTAAATTGGTCGAGGCATTGGTTTAAGGGTTAATAATTCAACCATGGTCGAACTAGTTATATTTAAAATATATATTTTTAATTTTTTATACATATAAAATTTTGTGAATATATTTTTAATTTAACTATATATATATATATATATATATATATATATATATATTAATTTTATATAGTTGTGAGACTACACTTTAAAAAAATCAAGAATTATTTCATTAGAAAATCAAATATTATTTCATCATTATAAGAAGATGAAGATTAAAATTATAATTTATAAAGAAAAATTTATCATAGAAATTTTTTTTGGTGAAATAGGAAAATTTCATAAAGTAGAAAACATACTACTAGTCTTATAGTCAAACGTAAAATTAGCTAGGAGCAAAAAGAAAAATCAATGCAGAACATGGGAATTCATTAGTAGGAGCATGGGAATTCATTAGTAGGAAGAGGCAAATCCTTCATTCATTAGTAGGAATTCATCACAGTAGTAGCAGAAAAGAGAAAGAGAAAGAAAAATAGTGTGAGATCCATGGAAAAAAATAAGGTAGGAAGGAAACCATCATCAAGCCTTCTACTCCCATTTTCCTATCATTTTCTATTGCCCTCCTTCATTTTTTTGCTGCTATAGTTGAGGTTCAATGATTAGTATAATTCTACCTAAGAAAGTTGATGAGGTAATCTTACACATGAATGGAAGAAGGAGATGGAAAAAAGGGGAAAATAATGATTAGAGGAGAAAGAATCAAGGAAGGAAAAGAAGGATGTGAGAAGAAAAAAACCAAGAAAGCAGATATGTGAGAAGTCCCACATCCTGTAAACCAAGAAGATAGGGCCCTATCCAAGTCTATAAAAGGCATTTTAAATAAAAAAGAAGAACTGGCTCAACCTGGGTCACCAAATCACTTGGGTTGGCCAAGACCCGACAGGGTTGATGACAAACTAGTCTGAAAGCTCAGCCTATATCAATCTAGGCCATGGGTCACTAAGTCTTGGGTCGACCATCCGAGTTGATCTGAGTCCCAAAACATTGCTTAATTCAAAATAAATCAAAATATCCAAATAAAAATGATTAAATAAATCAAAATGTTGTCCCCAAAATCCTTTTTAAGTGACCTATGCAACTACAAAGTGACCTAAGACGAGCATCATAAAAACAAAATGAGACCCTACCTAACAACAGGAAGGTCAATAACAAGCACTATTAATGGTCTCTTCTATGACATTTGGATCTGTAAAAAAAAAACCACGGATGGTATGAGTTATTGCAACTCATTGAGCAAATGACATCACCATAACTGAACTCAAAAGCATAACATCATATAAATAAGCCCCTAGGGTCATAGTCTAAATACCAAGAATTTATACATAATAATGAATCATACAAGTCCAATAAACACAAGATAATTCCATCACATATGGTACTCATCAGTGGCAAGGTGCCCCTTGATAGCTAAACTCAACCTGGGCCCTTCCTCATTGCTGTGATAGGGGAAGACCAATCAACACAATCAATTCCATCACACATATGCATATATGTGTGTGTGTGTGTGTGTGTGTGTGTGTGTGTGTGTATACATATATATATATATATATATATATAGTCTGAAGCAAGAATCCACATATATAACAGTTAAGGAACTTATACCTGGTTTCCACTTGCCACGTATAGAACAAAATTAAGATCTTAATTTATACATGTAAGTAATGAAATCATACACATTTTTTTTACTATCTAAACGTCAAAAAAGGTTACATTATCATTTTATAACCTAGTAACATTCACTTACAAATCTCGAGATACTTCCTACAAACATATATACATGATATGAGATGTTAAAGTTAAGTTAGGGTAAGATCATCCAGTCACTTGGATTCTGCTTAAGGTTTACCGTTCGTGCGTTATATTGAAGGGGAAGGTGTGTAACTAGATTCAAGACCAATATTTAACAACTACAACATAAGAAGGTGTAACAAAAAGTCAAAATTAAAGGTCCTACCCGATTTTAGCCACCGAATTCCCCGAACATATGAACTACGGTTCATATGTTAATGAAAGCAAAACAAATTTGGGATTCTAGTCCTTACCTTGGTCCTTGGAGATTTTTGACGTCGGGAGAGTTGCCAAAGATCAAGATTTTGCCAAAGAACACAAAGGAGTAGGGGTCTTGGGATCCTCTAAAGTGGTGTTAGAAGTGATTTGGTGGTTAGGGTTTCCTCTTGAGGTGTCGTGTACTTATTTAAGGTGGCTAAGGTTTGAGGTTGAATCTAGGGTTTTGAGAGTTTGAGTGGCCTCTAGGGTTCTAAGAACTTGAGTGGCGTCTAAGGTTCTAAGAGTTTGAGTGGCATCTAGGGTTCTAAGAGCTTGAGTGGCGTCTAGGGTTTGGAATACCTTAGGTGGTGTTTTATCTGTGAAACGCGTGAGGTATGATGGCAGCCCACTTGTTTTAAGTTACTATAACTCCTTTCTTTTTTTTTTTCTTTTTGGTATTTTAGGTTAAGTGTAAAACTAGGCTCCTCCTTTTTTGTATTTGAGGTTAAGTGTAGAACTAGGACTTTTTCTCTTTTTATTTTATTTATTTGTATAGTTATCCACTTGGTTACTTTATTATATTTTCATGTAGTTACTCTTTTATTTTTTTTTATTATATATTCATGTGGTTAACTTATCCATTCATTTAATTTTAAAAAATCACACACCAATTTTATTGTTTATTTTCCTAATCCTACATTAATGTCACACACATCTTTTCCCTTTATTATTCATTTATCTAGCTTACATTATTTTATTTATTTACATTTATTTATTTATAATCCACATGCCTATTTATTTATTATTATTTATTTATCCAATTTACATTATTTTACTCATTTACACTATTATTTTATCTACTTATTTATTTAGTTTTCTCTCATAAAAGTGTCATACGTACCACAAGGTTTTAAAACACCAAGCAAAATGTCTTCGATGAGACAACATAAGCACAATTTCCCTTTCGTTTTAATCCCTTGCCCACCCACAACATATCACACAAGTATTAACAACCTAACGCATCTAGAAATAACTTCACACACCTCTAAGGCAAAAAAAAAAAAGCAATGCATATAACAAGCAACAATTCACTTAAACAAACAAACACGTGCTATAATTCCCACAGGTATCACATTTGAGGACTAAATTGGTTGACTCATTTAGGCCCATATAAAACTTACCATTGATTTTTTTATTCATTCTCATTCATTTGGAAATTAAGGATGAAGGTTTGATAATTAGGATAAGGTATATAGGTAAAATGGTAATTATATTTTAGAAAAATATTAATACCACAGGGGAATCTATCATTCCTACCTCTCTTCATGGGAATGAAAAATGAGAATTTTGTGGAAAAGCTTGGTTTTTGAGAATGTTACATTCTCAAGAATAATTTTTTTTAAAATTGCATACTAATTATAATGTGAAAATGTAACATTCCCTTATAACATTTTTACAAATGATTTAATAGTCCTGCATATTAAATGTCCCATTTTACATCTATAAACAAATTTGAAATTCAAATTCTAGAGATAGAAAAAGAACGAGAGAAGGTCATTGGAGGAGGAAAAGTGGCAACCCCCACTCCCAACACAATCGTCTTCCAATCCCAACCCATTTGTCGACACCCACCCCAATGATCTGCACTATCACCTTCATCCATAGCCCATTCAAATGTTCCTTTGGCTCACAATTGTTCACTCCCACATAGTCGGTCAAGGTGGAGTGGAAGAAGTTGTTAACGACAAAACCAAAGAGGACGGTGGCAAGGCTAGTCACGATGACGAGGGATGGCAATTAATCTCTTTTTTTTTGGGATCCCCACATTTGGGGCTTTATATTCGGGGAATTTTTCCCTGTGTGGAAAGAGAGAAGGGAAAAGGAATCACACTCACCACTGCGCAGGGTCCCCTTCCTTGAAGGGTATTTTAGTAATTTCACTAAATTTACTAATATGCCTTTAGAATATAGATAATATTTATTTAGGGATATTTTAGTAATTTTCTAGTTAAAATGATTTAAATTAATTTAATTTTAAAAAGAAAACTGTAATTCCCATATTACATTTCATGTCTTCTATCGACCATCATTATCTCATAATACTCTTCTCAGTCCTATCCTCCATGTGTTTCTGTAATAACATTACAGCAAGTACCCCTTATAAAACCTTAATTCTACCACTCTCTCAAACTCAGATCTTTGAAAACGGTGTGCCAATCCAGTCTGAACTATGATCTTTCGACTCTTGTCTTGTGGTCTCTCACTCTCAGTGGCTCATCCTCATGTGTTCATCTCACCGTCTGCATTTTTGAAACAACATTATAGCAATCACCCCCACAAAACCCTAATTCTACGACTCTCTTAAACGTTGATCTTTAAAAATGGTATGCCCTGTCCAGATTGAACTATGATCTTTTGACTCTCATATCGTGATCTCTGACTCTTAAGGATTCAGCCTCAAGTTTTATCTCACAATCAGCTATTGCAAATGCTCAACCCCTTTGGTAGTTTATTGTTTTTACCTATTCACCCCAGTCACTGCTCATCATCTCCTTTTACAGCCCTGCCTCACCATCAATCTCTATCTCTTAACCTTTCTAGCCCTGTCTCAACTCGAGTCTCGTTAGAAGCTAGTCACCTTTCATCATCTCCCTCAGTCCCTCTACGGCTCAAGCCATCTCTTTTAGTCCCTCTACGGCTCGAATCTCCCTCAGTCACTCTTTGTCTCTCAGCCGCTCTCTTGTCATCATCTCCATTTCCCTGAACTTTCATTGTTTGTCTTTCATCGTCATCTCTTTTTGCAACTCTATCTCACCTCTACTGTTGTCTCTCGCCAGAGGTAAGCTTGATCTTGCTAAGAATTTATTTCTATATAATATGTTTGTAGTTAAACTTGCTAATAACTAAGAAACTTTTGTGTTCATTTTTATGAATTGTTGCTTCTAATTCATGTTGAATCTATAAGTTAATTAAGATTGTCATGAAAGCCATAATTTCATTAATTCTATTAATTTTTGGGGAGTCCTTACAGGTCGGGGAATTAGGATGGGCCATGACTTCCCCCCATGATGAGGATCGAGGATGAGGATGAGGGTGGAGATTGATCACAAGGACAAGAAGCAAGGAGGCATTCCTCACCCCAGCCTTGTGTATTGTTAATAATTCTATGAAATAGCATTATTATGAGTCTAAAGTTATTCCTTTTTGCTAGTTCTTGAATTATTTTGCTTGAATAATTGTTAATTTAATCTTGTTTCTAGCATTTTTACTTTATTGATAATGTTTAGATTTTTCTCTTGTTTTTGCTTTTTTCAATGGTTTTTAATTTCTTTAATTGCTTTTATAGGTTGTGTTTTAAGAGGAGAAGCCTTGGAATGAAGATATTTCACGTGAATATCAATCCTTTAATGCCCAACTCTGCAATATATCTATGGAAGCCATTTTGGGCAAAGTACAATTTTCTACTCAGAGCCCTAAGTTGGTAGAACTGAATTTTTGGTTTAGGAGTCTAGTGCTTAATGCTGTTTCTTGAAGTATTTTACCATTTTTTCATAGTCTGACCTAATATCTTCAAATCTCGTGGCAGCTAACTGAGAAGGACAAAGTTTGGAGCTGGTTTTGAGGGGGGAGGAAGGATGCCTTCCTACTTGGGATTGGTCATCCTTCTTCCACTTTTCTCTCTATTTCCACGATGAACTCTCTATCATATGCTATAATTTCTATTTTTCATGGTTTAAGTAGTTAGTCTTCATTTTCAAGGGCTGTTAAGAATCTGAATTTGGAGTAGATTTCATATTATTTCTCAAACTCTTGTAATTGCTTGTTGATTAATGCATGTTTATTCATTCTAATATTAATGCTTTCCTTTAATTTGGCCAATTTTTGGGATCTTATAGTGTTTTTACTGAAGTTGGGAAAATGGAGTATAAACTAGGCCAATTGATGAATAACATGAGTTCTTGAACCTTAAAAATTAGGGGAATTGATTTGTTAATGTTATAGGAATATAAACATTAGCCTCATATAATCATATTAAGGCTTGTTCATTAAATATAACTTAATTTCACATAAGGGATCATGGAATATTAAGTTATTATCTGAGTTGAGATTTGGAAAAATACTTCTGAGAATTATTATGCCTTAGATTAGCATGTACAGTTGGTGAGATCAAGAGTGAGAGAATGATAGGGAAACCTATGAAGAACGAAAGATTTGGTGGTTGACGTAACTTGACTTTTATGAAGTTTTGTTGTTGAATAATTTATTTTAATTCAAATCCTTCTTGTTGGAGTAGACTTTACTAACTTTAATATCTCTTCAATGATTAGCTATCATTCAATGAGATTTGGAGTTTGTATCTATGCTAGAGATAGCTTGATATGAAGTTGACCGTGTAACTTCTACCATAAATTGGATTAATATAATGATAGATAATCTTATTTATGTAGTTTTTAATGAGTTCCTAATGTTAATTAATCACCTACTTGAATGATTAGACTAAGGAATTAGACAATCCTTTAGGTTAGGTAGATTTGTTTCTCTAATGAATTGGGTTCAAATAATTTTGAGAACTTAACCAACATCAAAAGAACTTGTAATTGGAGTGATTCATTCTTTAGCAACTCAAAGATTAATTTGTCTATGAATTAGTCAGATTAAAAGTTAAATGAAGTCAATCCCAGCAATTCTATGCTTTTGTTATTAGAAATAATTTAACCCTAGGTCTTTGTTAATAGGATTAATTTCTCTTTGTCTAGTTTTTAGAATTGTGCTTCTGCTTAAGGTTTCTTTTAAAGTTTCTTCAATTTAATGGACTGTCTAAATAGTATTTTATTCTAGCTTTGTAAGTACTTGGTACCTCAATCCTTGTGGGAATGATACTTTTACTCATTTTTTACTATATTACTTGTGCGACTGGTATACTTGCCTAATCGCCAACAGTTGCCACTCATAATGATGACAGTGACATGAGTTGTTGATGATCCATAAAGAGTTGCAATGGAGGATGTTGTTGATGGTTCACAGCAGCAAACACAAGTGTGTAATCCATAGGATTAGTTACACACATATGTCGTCAATTGGTAGGATACTATAGATTTACTTTGGGATGTGATCTCAACTAGTTGGGGAAAAGCCAAAAGAAAACATGGATATGGTCTTTGGGTCATGTTGAAGTGGCTTCACATCTCACAAACATGTCTCTGATATGTATATTAGATCACGGGTAGTTATAATGTGTTGTGTACTCTATTGTATTTTCTTGTAGCTAGAGGAGATAAAGGTAAGTACTAATCTTCTTTAGATTCAAGAGTGGAACTCACAAGGTCTATTAAAGATGCTTTTCAAGAAGTTTGTTTCTTGATGAAGCCATTTGATCAACTTTAATCCAATCACAGGATTGGAGTTGATGTTTAAGTATTTAATTAGGTATTGTTGTTCCTTTAGTGTGTTGGTATTGTGGGATTGTATTTCTTATTGTTGTTAGGGACACTATTCCCCAATAATATTGCAATTTATGGTGCATTCGGTATATATTAAGACTCTTAAGGAAATGAGGAATGGTATGGGATAGGGAATGAAAATGGGCATGAGAATGCTAAAATCATTTTTGGCATAAAGTTTAAAATGAAGGAAAAGAAATAACTTATTATGATTTTACCAAATTACCCCTCACAATATATACTGATTAAAAAAAACACCCTCATTGTCTTCTCTTCCATGTTCTTCTTTCTCTTTCTCTTTGTACAATCGACTTGCAAAAGAATTGGAGGACCACCATCTTCTCTCTCTCTCTCTCTCTATCTATTTCTGTTTTTGAATTACCATCTTCCACTGTGGAACCACCATAGGTTTGGCAATGTAAAATCATTTCTGGAAGAAAAGAGGAAGAAGCACGGAGGACATAAAGGGAATTTCTCAGCGTTGAAGTCCCTTTACATAGGTTTTGCAAAGTAAAGGAGCCATACGCCATTGGAAACCCATGCTACTATGAAAAAAGGGATACCAGACAACAAGAAACCACATTATCTTTCCCATTCCAGTGCCTTTAATGACTACCAAACACACCTCTAATATATTCCCAATTTCATAAAAGACAAACGTTCCATTATATAAAGAATTATGTAAACAAGTTATTGTCTTTTTTTTTAGTTTAAAATTTATTATCAACTATTTGAAGTTAATTAATTTGCACTTGAGAAAATTTCTTGTACTCTTGACCTATTTTATGTATATCACTACCAAAAATTTAGTGATTAGCAACAGAAAAATCCATCACTAAATTAATGCAGGTTTGCGACAGATTTTATGACGGAAAAAAAAATCTATCGCTAAAACGTCCATCGCAAATTATTTGTGATGGATTGGTATCCATCGGAGAATTAGCGACGGAATTTTTTCATCGCAAATTTGAAATTTAGTCGCAAATAAATTTTAAGAATTTACGATGAAAAATTTTTCGTCACAAATTTGCGATGGATATTTCCGTAGCAAATTTAAAATTTCGTCGTAAACGAATTACAAGAATTTGCGACGAAAAATAGCCCGTTGTAAATTTACGATAGATAATGTCGTCACTAATTTTGTTGCAAATTTTCGACAGATATTCCTGTCGCAAAATTGCGACGGATAATATTGTTGCTAATTCCGTCACAAATTTGCGAGGGGAATCCCATCGCTAAATCCGTTGTAAAATTTAATATCAAATTTTTGTTGTTTGTAATGGAAAATTTCATCACTAATTCCGTTACAAATTTTTAGATAGATTTTTTTCATATATTTAACCAATAATGACAATTACAAACTTGATTTGAATTAACTACTGCATGATTTCCTCGCTAATCCATTCAGGCCGAGGATGGGATTGATATTCATTGCAGATGCGACACATCATGTTGCGTAATATAGAACCTCACTTCTTGTTCCAATTCTTTTTTATTTGAGCATCATGTAAAAGCAACCACTTGTAATGTTTCAGAACAAAGTAAACAAAAGTTAATATTTTCAAGTAGAAATAAAAAAAAAGTTAGTCAAAACCAAAATTTATCGTCTATTCTTGGAACCATAACTTCCATAATTCTGGAGGAGTAGCCTTAAAGTTGTATGCTAATGCCTCATACTTCCCTTGTATGATCGGGGAAATATCTCGTATCATCTGAACAATAGGATAAACAATGTGCAATTTGAAAACATAAATCTTAGTAATTGAAAACAAAAAAATTTAACAAAAGAATTTAAGTGTAACTCACATATCCTTATCAGGGCGTATCCAACATCGACCATCAATGGGATCAATCTTGCTAAGATGGTGATTTGACTGATTACTAATAGGGGTAGGCGGCTTCTCAACAGATAAAGGATGCATGGATGGAGTTTGAGCGGACAGCACACTCTTTGAGTATGTGCTTGGCCTAATAGACTATAGAGGAGATGCAACAGGTGATATAGAAGTAGATGGTTGTAGGGGACGCAGGCGGACTGTGAGACGACCTCCTCTGTGCCCTTCACCTCGCCTCGTATGACCACTCGACATCTGTATTGATGTAATTCCACAATAATAAAAAATTTGTGAACTTAGACACCATTAATCTAAAATTGTGAATTTACAAATGGTAATCAAACACTTGAAAAAAAAGATATTAAATTGAATAATTCATATATACCATAAACTAAGAATTAATAACTATTAGAGGAGTCTTATTCTTCTCTATTCTTATCCTCTTCAGTTTCCTTTTCCGACTCCTTTCCAACTTCTTCTTCTTCTGTCTCATCCTCTCTATCTTCCTTTGCTTCATCATTAATGAATAACTAATTATTTAAGTCTCTATCAACCTCTTCATATTGTCCATCATCATGTAAGACTTGAAAGTCACTATCATTTTCGACCATTACTGGCATAACAAGACCCATATCTTCTTCTTTAAATGCATCAATACTAATTTCAACACTAGGTGCCTCAATAGTCCTCTTGGACTTAACCTTAAACACTACTAACCAATCATCCTTATTTCGATTGGTAGGACAAGGGGTGAAGTATACCTGTACGACTTGTTGTGCAAACACAAATGGGTCATGTTGAGTTCTCAATTTACTGTCATTTTGATGCTAAATACCCTCTCTTTTGATCTCTTTCTTGTAGTCTTGTAATTCTTAGCTCATATTTTGAGTAGTTTAGATTAGTTTTAGTTTTCTTTGATCTTTTAATAAATGGAGTGATTTCATGATTCTTTTATGCAATTTAATGGGTTAATCTGCTTTTTTTGGTGTAGGTTGAGTTGGTAAAAAGTTCGTGTTAGAAGATGGAATGCTAGAGTTGAAATTCTGAAAATGCTGATGTGAATGCTGTCTCCCACAGCTATAGCGGTAGAATAGCGGTGGAGTACTGAAAAAAGGATTTTGGAGCCTTCTTCTCTGCCAGCCACCGCTATAGCGGTAAAACTTGAAAAAAAACTCAATTTTAAGCTTTCTTCTCTGCTTCCTACCGCTATAGCGGTGGGAATTCACCGCTATAGTCGTAGTTCGCGATCCTACACTAATATAAATGCGTCAGAACATACTTTTTAGGTCAATTCTGAGTTGGAGACAGAGGGGAGGCGCCGATTTTTGCTAGAGGAGAAGGAGGAATCCATCCCCGAAGCCGATAAAGCCTGAATTCCATCAACCCAACCTCAGATTCATGGAGTTTGCTCATTCTTTTACTGCTTTCTGTAGTTTAGGAGCCATGAGTGGCTAATTTTCTGTTCTAGGGTTACTATGAACCCAAATTCAGATTAGGATTTATTTTTCTCTTGAAACTTGTGATTCTTGTCAATTTAATACATACCTATCATTCATATTTCTTGAACTTGTTATAAAATTGGCCATTTTATGATCTGTATGTTGCCTTCATTGAACTTGGGAGAGGGAGATGGTGGTAGAACACTGAATGATTAGGGCGAGTGATAGAACCTAGGGGTTTTACTTGTTAATTAATAGGAATATTAATTAACCTCGTTTAATCAGATTAGGTTAACATTAATTTGACTCAAACTCACATAAGGGATTGTGTAGAGTTGGGTAGCTTAATTTAAGTTCGGGAGAATCACTTTAAGCCATTAGAAAACCTAAGATTATTGTGTATAATTGAACTGAATCACAAGTGTTAGGGAGAATAAGCAATTCCTAAAATGAAAGAGGGGGATTAGTAACTCTAGGCCTTTTATTTGAATTATTTCCATTCGATTTTATTGCAATTTGCTTTTACCTTCAACTAGAGCTTCTTAAATCAAAAATTGGTTTTCCTAAATAATGCGTTTGAATTTCTAGAGTACTTAGCACGTTAATCCCTATGGAGACGATAACTCTTTACTCATTTTAACACTATATTACTTGTGCGATTGGTGCACTTGCCAGAACGCCCCAACAACTTTTTGGCGCCGTTGCCGGGGACTAACGGTTTTTAGCTAATATTCTAAGAAATTTGAAGGTGTTAGCTTAGGCATTTTTCTGTTTTGTTTTATTTTGTTTTAGTTTTTTTTTTGTATTTGTTTTTGTGTAGTTAGTCATTTTTGCTTTTAGCATTATTTTTGTAATTTCCATTTTGTTAATTTTGACTGGAGTTTTCTATTGTGTATGCGAGGCACCACTCATACATCTAATCTTCTTTTTGAGCATGAGATTGAAAGACTAACAAGGAGAACTAGAAGGGAAGCGAGAGCTAGAAGAACTCAAGTGAGCCAAGCTACACAAGAAGAAATGGCTGAGGATAATCAGAACCATCGGGGTTTTGGAGTTAATGCTGGTTATGGGGGTGGTAATGAGCCTTAGGAGGATGACAATAGAGCTGTGTGGGATTATGCATCACCCACTGAGGCTGGACACGCATCCAGCATAGTAAAACCTCTGCTTGGTGGAAACAACTTTGAAATAAAGGCAATCTTGATGAATTTGGTCCAGCAGAACCAGTTTGGGGGGAGCCCAATAGAAGACCCAAACAATCACATCACCAACTTCTTAGATATCTGTGACATGGTTAAGATGAATGGGGTAAGTGATGATGCTCTTCGTCTAAGGTTATTTACTTTTTCATTGAGGGACGCTGCGAAGAGCTGGTTGACTTCTCAACCAAAAGGGAGCATCACTACATGGGATCAACTCCAAAGGAAATTCTTGGACAAGTTCTTCCCTCCTTCGAGGTCAGTTAAGTTGAGAAATGAAATTACTGCATTTTATCAACATGAAGGAGAGAGCTTGTCTGAAGCTTGTGAGCGATTTAGAGAATTATTGAACAAGTGTCCCAATCATGGAATCCAAGAGTGGCAACAGCTCACTATCTTTCACAGTGGGTTAACTTATGAGACACGGGATAAATTGGACATTGCAGCTGGTGGTGCTCTGATGGCTAAACCGATCAGACAAGCCCAAGAAATTATAGAGACTATGGGGGCAAGCCAAAATGCATCTAGCCGATCCAAGAATGCTTCAAGAAGGGGAGTCATAGAATTAGACACCCTAAATGCTTTGATAGCTCAGAATGAAGCATTAACCAGGAAAGTGGACTTGCTATGCTCAAGACAAAATGAATCGGCGAAGGTGAATGCGATAATTATGCCAGGTGCAAAATGTGATTTCTGTGGAGGGGCTCATGTCAATGGGTGTTGTGAGGAATTTCCTTCAATGAAATAGTTAAACTACATGGGTAATTTGCAGAAGGACCAGAACAACCAGTACTCCAACACATATCATCCGAGTTCGAGGAATCATCCTAATTTTTCATGGAGCAATAATCACTGTTTGAACCCTTCAGCTGCATCCTCTGGTAAGCCATCTCACCCTCCTGGCTTTAATAATCAGAGTAATTATCCTCCTCAAAACAGAGCTCCACTACCTCAAGTGGAAAAGAAACTTTCAATGGAGGATATGTTCATGAAGTTCATGGAAAGGGCGAGTCAATGTTCCAATCTCAGAATTTGGCAATCAAAAATTTAGAGACACAAATGGGACAGATGGCACTTGCTTTGAAAAATAGGCCACAAGGTAATCTCCCCAATGACACTGAAAATAACCCAAGAAAAGAGGGGAAAGAGCATTGCAATGCTATTACTTTAAGGAGTGGCAAGGAGCTTCCAGATACTATTACATCACATGATCCACCTAAAGATGTGATTGTTGAAGAGGAAAAAAAAGGTTGCTGAACCTCTAACTGAGGAAGCTGATGTTTTAGAGAAAAAAGGTAAATATGGAAGGGTGGTAAAAGATAAAAGGGCTGAAAGTTTTATTCCACCACTACCGTATCCTCAGGCTCAGAGGCCCAAAAAGCACAATGAGAAGCAGTTTAGCAAATTCTTAGAGGTATTGAGTAAATTGCAAATAAGTATACCTTTTGCTGAAGCTTTAGAACAAATGCTTATGTATACAAAATTCATAAAGGAAATGTTGCTGAAAAAGAAGAAGATGGGAAATAATGAAAAAGTCACATTGAATGAAGAGTGCAGCGCAATCATACATAAGAAGTTGCCTCCAAAACTCAAGGATCCAGGGAGTTTCTCCATCCCCTGTACTATTGGAGATGTCACATTCAAGAAGACTTTATGTGATCTTGGGGATAGCATCAATCTTTTGCCACTATCAATTTTCAAGAAACTCGGGATTGGTCAGGTGAAACCAACTATGATGACTCTTCAGCTCGCCGACCGATCCTTGAGACATCCATATGGGGTAGTAGAAGATGTGCCATTCAAAGTGGGAAAATTTTTTTTCCTGTGGATTTTGTAGTATTAGACATGGCGGAAGATGAGGAAATCCCTCTCATTCTAGGTAGGCCATTCTTGGCTACTTCAGGAGCGGTAATTAATGTGGCTCATGGGATATTAACTCTGATAGTTCAGAAGGAGATAGAGACTTTCAATGTGTTTGATATTGCAAAATCATCGATAGAAAAGGAAGCTGGTAATAATAGGGAAGAAACAATGTTGATTCAGCTTCAAGACTCTTCCATGGGTTATTGTGATCCAGGATAAAACCAGTAAAGTCTGGCTGAAGACTATAAACTTAGCGCTCTTGGGAGGCAACCCAAGTTTATTACTTTCGTCATTTTTTTTCTTCTATTTTTTTGTTGTGGTTTGATGTGCTGCTATTGGTAATATTTTAACTGCTATTTATTATTTATTTTGGAGTCTAATTGATAAATGCTGAATATAGTCATGTTTATTATCTTGGTGAATGGCAGTTAGGATGTTCGAATAGCATTTTGTTTTGTTTTGTTTGTTATGTTGTGTCTTCTTTTCCTCTATTGTGCTGATTTGGGACAGTGAGGACACTGTCAAATTTAAGTTTAGGGGACAGGTTTTGTTGATGGGTTTCTTCTTTGAGAAAATTTTGGTTAATTTTGTGTTGTCCATACACATGTGTAGTAGGAGGAAATTTTTGAAAATTTTGAAATCTGAAAGTATGAAGTTTTGGCAAGTCAAATCATGTCAAATGTAATTCTTTTTAAGAGTTACCTCTTGAGTTTGCTAATTTTAAGTTTTCATATTTTGTAAGTATTAGCTCTATCACTTCAAAATAACAGGAGTCTTGTTTTGTCTCTTTGAATGGTTTTAGATCATTTTCATATTTATATATTTAAAAAAAAGTTCAATAAGAGGCTAGTGAAAAAAGGATTCAATAAGGGGATAGCTGAAAGTTTCAATAAGGGATAGGCTCCTGTGATTAAAATAAAATGAGAAAATTGGCAAAAAAAAATTTTCAAAGGAAATAAGGAAAGTTAGGAAGCTATATCCTTGAGAACAAAACAGTGAAGCCCTTGAGAATCGAAATAAAACGATGTCTTTGAGAACAAAGAAGTAATTTAGTTTTGGAATTTTTGTGAATTTGGTTTTATAATCTGTTCCAAGAGGTGAAGCTTTGATTTCAAATTTTCTTGTGGTTTGGTTAACACTTCTTTTTGAATCCTTAAGATTGTAAACTCTTGAGTTAAATCTTTTGAGTAATGGTTTGATGAGGCTTGGTTTGTTTTAATTCACATTTCCAGATCTTTACTCCTCTTAGTTGCACATATTTTTCTCAAAATTTTTCTCATTGAAAGTTTTTGCTTGAGGACAAGCAAAGGTTCAAGCTTGGAGGAGTGTTGAGTTCTCAATTTACTGTCATTTTGATGCTAAATACCCTCTCTTTTGATCTCTTTCTTGTAGTCTTGTAATTCTTAGCTCATATTTTGAGTAGTTTAGATTAGTTTTAGTTTTCTTTGATCTTTTAATAAATGGAGTGATTTCACGATTCTTTTATGCAATTTAATGGGTTTATCTGCTATTTCTGGTGTAGGTTGAGTTGGTAAAAAGTTCGTGTTAGAAGATAGAATGCTAGAGCTGAAATTCTGAAAATGCTGATGTGAATGCTGTCTCCCACAGCTATAGCGGTAGAATAGCGGTAGAATAGCGGTGGAGTGCTGAAAAAAGGATTTTGGAGCCTTCTTCTCTGCCAGCCACCGCTATAGCGGTGGATCTTCACCGCTATAGCAGTAAAAGCTGAAAAAAAACTCAATTTTAAGCTTTCTTCTCTGCTTCCTACCGCTATAGCGGTGGGAATTCACCGCTATAGCGGTAGTTCGCGATCCTGCACTGATATAAATGCGTCAGAACATACTTTTTAGGTCAATTCTGAGTTGGAGACAGAGGGGAGGCGTCGATTTCTGCTAGAGGAGAAGGAGGAATCCATTCCCGAAGCCGATCAAGCCTGAATTCCGTCAACCCAACCTCAGATTCATGGAGTTTGCTCATTCTTTTATTGCTTTCTGTAGTTTAGGAGCCATGAGTGGCTAATTTTCTGTTCTAGGGTTACTATGAACCCAAATTCAGATTAGGATTTGTTTTTCTCTTGAAACTTGTGATTCTTGTCAATTTAATACATACCTATCATTCATATTTCCTGAACTTGTTATAAAATTGGCCATTTTATAATCTGTATGTTGCCTTCATTGAACTTAGGAGAGGGAGATGGTGGTAGAACACTAAATGATTAGGGTGAGTGATAGAACCTAGGGGTTTTACTTGTTAATTAATAGGAATATTAATTAACCTCGTTTAATCAGATTAGGTTAACATTAATTTGACTCAAACTCACATAAGGGATTGTGTAGAGTTGGGTAGCTTAATTTAGGTTCGAGAGAATCACTTTAAGCCATTAGAAACCTAAGATTATTGTGTATAATTGAACTGAATCACAAGTGTTAGGGAGAATAAGCAATTCCTAAAACGAAAGAGGGGATTAGTAACTCTAGGCCTTTTATTCAAATTATTTTCATTCAATTTTATTGCAATTTGCTTTTACCTTCAACTAGAGCTTCTTAAATCAAAAATTAGTTTGCCTAAATAATGCGTTTGAATTTCTGGAGTACTTAGCACGTTAGTCCCTATGGAGACGATAACTCTTTACTCATTTTAACACTATATTACTTGTGCGACTGGTGCACTTGCCAGAACGCCCCAACAGGTTATATGTGTTGAACCATCTTGACTTGTGAACTTCAACAATTCCAGCTTTGGCATCAATTCATGAACCACAACCTGGGGTGGGATCAAACCGATTGCATTTAAACAATACCAAACGTTTTGATGATGATCCTATAAAGACCAACTCATAAATCTCTTGGAGTGTACCATAATAGTCACTCTCCACATCCTTGTAGTTAGCCCTCTTAATGTAAACACTACTGTTGTAAGTGGATTTATAATGACCCCATTCCTCAGTGTGAAATTTGTACCCATTGATTAAGTACATTGACCATGTTTTGACTTTTCTCATTGGCCCCCATGCAATGCTTTTTATCATCGGATTTTCAATAGAGTTGGTTAGATCAACAACCTATTATCTTAATGATTGAAACATTAAAATGTCACATAGTTATATCAAAATAATCAAGTTTTGCAAGGTTAACTTACATATGCACGGAACCAGGATGAAAATTATGAGTCTATATACTTGTAGACCTCATCACTGGTAATGTTAAGCATAGAAGCCCAAAGGTTATAAATAAATAAACTGCATTCACAAAGATATTATAAAAGACAACAACAAGCATTAATAATGATCATAAGCATACTTAAACCGTAGGTCAAGTGAACTTACTCAAGATAAGGTTGAACTTCATTACAATTCATCAAAATGTACTTTGTTGCAACATTTTCCTCTTGATCGGTTAAGAACTGATGCCCACATTCATCGCCAAAATGCCCAAGATAATTGAAATTTGAGCATCGCCCAGAGAGTTCACCCCCATCATCATTCTTTAGAACCCTACTTATTCTTGAGACTATTGTAGGCTCAAAGTAGTGTGAACAAAACTTAGCTGTCTTTTCGATTATATAGGCCTCACATAGAGATCCTTCCACTCGAGCCTTATTTTTAACTTTTCATTTTAATGTGTGGAGGAACCTAGATTAAATTTGAAATTGCAATGCAAAAATTAAAATTATATTTATTACCAACCAAATGCAAACACAAAACAAAGTTAAGTAGAATATTTACCTCTCAAAAGGATACATCCAACAGTATTGTATTGGCCCACCAACTTTAGCTTTATATGTAAGGTGCACTGGAAGGTACTCCATGGAGTCAAAGAAACTAGGGGTAATATCTTCTCTAACTTGCATAATGTCACTGGTATGTTTTCCTTTAATTGTGTTAACTTTTCTATCATCAGTGTAGTGGAGCAAATATCTCTAAAGAATTAACTGAGTTCCGTTAGCAGCCTCCACACAACTTTTGGAAGATCTATTAATGCAATGGAAAGAAATCGCTCTAAAAAAAATATGGCAATCATGACTCTTCATGCCATGGAGCCTACCTTCCCCGAAATCCACACATCATGCCAGATTGGAGGCATACCCATCAGGAAGTCTAATATTTTTAACCAATTAACAAACAACACGTTTTTGTTCTAAAGTGAACGTATATCGTGCCTTGGGTTTCAATTGCTTCGCATTACGCTCAACTAGGTCCAAGTCTTTACGGTGACAATATTCTTTGATGTCCATTCTAGCCTTTGCATTGTCTTTTGTTCTACCATTATCATCCATCACAGTATTGAATACATTGTCGAAGACATTCTTCTCAATATGCATAACATCCAAATTGTGGCGTATAAGATTTGCCTTCTAGTATGACAATTTCCAAAATATACTACATTTTGTCTAATTGTGTGACCCTATACCCAGAAACTATCACAGTTTGACCGCATTCATGGACCATAGGAATGTTACATACTATGCTATAAACTTGTGACCTATTTAACTGCGGAGGAGGTGATGATCTCTCCTCCTTATTTATGAGGAAGACATTCTTGTTCCTCCTATATGTGTGGTCCAGTGGCAAAAATCTTCGATGACAATCAAAAAAAGAAGTTTTCTTGCCATGTTTCCAGCATAAATGCCTGCGAGGCTTCCATGCATACAGGGCAATATAACTTCCCACCAGTCATCTAACCAGACAACATTTTATAAGCGGGAAAATCATTTATAGTCCACATCAGCGCCAGCCGTATATTGAAATTTTGCTTCAACGATGCATCGTAAGTCATAACACCTTCATCCCACAACAATTTTAATTCATCTATCAAGGGCTGCAAGTAGACATCTATTTTTTCCTTTGAATTGCTAGGCCTAGGAATGATTAGTGTCAAAAACATAACTTCCTGTCGCATGCACCTTCTTGGAGGAAGGTTATAAGGAGTGATAATAACTGGCCAACATGAATGCACTTTTCCAGACTGTCCAAATGGCATGAACCCATCGGCACATAGGCTAAGCTGTACATTGCGAGGATCTGCCACAAATCCTGGGTGTTCTTGGTCAAACATTTTCCATGCCAGTCCATCAGATGGGTGGGCCAGCACTCCATCTTCTTGTTGGTTCTCGTGGTGCCACCTTATCTCCTTTGCTGTGACCTCGGAAGTGAATAACTTTTGAAGTCTTGGGATTAAAGGCAGAAACCGCAAGGGCTTATTTCCTACTCTGCCATGAGTACCATGACGGGTTCTTCTAGTGGTGTATTTGGCACTCCCAAAAAACTTGCACTCTGTTTCATCTACATTATCTTTGTAGTACCACATGCAACCATTCTCAGAACAATCATTTTTCATGTACCAAGTCCCAAACTTGCAACCAATTTCTTTGTTTTGTAAAGGTTTTCTGGTAATCGATGTCTAAATGGCAAAGCCTCACCCATGAATTGCATGAAAGCTTTGAAGTTGCCCTCAGCCATGTTATAATCTGATTTGATGCTCAATAACCTTACTGCCACTAACAACTTAGAATGGCTAGTGCACCCTTCCCAAAGAGGAGCTTGTGCAGACTGTAACATATCATAAAAGGCTTGAGCATCTGGGTTAAGGGACTCCTCTACCATTTGGTCAATGTCAACACTCATTCTATGTCTAGCTGCATCTAACACCATTTTCTTATACCGACTCTCCTGTGCCTCACTATCCCCAAGATTACAAGGTGGGCCACCTAAAAGAGGATTCACTGTTGACGAAGATTCTCCAATTTGTGACATTTTTTCCCCATGGGATGTCTAGTAATAATAATCAGGTTGGAACCCCTTTTGGTAAAGGTACAACCTTACATCATTAGGTTCTAATAGCTTCCTACATTTGCAATTTACATAAGGACACCTTATTGTCCCTTCTCTAAAAGATATTCGTAATTGACTTACATGATTAAAGAATATCTCAACTCCGTTCAAGAATTCATCTGTAATCCCAACTTTCTTAGGACCCACCCTATTGTACATCCACTGGCGGTTTGGTGGCACATTCATGTTATCAACTCTAAAATTTCAATCCATTCTAAAATTATTGATTTATAACATTACTTAACTTTTATAAATATAATTTTTTGAAGTATATATTTATATACATAATTTTCTGAAATATATATTTTTATATATAATTTTCTAATATATATATATATATTTTAAAATTGTTTTACACTGAAACCGCCACTATTTTTTTAAAAAAAGAATCTGAAATAAAGTGGCGGTTTTAACTCAAACCGACACTAAATTAATTTAGTGGTGGTTACGGAAAACCGTCACTAAAAAACTTGTGGCGCATGATTTAATGAAGTGGCGGTTGGAACCGCCACTATCTGTGGATAAAAAATGGCACTAAATTCAATTTTTCCTGTAGTGATTGTTTTTTTCTTTTGAAAAGGTCCAACAGGTTTTGCATGTAATTTGCTTTCATTTGCAGGACTCAGACCACAGAGGACTCATAATAGACTCTTTTGGTACATTCCGTCTTCATTACCGTCGTTTGTTATATATATATATATATATATATATGTCATCCATGCCCCTTCCTTAGGCCTTTTCTTTTTTTCTTCACACATCATTTTCTCAATCACCTTCCAATCCCTTAATTATCTTTTGCAACTCACGTTTAATTCATTAACTTCGCTATTAAATTTACAAAATAAAATAAGAATTAAAGTAGCTTTCTCCTGCATAATTATTTTTATTTTTTTCCTGTACAATTCGCCAGGTACAATGGAATTGGATAACCAAGCGTCTGGTATATTGATTTTAGATAGCAACGTGATTATTGTGATAATGTACACCTTGATTACTTGATTTGACTCATATGAGTAATATTACACCCTAGTTAAAGAGTACGGTGCAATATAATTAGCCATACTCAAGATATTCTACATAATATTATACATATTACATTTCTTAAGTCATTAATTTTTTTCTTATATTTATCAGTTAATCAACTCCTCAACAAATTTTATTTTTTATAAACATTCTAAAAAAATGATTTATTTATATCCAATGAACAAGTATTAATAAATTCCGTACTTGTGAACTTTTCTAATCTTTTAAAAATTATATTTGTATTCACTAATAACAAAAATGGCTTAAATTCATCATAAGAGGTAATTTATTTAATTAAAAGAGTATACTCAAAAATCCAATTATTAAATAACTTTAACTAATTAAAAGCATCTTAGACGCATAGAATCTAAGATATCACGCACCAACTACGTACAAGTATCCTACATAGAATGTTATTTTATAGCATCTCATACTGCAACATGAATGATACCTTGTGTTTGAAATAAAGGTATATCAAATATCTTCTAATTAAATATTATCTTGTAAAATTAGGCTAATTGTGACCCAACATGCATGGCTTGTAAAATTGGTATGTATTTCAACCTACAGGATGTATTTAAAAGAGTTTATTTTGAGCTTATTTTACTTATCTTATAACATAAGCTCTTATACAATATTAACATAAGTTGAAAATAGCTAAGGTAAAGTTTACTCTCATAAACTCTTCAATTATAGAAATAACTTATATATAAGTGCTTATATAATAAGTGCTTAAATAAGTTATTTATCCAATCAAGGCCATAATATGAAATCAAATGAGGTAACAGCTTAAATTACACAGATGAAATTGATACATTCATATAATTCTATAACATATGAGTTTGTTATTTGATAATAATATTGCATACAGCATACCTACCAGAAAATAAATACGATAATTAAGGATCAACTTATTATAATGAATGTATCTTTCTAACTCAGGCAGCCACAAAAAACTAATTAATAGGTGGTGTTCATAGAAAGACCATAATTTGAAGAGGGTAGATAGAAGTTTAAAAGTTAACATTAGTTGTAGTGATATTAATTATTTGACCTCAAAAAAAAAATGTGTTCGATTCTGAAAAATGACAATTCAAAAAAAAAATGCTTTTATGCTGATTAAGTTTAAAAAAAATAGACTAAAATATAAATCAAAGACAAAAATTTCTGTTTCTAAATTCATCTAAAAAATTTCTCTTTTTTTTTTTTGAAAAAAATACCATTGTTCCATATAATCAAAATCTTTTACCATTGTCTCATATAATCAAGTATTTCGGTGAGAGAAATTTTTCATTTTATTTAAATAATCTACATAAAACTGTAAGATCATTGTTTGTATACAAATACTAAAGTACTGCGATAGTTCATATAAGCCTTCAGGATTTTTTTTTTTTAAAGATTTGGATATATGAATTTTATTTTCCTTACCATGATTGGGTGTTATTCCCACATATCCTGCTTTTCCCCTTGTTTAGCTAGGACTTTATTATCATCTCATGCTAGAAATTGAAGCTTTGATGTCAGGATTTATCCAAAACGATGAGATCATTTCCTTTTTGCACCAGTCCACTTAACAAATAATAAATAGACAGAACATTTCAAGGTAGTAGTAGACAAATAAATATTAACCAAACATTTAAATTTCGTCATTATAACAAAAAAATAATTAACCATCTCCTACCTTTTGCCAAACAGGAATCAGAGGCAAAAAATTCAGTCTTTAATTTGAAACGGAATCAAGGATACAAAATTTTGTCCCTCATTTGAGACAGACTCAAAAATGAAAAATTTTATTCTTGGTTTGAGATTCCGTCCCTAATTTGAGACGGAATTATTTTTCTTCCCAGAAAATTACGTCTCTAATTCAAAGATAAAAAATCTCTTTCCCATCTCATGTTTTTTGTAACGCCAAGTTTAGAAATAGAATTTTTTTTTGTCTTTGACACTCAAAGACAGAATTTTCTATCTCTAATATAATATGAGATTTTCTTGCAGTGACAACAACTACCATGAACCACCACAATCAAATTCCAACTTCGGGACCACGAAATTGGGTAGAAAAATATCAAAAATTAATTTCAAGAACAAAATTTAAGACAGATATTTTTGTTTCAAATTAAAGTTGAGCAAGAATTCAAAATGAAAATAATTAATTGATTAGAGACAAAATATAGGATGAAACACTATCAGACAGAAGTTTTCCATCTCAAATATTTAGTCTATAATATTCATTTTTTTTATTTTCAAATTGTAGAGATAAATTTGAGATGTATTTGAGAAGGGATATTTATCGTCTTGTAATTCTATCTCAAATTTTTGTTACTCTAGTAGTGTTTTTTTTTAAATGGAAAACAAGATAAAATTGATGAACAAAAATAAACAAATAATAGCACATCACGAGGTTAGGTATTGCACTTGTCCATGTCTAATTCTTGATTCATAGATGTGATATAACGATTAATATCTTATATTATAGTACTTGGACTGAAGCATCACGCATGCCGCGACGCAGACTTCATTTATTGTTTGTGCAATGTGTAACGTGAAACATGCATAAGGTGAAGCATTTTTTTAAAATAAATCTTATTTTATATAGTTCATTTTATTGGTTAATTTTCTATAGTTTCAAGTAAGAAGCAACATATATTTTGATACCTTGATAATAATATTAACAGGTAAAGTCATTTATTAAACCTATAAGACAAATGCAAAAATGCATGCTGAAAATATTAAATAACAAAAGAAGAAAATAACTTAAGAAAATTATAAAGAGCGAATATCAAAGAATGTGAAAATAAAAAATTAAGAGACGAAAAAATTGAGGAAAAAAAAGATGATATATATTCACTGTTTCTGATTTTAGTCTTTTTTTTCACTTTTTTATTTTCAAAACATAAATAAAATTTTCGTCCTAAAAGTTCATCTCTTTGATTTCATATTCTAAAAAAACTTAAAATCGCTAATGTAACTTACTATTCTTAAAGAGTATGTATAAAGAATTGGAGTGCAGCCATGCCCCCCCCCCCCCCCGGAGTATTTCAATAAACATAGATAACGGTCCGTTTGAAAAAGTTTAAAATATAAGTAAGTATTTTTTTAGTAAGATTTCTTATAATATAATTTTTTTTAAAGTAAAAACTATTTTATATTTGAATAAATTAATAGAAAGTACTTTAAACAAAATATTTATTGTTTGGGTATAAAATTTTAGAAGTACTTTTTACTATTAGAATTACTAAACTAGATGTTCTTATATAATTTACTTTTTTCCTCATTTTGAATCCTTCCTTGAGTATTTCAATAAACATATATAACGGTCCGTTTGAATAAGTTTAAAATATAATTAAGTATTTTTTATAAGATTTCTTATTATATAACTTTTTTTCAAAAGTAAAAACTATTTTATATTTGAATAAAGTACTAGAAAGTACTTTAAACAAAAAATTTGTTGTTTGGGTAGAAAATTTTAGAAGAACTTTTTATTATTAGAATTACTAAACTAGATGTTTTCATACAATTTATTTTTTTCCTAATATTTGAATTTTTAAATAATAGAAAATTTTCATTAAAAATAAATGTAAAATTTATTATCTACATAACTCTCTATAACCCTATAAATTATCTTGAGATATATTAACATCTTTATAACTACTTTCACTAGACTCAACTTCGTTAATGGTTATTCATCATTTGAGTTTAAATTTAAAGTTGTTAAACTCAAGCATTTATCTCAAGGAGAAGGAGATATACTCGGAATATAAATTCTTAAAATGTAAACACGTAAGAGTTTATATATATTCATCCTTCATTCAATAGGCTACTAATATATATATATATATATATATATATATATATGTGTGTGTGTGTGTGTGTGTGTGTGTGTTTTAACATGGTAACACATACAGTCATAAATAATTAAAAATACTTAATGTAAGATGAAATCAACCATAAAAGTTTCAATTCAAAGTTATAAAAATTTCAAATTACATAAATAAAAGTATCAATTAAAGTCATAAAATGTTTATACAACACAAATCATAGAAGTAAAGTAGCAAATAATGTCATAACATATCACATTACCAAACCAAAATTTGCATCAAGCTAAAATAAAATTTTCAATTATTCAACAATGAAAATCAATTAAGTTCTTCTGGGTTTTGGATATGGGGGTGTTAGATTATTTTCTATTATATGGCCCATGTAATTTAGTTTAATAGCATTAATTATTAAATTCACATAATATAACATCGAAGGACCTAAATGATAAGTTTTTAATATATTGGAGCCTTCTTGTGATGGTTGAGAGGCTATTACGTAACTAAAAAAACTTATTAGGGGTCAAAAGGTAATTTACCCATTTTTACTCTGATTTCAAATTTAAAGGTAATAGTAACGTTGTTAAGAACGGTGGTTCTGAATAAAAGTATATGGTTACTGTTTTTTCTCTCCTGATCATCAAGGAGACCTAAAGGTAGAAATTCAGAGGAAATAAACAGAATCGAATTTGCAGACATGGATCCATGTATGTGTATAAATTATTGTGTGAATCGTGGAAACCAAGATCCAAACAAAGAAAACTTTTACTAACATGGATCCAGCTTTTTTGGGTTAGGTACTAGAAAAACAAAATAAAATTTTAGACTACTACTAACCCAACTTGATCAACTTGGTGTATAATCAACGAGTTTAACCGAGTTTTGATTCTAAGATCGGGTTTATTCAATTTGAAGATCTAACTTCACAAACTCAGACACGTTTAAAAGTTAACTTAAGAGTTTAACAACTATATTTAAATTAACAAAACAAATTGATATTATTACTTAGCACTTCGTTTGATTAATATTGGACAGCCTTGGAAGTATAGAGGTTTTTCAAAGTACTGTACATTCTGTAAAAATAATCAAACAGTTGATTCATTGAAACATAGGTGTCATCAAGACTTCGACTAATTTCCCATACCAAGATATAAACGACATATAAAATCCCTTTTTTAGTGTCAAAATACTTTAAAGAAAATATCAATTTTGATTAGGCTTCTTTAAGCGCATCTAATCAATTCTTTAAGGACATCTAATCAAATTCTTTGATTGGAAGTATAGCAATAGATGATCTCATTTCATGCCCCCTTCAACATTAAGGTTTAAGAAAACATGTCCAATATGCAACATTAATTATTTATTAGCCCTTTGATTTTTGGCTTTTTACGATGTAAGAGATAGATTATTCCATAGAGAGTTTTCCAGATCTTGCATTATATATTCACCGCAAGAACTATATGAGTAAAAAAAATATTCAATAATTTATCAATTTAATATTGATTGCAATTTTTTAAAAAAGAGTCAATTAATTATTGATTTAGTTTATAAAAGATTATAGCTACTACAATTTGGTCTTTGAATAATTAAGTATTTCAATTTAATTTCCAAGAGATTATGTTTATTTTAATTTCATCATTAACATCTTAGCATAAACATATTTAAAATTTGACAATATGGTAAGTTTAGTGATTTAATAATAAAATAGAGACAAAAATAAAACAAATTAATACAATATTTTAATAACTAAGTTAAGCTACAATAAATTGAGATATTTAATTTTTTTAAAATTAAATTAAACAAATATTTCTTTTTCACGATCAAATCAATAATTTTATATGAAAATGTAAAGAAGATTGAGTAGGTTAATTAAGCACGGAAGTATCTTGGCATCAAATAACGGAAAACAAAACTACAAGGACACGGGTTCTGAACGCAATATTTGGCAACATATGTGCCATACAAAATTACTATTACACCAAGTTACGTTATCAACCTCAAAATAACAATTGCAGATCATATATCCGAAGATTTATGTTTGAAGATGTCGACATTTGTCCAATAGATTGAATTGGCAATAAAACATAAAACTCTACTGACCTAACCTTACACTTCAGGTAGTAGTTGAATTAGTTTAGTGAATTCTAATTAATTTCATTTTAAATTAATAAAAATGTATTACTACAAAAATTACAAAAGAAACCATAAGGTCGACATATATATAGCCTGAAGAGATTAACAAAATCAAGATTCAAACATGTAACAATATATCAAACATTAATTTATTGTAGAGCTAGCCGTTATTTAAATTTTAAAAATGATAAATTGTTTGATTCTTGAAAATGTAAATTTTTGGAGAGAATTTTATAATTTGCGTTTAATAAGTTCAAATCTGATTAGGTGGCAAGTATGTATAAAGAAAACTCAAAAACATGTAACAATGTAATTTTAAAAGGTTGATTTAGTAGTTGAGGACGTTTAGTTTTTATCTTAATAATTTGGGTTCAAACTTCAAAGTTAGTAAATAAAAAACTTTACAGACTATTTGGTTTCTATTTTCAAAAAATATTTTTTGTTATTAAAAATAAAAAATAAAATTTGTTTAGATAGTGTTTTGAAAAGATATAATTTTTTTAAAAAATGTTTTAAAATTATTGTTTCCAAATTAAAAAATAAAAAACATGTTTTATATGTTTTCAAAGCAATTATTTTGAAAATAAATTAAAAAGTGGTGGCCCTTATTGAAATTATGGAGATTTTTTGCAGAAAAGAAATAAATTAGTGACGGTTGTTAAGTGTTGATGAAATCTAAAACATTTTAAACAAATATGGCGGTAGTTTATAACCACTGCTAAATGTATTTTGTTAATCCTTGTAACACCTCAAATTTTCATAAATTATCTCCAGGATAAAAGATTTTTAAGATAAGGTTCTTTAGTGAATAATTATGGCAATTCTCAAACCTTAAATTTCAAAGATCTCAAATCCATAACTAAAAGCAACTAGGGACCATTATCATCATCGCATGCGTTACATCACCATCATTTCGACATATATACATATCACTGGAGATTAAGTCTTAATTATTTTATAAAAACTATAAAATCTAGGCTACAGCTACTGACTCCCCGCTGCAACTCCGCTATTCTCACCTTGATTTGCACCTAGAAATGGTTAATACAGTACAAAATCATGAGACATAGAAATCTCAGTAGCCAGTAGTTAATCTTGAAAACAAGAACCATTCCCAGTCATAAAAGTATGTTCATAACACCATTCATAATTCAGTTCAACTCATCTATGCCACTGTCATGCGGAGATTATTCTTGGGTCTTAGTACCACAAGAGTCTGTTTCACCTCAAGTGGTGCCAAGGGTCATCACTATTCTCAGTTCCTACCACCAGGGTCTGATAATACCCTGTGGCCCAAAAGTCAGCAAGACTTACACTAGCATCGTTATGCATAGCTGCTTCCGCCCTAACCATGGCAAGTCTTATACTGGCGCGTACCGTCGTACCCCAGATGCTTGGTGTACACTGCCTTAGCACATGAGTATCATAATAATACATATATATACATAACAATGCATAGAGTTGAATATCACATAATTCATCAATAAATCATTTTCATCACATAATTCATAATTAAATCATTTTCAGTATAAAACAATTTCAAAATATATGAACAGTGCTTTTATGAAATGTAACTGGCTACCTGAATTTACCGTCTCGTACCGATTCCACTCGAAATTTTTCCAAGGTGCTGATAAAATAAATTGGCTATTAAAATCTTAATATGGAATACTTAAAATACTATTCCATTTTTAAATGAAATTTCTATGCACTAAATATTAATTACGTATTATTCGCAATCTTATTTCAAATCTCAAATTTAAATATAATAAATATAATTAGCTAAAAAAATATCCTAATAGGGAAGAGATTAAAATTACTATTTCATAATTAATTAAATCTTGTGCCTCAAAAATTAATTACATAATATCTATAATCTCATTTATAGTTCCAAATTCAAATAATTATAATCAGCTAAAATTTCTTCTAATTTATTTCTCAAATTCCCACCCTATTTCCTTTTTCCTCAACAACCTTGAATTAATTCACTTTAGTCTTTAATGCGAACCTTAACCATATAAATAACCTTCAAAATTTGGTAAATTCCATCAAATTTTAACTAAAATCACATATATACTAAATCTGGATATTTTCAGAATTTTTACTCTTTCCTTCCAACTTTTCATTTCATTCACTTAGGTCCTCAATAATTATTTTTCCCTTATCTTTTTCATAATCTAAGACCATATTTAGTTTCATCTAAGTCTATAAGTTACAAATATATCTTTTTTCAAAATTATAGCTACTCCTACAAACTTTTAATTTTATTTAGTTTAGTCCCTGTCATGCATGCATATTTCTAAACTCCATGTGTTTCCATTTTTCTTGCTGCATGGCTCTCCCAAACTCATTTAGGGACTCTCTAAGACATGTTTAATCATTTCTTAAACACATGCGAGCCTAAAAAAAAAATTAAAGCTTACCCAAGATTTCCAAGCTTACTTTTCTCCTTTGTTTTTATGCACTTTTGTGTCTCTATCTTTTGCTGCTGTGAATGTGTATTTGGAACCTCAAATCTACTGCTAAGATGGCCCTTTTTGTTAGCATCAAAGTTGCCCAAAGGTGGCTCTCTAATAACTCAAGAAAAAAAATTACTGGTTTTGGAGCTTTATCTCTATCTCTCTCGGTTTATGCAGAAACACTTATCTCTCTCGGGTTCTCTTGTTGGGATAGTAGAAAGTGAAGCTACAGACCATAGTTTATATCCTAAGGGTCCCTTACATGGCAACCAACTCAAGGAAAACAGCTTCTCTCTCTCTCGGTTCACACTACAAGAAAATTGACTTTCAGTGGCGACTTTTTGGTGGCGACTTTTAAAGTCGCCACCAAAAGTTGACTTTTGGTGGCGACTAAATAAGTCGCCACTAAAAGTTGAGTTTTGGTGGCGACTCTTATAGTCGCCACTAAAAGTCGACTATAGTCGCTACCAAAAGTATTTTTTAAAAAAAATGAAAAAAAAGTCAGATTTTTTAAAATAAAATAAACAATTAGACTTATAGTCGCCACCAAAAGTTTTTTAAAAAAAAAATAAAAAAACTCAGATTTTTTAAAATAAAATAAAAAATTAGACTTTTTCTTTTTTAAAAAAAAATTAAAAAAAGTCAGATTTTTTAAAATAAAATAAAAAATTAGACTTTTGGTGGCGACTAGTATTTTTTAAAAAAAAATAAAAAAAAAGTCAGATTTTTTAAAATAAAATAAAAAATTAGACTTTCGCCACCAAAAGTATTTTTTAAAAAAAAATAAAAAAAGTCAGATTTTTTAAAATAAAATAAAAAATTAGACTTTTGGTGGTGACTATAGTCGCCACCAAAAGTATTTTTTAAAATAAAATAAAAAAAAGTCAGATTTTTAAAATAAAATAAAAAATTAGACTTTTGGTGGCGACTATAGTCGCCACCAAAAGTCTTTTTTTTAAAAAAATAAAAAAAAACGTCAGATTTTTTAAAATAAAATAAAAAATTAGACTTGTAGTGTCAGCTCACGAAGACTGCCCAGAATTTTCTTTTGTTCTCCTCATGTTCTCTCTTTGTGCAGCCAAGAATGAAGCTAAAGGCTATATAAAACATAGATGTGCTTCACGTGGCTGTACAATAGAGATATAGATCAGATTCTAAGCTTTCTTTTTGTTTATTTCACACACAAGCGACTCATTAAGGGTTCATTCCTTTACTATAGAAACTTCCCGTGAATGGTTCATATGGTGCAGCTCACGGTTTATGCAGTAAATGCTCCACGTTTCTATTGCACAAAACCTCTCCCTCTCTAATTTACACGTGGCTGCCAACATTCTTCTGTACTTAGCTGAGAATTACTTATAAAAGTTAGTGTCCATGATGTGCTACTGCCAAAAGGAGATGGGGTTGAGAGCTTTACATGCTCATGTGCCTAAATCCTTCCATCATGTACTCTAACCTCCATGCTGGCCGAAAGCATTCACATGTTGCATATTGAGAGCTTCGGTGGTGCCACATTGATGGGAGAAAACTAAGGTGGATGGGTGATGTGTGGTCTTGTCCTATTGCTGCAAGGCTATGGTGATAATAGGAATGAAGCCACAAGTGCAAGCCTTATTACTGACCTAACCTTACACCTCAGGTAGTAGTTGAATTAGTTTAGTGAATTCTAATTAATTTCATTTTAAATTAATAAAAATGTATTAGCACAAAAATTACAAAAGAAACCACAAGGTCGACATATATATAGCCTGAAGGGATTAACAAAATCATGATTCAAACATGTAACAATATATCAAACATTTTGTTTTATGGACATCTTATGTATGAGTTCAATTAGTATTTTTATTTATGTATTATGATGTTTTTAAAACTTAGAACATATACATATATATATCGAGTAGCAGGGAAAGAGTATATATGAACTCTTACAAGTTTATGATCCGAGTATACGATCCGAGTTTACCCCTCCATTTTGAGTTTGGATAAACTTTCAATTTTGACAACCTTGGCTTCCATCATAAGTACGGTTTGAGGAAAAGAAAAAAGGACTTGTTGATTAAGTGTTGATTACGATTTGAGGAAAAGAAAGAAAGGCTTGTTGATTAAGTGTTGATGTGGCATGCTTACATCGTCCTTGTCACGATCTGATTCCCGAGCAAGGGACCATCTTTTCTTGATCAAATCAATAATTTTCTATGAAAGAGTGAATAAGATTGAGTAGGTTAATTAAGCAGGGAAATATCTTGGCATCGAGGACACAGGTTCTTAATTAATTAGCAGTTGATCAATAATTGTAATGGGCCACTGTTTCTGAACGCAATTTTTGTCATCATATGTGCCATACGAAATTACTATTACCCCAAGTTATGTTATCGACCTCAAAATAACTATTGCAGATCATATATCCAATGATTTATGTTTGAAGATGTCGACATTTGTCCAATAGATTGAATTGGCAATAAAACATAAAACTCTACTGACCTAACCTTACACTTCAGGTAGTAGTTGAATTAGTTTAGTGAATTCTAATTAATTTCATTTTTAATTAATAAAAATGTATTATTACAAAAATTACAAAAGAAACCATAAGGTCGACATATATATAGCCTGAAGAGATTAACAAAATCAAGATTCAAACATGTAACAATATATCAAACATTAATTTATTGTTGGGGTAGCAGTTATTTAAATTTGAAAAATGATAAATTGTTTGATTCTTGAAAATGTATATTTTTTGAGAGAATTTTATTATTTGTGTTCAATATGTTCAAATCCTATTAGGTGGGAAGTATGTATAAAGAAAACTCAAAAACATGTAACAATGTAATTTTAAAAGGTTGATTTAGTAGTTAAGGAGGTTTAGTAGTTGTCTTAATATGTTGGGTTCAAAATTCAAAGTTAGTAAATAAAAAACTTTACAGACTATTTGGTTTCTATTTTCAAAAAATATTTTTTGTTATCAAAAATAAAAAATAAAATTTGATTAGATAGTGTTTTGAAAAGATATAATTTTTTTAAAAAATGTTTTAAAATTATTGTTTCCAACATAAAAAAATAAAAACTTGTTTTATATATTTTCAAAGCAATTATTTTGAAAATAAAATAAAAGTGGTAGCCCTTATTGAAACTATGGAGGTTTATGGCAGAAAAGAAATAAATTAGTAATGGTTGTTAACTGATGATGAAATCTAAAACATTTTTAACAAATACGCCGGTTGTTTATAACCACTGCTAAATGTATTTTGTTAATCCTCACTTTATTCTTGTATTTTTTTTTTGAACTTTTGTGAATTATCACTTTTGTTATTTATCTTTTTTTCATATTTTATAAATACTTTTTAGTTCATTTTCACCAATCTATTCCTTTTTTTGAATTGTACTTATTTTGAATTATTGTATAAAGACATTTATGATAATTTATATAGTGAAATTGGTTGATATAGTTAACCAATTTCTTAAAACGTAACTCATGCTTTAACATGTAATATATTTGACAGATATTTGTTTTTATCATATTTTTTCTTAAATTATCATTCTTAATTATTTTATTATATTAAATTCACCAAAAAAATGTGTAAACCTCTTATCTCAAAATAATTTTTAGATCTTATTTTCAAAATAAATTTTTGAAGGTTAAAATATAATTTTAGTCTATAATTTTTATCCAATTAATAGTGCCTTAGAATCTATTCGACCAGTTCAACTGAAGTTGTCAAACTCGAGAATTTATTTAAACTCAATGAAGGGGTAAACTTGAAACATAAACTCGGAATGTAAAATCGTAAGAGTTTACATATATTCCTCTTCATTTAATAAGCTCCTAAAATTATATATATTCTAACACATAAACAGTATCTTAGTTTATAATTAATATAATCTTACTTTATTTCAATTATATTGTGATATTACTCTTCTTAAGTTCAATTCACTCTTTATATAAATTACCAATTAACAAAGTAAAGTATCAATTGATATAAGAACATTGATAAAAAATGTTACTCAACAAACACACATTGTTTTTATTAGTTTCAAAATATAATAACAAATTTATTAAAAAATTGCAACTAAAATAGAAAAATTAATAAATATATTAAAAATTGGGAATTCCCTATCTAGTTCTAGATTTTTGAGTTTTGGATATAGGTGACCCTTTCTTTTTTGGACAGGGTTCTAAAAGAAAAAAAAGAAAAAAAAAACATTTTGGACTGTAACTAAGCAAACTCGGTCGACTTAGTGTAAATTCAATAAATTTGACCTAACTTGATCGAGTTCTAATTATAAAATCAAGTCTACTCGATTTGATGACCAAAACTCATAAACTTAATGAGTTTAAAAATTAACTGAACAAATTAACAACCATGTGCTCAACTCCGTCCACTATCATGAAGCAACCCGTCAAAGATAGATCATGAGTTAGGTTTGAGATGGATTGGTACAGCAACTATATCTAAGGGCCAATGCAACTTCGAAACAGAACCAGGATCGAAGAAGAGATAAGGAAGGAAACAAGTTCAAAGGGAAGGGAAGCAACTTCGAAGTTTAGCGTGAGAGGGAAAAAGAAATGTAGGGAGAATGAAAACTACCTTTTTGGTTTTTTCTTAGAGCAATTCTAATTACGCAATTTTAATGAATTGCTTATTGTGGGTTCTACAATACTATATCATTACTTTTTACATTAAGCAACTCTTTATTATTTTAAGTAACTTTTTACTCTAATGGTGCAACTTTAAAGAACTTTGATACTCCCACAATAGGTTCCACGACTCTCTACTACATTTGATATAAAAATCGGCTCTTGTATAAGAACAATTTTTATATATGGCAGTTACATTGGTACACTTCAATAATAAAACTTGCTAAGAATGGATTCTTACTTTTAGTAATCTTTCAAAAATTGCTATTGGAGATGCTCTTAGAAAAAGGAAAAAAAAAAGCTTTCATCATAGTTGTCAAAATCACGATTTAACTCTTAAAATCATCCGATTTTATGTTCTCACCTTCCAAAATTGACTAAACCCGTACATAAACTCGGAAACCGGTCAAACTTGGTCAAACTTGGTTTAAATTGGTCAAAATCGCTGAGTTTACCGAGTTGAAATAGTGCAACTTTTTTTTTTAATTTCAGTGACCCAGCCCAAATGAAATCTGGGTCCAATAAATGTTTTTTTCCAAATCCAAAACTTCCGTCAAATCCAAATAGTCATTGGACGAATATTTATGTCACTTGGGGCCCAAGAAAAGTTTTTGTCCACAAAATTTAAGAATTTATCTTCTTATTTTAATATATTCCGACCAAAAAAAAAGTTTAATATATTACATTTTGTTTTTTTTTTGTTTTGGTTTGTCCCCTTTGTGGTGTTGATAGGTTATCATTTTGTTTTATGGACATCTTATGTATAAGTTCAATTAGTATTTTTATTTATGTATTATGATGTTTTTAAGACTTAGAACATATATATATATATATATATATATATATATATTGAATAGCACAAAAAGGGTAAAAGTAAACTCTTACGAGTTTATGATCTGAGTTTACCCTCAATTTCGAATTTGGATAAACTATCGATTTTGACAACCTTGGCTTCCGTCACTAATACGGTTTGAGGAAAAGAAAGAAAGGCTTGTTGATTAAGTGTTGATTACGGTTTGAGGTAAAGAAAGAATGGCTTGTTTATTAAGGGTTGATGTGGCATGCTTACATCGTCCTTGTCACGATCTGATTCCCGAGAATGTGACCATCTTTTCTCGATCAAATCAATAATTTTCTATGAAAGAGTGAATAAGATTGAGTAGGTTAATTAAGCAGGGAAACATCTTGGCATCAGGGACACAGGTTCTTAATTAATTAGCAGTTGATTAATAATTGTAATGCACCACTGTTTCTGAACGCAATTTTTGTCATCATATTGTTATATCCTCACCACATGGCCATTCGGTTATCTCTAGTGGATAGGTGGCAGTACCAACGCAGCTCAAGGAAAGAAATGATGAAGGACCATGTAAAAGCATGAGGGTGAGGAGAAGCACGTGGAAGGTGCAGGCATCAGAGGAATAAAAACCAAGCAAGGCATAGAGAGGAGTGTGTGTAGATGAATTCAATATCTCTCTTCTGATATCACCTCTGTACTCTTCTGTGTCCAATTTCTCAATTACCTTTCTGCTTATGCTTTTTACTCTTGGACTCCTCCTGGATATGTCATTTCCATTGCTACAGTAATAATACACTTCATCTTTCCATTACTGAGTAAACTTTGTCCTCTTTTCACTTTTTAATCATTACAATTGGTGCTTTCATTACCTGATGGCCGACAACACTAGGCTTAAGGATTTAGCGGCTGAAATCAAATGAATTGCAGAGATGATTGAGCAGTGTGACAGGGCCCATAATTCTCGCTTTGACCTCATTGAATCCTCAATCGATGTGATTACGTGAGCAATGGACGTCTTCACTCAGAATCTGGAACGTGTTTCTCAATCGTCCGCCATCAGTGAACCAACCTCAGCAGGCGCAAACACCTCCTATCAGCCATTCAAGGTATGCAATATCAAGCTTGATTTTCCTCGATTTGATGGTTCGGAACCATTGAATTGGATTTTTAAAGCTGAACAATTCTTCTCTTACTATTCCACTCCGGATGAGCAACAATTAACCATAGTGGCAATAAACATGGATGGATCTGTGGTTCCTTGGTATCAGATGATGCAAAAGGCTAAGCTTATACCAAATTGGACTGCTCTTTCTCAAGCTATCGAACTTCAGTTTGGCCCATCACAGTTTGAGTGCCCGCGCGCTAAGTTGTTTAAATTGATTCAGTCAACTTCTGTAACTGATTATTACAGAGAATTTATGGAATTAGCCAATCGGGTTGAGGGCGTAAATGAAGAAGCACTACTTGATTGCTTTATAAGCGGTCTGAAGCCAGATTTGAAACGAGAGGTCATAGAACAATCTCCAAATTCTTTACTACGAGCAGTTTCATTAGCCAAATTATTTGATGATAAATGCACATTGGCTACCTCTATACCTAGGACCAGACCAATGTATTCTCCTTCTATGTCCTCTTTTCCTAAAAGTGGTACAAGTTTTAATTCACCTACTCCAGTTTCTTCATCAAAATCCACTACGCCCCCATTACTGCCTACCCCCAATACTAAGCCATTACCCCCCATTAAGAAGATGACAGCAGCAGAGATGCAATTACGCAGGGAGAAAGGTCTCTGTTACACTTGCGATGATAAATTTACATGGAACCACAAGTGCCCAAATAAACAATACTTTGTTCTGCAGTTAAAGGAAGAAGAGATCAAAACTCTACCTTTGAATACATCAGAACAAGTTGAAGCAACAGATCACCCACCATCTCATTATCTATCTTTCAATGCTTTGAGGGGCACTACTGCAGTAGGAACTATCCGATTCCGTGGCTTTTATCAAAGGTATGGAAGTTCAAGTATTACTCGATGGTGGTAGCTCTGATAATTTCATTCAACCGAGACTTGCTCACTTTCTTAACCTTCCGATTGAACCTGCACCTAATTTCAAGGTATTAGTGGGCAATGGTAACATTCTGCATGGCGAAGGACAAATCAAGAATATTGATCTGGTTATACAAAATCATCAATTGTCTTTTCCTGCTTTTGTACTACCTATAACTGGCTCTGACGTTGTATTAGGTGCTACATGGCTAGCCACTATTGGTCCTCATGTTGCTGATTATAGCACTGCATCTATTAAATGTTACCTTAATGGACAGTTCATTATTTTACAAGGAGAGCGTCCTTCACACCCTACAATGGCTCAATATCATCATCTTAAACGTTTCCAATCTACTGATGCCATTTCTAAATTGTTTGCTCTACAATATTATTCTTTAGATTCTATTATAGAGGCATTGGACCTACCGCTTATTGTCCCTTCAGATTTGGCTGCAATTTTACATAAGTTCCAGGATGTTTTTGCTGTTCCTCGAGGACTTCCACCTCCAAGAGCTTTTGACCATCCCATTCATTTGGAAAAGGGTACACCTCCAGTTAAGGTGAAGCCTTATCGGTACCCATATTCCAAAAAAGATGAAATTGAAAAAATGGTCCAACAAATGCTTGACGATGGAATTATTCAACCTAGCTCTAGACCCTTCTTAGCCCCTGTTATTTTGGTAAAAAAGAAGGATGGCACATGGAGATTCTGCACTGATTACCGAGCCCTTAATGTAGTAACTATTAAGGATAGTTTTCCAATTCCTACTGTGGATGAATTACTTGATGAACTTTGGGGCACTTTGTATTTCTCCAAGCTTGATTTACGCTCCGGTTATCATCAAATTTTACTCAAACTTGAAGATCGTCATAAGACAGCTTTCCGGACTCACAATGGACATTATGAATGGCTAGTCATGCCTTTCGGGCTTACTAATGCCCCGGCTACCTTTCAAGCTTTAATGAATGACATTTTTCGGCCATTTCTATGGCGTTTTGTCCTTGTGTTTTTTGATGATATACTTGTTTATAGCAAGTCATGGGCCTTACATCTTGAACATTTAACCACTGTTCTTCAATTATTGTTACAGAACAAATTGTTTGCTAAGTTTTCAAAGTGCTCTTTTGGTCAAACCAAGATTGATTATCTTGGACATATTGTATCTGCCCGCGGTGTTGAAATGGACCCTGCAAAAATCAGTGCTGTTCTACAATGGCCTCAACCTGTGACTATTAAACAACTTAGGGGTTTTTTGGGTCTTACGGGTTATTACTGTAGGTTCATCAAACACTATACACTACTGGTTGCACTATTGACTCAATTGCTACAAAAGGATGCTTTTCATTGGTCTGACACTACTACAAAGGCTTTTAATTCATTAAAAAAATCATTACTGAGGCCCCAGTGCTGGCCCTTCTAGATTTTACAAAGTCATTCATTATTGAAACAGACACATCGTGTCACATCCCAAAAATTGAACATGTGAAAAGATACTACTCATTAGATAAAATTCTCAAACATACGTTATTTACATATATTCTGTAAGGTTTTACATTCAACCTTAATCATTCATTCCACACTACAGAATTATATTCATCTGATAAGCAAATATAGACATACATAGTCTGATATTTCTATCTCATCGCAAGCCTAGGAGACCTATAGAAAGTACAGAGCGTTTCTAGTATCCACATTAATAAGTACTGGTATCCCACCAGACAGAAATAGAGAATAATCCCAAGGGGCTTCTAATCTTCAAACGGATTCTGTTCTTCTTTGTTTTCTATATCTGAAAAAATAATCATAGGGAGTGTGAGTTTATTTAAAAACTCAGTAAGTAAATAACTGTACTATATAAAATATCAAAAATACAAATACCACATTTACTCATATAATTAATTATCTTATACATCGAGGGGCTTCTAATCTTCAAACGGATTCTCTTCTTCTTTGTTTTCTGTATCTGAAAAAATAATCATAGGAAGTGTGAGTTTATTTAAAAACTCAGTAAGTAAATAATTATACTATATAAAATATCAAAAGTACAAATACCACATTTACTCATATAATTAATTATCTTATACATCGAGTAGTATGGGACTCTAACCCTTTCAAACTCATGAATAAGATTTCATAGATATACACCGAGTAGTATGGGACTCTAACCCTTTCAAACTCGTGAATAAGATCTCATAGGTATACACTGAGTAGTATGAGACTTTAACCCTTTCAACTCGTGTATAGATTTCATAGATATGCACTGAGTAGTATGGGACTTTAACCCTTTCAAACTCGTGTATAAGATTTCTTAGATATACACCGAGTAGTATGGGACTTTAACCCTTTCACACTCGTGTATTAGATCCCGTAAATCTTTACTCATTAATAAGATAGTGAGAATTCATCACATAGTACAATTGTCTTGGAATAAATAATTTCTACATACTCTTATTTCTACTGATCATCATATACTCCCATATGAAAAATTAATTGCTTATTATCCAAATAATATTGTAAATGGGACTTATATTGTACTTTGACTAGTAATATCAAATTAGCTGAGCAAGGTTATTCACTCACCTTGATGTTTGTCCAAGTTTACCTTGTTCCACACTAGAATTTGTGTAGGAAAATTTCCTAGTAAAATATATTACAAGGAAACATAAGAAAGGAAACAAAATCACGAAAATACGTAAAATTTTCTGATTGCTACAGTAATGGTTTGCTACAGTAACGGTTCGCTACAGTGCCGGTCCGCTACAGTAACGTTGACTGCTACAGTACATTGACTGCCGACACTACAGTAACTGCTACAGTACCCGAAGAAAATTTTCCAGATTTTTTCTGAAATTTCTGGTCGCTACAGTAACTCGAAGAAAAATTCCAGATTTCCAGTTGCTACAGTACTTCGAATTTTGCAGAAAATCTTGAAAAAAAATTCATCCTTTCCTTTCTTTTGATTCAAAACCAGAATCTCAACTCTTTTAACCGATTATAACTCAAATATAACTTCTAAAACAACTGAGATTCATGAATTATCATCAAAATCTTCAAGAACAAAACCTCCTCTGATCTTCTACATAAACTGAAATTTAAGGAAAATAATGAGATTAAAGCTTACCTTCGATCCTTACAAAGCCTTTGAACCGAACAAATAATCAAAACTCTGAAGATCAAGGAAAGGATTTGAGGAGAGAATGAAGAAAGGAGAGAAAACTTCCTCAGTGCTTCGGTTGCGTGAGAAAAATGAGGGGGTACTATTGAAACTTTATATTAAATATTCCTAATGGGTTATTCAATAACTCATGGGTATCCATAACCCAACATCCAACCCATCCAGTCAATTTACAATAAATGGACTAATTGACCATTCTGAAACCACTTTTTCATGATTTTCACCATTCTTAGAATATATCTCACATTGTGCAAATATTTAGTCCAGTCATTTAACTCAATTTTCATAAATAATATTCAAAGAGAACAATTAAATATGACCAAAATAATTAACTAAAGTAACGTTGTAAAATTCTAAAATACTCTTAAGCGAATTATATTCTGAAATTAACGGGTATTACACATCGGGAACCGGAATAGGAGCTGTACTGAGCCAAGAGGGCCACCCCATAGCATTTTTTTCAAAGAAACTGTGCTCTAGAATGCAAAAGAGATTTGCATATGCCCGTAAGATGTATGCTATCACTGAAGCTGTTGCTAAATTCCGCCATTATTTATTTGGCCATTATTTTATTATTAGAACAGATCAAAAAAGTTTAAAGCATCTTTCCGAGCAAGTTATTCAGATACCCGAGCAAGAAGAATTTCTTCCTAAATTAATGGGTTTTCAATATTCCATTGAATATAAGTAAGGGACCACTAATTGTGCAGCAGATCCCTTGTCCAAGGAATTTGCCATGGCCCAATCAATGCCTCATTCTTCTCTAATAGAGGATATTAAAAAAGCATTACAGCTAGATCCTGAACTGCAAAATATCATATTACAATGTCGTCATGGACAAACCAGATTGCCTTTTTACTCTACAAAAGATGATTTATTATTTTGGAAGCGTAGACTTGTTATACCTACTAATTGTGACACCATAAAGAAAGCAATACTATATGAATTTCACTCTTCCCTTTTGGGTGGGCATGCTGGTTATACAAGGAAATTAGCCCGAATCACTCCTCAATTTTATTGGAAGGGTTTAAGGCATGATGTTAAAGCCTATGTACAGAAGTGTCTTACTTGTCAACAGGCCAAACATAGCCAACTACATCCATCAGGCCTCTTGCAGCCACTTCCAATTCCTCAGTAAATTTGGGAAGATGTGGCCATGGATTTCATTACTGGTCTCCCACCTTCACAGGATTACACGGTTATTTTGGTTGTCATTGATCGATTGTCCAAATATGCACACTTAGCTGCTTTGAAGACTAATTATACAAGTTCACAAGTGGCAGAGAAGTTCTTCGATGTTGTAGTCAAACACCATGGTATGCCTTCTTCCATCGTTTCTGATCGTGATAGAGTTTTTACTAGTGCATTTTGGAAAAACTTGTTTAAACTACAAGGGACTTCGCTTCATATGAGTTCCTCTTATCATCCACAATCAGATGGGTAGTCAGAGACACTAAATAAATGCATTGAGATGTATTTGCATTGTTTTGTTTTTGACCATCCAAAATTATGGTATAAATACTTAGCCTGGGCTGAATACTGGTATAATACAGCCTATCACACAGCCACAGATATGACACCCTTCAGAGCAGTCTATGGTAGAGACCCTCCTATGCTTTTTCGCTACAACATGTCATCCACTGATCCCTTTGAAGTGTAGCAACAGTTGTTAGATCGGGACAGTGTGTTAGATCAGCTTCAACGTAATTTACTGAAAGCTTAGACTCGAATAAAGCATTATGCAGATAAAACTCAAACTGATGTGCAATTTCAAGTTGGAGATATGGTGCTTGTCAAATTGCAACCTTATAGACAACATTCAGTACAATTACGGAAGAACCAAAAGCTGGGAATGCGTTATTTTGGGCCTTTTCCTGTCATGGAACGCATTCAGCAAGTCACTTATAAACTTTTGTTGCCTCCTGAAGCAAGGATTCATCCTGTCTTTCATATCTCACTGCTTAAAAAGTGTGTTGGTGATCCCTCTGCTCAATATATTCCTCTGCCGTTGTTTTCTTCAGATGGAAGTCCTGTTATTCAACCTTTACAAGTCATCGACTCAAAAACTATACTGCGTAATGACAAGTGGGTTCCACAGGTCTTAATTCACTGGGATGGTTTAAGCAATTACACTTGGGAAGATGTGCATACTTTCCGACAGTCTTACCCTGCTTTTGACCTTGGGGACAAGGTCTCTTTTACTGGGGAGGGACATGTTATATCATCACCACATGGCCATTCGGTTATCTCTAGTGGACAGGTGGCAGTACCAACGTAGCTCAAGGAAAGAAATGATGAAGGACCACGTAAAAGCATGAGGGTGAGGAGAAGCACGTGGAAGGTGCAGGCATCAAAGGAATAAAAACCAAGCAAGGCATAGAGAGGAGAGTGTGTAGATGAATTCAATATCTCTCTTTTGATATCACCTTGTACTCTTCTGTGCCCAATTTCTCAATTACCTTTCTGCTTATGCTTTTTACTCTTGGACTCCTCTTGGATATGTCATTTCCATTGCTACAGTAATAATACATTTCATCTTTCCATTACTGAGTAAACTTTGTCCTCTTTTCACTTTTTAATCATTAAACATATGTGCCATACGAAATTACTATTACCCCAAGTTATGCTATCAACCTCAAAATAACTATTGCAGATCATATATCCGATGATTTATGTATGAAGATGTCGACATTTGTCCAATAGATTCAATTGGCAACAAAACATAAAACTCTACTGACCTAACCTTACACTTCAGGTAGTAGTTGAATTAGTTCAGTGAATTCTAATTAATTTCATTTTTAATTAATAAAAATGTATTATTACAAAAATTACAAAAGAAACCATAAGGTCGACATATATATAGCCTGAAGAGATTAACAAAATCAAGATTCAAACATGTAACAATATATCAAACATTAATTTATTGTAGGGGCAGCAGTTATTTAAATTTGAAAAATGATAAATTCTTTGATTCTTGAAAATGTAAATTTTTGGAGAGAATTTTATTATTTGCGTTCAATAAGTTCAAATCTGATTAGGTGGGAAGTATGTATAAAGAAAACTCAAAAACATGTAACAATGTAATTTTAAAAAGGTTGATTTAGTAGTTAAGGACGTTTAGTTTTTATCTTAATAATTTGGATTCAAATTCAAAGTTAGTAAATAAGAAACTTTACAGACTATTTGGTTTCTATTTTCAAAAAATATTTTTTGTTATTAAAAATAAAAAATAAAAAATGTTTAGATAGTGTTTTGAAAAGATTTAACTTTTTTTAAAATGTTTTAAAATTATTGTTTCCAAATTAAAAAATTAAAAACATGTTTTATGTGTTTTCAAAGCAATTATTTTGATAATAAAATAAAAAGTGGTGGCCCTTATTGAAATTATGGAGGTTTATTGTAGAAAAGAAATAAATTAGTGACGGTTGTTAACTGTTGATGAAATCTAAAACATTTTAAACAAATATGGCGGTAGTTTATAACCACTGCTAAATGTATTTTGTTAATCCTCACTTTATTCTCGTTTTTTTTTTGAACTTTTGTGAATTATCACTTTTGTTATTTATCTTTATTTCATATTTTATAAATACTTTTTAGTTCATTTTCACCAATCTATTCTTTTTGAATTGTACTTATTTTAAATTATTGTATAAAGACATTTACAATAATTTATATAGTGAAATTGGTTGATAAATTTATCCAATTTCTCAAAACGTAACTCATGCTTTAACATGTAATATATTTGACTGATATTTTTTTTATTATATTTTTTCTTAATTTATCATTCTTAATTATTTATTACATTAAATTCACCAAAAAATATGTATAAACTTTTTATATCAAAATAATTTTTAGATCTTATTTCCAGAATAAATTTTTGAAGGTTAAAATATAATTTCAGTTCATAATTTTATCCAATTAATAGTGCCCTAGACTCTATTCGACTGGTTCAATTGAGGTTGTCAAACTCGAGAATTTATTTAAACTCAATAAATTGGTTAACTTGAAACGTAAACTCATAATGTAAAATTGTAAGAGTTTACATATGGTCATCTCCATTTAGTAAGCTACTAAAATTATATATATTCTAACACATAAACAGTATCTTAGTTCATAATTAATATAATCTTACTTAATTTCAATTATATTGTGATATTGCTCTTCTTAAGTTCAATTCACTCTTTATATAAATTACCAATTGACAAAGTAAGGTAAAATATCAATTGATATAAGAACGCTATGGTAAAAATGTTACTCATCAAACACACATTGTTTTTATTAGTTTCAAAATATAATAACAAATTTATTAAAAATTGCAACTCAGGTTGAAAAATTGCAAAAATTAATAAATATATTAAAAATTGGAAATTCCCTATCAAGTTCTAGATTTCTGAGTTTTGGATATGGGTGCCCCATTTTTTTTTGGACTGGGTTCTAAAAAAATGTAAAAAACATATTAGACTGTAGCTAAGCTAACTCGGTCGACTCAATGTAAATTCAACAAATTTGAACTAACTTGATCGAGTTCTAATTATAAAATCAAGTTTACTCGATTTGGTGATCTAAACTCATAAACTTAAAGAGTTTAAATATTAACTGAAGAATTTAACAACCATGGGCTCAACTCCGTCAACTATCATGAAGCAATCCGTCCAAGACAAATCACGAGTTAGGTTTGAGATTGATCGGTACAGCAACTATATCTATGGGCCAATGTAACTTCGAAATAGAACCAGGATCGAAGAAGAGATAAGGAAGGAAGCAAGTTCAAAGGGAAGGGAAGCAACTTTGAAGTTTAGCGTGAGAGGAAAAAAGAAATGTAGGGAGAATGGAAACTACCTTTTTGGTTTTTTCTTAGAGCAATTCTAATTACACAATTTTAATGAGTTGCTTATTATAGGTTCTACAATATCATATCATTACTTTTTACATTAAACATCTTTTTATTATTTTAAGTAACTTTCTACTCTAATGGTGCAACTTTAAAGAGCTTTTATACTCTCATAATAGGTCCCACAACTCTCTACTACATTTGATATAAAAATCGGCTCTTGTATAATAACAATTTTTATATATGGCAGTTACATTGGTGCACTTCAATAATAAAACTTGTTAAGAATGGATTCTTACTTTTAGTAATCTTTCAAAAATTGCTATTGGAGATGCTCTTAGAAAAAGGAAAAAAAAAAGCTTTCATCATAGTTGTCAAAATCACGATTTAACTCTTAAAATCATCCGATTTTATGTTCTCACCTTCCAAAATTGACTAAACTCGTACATAAACTCGGAAACCGGTCAAACTGGGTCAAACTCGGTTAAAATCGATCAAAATCGCTGAGTTTACCGAGTTGAAACAGTGTAACTTTTTTTTTTTTGCATTTCAGTGGCTCAGCTCGAAGGAAATCTGGGCCCAAATTTTTTCTTTTTTCCAAATCCAAAACTGCCTTCAAATCCAAATAGTCATTGGACGAATATTTATATCACTTGGGGCTCAAGAAAAGTTTTTGTCCACAAAATTTAAGAATTTATCTTCTTATTTTAATATATTCCGACCAAAAAAATAGTTTAATATATTACATTTTGTTTTTGTTTTTTTTCTTGGTTTGTCCTGGTTTTGATAAGTTATCATTTTGTTTTATGGACATCTTATATATGAGTTCAATTAGTATTTTTATTTATGTATTACAATGTTTTTAAAACTAAGAACATATACATATATATATATTGAGTAGCAGGGAAAGGACATATGTAAATTTTTATCAGATCCGAGTATACGATCCAAGTTTATCCCTCCATTTTGAGTTTGGATAAACTTTTGATTTTGACAATCTTGGCTTCCATCACAGGTACAGTTTGAGGAAAAGAAAGAAGGAGTTGTTGATTAAGTGTTGATTACAATTTGAGGAAAAGAAAGAAAGGCTTGTTGATTAAGTGTTGATGTGGCATGCTTACATCGTCCTTGTCACGATCTGATTCCCGAGCAAGGGACCATCTTTTCTTGATCAAATCAATAATTTTCTATGAAAGAGTGAATAAGATTGAGTAGGTTAATTAAGCAGGGAAATATCTTGGCATCGAGGACACAGGTTCTTAATTAATTAGCAGTTGATCAATAATTGTAATGGGCCACTGTTTCTGAACGCAATTTTTGTCATCATATGTGCCATACGAAATTACTATTACCCCAACTTATGTTATCAACCTCAAAATAACTATTGCAGATCATATATCCGATGATTTATGTTTGAAGATGTCGACATTTGTCCAATAGATTGAATTGGCAATAAAACATAAAACTCTACTGACCTAACCTTACACTTCAGGTAGTAGTTGAATTAGTTTAGTGAATTCTAATTAATTTCATTTTTAATTAATAAAAATGTATTATTACAAAATTACAAAAGAAACCATAAGGTCGACATATATATGGCCTGAAGAGATTAACAAAATCAAGATTCAAACTTGTAACAATATATCAAACATTAATTTATTGTTAGGGTAGCAGTCATTTAAATTTGAAAAATGATAAATTGTTTGATTCTTGAAAATGTATATTTTTGGAGAGAATTTTATTATTTGCGTTCAATAAGTTCAAATCTGATTAGGTGGGAAGTATGTATAAAGAAAACTCAAAAACATGTAACAATGTAATTTTAAAAAGGTCGATTTAGTAGTTAAGGACGTTTAGTTTTTATCTTAATAATTTGGATTCAAACTTCAAAAAGTTAGTAAATAAGAAACTTTACAGACTATTTGGTTTCTATTTTCAAAAAATATTTTTTGTTATTAAAAATAAAAAATAAAAATTGTTTAGATAGTGTTTTGAAATGATTTAATTTTTTTTAAAATGTTTTAAAATTATTGTTTCCAAATTAAAAAATAAAAAACATGTTTTATGTGTTTTCAAAGCAATTATTTTGAAAATAAAATAAAAAGTGGTGGCCCTTATTGAAATTATGGAGGTTTATTGCAGAAAAGAAATAAATTAGTGACGGTTGTTAACTGTTGATGAAATCTAAAACATTTTAAACAAATATGGCGGTAGTTTATAACCACAGCTAAATGTATTTTGTTAATCCTCACTTTATTCTTGTTTTTTTTTTGAACTTTTGTGAATTATCACTTTTGTTATTTATCTTTATTTCATATTTTATAAATACTTTTTAGTTCATTTTCACCAATCTATTCTTTTTGAATTGTACTTATTTTAAATTATTGTATAAAGACATTTACAATAATTTATATAGTGAAATTGGTTGATAAATTTATCCAATTTCTCAAAACGTAACTCATGCTTTAACATGTAATATATTTGACTGATATTTTTTTTATTATATTTTTTCTTAATTTATCATTCTTAATTATTTATTACATTAAATTCACCAAAAAATATGTGTAAACTTTTTATATCAAAATAATTTTTAGATCTTATTTCCAGAATAAATTTTTGAAGGTTAAAATATAATTTCAGTTCATAATTTTAACCAATTAATAGTGCCATAGACTCTATTCGACTGGTTCAATTGATGTTGTCAAACTCGAGAATTTATTTAAACTCAATAAAGGAGATAAACTTGAAACATAAACTCAGAATGTAAAATTGTAAGAGTTTACATATGTTCCTCTCCATTTAGTAAGCTACTAAAATTATATATATTCTAACACATAAACAGTATCTTAGTTCATAATTAATATAATCTTACTTAATTTCAATTATATTGTGATATTGCTCTTCTTAAGTTCAATTCACTCTTTATATAAATTACCAATTGACAAAGTAAGGTAAAGTATCAATTGATATAAGAACACTATGGTAAAAATGTTACTCAGCAAACACACATTGTTTTTATTAGTTTCAAAATATAACAACAAATTTATTAAAAATTGCAACTCAGATTGAAAAATTGCAAAAATTAATAAATATATTAAAAATTGGAAATTCCCTATCAAGTTCTAGATTTCTAAGTTTTGGATATGGGTGCCCCATTTTTTTTTGGACTGGGTTCTAAAAAAATGTAAAAAACATATTAGACTGTAGCTAAGCTAACTCGGTCGACTCAATGTAAATTCAACAAATTTGAACTAACTTGATCGAGTTCTAATTATAAAATCAAGTTTACTCGATTTGGTGATCTAAACTCATAAACTTAAAGAGTTTAAAAATTAACTGAAGAATTTAACAACCATGGGCTCAACTCCGTCAACTATCATGAAGCAATCCGTCAAAGACAAATCACGAGTTAGGTTTGAGATTGATCGGTACAGCAACTATATCTATGGGCCAATGTAACTTCGAAATAGAACCAGGATCGAAGAAGAGATAAGGAAGGAAGCAAGTTCAAAGGGAAGGGAAGCAACTTCGAAGTTTAGCGTGAGAGGGAAAAAGAAATGTAGGAAGAATGGAAACTACCTTTTTGGTTTTTTCTTAGAGCAATTCTAATTACGCAATTTTAATGAGTTGCTTATTGTGGGTTCTACAATACCATATTATTACTTTTTACTTTAAGCAACTCTTTATTATTTTAAGTAACTTTCTACTCTAATGGTGCAACTCTAAAGAACTTTGATACTCCCACAATAGGTTCCACGACTCTCTACTACATTTGATATAAAAATCGGCTCTTGTATAAGAACAATTTTTATATATGGCAGTTACATTGGTGCACTTCAATAATAAAACTTGCTAAGAATGGATTCTTACTTTTAGTAATCTTTCAAAAATTGCTATTGGAGATGCTATTAGAAAAAGGAAAAAAAAAAAGATTTCATCATAGTTGTCAAAATCACGATTTAACTCTTAAAATCGTCCGATTTTATGTTCTCACCTTCCAAAATTGACTAAACCCATACGTAAACTCGGAAACCGGTTAAATTTGGTCAAACTTGGTTAAAATTGGTCAAAATCGCTGAGTTTACCGAGTTGAAATAGTGCAACTTTTTTTTATATCTCAGTGACCCAGCCGAAATGAAATCTAGGTCCAATAAATGTTTTTTTCCAAATCCAAAACTTCCTTCAAATCCAAATAGTCATTGGACGAATATTTATGTCACTTGGGGCTCAAGAAAAGTTTTTGTCCACAAAATTTAAGAATTTATCTTCTTATTTTAATATATTCCGACCAAAAAAAAGTTTAATATATTACATTTTGTTTTTGTTTTTTTTTGGTTTGTACCATTTGTAGTGTTGATAGGTTATCATTTTGTTTTATGGACATCTTATGCATGAGTTCAATTGGTATTTTTATTTATGTATTACGATATTTTTAAAACTTAGAACATATACATATATATATATATATATATATATATATATATATATTGAGTAGCAGGGAAATGACATATGTAAACTCTTACCAGTTTACGATTCGAGTATATGATCCAAGTTTACCCCTCCATTTTGAGTTTGAATAAACTCTCGATTTTGACAAATCTTGGCTTCCATCACAGGTACAGTTTGAGGAAAAGAAAGAAGGACTTGTTGATTATGTGTTGATGTGGCATGCTTACATCGTCCTTGTAACCGAGCATGAGACCATCTTTTCTCGATCAAATCAATAATTTTCTATGAAAGAGTGAATAAGATTGAGTAGGTTAATTAAGCAGGGAAATATCTTGGCATCGAGGACACAGGTTCTTAATTAATTGGCAGTTGATCAATAATTGTAATGGGCCACTGTTTCTGAACGCAATTTTTGTCATCATATGTGCCATACGAAATTACTATTACCCCAAGTTATGTTATCAACCTCAAAATAACTATTGCAGATCATATATCCGATGATTTATGTTTGAAGATGTCGACATTTGTCCAATAGATTGAATTGGCAATAAAACATAAAACTCTACTGACCTAACCTTACACTTCAGGTAGTAGTTGAATTAGTTTAGTGAATTCTAATTAATTTCATTTTTAATTAATAAAAATGTATTATTACAAAAATTACAAAAGAAACCATAAGGTCGACATATATATAGCCTGAAGAGATTAACAAAATCAAGATTCAAACATGTAACAATATATCAAACATTAATTTATTGTTGGGGTAGCAGTTATTTAAATTTGAAAAATGATAAATTGTTTGATTCTTGAAAATGTATATTTTTGGAGAGAATTTTATTATTTGTGTTCAAAATGTTCAAATCCTATTAGGTGGGAAGTATGTATAAAGAAAACTAAAAAACATGTAACAATGTAATTTTAAAAGGTTGATTTAGTAGTTAAGGAGGTTTAGTTTTTGTCTTAATATGTTGGGTTCAAACTTCAAAGTAGTAAATAAAAAACTTTACAGACTATTTGGTTTCTATTTTCAAAAAATATTCTTTGTTATTAAAAATAAAAAATAAAATTTGATTAGATAGTGTTTTCAAAAGATATAATTTTTTTAAAAATTGTTTTAAAATTATTGTTTCCAATATAAAAAAATAAAAACATGTTTTATATATTTTCAAAGCAATTGTTTTAAAAATAAAATAAAAAGTACTGGCCCTTATTGAAATTATGGAGGTTTATTGCAGAAAAGAAATAAATTAGTGATGGTTGTTAACTGATGATGAAATCTAAAACATTTTTAACAAATATGGCGGTAGTTTATAACCACTGCTAAATGTATTTTGTTAATCCTCACTTTATTATTGTATTTTTTTTTGAACTTTTGTGAATTATCACTTTTGTTATTTATCTTTTTTTGATATTTTATAAGTACTTTTTAGTTCATTTTCACCAATCTATTCCTTTTTTTGAATTGTACTTATTTTGAATTATTGCATAAAGACATTTATAATAATTTATATAGTGAAATTGGTTAATATATTTAACCAATTTCTTAAAACGTAACTCATGCTTTAACATGTAATCTATTTGACAGATATTTGTTTTTATCATATTTTTCTTAAATTATCATTCTTAATTATTTTATTATATTAAATTCACCAAAAAAAATGTGTAAACCTTTTATCTCAAAATAATTTTTAGATCTTATTTTCAGAATAAATTATTGAAGGTTAAAATATAATTTTAGTTTGTAATTGTATCTAATTAATAGTGCCTTAGAATCTATTCGACCAGTTCAACTGAAGTTGTCAAACTCGAAAATTCATTTAAACTCAATGAAGGGGTAAACCTGAAACGTGAACTCGGAATGTAAAATCGTAAGAGTTTATATATATTGCTCTTCATTTAATAAGCTACTAAAATTATATATATTCTAACACATAAATAGTATCTTAATTTATAATTAATATAATCTTACTATATTTCAATTATATTGTGATATTACTCTTTTTAAGTTCAATTCACTCTTTATATAAATTACCAATTGACAAAGTAAAGTAAAGTATCAATTGATATAAGAACATTGATAAAAATGTTACTCAACAAACACACATTGTTTTTATTAGTTTCAAAATATAATAACAAATTTATTAAAAATTGCAACTAAAATAGAAAAATTAATAAATATATTAAAAACTGGGAATTCCCTTTCTAGTTCTAGATTTATGAGTTTTGGATATAGGTGACCCTTTCTTTTTTGGACAGGGTTCTAAAAAAAAAAGAAAAAAAACATTTTGGACTGTAACTAAGCAAACTCGGTCGACTTAGTGTAACTTCAATAAATTTGACCTAACTTGATCGAGTTCTAATTATAAAATCAAGTCTATTTGATTTGATGACCTAAACTCATAAACTTAATGAGTTTAAAAATTAACTGAACAAATTAACAACCATGTGCTCAACTCCGTCCACTATCATGAAGCAACCCGTCAAAGATAGATCACGAGTTAGGTTTGAGATGGATCGGTACAGCAACTATATCTAAGGGCCAATGCAACTTCGAAACAGAACAAGGATCGAAGAAGAGATAAGCAAGGAAGCAAGTTCAAATGGATGGGAAGCAACTTTGAAGTTTAGCATGAGAGAGGAAAATAAATGTAGGAGTACTTTTTTGGTTTTTTCTTAGAGCATTTCTAATTATGCAACTTTAATGAGTTGTTTATTGTGAGTCATACAATACCATATCATCATTTTTTACTTTAAGCAACTCTTTATTACTTTAAGTAACTTTCTACTCTAATAGTGCAACTCTATAGAACTTTGATACTCCCACAATAGGTCCCACGACTCTCAACTACATTTGATATAGAAATCGGCTCTTGTATAAGAACAATTTTTATATATGGCAGTTACAATGGTGCATCTCAATAATAAAACTTGCTAAGAATGGATTCTTACTTTTAATAATCTTTCAAAAATTGCTATTGGAGATGCTCTTAGAAAAAGGAAAAAAAAAAGCTTTTATCATAGTTGTCAAAATCACGATTTAACTCTTAAAATCGTCCGATTTTATGTTCTCACCTTCCAAAATTGACTAAGCTCGTACATAAACTAGGAAACTGGTCAAACTTGGTTAACATCGGTCAAAATCATTGAGTTTACCGAGTTGAAACAGTGCAACTTTTTTTTTTTTGCATTTCAGTGACCCAGCCCAAATGAAATCTGGGTCCAATAAATGTTTTTTTCGAAATCCAAAACTTCCTTCAAATCCATATAGTCATTAGACAAATATTTATGTCACTTGGGGCCCAAGAAAAGTTTTTGTCCACAAAATTTAAGAATTTATCTTCTTATTTTAATATATTCCGACCAAAAAAAAAGTTTAATATATTTCATTTTTTTTCTTTTTTTTTTGGTTTGTCCCATTTGTGGTGTTGATAGGTTATCATTTTATTTTATGGACATATTATGTATGAGTTTAATTAGTATTTTTATTTATGCATTATGATGTTTTTAAGACTTAGAACATATATATGTATTGAATAGCTAGCACAAAAAGAGTAAATGTAAACTTTTACGAGTTTACGATATGAGTTTATCCTCCATTTCGAATTTGAAAAAACTATCGATTTTGACAACCTTGGCTTCCGTCACTAGTACGGTTTGAGAAAAAGAAAGAAAGGCTTGTTGATTAAGTGTTGATTATGGTTTGAGGAAAAGAAAGAATGGCTTGTTTATTAAGGGTTGATGTGGCATGCTTACATCGTCCTTGTCACGATCTGATTCCCGAGCATGTGACCATCTTTTCTCGATCAAATCAATAATTTTCTATGAAAGAGTGAATAAGATTGAGTAGGTTAATTAAGCAGGGAAATATCTTGGCATCAGGGACACAGGTTCTTAATTAATTAGCAGTTGATCAATAATTGTAATGCACCACTATTTCTGAACGCAATTTTTGTCATCATATGTGCCATACGAAATTACTATTACCCCAAGTTATGCCATCAACCTCAAAATAACTATTGCAGATCATATATCCGATGATTTATGTTTGAAGATGTCGACATTTGTCCAATAGATTGAATTGGCAACAAAATATAAAACTCTACTGACCTAACCTTACACTTCAGGTAGTAGTTGAATTAGTTTAGTGAATTCTAATTAATTTCATTTTTAATTAATAAAAATGTATTATTACAAAAATTACAAAAGAAACCATAAGGTCGACATATATATATATATAGCCTGAAGAGATTAACAAAATCAAGATTCAAACATGTAACAATATATCAAACATTAATTTATTGTAGGGGTAGCAGTTATTTAAATTTGAAAAATGATAAATTGTTTGATTCTTGAAAATGTATATTTTTGGAGAGAATTTTATTATTTGTGTTCAATATGTTCAAATCCTATTAGGTGGGAAGTATGTATAAAGAAAACTCAAAAACATGTAACAATGTAATTTTAAAAGGTTGATTTAGTAGTTAAGGAGGTTTAGTTTTTGTCTTAATATGTTGGGTTCAAACCTCAAAGTTAGTAAAAATAAAACTTTACAGACTCTTTGGTTTCTATTTTCAAAAAATATTTTTTGTTATTAAAAATAAAAAATAAAATTTGATTAGATAGTGTTTTGAAAAGATATAATTTTTTAAATAATGTTTTAAAATTATTGTTTCCAATATAAAAAAAATAAAAAAATGTTTTATATGTTTTCAAAGCAATTATTTTGGAAATAAAATAAAAAATGGTGGCCCTTATTGAAATTATGGAGGTTTATTGCAGAAAAGAAATAAATTAGTGACGGTTGTTAACTGATGATGAAATCTAAAACATTTGTAACCAATATGGCGGTAGTTTATAACCACTGCTAAATGTATTTTGTTAAACCTTGTAACATCCCAATTTTAAATTTATTACTAGATAAATTAGTGTTTGAAGGACTGTTATGAAAAAAATAATATATATATATATATATATATATATTTTGTAGAGAGGAAAAAGTTTAATTGGAAAATGAAGTGACTCTACCATAATTAAAATTTAGAGAGAATAAATTAGGAGAAATAATTTTAGATAACAAATTGAAATTTTCCCTTGATGACCAAGGACCCATTTTGCAAAGGCTAAAGAATTGAAGGGGACTTTTTAGCATTTTGGTCAAGGCAAAATATTGATGAAAGTGTAGAACATGCTACGTGAACCTTCTTTTTCTTACCTTGCCAAAAACCATGGACCAATGAGGGATGACCACACATCACCCATCCACCTTAGCTTTCTCCCATCCATGTGGCACCACCAAAGCTCTCCATATGCAACATGTTGATGCTCTCGGCCAGCATGGAAGTTAGAGCACATGAGCTTTCGGCCACACTCCATCATGGCAACAACAAACCATGCTTTCCATGTTAAGGACAAGAAAGAGAGAAAGATGAAAAGTTGGTGTGGGAAAGTGCATAATGTTGGGAAAAACGGCGGTGTGCGCAGAATCAAAATAATTCCACAGACCCAGGATAATTCCCAAAATACAATAAACAAAAATAACACCAAAAAATTTTAGCGTGGAAAACTCAAATTAGGTAAAAACCACGGGACCCGTAGGCCGCTTAAATCTTCCACTATAGTAATAATGGGAATACAATTTTCACCCTTAGGTGGACCTCTCACTCACAAAAAATACTACAATAGTATTTCTTCAATTTGTGGACAATAACCCTCACAAATTGGACTCACTATTTTTCTTCTCAGAAACTTTCTGAGGCACTCTCTCTATTTTTTCTTCTCACTCTTTTCTCTCAAAGGTGAGGCTTCTCTGGATGCTTGAAGGATGATTTAAGAAGGGAGGGAATGACTCTATTTATAGAGTCATTCCTCCACCAACCCCCTTCAAAACATATGCACAACCTGCACGTTGCACCTAACACTTCTGCAAATTTTCTTCCGCGCAGCCCCTTCAATTTCAAAGGAGGTGCCTAACTTTTGATAAAAAAAAATTGACTTTGGAGTAAATTACAAAATTTGGTTGCAACTTTAGTTAAATTGTAATTTGGCCCCTAGGGCCCCACTTATGGAGGGACCCACCTTTCAATTCTCCCCCTCCCGACCTAAGTGGGAGGTTCCACCAATCCTGCAGCTGATCGACAGTATTCAAACTTGCTTCTTGGAAGAGTCTTAGTTAACATATCAGATCCATTTTCATCTGTATGGATCTTTTCAAGCAGTAGTAGCTTCTTCTCCAATGCACCTCTTATCCAATGGTATCTCATATCAATGTGCTTCGATCTTGAGTGAAAGGAGGCATTCTTTCCAAGGTGAATTGCACTTTGATTGTCACAAAATAGCTCATACTTTTCTTGGTGGAAAGTAAGTTCGTTTAAGAACCTTTTCATCCATAGCAACTCCTTACTGGCTTCAGTTGCTGCGATGAACTCTGCTTCAGTGGTGGACAGTGCAACACACTTCTGTAACTTTGACTGCCATGCCACAGCTCCCCCTGCAAAAGTGATCAGATAGCCTGAAGTAAATTTTCTCGAATCTATGTCACCGGCCATATCTGCATCTGTGTATCCAACTAACACAGGTTTGGTATCTCCAAAACATAAGCATATTTTGGAAGTACCTCGAAGATACCTGAATATCTACTTTACTGCAGCCCAATGTTCCTTTCCAGGTTTTGAAAGGAATCTACTCACTACTACAACTGCATGAGCAATATCCGGCCGTGTGCACACCATGGCATACATTAAACTTCCAACTGCTGAAGCATATGGAACCTTGTCCATCTCTTCCTTTTCTTCATCTGTGGAAGGGCACTGCTTAGAACTTAGCTTAAAGTGTAGCAAGAGGACAACTAACCGCTTTAGCTTTGTCCATGTTGAACCTTTGAAGTACTTTCTCAATATACTTCTCTTGTGACAACCATAATTTCTTGGCGCTTCTGTTTCTAGTTATCTTCATGCCAAGAATGTGTTTTGCTGGCCCTAAGTCTTTCATAGCAAAAGACTTGCTCAATTGCTTCTTCAAGTCATCAATTCTAGAAATATTTTGGCCAACAATCAACATGTCATCCACATAGAGCAATAAAATAATGAAATCATCATCAGAGAATTTCTGCACGAACACACAGTGATCTGAAGTAGTCTTCTTGTAACCATGCTCCCCCACAACAGACTCAAACTTCTTATACCACTGTCTTGGAGCTTGCTTCAAGTCGTACAGGCTTTTCTTTAGCTTGCAAACGTAGTCCTCTTTTTCTTTTTGCTTAAAACCCTCTGGCTGCTCCATGTATATTTCTTCCTCCAAATCACCATGAAGGAATGCAGTTTTGACATCCATTTGCTCAACCTCAAGGTCAAGACTTGATACTACCCCTAGCACTGTTCGAATGGATGTCATTTTCACCACGGGTGAAAATATCTCATCAAAGTCAACCCCTTTTCTTTCGCTGAATCCTTTGACGACCAATCTGGCTTTGAATCTTGGATGGGAACTGTTCTCTTCATGCTTAATTCTGAACACCCATTTGTTCTTCAAAGCCCTCTTGCCTTTTGGCAGCTTCACCAGTTCAAAAGTTTTATTCTCATGCAATGATTTCATCTCATCTTGCATGGCCTCAATCCACTTCTTCTTGTGTTCATCATCCATTGCTTCTTCGAAGCTTTTTGGTTCTCCCCCGTCAGTTAATAACACATACTAATTTGCAGGGTATCTAGTAGAGGGTTGTCGAACTCTAGTAGATCTTCTCAATTCTAGAGAACCCATTGGAACTGGTGGTTGATCATGAACACCATCATCATCATCAGAATCTTCTGATGGAATCTCAACGGGAGCATCTGGATCACCTATTTCAGGCTGATCATTCTGTATTTCATCTCCAACTTGTCTTGGCACCAGTGTTGGAGGAATAACTTCCGAACCAGTTGAATCACCATTGGCTTTAGAAATATCTTCAATGGTCTGATCTTCAATGAACACAACATCACGACTCCTGACTAGTTTCTTCTCTACTGGATCATAAAATCTGTAGCCAAACTGATCTTGACCATATCCAATGAACACGCATTGTCGTGTCTTACTTTCAAGTTTGGACCTTTCATCCTTTGGAATATGTACAAAGGCTTTGCATCCAAACACTCGCAGATGGTTGTAGGAAACATCTTTTCCTGACCATACTTTTTCTGGAACATCTAGCTTTAAAGGGACACAAGGTGAGCGATTCAGCACATGTACTGCTGCTAGTAAAGCCTCACCCCAAAATTTCTTTGGTAACTTTGCATGAGAGAGTAAACATCTGACTCTCCCCATCAAAGTTCTGTTCATCCTCTCAGCCAGGCCATTCAGTTGCGGTGTTTTTGGAGGCGTTGTCTGATGTCGAATACCATGCTCTTTACAGTAGGCATCAAAAGGCCCAATGTATTCTCCACCGTTGTCTGTCCGGATACATTTTAGCTTCTTCCCAGTTTCTCTTTCAACTGAGGCATGAAACTCTTTAAAGACACTCAGCACTTGATCCTTTGTCTTTAAATTGTATGCCCATATCTTCCTTGAATGGTCATCAATGAAAGTCACAAAGTACTGAGCAACACCAAGTGACTTTAACATTGGTCCACATAAATCTGAATGTACCAAATCCAGTACATTCGCCATTCTAGAAGGAGGGTGGCTTTTGAACGTAGCTCTATTATGCTTTCCTGCCAGACAATCATCACACTTCTTCAAGTGAATTTGATCCAAACCAGGTAGAGCATTCTTCCTAGTTAAATGGATCATGCTCTTCTCGCTCATGTGACCGAGACGTTTGTGCCATAGCTCAACTGTACTATCATTCTCCGTTGTGTTTACAACATCCTTGGAGAGCTTTGCTTGCATAATGTACAGTTTAGAGTCTTTGTTCCCTCTGGCCACCACCAACGATCCTTTGGTGAGCTTCCATTGGCCATTAAAGAAGGTATTGCAGAAACCTTCATCATCTAGCTTGCTTGTTGAAATCAGATTCAGGCGCATATCTGGAATATGCTTCACATCATTCAGGACTAATCGCGTACCATTCTCCGTCTTTAAACAAACATCTCCCTTACCTGCAATTATTGAAAGATTATTATTTCCCATTCTTACAGCACCAAAATTGCCTGGTGTGTAAGATGAGAAAAATTCCTTCCGAGATGTAGCATGAATGGTGGCACCACTGTCAATCACTCAGCTTGTCTCATGGGTTGTAAGATTGACTACATCATCATCATAGACAATTTTGAACTCCTCAGCAACATCTGCTTGCTCATCATCACTACTGTTGTTTTTCTTCTGTCCTCTGCCTTTGTTCTTTTCCTGATCCTTCTTGAACTTGCGGCAGTGTATCTTGATGTGACCCTTCTTTTTACAGTAATGGCATTCAACATTGGCATATCTGTTGGATTTGCCTCTGCTCCTTCCTCTAGGTTTTTGATCCCTAGACTGGTTCCTCCCCCTGAAGTCTGAAACCAGAACATCTGGTTGTGATGAAGAAGATGAGCTTTGAGATCTTCTTCTCATTTCTTTATTTAAGATACTGCTTTTAACAGACTCCATATTAACTACACCATCAGGTGCAGTGTTGGTGATGGAAATCTTCAGAGTCTCCCACGACTCTGGTAGAGAGCCCAATACCAGCAGAGCAAAAATTTCATCGTCCAGATTTATGCCCATTCTGGACAGTTGATCTACGACTCCTTGCATCTCATTTAGATGATCTGCTACAGAAGTCCCTTCCCTGTATTTCAACTGCGTCAATTTGGTCAAATAAAATAATTTATTATTACCAGTTTTTGACGTATAAAGCTGTTCAAGTTTATTCCATAGCGTCCGGGCATGAGTCTCATTGCAGATGTGGTTGTATACGTTGTCTTCGACATATTGTCGGATGAAACTGCACACCTGCTCATGCTCAAACCCCCATTCCTCATCTGTCTTGCCTTCAGGTTTATCTGATGTAAACACTGGTAGATGCATTTTCATCACAAATAGGAGATCCTTCATCTTGCTTCTCCACATGTGATAATTTGTGCCATTTAGGCTGATCATTTTGATGTTTCTTGTCTCCATTGAGATTAGTAGTCAAAGTTTTAACTGATCCCAAAACATTTCTAGCAGTGAATAGTACCTCCGTACGTATGAACAGTACCTCTGTATGTATGAAGTACCTTCGTATGTATGAACAGTACTTTCGTATGTATGAATATGCACAGCCTGCACGTTGCACCTAACACTTCTGCAAATTTTCTTCCGCGCAGCCCCTTCAATTTCAAAGGAGGTGCCTAACTTTTGATAAAAAAAAATTGACTTTGGAGTAAATTACAAAATTTGGTTGCAACTTTAGTTAAATTGTAATTTGGCCCCTAGGGCCCCACTTATGAAGGGACCCACCTTTCACATAACTCTCGGCCAAGAACAGAGAACACGCTGCTGCACTTGAAACTGTGGGAAGTTGGGTAATCTGTCTTCTGGTTTGGCAGCCACGTGTATTCAAAGGAAGTCAAGAGAGGGACAAGTTTATGCAGTAAAAACATGGATTGTTTACTGCATGAACCCGTAACCTACACCATGTGAAAGTAGGGAACCAGTCACATGAAGTTCCTGTAGCAAATCCAATGAATCCTTGATGAGTTGTATGTGTGTGAAATAAACAAAAGAAAACTTAGAAAATCTGATATGTTTCTCTACTGTACAGCCATGTAAAGCATGTTCAGGTTATATAGAAGCCCTTAGCTTCATTTCTTGGCTATACTAAGAGAGAACCCGAGAGAGAGAACAAGAGAAAAGTGGTGAGCCTCTGTTTTACTGCAGCAAACCGAGAGTAAGGGAGAAACTGAGAGAGAGAGGATGAAGCTTCAAACTAGTAAGCTTCCTTAAGATTTTAAAGAGCCACCTTTGGGGAACTTTGGTGCTGACCAAAGGACCATCTTAGCAGTGGATTTGAGGTCCAAAGCACACCTTCACAGCAGCAAAAACAATAACAGGAAAGTGCAGAAAAATTTAGAGAAAAAATGAGCTTCAACACTTTGGTAAGCTTTAAATCCTTTCTTTTAGGCTTGCATGTGCTTTAGAAATGATTAAGCATGTCTTATAGAGTCCCTAGATGAGTTTGGGAGAGCCATGAAGTAAGAAGAATGGAAAAAATGGAGTTTAGAGGTATGCATGCATGACAGGGACTAAACTGAATAAAATCAAAAGTTTGTAGGAGTAGCTATAATTTCAGAACAAGCTATATTTGTAACCTATAGACCTAGATAAAAATAAATGTGGTTTTAGATCAAGAAAAAGATAAGGGAAAAATAATTACTAAGGACCTAAGTGAATAAAATGAGAAGTTGTAGGGAGAGAGTAAAATGTCTGAAAATGTCCAGATTTAATATATATAGGATTTTAACTAAAATTTGATAAATTTTATCAAAATTTGAAAGTTATTTATATGATTAAAGTTTGAAGTAAGGACCAAAGTGAATTAATTCAAAGTTTCTGAAGAAAGAGGAAATAGGGTGGAATTTGAGAAATAAATTAGAAGAAATTTTAGGTGATTATAATTATTTGAATTTGGGACTATAAATGGGATTATAGATATTACGTAATTAATTTTTAAGACACAAGATTTAATTAATTATGAAATAGTAATTTTAATCTCTTCCCTATTAGGATATTTTTAGCTAATTATATTTATTTAAATTTGGGATTAGAAATAAGATTGTGAATAATACGTAATTAGTATTTAGTGCATAGAAATTTCATTTAAAAAATGGAATAGTATTTTTAAGTATTCCATATTAGAATTTTAATAATTAATTTATTTTACCAGCATCTTGGAATAATTTCAAGCTGAATCAGTACAGGACAGTAATTCCAGGTAGCCAGTTACATTTCATAAAAGTGCTGTTCATATATTTTGAAATTGTTTTATACGGAAAATGATTTAATTATGAATTATGTGGTATTCAACTCTATGCATTGTTATGTATATATTTGTATTGTTATTATACTCATGTGCTAAGGCAGTGTACGCCAAGCATCTGGGGTACGATAGTACGCACCAGTATAAGACTTGCCATGGTTAGGGCGGAAGCAGCTATGTATGACGATGCTAGTGTCAGTCTTGCTGACCATTGGCCACAGGGTATAATTAGACCCTGGTGGTAAGCACTGAAAATAGTGATGACCCTTGGCACTACTTGAGGTGAAACAAACTCTTGTGGTACTAAGAACCAAAGATAATCTCTGCATGACAGTGGCATAGATGAGTTAAACTGAATTATGAATGGAGTTATAAACTTGCTTTATGACTGGGAATGGTACTTGTTTTCAAGATTAAGTACTGGCTACTGAGATTTCTATGTCTCATGATTTTGTACTGTATTAACCATTTTCCAGGTACAAGTCAAAGTGGGAATAGCAGGGTTGCAGTAGGGAGTCAGTAGTTGTAGCCTAAATTTTATGGTTATTATAAAATAGTTAACCACTAGTGATGTATATATATAATGGCAGCAATGTAAAACCTATGTGGATTTTGAGGTTTTACCTAATGATGATAACACCGGCTCCTAGTCGTTCTTAGTTATAGATTTATGATCTTTCGAATTGTGAAGGTTTTAAAAATTGGCTTAATTATTCTATAAGGAACCTTATTTTCGAAATCTATTAGACTGGAGATAGTTTCAAGCAATCTTGAGGTGTTACAATCCTCACTTTATTCTTGTATTTTTTTTTTTGAACTTTTGTGAATTATCACTTTTGTTATTTATCTTTTTTTCATATTTTATAAATGCTTTTTAGTTCATTTTCACCAATCTATTCTTTTTTTTTGAATTGTACTTATTTTGAATTATTTTATAAAGACATTTATAATAATTTATATAGTGAAATTGGTTGATATATTTAACCAATTTCTTAAAACGTAACTCATGCTTTAGCACGTAATATATTTGACCGATCTTTGTTTTTATCATATTTTTTCTTAAATTATCATTCTGAATTATTTTATTATATTAAATTCACCAAAAAAATGTGCAAATATTTTATATCAAAATAATTTTTAGATGTTATTTTTAGAATAAATTTTTGAAGGTTAAAATATAATTTTAGTCCATAATTGTATCCAATTAATAGTGCCTTAGAATCTATTCGACCAGTTCAACTAAAGTTGTCAAACTCGAGAATTTATTTAAACTCAATGAAAGGGTAAACTTGAAACATAAACTCGGAATGTAAAATCGTAAGAGTTTATATATATTCCTCTTCATTTAATAAGTTACTAAAATTATATATATTTTAACACATAAACGATATCTTAGTTTATAATTAATATAATCTTAATTTCAATTATATTGTGATAATGCTCTTCTTAGGTTCAATTCACTCTTTATACAAATTATCAATTGACAAAGTAAAATAAAGTATCTACTGATATAAGAACACTATGATAAAAATGTTACTCAACAAACACACATTGTTTTTGTTAGTTTCAAATTATAATAACAAATTTATTAAAAATTGCAACTAACATTGAAAAATTGCAAAAATTAATAAATATATTAAAAATTAGAAATTCCCTATCTAGTTCTAGATTTCTAAGTTTTGGATATGGGTGACCTATTTTTTTTTTTGGACTAGGTACATAAATAAAAAGAAAAAAATGTTTCGGACTGTAGCTAAGCCAACTTGGTCGACTTAGTGTAAATTCAACAAATTTGACCTAACTTGATCGAGTTCTAATTATAAAATCAATTTTACTCAATTTGATGACCTAAACTCAAACTTAACGAGTTTAAGAATTAACTGAGGAATTTAACAACCATGGGCTCGACTCCGTCAACTATCGTGAAGCAACTCGTCAAAAACAGATCACGAGTTAGGTTTGAGATTGATCGGTACAACAACTATATCTAAGTGCCAATGCAACTTCGAAATAGAGCATGGATCGAAGAAGAGATAAGGAAGGAAGCAAGTTCAAAGGGAAGGGAAGCAACTTCGAAGTTTAGCGTGAGGGAGAAAAAAGAAATGTAGGGAGAATGGAAACTACTTTTTTGGTTTTTTCTTAGAGCATTTCTAATTATGCAACTTTAATGAGTTGCTTATTGTGGATCCTACAATACCATACCATGACTTTTTACTTTAAACAACTCTCTACTACTTTAAGTAACTCTCTACTCTAATAGTGCAATTCTAGAGAACGTTTGTACTCCTACAATGTGTCCCACGACCCCCCACTACATTTGATGTAAAAATCGGCTCTTATATAAGAATAATTTTTTATATATGGCAGCCATGCTTGTACACTACAATAATAAAACTCACTAAAAATGGTTTCTTATTTTTAATAATCTTTTGAAAACTGCTATTGGAGATGCTCTTAGAAAAAAATAGCTTCCATCATAGGTATAGTTTGAGGAAAAGAAAGAAAGGCTTGTTGATTAAGTGTTGATTACGATTTGAGGAAAAGAAAGAAAGGCTTGTTGATTAAGTGTTGATGTGGCATGCTTACATCGTCCTTGTCATGATCTGATTCCTGAGCATGGGACCTTCTTTTCTCGATCAAATCAATACTTTTCTATGAAAGTGTAAATAAGATTGAGTAGGTTAATTAAGTAGGGAAATATCTTGGCATGAAGGACACAGGTTCTTAATTAATTTGTAGTTGATCAATAATTGTAATGCACCACTATTTTTGAATGCAATTTTTGTCATCATCTTGCTGTTTGCTACCCCCACGTATCACTGACGGTTGCAATGATTTCAATTTAGTATATTCCTCTTGTTAAATATTTACAACCATATAATTTATTTTCTTAATTACATAGTTAAGAAAATTAATATAAGAAATAGAAGATTTCAAAATACTCATATAGACTTCTCGCGAATGCACATTGATGAATTCTTCATTATCCCTCTTCCTGTAGGTGAGTATAAACAAATCTACCAAGCTAGGCTTTCTTCCACTTTGACGCTCCTACATATTATAGTGAATATTGTATAATTTCAAGATGATTGTGTGTAATAAAAAAGTAAGTAAAATAAGAAAAGACTAGATAAGATATTACCAGCTGACGCATATGCTAAGAGGTAGGAATGTTGCCACCAGTGTGTACTGTGCCCCCAGTACTAGACACTTTGTTTCTTCATGCCTTCTTACACTTCTCCTTGTAATCACCTCGCTCCCACTGTTGAATTAACTGCTGCATGATTTCCTCACTAATCCATTCAGGCTGAGGATGAGATTGATATTTATTACGGATGCGACACATCATGTTGCATAACATATAACCGCACCTCTTGTTTCAATTTTTTTTATCTGAGCATCATGTAAAGGAAATCACTTTTAATGTTGCTGCACAAAGTAAACAATTGTTAATATTTTCAAGTAAAAATAAAAAAAAATCAATCAAAACCAAAATTTATCGTCCATTCCTAGAACCATAACTTCCACAATTTCAGAGGAGTAGTCTTAAAGTTGTATGTCGGTGCCTCATACTTCCCTTGTATGATCGGGAAAATATCTCGTATCGTCTCAACAACTGGATAAAAACTGTGCAATTCGAAAATATAAATCTTGGTAATTAAAAATAAAAAAATTTAACAAATAAAAGAATTTAAGTATAACTCACATATCCTTATCAGGGCGTATCCAAAGTCTACAATCAGTGGGATCAGTCTCACTAGGATGGTGACTCGACTGATTACTAGCAGGGGTAAGTGGCTCCTCAGCAGATGAAGGATGCATGGACGGAGTTTGAGTGGACAGTACACACTCTGAACATATGCTTGGCCTAATAGACTATGGAGGAGATGCGACAGGTGATGCATAAGTATATGGTTGTAGAGGATACATGCAGACTGTGAGACGACCTCCTATGAGCCTTCCACCTCGCCTCGTATGACCGCTCGACATTTGTATTGATGTAATTCCACACTAATAAAAAATTTTGTAAACTTAGACATCATTAATCTAAAATTGTGAATTTACAAATGCTAATCAAACACTTGAAAAGAAAAAGATATTAAATTGAATAATTCATATATACCATAAATTGAGAATTAATAACTATTAGAGGAGTCTTATTCTTCTCTATTCTCATCCTCTTTAGTTTCCTTTTCTTACTCCTCTCCAACTTCTTCTTCTTCTGTCTCATCCTCATATCTTCCTCCACTTCGTCATTAATGAATAACTGATTATTTAAGTCTCTTTCAACCTCTTCATATTGTCCATTATCATGTAAGACTTGAAAGTCACTATCATTTTCGACCATTGCTGGCATAACAAGACCCATATCTTCTTCTTGAAATGCATCAGTACTAATTTCAACACTAGGTGCCTCAATAGTCTTCTTAGACTTAACCTTAATCACTGCCAACTAATCATCCTTATTTCGATTGGTAGGACAAGGGGTGAAGTATACCTGCACGACTTATTGTGCAAACAGGAATGGGTCATACGTGTTGAGCCTTTTTGACTTGTGAACTTCAACAATTCTAGCTTCGGCGTCAATTCATGTACCAAAACCTGGGATGGGATCAAACTAATCACATTTAAATAATACCAAATGTTTTGATGATGATCCTATGAAGACCAACTCGTAAATCTCTTGGAGTGTACCATAATAGTCACTTTCCACATCCTTGTAGCTAGCCCCCTTAATGCAAACACCACTGTTGTATGTGGATTTATAAAGACCCCATTCCTCAGTGTGAAATTTGTACCCATTGATTAAGTACATTGACCATGTTTTCACTTTTCTCACTAGCCCTCATGCAATGCTTTTTATCACCAGATCTTCAACAAAGTTGGTTGGATCAACAACCTATTATCTCAACCTATTTTGCAATCCATGAGAGTTTTCATAGGTGGAGGAGCAGGTGGGCTTTGATTGTTTTCTGCCTTAGTTTCAGGTTGAGCTTGTTGGGCTCATATAGCGTGTCAAGCTTGTATTTGGCTTCTGCGAACTGACCTTCCAATTTCTGGGTAGAATACTAATGAGCTTGAGTTGATGATACCTCGCATAAACCAATGAAAAGTAAGAAAGAAAATTTAAACAAAAACAAAAGCATGTACAAGTATAAGAGTATGATTTGGAGTATAACTATGAAAAGAAAAAGTATGGTCCAAACTACAACCCTACTAGCTACTCTTAATATTGTTAACACCGTCAATCCCTGGCAACGGCGCCAAAAACTTGATGCGCTATTTCCCGACAAGTGTATCGGGTTGCACAAGTAGTAAAGTGATGAGAAAGAGTTATCGTCCTCAGGGATTGACTTTAACAATTACCAATTTCACTAGATCAAGTTATATTTGGACGGAGGAAAAATGTAAAGATTAACCGAAAATAAACTAAACTAATGCCAAGGAATTAACTAAACACCAGACGAAGAACTACGCCATAACACAACGAGTACGTGATTGACTTTCTTAACTCCTAATCTATTAATTCATAGACAAACCAATCTTTGAATCTTTAGAAAGTGCTTAGATACATTCACAAATTCCATTTAGTGTTGGTCGAGTTTACGAAAATATTTGAACCCAATGTCTTGGTGAGTAAATCTTCCTAGGAAAAATAATTAGCTAATGTCTTAGTCCAATTAATTGGTTCGGAGTTTAAGTTCAAGAACTCATAAGACCACGCAAACAAGATTATCTATGTCTAGACTAACCCGATTCACAGTAGAAGTTACAAGGGCATGTTTATATCAAGCTATGTTTAGCATTAATACAAACCCCAAATACATCTAAGTTAAATGATTGCAAATCACGTAAAAGGAAATAAACCAATAACAACTACTCCAATAATCAGAAAAGCAATTGTATTTAAGCATCCAACAACAAAGCTTCATAGGTAGTCAATATACATCAATCCCCTAAACCCTAGAGTTTATAACAAGAGGAAGAAATACATAACAAATACACAACAAAATATGATCAAGAGGAAGGAGAAAAAGGAAGAAAAGCTTCAAACTCAGTAGAGAAGAGGTCTCACATCTCCTCCATCCTTGCCCTAGCAGAGCTCCCTTGCCCTCCAACCAAAAGATCCCAAAAACTTCTGTATAAAACTATATATAGCAGAGAGCTCGCAGGTGCAGAACTGGGGCGCCTAGGCGCCAAGTACAAAAATAACTGGAAACAAGAGGATTGGCGCCTGGGCACCCTGAGTGGCGCCTGAGGTGCCACGTTCTGTGTCTTAGACCAAGAGTTGAGGTGCTATCAAATGAGCAGCAGAACTTCAGTTTCTCCATGTTCTAGACCAGAATGGAAGGCCTACAAGAATGTACAAAAGAAAGCATTAAAAGGCAAGGGAAAAGAGAGTAAAACAAGATAAAATAAAGAAACTACTATGTACAAAGCGGAAAGAAAAAATAAAGGATAAAGCAAGCAAAAGGATAACAAAAATGGGATCAAGGAGAGGAAAAAGCCCTAAAGAAGCAACCTAAATTAACCAAAATAAAGGACTCATCATGTCTCATCCTCATATCTTCCTCCACTTCGTCATTAATGAATAACTGATTATTTAAGTCTCTTTCAACCTCTTCATATTGTCCATTATCATGTAAGACTTGAAAGTCACTATCATTTTCGACCATTGCTGGCATAACAAGACCCATATCTTCTTCTTGAAATGCATCAGTACTAATTTCAACACTAGGTGCCTCAATAGTCTTCTTAGACTTAACCTTAATCACTGCCAACTAATTATCCTTATTTCGATTGGTAGGACAAGGGGTGAAGTATACTTGCACGACTTATTGTGCAAACAGGAATGGGTCATACGTGTTGAGCCTTCTTGACTTATGAACTTCAACAATTCCAGCTTCGGCGTCAATTCATGTACCAAAACCTGGGGTGTGATCAAACTAATCACATTTAAATAATACCAAACTTTTTGATGATGATCCTATGAAGACCAACTCGTAAATCTCTTGGAGTGTACCATAATAGTCACTTTCCACATCCTTGTAGCTAGCCCCCTTAATGCAAACACCACTGTTGTATGTGGATTTATAATGACCCCATTCCTCAGTGTGAATTTTGTACCCATTGATTAAGTACATTGACCATGTTTTCACTCTTCTCACTGGCCTCCATGCAATGCTTTTTATTACCAGATCTTCAACAGAGTTGGTTGGATCAACAACCTATTATCTCAATAATTGAAACATTAAAATGTGACACAGTTATATCAAAATAAGCAAGTTTTGCAAGGTTAGCTTACATATGCACGGAACCAGGACGAAAATTGTGAGTCTATGTACTTATAGACTGCATCACTGTTAATGTTAGGCATAGAAGCCCAAAGGTTATCAATAAATAAACTGCATTAACAAAGATATTATAAAAGATAGCAACAAGCGTTAATAATGGTCATAAACGTACTTAAACCGTAGGTCAAGTGAACTTAAGATAACGTTGAACTTCATCGCAATTTATGAAAATGTACTTTGTGGCAACATTTTCCTCTTGATTGGTTAAGAACCGATGCCCACATTCACCGCTAAAACGCCTAGGATAATTGAAAATTGAGCATCACCTAGAGGGTTCACCCCCATCATCATTCCTGGGAACCCTAGTTATTCTAGAGACTACAATAGGCACAAAGTAGTGTGAACAAAAATTAGCTGTCTCTTCGGTGATATAGGCCTCACATATAGATCCTTCCACTTGAAACTTATTTTCAACTTTTCATTTTAATGTGTGGAGGAACCTAGATAAATTTGGGATTGCAATAAAAAAAATTAAAATTATATTTATTACCAACCAAATGCAAACACAAAACATAGTTAAGTAGAATATTTACCTCTCAAGGATACATCCAACGATATTGCACTGGCCCACCAACTTTGGCTTTATATACAAGGTGTACTAGAAGGTGCTTCATGGCGTCAAAGAAACTAGGGGGGAATATCTTCTCTAACTTGCATAATGTCATCAGTATGTTTTCCTCTAATTGTGTTAACTTTTCCATCGTCAATGTAGTTGAACAAATATCTCTAAAGAACTGACTAATTTTTGTTAGCGGTCTCCACACAACTTCTGGAAGATCTATGAATGTGATGGAAAGAAATCGCTCTAAAAAAATGTGACAATCATGACTCTTCATGCCATGAAGCCTACCTTCCCTGAAATCCGCACATCGTGCCAGATTGGAGGTATACCCATCAGGAAGCCTAAGATTCTTAACCCATTGACAAACAACACGTTTTTGTTCTAAAGTGAACATATATCAAGCCTTGGGTTTCAATTGCTTCCCATTACACTCAACTAGCTCTAAGTCTTTATGGTGACAATATTCTTTGATGTCCATTCTGACCTTTGCATTGTCTTTTGTTCTGCCCTTATCATCCATCACAGTATTGAATACATTGTCAAAGACATTCTTCTCAATATGCATAACATCCAAATTGTGGCATATAAGATTTGTCTTCCAGTACGGCAATTCCCAAAATATACTACATTTTGTCTAATTATGTGTGACCCCATACCCAAAAATGGTCACAGCTTGACAGCATTCATGGACCATAAGAATGTTACATACTCTGCTATGAACTTATGACTCATTTAATCGTGAAGGAGGTGATGATCTCTCTTCCTTGTTTCCCAGGAAGGCATTCTTGTTCCTCCTATATGTCTGGTCCAGTGGCAAAAATCTTCGATGACAATTAAAAAAAAAAGTTTTCCTGCCATGTTTCAGCGTAAAATGCCTGCGAGGCTTCCATGCAGACGGGGTAATATAACTTCCCAGCAATCATCCAACCAAACAACATTATATAAGCAGGGAAATCATTTATACTCCACATAAGCACCTCCGATATATTGAAATTTTACTTCAACGATGCATCACAAGTCATAACACCTTCATCCCACAACAATTTTAATTCATCTATCAAGGGCTGCAAGTAGACATCTATTTTTGCCTTCAGTTTGCTAGGTCCAGGAATGATTAGTGTCAAAAACATAACTTCCTATCACATGCACCTTCCTGGAGGCAGGTTATAAGGAGTGATAATAACCGGCCAACATGAATACACTTTTTCAGACTGTCCAAATGGCGTGTACCTAGTGGCACATAGGCCAAGCCATACATTGCGAGGATCTGCTAGAAATCATGGGTGTTCTTGGTCAAACATTTTCCATGCCAGTCCCTCAGACGGGTGGGCCAGCACTCTATCTTCTTGTCGGTTCTCATGGTGCTACCTCATCTCCTTTGCCGTGACCTCGGAAGTGAATAACCTTTGAAGTCTTGGGATTAAAGGCAGAAAACACAAGTGCTTATTTGCTACTCTACCATAAGTACCATGACGGGTTCTTCTAGTGGTGTATTTGGCACTCGTACAAAACTTGCACTCTGTTTCATCTACATTATCCTTGTAGTACAACATTCAACCATTCTCACAATAATCAATTTTCATGTACCCAAGTCCCAAACCTGCAACCAGTTTCTTTGTTTTGTAAAGGTTCTCAGGTAATCGATGTCCAGATGGCAAAGCCTTACCTATGAATTGCATGAAAGCATTAAAGTTCCCCTTAGCCATGTTATAATATGATTTGATGCTCAACAACCTTACTGCCACTTATAACTTAGAGTGGTTACTGCACCTTTCCTAAAGAGGAGCTTATGCAAACTGTAACATATCATAAAAGGCCTGAGCATCTGGGTTAAGGGACTCCTCTACCATTTGGTCAATGTCAACACCCATTCTATGCCTAGCTGCATCCAACACCATATCCTCATACTGACTCTCTTGTGCCTCACTATCCCCAAGATTACAAGGTGGGTCACCTAAAAAAGGATTCATTGTTGATGAAGATTCTCTAATTTGTGGTATTTTTTCCCCATGGGATGTTCAGTAATAATAATCAGGTTGGAACCCCTTCTGGTAAAGGTTCAACCTCACATCATTAGGTTCTAATAGCTTTCTAAATTTACACTTTACACAAGGACACCTTATCATCCTTTCTCTAAAAAATATTCATAATTGACTTGCATGATTAATGAATATCTCAACTCCGTTCAATAATTCATCTGTAATCCAAACTCTCTTAGGACCCACCCTATTGTACATTCACTGATAGTTTGGTGGCACATCCATGTTGTCAACCCTAAAATTTCAATGCATTCTAAGATTACTGATTTATGACACTACTTAACTTTTATTGGACTTTGCGTCAAGGCAAGCTTAAATAAACTCCTTAAATTTTGGAAAATTAATTTCTATATTTACTGTACAAAGTAATATAGATATAGTAAATGAAAAATTTTGTTGAGAGTAGATGATACTGCATATCTGCTGAATATGTATAATTGTTTAAAGAAATAAGAGTCATTTTTAACTGTTAATGCAATTTTAACAATGGGAAATATTTACATCATCAGAGACAAATATGACTACAATGTTGATGAGATTAGAGTTAATAATAGTTATGGCTAATTCAATAGTTGAATAATAAATAATTATTTAAACTAACATAATTTAACATAATATTAGGTTTATGGATAAATGATTCTAATAAATAGTTTTGGAATAATTTTATTGACTATGTATAATAATTTCACTACACCTTGATTCAAATTGAGCTAACATGCAATTTCTGTCAAACAATAGCTTCCTTTATGCACTTCATTTATCAATAAGTATAAAAGATGTGAGTGAATGATTGTAAAATTAAGAAAGAAAATAGGGTGAGGATGAATAGAGAAGTGAACCTATGGCACTGACTATTCCAACCCCAAGTTCCTTCACCACCCACCTCCTCCAGCAGCCCCTGCTTTGTCACAAATGCATGTTTTGTTATAATATATTTTAATAATAAATACAATTTCACAGTCATATTCATTTTTACTGGACTAATTTGCAAACTATCTTTTTACTCTTTCCTTTTAATGAATTACCCTTTCTTACCCAAAAATAATTAAATAATGTGGTAGTGTTACACCCACAGATTTTGTATACAGCATTGAGAAAGCTAGACAAAAAAAAAAAGAATGGTGAAATTTCGTACTCAATAGTGGTGAACCCAAACTCAGCAAGCAACAAAGTCATCAAGTAAAATTTAAACATATAAAATCTGAAATAACAAACCCAAATAAAGAGAGAAAGATTGAAAGAAAGAGGAGGGATATACCGATATATATATATATATATATATATAACAAGATATATAAAAGTCTAGTCAAAACATAAGATGTTCATCAGATCATGTAGTATCACCAAATCTCCAAAAATGAAGGAAAAACACCAAAGGAAAATCACCAGAAGCTATGAGATCTAATAGATAAGAAGAGAAATAAAATAGAGTTAAGAGTAGGCAGGTACCTAGAGGAACTACAGAACTCATAAAGCCTGCCACGGTTGGAGAATATGATGAGGGCAAACACATATGAATACTTAATTACGTTATGTCTCTATTTGTGCTTTCAATTTAATTATGGATTTAATTTATTGTATCATTGGCTTATGAATCTTCCGTCCTAGAAGTCTATTGTGTGTCCCTCGTTAAAAAAAATCCCAAAAAAGTTAAGAAAGAAAGAATTGAAGATCATGGTTTTAACTTTTTCTTGGTTTCAGTATTGGGTCTACATTAATTTACTAACTTAATTGACCTTGAAGGATTGAACCTAATCTGGTGTCATTCATACACAGTCATAGATTCACATTAATTGCAGTGTTTTTATTGTGCAAATTAGTATCCAGAACACCCAATACAAAATACAACACAATGTGGCTCACGCGAGAGGTTCACGCATCTAGTTCAAGATGCCTGAACCAAATTTCACGTGAACCAGAATCACCGTAAACCAGAATCCGGTTCACGCATCGTGAATGCATGAACCAGAAGATAATGAACCAGAATGTGTGACCTAAACCAGCAGATCTGGTTCATGGCGTGAACCACATTTGCCATGGCCAAATATGCTGGTTCATCGTGAACCAAATCCATGGACCATATTGAGGAGGAGAACTCACCAGTTGCTGCTGAAGAGTGAACTGGTGCGAAAAGGATAGCTGGCGGGACGAGAGAGTAGAGTGGCTGAGATTGGAACAGAATGGAATAAGAATTAGGGAAAATAAAAAAAAAAATTTATATTTAAAAATAATAATTTTATATAAATATTAAATTAATAAAATTAAAACTTCAATTTTATTTTAAAATAAAATTTAATTTTTAAGAGGCATAATTTTTATTTTTATCTATAGTTTGTAATTATTAGCAAAATAATTTTATTAAAAATTAACTAATAAGCTAAAAAATAAAAATTTATAATTATCTTATAAATTATCAATTACAAAATTAATTTAGAATATGTATTATCTATATTTGCAATAAAAATATTTTATAAATATATTAACTACTTTAACTATGTCCAAAGCACGTTAAAAAACTTTAATCGTGTTTTGCGTGAAAATGACTAACTTGGTGCTGCGTTCAACTTGCTCATTACCCATGTTACCTTATATGTGAATCACGCTCAACCATTGCAAAGAGAAGGAGCTTCTCAGACAATTAAATCACGTCAATTATCCTTGCGATGCACATTTTTTGCCATGCCCTTCCACAAAATTCTCCGCCTTTGTTTTTTCCCACCAAGGGGTGAGGCTAAGGTAGTAAAGAACAGAGCCTCTAAGTGGAAGAAAAGAAAGAGAGAGAGCATATGGCTGTGTTCATCAAAGCAGCTTATAGTTTATAAGCTAGCTTATAATTTATTTGACTAGTTTTTAAGCTTGTTAAAAGTGTTTGATAAACGAGCTTATTTTAGTAACTTATAACTTATGTTGATAAGTTACTTTGAGTAGCTTATAGCTTATAATTTTTTGTTCCTATTTCGCCCTCATTATTTACTCATCTTTTCTTATATTTATATTTATATATAATATATTATACATATGTACTATTATATATATATATATATATATAATAATATATGATAAAATATATCATAAATATATATAATACATATATTATATAATAAAATATGTAAATATATTTTATTATATATAATAATATATATAAATACATTATATATGTGAAAATATATTATTCATATATAAAATATAATAAAATATATAAGTATATATTTTTAATGAATTTTATATCTATAATAATTTAAATTAAATTAATTAAAAACAAAAATGATATATTTATTTATATTATTTTAAAATTAAAAAATACATGTTCTTTTATGTCATTTTACACTTTTCATCTACTTCAATAACTACTTTCACCAAACATTTTTAATTCAATAAGCTAACTTATAAGGGACTGATTTAGAGGGCCAAACAGTGAAATTAGGGACTGATTTAGAGGGCCAAACAGTGAAAAAATAAATGATAGTATAGAATAAGGACCAAATGAATAAATTGAAAAGTTTATAGGAGTTGATTTTAAGAAAACAAAAAAAATTCTCAAACTAGGGACCTGTATGAAGTAGCATAAGAGTTTATATCAAGTAAAGGACAAAAGAAAAATTTTATCTAGGGAAGTAAGTGAATAAACCAAAAAGTTTTGATTAAATTGTGAAATTAAAATAAAATATGTTTTAAATAATTAATTCATTTTATTTAAAACTTAATTATAATAGATACTTAGTTTATTTTAATTATAATGGATACTTACTTGACTTTTTTTAAAAAAAGCAATAATTTTATTAATAATTTATTTTTTAATTAAAAATTTTTGTAATTCATTCTCTTTAAAAATTTATTTATTAATTACAAATTGAAATGAAATAGTGCAAGAGGGCGAGATTGCTACCACTCCAAGGTGTCAATTGATTGAATATTTGAGCTGTGAGTTGAAGGTGACTGTGAATGTCCTGTGAGGTTGGAGTTATTAGTTTAGATTATATTTATTAATTTAATATCATGTAATTTTTTAAAATTAAAATTATCACATTATTATAGAGTTGAGACGAAGCCAGTCGGGCGAGAGACCAGAGAGAGTAAGTGGTAGAGTTGAGAGGAATCAAGTCGGGAGAGATAGAGCAGAAGGAGTGAGTACTGAGAAGTAAGACTAGGGTTAACTAAGAAAAGAGAATGAGATAAAATAAAAAATATATAAAATATAGCATATATGAAAATGATAATTTTATATAAATATTATATTAATAAAATAAAATCTAAAATTTTATTTTAAAATGAAACATAATTTTTAGGAGGTATAATTTTCATTTTTTCGACAGTTTGTAATTATTAGTAAAAATGATAATTTTATTAAATATTAACTAATAAAATAAGAATTAAAAATTAGTAATCATCTTATAAATCATTAATTGCAAAATTAATTTTAGAGTATATATTATCTATATTTGTAACAAAAATATTTTATAAATATATTAACTAGTTAATATATACTTATACCTACACCATATTTTAGTTTGTTTGTAAATATTTTGTAAATATATAACTTATTATTATTTGGGTCCTCGCATCCTTTCTTTAAAAATTCTAAATCATCTCACAAAATTCTAAATTTATTTTATTACTCATTTTTTTTAACTTTTTCACTATAGTAAAATCACCACACAATCTTTGTATATTTTTTCAAATAGATAATAATTTAACATTATTTTATTTCAAATTTAGACAAAACTTTTATGTTTTCAAAAATTAAAATTTTTAAGTCCTATTAAATTTTTAACTTCATGTTGAAAGTCCACTGTGAGCAACTTTAAAAACCTTGAGTAGTACAAAATAAATTCTTTCATTAACTTAGTAATACATGGGACATTACAGAAGAAGAGCAGAGAGAGGGATTTCGAAGTAGTGAATCTAAAGTTGGATGGTTCTCTGAAGTAATTTTATTAGGACTTTTTGAATTAATTTAATTTAATTTATTATATATCTAATTAATTTAAAAAATATATTTTATCATATTTTAAATATATAATATATATTTTATTATTAGGCAACATGACATATGCACTTTTTGCAAAAACTCCCCTAAATTTATTTTATTAGTGTTTATCTTTTTCAAGTGATTTGATAATTAGGAGAAAATATGACAAATAATGAGAGGAAATAAGCATTTGTAACGGATTTTAGTGACAGAAAAATATTTGCGACAGAATTTTGCGATGGAATTTTTCGTTACAAAATTAAGAATTCTTTGTGACGGATTTTTGGTACGGAAACATTCCGTCGCTGATTTGTTAAGGAATTTAGCGATCAAAAAATGTTTATGACGGAATTTTGCGATGCAATTTTCCGTCGCAAAACTAAAAAAAACTTTATGACGGAATTTTCCTTCACAAAATTCCATCACCAATATTAGTGACCGAAATCTAATCAGCAAAAAAAGAATTTTCATCGCAGAATCCGTTGCAAATTCCCAATATAGCAATTTCAAATCAGTGATGGAATTTGCGACGAATTTACAATGGAATTTGTGACAAAAATTTTCCGTTATTAATTTTCGTCGCTAATTAAGGCTTATCTTGTAGTCTATTATTTTCATTATTATTGATTATCCCTTCCCTCCTGTGTATTGAAGTGAAAACTGTAGTTGTCAATGAATAGTTGCAAATAGCGATGAAGATGGTGATATTTGGTAGCAAGACCTAAAAATAATTCTTTTGTTATAAACAGATTCTTTTAGCCCTAATAATAGAGTAGGGCACTATTAATTGCTTTTGTTTTTCTATAATTTGCTGGAAGAATAATTCTTCTCCTATAAACAGATTATGTTTGTTACTTTTCGAAAGGGGAACTTCTAGTGTTTTATAACTTCTGTTGCATTTTATTAATTATATACACTGTGTGAGTAATGTCAAATATGGTTTCTTTCATGCTTTCTAGGTTGGGATGGCTGCAAAGTTGCGAGATTTTGTGGTAACCAATTCTGATGAAAAAGAGGTACTGAGCTTTGTACATTTGCATTCTTTACTTTCAAATTTGTACTTTCTCTATACTATTTCAGTTCACAAATCACCATCAATGCTTCATAAAAATTGAATATTAGATGCTACAATAAATTTATTTAAATGTTTAAAATATCTACATTGTTGCATTAATGAGTTTAGCTGTCCTCATTTGTTGTTTTACCATATTATTACAAGTTTAAATTCATAAAGTGGAAAAAAATCAATAGCAAGTAAATCTAGAATTTTTAAACAATTACTCTAATTTTTAGTCTGTATGTGAGTTGTTTTCGGCGGAAATGATTCTTCTCTGCTCAAGGCCCAAGCGTGACTTTTATGTATTAATTTTAACAATTTATTTTATACTTTTAATCTGAATTGTTTAATTTAAAATGAATGATTAGGATTGAAAACATATGGAAAGGATGATGTTTATGCTAGGGAAGAAGATCCATTTTGATCCCTTTCTTCATAGTTTGCATTCTCTTACTCTAGGTAATGTAAGAGATATGTAATGAGAAATGGATTGATATATATATATATATAATAATTTTCTAAAGCATAAATATATATATATATAATTTTCTGAAATATATATTTTTTAAAATATAAGTAAGTATTTTTTATAAGATTTCTTATAATATAATTGTTTTTTGAACGTAAAAACTATTTTATATTTGAATAAATTAATAGAAAGTACTTTAAACAAAAAATTTATTGTTTGGGTATAAAATTTTAGAAGTACTTTTTACTATTAGAATTACTAAACTATATGTTCTTATATAATTTATTTTTTTCCTAATTTTGAAACCTTCCTTGAGTATTTCAATAAACTTATATAACAGTCCGTTTGAATAAGTTTAAAATATAATTAAGTATTTTTTATAAGATTTCTTATTATATAATTTTTTTAAAAGTAAAAACTATTTTATATTTGAATAAAGTAATAGAAAGTACTTTAAACAAAAAATTTATTGTTTGGGTAGAAAATTTTAGAAGAACTTTTTACTATTAGAATTACTAAACTAGAAGTTTTTATATAATTTATTTTTTTTCCTAATATTTGAATTTTTAAAATAATAGAAAATTTTCATTAAAAATAAATGTAAAATTTATTACAACATAACCCTCTATAACCCTATAAATTATCTTGTGATATATTAACATCTTTATAACTACTTCCACTAGACTGTTAATGGTTATTCATCATTTGAGTTTAAATTTAAGGTTGTTAAATTCAAGCGTTTATCTAGACTCAAGGAGAAGGAGATATACTCAGAATATAATTTTTTAAAACATAAACACGTAAGAGTTTACATATATTCATCCCTCATTCAATAGCCTGCTAATATATATATATATATATATATATATATATATATATATGTTTTAACACAGCAACACATAAAGTCGTAAATAATTAAAAATACTTAATGTAACATGTTTCAATTCAAAGTTATAAAAATTTCAAATTACATAAATGAAAGTATCAATTAAAGTCATAAAATGTTTATACAACACAAATCATAGAAGTAAAGTAGCAAATAATGTCATAACATATCACATTACCAAACCAAAATTTGCATCAAAGTAAAATAAAATTTTCAATTGTTCAACAATGAAAATCAATTAAGTTCTTCTGGGTTTTGGATATGGGGGATCCAATTTTTTTGGGTTAGGTACTAGAAAAACAAAATAAAATTTTAGACTACTACTAACCCAACTTGATCAACTTGGTGTAAACTCAACAAGTTTAACTGAGTTTTGATTCTAAGATCGGGTTTATTCAATTTGAAGATCTAATCTCACAAACTCAGACAAGTTTAAAAGTTAACTCGAGAGTTTAACAATTATATTTAAATTAACAATACAAATTGATATTATTACCTAGCACTTTGATTGATTAATATTGGACAGCCTTGGAAGTATAGAGGTTTTTCAAAGTACTGTACATTCTAAAGGTTTTTAGTGGCTACTAAAGGAGTCGCCTCCAAAAGTTACTCTTTAGTGGCAACTTTAGTTGCCACCAAAAGTCATTTGTTGTCAAAAAAATTTAATGCAAAAAAAAAATAATTTTTGGTCACCTTTAGTGGTGACTTTTAAAGTGGCCACTAAAAGACCTAAGTCGCCACCAAAATACCTTTGGCGGCAACAGTCAACAATAATATTTTTAGACTCGGCTTGATTCGACGGGTCAACTCAAGACCCATTTCACATGTGCATGTCTTAGTCGATCCACTAACTCGCTACTCCGGGGTGACTCGATTTTTTTTGTACAATATTAGAGTTTATTTGAATTAAACCAAACATATGCATACCTGATATTCGAACATGGGTCCCTAGTGCCAAGTACTATAAATAGGGCATGAAACATCAAATCGACACTCACCCAACCATCTATCTCCTTATAGATCTTGTTGCTTCTGATTTTGCATGCCATGGAATCTGACTTTAGCCTCTTGTTAGTGAACCATGCATGCTTTTGGTATACTTTTCTTCTTATGCTAGTTAGCTTTATGTCGTCCCTCATCATCAAGTCCCTAAAAAAACACAACATTGAGAAACATGTGAAACCAAAGCTTGCTCCTGGTCCTAAACCATGGCCTATTGTCGGAAACCTTCCCGAAATGCTCGCAAACAAGCCAGTATTCAGGTGGATACACAAATTGATGACTGACATGGACACTGACATCACATGCATATGTTTAGCGGTTTAGGTAATTAATGTTTTTCCTTTTTGCTCTGCCAATTGCAACTTTTGTCTTCCTGGTTAGGGGAATACCACTCCAACCATAGTTTCAGGAACCTGTTTGGTCATTGACTTGAGTTGATCTTTGAGTCATTGATCCAATTGTCAGGTCAGCGAGTCAATTGTTGAACCGTAATATATATATATATATATATATATATATATATGTATATATGCTCTTAAATAAGTGTCAAGTAAAAACAAATAATTTATATGTAAATTTAACAATCAAAATATTCTAAAAAATGTATATTAAAGTAATTTTAACATACAAATATAATATTTAATAAATAAATAAATATAATGTTTTATAATTATATTAATAAATTATAAAATAAAACTAAAAGTAATTTATTTTTAATATCTAATTGTTATTTAATTATTTTTAATTTTATATGATATTATAAAATTTATTACTAGCATCGTTCAACTTTTGTGAATTAAAATCATAATTAATAATATAATAATATAATATACATAAAATGTTATATATATAAAATAATGACATTTTATGTTTCAAAATTATTCTTATATATTTTTTGGTGTATATATGAAAATTATAACTTGTTTTTTTTAATGGTTAAAATGTTGCTTTCCTTCTATAGGGTATTGAGTTCAATACTGATTAAACCATTTTTCCTTATATATGTATTTTTTTATTGAAATCTAAAAAAAAAATACTTGGTTCGAACCGGGTCGCCGGTTTAGTCAAATACCCAGTCGGGTCAACCAAATTTTGACAGACTAATTGCAAACCTGGTACAATGAGGTAACTTGGGCCCCCAAAAACAATGACTCCAACTAGTAAGCCAAAGGTGTCTTAGATAATTAACGATGAACTTTAATTTTAATTTAAATTAAACAATGACTACTTTTTTATGTTAATTATACAAATATTCAGATATACTTCAACTTGATATTATATTTAGAGAAATTACATACATCATGTTTCAAGTTTTTGAAAATATTAATGATTTAGTCTCAAAACAATTAATTTTTGTTTTGATTTGATCCTTTAAACCATAATTTTTTGACTTGGAACTCAACTATCTGGTGACTAACACAGTCCAAGTCACTTAATTAGACACGATTACAAGAGACTCGGGCCACCCGATTGACCCATGACTCTCTCTCTCTCTCTCTCTCTCTCAATAGGTCTTGGAAAAAATAGAATTCATGACCCTATTATTATAAACATAAAATATTATTATTTTATGCAAATAATATTATTATTTTATGTAAAATGATTTTAAATCATGAAAGCTGAAAATGTTAGCAAAAAAAAATTTATAATTTCATATATTGTTAAAAATAACAAACAAATGTTTAAAAATAAATTACTTTTAATATTATTTTTATCATTTAAATGATTATATATATGCTTCAAATGTATATATGGGATTTGTGTGCTAAACCTTTTAGGTTACATTTTGTCAAATATTTTGATTGTGAAATTAAAATATAAACTATTTATTTTACTTACTTTAATATTTATTTGTAAACATATATAGATAGATATATATATATATATATATATATATATATATATTAGTTATTTTTTTGGTTCAACAATTGACCCAGTGAGTTGACAATTAAACTAATGACCCAGTGACCGGTCTTCCTCCTTGAACTAATGGTCGCGGCAGTTCCTAAATCTATGCTTTAACCCCAAAGAAAAAGTCTTTTTATTTAATTTATAAAATTAATCTCCAGTTTCCACTAAATGTCACTGTACCCTCATAAAGCTTCTCATAGGATCCGAATACTTTTCCTCAATCAAAATAGCTTTTTTGTTTAGAAAAAAAGGAATCCCACGGGACCATATATATAGGATAATCGTCTTCTATAGTCCAAATGAGACTATTTCTACATATATCAATAAAAGGCCCTGAAATACATTTTAGAGAAACCTTTTGCATTAAAGGAAAATTTTTAAAGGATTAAATTAAGATTTTTTAGCTTTGGAGAACCAAATTAAAGAAAACTAATGAGAGATCTTGTACTATCTAATTTTCACAAACGTTATTCTCTACGTCTAGGTAATGTTCACGTGGTGTCTGTGTCGTACCCCGTTATTGGGTGCGAATTCTTAAAGAAGTAGGATGCTAATTTTGCTACAAGACCCAAGGTTTTAAATTGCGATTATGGTCGCGGTTGTGGTTGCGTTGCGGGTTACTGCGATTGTGGGTGTTGCAGACGCTGCGATACGGTTGCGGTCATTGAGGCCGTGAATTTTTTGTTGAGTGGCACAAAATGTAAAAGAAAATATAAAAAAAAATATATAATTTTTATATCTTTTAATTTTAATTATATAATATATTATATTTATATCTAAATTAATTTAGTGAATATATAGTCTATGCAAATATATTAAAGGCATTGTAAAGTTTATTTAAAAGAAAACTAATTAATATGTTAATAAGTTTCAAATAGTTTTCTTCTCTCTCAATTTTTTTATTTTTCTCAATTTTTGAATTTTTTTCCTTCTTTCCTTCTTTTGTTTTTGCAAATCTTCCCATTAATTTTGCTAATATCCCTATTTCAAAATTTGTCAAATATTTTTCTCCAAAATTTACCACATATTTTCCACCACCCTCCTTAATTAAATGTTATTTGTAATTATGTTTTAATTTAATTTTAATTAATTTTTATTTCCCCAAATTCACAAATCATATCACACATCACAATTCAAGGTATATCACGGTCAAATATGAATCACACAAATCACGAAGTCATCTTCATCATATCAGATTTCACTATTTCAGATTTTGCAAAGATAAAAAAAATTTCAGACTTCCCCACACACATATTAATTCAATTTCACGCGTCTTAGTCAGACCATGGCTTCAATTTCAAGCTTATATAGTTCTATTCACTTCAATCTTCACTAAATTACAGAGGAGGGACCGAGAGAGGCGAAGGCAAAAATTACTGATCAGGCTTCAGAGAAGCCAGTGAGGCCGTGAGGCGTGAGCGCCAGCGGTGAAGACAAAGTCACAGGGTAAGCCGTGAGCAGTGGAGATCGAAGATGAAGGCACCACGATTAAAGACGAGGTCAAGGGACCACTACGCCAGATGGAGGAAAATAGAGAAGGGGAGGTACGAACGAGTTTGACAAACAGCAAGCAACCTTCGAGGCTTTGATGGAAGACAACAATGACGAGGTAAGTGGTTTCTCTCTTCCATGGGCTAGATCTGGGGTTGATTTGACTGAAACCTTTCAAAATGGTATGCTGCTCTGTTTTTTTTCTTTTAAATGAAGAACGCAATGGAACGCCGTTGCGGCAGCAACTCTGATCCATTGCAGCCGCAACGGCATTCCATTATGGCACATCAACGAGATTTTCAATCACCCTATATTTGCGGGGTGATGCGAATGCGGTGGTGGCCGCATCTGCAATATTACGGCCGCATCACAATGATGCGGCTGTAATTTGAAACATAGGGTCCAAAATATTTTTTATATATATATATATATATTCTGTTAAAATTATTTTAAGCCAAAAACATCACAACACTAAAATGAAACAACATCTAACTTAACAAAAAAGAAATATATTATTATTAATAGATTAAGAGATTAAAAATATAATTATATATAAATAAAAAAATAACTTTTGGTGGCGACTATGAGAGTCGCCACTGAAAGTTTCACTTTTAGTGACGACTCTCAGAAGTCGTCACCAAAAATCAATTTATTTTTAAATAAAAATAAAATAATTTAGATTTTTGGTGGCGACTCTCAGAGTTACTACCAAAAGTCACCTTTAGTGGCGACTGCTATCGAAAGTCATTTTTTCAAAAAAAAATTCAAAAAAAAAAACTATCAAAAAATGACTTTTGCTCACCTTTGGTGGCGACTTTAAAAGTCAAATTATTTTTAAATAAAAATAAAAAAAGTCTTTTGGTCACCTTTTGTGGTGACTATGAGAGTCGATACCAAAAATCTAATTTTTTTTAATTTTATTCAAAAATAAATTGACTTTTGGTGGCGACTCTTAAAAGTTGCTACCAAAAGTCTGACTTTCAGTGGCGACTATTGGGGTCACCACCAAAAGTTTAGTTTTTTTAAAATTTTATTTTAAAAAATTAGAATTTCAGTGACGACTCACAAAAGTCTCTACAAAAGTCAAACTTTCAGTGGCGACTATCGGGGTCGCCATTAAAAGTCTTATTTTTTAAAATTTTATTTAAAAAAATTAGATTTTTAGTGGTAACTCACAAAAGTCTCTACCAAAATTCTAACTTTCAGTGGTGACTATCAGGATCGCCGCTAAAAGTCTAATATTTTTTTAAATTTTATTTTAAAAAATTAGACTTTTGGTGGCGACTCTCAAAAGTCGCCACCAAAAGTTCCACTTTCAGTGGCGACTCCTTTAGTCGCCACCAAAGGTCGACTTTCAGTGGTTACTTTTTTAGTCGCTACCAAAAAGTCGCCACTAAAAGTCAGGTTTTTTTTTGTAGTGACATAAACATAATACATATATAAAAAGAAGTATATGCACAATTATACCTGTAGCTGAAGATATACTCACTTGTACACATCGTAGGTCCATTCATAAGAGCTCGTAGCGGTTACACAATCCGTCGTAAAGCACAAGGCCGTAGTTGACCATACAAGGCCAGACAATTTATAACAAATAAATATCATCAAGCCACAAGTATCCAACCAGTCCATAATATAAAAGAGGGAATTAACTTAGACTTGGTCAACCATATTGATCATGTAAATATATATTTCTATATGGATGGTTAATCATCAACCTGATATTTCTGGTTACGCTAATTGCCAACACCATATAACATAAATAACACAAATATCAATAAATTCAGCACAATGTAATCATAATAAGCCAAGGAATCATAAATGCAACCAAAACATCACAAAATACCACAATTTAGAACAATTCATAATAACCACAAGTCAATCAATCACAAAATTTCCCGTACCAATCGGGTCATCTAGGGTACCATTAGATTGTTTCCCGCGGCTCCCGCCGCATCCACCCTTATCACTCCATATATAGATCTCAACCGTTATGGTTCTGTGTAGAGTTTTCCCATGGGATGCACCGCCATAACTTTCCTTTCATTCACAAACACAAGCACATATAGAAACTAGATTTCGTATAACAAGTATTCAACAAAAAAATGCATTAACCATCCATAGAGAAATAAATGCTATAATTACAATATTTTATATCTCAACTCGATTCATATAATATTCACAACTCATAACATGATCTCAACATCTAGCATACGTCACACATATATGGAAAATTTCCAGTTATCATATATAAAACTTCCATTACATCATAACTGGACTCGATATGCAAAGGAATTACAAATTTCTTACTCCAACCACAAGTTGGGGTGTATATGTGTGTATATAAGTTTATATATTCATCTAAAACAAATCTTTCCATCAACTATTGTATATAATGAATTAATAAATATGTGTATGTACGTGCACCTCAAGACTAGATAAATATACTTATTTATTTAAAGCATTTATATACATATACACATATAATGTCTTAATTAGAAACATAAAACTTCATGTGCTTATATATATATATATATGTATATATACATTACTTCTTCACATTTCTAAAAGATAGCAAGGTGTATATGCACATACTTACTTTCCAAATTTCCATGTAGCCAATTTAATACAAATATGTAAAATAATATACATATATTTAGGAATACACCCTTCATTCTCCTGCTCAAGAGAAAACTTAATTATATATACATAATCACACAATTTCCACAATTTGCTTTACATCTCACCATATCATTCAAGCATAAAAGCAATATAATTTCCAACATATAGTCACATATATGATCATCATTATCTTAAACATAGAAATATCACACAAAATGAACTACTTAACCAAAGCCCTCAATTATCATTGAAAATCACAATTCACATAAATTTCCAAGATAACTACATATTTTATGTTCTGTATATATATAAATATATTTCTAGTAGAAGATCATTCCTATCAAGCCACCACACATAACACATCTATGAAATTTCATGCTTGGCTCATAACTTGAAACTATACAAAATAATTATATACATCTAAGATAAAATATAAGAGAGAAATCAAGCAAGGTAGAGTGAAAGCCCCTCACCTTAGATCCGAGCCAAACCTACTCTTTAACCTATAGGAAAGATGCCAAAGATCTACTAAAGGTCTAAGGACAAGTCAAGCAAGAAACAACATCAAATTAGAACACTAGGCTACTAATCATCTAGCATTGTTCTATTTTGAGGCTAAATTCGTATCCAAACTTTAGAAAAATTCTGGTATTAATCCATAGCTCCAAAAATTATAAAACTTGGTACAAAGCCTTATTAGTATGTTTACTAGGATAAAAATTTTGGATTTAAATTCCATCTTTTGACCCCTCTAAAGGCCCTATTAGCAACCAGATATCAGTTCTGTCTCAGTTTCACAAAAGCTTAGAAAATTACTTCATTGATCCATTAATTCAACTCCAAAAGCCAGGTAATTTGGTAGGGAGTTACCCTAATGTCTTCTCTAGATGACATAAAAATTTTGGGTCAAAATACAATTATTTGGGTAGTGAAATCTAATTCCTTCATCAATAGGTCAGTTATGTTCATGAATTGATCTAGGTACCTTTTATATGTTATTTGACAAGGTAAAACACTTCCAAAAATTCTAAAACTTTCTAGTTTGCATAACCACAATGTCAAGAGCTCTTCATATAAAATTTAGGATTTAACAACTTCATTTGGTCACCCAAATTGCATAAAATCAGAACCATAAAGATAGTGTCATGTTCTGCATGACAGCATGTGTTGAACATCCCAAATTAATTCTGTCCTAAATTCATTAATTTGGTCTCATTCATCTTTCATTTTAAGTATTGTAATCCAACTTCATTTCAACACCCTTAAATTGTTACATCTCAAGTCTTCATTTATTTTATTTTATTTTATTTTATTTGTTTGAAAAGCTTCTCCAATTACAGACTTAAGCAACAACACTAAAATCCCCAACTTATAAATCTTATTCTTATACCTTTCTTTGACTTAGAATTTAGTGACTTCCATAATAGAGCCTCAAATTTCAATTAGGTGAAGAATGTACCTTATAAATGGCAACATTGATGATTGAAATTCAAATATTTCTTCAAAAATGTCCTAATCTTCCCAATTCAAGTTCTTCGACTTCATCACTTCTCCAATTTCATACAAAACCCAAATTTCCAATACATGAACCTAAATCCATTAAGTTTATAGCAAGATTGAGAGAAACTTAAGCAAAAATTTCTGTTTAGGAGACATATAGGGCATGGATACCAAATCAAAGGAGTTTTTGACTAAAAAAAATCATAGAGAAAGGAGAAGGAAACTCTCATTGGTAAGGACACTAAACTGGCTGATGGTGCAGTTGATTGCCGGCGGTTTCATAGCCATACAACGCCGACAAGACAGCCAAGGGGGTAGTTGATGAAGACAAACCCCTCACACACACCTATGATGATGTCTCGCTCTCTCTTAACTGAAGCTACATTACGTGGAGGGAAGAAGATGATGGAAGGGGCAGAAGAAGAGTAACATCAGTGGGTTTCCACAGACAACGCTGGAGATCATGGTGGCTGGAAACAGAACCCTCACTCAACTCTCACTCTCTCACTCGCCTTATGCCTCTTTCTTTCCACTTTCGTTTTCTCCTTCTCTGTATGCGTAAGGAGAAGGTTTCTTCAAGAAGCCAAATTCTTTTCTTTGTTATTTATTTATTTATTTATTTATTTTTTTATTCAATGGTGGAAGATGACACACACGTGTCATCATCTCCTATGGCCACATATTCCCCTTTTACTAAATTCTCACAAGCTATTATTTCTTTAAATCATAATTCACTTAGGTCCTCCTTATTTTTTTTTTTAAAATAAAAATTTCTAATTTTTCTCAGAAGTCCAAATTTATTTTAATACTCCTTATTTCATCTTTTCCACTAAAATAAAATACCCACACATCTTTCTAAAATTTTAAATAGGTCCTTAAGAATATATATTGTCATAAAAATTTTCAATGCAACAAAATCCTCAACATTTCAAAAATTTTATTTTGAATCTCACAAATACACATCGAGCTCAGCTAAAGTAACAGCATGGGATATCGGAATGATACATCTTATCTGTCCCTTATTTGTACCACTGCACATACTAGAACCTCGTTGTCACTCACCATCGTGCTATATCCAACCCACTCAAGATGAACTACTATGGGTCTAACCAGAAGCTAGAAAACTTTGAGAGACTATCTTCTAGCTGATCCACTATTTACCAAGAAGGATTACCATGATTGCATGAGTAATCAGAGGAAATTCAAGAGAATGATTTTGTGGTAGTCCACGGGAATAAGGAATAGACTTCTATGAAGCAACTGATGGAAGTATCTAGATATCTTTCTCTAATCAGAATTCCTTCTTGGCCAAGATAGCATTTTTGTAGGGGATTTCACGTGTCTTATGCTCATGTGCCATGTATTCATTTTCTAGAGTAAATGTTCTCCTTCTTAAAAGAGATCTTCACTAGGGTCCTTAAAATTTTGTAAACGTTTTAAACTTTATCTAAAATTCAAAAATTAATCTTTTACCATTCTTAGCTTCACCTTTCCCATTTAATTAACTCTCCAACCAAAAATAAAAATTTTCAAATAAGTCCTCAAGAATCTTTTATTATTTTATTTTATTTTTCATTGCAATTATATTCTCCAAATATTCAAAATTTAAATTTTTGTTCCTCAAAGCTTTTCTTTTTAAATTTGAAGGTCCACCATACTATTTTAAAAACCTAGGATATTAAAACATTGATAACTTTTAAGATTAAAATCTTCAATAGGTGATTAACATATATTTCAAATTGAATTTTGGGAATTGGAGTTATTATAAACTGGGGTTGTGTATCTAACTAGATTTGTGAGTGGACAGTAATGGGATGCCTGGTTTAAGGAAGCTGAGGTGGGCTACACAGATCTTCCTGAGGGCAACATCGAGGCAAGGTGAGTCCCAACTTGAGAAATGCCGAGATTGGTTATTAAATTTCTCAAGAGGCGACTTGTGGACGACATATTCACTAGATGTCAAGTTTACCATGATGGGATTATTATTATTATTATTATTATTATTATTATTATTATTATTGTTTGTGCTTGTGATTGTGCTTTTTACTATGTTTGGATAAGACTCAGTGGTGCACTCCTGAGGTCTAATACTGGCAGTTTCTGGAATAGGGCATGCGTCAAGACCAAGAGGGATGCACTTGGGGGTTAGAAGATGAGGCTTAGTGGTACACTCCTAGGGTCGGATATTGGTAGATGTCAAATTAGAGCATGTGCCAAGACTCAGAATGGGAGCTATACCTAGGGCCAGCAGATTTCAAGATCCAAGGGTTGGTCCAATCTAGGGGTAGCTCCATAGGATGGTACCTAGGCAATGAATCCATGGGAGACTAATCTTGCATTGTTTCTGCATCATTTAAAGCTCGACTAAGGTAGTACACAGCTCTTTTGACATCATTCTCATCATCTTGAGCTAGTAAACATCCTATGGTCTCTTCAGAAGCTGGAATATATAACTTCAAAGGTCAATGTGGCACTGCTGGCATCATGACTAGATGATTCGTCAAATATTGCTTGATTTGATAAAAAGCCTCTTGATGACAACACTCTCAGACGAAATTCTGTTCAGCTTTTAGCTTGACCAAAGATGAAAAGACTCTGGCCCTACCTGACAAATTGGATATGAATCCTCTTAAAAAATTCACTTTCTCTAAGAAAGATTGTAATTCCTTCTTATTTTTCGGTGCGGCAGCTTCCAAAACTCCTTTAGTCTTATCCTTGTCCACTTCAATTCCTTGTTTATGGACTAAGAATCCTAAAAATTTGGTTGCCGACACTCCAAAAGCACACTTCTCCAAATTTATTTTAACGCTATGCTTCCTCATTCTTTCAAAAGTCTATCTCAAATGTGTCAAATGATTTTACTTATCTTTCAACTTGACAATGACATCATTGATGTAAACATCCATAAACTTTCCTATGACATTGTGGAAGATTGTGTTCATCACCCTTTAATAGGTGGCCCCTGCATTCTTCAAACCAAAAGGCATGACAACCCATTCATATGTCCCAATAGCTCCTAGACATCTGAAAGTGATTTTCAACACGTCCTCCTCAATTATAAAAATCTGATTATAACCTGCATGACCATCAATACAACTTAGAATTTCATGCCTGGACATGGCATCAACTAACATATCTGCTATGGCATAGAATATTCATCTTTAGGAGTATCCAAATTTAAATTCCTCAAGTCTATGCATACCCTTAACTTATAATTTTTCTTAATAACTGAGACTATATTAGAAAGCCATTCGACATACCTGGTGGTTTTGATGAATTTATCTTTAAGTAGATGCTCGAACTCCTTTTTGATCTTTAGCACTACTTCAGGAGCAAATTTCCTATTTGCTTGTTGGTAACCTGTGTTTGACAAGGTCTCCACTTAAACCAGACATCTCATTGTAATCCCAGGTTAAGAAATCTTTGTATTATATGATCAACATGATAAGTTCTTCTTTGAATTCCTTTGGCAAAAATACACTTATAAAAATGGGTCTTTTATTTGCTTCAATACCTAAGTCTACTTCTTCGAAAGGATCTTTTGCTTTGACATTCAATTTCTCGTCAGGCCCTCTCTCAAAACCTAAAGGGCCATCATCAATAATGTAGTCTAATAAAATACCTTCGAGATATTAACTACCTTGTCAGCCACATAGGTTGACAACCTGTCCATTTGAGTCTCAAGACTCATGGCTAGCGCTTGGCCAATTTTCGTTGGCCTTATCCATTAATTTGACACCAAATTGATCCATCAGGTAAACCTCTAAGGCCTCCTTATTGATCATACCATCTTTTGTAGCAATTGGTCTGACGTTTAGAGTGTAGATTCTGAAATCAACATAGAGTTGTTATAAGTAACAAGGACTATCATCCGCTTCCACAACTTCTACTGAACCTTCACCATTCCATAAGATTAATTTCTAATGCACAGTTAACAGAATGGCTCTGATAATATGTTTCCAATTTCTCCCCAATAGTATCTTATAGTTGGACTTTATGGGAATTACTACAAAAAAGGTTGACCTTTTGACTAATTTGACACGGATATTAACATCATTACCCTATCGGATGGAGAAGATTTGCCACTAAAATCAGTGACAACTATATCTATCTGAATCAAGTCAGACTTATTCTTCCTTAGCCTTTTTGAATGTGGCTCTTGGTATCAGATTAATGACAGTTCCACCATCCTCCAAAACTCTATTGGTGGGCTTTCCTTCCAATGAGACCTTGATATGTAAAGTCCGCATATGTGCCTTTTGCACATTAGTTGATTTTTCAAACTTGGCAAAGTTTTCGAATCCTGTGACAAAGTCGACTTCTAGATTGTCGAATCCTGAAATTATATCATCTTCTAAAAATAGCCAATCCTCTGGCAAATCTTCCAAGTCTTCTTCATTTTTTCCTATATAAATCTCATAATGAGCTTTATACTCCAGTGGTATCACAGAAATGAGATTGAGATTCATGTTTACAGGATGCTGATTTACATCTTCTCTTTTCCTGACGTCATGTTTTTCTTCGACGTCATGTTCCTCTTCTTTTTTTGGATCAATTACATTGTAATCATCTTCATCCATGAATGATCCAAGCTTAAGATAATAATTGTCCACTGGTTTGTCATTTGATCCTAGTTCTGACAAAGTACTTCCCATGGCCATAATTATGTCATCCAAATCTCCTTTCATGTTGAAGTCCATGTCAAACTCTTCTTCATCATCAAGACCTAGAGGGTCTTTAGGGTCATTAAGGGCCTCTATAATCTTGTTAGCTGACAAATTCATGTCAGTAGCATGACATTCAGGTTTGAACTCAATGAGTTACCCCCTTATTTAACTTTGGCAAGAGTCTTCCTCTTCTTCTCAATATTGGTTGTAGGATCCTCTAAGATCGTCTTGACCTCTTTGTGAGTCCAATCTTTATAATCATTTACTTCTACCATAGCCACTTGCTTTCCCTTATCACAAGTGACACTCTCAGCTTCTACTAGCCTAATAGGTCAATTTTTCTTAGGATCTTTTTGACCTAGCTTCTGAAATATACTTTTGTCAGGCTTTGTTTTCAAAGGTGTTAGTTGTATCAACTTACGTGCCTTTGCAATTTCTTCCTCAAGTTATGAACTTAAGAGATTTTCTTGGTTGTATCACACCTACTTCTTGTCGAATTGCCCTAGTATTCTAAGCTATTGGTTTGGTTTTGACTACCAAACACTTTTTCTGACCCTGAAGGTTCTTCCTTAATCAAAAGTGTATCTGTCAAGGCTTTCCTCTTTTATGCTTACTTGTACCTTTGTAACCTTCATTTCTGGCTCTTCGACAATGGTCAACTAGATACTTCAAGCTTACTTTAACTGAATGGCACTACTTTGCCATAATAGTAGTCCTCATTCCAAAAAGGTTGATACTTTTGGAATCTAATCCTCCTAGCATTATCATTATTTGCCATTGCAGAATTCTTCATCTACTGGCCAACCTTCACATTTACAGGTGGCACTCGAGTTTTGACGTGTCAGAAATGATTTTGGGAAATTGGATTACTTCCAACTGAGTCTTTTGAATTCTCAACCAATCGGCCACTAGAATTTGGCCTGACTGGGTGTTGAGGCCCAAATCTTGGCATGTAGAATAGTTTTGGTTAAGAATTCCTCTTACAAAATTTTTCTTTCTTCTAAATCTCTAGTGATTAAGAATTAGTCATTGCCTTCCGACAAGCCTCTATGGTTTCTAAATCATAGAGCTTGACACATCTCAAACATAGCTTGATCACTACCATACCTTTCTTTCTTGACAAGAACTTTTCATAAATTTCCCAAGGTTTCTAATATGTTTCGTAAAGATCAGTCATAGGATCAATATTTGCTTGTAACTCATTTGAGTTTATTTCAACATGTTTCTTCCTTTTTCTTTTTACATCAGCCATACCAATATTCAGAGGAATTTGGCTGTCAATATTAGCAACACTAGTCTAAAAAGGATCGGTATCAACCTTCACGTCTGCTTTTTATTTATCTGCAAATTTCAATCTTCCTTCTGTCAAAGCCGTTTGATGCAAATCCCTGAAATGTACACATTCATTGATAATATGACTGAATACATTATGAAATTTACAATACTTTCGGTCTTTTATCTCATCAGGCTTTAAAAACCTATGGTTATCTGAAAATTTTATTTGTTTTCTTTCAATAGAACATAAAAAATTTGTTCTGCTTTTGTAATGTTGAATGTGTATACTTTTCTATTAACATAAGTCTTTTTTTCCTTAGTCCTTATTGGCTTTATAGCCTGACAAGTATAGAGAGGTCCATTTTTTAATTCAGCAAGATTAATGTCGTACTCAACATTTTCTTCCTCCTCGTTAGAATCTTCTACTCCAACATAATTTACTTTTTCTCTTTTCAAAAACTTCTTCTGTTTCTGCATTTTTTTTGCTTTCAACTATTCTATTTGTCTAATTTTTCCTCTTAACTGGGCAAGATGAACTAAATGTTAGTTGACAAGCTTTTTCCTAATGTAATAACCTAGGCCCCCGATAGCCATTTTGACAATCTCTACTTCGGGAATAGGAGTAAAACATCTACTCTTCATCTACCCTAAATCTTGCCAAATAATCTTCAATAGATTTATTATACAATCTCCTAATGTTGAACAAATCTGTCATACCAACTTTCAGATCTGCCCTAAAGAATTGGTCAAGAAAGTTTCTCTCTATTTATGCCCAAGAATGGATGGAATTGGGTCTCAATGTCGAGAACCAAGAGGAAGCGTTCTTCATGAGTGAACTTAGGAAGAGTCTCAGTTTTAATCCTTCATCTGTCGCTAGATCTCCCATTTCGATGGTGTACCGAGTGATATGTTTGACGGTCGACTCACCACTTTCTCCAGCAAACTTAGAAAGTTTAGGAACTTTAACCATTCCTTTTGGCAATTTTTCCTGTTAAACCCAATCTGGAAATGCTGAGACAAAATAGAGTTGATTAGTATAACCCACATTAAAATCAAACCTATTTAGAACTTGTTCAATTGCTTGATTCATGTTTCGTTTTACTTGGTTTCTTGTGAGATTTTGTCAGAATGCTCTTACAGTATTGTTCTTGACTACTTGTGGTTCATTCCGATGCAAGATTTACACTTGACCATATTCCATTTGAGGTTGAGGTTGGTCTTGCCCTTGTACTACATTATTTTTTGATTTTGGCCTTGATTGGTTCGTGCCACTACAACCGTCGAGTCGCCCAGAATTGAATTTGTGGTAACTTGCATTATAGTAGTCATCCCAGGTTGTTCTCACTCTTGAAGCCTTATTTCTAAATTGCCTAATTAATTGTTCTAACACTAATATATGCTAATCTACCCTAATTACCTTAATGATTATAGCTAATTACCATGGAAGGGGGTTTTGTAGATTTAAGCACTAAAATAGAAACTAATAGCATTTAAACACTAACAGAACAGAACAAAGGAAAGACAGAAATATAGAAATGAAACTAAAACAAAGCACAAATGTAATCACCTACATTTCCCTAGAGTTGTATCAATCATAACCTTCATCTGTCACTTGGTTTTAATTCTTAAAGTTTCTAGAAAATCCCCTAGAACTAGATTCCACTAGCTTTGACCCAAACTTAATAAAATTTGATTAAAGTACTAATCAAATCTTGTTCTACACATACAGCAATAACATTCATACATGCATAACTAGATTATTCCTCAGATTTTTTATCTCAACACAGTAATCATAACCAAATACCATTCCAATCAGAAATGAACTTGGGTATAAAAACAATAAAGCAAGTAAAGTAACAGAAAATGGACAATAACAGTAACAACTTATCTGATTAATGCCAAAATGGGTTCAAGCTCAACTCCAGATTATGTGTGACTAATTACATGATGTTTTAGCCTTCTATAGAGACCAAAATACACAAAGAGGGGGGAGAAGAAAAACAAAATACATAAATTGGAAGAAGAAAATATCTCTACAACAAGGTGAAATGGTGGTCTGGAGGCCCTTTGCAGCTGATGCAAGAGAGAGGACAAAATTTCCATTTCAGAAAGTGTTCATGTGCTGTTTCTTTCTGGCTGCTGCTACTTTTCTGCTTTTCCTGATTGCTGTGCACATACTGGTTGCTTTTCTATTTTTTGGTTGCTACAGAAAGGCTTTCTAGTTGCTTTTTTGGTTGCTATCTGGTTGCTGTAAAGTACAGAAACAATGGGCCAGTCTAGTCAACTCTAGTCAACAGTATTTGCCATGCCCAGTCAACTGCCACATCATCAATTTCGTCCATATCAACATCAGCTCTCTAATTAATTAATTCTGAAAAATTAAGCACAAGGATCAATGGGTCTCTAATCAATTAAGCTCATAAAAATATGGAATTAAAACATATTGGTTCTATAATAATTTTAGACCGAATAATTACCAAAATATAATATAATAGGAGAATTGGAAATATTAAAATAGCAATAGGACTAAGATAGGGACTAAATTACATATAAAAATGCCCGATATCATTGGTTCATGCCACTACGATGCCGAATCGCCCAGAATTAAATTCGTGGCAATTTGCTGTATAGTGATCCCCAAGTTGTATTCACTCAAAGAGCCTCACTTCTAAACACTAATTAATCGTTCTAAACACCCAAACACTAATGAAAAGTACATAAATAGGGGGTTGTTGGCAGTACTAATAAAAAAAAGAACAGAACAGCAACCAAATAACTACAACAGCAACAACAGCAAAATTTGCAAGGTGTTGACAGTAAAGAGACTATGTAATCAGCCACTAGGATTCATGGGAGTGCAACTATCATTACCTAACTCATTGATTCAGTTTTGTTCTCATTCCATTGTTTGGTTCTTTATGAAAATGGTTCTAGAATAACATCTAGAATTTAATGCTACTAATTACAGTCAAGAACATCTCTCTACTATAACCAGATGCATTCAGTGGAAAATCTCAACCAAACCAAGTTAAATATATAATCTAACTAGTCATTTCGCCTCCCTCACTTTCCTAATCAGTCAAGCAAGGTTATATCTTATATATATAAGTCAGTTTATGTTACTTCTCAAGCTCTAATCAGAATTTGACAGCAACATAAACATAACAGCAAAACAGAAATGAAATGAGATGAAAATGGAGAATAAAACCTTAGCTTGCATTCTTAGTTCAAGCTACAACATCCCAGTGGTCCAGTGACTGATTACAATGAAGACTTAGCCCTCCATGAGAGCAAAACAGCAATGACAGAAGAGAAAACAGAGAGGGAAAAAAGAGCTACGAAATTCCTTAGTTGCAGAAAATAAAAGTGTCCTCTGATTTTTAAAACTAATGCCCTCAATGCCTTGGAATATTCTACCCTAGATGCCTCCTTGGTGCTTCTTCCATGATGTGGGCAGCAAGACAACAACAGAAAAGTGGCAACAGCAGCAGACAAGTTACTCCACTCCTTTGCTATTTCTGTCTGCCATTGATTGCTATAGAAGGCCCATGCTGTCAAAGCAGAAACCACATTCCCCTTTGCTGTAAAGTGTAGAACAGTGGGGACCAGAAATCCAGTCAGCCTTAGTCAACCAGTCAATGCCCAGTCAGCATGTCCAGGTGGCCTCCAAGTAAGCAAAACGTCCATGTCAGCAATTTTTCTCTCAAATAATTAGATCTGAAATTAAGCACATGAATTAATTGGGATAAAATTATGAATTTGAATCATATAAATTCTATAATTAATTTTCATCCAATAAATTCAAAATATAATAAAATAGGAGAGTTGGCAACATTCAAATAGCAATAGGACTAAGATATAGACTAAATAGTATATGAAAATGCTTGATATCAATCATCCATCTTGGGCTATAATCACCTGTTCTGGTTAGATATTTTCAGGCACAACAATACCTAATGCCTGACTAAGTCTTCCTATTTGTAAGGCTAACATATTACATGCATTATTGGTATTCTCCATTAAAGGTTTCAATACAACACCCATTTGTTTTGTTAGCATGCTCACCATATCATGATTACTTTCATCTATTTGCTGTCGAATGTTAGCCAATGAACTTACAGTAGATGTAGTGATATTACTTGGCATGTCTCTAGTCATACTTGAGAAAATAGGTCTCAAGTTCAATCTCTCCTGTCGAGACATAGTGGGAGTACTTGTCCCTACCATATTTAGACTTGCTAATGCAAAACTTACTGCTTGGCCTTGAATCATTTGCAATGTGGGATTGCTAACTGATTTCTAACCCCGAGTTGGGTCATTACACAGGGGACGTACCCTTGAGGCAATCCATATTGTGATACAAATCTTATCGTTTGATGACCTATTGGATTTGGTGATATAAATGTCTACCCAGACATTACTTGTTCCAAAACGAGACTTCCCGAAAGGGATGCGTTTAGCAAAAAGTTTGTAGAATTAGAAGTTGTTGGAACTGCTGGCACATTTGTTGCAGTTACGGCAGTTATTGGTGCACTTAGTGAACTTGTCACTTGCTTAGCACTATTTGTGTTACTCATAATTTCAGAGTTGTGAGCAGGCTTGTGTTTACCACTTCTTAAACACATACATTCAACGAGTTACTCTAAACTCATCCCACCGGGCATGCCAATATGTTAACGGTGGTTTTTGGTTTAATCCAAATCTGACACCAAATAAAAGAATTGAGAGCGATGTGGTTTCAAAGTTATGTGGTAATCTCATCAATAGGTAGAAAGTATGTTGAAAGTGTTACTTGAAACATATAACTGCATAAAAGAACGTGAGGTTGGAAATACACTTTTTTGCAGAAAATTTAAATAAAAATAGTAAATTGCAAAAAGTAAGTGCAGAAAGTAGATTGCATAATGTGAAGTGCATAAAAGGTAAATTGCATAAAGTAAACGGCAAAAAATAGAGTGCATAATGTAAAGTTGCTGAAAGTTAAAGTACATAAGGTTTAAATGAAAGCAATCAAAGTGCAGAAAGTTAAATAAAAGCAGCTAAAAAGTAGGAAGTTAAATAAAAGTACAGTAAACTGACTAGAATGAAATTGCAAGGAATGATAAAGACTTTGAATTAAACTAACTGAAATATTAAAGTTAAAAGCATACTTTGATTGTAATCCGTTAATCTGCTCTTTTGAGATATTAGGATTTTTAATCAAGAATTGACAATCCTGTTTACAATGAAACACTTAGTATTTATAGGCAAATGACAGAAATAATTGATTATCTACTTAATTGCCATGTAAGTGACGATTTACATTGCTCAACACAACTGCCTTAATCATTTGCTGATGGAAGTAACTGCCTTCGATGACTTCTTTTCGACAATTTCTGCCTATCATGTCTTTAACGTTCAACAATTTGGCTATGCTGTCGACATTAAATGATTAATCTCTCAAACTCGTTTGTTGAGAAAGTCTCTTCAAACTTATTTGTCAAATATCGTGCCTCCGATGTTTGTACTTTTGACAGACTTGATGACGTCATAGTAAACTGTTTTAAACTAATGTCCATTCTATTTATTTCCTCTTATCAAATTCCTTTTCTGTCAAATTGCTAGTTTCTGTCGAGTTGTTGACTTTCGTCAAATCTTTTGTGCCAGATTACAAGTTTAACACTTACAGTCGGCACTATTTTGTTACACCATCGAAGGTGATTACTTGTCAGCTAAGCAACATAATTTTTATTGACAATTATATTTTTTAAATAATTGTCTAACACCAAGGATTGCCCAAGGACCTAAGAGAACAAATAAATAAATAAAGGGGGTCAAAATTAAAGTCTCTAACATGCTCATCTTGGTTGGCCAAACAGCGAGCCCCGGCCTGAGCGCTTAGTGCACCCACACCAAGGCTTTCTACTGGTGCCCATGGTTGAGCCATCAAGAGCACACCTCCACCTCCCAAAGTTCATCCAATTCATCCCCAAAAGCCCAAGATCAAGATTTTAGGTGTCAAAAAATATAATTAGTAACCCAAACTCCTTCAAAAAGCTAAAAACAAGATTTACATAAGCATAAACAACTTTTTTCCCAAATCTATATGAGAATCACCATGAATACTCGAGCAACCCACCTTCATCCACCATTAACAACTCAACCAAGTTATTCCATCACCAAGTCTTCCAAGATGAGTTTTAAAGTCCCACATTATCCCTTAATCAAAGGATTAACATCCTTCATGGGGTTTTCCCACAAACCCAAAAATGGGGAAATTAAAGGAGAGTTCAACCACTTAGGAGAGATATTTTGGTGAAACTCTAGTTACTAGAGAAGAGAATCCTTGCCGGAGTGGAGGACATGCGATGGTCTTGGTGAGTGAGGGGATAAAGCGCTAAGTTCTTGAAATAGCTCTTCCAAGTGTGTGTGGCATGAGTATGTTGAAGAGAGAATGAGATGATTAAGATTTAAAAGATAATTGCCCCACTGGACTATTTTACCATCCCTTCCTCATATGAAGAGTTCATAGTGCAAGGTAACTTGGAGTTCTTGATAAAACTCTTCTCTCTTTCACTAATTATACGCCACAATTAACCCATATAGCCATGAATGTTCCCACGGCTCACCAAAAAACCAACACTATAATTTCTATCCCAATTTCCAAAATACGCATAATTTAAGTATTTCCTTTCACTTAGGTCCTTGCGCAAGGGTTTTTTGATAAAATTCAAAAACCATGTGTACCAAAGATTGATTCACCATTAGTTAATTATTGCCATTACCTTTACCACCATCCATGCACACACATAATTATATACAGGCAAGAGGAATACACATGGACAAAATTTTGGAAATTGCAATGTTTTATAATTTCAATAATTTCAAATTAACCCTACCATTCGAACATAGGTATATAAAAGAATGAATATACTAACCAAGCGAAAAATAAAAAATTCATAGGTATTACATTTTGGGTCATTATATAAGAACTTGAGCAATTTAGCCCAAATGCCGTAGTTAAAAAATCTAATTTCCTCAATATTTTTGTTTACAAACTATTTTTCAATACACTGTGATTTTATAAAAAATGACTTTTATTTTTTAAGCTGCAACTTGTATACTTTAATTTTTTATAATATATGATTTGACTTCCCTACTCTTTTTTCAAAATAAAATTTGGGTCACGGGGAAGTCAAGTTCATGCAACTCGACTTCCTTTTTCAAAAAAATTATGAAAGTCAAGTTCTTAGAACTCAACTAAGAACTTGACTTTTTAATTTTTTTTTAAAAACTTGCATTAAAGGAAAGTCGAGTTCATGGGACTAGACTTCCCTTTATTTTGTTTACATAAGTAAGAAAATGTCTTTTTATAGTTTTTATTTTTTATATTTGTTTGTTTTATACAAACCCATGTGATGATTTGACCCTTGCATGCAGAGAAAAACAAAATAAATTGTCACAATTGTTGGGAAAATTGTATATAAGAGCAACTCGTCCCTTCTTCCTTTGCGTTTTGCAATCTTCATCTCTCATTCTTCCTCTTTCGTCTGTTCCTTTTTCTTCTTTTGCTTTTTGCAATCTTCATTTTTATTTTTCTTCCTCTTCATTTCTTCTTTCCTCTTCTTCTTCTTCTTCTTTGCTTGCATTCATGTGAACACCAGACATATAAGAGCTTGAAGGGTGATAATTTTGAATCTGATTCAGTTAAAATGATCATATGTTTAATTAATATTACTCTACATTAGCACTGGCAATATTGGCTTTGGTCCATATGCCAGGCCAGGCCCGTCCGCATTTAGACGGGCTTGGGCATTCAAATTTAGGCCCGTTGAAAAATGAGGCCTAAACGGGATGACCTTTTTTTTTAATAATTATATAATGTAACATATAATTAAATAACTCCACTTTTATATTTTATAACAATATATTCAATAATTATAGTAAATTTGAATATGAAAAATTTTGTACTTTTTTAAAAATACATAGAATTTTTAAATTTAAATATAATATAAAAAGAAAATATGAAAAATTAAAGTTATTGAAAAATTTAATGCATGTTTTCGTGTGTTATTTATACTTTCCACTCCCCTTTAGACATTGAGAATTCCTGGAGTATCTTTTTGCTAGTATGTGATAAAAGCTTCCTTTGAAGGTTGGGAGAAAGCAAAAGCAGAAATTTTATCTATAAAGCAAGATCTTGATGAAGCATTGCAATAGCGGTTCCTTTATAAAGAAAGAGTGAGTCATTCAGATGGAGCCCTCAAGGAATGCATGCAGCAATTATGGTTTATTCTAGAAGAACAAGAGCAAAGAATTCATGGTGTTGAGATGAAGGTTTCAAAAGAATTTGAAAAGGCACAAATGGCTTTGGAGGAGCAGTTGTTAGAGACCAGAAAATAAGAAAATATGATAAATTTTAATATTATATTATTTAAACAAAAAATTAAAAAAAAAAGGCACGAACGAGCCTGGATATCATATTTTAGGCTCGTCACCAAACCGGGTTAGGCCTATTTTCAGCTAGCTCTATCGTTTTGACAATGCTAGTCTACATGAGTTGAAAGACTTGATTCATGGTCAAATGCAATTGCAAACCAACCCAGAAATTTCTAAAAATGGTAGTGGTCAGATGCAGCTGCCAACAAACCCAAAAGTTTCTAAACATGGTACTGGCGCCCTGTAAATTATGTACCATTGAACTTAGAAGAGGTGTGATTGGAAAAGGTGCATGCATCAAAACATCGAGAGACTGAGAGAATATCAGAAAAGTACTATTGCTTTGTTTATATTTATGCGTATCATGTTTCTTTCTATATAGGCACTAAAGCTTCTTCTCCAATCCTCAGGCATTTTTTTGGACCTTAAAATCTCATTAAAGAGTTTAGTTAGCCAGATAGTACCCTCCTCCCCTAAATACTTCCAAACTTCAAGAGGAATACTATCAGGATCAACAACTTTACCATTATCCATTCTTCTAAGAGCTTCCTTGACCTCATCAACCTTAATACTGTGATAATATGACAAATTTTGTTCTCTCTCCAGGGTTGTTAAATCTTCCATATCACTAGTCGACCCTGCTCCGTCATTAAAGAGCTTGTAAAAGTACCACTATCATCTATTTTTAATATCTCCATCTGTAACCAAAATTTTTCCTTTTTCATCCTTAACACATCTTACTTGATCCAAATCTTTAGATTTCCTTTCTCTAGTGTTTGCAATCTTGTAAATATTTTGTTCCCCCTTTTTCGTTCCTAAGTCCTTGTAAAACTCTTCAAACGCTTTAGATCGTGCTTCATTAACTGCTCTTTTAGTTTCCTTATTAGCCTTCCGATACCTTTCTCAATTTTCTGTGTTATTGCACAAATGGATATCTTTAAAGCATTCTCTTTTAAATTTGATATTCTCTTGAACGATCTCATTCCACCACCAAGATTTCTTATCTCTTAGTCCAAAACCTTTTGATTCTCCTAAAAGTGCTTTAGCTACCTTTCTAACCTTCTTGGCCATCTCATCCCACATAATGTTGGCATTTTCCCATAACTCCCAGGACCCTTCCTCCAACAGGTTTCTCTTGAAAGTCTGTTGATTCTCTCCCTTTAGCTGCCACCACTTGATCCTAGGGTTCATCACATGTCAATACCTTTGTTTCCGACCCTTAATAAGTACGTCAAGGACCAAAACCCTATGTTGATTTGCCATGGGTTCCCTAGGAATAACTTTACAATTTTGACAGATTTTTCTATCTGGATTCCTTACCAAAAAGAAGTCAATCTGTGACCTTGAGGCTCCACTCTTATAAGTGATTAAATGTTCCTCTCGCTTCTTGAAGCAGGTGTTGACAACCTTGAAATTATAGGCCATTGAGAAATTAAGTATAGACTGTCCTTCCTCGTTAAGCTCCCCAAAACCAGAACCACCATGAACCCTCTCATATTGTCCTGCTTCTTTCCTTACGTGGCCATTAAGGTATCCCCCGATGAAAATATTCTCTTCTAAAGGTATGCTTCTGACCAACACCTCCAAATCTTCCCAAAACTTTTCCTTAAGATATGCATCCATCCTTATTTGGGGTGCATATTACAACAATCATTCTTAAGCATAGAATCCTATCCCCAATCTTTTTTACCTCCACTACACTCGGCGTCTATTCCTTGTCAACCATAATACCTACACCATTCTTTGTCCTTACTTTCCCCGTGTACCAAAACTTGAAACCTAAACAGTCAAACTTCTTAGTCTTTTCTCCAGCCCATTTAGTCTCTTGAAGGCACAAGATGTTAATTTTCCTCCTCTTCATAGTGTCCACAACCTCCATGGATTTCCCTGTATAGTCCTAATATTCCACGTACCAATCTTTATTTTGCTCTCATGAACGAACTTCTTTACCCTCAACCGTCTAGGAACATGTTCATGTAACACTACATTCGATCGATGATGAAGTGGCTCTAGCTCGTTTAACACTGTACTCGAGCCATACAGCATGTTACTTTCGGGCAACGACCTAGTATTAGTGGACCCTTGCTCATTTAACACTACATCTGAACGCTGATGCAGTGGCTCTAGCTCACTTGACACTGTACTCAAGCCGTACAATGCGTTGCTTCTGGGCAACATCCTAGCATTAGTATAATATTGTCACTGATCCAAATTCATGAGAGTTTCGACAAAGTTTTACGTTAGCTGTCGAGGGCCTAACACAGCCCTCCTCCTTATCCGGGTTTGGGACCTGCTGTAAAACATAGGCGAAGTTTTAATATACGATCTTATAATAAAAAAATTTTAATATACATAGTTGTTATAATTATCTTTAATATAAAATTAATTTTTATTAAGTATAAATAATAATTAAATTTATATTATAAGATTTGTTATTAATTTTTTTAAATTTTTATATAATTGAAAATGAGTTATGTAAAATAATAGTATATTATCTTAAGATAAGATTTGTTACTTTTTTATAACATATAATAATTGGTGTATATTGTTTTAAATTTTGAATACAATAACATAAGTTCCTACATATATTAAATTTTTTACATATATATATTAAAGGTATATCAATGACTTAATGGTTAAAAGAGCTTTCTTCTTCCATGAGGTTCTAAGTTCAAATCTCCTCACACACACCTTGTTGATTTTTCCTCAAAATAAAGCACATGCCACATGTCACCATCTTATTGATTTTTCCTCAAAATAAAGCACATGCCACATGTCACCATCTTATTGGGTATGCCAAGTGACGTAGAATTCCTCTATGTGGTAGCCAAGTGGGAAGTCGAGTCAGTATTTTTGTTAATTTTTTGATGGTGTTAAAAAAAGGACATATTTGAAAATTTTTGAAACATTGAGACATATTTAGCTAAAAAAATTTAGGACATAAATGAAAATACGTGTAAACGTTAGGGACATAACGTATACTTTTCTTTAAAAACAAATACTTTTTAAAAAAATAACACTTTCATTGAAAAATAACCATTTTATTTAAATTGAAAATATATAAAAAAAATTAATCATCACTTTATTTAAATTATAAAAATATAACATTGTATTCAAATTATAAATTATAAAATATAAATGTGGTTCGAGGGAGTGTTCCTCGGGCCACTTATATATATATATATCATATAAATATATATTTTATAACATTATATATATATATATATATATATATATAATTTTTTTAATATGTAATTTTCTTATACTAGTTTATGGCTATTTTTTAGCAACGAAAACGTCACCAAGGCACATTTTTAAGTATTCAAATATACTTAATATATATCATTTATATTTGAATAATTAATTAATTTTTTTATAATAGATATAATTTTGAAATAATTTGTATTGATGTCACCAAGGTCCACCACTTCAACATTGCATTTGGTTTGCAATACAGAGTAGGAATGGAAAGAAAAGCAGAAAAGAGAATGGAAAATGGAAAATGAAAAATGGAAAAAAGCTTGTTTGGTATAGAATGAAAAGGTAAATAGGAAAAAGGAAAAATAGATATTTTGTGATGTATTTTTTAATGGAAAAGAAAATGAATATATGGGATAATTTTTCCAAAGTACCCCTTATTTGAAATTGTGAACCCATCTTCAAAACATCGTCCCTTTCCCCTTCACAGACCCATCTTCTGTTCACTCTGGTGCGACTGGTGGGCGGCTTCTCTAGTGACTCGATATTCCTCAGGTGGACTGTTTCTTTGACGTTCTTTAGGTGCAATTCAAGACCCTACTGAGGTGCAATTCAAGACCACATGAAGCTTCTTTGACATTATTCAGGTGCGATTCAAGACCAAATTGACGGACCAGAGTCTAGATAAGAACTAGAGATGCGACCGAACCAATGAACTAAGAGAAACACGAAATCGCAAACCACGAACCAAAGATGCTTATGAACCATCGAAGGAGAACAGGAACTAGAGACGCGAATGGAAATTGAGGGCACAAATGGAAATTCAAGCGTTTTCCATAGTAGAGATGCCATTTTTCATCGTGTTTGGAAGGGAAAGGGGCTAGATGAAAAAAAAAAAGGAAAACACGTCAAATTTTTTTGCATTGGAAATCGCCTTTCCATTAGAATACAAACAAAATGGCTAAAACCCTCACCAGCGCTAGAATTCAATGTCTCTTCCAATGGAAAAATGGCGAACCAAATATACTGTAAGAATTTAGTAAAAGTATTGATAATAAGTAATTTTGAAATAATATTTTGTTGAATTACTAATTAAATTTTTTTCATAAGTTCATTTTTTAACCCAAAAATTTATATTAACCTTTTAATTTAATAGTTTATACATGAATTAATCTTGCATATCAATAAATTATTATATAATTAATATAATGATTATTTAAATTCAAAAATTATATTTTTTAATTTTAACTTAGTAAATATTTCTATTATCACCTAAAAATAATTCAAAATTACTCATCACCATTACTTCTAAGAAATTATCAGGGTTAAGGTGGGTTAATAAAACAATTATAAAAAAATACTTTATTGTGTGAAATCTTTTACATTAAAAATATTAAAATCATTAAAAGTAAATTTAATTATATTTTAAATTACTCTAAATAATTTTAACTTTTTAAAGATAATTAGTTATATTTAAATATACTTTATATATGTATATATATATATATATAAACAAATAAATAAAGTATTCAATTTTAAAAAATAAATGATTATATATATAATATTAAGAAAACCAAAACATAAAGGGCTTGAGCAAATTTTCTGAAAATATAGAAAGTAAAAAAATTATAAATTTATTTTGTCTATAAATATTTTTCAAATATTTTTCCTAAAAAAATTTCTTAAAAATATCGTTCAATTTAGTTTTATATAATTTAAAATAAAAATAGGTTTAATTTTTAATAATTTTAATTTTAATGCTTTTTAAGTGAAAGATTTCTAGCACCTTTTGATTATTTTTCAATTGGTTCACTACAGCCCTAACTATTTCATAGAAGTATTTATGATGAGTAATTTCAAAATAACTTGGAATAAAAAGAATTATGGTTTACCTTTTTGGTAAGGGAACGAAATTAGTGAGCAAAATTGTGTGGTGGCATGAACATATGAAAATACTCGAGTCAGGAAAATTATGGCTTTGCCATGATTAATGTTGACTGAGGGTCTGACCAAGAGACAAAATTGTAATTTTTCCCTTATATGTATATATAGGAAACCACATGCATTTTCCATTCATTTTCTCTATTGCTTTTCATACGGCTCTCTCTCCCTCCTTGCCCTACCACACATTCCCTCCACCTTCAATCAATCATTCACTGCCCAAGCCTCCGGTGAAGGTTGGGTCTCCGACAAGCAATAACTACCAGAAAAGCAAGGAAATAAGGTGAGCATTCTACTTTTCCAATTGCTCCTCTTATTTTCAGATGTATGGAGTTGTGAGTGGGAAATGAGTAGTAGGATGAGATTGGGAGCTTCGATATCAACTAGATATCACCTTTGATGTTCAATAATTAAATTAGCACCATAGATTGATGATTTAAACATGATTGAAAGTGAATTTAGAGAATGGGAAGAACAAGAGGGAAGGTTAGGATTTTGAGTGGAAATTTAATGATTTAAGCTTGGAACCTTTAAGGTTGCTTGAGCCATTGGTGTCAAAATGTTAACTTAACATTAAAGATGAAAGCCTATGGGAATAACTAAGAGAAATGGTCAAGATTAGGCAGAAAAATAGGCAAAATCAAGGAGGAACTCATGTATGCAGCTTGGGGTACCTAGGGCACCAAGTCTTGCGCCTAAGGCATCATCCAAGTAGTGGCCAAAACATTCAAGAATGCTGGTGCCTGATGCTCTTGGCTGAGAGCATCAAGGCTAGGCACCTCAGGTGTCAATCTTGAAGGATGGTTTGTGGCGTGGAAGGTATGGCGCCTAGGTGGCATAGCCTGGGCAGTGCAAATATCTTAGAATCTTGTGCTAAAATGGTGTGTTATTATTCCATAGACTCGAAGACGTTTTGAGGGTGGTTAAGGCTCTTCATGAAGGCCAAGAATACCCTAAATTAAGGTGAGGGATAATTTTGATTTTCTTTGAGATTGTTTGAATTTATATATATGTGTTTATACCTAATGAATTGCTCCTCCATCACTTGAAGTACTTATATATGTGAAGGGTATACCTTTTGGGTGCTTTAATTGGATTTACAATATTTCCATGGTTATAATTATAAACTATGATCATGTAAAGGGTCGTTATGGTAATTTATGAATATAGTGGGGACGGACAAGCATAACTTTCTTTCCTTGTTCTATGTAAACCTTATTATTACAAATGCCTTGAGATTTTATATTGTGTGAAGGACTACACTTATTTGCTTGTTATAAGTTGTTATTTATCTTATGCTTTGTCGTGATTGTCCTTGCGATGTTCACATGGAGTGAGCACTTGGTGGCATAGGAGTAGGATCATGTGTGTGAATGCTTGCTTTAGAGATGTTGTTTGGGCTTAATGTCATCCTAAATTTCATATTTTGCATAATCATGGAAAAATCTGAATTAAGCCCTAGGTTGAGTTGATGTTTGGGAGGCTTATGCACCAAAAGGTGAAGGTAGTATTGGCTTTGTTTGTAGAATGTTTTAGGGAAGAAAAGGAAATATACTATTATCTTAATTGATTATGGTTAGGGTTAGCTATTACTCTCAACTTAGGAATATAATCTAAGTTATTCCCCTTTTAAGTAAGAACCTCTTATGTAGGGAAAATAGTTAGAGGAACAAATTTTAATTAAACTTGAACCCTTAGGGAACAAGTGAGGTGGGGGATCTTATTTCATCTTCTTTTATTTATGATAGGATAATAATTTTTGTTGCTCCTATAATCTCTAAGGGTGTAGTAGTTATGGATGGTAAAGTATGTGGGGTAAATTATTATGTGTAGGCCTAATTCTGAGGGTAGAGCATGTTGTCTCCCATCGTGTCTTATGCTATTGTATATGAGTACTTTAACATGTTAATATGTGTAAACAATTCCTTACGTGTTGGTTGTACTTGTGTTATAGTGATGGTGTTATCCAGTAGGAGCCTTCAGGGTATTATGCGATTGTTATTCTCTACTGTGTTCGACTTATTTCTTAACAATGAGATGATATAAAATGTATTCGTTTATACATTGTTATAAAATGAATTGGGTTGTGTCGGAAGGGTCTATGTGTGGGCAATTGTGGAAGAATACTTATTTGAGATGGATATGGCCTATGTGTCTGGACAAGGGATGTAGTGGATAGGACTCATAAGAGAAGTTGGTATGGTTATTCGAGTTTATATGACCAACATTGCTTGGATGGTGTAATGTTTAGGAAACTGTAGGCATAACATCATCACTAATCGCTTGTAGCGAGCGACTCCAACCCTTGAGATTTGCCTCACTTGAGGATGCCTTCTTGTGAAGGAAAGGTGATGAAATTTCATACATATATATATATATATATAAACATACAATGTAAAGGAAAGCCTTTGAGACGAAATACCCGTGAAACATAGATCACCCCGGGTACATAACTTATATCTATATTAGTTAAACTCTTGTGTTAAATGTTTGATTTATAAAGCTTGTGATTAGTGAATTGTGAGATGTGATATATTATGTAGTTTCTTTACTAGGTTGTGATATTGTGTGATACTTGTATTGTAATTAGATGTTTTCATCTAACCATGTTGGGCATGCAGTGATGGACTATCTTTAATTTGGGTGGTAGTGGTTATGGATGGGAATCATTTTGGGTCCTATCCCTGTAAGCAGTACATAGGTTATATTTCATTTTATAGTTGTCTATCCCTTGCTGGGTATCTTTTGTACTCATCATTTATTGTGTACCCTTACAAGTTTTGCTTAGTTGGCAAGCCTTTATATGAGGAGTAGCGGAGTCTCTGAGTCTTCATCCCGTTTTGACTTTGGGTTTATGGTAGTAATTATTGAGTATGTTTAGGTTTGAGTTGCACTATAATGAACATAACTCCTAGGATCATTGTGAATGATGTGGTGGAATTATAAATGATTTAAATTTATATTTTTTTCTCCAATTGAGAATACTGGGTATGTTTTGATTTGATAAATATTAAAATGGAAAGGAAATCATGTTTTTCAATACATCACGTGTGCCTCTATTTATGCTTTCTATGTGTTGATCGTGTGAAGTGTAAGGCTTACAGTGGTAATGTAGAAATTCACTGTTGTGCCAATCATGTCTCCAAATTGGGGATGACAATATATGAGGCTTGAGTGTGGCTCACTCGAGCTCCATCTAAGCGTGTAAAAGTAGGTTTAGCCTACAAGGCCAACTCACTCTAACCATGCAAATAAGGTAAAGTAGACTAATAATTTAATGGTATATTTAAAGAACTTTTAACCCAACCCATCAAAGTTCTTGGGATCTAGATGAGTTGGTTCTGTTTGGCTTTATTTTTAATATTAATTATTATTTTTAAAGTTTAGTTCAATATTTTATAAATTTAGTGCAATTTTTTTAAAGTTTTATAATCGTAATACTTACATTTTATCATGTAAAATAATTAAGAATATACTTTTAAAATGAAAAATGGGCTCATTTTAAAATTTAGTATACTTTTTTAAAAGTTTAATCCACTTCTTTGAAGTTTCATAGTTTCAATATCTAATTTTTATCATTTAAACTAATTAAAAATATATTTTCTAAACAAGAAAATTGGTTCATAGGCTAATCCAACCTAACCCACTGGCCTTTAAAGGCTGGGCTGTGCTAGGGGGTGTTCATAGGCTCGATTTGGTTTTGAGCCTTAACCAAATCGAACTGAACTGAGCTAATATGGTTTACAAAATTATGGACCTATTTGGTTTTAATTTTTTGGGCAGTTTAGCTTTGTCACATCTTGAAATTGGACATGTAAATAATGCTGTAACATCATGAGTATACCTCCATGGTATCTCATAAAATTTTTGAATAGTTCTGATATCCATAACTAAGCAAAACATAATTTTTCCAATAAAAAATGTTTTGCATAATTATTCAAAAAAGTTCAAAATTTAGACTTTTTTAAAAAAAAACAACGGGAAATTCAATCAACAGAGTTAAAATATAAACCATATATTACATAACACATTATAACTCTGCAAGTCTAAGTGGCCTATAAAGATTATGGAGCGTTTCCTAAGCTTTAACAAACTGGCTCCTAAGAACGAACCAGACAAAGTGGTGTATAATTCCAAAGGACCATTAATTCTCCAATGGAAAGTTCTCCTCTTCAATCACTGAAAAAGATAGTCATAGAGAGTGTGAGTTCATCAAAATTCAATGAGTAGGAGACTGTGCAAAAATTAGTATTACAAGTACAAATACCATAATCACAATTACAAGATTTATCACCAATCATGATATATAAAATCACATGAAGCAATTTAAACATTTCCAAGATAATTCTAGCAAGTAGCCCATTAGGAACCGAACTCAACCCGAGGCCTCCATATTACCATAATAAACTATCTACCCCTTGGGAGTAGCACTCACCTTGTGCCTTAACTATAATAAATTATCTACCCCTTGGGAGTCGCACTCACCCTGGGCCTAAACTATAATAAATTATCTACCCCTTGGGAGTCGCACTCACCCTAGTTCAAATCAGTATAATCCAATATCTTACTCAATTTTCAAGCATAGTATACAAAAACAATGCTTTCTTAATTCATTAACACAATTGTACATTAAATTCCAATATTTAGTTGAAATCACTAACAAAGGAGTTTAATAAATCTACTTGCAATTACCACATGAATGAGACTTATATTGTACTTGAATTTAATAAAAATTGTTTAGCAAGGGCAACTACTCACCTTGATATTTTTCCAAATTTACCTTAATCCTTACTGGAAGTTGTGTAAGATGATATAGGGAATTTCTACATTCTATACGAGAATCACCCTTCTGGGATGTTACAGAGAAGAACTTGTGGTTGGACTTTAGGTTCCGTTACGGGGAGTTTCATGAAATATTAGAGATAAAATTAGGGTTGTTTTATAAGTATGAGTACTATTCAGGGATGCATATAAATATTATTTATACGTATGATCACTATAAATACGTACGGTTACTATTTATACCGAAAATATAGAACATAAGTTGTAAAAGAGTACACCAAGAAAATTTTCAAGAAAGGGAGGTGGGTCACATTGGACACTCTTAAGCACCAAGTCTTTCCTTAGCTAGACCTTTCCTAGACATGTAATTTTTTTAATAGTTTTATACTTTATTCTGGCAAACAAAATAATTTATAAGCAATTGATGATAATTCTTTTTTGATGTGAAGTGTAATACTCGTGAATTTTAATTCACTTGATAAATATTTTAATCTTGTTATAAGCTTATATGGGAAAATTTGGGGGTAGTTTGGAATTTTGTGAAATTATGAAAATCTCGGATTCTCTAAACCTTGCTGTGAGAAATTTCCAAGAAAATCCTAATCGAGGAACTTAACTGAAGTTGATGATAATGATTTTTGGGACTTGTGTGAAACTGTTGGACAAAGTGGAGTTCTTGATTTATTTGGGAAAAGTATGGCAATAGGAAATTAAAATAAATTTGAACTTTGAAAGTGATTTGGAAATTATTATTTATGTAGCTCATGGACTAAAATAAAAAGGGGAATCTAACTTATAGGAGTCTAGTAAAGGAATAAATTTTATTTGTGTGAATGCTGGCCTTGTGTGACAAAGGAATGTTGGAAGGGATTTTGGGGTGTAAAATTTCCTAAGTGTAGGGAAGAGAAAATAAGATTCAAGTGGGTGGCATTTGGTGATTAGTCTTGATGCCTTGGGGATTTTTGTCCATTGGGGCTTAAATTACTTAAATTTTTTTTTAAAAAAAAAGAATCAGAAACCCCTCTTTTCTCTCCTCATACACAGATATACACACACACACACACACACTTTCCTAAGACCCTTCTTCCTTCATTCCTTACGCCACACACAATTTCTCCTTCTATCAAAGCTCTTCTCAATGGAACCTTTCTTGTAGAGGTTTGGTGATAACATGCTTTTTCCATTTATTTTAGTCCCTATTTTAGTCCTTTTTGCCTCTTTAATTTTGTCAATTCTATAATTTTATTATGTTTTGGAATTTATTGGGTATAAACTATTTATGGATTGAATGTGTCTCAATTTTATATTTTTAGAACTTGAATTGTAAAATGCTCAATTTAATTCCTACAAATTTTAATTTTGGAGAGAAAAGTGCTGACATGGACAAAGATGCTGATTTGGATGCTAATGTGGCACTTTTTAGGTGATGCAGATGCTGACTAGGTTGTACTGGATGTGGGGCCTATTTGAACTCTTATTCAATGCCATGTAGTCAGAATTTTTGGGTAGAAATATTACTTTTTGTAAGTCAGAAAAGCATGACTGAAATATTAATTATGCACCTCTCTTTTCCATGTTTTCTGCCATACTTTTCTGCTGCTGTTTTGCTGTCAAAGTGCTGCCACATCATGGAAGAAGCATCCAAGGAGGCATCTAGTACAGAATATTCCTTTAGGCATGTGTTAGATCAGTTTTATATTTGCAAAACCAAAATTTATTGAGGAAGCTAAGTCATTTTTCGGATGGGAAGTCCTAGCACCATTTTTCTTCTTTCCTAGAGCAGCAGTGGCTGGGAGCAACACAGAGGCAACTCTCTAACTGGTTTTGAGGGAGAGGAAGCCTTCACACTTGGGAATGGCTCTCCTTCTCCCATTTTTTTCCTTTTATTCTATTTTCTTTCATAGTTTGTTAGTTTTCTGTTGTATTTTGTAGATTTCTGTCATGTTCTTATTCTCTTCCATGTAATTTTCTGATGTTTAAAGATTGATGTAGTTTGGTTCTATGATGTTTTATTGCTGAACAATTTCGATTTTAATGCACTTTCGTTTAATGGAATGGATTTTACCGATTATTCTTCCTCTTGAATGCTTGATTAACCTTCAATGAGTTTAGGATTTTGATGTCTATGCTAGATTTAGCTAGATATTGAGCTTGACCTTGTAATTTCCACCATAAATTAGATTATCTAGATATAGATAGTTTTATTTATGTGGCTTGAATAATTTTCTTGAGCTTCATAACTTAATTGAATGGTTGATCTAAGATTTTAGTCAATTATTTTGGTTAAGTTAGATTGTAATTTCAAGGTTTTTGGATTCAATCATATTTTAGAAAATTGGCCAACATTGAATGAATTGTAATTTAATTGAATTGTTCTTCAATGATTCAAAGATTAATTTGTCTATGAATTAATCGGATTAGACCAACAAAATCAATCTCATTTTCTTGTGTAGTCAGTCATTTGATGAAATGGAAATTGTACTTTAATTCATTTGGACCAATGAGTATTTTCTTGGCCAAAGTTCTATTTTATTTATTGTCCTATGAAACTTGTTATTTATACATGTATGCGATTGCTATGTATTTGTAATGAGTAGGACAAGAGATAACATGTCATATGCGATTGTGGGGTATTGATGTGATTAGGATTTGATCGGATTATATTTGAGTTATAGATTAGTGAAGATCTTCCTAACTATAATTTTAATATAATTCAGTCTTAGAAGATTTTCTGAGAATTTTAGATTGAAAATTACATAATAGAATTAGCCAAGAATATTCAAAGGAAAGGATGATGATGTACAATTCCATGGAATTTGTGACCAGCCCACATCTTTTCTCTGTTTTGTTCTCTATTTAGTTATTTAAATTTCAGTTATTTATATTGTGTTGTTTCAATCACCACCCCCCTTTTTGTGTAATTTCTGAAATTTCCTTCATAAGTCTTAATAGCATTTCACTTAGCCTAATTGAATTTTATTTGATACCTCAATCTCTGTGGGACGATACTCTACTTATCACTTTATTACTTGTTGCGACCCAGTATACTTGCTGGAATTTTATATGTGCTATAAATTATACGCACCATTTGGATTTGTCCATTTGAGGCTTAGAAGGAAGAAGGTGAGTAGATTTCCTCTTTCGACCTCTTGATTTGTTCATCTTTTGGCCCTAAGTGTTTAAGGGTTAGGGTTCATCTTTGGGAATTTTCTAATTTTGGTTGGGATTCATAGTGGCTCACATTTTTCTTGTGTGTGTGATCAGAGAGGAATGGAGACGCTGATAGGGAGGCAGCTAGATTTGGGAGCTATTCTCCCTCACGGATTAAAGAGGAGGAACCTAAGAACATCAAGGAGAAGGGAAAACATAGTATTTGAGAGGTAAGGGAGGAGAACTAAAACTCATGATCTCTCTTGTAAAATTTCTGATTTAAGTGCTTCTAGTATTGTTTATTGTATTGGGTGTTGTATAGAGAGATTTAATAGTAAATGTGTGTATGTGAGAGCTATTATTGGAGAGCACATATGCTTGTACTGATGTGAGCTGCTACAGAGAACACATATATACTTTGAGTATAAAAATTTTGGGGTCGAGCCATCGAACTTTGGGATTTATGTGAGAGTAAGATTGAGAAAGATTATTTAGGCATTTAAGTAGAAACTTGGGATGTATGATAGTGGTAGTGAAAGAAAGTGATTGTAGGCCTTGTAGAAAGAGTATGGATTAAGTGTAATTATGCTATTGTGTTTTGGGTAGCTAAAAGTTAGGAAAAGTGTGCAAGGTTAGAATTTGTGAAAATGTATTGTTGCTGTCATGGTTGCTGAACTTGATTTGTTTGTGGCACTAAATGAGCTCTTATTGATTTGAATTTTGGTAGGTGATGAGATATGTTATCCATGTAGGTGTCTAGATTTATTTCAAGATTTATGGGCTGATTTAGTACTCTAAAAGTCCTTAAAACAGTAGCTGAAATTTGTAAAAGCTAGAACATGACTGATTTGTCATACTTCTGGTTTTATGTGCTTTTAAATGACCAAACCAACTCCTAAAATCATGAAACTTTTCTTTTATAGTGAAAATCTGATCTGGAAAGTTTCAAGGTATTTTAAATTACTTTGTTGGCTCAAATAAGCATAGGAACAACACTTGTTCAGTGCAGGGGAGAATTTATGTAGCTTTGGAAATTTGTTTGGTTTTAGTAGTTAAAGGCCTCCTTTTGACCTGAAATTTTTATGGAATTTATTCAAGATATAAATTTAATGATCTGGAAAATTTCTTGGGATTTGAAATTGTTTTGGTGGGCGAAATTCTTGCAAAACCGTGACTATGGAAGCTATAAAGGCAGTCTGGGCAGCAGCTGCGTTTTAGTGGTTTGAGGGGGCAAATCAAAGTATTTCCTTTTGAAATTTTTATCTATGATTCTAAACACATTAAGGATGTTGTCTACAATTTCGTGAATTTTGGACTTGTGATGGTTGCCCAGTAAATTCACAAAATTCAGGGTTTGGAAATTGTTTTTAACCTGAGCATGTGGAGAAATTAATTGTTTTAAAAGAGCTTATCTCTAAGTTGAGTAGCAAAAAGGTAGATAATACATAAGGGGGCATCCTCATGTCTTTAAACTACATGTAAGTTCTTCAAATGATATTTTTAAATGGGAAAAATCTTTCTCTTCAATTTAAACTATCATTCTAAGCATTTAATACCCTATGACTGTTTAGTAAATCATGATAGTGAAACAATTACTCTTGTATGAACAAGAATGGCAAGTTACTTTATTCTTGTCTCTTGTTACCATTTTATGTGTGTGGAAAATCATTACCCTTTCTAATTTTTAGGCCAATTTCATATGCACATATATAAAAGTGTGTGTGTGTTAAGGGAGTTGCCAATACTATATTGTAGGATGCATGTAAGTGAGTGATAAATGCCACTTTCACTTTATCTTATATGATGTGGTCATAATTATTTTACTAATGTTCCCTGAATAATTAATGTTGTATATTCAGAATCATCTTATATGAAAGGTGAACCTTTGAAGTACAATTTCATGTAAGGAATTGAATTTTTTGCTTCTTCTTTAGAAATGAAATCTCTATTGGAATTTTGATTGAGACCCGGGTCGAGCTTGGCTCCCAAGGGACAAATGAATTATGATGGCAATGTGATGAGTCCTCTATTTTGGTTAATTTTGTTTGCTTCTTTAGGGCTTTTTCCTCTCCTTGATTCCATTTTTGTTAGCTTTTTGCTTGCTTTGTCCTTTATTTTGGCTTTCCTCTTTGTACATAGTTGTTGCTTTGCTTTATCTTGTTTTAATCTTTTTCCTTGCCTTTTTACGCCTTTTTGTTGTACATTCTAGTAGGCTTTCCATTCTGGTCTGGAACATGGAGAATCTGAAGTTCTGCTGCTCATCTGATGGTTGGCGCCCAGGCGCCACGCAGGGAGCCTGGAGGCGCCAGCCCCTCAACTCTCTGCCAAAGAGTCAGAACGTGGCGCCCAGGCGCCACCCAGGGCGCCTAGGCGCCACTCCTTGTTTCCAGCTATTTTGGGCTAGCGCCCAGGCGCCACCCAGGGCGCCTAGGCGCCACTCCTTGTTTCCAGCTATTTTGGGCTAGCGCCTAGGCGCCACCCAGGGCGCCCAGGCGCCAGCCCCATTTCCTCTTTGTTTTTGCTTGGCGCCTAGGCGCCCCGGTTCTGCACCTTCGAGCTTTCTTGTATATATTGCTCTTTTGCAGATGTTTTGTGGATCTTTTGGTTGGAGGGCAAGGGAGCTCTGCTAGGGCAAGGATGGAGGAGCTGGGAGACCTCTTCTCTACTGAGTTTGAAGCTTTTCTTCCTTTTTCTCCTTCCTCTTGATCATATTTTGTTGTGTATTTGTTATGTATTTCTTCCTCTTGTTATAAACTCTAGGGTTAGGGGATTGATGTATATTAACTACCTATGAAGCTTTGTTGTTGGATGCTTAAATACAATTGCTTTTCTGATTATTGGAGTAGTTGTTATTGGTTTAACTGGTTTTAGGTGATTGTGATCATTTCACTTAGATGAATTTGGGGTTTGTATTAATGCTAGACATAGCTTGATATAAACATGCCCTTGTAACTTCTACCGTGAATCGGGTTAGTCTAGACATAGATAATCTTATTTGCATGGTCATATGAGTTCTTGAACTTAAACTCCGAACCAATTAATTGGACTAAGACATTAGCTAATTATTTTGGCTAGGAAGATTTGCTCACCAAGAAATTGGGTTCAAATATTTTCGTGAACTCGACCAATATTAAATGGAATCTGTGAATTTTTCTAAGCATCCTTTAACGATTCAAAGATTGGTTTGTCTATGAATTAATCGGATTAGGAGTTAAGAAAGTCAATCCCCTACCCGTTGTGTTATGGCGTAGTTCTTCGTTTGGTGTTTAGTTAATTCCTTGTTGTTAGTTTAGTTTATTTTCGGTTTATCTTTACATTTTTCCTCTGTCCAAATATAACTTGATCTAGTGAAATTGGTAATTGTTAAAGTCAATCCCTGATGACGATAACTTTTTCTCATCACTTTACTACTTGTGCGACCCGATACACTTGTCGGGAAAAAGCGCATCACAATGTGAGGCCCGGGTTGAGCTTGGCTCCCAAGGGGCGAATTAATTATTTATAGTCTCTGTTTTAGAACGGTGGACAAGATTCCATTTAATTATTTATAATCTCTGTCTTAGAACGGTGGACAAGATCCCATTTAATAATTTATAATCTCTGTCTTAGAATGGTGGACTAGATCTCATTTAATTATTCATAGTCTTTGTCTTGGAACGGTGAAGATACTCTATTTATTTAATCATTGTCAATGTCCTGGAACGATGGATAGTATCTTTTGTGTCCTGAATTGGTGAACATTATTGAGATCATAAAAATGTGTGCTTATCTGTGAGTGTTACCTTTGTGGGCTTTAGTCTTGATTATACATATAAATAAGTCACATCTTATAAATTGATGTATTCTAGATGAGGGTGTCATGCTTGTTTGCAGGTATTGGTATAAAACATTGGGCTGGGCCTCTAACCATTGGTCCTAACCTTGTTTGGTATCTGTGCTATTATGGGTTGTCTTTATCTAATTGTTTAGTCTTACAGTGAACAGTTATGTTGGAGCAAGAATAACTACGGATGGGACCTAATCTAAGGTTCTACCACTGTGAGTGGTACATATGTTTCCTTTTAAATTTCTAGTTGTTACCTATTGCTGAGTATTTTTATACTCATCTTTTCCTTTGGTGTACTCCTTGTAGGTTCTGCGTTAACGGATGAACCTCTGTATAAGGAGTAGCGGAGTCTCTGATCTGTATTCCTCTCTTGGAATGCTGGTACATTTCTAGTTGGGGTTTTTAAGTCGCTCTGTAGTCAAATAGAACATCTAGGAAATCTTGTGTTGGTTGTAATAAAGGACTTGTACATATTTTATTTCTCTACACATTAAGGCCTGGGGTTAAGCTTGTGGAGGTGGACAGAGACCACATTCGCGCTAGTCATATTCCCAAATTGGGGCGTGACATGGAGTATCAACTAAAGTCGTAATCACGGAGCATACTAAAAATTTAACATCTAAATAATTGCAAGAAATTAAAAGAGTATAGTATCCTCACCTCGGATTTAATCTGAAAAGAAAAAACCTAAAATCTCAGAGACCTAGCGCGGAAGCAAGAAAAGTTTGAGGAGAGGAAAGAAGAGAAGTTGGAGGTATGAGTTTAGAAGTGAAATAGAAAGATCTATTTATAAGAAAAGTCAATTGTACTATTTGATACTATGTGCTAATAAAATATTCAAATTACTATTTTATAAAAATGACATTTTCTTTAAAATAATTTAATTTACCATGCACTTTAATAATTCAATTCACTGTGCATCCACGTGCCAAAAAGGGTGACTGAATTGTTGTTTACTATTAAAAATTTAAATGGAAAACTATCATTTCTCCTTAAACTTTTAAGTTTATTTTCATTTTAGTCTTTTCATTTTAGTCTCTAAGGGTATTTTCTCATATAAAACATTATTTTTTTCGTCCGCCAAATCCATAATTATTATTCACACAGAACAAATAAATTACGGAATATAAAAAAGTAACGCTATAAATACCAAAATACTCCTAAACATATAACCCTAAATTTGGCGGATATTACAAGTTCAATTTTGGTTGGACGGTTTAGTTCAGTTTTAGACGGTTTTGTTTACAATAATATGTGGTTTTTTAATTTTAATGAAATATATATAAATATTAAACAAAAAGAAACCAAATTAATTAAAAGAAAGAGACCAATTAATTATAAAATATATAAAAAATAATTTTGTTGACATAAAAATATATAAATATAATATTATATATATAATATAATTTTTTTATATATAAAGTTGGTTCGGTTTTAACCGAATAGAATCAATTAAAATTCATATTTCAAAAATTGATTTGGATCTCATTTTTTTTAATTTTGATTAGTTTTTTGTTGGTTTGATTCAGTTTAATTCGATTAGTCAATTTGGTTTGGCTCTGAACACTCCTAAGTTGTGCTAGGATTTTTAACATATATTATAGGTGACTCAGCTTGGCCCAACCCATGCCTTCCTTTGGCCTACAGGGCTTGAGCTGGATCGGCCTAGCCCATTTCCTAACACCATATCATATATATAATTATATATAATATATTAGAATATATATATATATATATATATTTGTAATATATATATATAATTTTATATTATGAATATTTTGTCATTTTTTAAAAATAAATTTTAAAATTATTTTTTAAGTAATTCAGAATATAACTTATTCTACTTTTTAATAATTTTAGTGCTTTTAATGTGAAAGATTTCACACACTCCTTCACTTCTTATGGTTATTCTTCTATTAGCTCACCATTGTCATGACAATTTCATGAAAGTATTTGTAACAAGTAATTTCAAATTACTAAAGTTAAGGGTTATAGATTATGAGTGTTTTATAAGTTGAAAGTTTTAACTTTTTAAGGTTCTAAGGTTTAGGGTTCTTTATACTCTAAACTTTAACACTTAATTAGTAATTTAAATACAAATTATTGTGATCAAATGAATTTATGTTAAATTTTAATTTAATAATTTATTCAAAAATTAATATTACATATCAATTGATTATTAATTATATAATGAATGTAATAAATATTTAAATTTAAAAATTTTAATTTCTTAATTTCAACTTATTAAATATTTTTATTTTTTGACTTTAGAATAATAAAGAATACATATTATATAAATAAAATAAAATAAATATATACATATATATATATATATATATTAATAACTTTAAACCCTAAAAACCTTAATAACATAAAACTCTAAACCCACAGAAACAAAAATCCCATAACATATGGTCCTAAACCATATACTTCAAACTAATATTTTTTGAAATTTTTTAAAAATAAGATTACAATTATTAGCTACAATTTTCACTCTCACAACTCACAAGCTAGTAATTTTTCATTTATTCAAATCACCCATAAATTTTACCATAGCTATATTGCACTTTGCTACATTTAAAATCGTAGCCAAATGAATGTATCCACAATTGAGAAACACTGTTTTAACCATGGTTTGATTAACCATGGTAACATTTCTCCATGATGATTTTGTAGTAAAACTATGGCTAAACACCTTTTTTTTTGGGAGTTGTGAGAGCCTGTCATCTTGGTCATTTGTGGGTTCATAGTGCTTAGCGTCTCTCCAAATTTGGTTTCGTGTTTTTAGTAGTATGAATCAATTATAGCTCCTTCTAGCTTAGCAAAATGAATCCCCTTTGCCATAATCCGAGACTTTCAATGAAATTATCAAAATATTAGATTGATCAAGAGAAATGAAAATACAAAATGGAGAGATAGAAAATGAGAAGTTGTTAGGGTCTATATCAAATTTGAGAGGGGATTGGCGGCCTAACTGGGGGACAAACACACTGCCTATCCCAAATCCTGACAATTCGATCTTTTGATCAGACGGTCTAAGTACACACAAGAGAATCATTTTGTGGCCGCTTAAATTCAACAACCATGATTGGACTCCTTTTTTTTTCATAAAATAAAAACTTGCCAGTGAATCACAGCTCGACACATGTTCAGCCATGCCCACCCATCGCCTGACCCGCTTGCTCCACGCCGGACTTGCCCGGAAACCTTCTTCTTCCTCTTGATAAGATCAAAAGAAAAAATAAAAATAAAAACAATTGAAGCAGCAAGAGGGTCCAATGTGCTCTGTTTCTTGTTTCGTTGCCTTCTCTGGTCTGGTGCAGGGGAAGAAGAAGTTTTCTGTCACTGTGAGATATTTGTAATCATTCCAATCCTTTTACTGCTACGGCAGCTAATATATATATGGTAATACATCACATGGTAAACGCATCCTATAGGTCGTGAATATTTGTGCACATCTAACTAGCACTGGGAATACGGGCCGGCCCGGCCCGGGCCGGTCACGGGCCGGCCTGTTTTCGAATGGGCCTGTAACATAAAGTCCAGGCCCATCCATATATGGCCCGCGGGCTCACGGGCTAGCATGCGGGCCAAGCTTTAAAAAAAAAATTACAGGATCAGAAATTCAGAAAATGCATTTGTTTTTTTTGTAAAGCAAAGTCCTACAAAGATTTTTTTTTTTGTAAATTATTGTCATGATTTCAGTAAGCAGGACATGGCTTTGATAGTATTTGGGACAGTATTGCAAATTTGCAATCATCAAATTTAAAGTGCAAACAACATACCTTGTTTTTGTAATTAGCTAATTGCTGTACTCCTGTTTTGACACACTATTATTCGTAGCTTGCTTACTTTGACTATATATTCAATGAATCCTAATATCCACAATCATTCACATACTTAACACTTACTTAACTCCACCTCTCACGCCTTTGCATTTTTCTATCTCAGGATTACAGTACACATCATTATATTTGCAAGAGGGATTTTAAGATGTACTTAGGAAACATTCATAAGAAGCTTCCAATTGACTCTCAGCACCAATGTAAACGTATCATTCATTCAATATACCATATTATATATAAAAACTATAAAGTTTCCATAAAAGTGATACTTGATATTTAACTTATCACATACAAAAACATAAACATGTTATGTTTTGGCAAACAAAATAGTGAAATACTAATCCATTAAGAAAGTAATCCATCATCAAGTGACTAAACAACAAAAAATAATTCAAGAGTTAAAAGTTAAAACAAATTACAAGGAAACTCCATAGCTCCTAGTGCCACTAAACAAGAGACTAATATCAAGAGACTAAACTAATTACAACAATACAAATAATATAACATTCAAAGTTCAAATAAGGAAACTCCATAGCTCCGAGTGCCACCATCCTTTCCTTAGTTTGCTGCCCACCAAGAAGAGTCACCTAAATATTAATTTTAGATTACAATTTACAAGTTAATTAGTAATTATAATAATACATGTTAAATTTTTAAAAAAATAAAAAAGATACTTGATAGAAATGGCTAGCACCCAAGAAGGGGGTGAATTGGGTTAAAAAAATTGCGAAGACTTGATGGAAGTTTAAGAAGTTTTAAAAACAATGCCAAGCTTTTTATGAAAGTAAAATAAGTATGATGAAGATGAATAAATATAGAATACAATTAATCAAAAACAATTAAAGAGATGAATGAATATAGAGTCCAAGAAAGTAAAGAACGTATAAATAATTAAAGAGCAAGGGAAGAGAAAATCAAACAGCGAGATTTATACTGGTTCGGCTTAAACCAAGCCTACATCCAGTCCTCAAGATAACTTCTTGAGTGTTTCACTATAAACCACAAGTTTATGCAATTAGGCACTTGTAAGCCACTACAACATAGAGATCTTTTCTTCTTCAAGGGTGTCTCTCCCCCTTTCAATGTGTTTTCTCTCAAACACTAACTCAAGGAACAAATCCTTGAGCAACTAAATTTAAAGGCTTAAGGAAAATAATGGTGGACACTCTCAAAGTGTAGATAACACACAAATTAAGCTTAGAATATTTCTCTAGCAATTTAGAGAGAATGAAACTCAAGATAATATGAGAAATGAACAATTGAAGCTTGATTCAAATGGTGTTGTGAAGTCCCCTTTATATAGTGAAACCTTGCTGCTACAGTGACTGCTTTAGTCAGAATTGCTACAGTAAGCTTCATCATCATTTTTCAACCTTTCTACAACAACCAAAAAACTTTATCAACCTTTTTCAACAATCAATATTCTTTTTCAAATTTGCTACAGTAAAAAGTATTCTTTTTCAAAGTTTATTACAACAACCAATAAAATTTATCATACTTTTTCAACAATCAAATTTCTTTTTCAAAAGTGTTAGAGTAAAAGATATTCTTTTTCAAATTATATTACAACACCCAATAAACTTTATCATACTTTTTCAACAACCAATAAACTTTATCATACTTTTTCAATAATCAAATTTCTTTTTCAAAAGTGCTACAGGAAAAATCATTCTTTTTCAAATTATATTACAACACTTAATAAACTTTATCATACTTTTTCAACAACCAATAAACTTTATCATACTTTTTCGACAATCAAATTTCTTTTTCAAAAGTGCTACAGTAAAATATATTCTTTTTCAAATTATATTACAACACCCAATAAAATTTATCATACTTTTTTAACAACCAATAAACTTTATCAAAAATCAATTTATACTAATATATTTAAATATATAAAGCATTAAATATATTTGGGCCAAGAAAGATTGAATCATGCATTTGGATCAAGAAGATTAAATCATACATTTTTGCCAAGAAGATTAAATCATACTATTTGGACTAAGAAAGATTAAATCATACATTTGGGTCAAAAAGATCATTCATCTGGGTCAAGAAGATTACATCATATTATTTGGGCTAAGAAAGATTAATCATACAATTGGGCCAAGAAGTTAAATCATACTATAATTCTCACATATTTGTCATCATCAAAACTTATAGCATAATACATTAGGGCTAACAATCTCCCCCTTTTTGATGATGACAAATTACCAAAGAAAAATATGTTACAATGTAATAATCATTATACAATATACACATATTTTTCTTTCCATATCCTTCTCCCCCTATTTGACATCAACAAAAAGGTATAAGGAAAGCAATATATAAAGGCTAAAACGTATTCCTTCTTTAAGCAAGAATATCATATGACGTCATGGGGTAAAATTTCATCAAAACTTATCATTGATATGCCAAAAATATATAGTTAAGGAAAACATTGTATCTAAGATAAAGTGACCCTAAAAATATAAACGATTTAAGTATAGATTTGGCTCCCCCTCAACCAATGTATATTAAACAAATATAATTTTCAAGATGTATTCATATATGTATCTTGAGGATGAGCACCTGCAAAAATTTTGACAACCACTTCGATGCTTAAGTTAGTAATGTAAATCAAAGATTAAAGGCAAAATTAACTGCTTACGGTCGCATGCATCAAGCATTATCATAATGCAAGGAAATCATTGCCTTTCATTTGCCCACAAAAGCATTATATGTAAGTATGTGTAACTATGAAGATGCATCATCCTCTACACATTTCATTTTATTTAAATTTTTTTTGACTTCTCATTTTCTATGAGTGCATGTGGAATCATGATATATTATTCTTGGCTGTAGCCTTCGCTCATGATGCATGAATAACATACACAACATATGTTCTTAGATACATGTAATCATAGCATGATGCAATCAATCATGTATATTATACTGAAAGCTCTCAAGAACAACACAACAAAGTAGAGAAATACGGTTCTGTTTATCACCATTTTATTAATCCTTAAAATTTTTAATCAAAACAAATTAAATCAGCCGCAAATCCACCGAAAATTGACTTTCGTGGTTTTGCCATTAATGCGATGCGCTGTTGGTGTGCATGCGTACCCTAGACTTCTGGCTTCCAGCTTGCAGAAATCCATAGGATGAGCGTGTAGGGGTGCGACAAAGAGATATCTTCTATAGCTCTAAGTCACAATTTTCTCTCTATAAAGACTGCCCCAGAATTCTCAATTACCATACCACAAAGAGTATTAATCTCTGAGCATACAACTTTCTGACATTTCTCTCTCTTCATACTCCTACAAAAATTTCTAAATATTCCAAACCATGGCAGCAAGAAAGTTCATTGATCTCACAGTAGAGGCCAGGGAGGAAGAGCTCGACTTAAACTTGAGTTTAGGTAAGGACAAGTGCAAAAGACCTTTGGAGGGATCTCAAGAAAACCGAAATAAGAAGATGAAGATCGAAGAAGCTGAGGAGATTAGTACAGGCCATACGTCAGAAAACAAAATTGCTTGTTTGGAGCAGGAGGTGAAGAAACTCAAGAAGATGATAGAGGACCTAGAGAAGTTAGCTAAACGCAACAATACGGCAATGACTTCAAGAATAGATAGGTTCTTCTATTGGTCTACCCAATGCTTCTGCAATCAACAACAAAGAAGTGTTGATTGTATGAATGGGATTTACACTACCCTCCGTGACATTGCTCAATCTCTTGCTCCAAGGAATGGCCGAGGGGTGATGATACAATACAACCCTCCTAATCCGAGACCACCTCGCTTGTAGATTGCTCATGCATGAGCAAACCTTCCCTTTTTTTTTTTCAAAGTAATCCTTCGGTTTTTTTTTTTAATGCAAGTGGTTTCTTTCATTGGACGGTACTCAAAAAAAATTATAATAATAAAGATAAAAGAAATCAACCACACAAATTCAGCAGAGTAGAAGGATATATATATTTTGAAAAATATATATCCATTTTAAAGAAAGAATTTTCTGACATGGATATATATCATCATTTCAAAGCAAAAGCAAGTTACATACTTACTCAAGATAAAACATATTATAACCTAAGTATGTAGTAGTAAAATTGAGGTGATATGGATTCATAAGATATAATTAGATATAAACTATAATCCATAACCAATGGTCCATAAACCAGAGCTTTGAAAAGATATGACATGTATAATGCTCAAACCATGATGTATTTAAATATTTAAAAAATAATTTAAGTATTTAACATATTTTTATATGCAAAGATATTATCAAATATGTAAGATTTTGTAAAATAGTATATCATTGCTATGAAAATATGTCAATGATAACAATTTGCTAGTATAGCTAATTAAGATATAAGAGTATCATTCAATTAAATAATAAAGTAGTAGCGGATAGAGATACTCATCAATTTTGGCAAACACTTGTTACTTCTTGAAGTCCCTCCTTAAAATGTTGATATCCTTGTTTTCCTCATTGGCCTTCTTTTGATCCTCTCTTCTTGTAATTTTAATAGTCTTCATTGATTGATTATTTGCAACATCCTCTTTACTTAGCGTCTAGCGTTGGCATTTGGCGTGAGATGTTGGTTTACAGATTGACATATATAAGCCTTGCTGGTCAACCACTATGAGCTAGCTGGTCGACCAACCAACTGCAAGACACTTTTAGTGGAGTACTTTGATTCTCAAATTAATGATGTTCAAATAAATCTTCAACCATCAGGAGAAACAATACATTATGTTCAAAGTATGTCATGCTTCCATAAAATGCATTTTTGTAAAGAGTTTTGATTTTATTGAAAAAAAAATTCATAATATTACAACAAGGATAAACTTACAAGTAAGAGTAATCTTATTGTTGTGGAAGCAAGGGAAATATGCATGAAATGGAAGTAAGTTGTTGTGATGCAATAAGTAAGAAAGTTTAAGCTGAATTTAGAAGAAAGATTTTAGCTCAAAACAAAACTCATATCCTTGGGCTGCACACCTAAGAATCGTTTTTTAGAAATAGCATGCATGAATATCAAAGATAGATGTAAGACATACTAGAGAGTAGATATAAACATTATATACAGTAAACATATTTATCAAATTTCTTACAATACATTCCAGCTTATATGTTTACTTGTCCATTGCCTCTTTTTGATGCAAGAAAGTGGAGTTTGAATGATGTAGCCATTAAAATGTCATTTCCGCTCCTTGCTTTGAGGCGAATCTGTAAATTAATCTTTTGTTTTTGGTACCCAAATTTCTTTGGGTCCTTCTTTGTTAGATGTTCCTTTGGGAACCCATTTCATTTTATTTCCATAAGAAATATTCTTTCTATACCAACAAGAATAGGAATTATGTCCTTTTAAACCACAATGAAAACAAGTAGTGAATGGACTACTTGACATAGTTGCATGAACAAATAAATTCTTGTAGTATTTTTGACTAGCTTTGGGCTTATATCCCAAGCCGGCTTTGTCAAATACACATCTTTGTTTTCCAAGCAATATGTTCAAATTGTCTCTTCCTAGTGTAAATTTTGCAAGGGTATTTTTTAAATCCTTATTTTCCCTTTCTAATTCGATGCATTCACAACAAGGACAATTTTCTTTTGGAGAGACAAACAATTCTTTTAAGCTTGCATTTTCTTCTTGCAAAATTTTGTTTTGATCTTCAAAAACAAGCCTTTCTTTTTTAAGTACAATAAGATCATCTTTCAATTTTGAAATTTCATCCTCAAGTAAGGAAATTTTTTGCTTTGAAAAACTTAACTTTTTAGCAAGCTTTAAAGATTCATTGTGTAGTTCTTCAAAAGCATCTTGTAATTCATCAAAAGAGTGTAAAGGTTCAAGAATGTTTACCTCTTCATCTTTTCTTGCCATAAGGCAAAGGTTGGCTTCTTCATTTTCTTCTTCATCGGATTCACTTTCTCCCCATACAGAAGAAATATATGCTTTCTTTTTCACTTTGTCATAGCTTTTCTTTCCTTTTTGCTTCTTGATGAATTGTGGACAATCTCATTTGATGTGTCTAACCTTTTTGCATTCATAACAAGTGGGACCTTCCTTGTTGCTATCTTGGTCTCTTCTCCATCTTCTTGTATTCTTCTTTTTTAGGAATTTACTAAATTTTTTGACCAAGAGACCAATGTCTTCATCATTGATTTCAAGTTCCTCTTCATCCTCATCACTATCGATTTCCACCCTCTTGGAAGAAGATGATTTAAGGGAGAGAGTCTTCTTTTTCTTGGTTTCTTCCTCTTGCCTCATCTCTATTATTTTGGACTCATAATTTTGGAGGTTCCCAAACAAGGCTGTGAGGGAATTCATTGACTCTCTTCTTACCCCCATAATCGCAGTCCTCTTTGCCTCCCACTCCGGGGTAAGACATCTTAGAATCTTGGTGGTCTGTGATTTTCCTGAATAAGAAACACCAAGAGCTTTCAAATGGTTAGTAATATGAGTGAATCTCAATTGCATTTCACTAATACTCTCATCACTTTTCATTTTGAAATTTTCATATTCATTGGTGAGAGTACTTATTTTTGACTCTTTGACTCCAAGAGTTCCTTCATGTGCAATTTCTAAAGTATCCCACATTTCTTTAGAACTTGCACAATTAGAAACTCTAAAATATTCATCTTGGTTTAAAGCACTAACTATGATCATCTTTGCTTTGGCATTAAGATGGACAAGCTTCTTTTCGGTATCATCCCATTCATTTTTGGGTTTTAGAATAACTTTCCCTTCAACCTCCTTAGTAGGAGTATAGGGACCTTTTTCCACAACATCCCAAAGATCAAGGTCCACCGCATCGAAAAACATTCTCATCTTAGACTTCCAATAAGTGTAATGGTTTCCATTAAAACCAGGGGGTTTGGTAAAGGAACTTCCTTCAGGTAAAACACAATCACCAAAGCCAGCCATATTTCAACTCTTAGATGATTAAGTCTTTGATCAAGAGCCCAAGCTCTGATACCAATTGATAGATATGGCTAGCACCCAAGAGGGGGGTGAATTGGGTTAAAAAAAATTGCGAAGACTTGATGGAAGTTTAAGAAGTTTTAAAAACAATGCCAAGCTTTTTATGAAAGTAAAATAAGTATGATGAAGATGAATAAATATATAGTACAATTAATCAAAAACAATTAAAGAGATGAATGAATATAGAGTCCAAGAAAGTAAAGAACATATAAATAATTAAAGAGCAAGGGAAGAGAAAATCAAACAGCGAGATTTATACTGGTTCGGCTTAAACCAAGCCTACATCCAGTCCTCAAGATAACTTCTTGAGTGTTTCACTATAAACCATAAGTTTATGCAATTAGGCACTTGTAAGCCACTACAACATAGAGATCTTTTCTTCCTCAAGGGTGTCTCTCCCCCTTTCAATGTGTTTTCTCTCAAACATTAACTCAAGGAACGAATCCTTGAGCAACTAAATTTGAAGGCTTAAGGAAAATAATGGTGGACACTCTCAAAATGTAGATAACACACAAATTAAGCTCAGAATATTTCTCTAGCAAATTAGAGAGAATGAAACTCAAGATAATATGAGAAATGAACAATTGAAGCTTGATTCAAATGGTGTTGTGAAGTCCCCTTTATATAGTGAAACCTTGTTGCTACAGTGACTGCTTTAGTCAGAATTGCTACAGTAAGCTTCATCATCATTTTTCAACCTTTCTACAACAACCAAAAAACTTTATCAACCTTTTTCAACAATCAATATTCTTTTTCAAATTTGCTACAGTAAAAAGTATTCTTTTTCAAAGTTTATTACAACAACCAATAAACTTTATCATACTTTTTCAACAATCAAATTTCTTTTTCAAAAGTGCTACAGTAAAAGATATTCTTCTTCAAATTATATTACAACACCCAATAAACTTTATCATACTTTTTCAACAACCAATAAACTTTATCATACTTTTTCAATAATCAAATTTCTTTTTTCAAAAGTGCTACAGGAAAAATCATTCTTTTTCAAATTATATTACAACACTCAATAAACTTTATCATACTTTTTCAACAATCAAATTTCTTTTTCAAAAGTGCTACAGTAAAATATATTCTTTTTCAAATTATATTACAACACCCAATAAACTTTATCATACTTTTTCAACAACCAATAAACTTTATCAAAAATCAATTTATACTAATATATTTAAATATATAAAGCATTAAATATATTTGGGCCAAGAAAGATTGAATCATGCATTTGGATCAAGAAGATTAAATCATACATTTGGGCCAAGAAGATTAAATCATACTATTTGGACTAAGAAAGATTAAATCATACATTTGGGTCAAGAAGATCATTCATCTGGGTCAAGAAGATTAAATCATATTATTTGGGCTAAGAAAGATTAATCATACAATTGGGCCAAGAAGTTAAATCATACTATAATTCTCACATATTTGTCATCATCAAAACTTATAGCATAATACATTAGGGCTAACAATACTAACAAAGGAAAAAAAAAATACCTTAATTCATCATTCTTCTTCATCATCATCAATATCTTCATCTATTGATATGAGATTTGAATTTGATTCAACCGTTGAAGTTGGAGGCACATTTTTTTTGTTAGTGACATTACTAACATTAATAACATCATCTTCATTGAAATAAAGAAAAACAATTTAGCCAAGAATCTTAATAAACCAAAATCTATCATAAAAGCTAAATTATAAATTATACAATTCACACTATTTAAACAATACCTTCATAAATAAATCCTTGCATCCAATTACGTACACAAATTAATGCTTGCACATTTTCAGGAAAGAGACAACTACGATATTTGTTGAGAACACGTGAACCAATACTAAATTGTGACTCTGAAGCCACTGTAGTTATCGGTATACTCAATATATCAACTGCCATCTTTGATAACTCTGGAAACCTAACACTCTGGTCCTTCCAAAATTGTAGAACATTTAACTTTGGAAAGTGATGAAAATCAAGCTTTGGTTCCTCTAAATAAATATCCAATTGAGATTTCCCCGCTTGACCCACAATTTGGGAATCCATATCTTGCAAAGCCTTTACAAAAAGGAAAAAAATCCACAATTCCACAAAACATTAGAAGTTAAAACATGTATAAATAAAATAACACAATAAGCCAAAAAAGAAGAAATATAAATATATTAACATACCATTAACGATAACAGTAATCCATCTTCGTCATCCCCTTCATTATGTCTTGGTAAAGATGATAGAATTTGACTTGAGGAAGAAGATGGTTGATTGATTGAGGAGTTTGTACTTGAATATGCATCAAAAAGTGTAAACAATTTACATTTTACATGTGCTATTCTTGAATCAGCAATAGTAGGATCAATTTTCATGTAACAACCCTCCAATAATGCAAACTTGATGCGTGGGTCAAGAATTGCTCCAAGTGCAAGCACTATACTATACTCACTCCAATATTTATCAAATTTCATCTTTATCCTCATTGACATGCTTCTTATGACCTCATCTTCATTATGTGAGTTTTCAAGCAACATTTTCTCTATTTCCCATACTTGCAAGAAGTATAAATTAGATGTTGGATACGAAGAACCTGACATCAATTTAGTGATCTCAAAAAAAGGCCTCAAAAATACATGTAGCCTCTCTCCTCTATCCCATTCTTCAGTTGTTGGACAATGCTTATAACATTCATCCTCTAATTGAAAAATAGCAAATGCACGCTTATACCTTATTGCACTTTCAAGCATCAAATAAGTTGAATTCCATCTAGTTACTACATCCAAGCGCAAAGAAATACTCTCTTCAATGCCAATTCCTCGTACACATTCATCAAATTTTTTCTTCCGTCCCTTAGACCCCTTGACATATTTTATACTCTCTCTTATTTTGTGCAAAGCATCATTACAAATTTTTAGACCTTCTTGGAAAATCAAATTAAGAATATGGGCACAACATCTCACATGAAAAAATTCACCGTTGCATAGCAAACAATTTTGCAAACACAGTTGCTCCCTCAACAATTCTTGCAAACTATTATTACTTGATGCATTGTCCAAAGTGATAGAAAAAATCTTTTTTTCAATCCCCCAATCTTTTATAAGTTCCATCACTTTCCTAGACAATTCATGCCCTGAATGTGGAGGAGGCATATCAAAAAAAGCAAGAATTCTACTCTTCAATGTCCAATTCTCATCAACATAATGAGCAGTCAAGCAAATATACCCTTCAGTTGTGCAAGAAGTCCATACATCAGATGTAAGACAAATCCTACTAGGAATTCTAGTCAATTCTTCCTTCAACATTGCCTTCTTAGACTTATGCAATTTTCCTATATCAAAAGCACATGTCTTTCTAGAAACTGATTCGGCATCCGGATGACAATAACTCAACAAATCAATAAAGGAATCATACTCAACAAATGAATAAGGAAGATCATGTTTTGCAACTAGTGTAGCTATTTTCTCACTAATAACTACTTGAGAAATCTTCCTACTTCTAAGTCTTCCAGCTTGATCAACAAGTAGGCTACCGACATCCCTATAGTTGTTTAACTTTGGACACTTAGATAAATGACGGGTCAAACTTGAAGTACCATGAGTGTTACCTCCATCTATATATTCACACCCACATCCCTTACATTTTGCTCTAGGTTTTCCATCCCCACCCACACCCAAGTTTGTAAAACATGTCCACACATCAGATGTAGTTCTCTTTCTAGATAGAGGAGGAACAGATGTTGCGGAATCAACATCTGCATTTTGAGTTTGAGTTTCACTTTGGGGTGGAGGAATAGAATCTGAATCCATAATCTAAAGAAAGCAAATAGAAAAAAAAAACAAAAGTTTTAAAAAAATGAAGAATAAGATATTTATTTGTCTACTTTTGTGTACTATCTATGGTGATTTTCCTTTGTTTGAGATAAGTAGAAATTTTACTTCTATGAAACATTCACATCAATTCAGTAATTAAGTACATGCAATTCAGTAAAATTGAGGGGAGAGAACAAGAAAATGAAGAAAATCATGGAAGTTCAATTTCAAGCACCCAAGCCTCATAAAATTGACGGGAAAATGGAAAAACACAACACCAAATAGAGGAAGAGACATTTTTCTATTCTCAAGTTTTGTTCAAGCCTCAAAAAATACAACACCCAAGCTCAATTCTTAAGAATGATAAATTCTCAAGTTTAGTTCAAGCCTCAAAAAATATTGTTAAGAATACAAAATTTTCAAGAATTAAACATTTTCACAAAAATATGCTTTTTTTTTTTAAGTATATGGCTGGGCTTCTCCTTCTCGTCACTTCAGGGCTTCAGGGGCCAGGGTTTAGGCTTTATGGGCCTTATGTTATATGTATGTTATGTCCAGACTCCAGAGTCCAGCAGGCTAGCATCACTGATTTTTTTTTTAAATTGCGGGCTGGGCCCGCGAGCCCCACGGGCCTGCCCGTTCAGGCCCGTTTTTAAACGGGCCTATTTTTTGGTGCTCAAGCCCGCCCAAATGAGGGCGGGCCGGTCTTGGCCCGCGGGCTTTGGCCCATATTCCCAGTGCTACATCTAACTACCCTTGCAACTTAATGATTAGAGGTAGTCTTGGGTCCACTTGGGAAATTTTCTTCCTCTGCATTGGCATCCCCAACAGCTTAACCAGTCTAAAATTTATAGTTTGGGGTTTGAAATTCGTTTAAGCTAAACGATCTAATTCGTTAACTTCATATGCCTAAACAGACTTTTTCCTTTTTTTCTAAAAAAATTTTATTTTTTGAAAAAATACATATTTATTATAAAATAATCTATTTTTATCATATTTTTATATTTTATAACTTTATATTTAATAAATATAATAAATTTAAATATAAAAATCTTTATTTTTTAAAATAAATATAAAATTTTTAGATTTAAATATAATATAATTAATTTAAAAAAATATAAAAAATTAAAATTACTAGTTATTTCAAAATATTAAAAATGTAATGTTTTATAATGATAAACACTATTTAATAAAAGAATATTAAATTTTTACTAAAATAATTTAAAATTATATTATTTTAATATTTAAAAAATAAAAAATAAATAAAATATGACTTGCAAGTCGGTTCGTTTAATTCTTAGCCTTAACAGGTCGGTCTATTCCGACTCGAATCAACTGTTTAACAGTACTAGTCTCTGTTAACCCAACATGGTGCAGACCGGCGGCGTAGCTGGCCCTATCGTGGGTTTACTCTAATCATAGTCAGCTTGCTTTTCCTTGCATGTATCAAATTCAAAATTCATACAGTGAATTTATTCATTTATTAGCAAAAGAATGTCAAATTCATGTGCGTTGAAGCCTTAAATTAAAAGTTCATTATCACGAGTTTATTTTATGCAAGATGCACGCTAAAAATTAAAAGTTCGAGTTCAAAAAACACATGCTTAGTCTAATTTTTGTTAAAATTAATTAATGATCCACATTGCTACATCGAAATCATCATTATCTTTATTTTTCATAATATGTGGTTACAAATGACTTTCGTGTGTATTAAAGATAAAAAAACACAAAGTTTTCCCAATTTTATTCGAAAGAAATGACTGATACAATATTAGGAAAGGGAAAACATTTGTAGCTCCAAATGATGATAAGCAAAAGGAACTACTTGAAGAACTCAATAACCCAGAAATTACGAACAAAGCATTCATATCGAATGCCCCTAAATCCAGCAGCTTTTGCAAGTTCCATGAATTCTTGTTGGGTTCTCTCTTTGCCTCCTGGATCTTGAGCCATCATGAGTACATCTAATGCAAAATTGCACTTAGCAGAATCAGTGGTCTCAGGCATAGCTGATAGGCCTGATTCCACCACTATCACCCTCCCATCCTCTGGAGTGGCATCATAACAATTCTTCAACAGTTTCAAGCACTTTTCGTCGCTCCAATCATGAAGAATCCACTGCAAAATTATGTCAATCTGGTGAATTAATTTCCCAAAATCATAAAGAATAAATGTATATATTCAATAATTTTTTTACCTTCATAAAAATGGCATCTCCCTTAGGCACACTCTCAAACATATCTCCTGCCACATGTTCCACACCTGTAGTACATCATAACCAATACATACACATGCAGCATTAGGTAATTAATTATATTATTTCAAATATTTAAATAATTACTCAGATAATATATTTACCAGGATAAGAAGGGGCATGTTGGATGACGTGAGGCAAATCAAAATTGATAGCCTTAATATGAGGGTATCGCGAAGTGATCAAGCTGAGGTTGAGGCCTAGGCCACCACCAACATCCACAAGGGTGTTGAGAGGCTCAAATCCCTTGTAGGTTTCTAGAACCTTTTTCATAACGATGGAAGTGTGGTGGATCAATGCCGTATTAAAAACCTGATTGAACTCAGGGTCCAACCCAAGGTACTCAAACTGGTGCACACCATGAGCCCTATTAAATGCTATCCCTCCTTCCAGAATTGCATTTTTTTGGTCATACCTGCCATTGAATTACTATCAGCAATTTATACATATACACTTATATGTATATAAAATTGACTAAAATCTTATTTTAGTCCTCATAAATGCTCCTTTTTCAATTTGATTTCTCAAAAACTTTCAGTCTTAATTTAGTGTCTCATAGATGCTTTTCTTTTTTCAATTCAGTCTCTCACAGATTTTCATTTTCAATGTAATCCTTCACAGTTGCCTCTTTTTTTCAATTTGGTCTTTTACAAATTTTTACTCTCAATTTAATTCCTTATTGATGCCTCTTTTCTTAATTTGATAGAGGACTAATTTGAAAATAAAAATCTGTGAGGGATACTGCATTGAAAAAGGGGCATCTACAAGTGATTAGACTTAGAATAAAAATTTATAAAGGACTAAATTGAAAAAATAGACATTTATGAGAGATCAAAATAGAGTTTTAGTGATATAAAGATTAAATATACAAATAAGATAAATCTGTAATTAAGCACAGCCAGGCTCACCAGCCTTCCATGAAGACCTTGTGTTGAACCAAGGTGAGGAGAGGTCCTAAGGACATAGAATCAGCATCACGAGCGAAGAACTGGTGAGACCTCTATTTTGGTTAATTTTGTTTGCTTCTGTAGGGCTTTTTCCTCTCCTTGATTCCATTTTTGTTAGCTTTTTGCTTGCTTTGTCCTTTATTTTGGCTTTCCTGTTTGTACATAGTTGTTGCTTTGCTTTATCTTATTTTAGTCTCTTTCCTTGCCTTTTTATGCTTTTTGTTGTACATTCTAGTAGGCTTTCCATTCTGGTCTGGAACATGGAGAATCTGAAGTTCTGCTGCTCATCTGATGGCTGGCACCCAGGCGCCACGCAGGGCGCCAGCCCCTCAACTCTCTGCCAAAGAGTCAGAACGTGGCGCCCAGGCGCCACCCAGGGCGCCTAGGTGCCACTCCTTGTTTCCAGCTATTTTGGGCTAGCGCCTAGGCGCCAGCCCCATTTCCTCTTTGTTTTTGCTTGGCGCCTAGGCGCCCCGGTTCTGCACCTGTGAACTTTCTTGTATATATTGCTCTTTTGCAGATGTTTTGTGGATCTTTTGGTTGGAGGGCAAGGGAGCTCTGCTAGGGCAAGGAAGGAGGAGCTGGGAGACCTCTTCTCTACTGAGTTTGAAGCTTTTCTTCCTTTTTCTCCTTCCTCTTGATCATATTTTGTTGTGTATTTGTTATGTATTTCTTCCTCTTGTGATAAACTCTAGGGTTAGGGGATTGATGTATATTAACTTCCTATGAAGCTTTGTTGTTGTATGCTTAAATACAATTGCTTTTCTGATTATTGGAGTAGTTGTTATTGGTTTAACTCCTTTTAGGTGATTGTGATCATTTCACTTAGATGCATTTGGGGTTTGTATTAATGCTAGACATAGCTTGATATAAACATGCCCTTGTAACTTCTACCGTGAATTGGGTTAGTCTAGACATAGATAATCTTGTTTGCGTGGTCATATGAGTTCTTGAACTTAAACTCCGAACCAATTAATTGGACTAAGACATTAGCTAATTATTTTGGCTAGGAAGATTTGCTCACCAAGACATTGGGTTCAAATATTTTCGTGAACTCGACCAACATTAAATGGAATCTGTGAATGTATCTAAGCATTCTTTAACGATTCAAAGATTGGTTTGTCTATGAATTAATCGGATTAGGAGTTAAGAAAGTCAATCCCCTACCCGTTGTGTTTTGACGTAGTTCTTCGTTTGGTGTTTAGTTAATTCCTTGTTGTTAGTTTAGTTTATTTTCGGTTTATCTTTACATTTTTCCTCTGTCTAAATATAACTTGATCTAGTGAAATTGGTAATTGTTAAAGTCAATCCCTGAGGACGATAACTTATTCTCATCACTTTACTGCTTGTGCGACCCGATACACTTGTCGGGAAATAGCGCACCAAGAACTTAGAGGGAGGTGCGAGGGTATAGAGCCTGTGGTTCCCATCTGAAGAGCAGTGAAGGAGAGAGTGAGCAGCGAGCAGCCCAAGCATGCGTTCCAGTATTTTGGGATCCTCTGGGTTGTTGGTCGAAAGCTGATGCGCAATGTCGTTTGCTGAGAGCTTGGCGCCTTCGCCGGCTTTTGCGATGATGTCGAAAACGCCGAGCTCGAATGTCGTTTGCAAGGCAATTGACAGCACACTGGACATTGTGAGCTGCATGGCATAGCAGAAACTTTGTTCTTCTTCTTCCAACTCATTCAGATTTGATTTCCAAGTCTGGGGGGCCATTATACTACTGATCAGTACTGAAAGTGAAACTAGACACACTTACCCTCTAATCTATCCGCTCAATCTCACCGTCACCGGCTGTATAACGCTCTTATTTATAGACGCCCTCGCCTTCTATCCAAAATAATTATGATCGATAGTAATTAAATATTAATAATTTAATATATTTATATTTTAAAAAAATAAAATATTAATTTTTAATAAAAAATTTGTTTTTTATATACAAAATTACAAAGCATGAAAAATATTTTTTTCTAATTTCTCCCTCTACTCGATCACTTTTCTTTCTTTGTGTCATTTTCAATACATTGATTTAATTCATTTTTATGTTGAATGCCATATAGGCATAGCCTTCAGAAAGCATAGAAAAATCTACACTAGGCGACATCATAAGATATGAGAAAGCATGGACACTCTAACCACTACTTCCTGACACTCTCTTTTTGTCATTTTCAATACATTGACATCATGGGTCTCTCTCTCTTTCATTCTTTTGCAGTTAACTCATCTTCCTTTCTTTGAAGTTGTCATTGCCGTTTCTCGTCTTCTTCTTCTTCCGTTTTCTTGTTACTGTGCTTCTGGCTTGCTCTTCTTCTTCTTTTGTTTTCTCTTCTGGCTCTCTTCTTTCTTCTTCTTTTTCTGTTTTCTCACTTTTTCCCCCTTTCTTTTTGGGTTGGATGCCAAAATTAAAAAAAAAAAAGAACCGGGAAAATCAGGCATATCAATCTAAAATCAGTTTGACCAATTTTGTACCAATTCAACGAATAATTGATTTTTTTATTGAATCGAACAAAACTTATAATTAGTTTTCCGTCAAATCAATTAATCCGATCTAATTCTCTAATCTTTGTGTGAGATACATTGTTTAGATCAAGAATAGCTCATAGTTACAAACTTTAATGCTTTAAAATATTTTTGTAGGATAAAGAAATATTTTTATGGAAACGCTCTCTCTCTCTCTCTCTCTCTCTCTCTCTCTCTCTCATATATCCAACTCCATCTTTTTTTTAATACCCAGAGTATCAGAGTTTCTTGAGACGCCATTGTACTAGTATTTTATGAGATCGACGGGTATTATTTTTGGTGTTATATTGAAATAAGTAAAATACTTCAATCTACTTTTTTTATGTTCATAATTTTATATTATTATTAAAATTTTTAAACTTTATATAAAATTCTCTTATAGTTTTAATTTTGTCCTTATTTCAATTCATACTAATTAAATTAATCTTAGCCATTTTCAAATTGGCCATATGTTTAAAATTCTCTTATTATACTAGTTGAGTTAGTTTTAATTTCTTCTTAAATTCTTTCACTTTCTCTCTTTCTCTCACCATGCATAGGAATATTTCTCTCTCCTCTCTCCTTCTTATCATCCTCTTCTTCTTCACATCTTTCTTTTGGAGAGAGAGAGAGAGAGAGACAGATTGAAAAAAGAGAGAACTTCGACCTGTGATCTTTTTCTTCTTCTATAGACAACAAGAGAGAGATGCAAAAAATAAAATTGAAATTTTTGGCCAAACATTTTGGATGAAATTAAAATCAAGATCAATTATTACGACACATTAGGTGTCATATAGAGTACTCTAGTAAGCATTTATGTCTATTAGGTTAACAGTATTAGCTTTTAAGAACAAAATAAATATTAAAAAAAAGATGTGAAACGAAATTGGAAAAAAAAACAGTGAGAAAATTGAAAATTAAAGGAAAAAACTTTTTAGGACAGTAATTCGATTTATCCTTTGAAAATTAAAATGTAAAATGTAAAAGAATATGCTTCATTTTATACATGTTTCACGTTATACATTGGGCCAAAATAAAATAATAAAAGCTGTGCGCGTCACGGCACACGTTTCATATTAATTAATTTTTTGGTTAAAACATTTGGCCTTTATAATCTTATCAAAATTTTAATTTAATCCCTACAATCTATTGTGATGTCACTTGATTTTAATACTTTATAATATTTTAAAAAAGATTCCTGACCTTATCGTTAATCAACCGTTAAGATTGAGCTGATAAGGCATGAGGCAATATATCACTACAAGAAATCAATTGATTAGCGACGGAAAAATCCGTCGCTAAAGTAATGAAAATCCGTCGCAAACGTTAATCAACCGTTAAGATTGAGTTGATAAGGCATGAGGCAATATATCACTACAAGAAATCAATTGATTAGCGACGGAAAAATCCGTCGCTAAAGTAATGAAATTTCGTCGCAAACGGGTTTGCGACGGATTTTATGACGGAAAAACATCCATCGCTAAAATGTCCATCGCAAATTATTTGTGACGGAATTGTGTCCGTCACAGAATTAGCGACGGAATTTTTCCGTCACAAATTTGGAAATCCGTCGCAAAAAAATTTTAAGAATTTGCTACGGAAAATTGTTCGTCACAAATTTGTGACGGATATTTCCATCACAAAATCCGTCGCTAATTTGTGTCGGATTGTTCCATCACTAAATCCGTCGCAAATGCGTCGCTAAATTTTGTGTTTTTTGCGACGGAAAAATCCGTCGCTAATTCCTTCGCAAATTTTTAGATAGATTTTTTTATATATTTAACAGTAACAATAATTACAAACATGAATTGAAACCTGTGAATATACATTAATATAGCAAAGAAGCTTCAGCCAGCATTTACAACAAAAAAACTTTACATATTATATACATAATTCTTCATGATCCATCATCATCATGAGATACAAAATTATAACAAAATATAATCATCATCCATCATCATTTACAATAAAATACAAGTTACTATAAATAAACTAGTCAATGGGGTGATCCGGGGGCTGTGTCTCATCATCCTCAGTAGGAGTATCCATCTGCCTGCCAACTGAATTGATGAAGCGGTTCATCATTGCACGCATCTCATTGATGACAGTTGCCTGACTCTGCAACATCTGTGTCTGGGCATCAATCTTCTCTTTCTAACTGTTGATTTCATCCTTATGAGCCCTAAGCGCATCCATCGTAGGCTCCATCCGACGTTGTAATTCTTCCTCAAAGTCAGGATGAAGACCTGATAACGGGTCAAAATAGGAACTAGAGCAACATATCTCACGTGCCTCTGACCCTATGCCAAATATGTGCCCCTTCTTGTTTTTTCCTCCTACTGCTTGAAGCCATAGCTCTGCATCGGCAACATCATCATCATGTTGTTCGCTACCCCCACCTATTACTGACGATTGCGATGATTTCAATCTAGTATATTCCTCCTGTTAAATATTTATAACCATATAATTTATATTCTTAATTATATAGTTAAGAAAATTAATATAAAAAATAGAAGATTTCAAAATACTCACATAGACTTCTCGCGATCGCACATCAACGAAATCTCCGTTGTCCCTCTTCTTGTGGGTGCGCATAAACAAATCTATCAAGCTAGGCTTTCTTCCACTTTGACGCTCCTACATATTATAGTGAATATTATATAATTTCAAGATGATTATGTATAATAAAAAAAAAGTAAGTAAAATAAAAGAAGTGTAGATAAGATATTACCAGCCGACGCATATGCTCAGAGGAAGGAATGCTGCCTCCAGTGTGTAATGTACCCCCAGTACTAGACGCCCTGTTTCTACGTGCCTTCTCACACTTATCCTTGTAATCATCTCGCTCCCATGCCTGAATTAACTGCTGCATGATTTCCTCGCTAATCCATTTAGGCCGAGGATGAGATCGATATTCACTCCGGATGCGACACATCATGTTGCGTAATATGTATCCGCACTTCTTGTTCCAATTCTTTTTTATCTGAGAATCATGTTCAGGCAACCACTTGTAATGTTTCTGTACAAAGTAAACAAAAGTTAATATTTTTAAGTAAAAATAACAAAAAAAGTCAGTCAAAACCAAAATTTACCGTCCATTCCTGGAACCATAACTTCCACAATTCCAGAGGAGTAGTCTTAAAGTTGTATGCCGGTGCCTCATAATTTCCCTGTATGATCGGGGAAATTTCTCGTATGGTATCTATCACGACCCGTTTTCTGGGCACATGACCGGCACAATGATGAATATCCCATCACTGTAAGCCTTTCGATAAATTCTACCCATGAGTTAAATTATTAGTCATTTTCTCTATATTATCAAAATAATCATTCCTGAAGAAAATATATCAAATTTTCTTATTTGAAATTCATAGAGATGATTTGCATGTAATAATAGATTATCAATTTAAAATACATTATTATACTGACATACAAGCCAAATGCCAAACCCCTGACCTAGATGTCCTAGACGATTACAAAACGACATAATCTACAACAAAAGAGGGGCCTACCCGACAGCGGGAAGGTCCAAAGCGATATACTCTTCTAGCAGATATTTTTCACCGGTAACCTAATCTGTAAAAAAAAAGGTTTTATAGAGAGTGTGAGCTTTAAAACTCCGTGAGCGAATCGGCCTCGCGTTAATAAAATTCAAATACATTACCAGTCATGCAAGTATATCTGAAGGCTCATACTCAACCAATAGACATAGTTAGAAACTACACACAAGAAGATAAAAATTCATCCAATTCAACAAACGTTACTAGTACTCATCAATGGCAATATATCCCGGAGAGCGCACATAGGTCGGCTCACCAATTTTGTATATTTCCGCCATGACGCACAACCTCATCCTCATAGCTAGGGCGCCTCACGGATTTATCACCAATCCGGGCTATATCCATACTGAGGGAATCGTTGTCTCCACACTCACTGGTCAAGACACCCTTTCAACCGGATTTTCTGCCTTGCCGTGAGAGGGGGTACTGTCCCGCTCAATCACAATCAATAGTACAGCATTTCATATCATAATCAGAAGTACAATGTAATATTCATCCATATAACAGGTATAGTATGTAACTATATTATAGGTTTATAAACCATAAATCAAGATAACAATTAAACTGTATTGAAAAGATTCAAACTCTACATCATCATGAAATACTTGTTTCGTCTTATCCATACTTCTGGATTAATTATTTCCTTAGATTCATCATTCTAAATCCAATTTCCCCCTATGAATCTTGGGAGTGTCCTACGACATACTTTTTATCACCAGTAATGCTAAAACTCTATTAAAACGGGGTCGTTCCACTCACTTGGATTCCGTACGAGTATCACTTCTCTAAGTCGTTACAAACAAGAGTACTCAGGTAGATTTCAATGTTCCGCTACAAAGATTTTCATGAAAGATTAGAGAAAATACGTTAGGATTATTTTCGTACAGATACTGTTCATACATACGGTTACTATTCATACGCACGGTTACTATTCATACCAGAAAATAGATAATACAATCTGTAAAAGAGTACACCAGGTAAGTTCCCAGGAAAGAGTGGAGGGTCACAATGGACACACTTAAAAATCAGGTCTTTCCTTAGCCAGAGCTTTCCTAAACATGTATTCTTCATAGTTTACATCCTATTCCGGTAATCAAAATAACATATAGACAGCTAAGGATAGTTTTTCTGATGTGGAAGATCAGCCAAAGCCGCAACCACAGAGCATACTTAAAGAAATAACTTCTAAAATTGAAAGACATAAAAAAGGCATAGTATCCTTACCTAAGCTGAAAAGGAAAGGCCAAAAATCTCAGAGGTCTAGTCGGACCAAGAAATCTTAAGGATAGAAGAAGAGAAGTTTAAGGTGTGATTTTGAAAGTGAAATAGAAGGGTCTATTTATAGGAAAATTTAAGGGTACTATTCCATCTACCCCGTCTCACCTACCAATTTCACTTACTAGTCTCATCTACTAGTTTCACTTACTAGTCTCATCTACTAGTTTCACTTACTAGTCTCATCTACTAGTATCACTTACTAGTCTCATCTACTAGTATCACTTACTAGTCTCATCTACTAGTTTCACTTACTAGTCTCATCTACTAGTTTCACTTACTAGTCTCATCTACTAGTATAATCAATTTGCTAATTTAGTTTCCTTTCAATTTAGTCCCTCAGGGAATTCTCTCATATAAAATGTCATTTTTTTTCTCCCAGTTTCTTTCTAGTTTTCTCTTATGATCAAACCACATTTGGTATTTGACATTTCGATAGTATATGTGAACAGTACCGTATATATAAATAGTATTATACAGGTAAATAGTACCGTATACTGGAATAGTAATCGGCCTTACTAATTTTCTTGGATAAATTTACTCATTGCCACTCTAACTTATAAGATTTGTTCGCTTAGATCCTTGAGAATTTGTAAAAATTTCCTAAATTAAAAATTTAAAATTTCTATTCCCAAAATTTTTTCACTAATTCAAAAGAAAATTTTCCACGTAATTAAATTTTTCAATAAACTTCAAAATAGATTTTGAATATTTGTAAAAAATTATTGGGGTATTACAGTCTTCCCCCCTTAACAGAATTCGGTCCCCCGAATTCAAAACTTACTTTAAGGCTGAAATAAGTGTGGTCACTTCGTCCATATCTCATCCTTCACATCTCTTTCTTTCCAAACCACATCATACCCTTAGTGAGATTTACAAGGACAATATACCATTGACTGTGAACTCTAGACCGCATTATCAATGGTTTGCATAGGAATTTTGCCTTTTCTAAATAGCAAGCAATCTCTTCATTATCAGTTTGATCTTCTCTACGACCTCTTGTACCATAAAGTGTCTAATCCTCATAACCTTTACCAAACTCAAACCATTTAATCAGAGATCCATGTAAAACCTTAAATAGGTGTCGTCTTTAAAAGTGGTACGTGGTCTCTCCAGTTCACACTGAATATCAGAACACATGTTAACACACACATAACTCATAACATTTATGAATACAAGCACCTCACCTGAAGGCGTCCTTTTGGCCATAGGCAATACTCTTACCGAAAGGAAATCCTCCTGCCTTAAGGCGATACTATGACTTGAAGGCGTTATATAAAAGGCAAAATCACATAAAATCATTGCATAAATCTCTAGGAAGAATAAAAAATATGATAGGTATAAAATAAATATATATATAGAAATTCCTCTCACCTTAATGACTCATATAGAGTCGTATCCCTTCAATGATTAAGGCAAACCCATAGTTCTCTATATATAGGTTCATAAAATACTTATTTAGCACTCCTCCATAGTTCAGAAGTGTAATGAAATATTATTTTAATAACTCTGCTCAGTCAAAAAGATATTACCATCCTCAAGTTCTTTAAGAAATCACTTCAACATAGGAGTTCTAAATACTAACTTAAATTTTATTTCTAGTACATAGATAATTTTAATACGTGAAGCTTAGACCAAATATAGCTTTAGGTACAAACAAAAGAAAGAATAAATTAAGGACGAGGAGGCTTTTGAAATGTAGAAGGTGCTCCAGGTCTAGAAGAGGAAGGTGCTTCAGACCTTAAGGAGGAAGCTAATCGTTGCAGCCTAGAAAGGGTTTCTGGAGGAAGCACCTGAGAAATTTGGCGAAGACTAGAAGTCACTCCATTCATACAATCAATACACCTTGCTTGTTGGTCACGAAAATTTTGAGTTGTAAACATTGAATGTCTATCAACTCGATTAGCTAGTTCCCCGAAACCACGGTTTATCAGTTTCTCTTGGTTTTCAAAGAGACGATTTATTAGTCGCTTCTGGTCTTCTGTCTTATATTACAGGCTCTCTATCTTACGCTCCAGGTTTTCTATCTTACGCTCTATGCGTGCAAGCTTATTTTCTGAGGATGCTGCAGTACTGTCCTCTTCCAACTCTATTACATCCCTCTTTCTCTTCTTAATTTCCAGTGACCCATCTGCAGGTCTCTTTCCTTTGTTGTTTCTGAGACTTAGATTTAAATCAAGCTCTACGTTGCCAGTCTCAAAATTCAAGTTGAAAGATTTATTGTTGGCCATTGCTCTAGGGACTTCAGAAATAACTTCAAATGAGAAAGGAATGAAGATTAAGGAATAGGTATGTAATGAAAGAAGTAAGCTTGCTTGGTGTAATGAGTGAGGTAATGGGTGTACAAGATTTATAGGCAGCCTGAAGCCCCTCGAGCTAAAGCCACCACAACCTATACGCGATCGCTAAGAGGTTTACAGATCGCATACGTTGCAATGCCAGCAATTAATGTCGGACATGCAAGTAAATAGTAAATTTAATGCAATTAACATAAGTCAAAGGTTTCCTCAAAAATTTTGGCTAACTTTTGACTCTTCCTCAAAATTTTTGATTAATCGCCATTTCAATCTATGACTTTCTCACTCTATACTTGTCTTACAGTGTAATCCCAGATCACGATATCACTCTATGATCGGGTAGTCTCATACTAGCCTTATCTTATATTCTAATCGGTGTCTTTATTCTGGACTTACACATAATATATATGTAAATATATATATTTTAAAACAAAGTTAACTGCTTACGGTCGCATGCAGTAAGTATTATCATGATGCAAGAAAATCATTGCTTTTCATTTGCCCACGAGAGCATTATGTGTAAGTATGTGTAACCATGAAGATGTATTATCCTCTACATATTTCATTCTATCCAAATCATTTTGATTTCTCATTCTCTATGAGTATTTGTAGGATCATCACATATTCTCCTTGATCGTATCCTTCACTCATTATGCATGAGTAGCATACATATCATATGTCTACATGTAATTACAACATGATTCAATCAATTATGTATATTATACTCAACTGAAGGCTCTTAAGAACAACACAATAAAACAGAGAAATGCATTTCAGTTCATCATAAAAGCATCCAAGGCAATCTTTAATGGCTACATTGTCAACTTCTTTGAATTTCAAAAAATGCCAATAGGAGAAATGGGAAAACCAAGTATAAATCTGCCGCAAATCCACCGAATATTGACTTTCGTGGTTTTGGCATTAATACGACGTGCTATTGGTGTGCATGCCTACCCTAGACTTCTAGCTTCCAACTTGTAGAAATCCATAGGTTGAGCGTGTAGGGGTGCGGCGAAGAGATATCTTCTTTGTCTCTAAGTCCTAATTTTTCTTTATAAAAACCGTCCCAACATTCTCAATTACCACATCACAAAGAGTAATAATCTCTTAGTCTACAACTTCCCAGCATTCCTCTCTCCTCATACTCTTACAAAAATTTCTAAATTTTCCAAATTATGGCCACAAGGAAGTACATTGATCTCACAGTGGAGGCCAAGGAAGAAGAACTTGACTTAAACTTAAGTTTAGGCAGGGACAAGGGCAAAAGACCTCTCGAGGGATCTCAAGAGAATCAAAAAGAGAAGAAGATGAAGAAGAATGAGGAAGCTGAGGAGATTAGCACAGGCCATAGCTCGGAGGACAAAACCGCCTGTTTAGAGCAAGAGGTGAAGAATCTCAAGAAGATGATAGAAGATCTGGAGAAGTTAACCAAACGCAATAACGGGCAATGACTTCGAGAATATATAGGTTTTTCTATTGGTCCACCCAGTGCTCCTGCAATCAACAGCAAAGAAGTGTTGATTGTATGAATGGAATTTATACTACCCTCCGTGAATTGCTCTGTCTCTCGCTCCAAGGAATGGTCGAGGGGTGATGATACAATACAATCCTCCTAATCCGAGACCACCTCGCCTTTAGATTACTCATGCATGAGTAAACTTCTTTTTTTTTTTGCAATGTAATCCTTCAGTTTTTTTTTATTAATGCAAGTGGTTTCTTTTATTGGATTGTACTTTAAAATAATAATAAAGAAAGATAAAGAAAATTAGCTACATAAAATCAATCAAGAATTCAGCTTATAAAACCCATCATATAAAAATTTGATCCGACATCAATGGAATCAAAACAAGTAATAACCTTTCCTTTACTAAGTTCAAAAGTGTAGCCACATATGTCTAAAACTAAAACTGAGAACATAATTCCTAAGAAGAGATAAGTCTCGTAGGGAAAGGAAATGGAAACATCCTACAGGACCTTCAGTAAAGCCGTCTCTCTATAGTTGTGCCCGGGTTCACAACGATAGAGGAGGTCCCACTAAGGTTACCTTGCTCTGTAATTACTAGGAGACCTAACAACCAGGCTTTGATACCAACTTTGTCACGACCCGTTTTCTGGGCACATGACCGGCACAATGATGAATATCCCATCACTGTAAGCCTTTCGATAAATTCTACCCATGAGTTAAATTATTAGTCATTTTCTCTATATTATCAAAATAATCATTCCTGAAGAAAATATATCAAATTTTCTTATTTGAAATTCATAGAGATGATTTGCATGTAATAATAGATTATCAATTTAAAATACATTATTATACTGACATACAAGCCAAATGCCAAACCCCTAACCTAGATATCCTAGACGATTACAGAACGACATAATCTACAACAAAAGAGGGGCTTACCCGACAGCGGGAAGGTCCAAAGCGATATACTCTTCTAGTAGATATTTTTCACCGGTAACCTGATCTGTAAAAAAAAAAGGTTTTATAGAGAGTGTGAGCTTTAAAACTCCGTGAGCGAATCGGCCTCGCATTAATAAAATTCAAATACATTACCAGTCATGCAAGTATATCTGAAGGCTCATACTCAACCAATAGACATAGTTAGAAACTACACACAAGAAGATAAAAATTCATCCAATTCAACAAACGTTACTAGTACTCATCAATGGCAATATATCCCGGAGAGCGCACATAGGTCGGCTCACCAATTTTGTATATTTCTGCCATGACGCACAACCTCATCCTCATAGCTAGGGCGCCTCACAGATTTATCACCAATTCGGGCTATATCCATACTGAGAAAATCGTTGTCTCCACACTCACTGGTCAAGACACCCTTTCAACCGGATTTTCCGCCTTGCCGTGAGAGGGGGTACTGTCCCGCTCAATCACAATCAATAGTACAGCATTTCATATCATAATCAGAAGTACAATGTAATATTCATCCATATAACAGGTATAGTATGTAACTATATTATAGGTTTATAAACCATAAATCAAGATAACAATTAAACTGTATTGAAAAGATTCAAACTCTACATCATCATGAAATACTTGTTTCGTCTTATCCATACTTCTGGATTAATTATTTCCTTAGATTCATCATTCTGAATCCAATTTCCCCCTATGAATCTTGGGAGTGTCCTACGACATACTTTTTATCACCAGTAATGCTAAAACTCTATTAAAACGGGGTCGTTCCACTCACTTGGATTCCGTACGAGTATCACTTCTCTAAGTCGTTACAGACAAGAGTACTCAGGTGGATTTCAATGTTCCGCTACGAAGATTTTCATGAAAGATTAGAGAAAATACGTTAGGATTATTTTCGTACAGATACTGTTCATACATACGGTTACTATTCATACGCACAGTTACTATTCATACCAGAAAATAGATAATACAATCTGCAAAAGAGTACACCAGGTAAGTTCCCAGGAAAGAGTGGAGGGTCACAATGGACACACTTAAAAATCAGGTCTTTCCTTAGCCAGAGCTTTCCTAAACATGTATTCTTCACAGTTTACATCCTATTCCGGTAACCAAAATAACATATAGACAGCTAAGGATAGTTTTTCTGATGTGGAAGATCAGCCAAAGCCGCAACCACAGAGCATACTTAACGAAATAACTTCTAAAATTGAAAGACATAAAAAAGGCATAGTATCCTTACCTAAGCTGAAAAGGAAAGGCAAAAAATCTCAGAGGTCTAGTCGGACCAAGAAATCTTAAGGATAGAAGAAGAGAAGTTTAAGGTGTGATTTTGAAAGTGAAATGCATGGGTCTATTTATAGGAAAATTTAAGGGTACTATTCCATCTACCCCGTCTCACCTATCAATTTCACTTACTAGTCTCATCTACTAGTTTCACTTACTAGTCTCATCTACTAGTTTCACTTACTAGTCTCATCTACTAGTATCACTTACTAGTCTCATCTACTAGTATCACTTACTAGTCTCATCTACTAGTTTCACTTACTAGTCTCATCTACTAGTTTCACTTACTAGTCTCATCTACTAGTATAATCAATTTGCTAATTTAGTTTTCTTTCAATTTAGTCCCTCAGGGAATTCTCTCATATAAAATGTCATTTTTTTCTCCCAGTTTCTTTCTAGTTTTCTCTTATGATCAAACCACATTTGGTATTTGACATTTCGATAGTATATGTGAACAGTACCGTATATATAAATAGTATTATACAGGTAAATAGTACCATATACTGGAATAGTAATCGGCCTTACTAATTTTCTTGGATAAATTTACTCATTGCCACTCTAACTTATAAGATTTGTTCTCTTAGATCCTTGAGAATTTGTAAAAATTTCCTAAATTAAAAATTTAAAATTTCTATTCCCAAAATTTTTTCACTAATTCAAAAGAAAATTTTCCACGTAATTAAATTTTTCAATAAACTTCAAAATAGATTTTGAATATTTGTAAAAAATTATTGGGGTATTACAGTATCAACAACTGGATAAAAATTGTGCAATTTTGAAAATATAAGTCTTAGTACTTAAAAACAAAAATTTAACAAACAAAAGAATTTAAGTATAACTCACGTATCCTTATTAGGGCGTATCCAACGTCGACCGTCAGTGGGATCAGTCCCGCTAGGATGGTGACTCGACTGATTACTAGCAGGGGTAGGTGGCTCCTCAGCAGATGAAGGGTGTGTGGATGGTGTTTGAGTGGAAAGTACATGCTCTGAGGATGTGCTTGGCCTAGTTGACTGTGGAGAAGATGGGACTGATGAAACTAGGTGTGATCTTAGAACATGAGAAAGATAAAGTAAAAATTATTACCAATGACCTAAGTGAATAAAATCAAAAGTTTGTAGGAATAGCTATAATTTTAAAACAAAATATATTTGTGACCTATGTACCTACATGAACCTAAATATGGTCTTAGAACATGAAAAAGAATAAGGAATAAATTTTTATCAAAGACCTATATGAATAATATGAGAAGTTAGAGGGAGAGAGTAAAATTTCTGAAAATGTTAGACAAATAAACAAAAAAATTAAGTTTCTTTTAAATAAATGACTATAAATATTAATGATACATTAAAAAGTTAAAAAAAAAATTTAACTAGTGTTTGCGACGAAATTTTGCGACGGATTCTTTCATCGCAAAACAAAAAAAAGTTTGCGACGGATTTCTGATACGGACAATTCCATCACTAATAGTTTGCGACAGATTTCTGATACGGACAATTCTGTCGCTAATATTAGTGACGGAAATTTAATCAGCGACAGAATTTTTCTATCGCAAATTTCGTCACAAATTCCTTATATTACAATTTTAAATCAACGATGGAATTTGCGATGGATTTGCGACGGAATTTGCGACGAAAAATTTCCGTCGCTGAATTCCGTCGCTAATAATGGGTTTTCTAGTAGTGATACTCCATAGTACACTCCAACTTAACTATCATATTAATGCAGCATCAGAATAGAGCCATGTTAACCCTATTTTAGTGCCCACCAATTGGAAAGTGGCTTCCCTCTAATCAGGCCTCGATTTGCATCGTTGGATAATAGATGAGATCATCAAACAATTCAAATTAATTATACAAAATTATATGATTAATTTTTACATGTCTAATCTTGTATTTTTTTAAAAACTAATTATGTATATTTTTTAAAAATATATAAGATTAATTTAGACTGTTAAATAATTTTATCCAACGATTTAAATTAGGGACTAGAGAAAACTGTTCCTTCCAAACCTTGGAGGGAAGATACATTCCACCAATAGAGCCATAATCTGAAATCCCAAAGCCTCTCCTGCCATCCTTCTTCGCATACGGGGGAAGATTAGAAATTACAGGCAAGAAGAGGGAGATGCAAAAATTTTATTTGGGTCGAAATTATAACTTTTAATTAAACATTTGGTATAAAATTAAGATCAAGGCTATATATATATATATAAATAACAAGTTATATAAATGAGTGGACATTAGTATTTTCTTTTCATTTTGTTAACAATGTTAATTTTATAGACAAAATAAAAAAAAAATGTAAGACAAAGTTGGGCCAAAACAATGGTAGGGAGGAAATTGCAACCTTATAAGTATTTAAGAATTACGATAAATTTATTTTGGAGAAAATAATTTCCCTATCTTTGTAATTTTTGTATGTCTGTTTGTACATATTGTTAAAAGTACGAATTTTTATTTATATATTGTATAAATTGTGGGATATAATGAATGTTATGATTTAGAATTTATCCATGGATAAAATATGGCTTAAGCATAAGAGGAATCTGAAAAAAAAACTGGGAGAAAAGTAATGTTTTATATGAGAAAATCCCCTTAGGGACTAATTTGAAAAGGACAAAAGTGAAAAGAAACTTAAAAGTTTAAGAGAAAGGATAATTTTTCCTTTAGTTCCTAATAGTAATCAGTAACTCAAACACCTAGTAAAATGCATAGTGCCAAACTGAATTATTAGCGCATAGTAAACTGAATTATTAATGTATAGTAAACTGAATTATTAAATCGCATAGTAAAATGAATATTTTATTAGCGCATAGTACCCTGACTTCTCCTATAAATAGACCCTTCCATTTCACTTCTAAAATCACACTTTCAGTTTTTCTTCTCTTTTATTCTCTCCTCAAAACTTCTCTTGCTTCGACGTTAAAGTTTTGAAATTTTAAGTCTTTCCTCCTTAGCCTAGATCTAAGATAAGGATACTATGCCCTTTTTATGTTTTTCAAATTTCAAATTTTCACATCAGAAAAACTATCCTTAGCTGCCTATATGTTACTTTGATTCTCTGATTACCAAAATAGAATATAAACTGTGAAGAATATATGTCTAGGAAAGTTCTGGCTAAGGAAAGAATTGGTACTTAAGTGTATCTATTGCGACCCTCCACTCTTTCCTGAAAACTTTCTTTGTGTACTCTTTTACGGCTTATGATTGCTATTCCCGATATGAATAATATCCGTATATATAAATAGTATCCGTATGTATGAACAGTATCTGTATGTATAAATAGTATTCATAGGCATAAATAGTGTTTTGTACAAAAGCAACCCTGACTTTCTATATCTGATCTTCGTGAAAATCTCCGTAGCAGAACCTGAAATCTAGCTACGTGCTCTTCACTTCTAAAATAACACTTTCAGTTTTTCTTCTCTTCTATTCTCTCCTCAAAACTTCTCTTGCTCCGACGTTAAAGTTTTGAAATTCTAGGTCTTTCTTCCTTAGCCTAGATCTAAGGTGAAGATACTATGCCCTTTTTATGTTTTTCAAATTTTAGAAGTTATACTCTTAAGTGCTTTGTGATTGCGGCTTTAGCTAATATTTCACATCAGAAAAACTATCCTTAGCTGCCTATATGTTATTTTGATTCTTTGATTATCAAAATAGAATATAAACTGTGAAAAATATATGTCTAGGAAAGTTCTGGCTAAGGAAAGAATTGGTACTTAAGTGTGTCCATTGCGACCGTTCACTCTTTCCTGAAAACTTTCTTGGTGTACTCTTTTACGGCTTATGATCGCTATTCCTGATATGAATAGTATCTGTATATATGAATAGTATCTGTATGTATTAACAGTATCTATATATATGAATAGTATTCATACGCTTGAATAGTATTTTCTACAAAAGCAACCCTGACTTTCTATATCTGATCTTTGTGAAAATCTCCATAGCAGAACCTGAAATCTAGCTACGTGCTCTTTCCTATAGCAACTTGGAAAAGTGACTGGGATACGCAATCTATGTGAGTGGATGACCTTACTAACTGACTTTATTTACTTTTATTCCAAATACAATATAAATCCCACCTCATATCGCAATTTGATTCCATATTTAATGATGATTGCTAGATAATAAAATTTATTATTTGTTTAAGATTATATCTATATCTGATCTTCGTGAAAATCTCCGTAGCAGAACCTGAAATCTAGCTACGTGCTCTTCCTTATAGCAACTTGAAAAAGTGACTGGGATATGAAATCTATGTGAGTGGATGACCTTACTAACTGACTTTATTTACTTTTATCCAAATATAATATAAATCCCACCTCATATCGCAATTTGATTCCATATTTAATGATAATTGCTAGATAATGAAATTTATTGTTTGATTTAAGATTATATTGATGAGAATTATGATTGAGTATATAATACACATGGAATGGTTCAGGGCTTGACCCAAGATACCAATGCATGAAATTATATACATGAAATGGTTGAGAGCTTGATCCCCCAAGATACTAATGCATGTAATAATTGTGAACATAAATACAATGGAACTGAATCCCTAAACATAAAATACATAGGTATAGAAACCCAGAATATGAATATAACTGTTCTTATTGTGATTATGATTATGGTATTTGTACTTGCAACGCATTTATTATTGCATAGTCATTTAGTCACTGAGTTTTGATGAACTCACACTCTGCATAAACGTTTTTTTAGATACAGTTGATGTGAACGAAGAAAATCTGCAGGAGGATTAGTATTCCTTGAGGATACTTTTCATGTTGTCTGGAAGGCTTACGAATCCAAAAGCTTAGGAATGCTCTGTAATATCTATAGGTCACCTAAGCTTAGAAAATTGTACCATACTGTATGATATTTGGTTTTTGTTTACTGTTTCACTATGTTGAACTTTTTATATGTATATATGCAAAAATATCTTTCCTGAAAAATTATGTTATGCATGAATACTAATTATAGAGTTTATGGGATACCATAAGGCTATACCCTTGAGTTTATAGAGTTACTCACATGCCCTAAATTGGGATGTGACAGAGGCGAAAAGTTTTTTTCCACCTAAAATTAAAGAAATAAACTTCACTACAAGAAAATAAGAGATGGAAAATTTCATCTTTGATTAAGTAAAAATCTATCTTTGATCGATTAGAGAAGGATACAGAGATGAAAAATATTTCGTCTCTGATCTTGGTGTTGCAAAAAATTAGAGACGAAAAGTAAATTTCGTCTCAAAATTAAAAATAGAATTAGTGACAAAATTTTTTTGTCTCAAATCAGGGATAAATTTTTTCATCCTTAATTTCATCTCAAATTCTCAAAACATGCAAGAAAAAATTTGGCCAGTGGATTATTGAACTGGTTAAATTTGGCCACCCAAAAATTTTTAGTCAAGTTAAATAATACTAAATTGGAAGGCACATTCATTTATTAACCTTGTCAAGACAAGAAAGTCAATTAAAACACTATGTAGAAAAATGTGAGAGATAACACTATATACAGGCAAAGGTGAGAGGCTCATTTTTCTGATTTGGCCGATGTACGACTAACGAAGTCTAAAACAAAATTTGAGATAGAATTTATTTCATCTCTAATATGTGACAGAATTAGCGAAGCAATTTATTCTATCTCAGAATCTGTTTTAGATTTTCAGACTAAATTTTGAGACAAAATTTCAACATTTCTGAGACGAAATTTATTCCGTCTCTAATTTCCTAAAATAAGAGATGAAAAATTCCATCTTTGATTATGTAAAAATATATCTTTGATTGATTAGAGATAGATTCAGAGACGAAAAATATTTCATCTCTAATCTTGGTGTTACAAAAAATTAGAGACGAAAAGTAAATTCCGTCTCAAAATTAAAAATAGAATTATTGACAAATTTTTTTTGTCTCAAATCAGGGATGAATAATTTCATCTCAAATTCTCAGAATATGCAAGAAAAAATTTGGCCAGTGGATTATTAAGCTGGTCAAATTTGGCCACCAAAAATTTTTTAGCCAAGTTAAATAATACTAAATTGGAAGGCACATTCATTTATTAGCCTGGTCAAGACAAGAAAGTCAATTAAAACACTCTATGTAGAAAAAGGTGAGAGACAACATTATATACAGGCAAAGATGGGAGACTCATTTTTTGATTTGACCAATGTAGGACTAACTAAATCTGAAACGAAATTTGAGATAGAATTTATTTCATCTCTAATCTGTGATGGAATTAGCGAAGAAATTTATTCCATCTCAGAATCTGTTTTAGATTTTCAGACTAAATTTTGAGACGAATTTTAAACATTTTCGAGACGAAATTTGAGATAGAATTTATTTCATCTCTAATTTCTGTCTTTAATAAAAAAAATTGAATAATATATTAGAGACAATATAAATTTTGTCTCAAATTCCATCTCAGATTTTCAGATTAAATTTTGAGACAGATTTTCAACATTTCATAAATGGAATCACCTCTAATTTTGCTTTTTCTTGTAATGCGTTTAGGACAATAATTTCATTTATGCTTTGAAAATTAAAAAGAAAAAAAGAAAATCAGTAGACTAAAATCTAAATGAATAAATATCATTATTGTTCCTCAATTTTTTTGTTTATTTTATTTTAATTTTCTCATTGATGTTTCGCCAGTTCTAATTCTTTTAAGATATTTTTCTTCTTTTGTTATTTAATATTTTTCATCATGCTTTTTGAATTTGTCATATTTCTAAAACTTTTTCTTTTTTTTTTCTACTTATAGATTTGATAACTCACCTTACTTTTTTCATTCTTATTATGAAATTATCAAGAAATCATAAATGTTGCTTTTTACTTGAAATTATGGAAAAAGTAACCAATAAAATAAGATTTACTTTATAAAACAGGTATGCTTCATTTTATACATGTTTAACGTTATACATTGGGCCAACAACAAAATAATAAAAGCAGTGTGCGTCACGGCACACGTTTCACATTAATTAATGTTTTGGTTAAAAACTATATTTGTTCTTTATAATCTTATCAAAATTTTAATTTAATCCATACAATCTATTGTGATATGACTTGATTTTTATACCTTATAATATTTTTTAAAAAGACTCCTGACCTTAGATATGTTGATCAACGGATAAGTTCGAGTTGACATGGCATGAGGTAGCACTCCATAGTCCATAAATTCCGACTTATCAGATTATATGCTACATCAGAATAATCTAAAATTACTCTCTTACCCCTATTTTAATCCCAACCAATAAAGCCATAATCAGAAATTCCAAACATCAGAAATTCTTAAGTGGCCATTTTTTTTTGTTTTTTGTTTTAAATTAAGATGTATGAATCTAAATACATATCTAAATATAAAGATAATATTTTTGAATTTAAATACTGAATAATTAAAGCTATTTATTTTTTAAACATTTGAATATATACATTAACGTATAGAAAAACATCATATTCAAATAATTTTCAAATAAATTAGTAACTAAACATTTGTTGTTAACTATTTTCTTAAATATTATATGATATTATAAAATTTGTTGTTAATATTTTTTAATTTAAGATTATTTTATATAAATAATAATATGATTTAAATTTATTATATTATATAAAAAAATCACCTTTATTAATAGTAATAAGATTTGGTATTGAATCAATCTCTTACCTTCAATATAACGTAAGTTCAAAAATCTTTTGGTCTTTTTAATATATATTCAAATAAAACAACAAGGGGCTTGAGATTAGAAACAACAAATTTATGTTGTGCCCCGCATCTAGTCACAGAAAATATATCATGAAGGTGTCTTTCCTATTTCTGTAATTAAAGCTTCTCGACATATATCCCATTTCCACAGTTTGGCCAACCGTCATTAGTGGGTTTGGCGAAGGTTTAGGATTTAGGGTAGTGGGTGTGGGTTTAACAAGGGTCTAGGATTTAGGGCAGTGTTCTAAATACGGCGAAGATTGAAAAGTATGTGATGCATTAGGCCAAAATGCATTTTACTCTCATAAACTTTAATGAACTTAACTTTTATGTACTTTACCCTCATGAAGAATAAAATTAAGCAAATAATCCCCTTAAACTTTATATCTTGTGCAAAAAACTCTCCATCCAACTTTCTATTAAGTTAACTAACAGTTAACATCCTAGTCAGCCTCCCAGTGTCACATTATGCCACATCACTGCTATTTTTTACACATAAGAGTTGAAGTGGAAAATTGAACTTAACCCTTCCTTCTCGTGCTCCTTGTATTTGGCCTTGTTACATTGCATTTCGTCATTGAACCACCTATCATCGGAAGTCACCCTCCCTTGTCGAAAAGTGCTACCCATCACCAAAAATCGCTGTTGTATTTTGCTTTCCAATTTGTGGTTGTGCGTTTGGAGGTCGTGCATTTTGTTGGTATAACTATACCATATCATCAATATCTTGCCTCCATGTTTTGTAGCTAGCTAGACATATGTTGTGGTTGATCGGCGTGAGGTTCAAATTAGAAGACTTCTTGCCAAATTTCCATGAAAGCTCACACTATTACTTCGTGATATTGCCGCAAATTGAGCATCAGAAAGCACTGCAGAAGCTGCTCCAATTCCTTGGCTTGAGTCATTGCTATCTCCATTATCATCTCTAGCATTGATTTCTTGAAGTCCTCGTATGGATCATTCGATCTCTTCACCACCGCCATGCTCTCCTTCACCTTCCCCTCTGCTATGTGCCACGTCATTGACGTTGCCATCGATATCGACTTCTTTGTTATTGCTTCAATTTTAAATCTGCCCCAATTGAGCGATGCTTGAATCCTCTATCTTTGAACATTCTTTGTGCTACTGTTGTTAATCATGTGCCTACTAATTCCTCTGTTGTGTACAGCCTTGTGATAAAACTTATAAAGAAACTCGTCGATGCTAGAGATGAAAATGGAGATACAGATGACTGAGGCCAAGGAATTGGAGCAACTTCTGCAATGTTTTCTAACACTTAATTAGCAACAATATCATAGAGTAATAGCACGAGCTTTCATGGAAATATGGCAAGAGAATGAGGAGGGGTTAAGTTCAATTTTCCATATCAGTGCTTACATGTAAAAAATAGTAGTGATGTGGTATGATGTGGCATTGAGAGGCTTATTAGCATATTGACTGTTAGTTGACTTGAGAGAAAGTTGGATAGAAGAGGTTTTTTTGCACAAGATATGAAGTTTAAAGGGGTTATTTGCTTAGTTTTCAATTGGGTAAAGTGCACAAAGCCTAAAGTTCATGGGAGTAAAACGCATTTTGGCCAATGCATTACTATTACAAAGTGGAAGGCACATTATTACACTTCTTTTGCTGAAGAGTGAAACTAACCCATCATAATAAATAATGATGGGAAGACTAACAAAATTATGAAAGAAAATGCTTCTTTTTTTTTCTTTTTGGCAAAAAGGTACTATATGCCCCTAACATTTACCCCGATTTTCATTTATGTCTCTAGTTTTTTTTTCGTTCGATTATGTCCCTTATCTTTCAATTTTTATTATCTATGGCCAAAATGATAAAAATACCCTCCATTCCTCTCTCTTCTCTCTCTATCCTCTCTCATCATTAAAACTTTTCTGTTTATTCACCAAGATCTCTAGCTAAGACTTTTCCTTTTATCTTTTGCATAATTTAAGATCATATTTAACTTCATCTAGGTCTCTCATTCCAAAATATATTTTATTTTGAATTTAAATTGACCCCTGTAAACTTTTAAGTTTATTTAGTCTAGTCCCTGTCATGCATGTATCTAGTCCATCTCTCAGTTTTACTTTCCAAACAAGTCCAAAACATCTTAGATTTTTTAGGACATTTTCAGTCATTTTCGATCATTTCCATCCTAGAGCAAGGCAAAATATTAATCAAAACCAAGTTTGGAAATATTCATCAAATTTACATGAAAACAAGGGGATCTTTCCATCATTGGAGTGTAGCCAAGAGGGAGATTGAGCAGTGAGAGTGCTCAAAAATTTTTGGGCATTTAAGGAGTCATGGTTGAGAGTATGGAGTTTTAGCAAAATCACAACTTGAATCGAGAGGGAGAAAGAGAGTTTGAAAACAGAGCAAAGCCAAGAAGGTAAGTTTCTCTTCATACCTTAGTTTTTTTCATGGGTAGAATTAATTGAGTAGACCTAGCTTAAGTTAATTCAAAGTATGGGGCTAAGAAGAAGACCAAATCAGCAGAAAAAACCAACAAGGAACAGAGGCAAGATAACGTGATGTTCATCGTATGAGTGAGAATATTTCCAAAACTTGGTTTTGATTCATATTTTGCGTTGACCTAGGATGGAAATGACTAAAAATGTCCTAAAAACATCTAGATGAAGTTCTGTACTTGTTTGGAAAACAAAACTGAGAGATGGACATATTACATGCATGATAAGGACTAAACTCAATAAACTCAAAAGTTAATTTAAATCCAAAACAAAATATATTATGGGACAAGAGACTTAGATAAAGTTAAATATGATCTTAAATCATACAAAAGATAAAAGGAAAAATCTTAGCTAAGGACTTAAGTGAATAAATAGAAAAGTTTTAGCAATGAGAGAAAGGACAGAGAGAGAAGCGAGAGAGGAATGAAGAGTATTTTCATTATTTTGGGGCATATATGATAAAAATTGAAAGATAAAGGACATAATCGGGCAAAAAAAAAACTTAGGAACATAAATAAAAATCAAAGTAAATGTTAGGGGCATACCTTTTGCTTTTTTCCTTTTAAAAGTAATAATAACAACATAATAATGCTCAAGTTGTTTTCCTAAAGGTATACTTGAAGAATTCTATAACCCAAAGGTCACAAACAAAAAAATCAAATCAAATGCGACCAAATCTATATCCAGTGGCCACAAGATCCATAAGTTCTTATTCATTTCTCTCCCTCCCACCTGGATTTTGTGTCATGTCCCAAATATGGCCACGTGATCGACATGGCGTAGAGCCACTCTCTAGCCGTAAGCATGTACTCTATCCCTATTGTCCCAAACATACATAAATCACACATATAGATCAATTACGTTTACTCCAATGTATAAATATATAGTGATTGTCAAGGTAAAACATTAAATCTACTTAATTTAAGAATTTCAAGTTTACATTATAATTCTCCGTAATTTTAGTTTCCGTTTTTAACATATTCAAATAAGGAATGAAAGAAAACACATACAAAACTAATATAAACACATTATACATATGTCTTCATACACAAATCCCTCCCTTATAGATGTTTTATTCAACTACAGAGCTGACTCAACATATATTTAAACAGAAGACACCAAATATTCCAACCTAAATGGTGAGATGGGTGGGGCACTCCAAAAATCCACTACTCCTCATGCAGATGTTTTTCAATAAACTTGATACTTGAAAATGTTAAAAATAGGGTGAGATATACATCTTAGTGAGTAAGATGACATTAACAACAAGGATATGAGTTAAACCTTATCGATCTTACCGACTCTATACATGATAATGCAATCTCTATTATTGTTTAAACATCAGGGTGTAAGATACATACTAGATTAAGCAAAGATACAAGTGAGAAGTATGCTCCCCACACATCTCAATACAATCTCTAATGCAAATAACACATATCAAGAAACATAATATGTAATTAGTGAATGTTTCACTAAACACAATACACTCCACAAGTTACAATATCTTCCACCTAAGGACATACTCCATGTCCTACTACACTCCTCATCAATATAACACTCCATAATAATAATGCACTCCACAAATCACAACACGAGCCAGGTTAAACCCGTGTACAAACAACTCCTATAAGAGAAGCATGCAGGGTATACATATATCAATCCAATCAACATATGCAAATGTAGCTTTAACACAATTTATACATAATAAAATGTAATGCATAATTAACACATGATACAATGAATTTCTCAAATGTTCAGAGGCTAAATAATTCTACTTGGCCAAAGGCTAAGTATTTCTACTTGCTTGAAGGCCAAATATGTCTCCTTGCCTGAAGGCCATGTATTTGTAGTCGGCATAAAGCCATGAATAAACACCTAAGGGTGTTCCATTGTAGTGGTCTCCGCTCTGCTCCACAATTCATGAAAACATGATTATATGAATGCATTCATAATTAAGTAATGCACATGAATATGCAATTCATATTCTCAAGCACATTAATCATAAAAGCACATCACAAGGAACCTTCACTCCTCTCCATATAACTCCATCTCCACTCTACCCTTTCCATTTCAATAATATCATAACATGCACATGACAATTATTCAAGCTAAGCATCACATAAAAGACAAATGTCATTCTACATTTATCATGTTAATTCACAACCATTACATCAAGTATAATGTTAACTCCTCGCCATTAGGGTTCATTATGTTTCCATTTATCATGGGTAGTTCCCTTATGCATGCAAATAGATTCTATATGTGAGTGTATGTATATGTGTTCCTTTCCTTGTTCATGTACATACGCATTTATGTATTTATTATATAATATCTCTGGTGTTTGCAAACAAGGTTTGCAACATCTTCAATAAACATGTGCAATTGATAGAGTGAAGGAAATAACTTTTAATCCATAATAAGTAAGACCATTCACTCACCTCAACTCCAAGCTATTGGTTTTATTGTATTCCGTGTGTGTTGCTCGATTTTTTTGTTGGGGGGAGGGGAATGTGTGCCCTTAGAGGTATCCCCTTACCCCGAACAAAAGGGCACTGACTACGATGTGCTTCTCAAATAAGTAAACCTCTTGGGTGCCTTTGCCTTGATTATTACTCACTAACTACTCCAATTCTTGGGTGTTTAGCAAGATTTGATATGGTTGGGAAGGCCCCAAGGATTGCCCAAGGACCTAAGAGAACAAATAAATAAAGAAAGGGGGTCAAAATTAAATTTTCTAACATGTTCATCTTGGTTGGCCAAACCGCTAGCCCAGGCTTGGGCGCTTGGTGCATCCACGCCAAGGCTTTAATTTCTACTGGTGCCCATGGTTGAGCCATGGTTGAGAGCACACTCCACCTCCCAAATTTCATCCATTTCATCCCCAAAGCCCAAGATTAAGATTTTAGGTCTTAAAAATTATAATTAGTAACTCAAACTCCTTCAAAAAGCTAAAAAACAAGATTTAAATAAGCATAAGCAACTTTTCCCCAAATCCATGTGAGAATCACCATGGATACCTAAGCAACCTATCTTCATCCACTATTTACAACTCAAACCAAGTTATTCCATCACCAAGTCTTCCAAGATGAGTTTTAAAATCCCACATTATCCCTTAATCAAAGGATTAACATCAACCAGCTTTCTAGGATTTTCCCAAAGACCTAAAAATGGGGAAATTAGCGGAGAGTTCAAGCACTTGGGAGACATATTCTAGTGAAAAGTACTGGAGAAAAGAATCCTTGCCGGAGTGGAGGACGTGCGATGGTCTTGGTGAATGAGGGGATGAAGCGCCTAAGTTCTTGAACGAGCTCCTCCAAGTGTGTGTGGCGTGAATATGTTGAAGAGAGAAAGAGAGGATTGAGATTTAATAAATAATTGCCCTACTTGGACTATTTTACCCTTCATTCCTCATATGAAGAGTTCAAGATGCAAGGTAACTTGGAGTTCTTGATAAAACTCTTCTCTCTTTCACTATTTACACGCCACAATTAACCCATATAGCCATGAATGTTCCCATGGCTCACCAAAACACCAACACCATAATTTCTATCCTAGTTTCCAAAATACACACGATTTAAATATTTCCTTTGACTTAGGTCATTACGCAAGGTTTTTTTGATAAAATTCAAAAACCATGCATACAAAAGATTGATTCACCATTAGTTAATTATTGCCATTACCTTTACCACCATCCATGCTCACATAGTTATATACACGCAAGAGGAATACACATGGACAAAATTTTGGAAATTCCAAGTTTTATAATTTCAATAATTTCAAATTAACCCCAATATTCGAACATAGGTATATAAAAGAATGAATACACTAACCAAGTGAAAAATAAAAATTTCACAGGTATTACATTTTGGGTCATTATATAAGAACTTGATCAATTTAGCCCAAATGCCATAGTTAAAAAATCTAATTTCCTCAATATTGTTGTTTACACACTATTTTTCAAAACATTGTGATTTTATAAAAATTGACTTTTATTTTTTTAAGCAGCAACTTGCATACATTAATTTTTTTTTAATAATTATGATTCGACTTCTATACTCTTTTTCTAAAATAAAATTTGGGTCATGGGGAAGTCAAGTTCATTCAAATTGACTTCTTTTTTCAAAAAAAAATTACGAAAGTCAAGTTCTTAGAACTTAACTAAGAACTTGACTTTCTATTTTTTTAAAAATTTGCATTAAAGTCTAAGAACTTGACTTTCGTAATTTTTTTTAAATTTGAATTAAAGTGAAGTCGAGTTCATGGGATTGAACTTCCTCTTATTTGGTTCACAGAAGTAAGAAAGTGTCCTTTTATATTTTATATTTTTTATATTTGTTTTTTTATATGAACCTGTGTGATGATTTGACCCTTGCATGCAGAGAAAAACAAAATAAATTGTCACAATTGTTGGGAAAATTGTATATAAGAGGAACTCGTCCCCTCTTCCTCTACTTTTTACAATCTTCATTTTTATTCTTCCTCCTTCATCTGTTCCTTTTTCTTCTTTTGCTTTTTGCAATCTTCATTTTGCATTCTTCTTCCTCCTTCGTTTCTTCCTTCTTCCTCTACTTCTTTGCTTGTATTCACGTGAACAACCATACATATAAGAGCTTGGAGGGTGATAATTTTGAATCCAATTCAGTTAAAATGATCATATATTTAATTAATATTACTCTAGACTAGCATTGACAATACGGGCTTTGGTATGTGGGCTAGGCCAGGCCCGTCCACATTTGGACGGTCTTGGACATTCAAGTTTAGACTCATTAAAAAATAAGGCCTAAATAGGCTGACCATTTTTGTTTACATAATTATATAATTTAGTATATAATTAAATAACCCCACTTTTATATTTTATAATATTATATTCAATAATTATAGTAAATTTGGATATGAAAAATTTGGTACTTTTTAAAAATAAATATAGAAATTTTAAATTTAAACATAATATAGTTAATCTAAAAAGAAAATATGAAAAATTAAAGTTATTGAAAAATTTAATGCATGTTTTCGTGTGTTATTTATATTTCCCACTCCCCTTGGGCCTTTGAGAATTCATGGAGTATCTTTTTACCAGTGTGTGATAAAAGCTTCCTTTGAAGGATGGGAGAAAGCAAAAGCAGAAGTGTTTTCTATAAAGCAAGATCTTGATGAAGCGTTGCAATAGTGGTTCCTTTATGAAGAAAGAGTGAGTCATTTAGATGGAGCCTTCATGGTGTTGTGATGAAGGTTTCAAAAGAATTTGAAAAGGCACAAATGGCTTTGGAGAAGCAATTGTTAGAGACCAGAAAATAAGAAAATATGATAAATTTTAATATTATATTATTTAAACATAAAAAATTAAAAAAAAAAGACTAGGCACGAACAGGCTAAGATATCATATTTCAGGCCCTAAAAAAAGACCAGACCGGGCAGGGCCTGTTTTCAGCCAGCCCAATTAGTTTTGACTGTGCTACTCTAGATGAGTTGAAAGACTTGATTCATGGTCAAATGCAGCTGTCAACCAACCCAAAAGTTTCTAAAACATGGTAGTGGTCAGATGCAGCTGCCAACAAACCCAAAAGTTTCTAAAACATGGTACTGATACCCTATAAATTACGTACCATTAAAGTTTCAAAAGCTAGATTTAAAGGATGACGTCATAGTGGAAGTTATAGTTTAGAGACATCTTGATGAGTATAACAAACAGACGATGATGGCGTTACTTTTAGAATTTCTCCTATGCCAAAAGATATGCTCAAGAGGTAGCCAAACCATTAATGAGCATCCCTTAGGATGACATGCTAGCATCCAAAGCCTGATGTAAAATTTCTGTATTTCAAGTGACCATGATCAATGCATTATAACAATATAATTGAGGCTTTATCGAATGATAAAGAGGGCTTTCCATGATAAACTTAGGTAATACTGAAGTTTTACTTATAAGTGTAATACCCGTGAAAAAAAAAATCCAGTATATGGTACTATTATCTATACAACACTGTTTACGTATACAGTACTGTTCACATATACGGTCATCATGGCAAGTGCTAATTAATTTTATTTTGGAGAAATTCAATGGAGAAAATGATTCCTCTGTCTATTTAATATGCTTATGTGAATTTTGTTACCTTTATTTATATATGTTGATGAAAATATAGATTTCCACATTATTGTATGAATTGTGGGTAAGATGGATGATATGATATGACATTTATGCCATGGGTGAAATGTAGATTAGGGATAAGAGGAAACTAGAAAGAAATTAGGAACAAAATGATGTTTTATGTGAGAAAATTTCCTTAGGGACTAAAATGAAAAGGACTAAATTGAAAAGAAACTTAAAGGTTTAGGATAAAGAACAATTTTTCCTTTAATTTTCAATAGTAACCAATAATTCAATCACAGCCCTCGTGAAAAAATTTGCGCACAGTAAACTGAATTATCACAGTGCTAGTAAATTGAATTATTAATATATAGTAAAATAATATTTTATTAGTGCATAGTATCAAATAGTACCTTGACTTTTCCTATAAATAGACCCTTCCATTTCATTTCTAAACTCATACCTTCAGCTTCTCTTCCTTCCTTTCCTTAAATTTCTCTTGCTCCGGCACCAAGTCTCTGATTCTAGGCTTCTCTTCCTCCCAAAGTAAGGAAATGTTCTCTTATACTCTTTTTTTACGAGTACCTGAGTAATAAATTCTTAGTATGCTATGTGGTTGCGGCCTTGACTGATCCTTTACCTCAAAAATGAATTATACTCAATTGCTTGAAAGTTATTTTGATTACTGATTGCCGGAACAAAGTGTAAATTGTGAAGAATACATGGCTACAGAAGGTTCTGGCTAAGGAAAGACTTGGTACCTAAGAGTGTCCATTGTGACCCACCTCTCTTTTCTGGGAACTTACCTAGTATACTCTTTTATAGCTTATGTTCACTATTTTTAGTATGAAAGTATTCGTATATATGAATAATATCTATACATATGAATAGTAATTATATGTATGAATAATATCCGTACATATAAATAGTATCTATATATATATAAATAGTAATCATACGCATGAATAATATATGTACATATGAATAGTACTTATATGTATTTTTTAAAAATAGCATAAGGGTTAGAGGAAAAGGATAGAACAGAGTGTCACGATGAAGGTGCATGGAAAGCCTTGGGTATTCGGTGGGATTTTGGACATCCTTTGATTGGTATCAAGTGTGTAGAAATCTAACTTGGACCCGAGGTAAGGGATCTAGCCATACCTTGTATGATTTTGTTTTCTAGGATTGTTCTTTTTAGAGCTTCATAAAATAATATTATGTGATAAAGTGATTATGTGTCTGGCATACATGATATAAAATACTATATACATATAATTTAAGCTTGCAAAGGAAGTGCATGTGAATGATTAATGTTGAAACTTTTGTAACAGTGTGTCCATTAATGCATTAGAATTAAATCTTGTGAGAAGATATGATATGTATTGATGATTATGAATGACATAGATTTATTAAAGTTCATGATATGCATATAGATGTTCTTGTATATACATATGTTTTTATTTGAATGAAACAGAGATTTCAGACACTTTCACGTCCTTTGAGGACGAGAGTGAAATAAGGTTGAATTACTTTGATTTTTTTTTTAGGGCGGGGGTAAAATGAGGTTGACGCCTACAGGTGAAATATGCCTTCGGGCGGGAATATCGCATTCAGGTAGGATACGCCTTTAGGCAAGAATATCGCCTACAGGTGAGATACGCCTTTGGGCGGAATGACGCCTACGGGTAGGATGACACCTTCGAGCAGGGTACATGTGATTATTTATGAACTTTCTCATGATAAATTCCTTTTAACACATATTTACTATAACATCTCAAATTCTTATATTTATTAAATATGGGCAAATTAGTCTTTATTGAATATATATATATATATATATATGGCTTTTCCAAAAATTAGAGATTGGAGAAAATCATATGAAATTTTAGAAATAATTTTGGGTGATGAACTAAAATTTTCCTTGATGACCAAGGACTAAATTACACTGACATAAAAGTATGAAGGGCCTATCTAGAATATTAGCCAAGCCATTTGAGATGGCATTTCATATTAAGCTACATAACAAGGCCTGCACTTGTGGCTTCATTCCTCTTATCACCATAGCCTCGCACCAATAAGAGAAGACCACACATCACCCATCCACCTTAGCTTTCTCCTATCCATGTGGCGCCACCAAAGCTCTCCATATGCAATATGTTGATGCTCTCAGCCAGCATGAAAGTTAGAGCACATGATGGAAGGATTTAGGCACATGAGCACATGAGCTTTCAGCCACACTCCATCATGGCAACAACAAACCATGCTTTCCATGTTAAAGACAAGAAAGAGAGAAAGCTGAAAAGTTGGTGTGGGAAAGTGCATAACTCTTGGCTAAGAATAGAAACCACATTGTTGCACTTGAACCCATGGGGAGTTGGATGAGTTGTCTTCAAGCTAGGCAGCCACGGGCTTCTTCAAGGGAATACATAATTGCACTCACATTTTCTTCCTCTGCAGAATCGTGACAGCAATATCTCTTTTGGCCATCACCCTTTTCTTTCATATGAATAGAGATATCTCTTCCCTTAGGCAAAGTGAGAATGAACCTAAGAATATGGAAGATAACACACACACGTGAGCTATTCTGCAGTACACAAACCGAGAGAGAGAAAATTATGGGCATTATTTTTGTGAGCTAAAAACCGAGAGAGAGAAGCTATTTTCTTTGTATTGGTTGCCACGTAAGGGACCCTTAGGATATAAAGGAGGGTTTGTAGCTCTATTTTCTGCTATCCTAACAAAGGACCCAAAAGAGAGAAGATGTTTGCTGCAAAACCTTCTCCTTTTCTGCATAAACTGAGAGAGATAGAGAGAAAGCTCTAAAAACCAGTAAATTTTTCTTGAGATATTAGAGAGCCACCTTTGGGAAACTTTGATGCTAACAAAAGGGTCATCTTAACAGTAGATTTGAGGTCCCAAATACACATTCACAGCAGCAAAATTAGAGACATATAAGTGCAGAAAAACAAAGGAGAAAAGTGAGCTTGACACTTTGATAAGCTTTAAATCCCTTCTTTTAGACTTGCATGTGCTTTAGAAATGATTAAACATGTCGTGAGAGTCCCTAGATGAGTTTGGGAGAGCCATGTAGCAAGAAGAATGGAAAAACATGGAGTTTAGAGGTATGCATGCATGACAGGGACCAAACTGAATGAAATCAGAAGTTTGTAGGAGTAGCTATAATTTTGGAACAAGATATATTTGTGACCTATAGACTTAGATTAAACTAAATATGGTCTTAGATCATGAAAAAGATAAAGGAAAAATAATTACTGAGGACCTAAGTGAATAAAATGAGAAGTTGTAGGGAGAGAGTAAAATTTCTGAAAATGTCCAGATTTAATATATATAGGATTTTAATTAAAATTTGGTAAATTTTATCAAATTTTGGAAGTTATTTATATGATTAAAGTTTGCATTAAGGACCAAAGTGAATTAATTAACTCAAAGTTTCTGAAGAAAAAGGAAATAGGATGGAATTTGGGGAAATAAATTAGAAGAATTTTAGTTAGTTATACTTATTTGAATTTGGGACAATGAATGGGATTATAGATATTACGTAATTAATTTTTGAGGCGCAAGATTTAATTAATTATGAAATAGTAATTTTAATCTCTTCCCTATTAGGATTTTAATAGCTAATTTATTTTACCAGCACCTTGGAATAATTTCAAGCTGAATCAGTACAGGACAGTAATTCCAGGTAGCCAGTTACATTTCATAAAAGCGTTGTTCACATACTTTAAAATTGTTTTATATTGAAAATGATTTGTTGATGAATTATGTGATATTCGACTCTATGCATTGTTATGTATGTATATGTATTATTATGTTACTCGTGCTAAGGCAGTGTACGCCAAGCATCTGGGGTATGACGGTATGCGCTAGTATAAGACTCACCATGGTTAGGGCAGAAGCAGCTATGCATGACGATGTTAGTGTTAGTCTTGCTGACCTTTGGCCACAGGGTATAATTAGACCCTAGTGGTAGGCACTGAGAATAGTGATGACCCTTGGCACCACTTGAGGTGAAACAGACTCTTGTGGTACTAAGACCCAGAGATAATCTCTGCATGACAGTGGCATAGATGAGTTAAACTGAATTATGAATAGAGTTATGAACTTGCTTTTATTACTAGGAATGGTTCTTGTTTTCAAGATTAACTGCTGGCTACTGAGATTTCTATGTCTCATGGTTTTGTACTGTATTAACCATTTTCCAGGTACAAGTCAAAGTGGGATTAGCGGGGTTGCAGCAGGGAGTTAGTAGTTGTAGCCTAAATTTTATGGTTATTATAAAATAATTAACCTTTAGTGATGTATATATATATATATATAATGGCAGCAATGTAAAACCTATGTGGATTTCGAGGTTTTATCTAATGATGATAACACCGGTTTCTAATCGTTCTTAGTTACAGATTTATGATCTTTCGAATTTTGAAGGCTTTAAAAATTGGCTTAATTATTCTATGAGGAACCTTATTTTTGAAATCTATTAGACTGGAGATAGTCTCAAGCGATCTTAAGGTGTTACATTTTAAATGGTATCAGAGCACGGTTCTAGGCACTAAGTGGGTTAGCATGGGTAATTTAGAACCCTAGCTCTATGTTTTGGGTTATTTCGGAAATAATCTAACTGTTATTTGGAATTTAAAATTTTATTTTTCAGAATATGGCTACAAGGAGAACTCAGACTGAAATCCTAGAAGAAATAGTGACACAGTTGAGGTATCAGGCTAATACTCAGGTCGTAACGGCTGATATCCTTAGGAGATTACAGGATGAAGGGAGAAGGGACCATATTGAAGGAAGGCACCGAGGCAATGGTGAAGAAATTGAGGATGCCAACTCCTTTACAAAGGTACTAGGAGAATTCCGAAAGGCCAATCCCCCTTCATTTGTAGGAACACATGATCCGGCTGTGGCACAAAATTGGATCAAGCAATTAGAAAAAATATTCAAGATAATGAATTGCGCCCCAGCTCAAAGGCTCCCCCTGGCAGTGTATAAACTGGAAGGAGAAGCAGGATATTGGTGGGAATGGGCAAAGAGGCTTCTTAAGTCAAAAGGAGAAGAAATCACTTGGAAAAATTTTCAACTCACTGTATTCAACAAATACTTCCCAAACAGTGTGAAGAAACAGAAGGAAGCTGACTTCCTCCAGATAAGGCAGGGGACAATGACAGTAGGGAAATACGAGGCCAAGTTTAAAGAGCTTTCTAAATTTTCTTCATACATTAACAACATGCACGATGAGGCGTGGAAAGCAAGCCACTTCGAGAGAGGCTTGAGATCCGAGATAAAGAATATAGTGGGGACTTTTGAGATGTCGAACTTCTCTCAACTTGTGAACAAATGTCGGATAGCTTAAGCCCACATGCAGGAGGCTAAGCTATAGAAAGAGGCCGAAACGAGTGAAAAGAGGAAGAGAGAGGATCGTGGGGTTCCTAACACAGAAGAAACGGTGGTTGGAAGAAGAAGTTCAAAGGAAATAAAGAGCAGTTTCATAGGAACTAGATGGGAAACCCCAACCAGACCTTTACCCTCGATGTAAAAAATATGGTGCAAAGAGTCATGGAAATTCGCCCTGCACCATAACTTGTTAAACTTGTGGACAACCTAATCACATGTCCCGAGCATGCCCAACCACGAAGGGAACAGCTCCGACTAGGCCACAGAACCAAGGAAGGGTTTTTGCCTTGACGCATCAAGAGGCTGATATGTCATCTAATCTCATTCGAGGTAAAATTTTGATCTAAAATGTTTTTGTAGATGCATTGTTTGATAGTGGGGCAACCCATTCATTCATATCATTTGCTTACATTAAAAATTTGGGTCTAAAGTTAAGTATGTTACCTTACGATTTAAACGTAATTACGCCAACTGATGGTCAAGTTTTTACTTCACAAGTATATTTAAATTGCGTTGTTGAACTAGACAACAAAAAGACTACTTTGAATTTGGTATGTTTGACCATGCACGATTTTGATGTGATTATTGGTATGGACTGGTTGTCTAGAAAAAATGTCATACTTGATTGTTCCCGTAAAGTAGTCTCTTTGCCTATCTGTATACCATCACCAAGCCCTAAGACTGAGCTATCTTGTGCATCTATTGCGAAAAGTAAGAGTTATGTAGAGAAAGGTCACCAAGGGTATCTAGTACTCTTTTCTTCTAACGTAGACGAGGAGGTCAGGATAGAGAAAATCCCTGTGGTAAAGGACTATCCTGATGTGTTTCCGGATGAAATAAATGGCTTACCCCTAGAGCGAGAAGTTGAATTCTCTATTGATCTAATGCCTGGAACGGGCCCTATCTCTGTAACTCTTTATCAGATAGCTCCAACCGAGCTAACAGAGTTAAAGAAACAATTGAAAGAATTGTTGGAGAAGGGTTTCATTAGACCTAGTGTCTCACCGTGGGGAGCTCCTGTTCTTTTTGTTAAAAAGAAAGATGGATCCTTTAAGTTGTGTATAGACTTTAGGTAATTGAATAAAGTCACCATTAAGAATAAATACCCTTTGCCAAGGATAGATGACCTTCAAGACCAATTGGTAGGAGCATATGTTTTCTCGAAGATTGATTTGAGATCAGGTTATCATCAGTTGAGGGTTAAAGAGGTAGATGTACCTAAGACAGCCTTCAGAACTAGGTATGGCCATTACGAGTTCTTAGTCATGCCATTTGGTTTAACCAACGCACCTGCTATATTCATGGATTACATGAATAGGATCTTTCGACCTTACCTAGATCAATTTGTGGTAGTCTTTATAGATGACATCCTCGTTTACTCTAAGACCCCCGAACAATATGAATACCACTTGAGAATAGTGTTACAAATCCTTAGAGAAAAGAAATTGTATGGAAAATTAAGCAAGTGCGAATTTTGGTTGAAGGAAGTCAAATTCTTGGGACATGTTGTGTCACAGGAGGGTGTGTCTGTAGATCTCAGTAAAGTTGAGGCAGTATTGAATTGGGAGAGACCCAAAATGGTAACAAAGGTGAGAAGCTTTCTAGGATTAGTAGGATATTATAGAAAATTCATAAAAGGCTTTTCCTAGATAGCTTTACCTCTGACCAAGTTAACAAGGAAGAACCAGCCTTTCTTGTGGGACAACTAGTGTGATAGCAGTTTCCAAGAGTTAAGAGGGAGGTTGACATCTGCTCTGGTACTAACCATTCCTAATCCTTTGAAACCATTTGTAGTTTACACCGACGCGTCTCTTAAGGGATTAGGCTGTGTCTTAATGCAAGAAGGGAGAGTGGTAGCCTATGCCTCTAGGCAGTTAAGACCACATGAGCAAAATTACCCAACTCATGACTTGGAATTAGCTACCACCGTTTATGCTCTTAAGATGTGGAGGCACCACTTATTCGGAGCAACATTTGAAATCTTTTCAGACCACAAGAGTCTGAAGTATTTGTTCGATCAGAGGGAGTTAAACTTACGTCAACGAAGGTAGATTGAGTTTTTTAAAGATTATGATTATAAGCTTCAATACCACCCCGGGAAGGCCCATGTAGTCGCAGATGCTCTAAGCCGGAAAACCATGCATGTGGCTTTTATGATGATTAAAGAAGGTCAACTGTTGGAAGCATTTAAAAACCTAAATTTAGAAGTAGCGATTAATCCCCAGAGTTTAAGAGTTTGTACACTTGTAATTCAAAGTAATTTGGAAGCACAGGTAAAATAAGCATTGTCCAACGATCTTTATTTCAATGAGGCTAAAGAATTGATACGAAGAGGAAAAGAAAACAAGTTAAGCCTCTCAGAAAATAAGATTTTAAAATTTTAGAATAGGCTATACATACCTGCTAATGAGGATCTTAGGAATAAGATTCTTTCGAAGGTACACCAAATTAAGTATACCATCCATCTTGGGACAACCAAAATGTACCATGACTTAAAGAAAAATTTTGGTGGCCAGGTATGAAACGGGATGTGGCACAATTTATGGCTAGATGTTTGACTTGTCAAAGAATTAAGATAGAAGATCGAAAACTAGGGGGAATGCTAGAGCAATTGAAGATCCCAGAATGGAAATGGGATAGTATCACTATAGACTTCATAGTTGGACTTCCAAGAACTTCTGCAGGTAATGATAAGATATGGGTTATTGTGGATAGACTCACCAAGTCTGCATACTTTCTTCCCATCAAGTCAACAGACTCATTGAATAAATTAGCAAAAATTTATATCAAGGAAATAGTGAAGTTGCATGGAGTACCTTGTGATATTGTTTCAGACAGAGATCCCAGATTCACTTCTGGATTTTGGCAATCTTTACAATATGCATTGGGTACTCGGCTAAATTTTAGCACCGCATACCACCCACAGACTGATGGGCAATTAGAAAGGACGATACAGACTCTAGAGGATATGCTAAGGGTGTGTGTCTTAAAATTTAAGGGAAATTGGGATAAGTATCTGCCTTATGCAGAGTTTGCCTATAACAACAGTTACCATTCTAGCATATGTATGGCACCATATGAAGCTCTGTATGGTCGGAAGTGTCGAACCCCCATCTGTTGGGTAGAGATTGGAGAAAAGAGACTTATAGGACCTAAGATAGTACAACAAACGTCCAAACTCGTAGAGCTCATTCGAGATCGCTCGCTCACTGCACAGAGTAGACAAAAGAGTTACGCTGATAAGCGATGAAGGTCCTTGGAATTTCAAACTGGTAAACATGTCTTTCTCAAAGTAACTCCTTTGACAGCAGTAGGAAGGTCTATTAAATCAAAAAAGCTCAGTCCTAGGTATCTTGGCCCTTTTCAAATTTTGGATAAGTAGGGGACTATAGCTTACAAAATTGCCCTACCACCAAACTTGGCAAACATTCATAATGTGTTTCATGTTTCTCAATTAAGGAAATATATTCCAGACCCATCGCACGTAATTGAATATGAACAGATGCAGTTACAGGATAATCTAACTTATGATCTGAGACCATATAAAATCATTGATACTAAAATGAAAAAACTGCGGCACAAAAGAATCCCATTAGTAAAAGTGGTCTGGAAAGGGCAATCCCAAGAGGAGGCTACTTGGGAAATGGAGGACCATATGAGGAAGCTCTTCCCCAAATTATTTGACTTTGGTAAGTTCTCTTAAGAGCTATACACATTTATGATATTTCTTTTTTAAGAGAATTATGTGAAAAATTGAATTTTGGGGACAAAATTCTATTGAGGGAGATAATAACTGTAACATCTCAAATTCTTATATTTATTAAATATGGGCAAATTAGTATTTATTGAATATATATATATATATATATATGGCCTTTCCAAAAATTAGAGATTGGAGAAAATCATATGAAATTTTAGAAATAATTTTGGGTGATGAACTAAAATTTTCCTTGATGACCAAGGACTAAATTACAAGGACATAAAAGTATGAAGGGCCTATCTAGAATATTAGCTAAGCCATTTGAGATGGAATTTCATTATTAAGGTACGTAACAAGGCCTGCACTTATGGCTTCATTCCTCTTATCACCATAGCCTTGCACCAATAAGAGAAGACCACACATCACCCATCCACCTTAGCTTTCTCCCATCCATGTGGCACCACCAAAGCTCTCCATATATAACATGTTGATGCTCTCGGCCAGCATGGAAGTTAGAGCACATGATGGAAGGATTTAGGCACATGAGCACATGAGCTTTCAGCCACACTCCATCATGGCAACCACAAACCATGCTTACCATGTTAAGGATAAGAAAGAGAGAAAGCTGAAAAGTTGGTATGGGAAAGTGCATAACTCTTGGCTAACAACAGAAACCACATTGCTGCACTTGAACCCATGGGGAGTTAGATGAGTTGTCTTCAAGCTAGGCAACCACGGGCTTCTTCAAGGGAATACATAATTTCACTCACATTTTCTTCCTCTGCAGAATCGTGACAGCAATATCTCTTTTGGCCATCACCCTTTTCTTTCATATGAATAGAGATATCTCTTCCCTTAGGCAAAGTGAGAATGAACCCGAGAATATGGAAGATAACACACACACGTGAGCTGTTTTACAGTGCACAAACCGAGAGAGAGAAAATTCTGGGCGTTGTTTTTGTGAGCTAAAAACCGAGAGAGAAAAGCTATTTTCTTTGTATTGGTTGCCACGTAAGGGACCCTTAGGATATAAAGGAGGATCTGTAGCCCTATTTTCTGCTATCCTAACAGAGGACCCGAGAGAGAGAAGATGTTTGCTGCAAAACCTTCTCCTTTTTTGCATAAACCAAGAGAGATGGAGAGAAAGCTCTAAAAACCAGTAAATTTTTCTTGAGATATTAAAGAGCCACCTTTGGGCAACTTTGATGCTAACAAAAGGGCCATCTTAACAGTAGATTTGAGGTCCCAAATACACATTCACAGCAGCAAAAATAGAGACATATAAGTGCAGAAAAACAAAGGAGAAAAGTGAGCTTGACACTTTGGTAAGCTTTAAATCCCTTCTTTTAGGCTTGCATGTACTTTAGAAATGATTAAACATGTCGTAGAGAGTCCCTAGATGAGTTTGGGAGAGCCATGCAACAAGAAGAATGGAAAAACATGGAGTTTAGAGGTATGCATGTGTGACAGGGACTAAACTGAATGAAATCAAAAGTTTGTAGGAGAAGCTATAATTTTGGAACAAGATATATTTGTGACCTATAGACTTAGATTAAACTAAATATAGTCTTAGATCATGAAAAAGATAAAGAAAAAATAATTACTGAGGACCTAAGTGAATAAAATGAGAAGTTGTAGAGAAAGAGTAAAATTTCTGAAAATGTCCAGATTTAATATATATAGGATTTTAATTAAAATTTGATAAATTTTATCAAATTTTGGAAGTTATTTATATGATTAAAGTTTTCATTAAGGACCAAAGTGAATTAACTCAAAGTTTCTAAAGAAAAAGGAAATAGGATGGAATTTGGGGAAATAAATTAGAAGACTTTTAGTTAGTTATACTTATTTGAATTTGGGACAATGAACGAGATTATAGATATTACGTAATTAATTTTTGAGGCACAAGATTTAATTAATTATGAAATAGTAATTTTAATCTCTTCCTTATTAGGATTTTAATAGCTAATTTATTTTACCAGCACCTTGAAATAATTTCAAGCTGAATCAGTACAGGACAGTAATTCCAGGTAGCCAGTTACATTTCATAAAAGCGTTGTTGACATATTTTAAAGTTGTTTTATATTGAAAATGATTTGTTGATGAATTATGTGATATTCGACTCTATGCATTGTTATGTATGTATATGTATTATTATCACTACAAGAAAATTGACTTTCAGTGCCGACTTTTTGGTGGCGACTTTTAAAGTCGCCACCAAAAGTCAACTTTTGGTGGCGACTAAATAAGTCGCCACTAAAAGTTGAGTTTAGGTGGCGACTCTTATAGTCGCCACTAAAAGTCGACTTTTGGTGGCGACTATAGTCGCCACCAAAAGTTTTTAAAAAAAAATAAATAAAAAAACTCAGATTTTTTAAAATAAAATAAAAAATTAGACTTTTGGTGGCGACTATAGTCGCCACCAAAAGTATTTTTTAAAAAAAAATAAAAAAAAGTCAGATTTTTTAAAATAAAATAAAAAATTAGACTTTTGGTGGCGACTATAAAATAAAATAAAAAAAATCAGATTTTTTAAAATAAAATAAAAAATTAGACTTTTAGTCGCCACCAAAAGTCTAATTTTTTTAAAAAAATAAAAAAAGTCATTTTTTTACTTAAAAAATTCAATTTTTTACTTAAAAAATTCAATTTTTTTTATTTTTCTTAATTTTATTTAAAATAAATTTAATTTTTTAAATTTTTTAATTTTTTAATTTTTTTTAAAAAATTAGATTATTAGTGACGACTGAAGTCTATTTTTTTAAGTGAAATCGTTTTTTTTTTATGAAATTAGTTGAAGTTGGACTTTTGTGGTGACTCCAATAGTAATAATATATTTGCTTTTTGTTAAGTTTAATATTATTTTATTTTTGTTTTATAATATTTTTGACCTAAAATATTTTTAACAGATTATATATATAGATATATATAATATTTTGCACTTACATAACACAAATGAAGCAGTGGCAGAATGGCAAGACACACATGGCTGCAAGCAAGGGACCCAGGTTCGAATCTCAGGTATGCACATGTTTGGTTTAATTTCAAATAAACTTGAATATTGCACACAAAAAAATCGAGTCAGCTCGGGATAGCGAGTTATTGGATCGGCCAAGACCCGCACGAGTCGAATGGATCTCGGGTCGACCTTCCGGGCCAATCCGGATCTAAAAAGATGACGAGTGACTTTTGGTGGCGACTAAAGTCGCCACCAAAGGTAGTTTTTGCTGACACCAAAAATCATTTTTTTCACGAATTTTCTTTTTTTTTTTGCAATAAAAATGACTTTTGGTGGCGACTAAAGTCGCCACTAAAGGTAACTTTTGGTGGCGACTTTGAAAGTCGCCACCAAAAGAATCAGCCACGGACTTACGCCAACAACTTTAGTCGCCACTAAAAGTCGCCACTAAAGACTTTTAGTGGCGACTTTTAGACTTTTGGTGGCGACTTTAGTCGCCACCAAAAGTCTTTTTTTTTTGTAGTGTATGATACTCGTGCTAAGGCAGTGTACGCCAAGCATCTGGGGTACGACAGTATGCGCCAGTATAAGACTCGCCATGGTTTGGGCGGAAGTAGCTATGCATGACGATGCTAGTGTCAGTCTTGCTGACCTTTGGCCACATGGAATAATTAGACCCTGGTGGTAGGCACTGAGAATAATAATGACCTTTGGCACCACTTGAGGTGAAACAGACTCTTGTGGTATTAAAACCCAGGGATAATCTATGCATGACAGTGACATAGATGAGTTAAACTGAATTATGAATGGAGTTATGAACTTGCTTTTATGACTAGGAATGGTTCTTGTTTTCAAGATTAATTACTAGCTACTGAGATTTCTATGTCTCATGATTTTGTACTGTATTAACCATTTTCCAGGTATAAGTCAAAGTGGGATTAGTGGGGCTGAAGCAAGGAGTCAGTAGCTGTAGCCTAAATTTTATGGTTATTATAAAATAATTAACCTCTAGTGATGTAAAATGGCAGCAATGTAAAACCTATGTGGATTTCGAGGTTTTATCTAATGATGATAACACCGGTTCCTAGTCATTCTTAGTTACGGATTTATGATCTTTCGAATTTTGAAGGTTTTAAAAATTGGCTTAATTATTCTATGAGGAACCTTATTTTTGAAATCTATTAGACTGGAGATAGTCTCAAGCGATCTTGAGATGTTACATTTACTTTAGGAATTATTAATATTATGAATATAAGTACTCAAATGTTTATACATTGATCATATATTTTTAGCTTGTATAGTCTTGTGCATTTGCGGTAGGGCTATTTTTATGGTGAGTCAAGTGAACCAGACTCACTCTCTCACAGTTTTAGGTAAAGAAAGCCTTACAATTTTGAAGACAAGCTTGTCGAGGATACCTCCCATTTGTTTAGGATATGGTAATAGATTTAATTATGTTGTTTTAATGATCTTAGAAAGTACTTCTATAATTGGGTAGGTCATGAACTATTGTACAGGATGGTTAAATTTGAAAATATGTAATTGTACGAAATGTTATTCATACTTTCTTATGTGGTTATGAGAAGAGAAAGGATTCCCTTATTTTATTTCTTTGTTGTGTAATTTAAGTTAATTATATTATGACTTTAAGAGAAAGTTAGGCTAGCGGCGGTGCGGTTTGGACATCGTTCGTGCCGGTCAAGGGTCCGGATTTGGGACATGACAACAAGTACTTGGGAGGGACTAAAATGAATTAGAAAATACTTGATCTTTCAAACATCAAATTGAGAAAATCGTATTCTTTTAAAGATATAAATATCTTCACAACAAAGGTAGATTTTCACAGCAAAAGTATCCATGTTGACAACAAAGTTAAAACCAATGCTATTAGTTGCTTTTCATTGTCCATTATACTCATATTGTTCTAATGACTGCCTGCACAAGATATAAATGTCCTTTTATAAAAATCTATGATTGAGGAAAAGTTATGGCAATACTAAGATATCCTGTCTCTATAGGAATATAAAGACTTTGAGATCTCAAATTAGAATGTATGAATTTATGAGGAACCAAATTGAGAATAAAAACTATGGGATACCAAATTGAAAAACAGGGAACCTATGAGGGAATAAATTGAGAACAAAAATATGTGAGGAATCAAATTAAAAATAAAATTTTTGAACGAATTAAATTAAACAAATTTATAAAGGATCAAAACAGAGTTTTGGCAAATTATAAACCAAAATATCTTTATTCATTGATTGACCTGACTTTAAATGTATTTTTCTAAACTCTACTGAATATATGTTGGAATAAGGATGGCAGTGTATCCCTAAATTTGGGGATCCTTGTGGGGACTACCCCATTCGAAGACCCATGATTGGGGACTTTTTTCTTGTGGGGATAAGGACGATGATCATACTTTCCACCCCATGTTAACAATAATAATGGAGCCCTAGCATGATTCTACATATTTGATTCAAACTACTTAAAATATAATGTAACCATATACACCCAAAACATTACTTTATTTAAGATCATTTCTTTTGGCCATATAAGCTATTTGATAACTCATTAGGTACAACAAAATTAATTTGTGAGTCCACCTTAAGGAGAATTACTAACATAAATAAGTTTATAATGGAAGGGACTAAAATGAATGAGAAAACACTTGATTTTTCAAACATCGAATTCAGAAAATCATAATTTTTTAAAGATTAAACAATAATTTACTCTATTATTTAAATAATAAAGCGTGGTGCGCACATTAGTTAGCAGTCATATTATTCAATGATATAGGGTACAATTTAATATTTAAAGAAATAGGGTTTAATTTTGGCTATTGGATCAAATTTAATGGCCAAGAGTTGTTCTTCTTATCTCTCATCATAAACTATTCCTTTATTATTATTATTATTGTTATTAATACATATTATGTATGTATATGTTCATATATTATATATTAAATATATTCTATTTAATATTTTTTTAATTAAGTTTTTAATATATATTTATATTTTTATTTATTTTTTCAAAATATTTTATTTGTACATTTACATATAATGAATATATATACACACGCGCGAAGGTAAAAGAAAGTGAGAGGCTATAATTTTTTTTTTAAACGAAAATTTCACCAACTCAAGCAATTGGTATTTGGTAGGCAATTTTTTTCTTTTAAAATAAAATTGACGCCCTCAAGCAATGGTTTATTGCTCCAGTTGGTACCAACTCAAGCAACCATTGATTGAGTTGGTCTTTTTTTTAATAAATAAAATTTTAAAATAATTAAAATAATAAAATAATTATACAATTTAAAATATTTTATTGAATGAAACATTTGTATAAAATTTTAATATATTTTTGGTTTTAAAATTCTAAAATTATTTTAACATACACACATATACTTGGTGTGAAAAGCTTTGACATAGTTATTAGACTTGGACTAGACCGGCCCAGTAGATCGACCTAGTACCTGACCACTTAGATTCGGAACGGGTCCGGATTAGCTCTTCAAACCAATCTACAAGCGAATCGGCTAAGACACAATCGACTCGACCAAGTCTTAGCCAGCCCGCCGACCCGTCAATTTGGTTGACCTGCCCTACCTTTATTTTTTTATAAAAAAAGTTTAACTCACTCGAAAACTACCAAGCTCTCGACATCTTCCCCACCTCCTTTGGTCGAATCTTTGAGAGAGTCTAGAGAATTCACAGAGACTTGAGAGAGATAGAGGCTTGAGATAGACATAGCACAGATTAAGACTCAAGAGAGAAGCAAAGCACAATTTGATGGAGGAAGAAACAGAGAGACGACAGAGCAATAAGGACAAACTGAGAAAGGCAGAGAGAAAGCACGAGCTAGAAGCCATGGTTGGTTGGTCAAATCTCTCGCTGCATCTCTGTTGCTTGACTAAACCCATAACATGAGAGAGAGAGAGAGAGGGGGAGATGAAAGGGAGGCATTGTGAGTCGCGTTCGGAGATGACGTGAAATTGGGAAGAAAAAGAAAGGTGAAAGAGAAAGAGAAATGTGAGTTCATGATTGAGAGGGAAGAAAGAGAAAGGTGAAAAGGAGTGAAATAATGAGAAATTGGAAAGTTGTTGGAAAATTGAGATGAGTAGGTTGTAGACGGAGAGGGAGGAAAGAGAAATGTGAAAAGGAAGTAAAATAACGAGAGGTGTTAGAAAATGGAGGGAGATGAGTACTGAATAATTAATAAATAATTATTAAAGTTATCAAGATTGGAATTCGATACATGACTGGAAAAAGTACAAGTAAGATCCAATAAGGATCATAGGATTTTATTAAATATATAAAAAAATAAATAAAAATATAATAATGACAAAACTTTGTATATAATACAAAACTATCAAAATCTAATTATATGTCAATAAAAACTAGTTCAAATATTATTATGTCATTGTCATAAATAGATAATCAAAATATAACTAAAAGTCATTAAAATATTAAATATATAAACCATATAAAACCAAACATAAATAAAATATAAATTAATTCTCATTCTTATCACTATCCATATCACCATCATCATGAGAATCTCTTAATTCTACATCTTCATTAATAAAAAAAGTTAAAAAAATTTAAAAAGACATCAATGATAAATAAAAATCTAAAATAGAAATAAAAAAATTAAAAATTAAAATAAAACACATAAATGATTTACAAACACATAAATGATAAATAAAAATCTAAAAAATTAAAAAAATTAAAATTTTTTTAAAAAAATTGGTAGGATTTGCAAAATCACACGATCTTACAATTCTACGATCCGAATCTTGATCCAGTACGATCCCATGACAAAAATGATACTATGTGAAATCGGGATCAGTTTTAAGCATATGATCCTACAATCCTACGATTTTATGATCCAACTCCCGATTTTGACAATACTGGTAATTATGGTTATGCAAAAATAAATTATATTTAAATATTATTATTACTAATTTATGAGATTTATTATATGATGTAATTATGTATGTTAATTAATGTATTTTAAGTTTCACTAGTTTGATCACAATTTAACCACAATCGGATGAATTATTATAGATATTTAAGATTTTAAAGTATAAAAGTTTCATATAAATTATTTATTTTACTTGTTTTTAAATTTATTTTTAAATATATTTAGGTATATATATATAATTTTTAATTTTTAAATTTATTTATTCAATTTAAAAAATGACTCAATAATTTAAATCAGTGACTCAATGATCTCAACTCAAATCAATGTGATTTTAATAACAATACGCTGATATGCAAAAATAAAATTTGGTGGAGGGAAAAGATTTTATGACACTGGAAAAATTGAATGACAATTTTAGAGTGTCGCTGGTGGTCCCGTGGACAACAATAAAGACTACAAAAAGTCGTGTTAATTTTTTATTCTAATTTTTTTCTTTTCTTTTCTTTTTCTCTTTTTCTTGTTTTTTTCTTTTCGCTTACAATCATTATCCTCTCTTTTTCCCCCCTCTTCTCTTTTATCCTTTTTTTTTTCTCCATTCCTTTTCCGATCTATATTTGAATTTTTGTTATCTATATTTATATTATTGTTTTTGTCTATTTTTGTTCTTATTTGTGAATAACAGGTTTTTAAAAGAAGATTGTCAACTATTTTTCTTATGTTCTTACTCTATTCTTGTTTTCTTCCTTTTCTCTTTTTTTTCTTGATTTTTTTTTCGATTTGTTCGACTGCATTTTTTTTTCTTCGGTTATCGTTTACTTTCTTCGTAGATAAGAATTTTGGAAGAACAGGCAATGGAGGTAATTTTATCTTGCAGTACTATAACTTATTCCATTATTTTTTTTAATTATCCGAATATCTGTACATTATTTTCTAATCCCTTGTCATTTCTTTTGTAATTAACAAGATTGAAATGAAGAGGATATGAAGACAAAGATGAAGATACAGACAAAGACAAAGACAAAGACAAACATGATTCAATTTACTCTATTATATTTTCTTAGCTATTTAGTATATAATGTGAAATGTAATGTAATCTGAACACTTAACAATTTAATACATAATTATTTCATTTAATTTACTCTTGTGTGTTCTTTGAGTATGTCATTCAAACATTTAACAAACTAATACATAATAATTTCAAATTATATTTCCTTCCTACCACATTTAAAATATAAAAAAATTAAAAGAAGGCACTCGGGCAACCATTGCTCTAGCCTCTTTAAAGTTCGTAAAAAAAAATTTAATTATTATAACTATTGAGTGTCAGTCAGAAATGTGCCTCTGTAGAGAAGGAGTACAAGATTTTCGAGTTATTATCCATTGGTTGCTATCAGACGCTTTTTAAAATCATTCAATGGTTAGTGGTAAATTATTTTGTGACTATCAATTCTTCAATTGCTTTAATTCAGTATAAAGTCAACAGCATATTTATATCTCTGACTAAATTTCAATTAATTCTAATTACTGTGGTAATTGCTATTTGATTACATTCTTGTAGTGTGAATTTCTACTAGGAAAATATATTACCTTAATTTATAAGTTTGTTTTCTTTTCATGTCAAATAATTATTGTTAATTAAGGATAATAAAGCTCTCCAGGAGTTATTTATAAGCACAAAATATAGAAAGATGGTTCTAGTTTAAAATATATCAATTCTATATGTTTAAAATAATTTAAAAATTAGGCAAAACTATACTTTATGTCCCTAACGTTTACTCTTATTTTCATCTATGGCCTTCAATTTTTTTTTGTGTCAGACATGTCCTACATATTTTAAATTTTTACAGATATGCCCTTTTTTAACACCATTAACTTGGTTAATGGAATTGCTGACGTGGCTAAAATCATCGCCACGTCATGTGCCACGTAGTTGCATTGTGGCCACACACTAAAATATGAATTTTTTTATTTTTCTATCAAGAACTTTTCTGTTTATTTACTTAAATCTTTAGTCAAAAATTTTCTTTTATGTTTTGCGTGATTTGAGATCATATGTAGCTTCATCTTGGTCCACAGATTATGAATCTATTTTGTTCTATGATTAAATCAATTCCTATAAACTTTTGAGTTTATTCAATTTAGTCTATATCATGCATGTGTCAAACCAATCCAGAACTTTACCCTAGATGTTTTTAGGGTATTTTTTGTCCTTCTCATCCTAAAGCAAGGCAAATGATAAATTAAAAATTGAGTTTTCAAATTCTTCAAGCTTACACAACTATTCACTTCGTTCTTGCTCTGTTCTTTATTGTTTTTTTTTTCTGGTTTTTCCTCTACTTAGCCTTGTGATTTCGTTTCTAACTTAGATTAAAACCTATTGGATCAACCCCTAACCAAAGTGTGAACCCGAGAGAGAAAGGGAGCTCTCTGCAGAAAACCATGAGCTTTTTCCTTTTTTTGTAGAAAACCGAGAGGGAGAGAGAGATCCTACCATCAAGTCATAAGCCTCCTTCATCTGCAAGAGAGAAAGAGATTTTGCAACAAAACTGTGAGTTCCCTTGATGTGACGAAATACAGAGGTATGATTGGCTCTCTACTGTACTTAACCGCTAGTAGACCCGATATTATGTTTAGGGTATGCATGTGTGCACGATTTCAAACTAACCCCAAGGAATCTCATTTTAAGGCTGTGAAAAGAATTTTTAGATACTTTGTTGGCACATCTCAAATGGGTTTATGGTATCCTAAAGGATCCTCTAATTTTTTAATTGGCTACTCTGATGCGGATTTTGCGGGTAGCAAAACAGATAGAAAAAGTACAAGTGGAACTTGCCAATTCTTTGGTAGTTCTCTTGTCTCTTGGTTTAGTAAAAAGCAAAACAGTGTTGCTTTATCCACAACTGAAGTTGAATACATTTCAGCTGGGAGTTGTTGTGCCCAAATCTTGTGGATGAAACAACAACTAGAGGATCTTGGTGTATTTCTTAAAAACATACCTATTAGATGTGATAACACAAGTGCCATATGCTTATCTAAAAATCCTGTCATGCACTCAAGAACTAAACATATTGAAATAAGACATCATTTTATAAGAGATCATGTTCAAAAGAAATATGTCTCTCTTGAATTTGTGTAAACGGATTTTTAGTTAGCTGACATTTTCATGAAACCTCTTGCTTAAGATAGATTTAACTTTATTAGGAGAGAACTTGGGATGGCAAATCCAAATGAGCTTTAAAAATTATTTTTCCATTGCATGATTTTTAAATTTTGCCTTTAATCTTTGATTTACATTACTAACTTAAGCATCGGAGTGGTTGTCAAAATTTTTGCAGGTGCTCATCCTCAAGATACATATATAAATACATCTTGAAAATTACATTTGTTTAATATGCATTGATTGAGGGGGAGCCTAATCTATACTTAAATCCTCTATATCTTTAAGCTCACTTTATCTGACATGCAATGTTTTCCTTAACTATATATTTTTGGCATATCAATGATAAGTTTTGATGAAATTTCACCCCATGACGTCATATGATATTCTTGCTTAAAGAAGGAATACGCTTTAGCCTTTATATATTGCCTTCCTTATACCTTTTTGTTGATGTCAAATAGAGGGAGGATGATATGGAAAGAAAAATATGTGTATATTGTATAATGATTATTATATTGTAACATATTTTTTTGGTGATTTGTCATCATCAAAAAGGGGGAGATTGTTAGCCCTAATGTATTATGCTATAAGTTTTGATGATGACAAATATGTGAGAATTATAGTATGATTTAACTTCTTGGCCCAATTGTATGATTTAATCTTTCTTAGCCCAAATAGTATGATTTAATCTTCTTGACCCAGATGAATGATCTTCTTGGCCCAAATGTATGATTTAATCTTTCTTAGTCCAAATAGTATGATTTAATCTTCTTGGCCCAAATGCATGATTCAATCTTTCTTAGCCCAATTATATTTAATGCTTTATATATTTAAATATAGTAGTATAAATTGATTTTTGATAAAGTTTATTGGTTGTTGAAAAAGTATGATAAAGTTTATTGGGTGTTGTAATATAATTTGAAAAAGAATATCTTTTACTGTAGCACTTTTGAAAAAAAAATTTGATTGTTGAAAAAGTATGATAAAGTTTATTGGTTGTTGAAAAAGTATGATAAAGTTTATTGGGTGTTGTAATATAATTTGAAAAAGAATATATTTTACTGTAGCACTTTTGAAAAAGAAATTTGATTGTTGAAAAAGTATGATAAAATTTATTGGTTGTTGTAATAAACTTTGAAAAAGAATACTTTTTACTGTATCAAATTTAAAAAAGAATATTGATTGTTGAAAAAGGTTGATAAAGTTTTTTGGTTGTTGTAGAAAGGTTGAAAAATGATAATGAAGCTTACTGTAGCAATTTTGACTAAAGCAGTCACTGTAGTAGCAAAGTTTCACTATATAAAGGGGACTTCACAACACCATTTGCATCAACCTTCAATTGTTCATTTCTCATATTATCTTGAGTTTCATTCTCTCTAAATTGCTAGAAAAATATTCTGAGCTTAATTTCTGCGTTATCTATACTTTGAGAGTGTCCACCATTATTTTCCTTAAGCCTTCAAATTTAGTTGCTCAAGGATTGGTTCCTTGAGTTAGTGTTTGAGAGAAAACACATTGTAAGGGGGAGAGACACCCTTGAGGAAGAAAAGATCTCTATGTTGTAGTGGCTTACAAGTGCCCAATTGCATAAACTTGTAGTTTATAGTGAAACACTCAAGAAGTTATCTTGAGGACTGGATGTAGGCTTGGTTTAAGCCGAACCAGTATAATCTCCCTGTTTGATTTTTTCTTCCCTTGTTCTTTAATTATTTATATGTTCTTTACTTTCTTGGACTCTATATTCATTCATCTCTTTAATTGTTTTTGATTAATTGTATTCTATATCTATTCATCTTAATCATACTTATTTTACTTTCATAAAAAGCTTGACATTGTTTTTAAAACTTCTTAAACTTCCATCAAGTTTTCGCAATTTTTTTTAAACCCAATTCACCCCCCTCTTGGGTGCTAGCCATTTCTATCACATATACCGTATAATTATACATATTAGTACTATTTATATATACGAGTATTATTTATATGTATAAACACTATTCATATATGGCACTATTCATATGTACGACAATCAGAAATAATTTTTAAGTAATCCAGGATAATTCTTTTCTGATGTGGAAGATCGGCTAAGGCTGCAACCACAGAGCATACTAAGAATTTATCATACAGGTACTTGTAAAAAAATATAGTATCCTCACAATATCTTAATAATCAATAATAATTATTAAGCAACTAAGGTTACTTCTTCCCTCATGTGGAAGATCAGCCTAACTGCAACCAAATAGTATACTAGAATTTAACCTCTAAATTATTGTAAGAATTTAAAAGAGTACAGTAGGATATTCCCTTACCTCAAATCCAAGCTATAGAGGAGGGCTTTTATGATAACCCAGAATCTTAATACCAGAGTCAGAGAAATTAAAGGAGAGGAGAGAAGAGAAGCTGAAGGAGTGAGTTTAGAAGTGAAATGGAATGACATATTTATAGGAAAAGTCAAGGGTACTATTTGACACTATGCATTAATAAAATATTTAATCTACTATTTATGAAAATGACATTTCCAATAAGATAATTTAATTTATTGTGCGCTTTAATAATTTAGTTTACTGTGTAAATCGGTGGCTGAATTATTAGTTACTATTGAAAACTTAAAGAGAAAACTATCATTTTACCTTAAACCTTTAAATTTTCTTTTTAATTTAGTCCTTTTATTTTAGTCCTTGAGGGTATTTTCTCACAGAAAACGTCATTTTACTCCACAAATTTCTCTAGTCACCCAAGATTGAAATTATCCACATAGTATTTATCACATTTCATTTTATTAAATACTCATTTACCATGGATATATATAGTGCAATCCAAAGTGATAATACAACAGTACATTTTGGGGTGTTTAGGCATCCATTTACAGTAGCAAAAAGGAACAATAAAGTGTGGAGAATTTTAGCAAAAAGTCTCAAGTAAGCTTTGAACTTCTTTTTTTTTTTGGGTTGCATATGTTTAGAGATAGTTAAAAATGGTTTAAGTGGAGACTAGATGAATTAAAGAGAGTCTTAAACCAAAACATGTAGTGAAGCCGAGAGTTTGACATGTTATATGCATGACAAGGGCAAAACTGAATAAATTAAAATTTTACAAGAGTTGATTTAATTATAGAATAAAATATATTCACAATCTGTAGACCTAAATAAAACTAAATATGATCTTAAATCATGCAAAAGAAAAAAGAAAAATTTTAACAAGCAACCTAAGTGAATAAATAGAAAAGTTCTTGATAGAAAAATAAGAAATTCATATTTTAGTGTGTGGCTACGTGGCAACTACGTGGCACATGATAATGATTTTAGCTATGTCACGTGCCACATCAGCAATTCCGTTAATCCAGTTAACAGTATTAAAGAAAAAAGGACATTTGTAAAAATTTAAAACATGTAAGACATGTTTGACACAACAAAAGTTGAAGTACATTGATGAAAATAGACGTAAACGTTAGGGATATGAAATATATTCTTATCTAAAAAATTATTACTGAACATCAATCCAATCGGTCAACTCTTTTTTTTTCCATGATTAAATACTAATTTTATTTAGTTCAAATATCATATTTCAATACGCTTACAACACATTAGTTTTTGACAAGCTAAAACCTTTCAGAATGAACACTAAATTTGGAATGAAATTGCGGAATATAAAAGGATAACTTGCACATATTCTACTCGTACATATTACTTAGTACAAAGCACTGAGGAACACTTTGGCTGGTAGTCTTGGCTTTGCAGTTGCTAAAAGAGGTGTAGCAAGAAAGATAGTATCCTTAGACTCAGCAAGGTCAATGTTGGACACATTTGGTGGCAAACTCCAAGTGAAACAATGGAGCATTCTAGCAAAGAGCATTAGGGTCATTGATGTTCCAAGCACAACTCCTGGACATCCACGCCTTCCCACACTAAAAGTCATGAACTTCAAATTCGGTTCTGTCAAATTCAAAGTGACATCCAATTCACCAGAGCTACAGTTACTCTTTTTAAGGTGGCGTTCTGGTTTGAATTTGTTAGGTTCATCCCATTCTTTGGGGTTTCGACCGAGTCCTCTTCGACTTATTAACACGTGACTCCCTTTGGGGATGAAGTAGTTGGCCACCACTGTGTCAGCCATGCACATGTGGGGAGGAATAAACGGTGCAACTGGGTGAAGGCGAAAGGCTTCTCTAGCACAAGCCTTCACATAATTGAGCTTGCATAGATCTGATTCTTGCACTAGCCTATCTCTTCCAACTACATTATCTAGTTCTTCTGTGGCCCTTTTCAACAATTCAGGTTGATTTATCATTTCTGCAATTGCCCATTCAACTGCATTAGATGGATTATCCACTGTTGCAATCATCAAATCCTGTAAAAACAAGGAAACAAATGTCTAGTTATTTATGTGTACATTGGAGTTATCTATCATATCGCACCCACAGCGATGCCCAAGCTGAAAGAAAAAAAAAAAAAACGTATCTATCTATGACCAAGTTTAGAAACCTTTTGTCATTTAATTAGTTATATAATATGAAATTATGTTCTCTCTAACTACCAAGGATGGGCGGAAGAGATTCTTGTTTGCAATCTATATACGTTCAATACAAGAGAGAAATGGATATATATATATATATATATATAGAAGAATATATATATATATATATATATATTGTTACTATGATGTAGTTCTGATATGGCATGCATGAGAGGTATAAGCAACAATTTTTATACTACCTGAGTATCTGTAATGGTTTTGGCATTGCTAATTAATCAGATAAAATGTTGTAGAGGCTAAAATTTGCTTAATTACCACTTGAGCCACTCCTAGTGGTATATAATTGACCAAGCTTTGAATTAATTAGCAAACTTTTTCCATTAATAATATAGATGGATCCAAAAAGAATATGTTCTCTCCAATTAATGAGAATGGGTTCAATGTATATGAATGAATAGAAGGGGGATAAATGGACAGAGAAGAAGAGAATATGTTAATTACTCTGATTAAAGCTTTGATTTCCTCTGACGTCAGTAATTGGTTGTTGTTGGCATTTTTGAGCGTAATGAGAACATCAAGTAAGTCCTCCATGTCTTCCTTTCTTCCATGCTTCCATTGTTGAATTCTGTCTTCAATAATGGGATCATGATATTTTCTCAATATCCCAAGAGCCTTCTTCAACTTTTTCTCATGCCCATCTAAATCAAGCCCTCTCAAGCATGGCATAAAATCAGAAACACAAAATGCAAATACGTAGAAAATAAGTGTGAAGATAGACTCTACATGCTCTTCTTCTTCAAATCCTGGGCCTCCATCCTTTCCCCCCTCTCCGAAATACCTCTTATTGAAAATCATTTTCCTAACCACATTTCCACAGTATTGTTGTGCAGCAACCCTCACATTCACAAGGCCATCATTATCATTACATAGCCGATACACATACCTGACAAGGTTATCAGCTTCTTCAATTCTCTTATCATGAAGCCACTCAAGTCTAAGGGGGGAAATCAATTCATTGCTAATAATTTTCTTAATCTTTTTCCATTGTTGGCCATGGGGCACAAGAATGGTCGTCAAATATCCACTTGAGATGAGGTCGGCGGACATGCTAAGGGGTCTTGTAGCAAAATTAGCATCCTGCTTCTTTAAGAATTCGCACCCAATAATGGGGCAGGACACAGGCACCACGTGAACATTACCTAGACGTAAAGAATAACATTGGTGAAAATTAGAGAGTACATTAACTTTTTAGTCTTGAAAGATCTCTCATTAATTTTCATTAATTTGGTTCTCCAAAGCTAAAACATCTTAATTTAATCCTTTAAAAATTTTCCTTTAATGAAAATGGTTCCTCTAAAATGCATTTCAGGGCCTTTTATTGATATATATAGAAATAGTCTCATTTGGACTATAGAAGACGATTATCCTATATATATATATATATATATATGGTCCCGTGGGATTCCTTTTTTTCTAAACAGAAAAACTATGATTTTGGAAAAATATATATTCGGATCCTATGAGAAGCTTTATGAGAGTACAGTCACATTTAGTGGAAACTGGAGATTAATTTTATAAATTAAATTGAGAGACTTTTTCTTTAGGATTAAAGCATAGTTTTAGGAACTGACTCTATCTTTAGCTCAAGGAAGACGATCGGTCACTAAGTCACTGGTCTAACCACAAGTTATTGGATCAATTATTGAACCAAAAGAATAAATAAAAATTATATATATATATATATATATATATATCTCTATGTTCACAAATAAATATTAAAGCATGTGAAATAAATAGTTTACATTTTAATTTCACAATCAAAATATTTTACAAAATGCAACCTAAAAAGTTTAGCACACAAATCCCATTTATATATTTGAAACATATATATAATCTTTTATAATTAAATTAATAAATGATAAAAATAATATTAAAAGTAATTTATTTTTAAATATTTGTTTGTTATTTTTAACATTATATGAATTTATAAATTTTTTTTTGCAATTTTTTTTTTGCTGAGAGAGAGAGAGAGAGAGTCATGGGTCAATCGGGTCACGCGAGTCGCTTGTAATCTTGTCTAATTAAGTGACTCGGATTGTATTGGTCACTAGGTCGCTGAGGTCCAAGACAAAAAATTATGGTTTAAAAGATCAAATGAAAACAAAAATATTTTTTTTTGAGACTAAATCATTAATATTTTCAAAAACTTGAAACATGATGTATGTAATTTCTCTAAATATAATATCAAGTTGAAGTATATCTCAATATTTGTATAATTAACATAAAAAGTAGTCATTGTTTAATTTAAATTAAAATTAAAGTTCATCGTTAAATATCAAGACACCTTTGGCTTACTAGTTGGAGTATTGTTTTTTGACCCAGGTTACCTCTCTGTCAAAACCTAATTGACCCAATCGGGTTCTGACTGGACTGGTGACCCAAATCGAATCGAGTATTTTTTTTTAAAATTTTAACAAAAAAACATATATAAGGAAAATTAATTTAATCAGTGTTGAACCTAATACCTTATAGAAGGAAAGCAACATTTTAAGTATATAAAAAAAACAAGTTATAATTTTCATATATGCGCCAAAAAATATATAGGAATAGTTTTGAAACATAAAATATTATTAGTTTGTGTATATTATATTATTATATTATCTATAATGATTTTAATTCATAAAAGTTGAACGATGTTAGTAATAAATTTTATAATATCATATAAAATTAAAAATAATTAAATAACAATTAGATATTAAAAAATAAATTATTTTTAATTTTATTTTTATAATTTATTATTATAATTATAAAATATTATATTTATTTAATTATTAAATATGATATTTGTATGTTAAATTATTTTAAAATACATTTTTTTAGAATATTTTGATTGTTAAATTTATATAAAATTATTTGTTTTACTTATTTTGATACTTATATGTGTGTGTGTATATTCTGGTTCAACAATTAACTAAATAACATGACAATTAGATCAATAATTCAAAGATTAACTCAAGCCAATAATAATCTAAAGATCAACTCAAGTTAATGACTAAGTCGGTCTTTAAAACTATGGTTGGAGCCGTATTCTCCTAACTGGAAGACAAAAGTTGCAATTAAGAGAAAAAGTAAAAGCATTAATTACCTAAACGTATGCATGCGATGTCAGTATCCATGTCAATCATCAATTTGTGTATCCACCTGAATACTGGCCTGTTTGCGAGCATTTCGGGAAGGTTTCCGACAATAGGCCATGGTTTAGGACCAGGAGGGAGCTTTAGTTTGGCATGTCTCTCGGTGTTGTGTCTTTTCAGGGACCTGATGATGAGGGATGACGTAACGCTAACTACCATGAGAAGAAAAGAATACCAAAAGCGTGCATGGTTCGCCAACTGGAGGCTAAAGTCAGATTCCATAGCATGCAAAATTAGAAGCAGCAAGATCTACAAGGAGATAGATGGCTGGGTGAGTGTCGGTTTGATGTTTCATGCCCTATTTATAGTACTTGGCTAAGGTGTAGAAGCCTCTTACTACATTTAAAACGCTCATTGGGAATTATATGTATATTTATTATAAAGGATAAAAAGAAAACGTGCGTGCGTATATGTAGACATGAGAAATTTGTGCATATCTAACTCCGCCCTTCCAGAAGTCACTTTTTTTAAAACCAAAATAGCAGCCATCTCTTGAATGACGTCTATTTCAATAACACTATTATTCTGTTCTTCTTGCTCCTAAACTGCACACCATCATGATTTCACCCTTGATAATTGTAGTAACTAATTTTTCAATCAATATAATAGGCTAAAACAATTTCACTCTAAGGCATTAATTGTCGGTAGATCATTAAATTTTTATAATAAAATAAATTTAAATGAATAAATTTAATGAATAAATTAGGTAAATTAATAAATTTAGTAAATTAATCACATCACATTAAATAAATTTAAAAAAATTAGGGTATATTGAGATATAATTGGTTTATAATTGATATAATTGTTATATAATTACATTAAATGAATTTTAATAAAATTAGGATAAATTGCTATATAATTGGTATGTAATTGCTATAATTGCTATATAATTGATAAATTAGGTAAACTTTTCAATTGAAATATAATATGTTGTTATTTGATAAATTAACATTTATTATATACAAATAATCAAATAATTAATTGTTATATAATTGCTATATAAAAACTTACCTACAAGTGTTCATATTATTTATTTATCTTCTTAAATAATTATAATAAAATTTAAATTACCTCCATCAAATCAAACTATAATAATGAATTATCACTCATTTTTCTTTTTTCTATATAAACTTGCTAGACTTCTTTATTGCACCATCATCAATGATCAATCTCCTATTTTCATGTAAAAATTTTTAAAAAGTGACCATCACTACTGGCCAATTTTGAAGCTTTTTCATTTTTCAAAATTAAAATTTTAAAATTCAAAATCAATGTAAATATTTATATATTTCTTTCGAAGATCTTATTCATATTTACATATTTCTTTTTTCTCACACAGTTTATCTTCTTTTTTCTCTTTGATTTTCTTCTTCTTCCCTTACATGGATGAAGGACAACAATGATAATTTATCATCAAAGTTTTAAAGTGATGTTTCTCTCATATCATTTGGTATTATAGCTCAGTTTTTTTTATTTTTTCTGGTATGTATAATTCACGTATTATTTACGTTCGCGATTATTGTTCATTCTATTGTGATTTTTAATTTTCTATTTCTCTTTCACTTTTTACATTTTTTTCTACTTTCTTTGTTTATATATTTATTCTTCGTTGTTGTTTTCTGAGTTTCTGGTTCGTCTATATTTTTGTTTTTGGTCTTCTGATTTTTTGTTCCTGTCTGCTGTATTTCATTTCTGTATTGTTCTGGTTTTCTAATTCCAGTTTTACTTTGCTGTTTCTGTCATTATATTTTCTTGAGAAAGTAGGTCATGAGAAAGGTCAAAGCCTAAAAGAAAAAAATGATGCCATTGAGGTATTTACTTGTGTTTGAATAATATAATTTGACTATTTTTAAATTATTTTTTTCTTGGCTTTCTCATCTAATAGGATTAATGAATAATCACTTTTAGACTTATTGTGAGCAAAGGGTACAGTCCTCCCTATGAAGAGAAACTTCAGGCAATACCGAGATTACATGTATGCGGATTGATTGAATGCTAATTTAGGATTTAAAGTATTAAACTTTAAAGTTAGGATGTAATGTATATTTTCCTTGATTATCTTCTTTTTGTTATTTTAAGATTTTGTAGGTATGTAAGTTATGTTTTAAATTTCAATAAACCTATAGTTGTTATTATTGTTACTAATCCAAATGTATATTTGAAGAAATAGAAGAAGAAAAAATCAAAGGAAGACAAAGATTTTGATCATAACAAACCTATTAGATTAGTAATTTTATTTCAACTCATTTTCATCATTAATTAATATATTTATCTAAATTAATTCATATAATATCTTATTTTTTGTTCTTCTTTTTATTTGACGTTATTCACATTATATCTTCAAAACATTTGTATCTAATGAATTATTATATATTTATCTTAATATGACTTGAATGTCTTATTATTTTTGTACATGTATTCTTTTATATATATTTTTAATTATTTTTATTTATTTAATAAACAAAAATTGTGACATTTGTGCTAATCCGTACATCGGGTTACAACACTATTTTTTACTAAAACTCATAGTACACTAATATGCCATAAAGGGATAAGAAATATTAATCAAAGAAAATTTTAAGCGAAAGAAATGTTATATAAAACAAGGAACCACACTTGATATGATACTGCATGCACACATGCATGTGCATATATTGTGATATCCAAAATTTAATTACCTTAGGAAATGAGGCTCAATAAATAAATGAACATGATATCCAAAATTTAATTACCTTAGGAAGTGAGGCTAAATAAATAAATGAACAAGTAAATAGGGATAAAATAGTTATTAAGAAATTTTTTAGAGATATAAATAGAATTTTATCCATTGAGTAGGGACCTAATTGAATAGCATAAAAAGATTTGAAATCTTTTATTAGTTTTAGTCAAAAGAAAAAAATGAGAAAGTGATGTGTGTGAGGTGTGCGGTGGAGGAAAGAGGGAAAAAAGAAAAAGAAAAGAAAGGAGACATGTGGGGTTTTACAAGGAAAAAGTTAAAGAATAATTAATATACATACATATATATATATATATATATATATATATATATATATATATATGAATGTGTTGTGAGTGCACAGTGGGGCGGAAGGGAAGAAAGAGAAGAGAGGATGAGGGAAAGGAAGATGAAGAGACAAAGACAAAAAAAAAGGAAAAATAAAAGAGAGAAAGTGATGTTTGATTGGAGGTGTGAATAGTGAAAAAAGAGATATTAAAAAAATATGCATTGCTTTTTTTTTTTCAATTATATATATGTGTGTGCGCGTTGTGGTATGGGATGGAGAGAGAAGAGTAGAGGAAAGAGAGAGAAAGAGAGAGAGGAAGAGGCGAAAATTTGAAGAAGAGAGAGGACTAAGAAACACAGAGCAAATAGGAGCAAGGAAGTTTAACAGGTTGAGAATCAGATCAGGTAGTTAGTCTTCCATAAAAGTATGATTAATGATGATTTATGATATCTATGTGTATAATCAGTTTTTTTTCAGAATTTCTATTATAAATCTTGTTCTACAGTAGTGAACAAGAGAGATTTAATTTTTATCAGTGTGATGTTATGCTTTTATGGCTGAAATGATCTCATGTGTTTACATGTTTTTAATAAAGTGACTAGCTACTGAGATATTTTATATATCACTTTTAGAAAATTGATCATTTCAGGAAAAAGGGCAAAATGGAAGGCTTGATGATATTAATGATGTGATTGAAGTGTAGAAATATATTTTATAATAGTTTATGATACAAAGATGTAAAGATAATAACAAATATTATGTAAATTATTTTTGTATATATTCAAGCTTAGATATAATTAATGAGAATCTTGTAAATTTTCTGCAAGGTTACTATTCACATGAATAGTAAAATTCGTGATAGTAAAATCTATTATTTGCAAGGAAATTATTCAGAAAATTATCCAGTGAACTGATTTAGAGAAAAATTATTATTTTTAAAGGAAATAAAAAGTCGAGGTGTTACATATATAGTACACAAATGATGCGATGTATCACATAAATATGAACATGAAATATAACATTTTACATCCTACAAAAATGGACAGCCTAACGCAAGGTTGTTAGACTCGAGAGTTTATTTAAATTTGATGAAGAATGATAAACTTGAAATGTAAACTAAGAATGTAAAATCGTAAAAGTTTACATGTATTTCTCTCTTATTTAATAAGCTATTATAATTATATATATTCTAACATATAAACAATATCTTAGTTCATAACTAGTATAAAATTACTTAATTTCAATTATTGTGATATTGTTCTTTTTAGGTTCCGTAGACCCCTTATACAAAAAATACAAATTGATAACGTGAAGTATCAATTGAAATAAATCATAACTTGTTTATATAACATAATTCATAAAAGTAAAATATTAAATGATGATTTAACATATCACGTTTTCAAACAAAATGGGACAAACTAAAATAATATCTTCTGAGTTTTGGATATGGGTGATCCGATTTTTTTGGATTGGGTATTAAGAAAATTTTTGTGAACTGTTGTTGACCCAACTCAGTCAACTCAATGTAAACTCTATGAGTTTGAACGAGTTTAACCTAATTCTAATTCTAAAATCAAGTTTATTCGATTTGGAGGCATAAACTCATAAACTTGAGCGAATTTAAGAGTTAACGTAAAAAAAAATAAATTGCTATAAAAATGTGGATGCACATAGACGTAGAGGACGATCATGAACTTGAAGAGTGGAAAAGAAGGAAAGACACAAACTCGAAAGTGAAGCCATGAAGATCTCTGAACGATGATCTCAATCTCCTCCATCACTCATAGGCGGAGTAGTCGATCTTAGATGCCGGTCTGTGTGCGCGAAGGGAGAAATCGAGAAGAAAAGATGCCATCTATGATCTCAATCTCTGATCTCCTTCATCACTTTGTGGCTTTGTCAACCTGGCCCTCCCCCTCCGTCGCTCTCTGAGTCTCTGTTCTCTGTTCTCTCTTCTCTCTGAGTCTCTAGTCTCATTCATCTCTCAATCCTCCCCCTCGATAATATATATTTATAAAAAAAATTATAAGGGTAGGTTAAACGGATAACCTGTGGGTTACCAAGGCTGGGCTAGTTAGGCTCGGTCCTCTGTGGGCTAGCATTCATGTCACGACCCATTTTCTAGGCACATGACCGACACAATGATGAATATCCCATCACTGTAAGCCTTTCGATAAATTCTTCCCTCAAGTAAAATTGTTAGTCACTATCTCTATATTCTCAAAATACCATTCTTTAATAAATACAAAGAAAATACATCAGATTTTCTTAATTAATAATAGATCCTCAGTACAAAACACATTATCATACTGAAATACAAGCCAAATACCAAACCCCTGACCTAGATGTCCTAGACGGTTACAGAGCAACATACTGTATAACAAAAGAAGGGCCTACCCGACAGCGGGAAGGTCCAACGTGATCTACTCCTCTAGCGGATGTACTTCGGCGGCAACCTGATCTGAACAAAAAGTTTGTACAGAGAGTGTGAGCTTTTAAACTCAGTGAGCAAATCGGCCTCGCGTTAATAAAATTCAAATACATCACCAGTCATGCAAGCATATCCGAAGGCTCAAGCTCAACCAATAGACATAGTTAGAAATTACATACAAGAAAATTTCATCCAATTCAACAAACGATACTAGTACTCGTCAATGGCAATATATCCCGGAGAGCGCACACAGGCCGGCTCACCAATTTTGTATTTTTCCGCCATGAAGCACAACCTCATCCTCTTAGCTAGGGCGCCTCACGGATTTATCACCAATCCGGCCTATATCCCTACTGAGGGAATCGTTGTCTGCACACTCATTGGTCAAGACACCCTTTAACCCGGGTTTTCCGCCTTGCCGTGAGAGGGGGTACTGTACCGCTCAATCACAATCAATAGTACAACAGTTCATATCATAATCAGAAGCACAATATAATACTCATCCATATAACAGGTATAGTATATAACTATATGATTCAAATTTCATATCATCATGAGATACTTGCTTTGTCTTATCCATACTTCTGGATTAATTATCTCATTATATTCGTCATTCTGAATCCAATTTCCCCCTATGAATCTTGGGAGTGTCCTACGACATATTTTTTATCACCAGTAATGCTAAAACTCTATTAAAACAGGGTCGTTTCACTCACCTGGATTCCGTACGAGTATCACTTCTCTAAATCGTTACGGACAAGAGTACGCAGGTGAATTTCAGTGTTCCGCTACAGAGATTTTCATGAAAGATTACAGAAAATACGTTAAGATCGTTTTCGTACAAATACTGTTCATATGTGTGGGTACTATTCATACGGTCACTATTCATACGTATGGGTACTATTCATACCAGAAATACAGAATACAATCTGTAAAAGAGTACACCAGGTAAGTTCCCAGGAAAGAGTGGAGGGTCACACTGGACACACTTAAAAATCAGGTCTTTCCTTAGCCAGAACTTTCCTAGACATGTATTCTCCACAGATTATATTCTATTTCGGTAATCAGAGAATCAAAATAACAGCTAACGACAGTTTTTCTAATGTGGAAGATCGGCCAAAGCCGCAACCACAGAGCATACTTAAGAAAATAACTTCTAAAATTTGAAAGACATAAAAAGGGCATAGTATCCTTACCTAAGCAAAAACGGAAAGGCCCAAAATCTCAGAAGTCTAGCGTCGGAGCAAGAGAAACTTAAGGAGGGAAGAAGAGAAGTTGAAGGTGTGAGTTTAGAAGTGAAATGGAAGGGCCTATTTATAGTAAAAGTTAAGGGTACTATTTGACACTATACGCTAATAAAATATTCAATTTACTATTCATGAAAATGACATTTCTAACTATTAAAAACTTTAAAGGGAAAACTATCCTTTCACCTTAAACCTTTAAGTTTCTTTTCAATTCAGTCCTTTCAATTTAGTCCCTGAGGGTATTTTTACACATAAAACGTCATTTTCTCCTACAAACTTCTTTCTAGTTTTCTCTTATGACCAAACCACATCTAGTATTTGACATTTTGATTGTATAAATGAACAGTACCATATACGTAAATAGTATTATACGGGTGAATAGTACTGTATACTGAAATAGTAACAGTAGTTTGAAAACACGCATTTATATTTTATTTTTCATGGGTATTACAATTCAGCCAGGCTAGCCCACCTCTGATATGGGTTAAACGGGTCGAGCCCATTTTGACAGATCCATGTAACACATATACATAAGACACAGCACAATTGACACATACAACACGCGACAAATTTAGGTTAAATAACTTCTTTAAAATGGTTTAAATAAACTGTCAAAACACATCTTAAATTTTTTTAAAATTATTTTCAATACAGATTAGTTAAATAAGTTTTTTTAAATTTTTTTAGCAAATATTATATAAACTATTTTACGAAACTATTTTCTAAAACAATAATATAAAAACAAAACTAAATAGATCATTTTCTAAGTTTTATTTTTAGTGTAAGTCTGAGTGCTATTTTTTTCAGCTTTCAATAATTTGCGGTTTAGGGTTTAGGGTTAACGTATTTATTTTTACCCAAAAAAAAAATTTGTGGGTCAAAATTTGATAGTTTAGGTTAGAATTTAAGAACTATTGTTTTAATGGTTATTTCGTAACGTAACTGTGGCATTGTTTATGATGTGCTGGAAAAAAATAAATTAATTACTTTATATTATTTTAAATATATATATATTTAAATCATTTATTTCGGAACAGTAAAAGACCCTAAACATATTTATTATTTTAAAAGACACATTGGTGGCGCAATCTAGTACTTGAAGCCGTGGATCCACTTTAATTAGATAAGAGCAGCACCCTAATAACATTATGAAATATAACATAATTATAATTTTAGTTTTTTTATTGAAAGGAACATACGATATTATATTTTAAAATTCAAGAATTAAACAGCTAATCAGATTGATTCAAGAAGTTAGTTGTATGTAATTTTTCTTATGTAAAATATATAACATCAAGGAACGTATGATATTATATTTTAAATTTCAAGAATTGAAAAGCTAATCAGATTGATTCAAGAAGTAAGTGTAATTTTTCTTATATAAAATATATAACATCGCACGGTATATGCCTGCGAGATTACAGACTAAATAGGTAACAATCAATAGGTTGTTTTCACATAGGTATCAATAGGTTGAGAACCCGCCAAGTTTTCTTCACTGGCCGCCGCGTGGCCTGTAGCACAATTTCTTTTTTATAAAATAATTATTAGTAATCTGAAACTTTTCAAGTTCTTATCTTTATATTCTTGTTTTTACATATTACCTTACTACCAAATATACCATACCATAAACCTTTCCGTATCTTTCAAGATATTATAGCACAAAATTAACATCGACTGGCTCAAGCTACAAGTTTCATATGTGCCACAAGTTCTAACAAGATATCGGACTGCAGCATCACTATTTAACAAGATACATGATTACATGAATACTACCTATTAATATTTACTATTTAACAAGATACATGAATACATGGGACCACAACTCCACTAAAAATATTCATCAAATCAAGCACTTTACCAGTGGGACCCTTTTAATAGGAACTCTACAATGATAAATCACATGCCCAATAACTAAAGATTTTGCAGGAAGTTCAATTAAACCTTTTAAAATCTTTCATGAATATGGTAAAGAAATCACATACCTTTATCCCTTCACTTCCATAGACATTAGACTAGGAGACTCATTCTCCCCATATATTTTTATTTTAACAATGAAATCACTTACTAACATTATAAATGAAAAGATTGCAAAATTTAAAAACAACCATGTGTCACACTACAGTTGATCAAGTGACTACAACGATTGATCAAGTGATTATTGTCCATGTAATTACGTGAATTGATCAAGTGATTGTGATTCATATAAGTGATTATGTTTAATCGAATTTTTGAAGTTTTTTTTTCTCTTATGGGCCATTTGTTCGATTAGTATTAGATTTGTTTTTTAATCCAATCACTCATGAGACCCTTGAAATCAACGATTTCATTAATAACATCATCATTAGTATCACATTATTATAATTCTCACTTTGAGTTTCGAGATTATGATGCTCTATCATAATCCACCTCATGTTAATTTGAAAATCGACATGATTTGAAGATATATGTGATTGAAAATTAACTTATTTCCATTGGTGATATATGTGTATACTGATTCAGACGTTTGATATATGTATGCTAACGTGGCTCTATATCATGTATTGTTAAAATTGTTTGAATCTATAGACTTCAATTGAATGATATTGCGATTGAAATTCACAGTCAACGTAATTACAATAATTGAATCAAGATTAAAAATTTATGTCGATTACCATGATCACCAAATCCATGATTGAATTGATCCAAATCTCTTGAAGGTGTGATTAACGTCAGTTTGTTATTTGTCATTTGTCATTTGAGATTATAACCTGAGACATTAATTGATTGAATTTGGTGATTATGGTGGGTGGATTCAATCACTTTATTTGAGATTTATATTGGTGTCAACCTTTTTTTCTTTTCACTGAAAAACATGACAATTGATTCAATTCCAAATCCTAATTTAGTCATTATTTTTATATGTGGATGTGAATTTAATATGTCCACACAGATTGATGATTTGATACCATCACGTCAACCTTTTTTTCTTTCCTGATTTAGTCATCATTTTTATATGTGGATGTGAATTTAATATATGTGAATTTAATATGTCCACACACCCACACACCCCCCCCACCACACACATATATATATCTATATATATATATATTTATTCATTTGAATTAATTTGGGATAACCGTGATTGGTATACGTGGCAAGGTTTATGAATTACGGTATATGTTCAAACTTTGGTTACATATTACTAGACTAATAGCAAGGTAATATATATCAAAATTTATGTGAAAATTTCAATTGAAATTTGGGATTATAGTATATCATATATATAAATTTGGAATTATAGTCAATTATATATATATATATATATATTTGGGATTGAATTTGTATATGTATATTTATCTCAATTTTATATGTATGCCTGAATAATTTTAATCATGAGTGTATTAATCAAATTTTAAGTTTTCTTGTAAATTTGGGACTGAATTTATCAAGAATCTTATTTTGAATATCGTACTTTATAAAAATTCAGCCCAAAATTTTTTTTGTATAAATTTTGGATATTATTGTCTGTTAAATATCTTTCACAGTCTCCCTAGTAACGCCATTGTATATTTCAATTATTTTAGAGACAATTTGCAATTATTTGATCAATTAAATTGTATTACTTTATTGTAAATTGTTTCTAAATTATCTGTCAAATTATTTTGGATATCCAAAGACACTATTTGAATAATTTTGCGAGGTTGTGAGCTCGTCTATCGCGAGTCCAATCTTTGGTGTTATTTTTTCAAGTAACATATATATATATATATACTTTATTTATTACAAAATGATTAAGGTAGTGACAATAATTAGTTGGTTTTGAAATGCCATTAGTGTATACACCCTATCAGAGTGACATTAATGCGTATTTCTTGTGGTAAATAATTTTTTTTTCGGTGCTGCATTATTGTATTTGGGTTGATAAAATTGTTTATTGAATATCGTGATTTAATTTTTCTTTTAATGCCCTATCGGTATTGAATTTTAAGATATGATATTCAAGTTGTGAGAGCACGTTTGTGGCTTGTAATTAATGACCATATGACTAGGGGCTCTAATTTGTTATCAACCAATTAATTTCGGAGGAATTTTGTATATCTCCTATTTTGTGTTTCCTTAGCTTTGATTTCAATGAGTTTCAATTTTGTCATTACCTTGAATAGGACAAACTATGAGGACTTTGTTAATTTGGTTTATGTTCCTCCTATTTCTTGGTGGCTCATTTGACCTAGAGCTTCACCAAATGGATGTTAAGACAATATTTTTAAACGGTGATTTTTTAGATGATATCTACATGGTTCAACCTGAAGGGTTTTTTAGAAATAGGGTCAAGAGCATCTAGTATGCAAATTAAAGAGATTTATATACAATTTGAAATAGGCTTCGAGGCAATGATACCTAAAATATCACCATGTTGTCACTTTGATCAGCTTCAAGGATAATGTGTCTCATCAATGCTTTTATATGATGACTACTGGGAGTAAATTTGTGATTTTAAATATTATACTCTCTATTATTGGACTTAAAATTTTTGTGAGTATTCCTTACTATGCTAGTGGCATCTTGGTATATTATAATCTCTATGTTGATGTGTCATTGTCAAGGAATTAATTTTTTGGTATATATGTGAATTAAATAATTTCATCAGACATGATATGTACTTATTATATTTTTTTGAATATAATTCCTAATGATTTGTATAACTGCAAACTCACCTATCATGAGTACAATTATTCAAATTTTGTGAGTTGAATGATTAATTTTTTTAAATCATATTTTATTACATTAATAATAATTATATCCTATTGGTGTGTTATCATTAATGCAATTTGTTATGCAATGCACTATTCGTTTAATGCTTATATCAATGATATTTTGAGTACCCTATCAGTATTAGAAAATTTGGTGATTTAAGATTTATGCATTATAATCATTACATTTCTTATTTATTATGGTTCAGGACCCTTAGGTAGGACCATGGTAAGTAAGAGATTTTTTTTTAAAGGGCATGATTGGCTGTGCATATGGAACCATTTAATTCTGTTATTGCATGATGGCATTGTGCATATTAAATGTTCCTTTTGTTGTTATCATGCTAGCTTTTTTGTCTGTATTTGACTTCGGTCAAGATTTTAAATGGGACCAGTTTTGAGGACTAGAAAGAATCTCTAGATCTCTATTTGGCTATAACTAATATGGACTTGACTTTAATAGAAGAAGAGCCTATTGCTTTTACTGCCTTATTCACTGCAACACTTAAATAGAGTGTGTCTCATGAAAATGAAATACACTATAGAGAAGTCAATTAGATAGAGCATTCCAGAGAGGAAAAAAAAAGGTCCTATATGCTTTCATTGATTAATGTATGCTCAAGCTTGTACTCATCCCGATATTGCTTTTGTTGTTAATGCTTTAGGGATATACCTGAGCAACCCAAGTTTGGGTCATTAGAAAGTCGTGAAAAGGTCAAGAGATATTTGTAAGGAATCAAGAATCATGTGTTGACCTATAAGAAGTATGATCAACTTCAGATTATTGGTTATTCTGATTCTGATTTAGCAGGTTATCTTGACGACCGAAGTCTACTTTTGACTCTATTTATATGATGGCAGGAGTAGCCATCTCTTGAAAGAGTGTTAAACAGACTCTTACAGCTACTTCTACCATGGTGGTAGAGTGTGCCGCTTGTTATAAGGCTACTTGTCAAGCCATGTGACTAAAAAACTTAATCTTTGGCTTTCATATTGTTGAAAGCAAATCTATGCCACTTGTGATATGTTGCGAAAATATTTGTGCTGTTTATTTCTCTCAAAACAACAAAACTTCTTCTTGATCAATGCACTTTGATATTAAATATTTGTTTATTAGAGAAAAAATTTTGGAGTTTTAGACTCGTATTGAGCATCTTGCTACAGGGAACATGTTAGCAGGTCCATTAACTACAGGTTTAACTGTTAGAGCTTTTCAAAATCATTAACTTATATGGGTTTAGTTAAGTCTTTTGATTTTTTGGGTTAGTGAGAGTCTAAAATTTTATATTTACTTAATGTTATTCTCATGAGACATGTTTGAGAAGACATTACTTTTACTATCATATCTCTTAAAGCATTTTCAGATGCTTCGACCATTGGTTAGGATTGCACAAGAATCACATCTTTGTACTGTATGTTCTAACACCAGTTTCACATATAAGTTAAATCTTTTATTGAGGATTGAGTATCTTGACATGTATGATGTCAATGCCCCTATCAGACATGACTTTTGCATTGTCAAATACTTATTGCCTCTTGATTTGATTTGAAGATTGTTAACTTAAAGTGACAACTCATAATTGACATATTAATTGCATATGGAAATTTCGTTGTATTATTAAATCTAGAAATTATTTTTCCTTTAAACCAATGATTTATGTTGTCTAAGTGGGAGATTGTTGGATTTTCTATATGGACTACCACAATTCATGCATGTATATATATATATTTATATGTATTATCCAGATTTAATAAGAGGTTAATTGTAACTCATAAGCCTTGTTTTATAAATTATGCAATCCTTATTGAATTGAAACTGGGCCTTGTGTAGGCTGACTAATGATGGGATAGTTAGTCTGTTAGGGTTTCACAAGGAGGGGTCCCTACTCTCTGCCTATATATGTGGTGTAACAGTCCCATCGAAGATACAATCTCTAAAAGCAAATTAGGCTAAGAGGGCAGTTACTCTCCTTAATTGTTTTCTTTTATTTTCTTCTATCTTTTTACTTATATCCAATCATCAATTACCATCATGAGTTCCCCTGCTACTCCCGGTATGAATATGTCTATTATTATTCATATATGCTATAGAGCTATATGCAATATTGGTATATAGGAAGTCTATAAATTCCTTCATTATCCTCTCAAATATGGATATAAATGATATCTAGCATTTTTACATTATCATAGCCTCTTAACTTAGTCTCGTTGCCTTTTTATTCATGAGAATTCTCTAATTTTATTATGTTTTGAAATTATTTGGGTCTAAATTAATTATTTTTCAATTCTGATTTAATTTCTAATTTTATGCCAAGAATGATTAGACTAAAATTAATTCCATCCCTAATCTTACAGAATTAAATAATTAGAGAGCAACAAGGCGCTAACTTGGCGAGGATGCTGTCATGGCACATTATGCTTACTTGGACATTGCGACTTGTTGACTAAGATGTGTTGAACTTAGGACCTACATTAGCATGCATTCTGACTCTCCGTCCCCAAACTTTGATGACACAAGCAACTTTCATCTGTTAGTTTGCTACAACCCAAGCCAAAAGAACCTTTTATGTAGTCACCTTTTTATGAAATCCTCATCACATGTGCAAAAAAGTGAGGCATTCAGCATGGGAAAATCAAAACAGTAGAAAAAGAAAAAGGGAACCAAGAAAAGTCGACTTCAGAAGGAATTTTCAAAGGAATATTCCATTAGAAATTTCAGAGTGTATTAGTTTTCTTTTGCCTTCAGACTTATGTTATTCTTCTACACTTCCATTTCGAAGCTCTTCTCTGTAGTAAAGTTTTCTCTTTTGTTTTGTGTGTTTTGCTCTAATGGAGGGCTAGAAACCCTTGTGTAATAAGTCTTTGATGAACTGGATAATGTATCTTGAATTCCTAAGCAAAATGAGATAAGTTCTTGTTCTTGTCTATTCTGTTGTTCATCTATTTATGCCTCTGGTTTATAAATTTTATGTTGCTTCTGTTTAGAACTGCATAGATTAATTTTATTCTTTGGTTTTATGATTCCAATTGAGGTTTTTGCTTGCTGTGATAGATTGGTGGAGTAAGTAGGATGAAAATAGCTTGTTTAGACAGTTAACAAGCATGATTTTGATTACGGCTTAAATGGACTCCATTTAGGTTTTAGTTAGTGAAGGATTTCTAGACCTTATCTTAGTGGAAGTCTAATCCTAGAAATTTTTATGGGTGCTTTAGCATACAATCAAGTGATAGAGAGAACTAGACTGAATATTTAGATATGAGTAGGGATAGATACTTTTCCTGGAATCCATTTGATTGATTACATGCTTTTCTGATAAGTACTATTTATCAGTTTGCTGCACTGTTACGTAATTTTTAGTTTTGGTAACAACCTCCTTCGTTGTATATTTTGTAATTAGTGTTTTTAAGTCAGAACATCTAATTAGGTGATAGAAAACATAGGCTCCACGAGTGAGAATGACCTGGGTGTGATTGTATTATAAAATTACCACAGATTCAATTCTGAACAGTTTGAAAGATGTTGTTGCGGGGACCAATAAGCACAGGGATTTTAATTTCATCCTAGACAAAATCAATGCAAGGTTGCAAGGATGGAAAAGAAACCTCTTTTTCAAAATAGCTAGGACTAAGCTTATCAATTCCATAATTACAGCCCTAACAAATTACTATATGAAACATTTAATTGTTCCTAAAGATTGGTTAGTTTGAACATTAGACAAGCTTCGCACCAAGCCATCTCCATTGGACAAGCTATGCCAATTCTTTCTTCTAGTTCCTACTGTCAACGTATATTTTTATTAACTTATCTTAGAAGAATAGCTTTTAAGATGAATTCTAGGTTCCTTTACTTACCATCAAGCTTCCTGAATCCAAAACTCTCAGGTTCCACCTAGATTTAGCTTTCCGGTTCGTTCTCTAATTCTTAGTGCTCTCTTTCTTCTGTTTTCTTTGTTATTGTTGATATCAACTTCTCTCATCTCACTATTTATTCTCACATGAAAACCACCCAATTAATTACCTTTCCTTGCAGTTGAAATAGGTTCATGCTTGTTTCAGTGTGTTCAAGGGTAAAAGGTCATTTTACACTAATTTAATCCACTTGCTTTCCGCCTTTTGCAAATTTGTAGGCTGACAGTTGACTGGTTAAAAGTCAACTGCTTACTCATTATCTGGCAATTTCTAGGTTTCTGGAACCTACTAGTCTATTGGTCACATGTCAACTAGTCACGTTCTGTTCACAATTTTCCTATTTTAATTTCATCCTAACATTTACCCAAGTCTTCTCTCTACATTTTTCACACTTTGTAAGGGTTCTTTTCATATTTTAGCTCATTGAACTCTCACCCACTTATTCTTGAGGTGAGGGTTTATGAGAATATTACAAGCTGGCCCACCTAAACCCAAACTTGTTTGTAAGTTTGATGTCATCACGACTTGCTTCTCAGGCACGTGACCAACACAGTAACAATACTTTCTTGTTACTGTAAGCTAAACGCACACCCAATATACCCCACGAATTACGGATATCAACATGGAGGTACCATAATCTAAAACTAAAAAAATTAAATAATAGCATAATAAAATAGGGAATTTATGTCAACCCATGTATAAAAACATGAAGCCTTTTCCAAAATATAAATAGGGCATAACATGCCTTAATTCCAATGTTTTTAGAATCGGTCCGATCATTCACCCAAGCTGGCCTTTGGATCATCGGGTCATTAGTTCATCCACCGAGTTATTGGGTTAATCGCTGATCCAGGTAAATAAATTAAAAAATTATATATATATATATATACACACACACATACCTATATATCTTTACAAATAAATTTAAAAACAAATAAAATAAATAATGTATATGCAAATTTCACACTTTAAAGTCATAAATTTCATGGTTTAGAAAATGGACCTATCATTAAACTGGTCGAGACACCGGTTTAAGGGTTAATAATTCAACCGTGGTCGAACTGGTTATATTTAAAATATATATTTTTAATTTTTTATAGATATAAAATTTCGTAAATATATTTTTAATTTAACTATATATATATATATATATTAATTTTATATAGTTGTGAGACTACACTTTAAAAAAATCAAGAATTATTTCATCAAAAAATCAAATATTATTTCATCATTATAAGAAGATGAAGATTAAAATTATAATTTATAAAGAAAAATTTATCATAGAAATTTTTTTTGGTGAAATAGGAAAATTTCATAAAGTAGAAAACATATTACCAGTCTTATAGTCAAACGTAAAATTAGCTAGGAGCAAAAAAGAAAAATCAATGCAGAACATGGGAATTCATTAGTAGGAATAGGCAAATCCTTCATTCATTAGTAGGAATTCATCACAGTAGTAGTAGAGAAAGAGAAAGAGAAATAGTGTGAGATCCATGGAAAAAAAATAAGGTGGGAAGGAAGCCATCATCAAGCCTTCTACTCCCATTTTCCCATCATTTTCTATTGCCTTCTTTCATTTTTTTACTGCTATAGTTGAGGTTCAATGATTAGTATAATTCTACCTAAGAAAGTTGATGAGGTAATCTTACACATGAATGGAAGAAGGAGATGGAAAAAAAGGGAAAATAATGATTAGAGGAGAAAGAATCAAGGAAGGAAAAGAAGGATATGAGAAGAAAAAAAAACCAAGAAAGCAGATATGTGAGAAGTCCTACATCCTGTAAACCAAGAAGATAGGGCCCTATCCAAGTCTATAAAAGGCATTTTAAATAAAAAAGAAGAATAGGCTCAACCTGGGCCACCAAATCACTTGGGTTGGCTAAGACTCGACTGGATTGATGACAAACTAGTCTAAAAGTTCAGCCCAGATCAATCTAGGCCATGGGTCACTCGGTCTTGGGTCGACCATCCGAGTTGATATGAGTCTTAAAACATTACTTAATTCAAAATAAATTGAAATATCCAAATAAAAAGGATTAAACAAATCAAAACGTTGTCCCCAAAATCCTCTTTAAGTGACCTACGCAACTACAAAGTGACCTAAGACGAGCATCATAAAAACAAAATGAGACCCTACCCAACAACAGGAAGGTTAGCAATGAACACTATTACTGGTCTCTTCTACGACATTTGGATCTGTAAAAATAAACCACAGATGGTATGAGTTATTGTAACTCATTGAGCAAATGACATCACCATAATTGGACTCAAAAGCATAACATCATATAAATAAGCCCCTAGGGCCATAGTCTAAATACCAAGAATTTACAAATGATAATGAATCATACAAGTCCAATAAACACAAGACAATTCCATCATATATGATACTCATCAGTGGCAAGGTGCCCCTTAAGAGCTAAACTCAACCCGGGCCCTTCCTCCTTGTTGTGATAGGGAAGACCAATCAACATAGTCAATTCCATCACACATATGCATATATATATATGTGTGTGTGTGTGTGTGTGTGTGTGCGTGTGTATATATATATATCCATATATATATATATATATATAGTCTAAAGCAAGAATCCACATATATAACAGTTAAGGAACTCATACCTGGTTTCCACTTGCCACGCATAGAACAAAATTAAGATCTTAATTTATACATATAAGTAATGAAATCATACACATTTTGTTACTATCTAAACATCGAATAAGGTTACATTATCATTTTATAACCTAGTAACATTCACTTACAAATCTTAAGATACTTCCCACAAACATACATACATGATATGAGATGTTAAAGTTAAGTTAGGGTAAGATCATCCACTCACTTGGATTGTGCTTAAAGTTTACCGTTCATGCGTTATATTGAGGGGGAAGGTGTGTAACTAGATTCAAGACCAATCTTTAATAACTACAACACAAGAAGGTGTAACAAAAAGTCAAAATTAAAGGTCATACTCGATTTTAGCCACCCAATTCCCTGAACATATGAACTAGGTTCATATGTCAATGAAAGTAAAACAAATTTGGGATTCTAGTCCTTACCTTGGTCCTTGGATATTTTTGACGTCGGGAACGTTGCCGAAGATCAGGATTTTGCCAAAGAACACAAAGGAGTAAGGGTCTTGGGATCCTCTAGGTGGCATTAGAAGTGATTTGGTGGCTAGGGTTTCCTCTTGAGGTGTCGTGTACTTGTTTAAGGTGGTTAAGGGTTGAGGTTGCATCTAGGGTTTTGAGAGTTTGAGTGGCCTCTAGGGTTCTAAGAACTTGAGTGGTGTCTAAGGTTCTAAGAGTTTGAGTGACATCTAGGGTTCTAAGAGCTTGAGTGGTGTCTAGGGTTTAGGGTTTAGGTTACTATGACTCCTTTTTTTTTTTCTTTTTGGTATTTTAGGTTAAGTGTAAAACTAGGCTCCTCCTTTTTTGTATTTGAGGTTAAGTGTAGAACTAGGACTTTTCCTCTTTTTATTTTATTTTATTTTATTTATTTGTATAGTTATCCACTTGGTTACTTTATTATATTTTCATGTAGTTACTCTTTCATTTATTTTTTTATTATATATTCATGTGGTTAACTTATCCATTCATTTAATTTTAAAAAACCACACACCTATTTTATTGTTTATTTTCCTAATCCTACATTAATGTCACACACATCTTTTCCCTTTATTATTCATTTATCTAGCTTACATTATTTTATTTATTTGCATTTATTTATTTATTTATAATCCACATGCCTTTTATTTATCCAATTTACATTATTTTACTCATTTACATTATTATTTTATCTATTTATTTATTTAGTTTTCTCTCATAAAAGTGTCATACGTACCACAAGGTTTTCAAACACCAAACAAAATGTCTTTGATGAGACAACCCAAGCACTATTTCCCTTTCTTTTTAATCCCTTGCCCAGCCACAACACATCACACAAGTATTAACAACCTAACGCATCTAGAAATAACTTCACACACCTCTAAAGCAAAAAAAAAAAAAAAGAAAGCAATGCATATAACAAGCAACAATTCACTTAAACAAACAAACAAGTGCTATAATTCCCACATGTATCACATTTGAGGACTAAATTAGTTGACTCATTTAGGGCCATATAAAACTTACCATTGATTTTTTATTCATTCTTATTCATTTGGAAATTAAGGATAAAGGTTTGATAATTAGGATAAGGTATATAGGTAAAGTGGTAATTATATTTTAGAAAAATATTAATACCACAGGGGAATCTATCATTCCTACCTCTCTTCATGGGAATGAAAAATGAGAATTTTGTGGAAAAGCTTGGTTTTTGAGAATTTTACATTCTCAAGAATATTTTTTTTTTAAATTGCATACTAATTATAATGTGAAAATGTAACATTCCCTTATAACATTTTTACAAATGATTTAATAGTCTTGCATATTAAATGTCCCATTTTACATCTAGAGACAAATTTGAAATTCAAATTCTAGAGAGAGAAAAGAACGAGAGAAGGTCATTGGAGGAAGAAAAGTGGCAGCCCCTACTCCCAACACAATCGTCTCCCAATCCCAACCCATTTGTCGACACCCACCCCAATCATCTGCACTATCACCCTCGTCCATAGCCCATTCAAATGTTCCTTTAGCTCACAATTGTTCACTCCCACATAGTCGTTCAAGGTGGAGTGGAAGAAGTTGTCAACGACAAAACCAAGGAGGATGGTGGCAAGCTAGTCACGATTACTAGGGATGGCAATTGATCTCTTTTTTTGGGGATCCCAGCATTTGGGGCTTTGTATTCAGGGAATTTTTCCCTGTGTGGAAAGGGAGAAGGGAAAAGGAATCACACTCACCACTACTCAAGGTCCCCTTCCTCGAAGGGCATTTTAGTAATTTCACTAAATTTACTAATATGCCTTTAGAATATAGATAATATTTATTTAGGGATTTTTTTAGTAATTTTCTAGTTAAAATGATTTAAATTAATATAATTTTAAAAAGAAAACCGTAATTCCCATATTACACTTCATGTCTTCTATCAACCATCATTATCTCATAATACTCTCCTCAGTCCTATCCTCCATGTGTTTCTGTAATAGCATTACAACAAGCACCCCTTATAAAAACCTTAATTCTACCACTCTCTCAAACTCAGATCTTTGAAAACGGTGTGCCAATCCAGTTTGAATTATGATCTTTCGACTCTTGTCTTGTGGTCTTTCACTCTCAGTGGCTCATCCTCATGTGTTCATCTCACCGTCTGCATTTCTGAAACAACATTATGGCAAGCACCCCCCACAAAACCCTAATTCTACCATTCTCTTAAATGTTGATCTTTAAAAATGGTATGCGCTGTCCAGTCTGAACTATGATCTTTTGACTCTCATATCATGATCTTTGACTCTCAAGGGCTCAGCCTCAAGTTTTATCTCACAATCAGCTATTGCAAATGCTCAACCTCTTTGGTAGTTTATTGTTCTTGCCCATTCACCCCAGTCACTGCTCATCATCTCTTTTTATAGCCCTGCCTCACCATTAATCTCCATCTCTCAACCCTTCTAGCCCTCTCTCAACTCGAGTCTCGTTGGAAGCTAGTCACCTTCTATCATCTCCCTCAGTCCCTCTACGGCTTAAGCCATCTCTTTTAGTCCCTTTACGGATCGAATCTCCCTCAGTCACTCTTTGTCTCTCAGCCTCTCTTTCGTTATCGTCTTCCTTTGCCCCAACTTTCATTGTTTGTCTCTCATCATCATCTCCTTTTGCAACTCTATCTCACCTCTCACTGTTGTCTCTCGCCAGAGGTAAGCTTGATCTTGCTAAGAATTTATTTCTATATAATATGTTTGCAGTTAAACTTGCTACTAACTAAGAAACTTTTGTGTTCATTTTTATGAATTCTTGCTTCTAATTCATATTGAATTTATAAGTTAATTAAGATTGTCATGAAAGGCATAATTTCATTAATTCGATTAAATTTTTGGGGAGTGCTTATAGGTTGGGGAATTAGGATGGGGGATGACTTTCCCCCGTGATGAGGATCAAGGATGAGGATGGGGGTGGAGATTGATCATAAGGACAAGGAGCAAGGAGGCGTTCCTCACCCTAGCTCTATGTGTTGTTAATAATTCTATGAAATAGAATTATTATTGGTCTAAAGTTATTCCTTTTTGCTAGTTCTTGAATTATTTTGCTTGAATAATTGTTAATTTAATCTTGTTTCTAGCATTTTTACTTTATTGATAATGTTTAGATTTTTCTCTTGTTTTTGCTTTTTTCAATGGTTTTTAATTTCTTTAATTGCTTTTATAGGTTGTGTTTTAAGAGGAGAAGCCTTGGAATGAAGATATTTCACGTGAATATCAATCCTCCAATGCCCAACTCTGCAATATATCTATGGAAGCCATTTTGGGCAGAGTACAATTTTCTACTCAGAACCCTAAGTTGGTAGAACTGAATTTTTGGTTTAGGAGTTTAGTGCTTAAAGTTGTTTCTTACAATATTTTAGCATTCTTTCATAGTTTGACCTAATATCTTCGGATCTCGTGGCAGCTAACTGAGAAGGACAAAGTTTGGAGCTGGTTTTGAGAAGAGGAAGGATGCCTTCCCACTTGGGATTGGTCATCCTTCTTCCACTTGTCTCTCTATTTCCACGATGAACTCTCTATCTTATGATATAATTTCTATTTTTCCTGGTTTAAGTAATTGGTCTTCATTTTTAAGGGTTGTTAAGAATATGAATTTGAGTAGATTTCATTTTATTTCTCAAACTCTTTTAATTGCTTATTGATTAATGCATGTTTATTCATTCTAGTCTTAATGCTTTCCTTTATAATTTGGCCAATTTTTGGGATGTTATAGTGTTTTTACTGAAGTTGGGAAAATGGAGTATAAACTAGGCCAATAGATGAATAGTATGAGTTCTTGAACCCTAAAAATTAGGGAATTGATTTGTTAATATTATAGGAATATAAACATTAGCCTCATATAATCATATTAAGGCTTGTTCATTAAATATAACCAAATTTCACATAAAGGATCATGGAATATTAGGTTATTATCTGAGTTGAGATTTGGAAAAATACTTCTGAGAACTATTATGCCTTAGATTAACATGTACAGTTGGTGAGATCAAGAGTGAGAGAATGATAAGGAAACCTATGAAGAACGAAAGGTTTGATGGTTGAAGTAACTTGACTTTTATGAAGTTTTGTTGTTGAATAATTTATTTTAATTCAAATCCTTCTTGTTGGAGTAGACTTTACTGACTTTAATATCTCTTGAATGATTAGCTATCATTCAATGAGATTTGGAGTTTGTATCTATGCTAGAGATAGCTTGATATGAAGCTGACCTTGTAACTTCTACCATAAATTGGATTAATGTACTGATAGATAATCTTATTTATATAATTTTTAATGAGTTCCTAATATTAATTAATTACCTACTTGAATGATTAGACTAAGGAATTAGACAATCCTTTAGGTTAGGTAGGTTTGTTTCTCCAATGAATTAGGTCCAAACAATTTTGAGAACTTAACCAACATCAAAAGGACTTGTAATTGGAGTGATTCATTCTTTAGCAACTCAAAGATTAATTTGTCTATGAATTAGTCAAATTAAAAGTTAAATGAAGTCCATCCCAGCAATTCTATGCTTTTGTTATTAGAAATAATTTAACCCTAGGTTTTGTTAATAGGATTAATTTCTCTTTGTCTAGTTTTTAGAATTGTGCTTCTGCTTACGGTTTCTTTTAAAATTTCTTCAATTTAATGGATCGTCTAAATAGTATTTTATTCTAGCTTTGTAGGTACTTGGTACCTCAATCCTTGTAGGAATGATGCTTTTACTCATTTTTTACTATATTACTTGTGTGGCTGGTACACTTGCCCAATCGCCAACAGTTGCCACTCATAATGATGATAGTGACATGAATTGTTGATGATCCATAAAGAGTTGCAATAGAGGATGTTGTTGATGGCTCATAGCAGCAAAGACAAGTGTGCAATCCAGAGGACTAGTTACACACACATGTTGCCAATTGGTAGGATACTATAGATTTACTTTGGGATGTGATCTCAACTAGTTGGGAAAAAGCCAAAAGAAAACATGGATATGGTCTTTGGGTCTTGTTGAAGTGGCTTCACATCTCACAAACATGTCTCTGATATGTATATTAGATCATGGGTAGTTATAATGTGTTGTGTACTCTATTGTATTTTTCTTGTAGCTAGAGGAGATAAAGGTAAGTACTAATCTTCTTTAGATTTAAGAGTGGAACTCACAAGGTCTATTAAAGATGCTTTTCAAGAAGTTTGTTTCTTGATGAAGCAATTTGATCAACTTTAATCCAATCACAGGATTTGAGTTGATGTTTAAGTATTTAATTAGGTATTTTTGTTCCTTTAGTGTGTTAGTATTATGGGATTGTATTTCTTATTGTTGTTAGGGACCCTGTTCCCCAATAATATTGCAATTTAGGGTGCATTTGGTATATATTAAGACTCTTAAGGAAATGAGGAATGGAATGGGATAGGGAATGAAAATGGCATGCTGAAAGATTAAAATGAAGGAAAAAAAATAACTTATTATGATTTTACCAAATTACCCCTCACAATATATACTGATTAGAAAAAGAAAACACTCTCATTGTCTTCTCTTCCATGTTCTTCTTTCTCTTTCTCTTTGTACGATCGACTTGCAGAAGGATTGGAGGACCACGATCTTCTCTCTCTCTCTCTCTCTCTCTATCTATTTCTATTTTTGAATTACCATCTTCCACTGTGGAACCACCATAGGTTTTGCAATGTAAAATCATTTCTCGAAGAAAAGAGGAAGAAGCATGGGAGGACAGAAAGGGAATTTCTCAGCATTGAAATCCCTTTACATAGGTTTTGCAATGTAAAGGAGCCATAGGTACACCTATGTAAAGGAGCCATACGCCATTGGAAACCCCATGCTACTGTGAAAAAAGGGATACCAGACAACAAGAAACCTGATTATCTTTCCCATTCCAGTGCCTTTAATGACTACCAAACACACCTCTAATATATTCCCAATTTCATAAAAGACAAACGTTCCATTATATAAAGAATTATGTAAACAAGTTATTGTCTTTTTAGTTTTAGTTTAGAATTTATTATCAACTATTTGAAGTTAATTAATTTGCACTTGAGAAAATTTCTTGTACTCTTGACCTATTTTATGTATATCACTACCAAAAATTCAGTGATTAGCAACGAAAAAATTCGTCGTTAAATTAATGCAAGTTTGCAACAGATTTTGTGATGGAAAAAAATCCATAGCTAAAATGTCCATCGCAAATTATTTGTGACAGATTGGTATCCGTCGGAGAATTAGCGACGAAATTTTTTCGTTGCAAATTTGAAATTCCGTCGCAAATAAATTTTTAGAATTTACGGCGAAAAATTTTCCATCACAAATTTGTGATAGATATTTCCATAACAAATTTAAAATTTCCTCGCAAACAAGTTACAAGAATTTGTGACGGAAAATAGCTCTTCGCAAATTTGTGACAGATAATGTCGTCACTAATTTTGTCACAAATTTTCGACGGATAGTCTATCACTAAATCTGTCGTAAAATTGCGACAGATAATACCGTTGCTAATTCCGTCACAAATTTGCGAGAGGCATCCCGTCACTAAATTTGTTGTAAAATTTAGATGCATAATATCAAATTTTTGTCGTTTGTGACGGAAAATTCCGTCACTACTTTCGTTGCAAATTTTTAGGTAGATTTTTTTTATATATTTAACCAATAACGATAATTACTAACTTTATTTGAAACCTGTGAACAAACATTAATATAGTAAATAAGCTTCAGCCAGCATTTACAACAAAAAACTTTACATATTTTTATAGAACAAAATGACTTACATATTTCTTCATGATCAATCATCATCATGAAATACAAAATTATAACAAAATATAAGTTTCTATAAATATACTAGTCAAGGGGGTGATCGGGTGGTTATGTCTCATCATCATTAGTAGGAATATCCATTTGCCTGTCAACCAAATTGATGAAACGGTCCATCATTGCACGCATCTCACTGATGACAGTCACTTGACTCTCCAACACGTGTGTCTGGGCATCAATCTTCTCCTTGTGAGTGTTGATTTCCTCCTTATGAGCCATAAGCTCATCCATCATAGGCTCTATCTGGCATTGTAGCTCTTCCTCAAAGTTGGGATGAAGACTTAATGGCGAGACAAAACAGGGACTAGAGCAACCTATCTCATGTGCCTCTGACCCTATGCCAAATATGCACCCGTTCTTGTTCTTTCCTCCTACCACTTGAAGCCACAGCTTTGCATTGGCAGCATCATCATCCTGCTGTTCGCTACCCCCACGTATCACTGACGATTACGATGATTTCAATCTAGAATATTCCTCCTGTTTAATATTTACAACCATATAATTTATTTTCTTAATTACATAGTTAAGAAAATTAATATAAGAAATAGAATATTTCAAAATACTCACATAGACTTCTCACAAACGCACATCGACGAATTTTCCATTGTCCATCTTCTTGTGGGTGCGCATAAACAAATCTACCAAGCTAAGCTTTCTTCCACTTTGACACTCCTGCATATTATAGTAAATATTATATAATTTCAAGATGGTTGTGTGTAATAAAAAAAGTAAGTAAAATAAGAAAAGACTAGATAAGATATTACCATTCGACGAATATGCTTAGAGGTAGGAATGCTGTCTCCAGTGTGTACTGTACCCCCAGTACTAAAAGCCTTGTTTCTACGTGCCTTCTCACACTTCTCCTTATAATCACCTCGCTCCCACTGTTGAATTAACTGTTGCATGATTTCCTTGCTAATCCATTCAGGCCGAGGATGGGATTGATATTCATTGCGGATGCGACAAATCATGTTGCGTAATATATAACCTCACTTCTTGTTCCAATTCTTTTTTATCTGAGCATCATGTAAAGGCAACCACTTGTAATGTTTATGCACAAAGTAAACAATAGTTAATATTTTCAAGTAGAAATAAAAAAAAGTCAGTCAAAACCAAAATTTACCGTCCATTCCTAAAACCATAACTTCCACAATTCTAGAGGAGTAGTCTTAAAGTTGTATACTGGTGCCTCATACTTCCCCTGTATGATTGGGGAAATATATCGTATCGTCTCAACAACAGGATAAACAAATGTGCAATTTGAAAACATAAATCTTAATAATTAAAAACAAAAAATTTTAACAAAAGAATTTAAGTGTAACCCACGTATCCTTATCAGGGCGTATCTAACATCGACCATCAGTGGGATACACCCTGATAAGGATACGATGATAATAATATTAACAGGTAAAGTCATTTATTAAACCTATAAGACAAATGCAAAAATGCATGCTGAAAATATTAAATAACAAAAGAAGAAAATATCTTAAGAAAATTAGAAAGAGCAAATATCAAAGAATGAGAAAATAAAAAATTAAGAGACGAAAAAATTGAGGAAGAAAAAAAGATGATATATATTCACTGTTTCTGATTTTAGTCTTTTTTTTTCACTTTTTAATTTTCGAAACATAAATAAAATTTTCGGCCTAAAAGTTCATCTCTTTAATTTCATATTCTAAAAAAAGTTAAAATCGCTAATGTAACTTACTATTCTTAAAGAGTATGTATAAAGAATTGGAGTGCAGCCTTGGTCCCCCCCCCCCCTCTCTCTTTTCCCCTCCTCTCCTTGAGTATTTCAATAAACATGTATAACGGTCCGTTTGAATAAGTTTAAAATATATGTAAGTATTCTTTTATAAGATTTCTTATAATATAATTGTTTTTTAAAAGTAAAAACTATTTTATATTTGAATAAAGTAACAAAAAGTACTTTAAACAAAAAATTTATTGTTTGGGTATAAAATTTTAGAAGTACTTTTTACTAGTAGAACTACTAAACTAGATGTTCTTATATAATTTATTTTTTTCCTAATTTTGAATCCTTCCTTGAGTATTTCAATAAACATATATAACGGTCCGTTTGAATAAGTTTAAAATATAATTAATTATTTTTTATAAGATTTCTTATTATATAATTTTTTTTCAAAAGTAAAAACTATTTTATATTTGAATACAGTAATAGAAAGTACTTTAAACAAAAAATTTATTGTTTGGGTAGAAAATTTTAGAAGAACTTTTTACTATTAGAATTACTAAACCTGATTTTCTATATAATTTATTTTTTTTCCTAATATTTGAATTTTTAGAACAATAGAAAATTTCATGAAAAATAAATGTAAAATTTATTATCAACATAACTCTCTATAATCCTATAAATTATCTTTAGATATATTAACATCGTTATAACTACTTCCGCGAGACTCAATTTCGTTAATGGCTATTCATCATTTCAGTTTAAATTTAAGGTTGTCAAAACTCAAGCGTTTATCTAGAATCAAGGAGAAGGAGATATACTCAGAATATAAATTCTTAAAACGTAAACATATAAGAGTTTACATATATTCATCCCTTATTCAATAGGCTGCTAATATATATATATATATCTGTGTGTGTGCGCGCGCGCGCTTTAACACGGTAACACATAAAGTCATAAATAATTAAAAATCCTTAATGTAACATGAAATCAACCATAAAAGATTCAATTCAAAGTTATAAAAATTTCAAATTACATAAATGAAAGTATCAATTGAAGTCATAAAATATTTATACAACACAAATCATAGAAGTAAAGTATCAAATAATGTCATAACATATCACATTACCAAATCAAACTAAAATAAAATTTTCAACTATTCAACAATGAAAATCAATTAATTTCTTCTGGGTTTTGGATATGGGGGATCCAGTTTTTTTGGGTTAGGTACTAGAAAAACAAAATAAAATTTTGGACTACTAATAACCCAACTTGATCAATTTAGTGTAAACTCAACGAGTTTAACCGAGTTTTGATTGTAAGATCGGGTTTATTCAATTTGAAGATCTAACCTCACAAACTTAGACAAGTGTAAAAGTGAATTCGAGAGTTTAACAACTATATATAAATTAACAATACAAATTGATATTATTACTTAGCACTTCGATTGATTAATATTGGACAGCCTTGGAAGTATAGAGGCTTTTCAAAGTACTGTACATTCTGTAAAAATAATCAAACAGTTGATTCATTGAAACATAGGTGTCATCAAGACTTCGACTAATTTCCCATACCAAGATATAAACGGCATATAAAATCCTTTTTTTAGTGTCAAAATACTTTAAAGAGAATATCAAATTTGATTAGGCTTCTTTAAGCACATCTAAACAATTCTTTAAGGACATCTAATCAATTTCTTTGATTGGAAGTATATCAAATTTGATCTCATTTCATGCCTCCTTCAACATTAAGGTTTAAGAAAACATGTCCAATATGCAATATTAATTATTTATTAGCCCTTTGATTTTTGGCTTCTTACGAGGTAAGAGATAGATTATTCCATGCAGTTTTCCAAATCTTGCATTATATATTCACCGCAAGAACTACATGCATGAGTAAAAAAAACATTCAATAATTTATCAATTTAATATTTATTGCAATTTTTTAAAAAAGAATCAATTAATTATCGATTTAGTTTATAAAAGATTATAACTACTGCAATTTGGCCTTTGAATAACTAAGTATTTCAATTTAATTCTGAAGAGATTATATTTATTTTAATTTCATCATTAACATTTTAGCATAAACATATTTAAAATTTGACAATATGGTAAGTTTAGTGATTTAATAATAAAATAGAGACAAAAATAAAACAAATTAATACAATATTTTAATGACTAAGTTAAGATACAATAAATTGAGATATTTAATCTTTTAAAAATTAAATAAACAAATATTTCTTTTCACCATCAAATCAATAATTTTCTATGAAAGTGTAAAGAAGATTGAGTAAGTTAATTAAGCAGGGAAGTATCTTGGCACCAAATCACTGAAAACAAAACTACAAGGACACTGGTTCTTCATTAATCAGCAGTTGATCAATAATTGTAAAGCACCACTGTTTCTGAACGCAATTTTTGGCAACATATGTGCCATACAAAATTACTATTACACCAAGTTACGTTATCAATCTCAAAATAACTATTGCAGATCATGTATCCGAAGATTTATGTTTGAAGATGTCGACATTTGTCCAGTAGATTGAATTGGCAATAAAACATAAAACTCTACTGACCTAACCTTACACTTCAGGTCGTAGTTGAATTAGTTTACTGAATTCTAATTAATTTCATTTTTAATTAATAAAAATGTATTATTACAAAAATTGCAAAAGAAACCATAAGGTCGACATATATATAGCCTGAAGAGATTAACAAAATCAAGATTCAAACATGTAACAATATATCAAATATTAATTTATTGTAGGGGTAGCAGTTATTTAAATTTTTAAAATGATAAATTGTTTGATTCTTGAAAATACATATTTTTGGAGAGAATTTTATTATTTGTGTTCAATAAGTTCAAATCCTATTTGGTGGGAAGTATGTATAAAGAAAACTCAAAAACATGTAACAATGTAATTTTAAAAGGTTGATTTAGTAGTTAAGGAGGTTTAGTTTTTATCTTAATAATTTGGGTTCAAACTTCAAAGTTAGTAAATAAAAAACTTTACAGACAATTTGGTTTCTATTTTCAAAAAAATATTTTTTGTTATTAAAAATAAAAAATAAAATTTGTTTAGATTGTGTTTTGAAAAGATATAATTTTTTTTTTGAAAAATGTTTTAAAATTATTGTTTCCAATATAAAAAAAATAAAAACATGTTTTATATGTTTTCAAAGCAATTATTTTGAAAATAAAATAACAAGTGGTGGCCCTTATTGAAATTATGGAGGTTTATTGCAGAAAAGAAATAAATTAGTGACAGTTGCTAACTGATGATAAAATCTAAAACATTTTTAACAAATATGGCGGTAGTTTATAACCACTGCTAAATGTATTTTGTTAATCCTCACTTTATTCTTGCATTTTTTTTTGAACTTTTGTGAATTATCACTTTTGTTATTTATCTTTTTTTCATATTTTATAAGTACTTTTTAGTTCATTTTCACCAATCTATTCTTTTTTTTAATTGTTCTTATTTTAAATTATTGTATAAAGACATTTATAATAATTTATATAGTGAAATTGGTTGATATATTTAACCAATTTCTTAAAACGTAACTCATGCTTTAACATGTAATATATTTGACTGATATTTGTTTTATTATATTTTTCCTTAAATTATCATTCTTAATTATTTTATTATATTAAATTCACCAAAAAAATATGTGTAAACCTTTTATATCAAAATAATTTTTAGATCTTATTTTCAGAATAAATTTTTGAAGGATAAAATATAATTTTAGTCCATAATTTTATCCAATTAATAGGGTTCTAAACTCTATTCGACCGGTTCAACTGAGATTGTCAAACTCAAAAATTTACTTAAACCCAATAAAGGGGTAAACTTGAAATGTATACTCGGAATGTAAAATCGTAAGAGTTTACAAATGCTCATTTCCATTTAATAAGCTACTAAAATTATATATATTCTAACACGTAAACAATATCTTAGTTTATAATTAATATAATTTTACTTAATTTCAATTATATTGTGATATTGTTCTTCTTAGGTTTAATTCACTCTTTATACAAATTACCAATTGACAAAGTAAAGTATTAATTGATATAAGAACACTATGATAAAAATGTTACTCAACAAACACACATTGTTTTTATTAGTTTCCAAATATAATAACAAATTTATTAAAAATTGCAACTAACATTGAAAAATTGCAAAAATTAATAAATATATTAAAAATTGGAAATTCCCTATCTAGTTCTAGATTTTTGAATTTTGGATATAGGTGACTCTTTTTTTTTTGGACTGGGTTCTAAAAACAGGAAAAAAACATTTTGGACTATAGCTAAGCCAAATCGACCAACTCAGTGTAAATTCAACAAATTTGACCTAACTTGATCTAGTTCTAATTATAAAATCAAGTTTACTCGATTTGATGACCTAAACTCATAAATTTAACGAGTTTAAGAATTAACTGAAGAATTTAACAACCATGGGCTCAACTCTGTCAACTATCGTGAAGCAACCCATCAAAGACTGATCACGAGTTAGGTTTGAGATTGATCGGTACAACAACTATATCTAAAGGCCAATGCAACTTCAAAATAGGACATGGATCGAAGAAGAGATAAGGAAGGAAGCAAGGTCAAAGGGCCGGAAAGGAAGCAACTTCGAAGTTTAGCGTGAGAGAGAAAAAAGAAATGTAGGGAGAATGGAAACTACTTTTTTGGTTTTTTCTTAGAGCATTTCTAATTATGCAACTTTAATGAGTTGCTTTATTATGGGTCCTACAATACCTTATCATCACTTTTTATCTTAAGCAACTCTCTACTCTAATAGTGTAATTCTAAAGAACTTTTATACTCTCACAATGGGTCCCACGACTCTCTACTACGTTTGATTAAAAATCGGCTCTTATATAAGAACAATTTTTATATGTGGCAGCCATGCTGGTGCACTCTAATAATAAAATTCACTAAGAACAGATTCTTATTTTTAATAATCTTTTAAAAATTGCTATTGGAGATGCTCTTAGAAAAAAAAAAGCTTCCATCAGAGGTACTGTTTGAAGAAAAGAAAGAAAGGCTTGTTGATTAAGTGTTGATTACGGTTTGAGGAAAAGAAAGAAAGGCTTGTTGATTAAGTGTTGATGTGGCATGCTTACATCGTCCTTGTCACGATCTGATTCCCGAGCATGGGACCTTCTTTTCTCGATCAAATCAACAATTTTCTATGAAAGTGTAAATAAGATTGAGTAGGTTAATTAAGCAGGGAAATATCTTGGCATCAAGGACATAGGTTCTTAATTACTTAGTAGTTGATCAATAATTGTAATGCACCACTGTTTCTGAATGCAATTTTTGTCATCATCCTACTGCTCGCTACCCTCACCTATCACTGACGGTTGCGATGATTTCAATCTAGTATATTCCTCTTGTTAAATATTTACAACCATATAATTTATTTTCTTAATTAAATAGTTAAGAAAATTAATATAAGAAATAGAAGATTTCAAAATACTTACATAGACTTCTCGCGAATGCACATCGACGCATTCTTTATTGTTCCTCTTCCTGTGCGTGCACATAAACAAATCTACCAAGCTAAGATTTCTTCCACTTTGATGCTTCTGCATATTATAGTGAATATTATATAATTTCAAGATAATTGTGTGTAATAAAAAAAGCAAGTAAAATAAAAAAGGACTAGATAAGATATTACCAGCCGACTCATATGCTCGGAGGTAGGAATGTTGCCTTCAGTGTGTACTGTGCCCCCAGTACTAGACACCCTATTTCTATGTGCCTTCTCACACTTTTCCTTGTAATCACCTCGCTCCCACTGTTGAATTAACTGCTGCATGATTTCCTCGTTAATCCATTCAGGGCGAGGATAGGATTAATATTCATTGCAAATGCGACACATCATGTTGCGTAATATATAATCGCACTTCTTATTCCAATTCTTTTTTATCTGAGCATCATGTAAAGGCAACCACTTGTAATGATTCTGCATAAAGTAAAAAAAAGTTAATATTTTCAAGTAGAAATAAAAAAAAGTCAGTCAAAAACCAAAATTTACCATTCATTCCTGGAACCATAACTTCCACAATTCCGGAGGAGTAGTCTTAAAGTTGTATTCCGGTGCCTCATACTTCCCTGTATGATTGGGGAAATATCTCGTATCATCTCAACAACTGGATAAAAACTGTGTAATTTGAAAACATAAATCTTAGTAATTAAAAACAACAAATTTAACAAACAAAAGAATTTAAGTATAACTCATGTATCCTTATCATGGCGTATCTAACGTTGACCATCAGTGTGATCAGTCCTGCTAGGATGGTGACTCGACCGATTGCTAGCAGGGGTAGGTGGCTCCTCACCAGATGAAGGATGCGTGGACGGAGTTTGAGTGGACAGTATAAGCTCTAAGTATGTGCTTGGCCTAATAGACTATAGAGGAGATGCGACAGGTGATGCAAAAATAGATGGTTGTAGGGGACGCAGGTGGACCATGAGGCAACCTCCTCTGCGCCCTCCACCTCGCCCCCGTATGACTGCTCGACATCTATATTGATGTAATTCCACAGTAATAAAAAAATTTATGAACTTAGACATCATTAATCTAAATTTGGGAATTTACAAATGCTAATCAAACACTTGAAAGAAAAAAGATATTAAATTGAATAATTCATAGATACCATAAACTAAGAGTTAATAACTATTAGAGGAGTCTTATTCTTCTCTATTCTCATCCTCTTCAGTTTCCTTTTCTGACTCCTCTCTAACTTCTTCTTCTTCTGTCTCATCCTCCCTATCTTCCTCTACTTCGTCATTAATGAATAACTGATTATTTAAGTCTCTATCAACCTCTTCATATTGTCCATCATCATGTAAGACTTGAAAGTCACTATCATTTTCGACCATTGCTGGCATAACAAGACCTATATCTTCTTCTTGAAATGCATCTGTACTAATTTCAACACTAGGTGCCTCAATAGTCCTCCTGGACTTAACTTTAATCACTGCCAACCAATCATCCTTATTTCGATTGGTAGGACAATGGGTGAAGTATACCTGCATGGCTTGTTGTTTAAACACAAATGAATCATACGTGTTGAGCCTTCTTGACTTGTGAACTTCAACAATTCCAGCTTCGGCATCAATTCGTGTACCTGGGGTGGGATCAAACCAATCGCATTTAAACAATATCAAACATTTTGATGATAATCCTATGAAGACCAACTCGTAAATCTCTTGGAGTGTACCATAATAGTCACTCTCCACATCCTTGTAGTCAGCCCCTTAAGGCAAACACCACTGTTGTATGTGGATTTATAACGACCTCGTTCCTCAGTGTGAAATTTGTACCCATTGATTAAGTACATTGACCATGTTTTCAGTTTTCTCACTGGCCCCCATGCAATGCTTTTTATCCCCAGATCTTCAACAGAGTTGGTTGGATCAACAAACTATTATCTCAATGATTGAAACATTAAAATGTGACACAGTTATATCAAAATAAGCAAGTTTTGCAAGGTTAACTTACATATGCACAGAACCAGGATGAAAATTGTGAGTCTATATACTTGTAGATCTCATCACTCGTAATGTTAGGCATAGAAGCCCGAAGGTTATCAACAAATAAACTGCATTCACAAAGATATTATAAAAGATAGCAACAAGCGTTAATAATGATAATAAACATACTTAAATCGTAGGTCAAGTGAACTTACCCAAGATAAGGTTGAACTTCATCACAATTCATCAAAATGTACTTTGTGGCAACATTTTCCTCTTGATCGGTTAAGAACCGATGCCCACATTCACCGCTAAAATGCCCAGGATAGTTGAAAATTGAGCATCACCTAGGGGGTTCAGCCCCATCATCTTTCCAAGGAACCCTAGTTATTCTAGAGACTACAATAGGCTCAAAGTAATGTGAACAAAAATTAGCTATCTCTTCTGTGATATAGGCCTCACATATAGATCCTTCCACTCAAGCCTTATTTTTAACTTTTCATTTTAATGTGTAGAGGAACCTAGATTAAATTTGGAATTGCAATACAAAAATTAAAATTATATTTATTACCAACCAAATACAAACACAAAACATAGTTAAGTAGAATATTTACCTCTCAAAAGGATACATCCAACGATATTGCACTAGTCTACCAATTTTGGCTTCATATGCAAGGTGTGCTGGAAGGTGCTCCATGATGTCAAAGAAATCAGGGGGAATACCTTCTCTAACTTGCATAATGTCACTGGTCTATTTTTGTTGGACGAAGTCGCATAAGTAATATAGTGTAAAAATGAGTAAAGAGTTATCGTTTCCACAGGGACTAACGTGCTAAGTACTCCAGGAATTCAAACATATTATTTAGGCAAACCAAGTTAGATTAAAGGCAGCTCTAATTGAAAACTAAGAAATAAATTCGAATGAAAATTAATTTAATAAAAAGATCTAGGGCTACTAATTCCCTTTTCTCGTCCTAAGAATTGCTAACTCTCCCTAACACTTGTGATTTTAACCAATTATACACTTCAATCTTAGATTTTCTAATGGCTTAAAGCAATTCTCCTGAACCTAAATTAAGCTACTCAACTCTAACATAATCTCTTCTGTGAGTTTAAGCCGAGTAAATGCCAACCTAATTTGATTAAACGAGGTTAATTAATATCCCTATTAATTAACAAGTAAAACCCCCTAAGTTCTATCACCCGTCCTAATCACTCAGTGTTCTACCAACATCTCCCTCTCCCGAGTTCGATAAAAGCAACAGAAAAACTATAAAATGGCTAATTTTACAGCAAGTATATAAAATATATGAATGATAGGAATGCATTAATTGTATAGAAATCACAATGTTAGAGAGAAAACAATTCCTAATCAAAGATTAGGTTCATAGCATCCCTAGTATAGAAAATCAACCACTCATGGCTCTAAAACTACAAGAAGCAGTAAAATATAAAGCGAACTCCATAAATCCGAGGTTGGGTTGACGAAAATCTGGCTTGATAGGCTTTGGGAATGGATTCCTCCTTCTCCTCTAGCAGAAATCGATGCTTCCCCTCTGTCTCCAACTCAGAATGACCTAAAATTTCTATTATGACGTGTTTTAAACCAGTGCAGAATGAAATCCACTGTTATAGCATAAACACCCACCGCTATAGCAGTGGCAAGCAAAGAGGATGACTTTAAATGAATTCTTTTCTAGGGACCACCACTATAGCCGCAAAGATCCACCGCTATAGCAGTGGTTGGCAGAGGGTAAGGCTCCTGGGCTACTAGTTCCAGTGGTCACAACTATAGCGGTATTGGTCCACCGCTATAGTGGTGGTTGGCATAAAGCCAGGCTTAAGAACTCTAGAACAGCAGCAATTGCATATGTAACCTCCTCTGCACTTCAACCTACACCAAAAGACAAATAACAACATCAAACAATAGGAAGAAATCATGAAATCACTCTATTTATTAAAAGATCAAAGAAAACTAAAACTAATCTAAACTACTCAAAATATGGATTAAGAATCACAAGCCAACAAGAAAAAGACCAAGAAGAGATAGAATTTAGTACCAAAATAGTACTAAATTGAGAACTTAACACTTCGCCAAACTTGAACCTTTGCTTGTCCTCAAGCAAAAGCTTTTAATGAGAAAAATTTTGAGAAAAATATGTGCAACCATGAATAAGTGCAACTAGGAGGAGTGAAGATCTGAAAATGTGAATTAAAGCAAGTTGAGCCTCATCAAACCGTTACTCAAAAGATTTAACTCAAGAGTTTGCAAACTTAAGGATTCAATAACAAGTGTTAACCAAACCACAAGAAAACTTGAAATCAAAGCTTTACCTCTTGGAACAATTTATGAAACCAAATTTAAAAATTCCAAAACTGAATCGCTAATTTGTTCTCAAGGGCATCGTTTTATTTCGATTCTCAAGTGCTTCACTGTTTTGTTCTCAAGGATATAGCTTCCTTACTTTCCTTATTTCCTTTGGAAATTTTTTCAAATTTTCTCATTTTATTTTAATTATAGGAGCTATCCCTTATTGAAACTTTCAGCTATCCCCTTATTGAATCCTTTTTTCACTAGCCCTTATTGAACTTCTATATATATATATATTGAATAAAAGAATATGATCTAAAAACTATTCACAAAGAGACAAAAACACCTTTTCTATTATTTTGAATTTATAAGGCTAGCACTCATAAAAATATGAGAGACTTAAGATTAGCAAACTCAAGTGGTGAATCTTACATATATATATATATATATATATATATATATATAACAAGATTTGACTTACCAAAGAATTCCAAACTTTCAGATTTCAAAATTTTCAAAAATTTTCCTCCTAGTACACATGCTTATGGACAACACAAAATTAACCAAAATTTTCTCGAACAAGAAACCCATCAACATGTTAAACTTCTCCCCCAAACTTAAATTTGACAGTGTCTTCACTGTCCCAAATCAGCATACAGAGGAAAAGAATAAACAACATAACAAACAAAACAAAACAAAATGCTATCACAAACATCCTAACTGCCATTCACCAAGATAATAATCATGACCACGTTCAGCATTTAACAATTCAAATCCATATATAAATTAAAATAGCAGTTAAAATATTTCCAACAGCATCACACCAAACCGCAAAAATAGAAAAAATTATGAAAGCAATAAACTTGGGTTGCTTCCCAAGAGCGCTAAGTTTATAGTCTTCAGCCATACTTTACTGGTTTTTATCCTGGATCACAATGACTCATGGAGGAGTCTTGAAGCTGAATCGACATTGTTTCTTCCCTGTTATTGCATGCTTTCTTTTCCACTAACGATATTGCAATGTTAAACACATTAAAAGTCTCTGTCTCATTATGGACTGTCAGAGTTAACATTCCATGAGCCACATTAATTACTACTCTCGAAGTAACCAAGAATGGCCTACCCAGAATGAGAGGAATTTCCTTATCTTCCGCCATGTCTAATACCACAAAATCCACAGGAAATAAGAACTTTCCCACTTTGGCTAGCACATCTTCTATTGCCCCATATGGATGCCTCAAGGATCAGTCGACAAGCTGAAAAGTCATCATGGTTAGTTTTACCTAACCAATCCCAAGTTTCTTGAAAATTGATAATGGCATAAGATTAATGCTAGCCCGAAGATCACATAAAGTCCTCTTGAATGTGACATCCCTAATAGTATAGGGGATGAATAAACTCCCTGCATCCTTGAGTTTCGAAGGCAACTTCTTATGTATGATTGCGCTGTACTCTTCATTCAATGTGACTTTCGCATTATTCCTCATCTTCTTTTTTTTTTCGTAACATCTCCTTCATGAATTTTGCATACATAGGCATTTGTTCCAAGGCTTCAACAAAAAGGTATGCTTATTTGCAATTTACTCAATACCTCCAAAAATCTGCTGAACTACTTCTCATTGTGCTTTGGGGGCCTCTGAGCTTGAGGATACGGTAGTGGTGGAACAAAACTTTCAGCCTTTACATCTTTTACTACCCTTCCAGATTTACCTTTTTCCTCTGAAACATCAGCTTCTTCAGTTATAGTTTCTTGAGGTTTAGCAACCTAATCTCTTCCCTTTTTAACAATCATTTCTTTAGGAGGATCATGTGATTTAAAAATATTTGGGAACTCCTTGCTACTTCTTAAGGTAATGGCATTACAATGCTTTTTCCCGTCTCTTCTTGGATTGTTCTCAATGTCACTAGGGAGATTACCTTGTGGCCTATTATTCAGGGCAAGGGCCATTTGTCCCATTTGAGTTCCAGATTCTTGATAGGCACATTCTGAGTCTAAAATATTGACTTGCTTCTCTCCATGAATTTCATAAACATCTCCTCTATCGAAGGTTTTTTCTCCACTTGAGGTGGTAGAGCTCTATTTTGAGGACAGTAATTATTCTAACTACTCAAACCAGGAGGATGAGAAGGCCTACCAGAAGATGATAGAGTTGTAGGATTTAGACAATGATTATTACTCCAAGAGAAATTTGGGTGATTCCTATTCCCAGAATGATATGAGTTGGAATAGGAATTTTGTTGATTCCTTTGAGCATCACTCATGTAGTTCAATTTTTCAATTACAATTGACTCATCACAACATCCATTAGCATGGGCACCACCACATAGATCACAAATGGGTCCCAGAGTGATTATAGCATTCACTCTCGCAGGTTCTTGCTGCTTCGAGCACAACATATTAACCTTCTTGGTTAGTGCTTCATTCTGAGCTAGAAGAGCATTGAGGGTATCTAGTTCCATAAATCCTCTCCTTGAAGCATTTCTAGTCCCACTTGAAGCATTTTGGCTTGCTCCTATAGTCTCTATAATTTCTTTCACTTTAGAAATCAATCTTTCCATCAAAGCACCGCCAGTTGCGATGTCCAATTTATCTCAAGTCTCATATGTGAGACCACTGTGAAAGATAGTCAACTGCTGCCACTCTGGAAGACTATGATTAGGACACTTCATCAGAAGATCCTTAAACTGTTCCCAAGTCTCATAAAGACTCTCACCTTCATACTGATAGAAGGCCGAGATCTCATTTCTCAATTTAACCTACCTTGATGAAGGGAAAAATTTATCTAAAAACCTCTTTTGGAGTTCATCCCAAGTTATGATGCTCCATCTCGGTTGAGCATTCAACCAACTCTTAGCCGTATCTCTCAAAGAAAAAAGAAACAAACGGAGATGGATAGCATCGTTGCTTACTCCATTGAGTTTAACCATGTCACAAATATCCATAAAATTTGTGATATGGTTGTTCGGGTCTTCTATGGGACTCCCCTTAAACTGATTCTGGTGGACCAAATTCATCAAGACAGCTTTAATTTCAAAATTGTTTGCACCAAGTAGAGGCTTCACTATACTGGACACGTGCCCAGCTTCGGTGGGTGATGCATAATCCCACACAGCTCTATTGTCATTCTCTTGAGGCTCATTACAGCCCCATTACTAGCATTAACTCCAACACCCTGATGGTTCTGGTTATCCTCAGCCATTTCTTCTTGTGTTATTTGGCTCACTTGAGTTCTCCTAGCTCTCGCTTCCCTTCTAGTTCTTCTTGCTAGTCTTTCGATCTTAGGCTCAAAGAAAATATCATAAGTATAAGTGGTACTTCGCAAACATAGTAGAAAATTATTAGTCAAAAGTGACAAATAGGAAATCAGAAAAGTAACTCTAAAAACAAAAATGACTATTTAAACAAAAACAAACAAAATAAGAAAATAAAGAAAAATGAACAAAACAGAAAAAATTCCTAATCTAACACCTTTAAATTTCGTAGAATATTAGCTAAAAACTGTTAGTCCTCGGGAACGACGCCAAAAACTTGTTGGACGAATGGCAAGCGCACTAGTCGCACAAGTAATATAGTGTAAAAATGAGTAAAGAGTTATCGTCTCTACATGGAGTAACGTGCTAAGTACTCCAGGAATTCAAACGTATTATTTAGGCAAACCAAGTTGGATTAAAGGTAGCTCTAATTGAAAACTAAGAAATAAATTCGAATGAAAATTAATTCAAAAAAAAAGACCTAGGGCTAGTAATCCCCTTTTCTCGTCTTAAGAATTGCTAACTCTCCCTAACACTTGTGATTTTAACCAATTATACACTTTAATCTTAGGTTGTCTAATGGCTTAAAGCGATTCTCCCGAACCTAAATTAAGCTACTCAACTCTAACATAATCCTTTATGTGAGTTTAAGCTGAGTAAATGTCAACCTAATTTGATTAAACAAGGTTAATAAATATCCTTATTAATGAACAAATAAAACCCCCAAAGTTTTATCACCCGCCCTAATTACTCAGTGTTCTACCAACATCTCCCTCTCCCGAGTTCAATGAAAGCAATAGACAAACTATAAAATAGCCAGTCTTACAGTAAGTATATAAAATATACGAATGATAGGAATGTATTAATTGTATAGAAATCACAATGTTAGAGAGAAAACAATTCCTAATCAGAGATTAGGTTCATAGCAACCATAGTACAGAAAATCAGTCATTTGTGGCTCTAAAACTACAGGAAGCAGTAACATATAGAGCAAAGTCCATGAATCTGAGGTTGGGTTGATGGAAATTGGGCTTGATAGGCTTCAGGAATGGATTCCTCCTTCTCCTGTAGCAGAAATCGGCACTTCCCCTCTGTCTCCAACTCAGAATGACCTAAAATTTCTGTTCTGTCTCTTTTTAAACCAGTGCAGAATGCGACCCACTGCTATAGCGGTAAACACCCACCACTATAGTGATGGCTGGCAGAGAGTAAGGCTCCTAGGCTGCTAGTTCCAGCGGTCACTGCTATAGCAGTATTGGTTCACTGCTATAGTGGTGGTTGGCAGAAAGCCAGGATTCAGAACTCTAGAACTGCAGCAATTGCATATGTAACCTCCTCTGCACTTCAACCTATAACAAAAGACAAATAACAACATCAAACAGTAGGAAAGAATCATGAAATCACTCCATTTATTAAAAGATCAAAGAAAACTAAAACTAATCTAAACTACTCAAAACGTGGGTTAAGAATCACAAGCCAACAAGAAAAAGATCAAGAAGAGATGGGATTTAGTACCAAAATGGTACTAAATTGAGAACTCAACAGTTTTCCTCTAATTGTGTTAGCTTTTTCATCGTCAATGTAGTTGAGCAAATATCTCTAAAGAACTGACTAAGTTCTGTTAGTGGTCTCTACACAACTTCTGAAAGATCTATGAATGCGATAGAAAGAAATCACTCTAAAAAAATGAGGCAATCATGACTCTGCTTTTTTATCATAAATAACTCCGGATGTCTTTCACCATTTCAACAATGACCCAGCTTGTATCCTATGTGTATCTCCATTAGCATCTTGTACTACTGAGCCCATATACCTGAACTTTGACACTTGTGGTAAAACCTGATCTTCAATTTTGACCTCCAACTCATTTCAACTTGTCGCTTGTTAAATTTGCAATGCATATATTCTGTCTTACCCCTCCTTAGAAGGAAACTTGTTGATTCCAAAGTACGTCTTTATAACTTGAGTTTAGAATTAATTTCTTCCTTTAACTCTGCCATGATGACTATATCATCTATAAAAAAAAATGCATTTAGAGATTTCTTCTTGGATGTGCTTGATCAAAATGTCTAAAACTAAGTCAAACAAATAAGGGCTCAAATTTTATCCTTGATGCAAGCCAATCTTTATAGGAAAGTCTTTTGTCTCCCCTCCAGACATTTTCACACTAATTGTAGCCCCTTCATACATATCTTTTGTAGCTTTGATATGTGCAACACGAACACCTTTCTTTCTCAAGGCTTTTTACATCCCTTCTCTTGGTACTTGATCGTAACCTTTTTCCAAATCAATAAAAACTATGTGGAAATTTCTTTGATTACTCCGGTACTTTTCCATCAACCCTCTTAGTAAATAAATTGATTCCATAGTAGATTGCCCTGACATAAATCCAAATTGGTTCTCAGAAATACATATCTCACTTCTTAACCTACGTTTGATCACTTTTACCCATAACGTCATGGTAAGGCTCATAAGTTTAATCCTACTGTAGTTTGCCCAGTTCTGGATATCCCCTCTATTCTTGTAAATAGGCACTACAGTGCTTCTTCTCCATTCCTCAGGCATTTTCTTGAACTTTAAAATCTCATTAAATAGTTTAGTTAGCTAGATAATACCCTCTTCCCCTAAACACTTCCAAACTTTGATGGGAATACCTCGTCAACCCTAATCCTACGATAATAAATCAAATTTTGTTCACTCTCTGAGATAGTTAAATCTTTCATATCACCAGTTGGCCCTGCTCCGTCATTAAAAAGTTTGTAAAAGTGACCCTCTCATCTATTTTTAATATCTCTATCTATAACCAAAACATTTCCTTCTTCATCCTTAACATATCATACTTGATCCAAATCTCTCGATTTCCTTTCTCTACTCTTCATAATTTTGCAAATCTTTCTTCCTTATTTTTCGTGCCTAAGTTCTTGTAGAACTCTTCAAAAGCCTTAAATTATGCTTCACTAACTGCTTTTTTAGCCTCATTATTAGCCTTCCAATACCTTTCCTAATTTTTTGTGCTATTGCACAAATGAATGGCTTTAAAGCATTCTCTTTTATATTTGATCGTCTCTTGAACGCTTTCATTCTACCAAGATTCCTTATCTCTTGGTCCAAAACTTTTTGATTCCCCTAGAAGTGTTTTAGTAACCTTCCTAACCCTCTTGGCCATTTTATCCCACATGATGTTTACACTTTCTTGTAATTTCTAGTCGACTTCCTCTAACAGTTTCCTCTTCAAAGTCTATTGTTTCTTCCCTTTTAGCTGCGACTACTTGATTCTAGAGTTCACCACTTTTTGATACTTTTGTTTCTGACCCTGAAACAACATGTCAAGGAACAAAACCCTATGTTGAGTTGCTAGGGGTTCCCCAAGGATTACTTTATAATTTTTTCAAATTTTTCTATCTAGATTCCTTATCAGAAAGAAGTTAATCTGTGACCTTGAGACTCCACTCTTATATGTGATTAAGTGCTCTTCTCACTTCTTAAAACAAGTGTTGACAATCTTGAAATTATAAGCCATTGAAAAATCCAGTATAAATTGTCCTTCCTTATTAAGCTCCCCAAAACCAAAACCACAATGAGCCCTCACATACTATCCTACTTCTTTTCTTATGTGACTATTAAGATCCCCTCTGATGAAAATCTTCTCATCTATAGGTATGCCTCTTACCAAACCTTCTAAATCTTCCTAAAACTTTTCCTTAATATGTGCTTCTGTCCCTACTTGGGGTGCATAAGCACTTATGATATGGATAGTATCCCTTACAACAATCATTCTTAAGGATAGGATCCTATCCTCAATCTTTTTTACCTCAACCAAATTCTACTTCCATTCCTTATCAACCGTAATACTTACCCCATTCTTTGTCCTTACTTTCCCTGTGTACCAAAACTTAAATCCTGAACAATCAAACCTTTTAGCCTTTCCTCCAACCTATTTAGTCTTTTGAAGGCACAAGATGTTAATTTTTCTCCTCTTCATGGTGTCCACTATGTCCATGGATTTCTTTGTTATAGTCCCAATATTCCATGAACTAATCCTAATCTTGCTATCCTGAACTGGCTTTTTTACCCCCATCCGTCCTAGAACATGCTCATGTAACACTACATCCAGACGATGCAACAGCTCTAGCTCATTTGACACTGTACTCGAGCCATACAACGGTGCGTTGCTTCTGGGCAGTGACTTAGTATTAGTGGACCCTTGCACATTTAACACTACATCTAGGCGCCGATGCAGTAGCTCTAGCTCACTTGACTCTGTAATTGTGCCATACAATGCGTTGTTTCTAGGCAACAACCTAACATTAGCACAATATCGTTGTTGATCTATGTCCATGAAAGTTTTGACAAAGTTTTATGTTGGTTATTGAGGGCCTAAGACAACTTTCCTCCTTTATTCAAGCTTGGGACCGGCTATGTAATATAGGCAGAGTTAGAATTTATTATCAACTATTTAAAGTTAATTTAGTTTCACTTGAGAAAATTTCTTGTACATCTTGACCTAATTTTTCGTACATTATTTTCATTATTATTGATTATCCCTCCCCTCCTGTATATTAAAGTGAAAACTGTACTTGTCAAAGAATAGCTGCAAATAGCGATGAATCATGATTGTTGTTTTATTTTTTGATTTGAAAAGGTCCAACAGGTTGTGCATGTAATTTGCTTTCATTTGCAAGACTGAGACCACGGAGCACTCATAATAGAGTCTTTTGGTACATTTCATTTTCATTATCGTCCTTAGTTGGAAAGCAACCAACAGATAACCCCTAACCTATTTGTACTTATATATCATCCATGCCCCTTCCTTATGCCTTTTCTTTTTTTCTTCACACGTCAATTTCTCAATCATCTTCCAATCCCCTAATTATCTTTTGCAACTCATGTTTAATTCATTAACTTTGTTATTAAATTTACAAAATAAATAAGTGTTAAAGTAGCTTTCTCATGCATAATTATTTTCTCTTTTTCCTGTACACTTCGCCAGGTATATTGGAATTGGATAACCAAGTGTTTGGTATATTGATTTTAGATAACAATGTGATTATTGTGATAATGTACACCTTGATTACTTGATAAGACTCATATGAGTAATATTACACCCTAGTTAAAAAGTCTGGTGCAATATAATAGCCTTACTCAAGATATTCTACATAATATTATACATGTTACATTTCTTATGTCATTATTTTTTTTCCTTATATTTATAAGTTAATCAACTCCACAACAAATTTTATTTTTTCTAAACATTCTAAAAAATGATTTATTTATATCAAATGAACAAGTATTAATAAATTCCGTACATGCGAACTTTTCTAATATATTTTAAAAATTATATTTGTATCCACTAATAACAAAAATAGCTTAAATTCATCATAAGATGTAATTTATTTAATTGAAAGAGTATACTCAAAAATCCAATGATTAAATAACAATAACTAATCAAAAGCATCTTAGACACAGAATATAAAGGATTCGGATTGTCTCAAGCATGTGGAATCTCCTGTGCACCATGACAAAAAATATATTTAGCCACAGTTATAACCATGGTTATAAAAATCATTGCTAAAAAATATTTAGTCACGATTATAACCGTGGCGCTTTTAGCCACAATTAAAACTGTGGCTAAAAGCTAGCAGGAACCATGACTATAAAAACCGTTGCTAAAAAATATTTAGTCATGGTTATAACTGTGACGCTTTTAGTCCCAGTTAAAACTGTAGTTAAAAACTTGCATAATTCTCCTATGCTTTGTATGTGTAGGAGACGATCCGCACGCGAATATAAGACATTACGCATACAAGTATCCTACATAGAATGTTATTTTATAGCATCTCATATTGCAACGTGAAAGATACCTTGTGTTTGAAAAAAGGTATATCTAATATCTTCAAATTAAATATTATCATGTATAATTAGGTTAATTGTGACCCGACGCATGACTTGTAAAAATTACTATGTATTTCAACCTATAAGGTGTGTTTGTAAAAGTTTATTTTGATCTTATTTAACTTATTTTATGGCATAAGTGTTTATACATTTGTTTTACAGAACTTATAGAAATAACTTATGGCATTGCCCATAAGTTATTTTCAACTTATTTTCATAAGTTATCCATGATAGCTTATAAAAATAAGCTGTTTAGGTTATGTGAAGTTTGTCCCCATAAACTGTTCAATTGTAGAAATAACTTATATATAAGTGCTTACATAATAAGCGTTTATTCTATAAACTCTTAAATAAGTTATTTATCTAAACAAGGCCATAATATGAAATCGAATAAGGTAATAGCTTAAATGACACACTGATCAAATTGATACGTTCATATAATTCTATAAAATATGAGTTTGTTATTTGATAATTATATTGCATTTGAGATAAAAATTCATTCCTTGATTTGAGACGGAATTAGGAACGCAAAATTTCGTCCCTCATTTCAGAGGGACTCAGGTACGAAAAATTCCGTCCCTAGTTTGAGATTCCGTCCTTGATTTGAGACAGAATTATTTTCCATCCCAAAAAATCTCATCTCTAATTTAGAGACGAAATCTCTTTTTTGTCTCAAATTTTTTGTAACACCAAGTTTAAAATCAGAATTTTTTCCGTCTTTGACTCTCAGGGACGAAATTTTATATTTCTAATATGAGATTTTCTTGTAGTGCCAACAACCACCATGAACCAACACAATCAACTTCCACCTTCAGAACCATGAAATTGGGTTGCAAATTGGTTAAAAAAATATCAAAAACTATCTTCAAGAAGAAAATTTAAGACAGATATTTTTTTTTAAATTAAAGTTGAGAAAGAATTCAAAAGGAAAATAATTAATTGATTAGGGACAAAATATAGGATGAAACACTATGAGACAGAAGTTTTCGATCTCAAATATTTAGTCTATAATATTCATTTTTTTTCTTTTCTAACTATAGAGATAAATTTGAGATTATTTGAGATGGAATATTTATTGTCTCATAATTCCATCTCAAATTTTTGTTACTCTAGTAGTGTTTTCTTGAAATGGAAAACAAGATAAAATTGATGAAGATGAACAAAAATAAACAAATAATAGGACATCGGGAGGTTAGATAAAGCAGTTTTCCTTGTCTAATTCTTGATTCATAGATGTGATACCATGTTTAGTACAAAAAAAATGACTTAGTCGCCAACAAAAGTCTTAGGTGACTTTTGTGGTGACTAAAGTTATTGTTAAAAGTTCATTGTTGATTATTTTTTAGTGATGATTAAAGGTATTGCCACCAAAAGTCATCCTTTAGTGACGACTACAGTCGCCATCAAAAGTCATATTTATTGCCAAAAAAAAATTTGTGAGAAAAAAGTGACTTTTGATGGCGACTTTAGTTGTCAATGAAGGTCACCTTTAGTGGCGATTTTCAAAAAGAAACTACCTTTGGTGGTGACTTTGTCACTCGCCATCTTTTTGGATTTGAATTGGCCCAACTGGTCTATCCGAGGCTCATTTGACCCGTGCCGGTCTTGGTCGGTCCAATAACTTGCTGCACTATGATGACTCGATTTTTTTTGTGTAATAGCCAAGTTTATTTGAAATTAAACTAAACATATGCATACCTAATATTCAAATTTAGGTCCCTTGCTTTCAACCATATGTGTCTTGCCATCCTGCCACCACTTCATTTGTGTTATATAAGGACAAAATATTATATATATATATATATATACATATATATAATCTGTTAAAATTATTTTAAGTCAAAAATATTACAAAACCAAAATTAAACAATATCTAACTTAATAAAAATTTGAATTTTTTTAAATAAAATTAAAAAATCAGACTTTTGGTGATGACTCAAATTTTTTAAAATATAATTAAAAAAGTTGGATTTTTTTAAACAAAATTAAAAACAAATGAGACTTTTGGTTGCGACTCCAATAATCGCCATCAAAAGAATCGACACCAAAAGTCGATTTTTTTTTAAATAAAATTAAAAAAGTCAGACTTTTTAAATAAAATTAAAAAAATTAAATTTTAAGTGGTGATTCCCATAGTCATCACCAAAAGACAATTTTTTTTTAAATAAAACTAAAAAAATCTGATTTTTTGTGTATAAAATCAAATTAATCAAACTTTTACAGTTACCACCAAAAATAGAATTTTTAAATAAAATTAAAAAAGTCAAATTTTTAAATAAAATTAAAAAAGTCAAATTTTTTAAATAAAATTAAAAAAGTCAGATTTTTTTAAATAAAATTAAAAAAATTAGACTTTTTGTGACTACTCTAAAAAATCAGACTTTTAGTAGTGACTATGAAACAGAAGTTTTCCATATCAAATATTTAGTCTATAATATTCATTTTTTTCTTTTCAAATTATAGAGATAAATTTAAGATGTATTTGAGACGGAATATTTATTGTCTCATAATTTCATCTCAAATTTTTGTTACTCTAGTAGTGTGTTTTCTTGAAATGGAAAACAAGATACAATTGAAGATGAACAAAAACAAACAAATAATAAGACATCGCGAGGTTAGGTAATGCACTTGTCCTTGTCTAATTCGTTATTCACAGATGTGATATAACAATTGATATCTTATATTATAGTACTTGGACTGAAGCATCACGCATGCCGTGACGCAGACTTCATTTATCGTTTGTGCAATGTATAACGTGAAACATGCAGAAGATGAAGCATATTTTTTAAAATAAATCTTATTTTATATAGTTCATTTTATTGGTTAATTTTCTATAGTTTCAAGTAAGAAGCAACATATATTTTGATACCTTGATAATAATATTAACAGGTAAAGTCATTTATTAAATCTATAAGTAAAAAAAAGGTTTTAGAAATAAGACAAATGCAAAAATGCATGCTGAAAATATTAAATAACAAAAAAAAATATCTTAAGAAAATTAGAAAGAGCGAATATCAAAGAACGAGAAAATAAAAAAATTAAGCGAAAAAATTGAGGAAAAAACAAGATGATATAAATTAACTATTTCTGATTTTAGTCTTTTTTTTTCACTTTTTAATTTTCGAAACATAAATAAAATTTTCGTCCCAAAAGTTCTTCTCTTTAATTTTATTTATCCTAAAAAAACTTAAAATCGGTAATGTAACTTACTGTTCTTAAAGAGTAAGTATAAAGAATTGGAGTGCAGCATTGGTCCCCCCCTCGCCCCCTCTTTTTTCTCCTTCCTTTTGTATTTCAATAAACATATATAATGGTCCGTTTGAATAAGTTTAAAATATAAGTATTTTTTTTATAATATTTCTTATAATATATATTTTTTAAAAGTAAAAACTATTTTATATTTGAATAAAGTAATAGAAAGTACTTTAAACAAAAACATTTTTTTTTTGGTATAAAATTTTAGAAGTACTTTTTACTATTAGAATTACTAAACTAGATGTTTTCATATTTTATTTTTTTCCTAATATTTGAATTTTTCCTTGAGTATTTCAATAAACATATATAACGGTCCGTTTGAATAAGTTTAAAATATAATTAAGTATTTTTTTATAAGATTTCTTATAATATATTTTTTAAAAAAATTAAAAACTATTTTATATTTGAGTGAAATAACATAAAGTACTTTAAACAAAAAATTTATTGTTTGGGCAAGAATTTTAAAAGTACTTTTTACTATTAGAATTACTAAACTAGATGTTTTTATATAATTTATTTTTTCCTAATATTTGAATTTTTAAAATAATAGAAATTTTTCATGAAAAATAAATGTAAAATTTATTATCGACGTAACCCTGTTTAACCCTGTAAATTATCTTGAGATATTTCATGTATGATAATTTTATATTCACATAATACTTTACTTTTTATTTAATTTTTTAATTTTAACATTCTTTTGTCGTAATTTTTAAGCGTCTTCAACAAACGAGAAAAGAATTCTTTATTATTTTGAATTTTGTTAGCCTGTGAATTATTTTTTTCCTTTTATGATAATGATACATTAATATGAATATTAACTTTGTTATCCATTTTGATAGTGCTATTTTATATTTGGAATCTCGTCCCTTCATCATTTTTTTTTCTTATAAGGATTGTTCAATAAAGATAATTTTGTTTGATACACTACCAAATACTAAATGTAAGTACCTCATCCAATAGAGAATCGAATATCAGTTTACCACTTTATAAGAGATATATTAACCTCTTTCTAGCTACTTCCACTAGACTCATCTTCGTTAATGGTTGTTCATCATTTGAGTTTAAATTTAATGTTATTAAACTCAAGAGTTTACCTAAATTCGATGAAAAAAAGACATACTTGGAATACAAACTTGAAATATAAAGTCCTAAGAGTTTATATATACTCATCCATCATTTAATAGGCTACTAAATATATATATACGTTTTAATACGGTAACACATCAAGTCATAAATAATTAAAAATGCTTAATATAACATGAGATCAACCATAAAAATTTTCATTCAAAGTTATGAAAATATCAAATTACATAAATGAAAGTATCAATTGAAGTTATAAGATATTTATACAACACAAGTTATAAAAATAAAGTACCAAATGATGTCATAACATATCACATTATCAAACCAAATATTGCATCAAATTAAAATAAAATTATTAACTATTTAACAATGAAAATCAACTAAGTTCTTTTGAGTTTTGGATATAGGGGACCCAATTATTTTGAGTTAGGTACTTAAAAAAAAAAAATTTTGAACTACTGTTAACCCAACTTGATCGACTTGGTGTAAATTCAATGAGTTTAAACGAGTTTGATCAAGCTCTGATTTTAGGATCAGTTTGAAGACCTAATCTCACAAACTCAAATGAATTTAAGAGTTAATTCGAAAGTTTAACAACCACATTTAAATTAACGATACAAATTGATATTATTACGTAGCACTTCAATTGATTAATATTGGACAACCTTGGAAGTATAGAGGCTTTTCGAAGTACTGTACATTCTGTAAAAATAATCAAACAATTGATTCATTGAAACATAGGTGTCATCAAGAATTCGACTAGTTTCTCATACCAAGATATACACGATATATAAAATTCCTATTTAAGTGTCAAAATACTTCAAAGAGAATATCAAATTTGATTAGGCTTCTTTAAGCACATCTAATCAATTCTTTAAGGACATCTAATCTTCTCTTTGATTGGAAGTATAGCAATAGATGATCTCATTTCATGCCCCCTTCAACATTAGGGTTTAAGAAAACATGTCCAATAATGCGATATTAATTATTTATCAGCCCTTTGATTTTTGGCATCTTATGAAGTAAGAGATAGATTATTCCATAGAGAGTTTTCCAAATCTTGCATTATATATTCACTACAAGAACTATATGAGTAAAAAACTTTCAATAATTTATCAATCTATATAATAGAATAAAATAATTCCACTCTAAATAATTAATTACATGGATGTCATTAAATAACATATAATAAAATTAATAAATTAAAATTAAAATTAAATGAATAAATTATGTAAATGAATAAATTCATTCCTATTAATGACACTACATTAGTAGTTGAAACCTTCAATTTTTTTTCTATGGATCTGATTGAAACAAAAAAAGGCACATTCAAAAGTAAAGATAAAATCAATATTTAATCAATTACCGATCTATGCAACAAATAATTTATAACAAATAACAAATAATCTACAAATTAACAAATTAATTAATTTACTTATTTTATTCTTTTAAATTTATTCTATTACATAAATAAATCAATTCAAATCAAAGTTAGAGTAGGTAAAATAAATTTGATTATGAAACTGATAAATCAATTAAAAATATTTAGTTATTTACATTTAAAAAGTATATATCATAACTCATAATTTTCATATAAATCAATTATAATAATAATTATTTTTATAAATTACGAAAGTTTTTAGAGTTATAATTTAACCGTGCATCGCACGAGTCACAATACTAATTTTATATTGATTATAATTTTTTAAAAAAGAGTAAATTAATTATTCATTTAGTTTATAAAAGATCATAACTGCTAGAATTTAGCCTTTAAATAATTAATTATTTCAATTTAATTTTTAAGAGATTATATTTATTTTAATTTCATCACTAACATTTTAGCATAAACATATTTAAAATTGGATAATATTGTAATTTTAGCGATTTAATAATAAAATAAAATAATACAATGACTAAAATAAAATATAATAAATTCAGATATTTAATCTTTAAAAATTAAATTAAACAAATATTTTTTTACGATCAAATCATTAATTTTCTATGAATTTGTAAAGAAGATTGAGGAGTTTATTAAGCACGGAAATGCGTTGGCATCAAATCACTTAAAACAAAACAACAAGGACACGTGTTCTTAATTAATTAGTAGTTGATCAATAAGAGTCCTGCACCACTGTTTCTAAACGCAATTTGTGTCATCATATGTGCCATACAAAATTGCTATTTCACCAAATTATGTTATCAACTTCAAAATTACTATTACAGATCGTATCTCCGAAGATTTATATTTGAAGATGTCGACATTTGTCCAATAGAATGAACTGGCAATAAAAGATAATACTCTACTGACCTAACCTTACACTTCAAGTAGTAGTTGAATTAGTTTAGTGAATTCTAATTAATTTAATTTTTAATTAATTAAAATGTATTATTACAAAAATTACAAAAGAAACCATAAGGTCCACACACACACACACACACAGACATATAGCCTGAAGAGATTAACAAAATCTAGATTCAAACATGTAACAAATGAATCCAGGTTCACTGACTTAGCTATTTTATAAGTTATATAACGTACTAAAAGAATAAGCTATCTATTCTCTTAATTAGCATGTTTTAAATGCAACATGATTATAAAAAAATAATAAAATTGAAAATTATTTTTAAATTTCTTTTTAATTAGTTTGTCTTGTTTGATAATTGGATGAAAATATTTTGGATGTACTGGGAAATGAAAATAATTTTTGGTGGAATAAAATAATGATGTCTAAAATTTTATTCAATTAGGCATGGGTATTCTGTTGTTTAGTTAGAATATCAATATAAATATGAAAAATAATTATGAGAACATGATTATAGTAAGCATTGATGAAAATAAATTAAATAAGCATTGTATATAATAACATAATAAAAAGAATAAACAAAATAATTAAAAAATTTTAAAATTAATTTTCAATTTTATTATTTTTTATAACCTTGTTGCATTTAAAATATGTTAATTAAGGGAATAAATAATCTATTCTTTCACTATGTTATATGACTTAGAAAATGGCTAAGTCATTGAATTCAGATTCGTAACTGTAATACCCATAAAAAATAAAATATAAATGCGTATTTGCAAACTATAGTTACTATGCTAGTATATGGTACTGTTCACCTATATAATACTATTTACGTATACGGTACTGTTTACTTATACAATCAAATGTCAAGTACTAGATGTGGTTTGGTCATAAGAGAAAACTAGAAAGAAGTTCGTAGGAGAAAATGACGTTTTATGTGTGAAAATACCCTCAGGGACTAAAGTGAAAGGACTGAATTGAAAAGAAACTTAAAGGTTTAAGGTGAAAGAATAGTTTTTCCTTTAACTTTCAATAGTAACAGCCCCCGTTTTGTACAGTAATGCGTAAAATATTTTATTAGAAATATCATTTTCATAAATAGTAAATTGAATATTTTATTAGTACATAGTGACAAATAGTACCGTTGACTTTTCCTATAAATAGGCCCTTGCATTTCACTTCTAAACTCACACCTTCAAATTCTCTTCTTCTCTCTTTAAGTTTCTCTTACTCCAATGCTAGGCATCTGAGATTTTGGGCCTTTCCTTTTCAGCTTAGGTAAGGATACTATGCCCTTTCTATGTCTTTCAAATTTTAGAAGTTATTTTCTTAAGTATGCTCTGTGGTTGCGGCTTTGACTGATCTTCCACATCAGAAAGACTGTCCTTAGCTGTCTATATGTTATTTTAATTTTTTGATTACCGAAATAGGATGTAAACTGTGAAGAATACATGTTTAGGAAAGTTGTGGCTAAGGAAAGACCTGGTTTTTAAGTGTGTCCATTGCGACCCTCCACTCTTTCCTAGGAACTTACCTGGTGTACTCTTTTACAGATTGTATTCTCTATTTCTGGTATAAACAGTCTCCGTATATATGAATAGTGACCATATATATGAATAGTGCCATATGTATGAACAATATCTGTACATATAAATAATATTCGTACGTATAAATAGTGACTGTATATACGAATGGTATCCATACGTATAAATAGTAACTGTATATATGAATAGTATCTATACGTATGAATAGTGACTGTACATATGAATAGTAACCATATGTATGAACAATGTCTGTATGAAAACAATCCTAACTTGTTTTCTCTAATCTTTCATGAAAATCTCTGTAGCGGAATACTGAAATTCATCTGTGTACTCTTGTCCGCAACGACTTAGAGAAGTGATACTCGTACGGAATCCAGGTGAATGAAACGACCCCGTTTTAATATAGTTTTAGCATTACTGGTGATAAAAAGTATGTCGTAGGACACTCCCAATATTCATAGGGGGAAATTGGATTCAGAATGACGAATCTAATGAGATAATTAATCTAGAAGTATGGATAAGACGAAGCAAGTATCTCATGATGATGTGAAGTTTGAATCTTTTCAAAAATCGTTCAAGTGTTATCTTGATTTGTGGTTTATGAATCTATAATATAGTTATATATTATACTTGTTATATAAATGAATATTACATTGTACTTCTGATTATGATATGAAATGTTGTACTATTGATTGTGATTGAGCGGGACAGTACCCCCTCTCACGGCAAGGCAGAAAACTCGGTTGAAATGGTGTCTTGACCAATGAGTGTGGAGACAACGATTCCCTCAGTAGGGATATAGCCCGGATTGGTGATAAATCCGTGAGGCGCCCTAGCTAAGAGGATGAGGTTGTGCGTCATGGCGGAAATATACAGAATTGGTGAGCTGGCCTGTGTGCGCTCTCCGGGATATATTGCCATTGATGAGTACTAGTAACGTTTGTTGAATTGGATGAATTTTTATCTTCTTGTATGTAATTTCTAACTATGTTTATTGGTTGAGTATGAGCCTTCGGATATACTTGCATGACTGGTAATGTATTTGAATTTTATTAACGCGAGGCCGATTCGCTCACGGAGTTTAAAAGCTCACACTCTCTGTACAAATTTTTTTTTGTTCAGATCAGGTTGCCAGCGAAGAACATCTGCTAGAGGAGTAGATCACTGTGGACCTTCCCGCTGTCGGGTAGGCCCCTCTTTTGTTATAGATTATGTTGCTCTGTAATCGTCTAGGACATCTAGGTCAGGGGTTTGGTATTTGGCTTGTATTTCAGTATGATAATGTATTTTGTATTGAGAATCTATTATTTTTTTAATTAAGAAAATTTAATATATTTTCTTCGTATTTATTAAGGAATGATTATTTTGAGAATATAGAGATAATGATTAATAATCTAACTCATGGGTAGAATTTGTCGAAAGGCTTACAGTGATGGGATATTCATTATTGTGCCAGTCATGTACCCAGAAAACGGGTCGTGACAAAGTTGGTATCAGAGCAATGGTTGTTAGGTCTCCTAGTGATTACAGAGCAAGGTAACCTTAGTGGGACCTCATCTATCATTGTGAACCCGGGCACAACTATAGAGAGATGGCTCTACTGAAGGTCCTGTAGGATATTTCCATTTCCTTTCCCTCCGAGACTTATCTCTCCTTAGGAATTATGTTCTCAGTTTTAGTTTTAGACAGATGTGGCTACACTTTTGAACTTAGTAAAGGAAATGTTATTACTTGTTTTGATTCCATTGATGTCGGATCAAATTTTATATGGTGGGTTTTATAAGCTGAATTCGTGATTGATTTTGTGTAGCTAATTTTCTTTATCTTTTTTTATTATTATTTTAGAGTACCGTCCAATAAAAGAAACCACTTGCATTAATAAAAAAACTGAAGGATTACATTGCAAAAAAAAAAAGAGGAGTTTACTCGTGCATGAGTAATCTAAAGACGAGGTGGTCTTGGATTAGGAGGGTTGTATTGTATCATCACCCCTCGACCATTCCTTGGAGCGAGAGACAGAGCAATGTCGCGGAGGGTAGTGTAAATTTCATTCATACAATCAACACTTCTTTGCTGCTGATTGTAGAAGCACTGGGTGGACCAATAGAAAAACCTATCTATTCTCGAAGTCATTGTCGCGTTATTGCATTTGGTTAACTTCTCCAGATCCTCTATCATCTTCTTGAGAATCTTCACCTCCTGCTCTAAGCAGGCGATTTTGTCCTCCGAGGTATGACCTGTACTAATCTCCTCGGCTTCCTCATTCTTCTTCACCTTCTTCTCCTTTTGATTCTCTTGAGATCCCTCGAGAGGTCTTTTGCCCTTGTCCCTGCCTAAACTTAAGTTTAAGTCAAGTTCTTCTTCCTTAGCCTCTACTGTGAGATCAATGTACTTCCTGGTGGCCATGATTTAGAAAATTTAGAAATTTTTGTAAGAGTATGAGGCGAGAGGAATGCTGGGAGATTGTAGGCTCAAAGATTATTACTCTTTGTGGTGTGGTAACTGAGAACGCTGGGACGGTTTTTATAGAGAAAAATTAGGACTTAGAGACAAAGAAGATATCTCTTCGCCGCACCCCTACACACTCAACCTATGGATTTTTGCAAGCTGGAAGCCAGAAGTCTAGGGTAGGCGTGCACACCAATAGCGCGTTGCATTAATGCCAAAACCGTGAAAGTCAATATTCGGTGGATTTGCGGCCGATTTTACTTGGTTTTCCCATTTCTCCCGTTGGCATTTTCCGAAATTCAAAGAAGTTGACGATATAGCCATTAAAGATTGCCTTTGATGCTTTTATGATGAACTGAAATACATTTCTCTATTTTATTGTGTTGTTCTTGAAAGCCTTCAGTTGAGTATAATATACATAACTGATTGAATCATGTTGTAATTACATGTATGTATGTTATTCATGCATAATGAGTAAAGGCTACGATCAAGGAGAATATGTGATGATCCTACATATACTCATAGAGAATGAGAAATCAAAATGACTTGGATAGAATGAAATGTGTAGAGGATAATACATCTTCATGGTTACACATACTTACATATAATGCTCTCGTGGGCAAATGAAAAGCAATGATTTTCTTGCATCATGATAATGCTTACTGCATGCGATCGTAAGCAGTTAACTTTGTTTTAAAATATATATATTTACATATATATTATGTGTAAATCCAGAATAAAGACACCGATTAGAATATAAGATAAGGCTAATATGAGACTACCCGATCATAGAGTGATATCGTGATCTGAGATTACACTGTAAGACAAGTATAGAGTGAGGAAATCATAGATTGAAACGGCGATTAGTCGAAAATTTTGAGAAAGGTCAAGATTAGCCGAAATTTTTTTTCAGGAAATCTTTGACTTATGTTAATTGTATTAAATTATATTTACTATTTATCTGCATGTCCGAAATTAATTGCTAGCATTGCGACGTATGTGATCTGTAAACCTCCTAGCGAGCGGCGTATAGGTTGTGGTGGCTTTAGCTCCAGGGACTTCGGGTTGTCTATAAATCTTGTACGCCCGTTACCCCACTCATCACACCAAGCGAACTTCTTTTATTACATACCTATTCCTCAATCTTCATTCCTTTCTCTTTTCAACTTCTTTCTGAAATCCCTAGAGCAATGGCCGATAATAAGTCTTTCAACTTGAATTTTGAGACTGGCAACTTAGAGCTTGATTTAAATCTAAGTCTCGAAAATAAAAAAGGGCAGAGACCTGTAGACAGGTCACCAGAAATTAAGAAGAGAAAGATGGATGTAATAGAGTTGGAGGAGGACAGTACTGCAGCATCCTCAGAAAATAAGCTTGCACACCTAGAGCATAAGATAGAAAACCTGGAGCGTAAGATAGAGAGTTTGGAATACAAGACAGAGGACCAGAAGCGACTAATAAATCATCTCTTTGAAAACCAAGAGAAACTGATAAACCGTCGTTTCGGAGAACTAGCTAATCGAGTTGATAGACATTCAATGTTTGCAACTCAAAATTTTCGTGACCAACAAGCAAGGTGTATTGACTGTATGAACGGAGTAACTTCTGATCTTCGCCAAATTTCCCAGATGCTTCCTCCAGAAACACTTTCTAGACTGCAACGATTAGCTTCCTCCTTAAGGTATGAAGCACCTTCCTCTTCTAGACCTAGAGCACCTTCTATATTTCAAAAGTCTCCTCGTCCTTAATTTATTCTTTCTTTTGTTTGTACCTAAAGCTATATTTGGTCTAAGCTTTACGTATTAAAATTATCTATGTACTAGAAATAAAATTTAAGTTAGCATTTAGATCTCCTATGTTGAAGTGATTTCTTAAAGAACTTGAGGAATGAGAAGATGTTGGACTTGTTATATTTCATACTTGATTCTAAAGCAGAGTATGGTAATATCTTTTTGACTGAGCAGAGTTACTAAAATGATATTTCATTGCACTTCTGAGCTATGGAGGAATGCTAAATAAGTATTTTATAAACTTATACATAGAGAACTATGAGTTTGCCCTAATTATTAAAGGGGTATGACTCTATATGAGTCATTGAGGTGAGAGGAATTTCTATATATATTTATTTTATAATTACGCATGAGTAGTATGTTATTTACTTGACACATTTTCTAGGATTGTTCTTCCTAGAGATTTATGTAACAATTTCATATGATTTTTCCTTTTATATGACGTCTTCAGCCGAGAGTATCGCCTGAAGGTAGAAGGATCACCTTCGGGCAAGAGTATTACCTATGGTCAAAATAACGACTCTAGGTAGGGTGCTTGTATTCGTAAAAGTTATAAGCTATGTGTGTGGTAACATGTATTCTGATATTCAGTATGAACTGGAAAGACCACGTGCCACTTTTGAAGACGACATCTATTTGAGGTTTTACATGGATCTCTGATTAAATGGTTTAAGTTTGGTAAAGGTTATGGGGATGAGACACTTTATGGTACAAAAGGTTGTGGAGAAGATCAAACTGATGAAGAAGAGATTACTTGCTGTTTAGAAAAGGAAAAAGTTCTATGTAAATCATTGATAAAGCGGTCTAAAGTTCACAGTCGATGGTGTAGTGTTCTTATGCATCTCACCAAGGGTGCGATTAGGTTTAGGAAGAAAGAGATGCAAAGGATGAGATATAGATGAAGTAACCACACTTATTTCAGTCTTGAGGTGAGTTTTGAATTCGGAGGACCGAATTCTCTTAAGGGGGTGATAATGTAATACCCATAAAAAATAAAATATAAATGCGTGTTTGCAAACTATAGTTACTATACTAGTATATAGTACTGTTCACCTGTATAATATTATTTATGTATACGGTACTGTTCACTTATACAATCGAAATGTCAAGTACTAGATGTGGTTTGGTCATAAGAGAAAACTAGAAAGAAGTTCGTAGGAGAAAATGACGTTTTATGTGTGAAAATACCCTCAGGGACTAAAGTGAAAGGATTGAATTGAAAAGAAACTTAAAGGTTTAAGGTGAAAGGATAGTTTTCCCTTTAAGTTCCAATAGTAACCAATAATTCAGCCGCGTTTTGCACAGTAATACGTGAAATATTTTATTAGAAATATCATTTTTATGAATAGTAAATTGAATATTTTATTAGCGTATAGTGATAAATAGTACCGTTGACTTTTCCTATAAATAGGCCCTTGCATTTCACTTCTAAACTCACACCTTCAAATTCTCTTCTTCTCTCCTTAAGTTTCTCTTACTCCAATGCTAGACATCTGAGATTTTGGGCCTTTCCTTTTCAGCTTAGGTAATGATACTATGCCCTTTCTATGTCTTTCAAATTTTATAAGTTATTTTCTTAAGTATGCTCTGTGGTTGCGGCATTGACTGATCTTCCACATCAGAAAGACTGTCCTTAGCTGTCTATATGTTATTTTAATTTTCTGATTACCAAAATAGGATGTAAACTGTGAAGAATACATGTCTAGGAAAGTTCTGGCTAAGGAAAGACCTGATTTTTAAGTGTGTTCATTGCGACCCTCTACTCTTTTCTGGGAACTTACCTGGTGTACTCTTTTACAGATTGTATTCTCTATTTCTGGTATAAACAGTCTCCGTATATATGAATAGTGACCATATATATGAATAGTGTCATATGTATGAATAATATCTGTATGTATAAATAGTATCTGTACGTATAAATAGTGATCGTATGTATGAATAGTATCCGTACGTATGAATAGTAACTGTATATATGAATAGTATCCGTATATGAATAGTGACTGTACATATGAATAGTAACCATATGTATGAACAATGTCTGTATGAAAACAATCCTAACTTGTTTTCTCTAATCTTTCATGAAAATCTCTGTAGCGGAATACTGAAATTCATCTGTGTACTCTTGTCCGCAACGACTTAGAGAAGTGATACTCGTACGGAATCCAGGTGAATGAAACGACCCCGTTTTAATATAGTTTTAGCATTACTGGTGATAAAAAGTATGTCGTAGGACACTCCCAATATTCATAGGGGGAAATTGGATTCAGAATGACGAATCTAATGAGATAATTAATCTAGAAGTATGGATAAGACGAAGCAAGTATCTCATGATGATGTGAAGTTTGAATCTTTTCAAAAATCGTTCAAGTGTTATCTTGATTTGTGGTTTATGAATCTATAATATAGTTATATATTATACTTGTTATATAAATGAATATTACATTGTACTTCTGATTATGATATGAAATGTTGTACTATTGATTGTGATTGAGCGGGACAGTACCCCCTCTCACGGCAAGGCAGAAAACTCGGTTGAAATGGTGTCTTGACCAATGAGTGTGGAGACAACGATTCCCTCAGTAGGGATATAGCCCGGATTGGTGATAAATCCGTGAGGCGCCCTAGCTAAGAGGATGAGGTTGTGCGTCATGGCGGAAATATACAGAATTGGTGAGCTGGCCTGTGTGCGCTCTCCGGGATATATTGCCATTGATGAGTACTAGTAACGTTTGTTGAATTGGATGAATTTTTATCTTCTTGTATGTAATTTCTAACTATGTTTATTGGTTGAGTATGAGCCTTCGGATATACTTGCATGACTGGTAATGTATTTGAATTTTATTAACGCGAGGCCGATTCGCTCACGGAGTTTAAAAGCTCACACTCTCTGTACAATTTTTTTTTGTTCAGATCAGGTTGCCAGCGAAGAACATCTGCTAGAGGAGTAGATCACTGTGGACCTTCCCGCTGTCGGGTAGGCCCTTCTTTTGTTATAGATTATGTTGCTCTGTAATCGTCTAGGACATCTAGGTCAGGGGTTTGGTATTTGGCTTGTATTTCAGTATGATAATGTATTTTGTATTGAGAATCTATTATTTTTTTAATTAAGAAAATTTGATATATTTTCTTCGTATTTATTAAGGAATGATTATTTTGAGAATATAGAGATAATGATTAATAATATAACTCATGGGTAGAATTTGTCGAAAGACTTACAGTGATGGGATATTCATTATTGTGCCGGTCATGGGCCCAGAAAACGGGTCGTGACAGTAACAATATATCAAACATTAATTTATTGTAGTGGTAGTAGTTGTTTAAATTTTAAAAATGATAAATTGTTTAATTCTTGAAAATTTAAATTTTTGGAGAGAATTTTATTATTATTGGTCAATAAGTTCAAATCCTATTAGGTGGGAAGTATGTTTGGAAAAACTCAAAAACATGCAACAATGTAATTTTGAAAGGTTGGTTTAGTAGTTAAGGAGATTAGTTTTTATCTTAATAATTTGGGTTCAAACTTGAAAGTTAGTAAATAAGAAACTTTATAGACTATTTCATTTCTATTTTCAAAAAATATTTTTGGTTATTAAAAATAAAAAATAAAATTTGTTTAGATAGTGTTTTGAAAAGATATATTTTTTAAAAAAATCTTATAAAATTATCGTTTCCAATATAAAAAAAAACATGTTTTATATGTTTTCAAAACAATCTATATAATAGACTAAAATAATTTTACTCCAAGGCATTAATTACATGGATGTCATTAAATAACATATAATAAAATTAATAAATAAAAATAAAAATTAAATGAATAAATTATGTAAATGAATAAATTCATTCATATTAATGACACTACATTAAATTCATTCTAAGCAACCATTTTGAGATATACCGTAGGACTCTCCTTTAAATTCTGTGAAAATTATAATATATTAATGCAAATTGGTGTGATTGATTCTATAATGCATTCAAAAGAATTTGAAAAAATTTGTATTCAAATGAATTCAAATTATCCCTTTTAAAACTATGAATTGTCATAAATTTAATTAATAATTAAATAATTAAATAATTACAATATATTAAATACAAATTGATGTGATTGATTCTATAATTGCATTCAAATGAATATGAAAAATTTACATTCAAATGAATTCAAACCATATCTTTTGAAACTGTGAATCATCATAAAATTTGAATGGTTGGAGCTCGATCTGAAGCTGAAATAATTATGTATTTGGAGAGTTTATATATGTTGCCTTTGTGCCGAATCTAAAGCTCGATCTCAAGCTAATACATTGCGTTTCAAACTTCAAGAATGACCAAATATTGAGTATCATGCGTTAAACTGAGAAGCAGCAATAGAGGAATTAATGATCGGATGGCTCCCATATCAACTTCATAGTGGATTTCTCGCTATCAACTACAGAGAAGCAACTCGCCTCTATCTCTATTTTATTTTCACTCAAACTCGGTATAATCTTTTTAGTCATGACAGCCATAAAAGTTCACGAAAGCACCTTCTCGAAAGCCACCATGTAGGTTACTACTTGCCTTTTCGAGAAACAACTTGAATTCAAATTTGTTCCTATTAACATGAAAGAGGGCGAACACAAAAAGAAACATTTCATTTCTCTTAATGTAAGTGTTAGAGCAATTCATGGATTGCTTGTCTCTGAGTTTCAGTTCAACTAAATTTCGCTTCTTTTTATGCAGACATTCGGTCAAGTTCTAGCCTTTGAAGACGGAGATCTAAAACTATTTGATAAGTATTAAGTATACATCTCCAACAAGCACACTCAAAGATCGTTAAATTAGCATTTGTAAAATTACTTATCAAAATCATTTCAATGCACAGAATCAAGAGTAATCACGCCATATATCACCCACGAGTGTGCTGAAAAAGGGATCCAACTGATAAGCGGAGAATCTAAGAAGATGGCGATTACAGGGGAAAGGTAAACTTTTCGGATCCAGTGTTTTTTTTTTCCCTTTTTAATTTGTTTATTCTTTGATTTAATATAATTCTTTTATTTGAATCCACTTCACATCTTGGAGTCAATCAAATTTTATAGTGTTCTTTATTTTCATTTTATCTTGTAAGGCCCGAGATTCAAACTGGATTTCTAAAGGATGATAATCCTATTAAATTGAAACAAGGTCAGGAAATAACCATATCAACTGACTATAACATAAAGGGAGATAAGAATACAATCTGGATGAACTATAAAAAGTTTCATACTGTGCTCAGATGAAATTATCTCATTTACGGTCTTATTATGTGACAAAAAATTAGGTTTGGTTTAATGTTGATATGAGAACTTTATAGTTCTTGACCAGAGAAAAAATGTTAATCTTCTTGGAGTGATAGTGGATATCCCTACACTGATAGAGAAAAATAAGGAAGATATCTTAAAATAGGGAATTCGCAACAAAATTGACATGATTTTTTTTCTTTTGTTCGAAAAGGTTTAGACTTGATGGAAGTTTAGAAAGTACTGGGATAGTATACAAAGAACATTCATCTCATGTCAAAAGTATGATCTTTTTTCATAATATAACATGACCGTTTATTATCATATTTTTTTATTAAAATTTATAATTTATATTTGTATAAATAATAAAAATTTATATCAAAATATTTACGTTTTAAAAAATATATGTCATGACTCATAAGTCTTATAAGTTTCATAAGTTTCAAAAATTTATAAATTATAGTATTATTATCAGAATATATTATGTGGATTCCAATGTATTTAATATATTATGTGAGTTATTGTTAAAGTGAATAGCATAATATATTTTTATCAAAATATATTATCATAATTATTAATTAGTTTAATTAGTGAAATTCATTATTTTATTTGATTTGAATGAAGAAATTAGGTAAATTAATAAATTTGGTAAATTTGGTAAATTAATAACATAACATAAAAATAATTATTTGATTTGAATTGATTGAAAAGATTTGAATTGAAATTCAAAAACAATTACCTTTATTATTTGACCATATAATTAATGACATCGCATTAAATTAATTATTTGATTTGAATTGATTTGAATTAAAATATATAGATAATAAATTGTTGAAATATACATACACGAAGATCAAGACATATTGGAATTAATTATTGATCATATGTATAAAATTTCTTTGCAGTTAATTATCCTAAATTCCATATGAACATTTTTAATTTGATTATTATTTTTTTGTAAAAAATTTTAAATTAAAAACTTTTTATTGATTACACATACATCTTATTATTTTATTTCATTTGATGACTTATTCTATATCATAATATAATGTGGTTATTTATTATCATAAATTTTTATTAAAATTTATAATTTATATTTGGATAAATAATCAAAATTTATATTAGAATATTTACGTTTAAAAAGTATATTTCATAACTCATAAATCTTATAAGTTTCATAAGTTTCACAAATTTATAAATTATAATATTATTATTAGAATAATATATTTAATATATTATGTGGGTTATTGTTAAAGTAAATAGAAGAATATATTTTTATTAGAATATATTATCATAATTATTAATGAGTGAAATTAATAATTAGTAAATAATGACATCATATAATATTAATTATTTGATTCAAATTTATTTAAATGATTTGAATTGAAATTAAAAAAATTACTTTTATTATTTGACCATTGTAGTGTCTTAGAAGATTTTTTTAGTAGGTAAAATAAATTTGATTATGGAATTGATATGTGAATTAAAAAATTTGCTTTATTTGACTCTATTTTCATTTCCTTCCAAAATAGTTTTAATTTAATATAAATCAGTTTGAGATATGAATTTTTAAATTATTATCCCTTGATTGAAAAAAGAGATAAAAATCAAATTATTGAAAGACAAAATCCGAGGCATAGAGATCCAGTCTAAATATAGCAGCAACCTTCAATGTTTTTTTTCTTCTATGGATCTGATTGAAACCAAAAAATGCACATTCTAAAGTAAAGATGAAATCAATATTTAATCAATTATCGATCTATGCAACAAATAATTTTTAACAAAGAACAAATAATCTGCAAATTAATAAATTAATTAATTTACCTGTTTTATTCGTTTAAATTTATTCTATTAAATAAATAAATCAATTTAAATCAAAGTTAGAGTTGGTAAAATAAATTTGATTATGAAACTAATAAATCAATTAAAAATATTTAGTTATTTACGTTTAAAAAGTATATATCATAACTCATAAGTTTCATATAAATCAATTGTAGTTATTATTATTTTTATAAATAACAAAAGTTTTTAGAGTTATAATTTAACCGTGCATCACACGGGTCACAATACTAATTTTGTATTGATTACAATTTTTTAAAAAAGAGTAAATTAATTATTGATTTAGTTTATAAAAGATCATAACTGCTAGAATTTAGCCTTTAAATAATTAATTATTTTAATTTAATTTTTAAGAGATTATATTTATTTTAATTTCATCATTAACATTTTAGCATAAACATATTTAAAATTTGATAATATTGTAATTTTAACGATTTAATTATAAAATAAAATAATACAATATTTTAATGACTAAATTAAAATATAATAGATTAAAATATTTAATCTTTTAAAAATTAAATTAAACAAATATTTTTTTACGATCAAATCATTAATTTTCTATGAATTTGTAAAGAAGATTGAGGAGTTTATTAGGCAGGGAAATACGTTGGCATCAAATCACTGAAAACAAAACAACAAGGATACGTGTTCTTAATTAATTAGTAGTTGATCAATAATTGTCCTGCACCACTGTTTCTGAACGCAATTTGTGTCATCATATGTGCCATACAAAATTACTATTTCACCAAATTATGTTATCAACTTCAAAATTAATATTACAGATGGTATCTCCAAAGATTTATATTTGAAGATGTCGATATTTGTCCAATAGAATGAATTGGCAATAAAAGATAATACTCTACTGACCTAACCTTACACTTCAAGTAGTAGTTGAATTAGTTTAGTGAATGGTTCATGCCACTACGATGCCGAATCGCTCAGAATTGAATTCGTGGCAATCTTGCGGTATAGCGGTCTCCAAGTCGTATTCACTCAATGAGCTTCACTTCTAATTACTAATTAGTTATTTTGAACACCTAAACACTAATTAAAAGCACATAAATGTGGGGGGGGTTTGTTGACAGTAATAACAGAAGTGATAACAAAACAGCAACAATGAACAACAACAGCAAAATATCAGCAGAACAAGTTTGACAATAACAGAAAACCATGCAACCAGCCACTAGGATTTATGGGAGTGTAATCATAATCACTTAGCTCATTGATTCAGTTTTGTTCTCATTTCACCACTTGGTTCTTTATAAAAAAGAATGATTCCAGAGTAACATCCAGAATTTAATACCACTAACTATAGCCAAGAATATCTTCATTAACTATAACTAGACGCATTTCAAAGGAAAGCCTCAACCAAATCAAGTTAAATATCATCTAACTAGCTATTTCGTTTCACTTACTTTTCTAATCAGTCAAGCAAGGTTATATCTCATATATAAATCTGTTTATGCTCTTTCAAATTCAAATCAAAATCTGACAGCAACATAAACATATAAGCAGAACAGAAACGAAATGAGATAAAATGAAGAATAAAACACTTATCTTGCACTTTCAATTCAAGCTAAAACATCCCAAGGTCCTAGTTACTGATTACAATGGAGATTTAGCCCTCCATGAGAGCAGGACAACAAAACAGAAGAAGGAAAACAGAGCGGAAGAGAGAGTTACGAAAATTGCTAAGTTCTCAAAATAAAAGTGTCCTCTGATTTTTAAAAACTGATGCCTTCAATGCCTTAGAGAATATTCTACCCTAGATGCCTCTTGGATGTCTCCTTGGTGCTTCTTCCATGATTTGGGCAGCAAGACAATAGCAGAAAAGTGGCAACAGCAGCAGACAAATTATTCTACTGCTTTGCTATTTCTATCTGCTATTGATTGCTGAAAGAGGTCCTTGCTGTCAAAACAGAAATGACATTCCCCTTTGCTGTAAAGTATGGAACAGTGGGGGCCAGAAATCTAGTCAGCCCTAGTCAACCATTCAATGCCCAGTCAGCATGTCCGGTAGCCTCCAAGTAAGCAAAACGTCCATGTCAGCATTTTTCTCTCCAATAATTAGATCTGAAATTAAGCACATGAATTAATTGGGATAAAATTATGAATTTGAATCATATTAATTCTATAATTAATTTACACCCAATAAATTCAAAATATAATAAAATAGGATAGTTGGCAACATTGAAATAGCAATAGGACTAAGATAGAGACTAAAAAGTAGATAAAAATGCCTGATATCAAATCCCCCACACTTGGCCTTTTTGCACTCCTGGGCAAAATAATATTTAGAACACAAAAAAACACCAAAGGAAAAGCGTGGAAAGCATGCTAGAATGGAAAAATTAAAATTTTGAAAAGATTTAACACTTGAAGAAAATTAATCTTAAATTTCTAAGATTCCAAGCATCATGGCAATTTAATTTGATACGAATGAATTCAAGTAATTAGCCTCATCACCAGGAATGTGTTTACTCTCTATTCTCTCAAGTGTCTAGGGTAAATCACTCGAAATTCAACTTATCACAGAATTCACTACCATAAGCTTGTCAAGAATCTAAATCTCCACTACTTGAATCACATACATGCTTGAATTATTAGGACTTTGGAAGGGTATAAGGTTGGGTGAAGGAATGATTGGGAGGTAGAAAGAAATACACAAAACAAAGTTTAACAAGAACTTAAAGAAATGAAGAGCATCAATCAGTAAGGTTACAAGAGATTGAACTTTGAAATTTGGGCACAACAATGCTACTTTTCTTTTCTCCTTCTTGCTCTTTTGTTTTTTTTTTTTGATCTCTATATGGTATATTTTTTTTTTCATGAAGAGTTGCCAAATATATATATATATATTTTTTGAGTAGCAAGACTGAAATTCAAAACAACCCACAAATCCTTCTTTTTGCACATGCTCAATTCAATCTATTTTCAAAAGAAAGAGGTTTCTAAAGCTCTTCAAATCTTAAGTTTGGGGAAAAGAAATGAATTGTTTTAAAGTGGGAGAGAGCTAGAAAACACAAGAAAGAGAGGTGGAAGTAAGGTACAAAGTGGCACACAATGGAAACAACACATAGAATGACTATTTGGCTAGAATGGTTACAAGAAACAAATGCCTAAATCATTTCCAAGCATGTACATGTAATGTAGCCTTAACAAAGATTCAAGACAAATTCTAGAGTAAAAATCATGATAGGGAATACACACAGCAAGAAAGAATATTATTTTACAGTGAAGGCTCAAATTCCCACGGTTTAAAGACTATTACTAAAAATTCATTAAAAACAACGTCATTGCCATTTTACTTGAGTTCCTTAGAAAAAGAAGACTGAATTCTTTTCATGCTAAGTCAATTCACAACTTAAGCTATTTCACCATGCATGCTTTCACACAAAAACTTCATCAATTTTTCAAAAATAAAGCATCAAATTCGGACAGAACAGAGCAGCAAAATTCTGCACTGCAGAAATTCTGGCGACTCAGCTTTACTGACACAAAACTACACCAAAACAAATGCGAAAGACACCAAATAAAATTCTACAGCTAGAAGACATATAAAGCTTTAAAAACATGTAAAGAAACTAGCAAAATTCGTAGCCAATTAGTATAGAAAATTCATGCAAGACAGCTCAAAAATTCTGGACAGAAACAGAGAAAACAGAGGAGACAGCTGGAAATTTTTTTTTTTGAAAATCAGCTCCAATTAAATTCTCTTCCCCCACACTTAAATATTGCATTGTCCTCAATGCAAATTATTACCAAACTTCAAATAAAATGAAGAGGACATAAATTAAAAAGGAAGGAAAGAGTACGACCTTATCATGGAGCCGGAACATTGTAGAGTTGGATTTCCTCTACAGTTTCTTCTTTGAAACCCTCGTAGAACTTCTTCAACCTTTGCCCATTTACCATGAACTGCTTGTTGGTGGCCTCATTTTGAATTTCTACTGCACCAAAAGGAAAGACATTAGTAATAACAAAAGGGCCAACCCATCTAGAGTGAAGCTTACCGGGCATTAGCTTGAGGTGAGAATTATAGAGAAGGACTTTGTCTCCCACTTGGAATTCTTTTTTCTCAATTTTCTGATCATGTACAGCTTTTGTCCTCTCTTTATAGATGCGCGCATTCTCATAAGCCGCTAGCCTTAGTTCTTCTAATTCTTGAATTTGTAACTTTCTTTCCTTACCGGCTAAGGTAATGTCCATATTGCATTGCTTAACCGCCCAATATGCCTTGCGTGCAATCTCCACCGGCAAGTGACATGCTTTACCAAATACCAAACGGTATGGAGACATGCCGATGGGAGTCTTGAAAGTGGTTCTATAGGCCCAAAGCGCATCTTCAAGCCTCTTGCTCCAATCTTTTCTATTGGGTTGTACAGTTTTTTCTAATATTTGCTTTATCTCTCGATTGGAGACTTCCGCTTGCCCATTGGTTTGGGGGTGATAAGGTGTAGAGGTTTTATGCACCACTCCATATTTCTTTAATAGCCCTTGCATGTTTCTATTGCAAAAGTGTGATCCTTGATCACTGATTATGGCCTTGGGGATACCGAATCTGCAGAAAATATGTGAACGAAGAAAGTCTACAACAATAATAGAATCATCAGTTCGAGTGGCTTTTGCTTCCACTCACTTCGACACATAATCCACAGCAACCAAGATATATATAAAGCCAAAAGAAACAGGAAAAGGACCCATGAAATCTATACCCAAACATCAAAGATATCACAAAAGAGGAGAGGTTGTTGAGGCATTTCATTTCTTCTAGACACATTTCCAGTTCTTTGACACCTAGAACAGTTCTTGCAAAAATCATAGGCACCCCTAAACAAAGTAGGCCAATATAAATGGTTCATGCCACTACGATGCCGAATCGCCCAGAATTGAATTCGTGGCAATCTTGCAGTATAGTGGTCTCCAAGTCGTATTCACTCAAGGAGCCTCACTTCTAATTACTAATTTGTTATTCTGAACACCCAAACACTAATTAAAAGCACATAAACGTGGGTGGGTTTGTTGACAGTAATAACAGAAGTGGTAACAAAACAGCAACAATGAACAACAGCAGCAAAATATCAGCAAAACAAGTTTGACAATAACAGAAAACCATGCAATCAGCCACTAGGATTTATGAGAGTGTAACCATCATTACTTAGCTCACTGATTCAGTTTTGTTCTCATTTCACCACTTGGTTCTTTATAAAAAAGAATGATTCCAGAGTAACATCCAGAATTTAATACTACTAACTATAGCCAAGAATATCTTCATTAACTATAACTAGACGCATTTCAAAGGAAAGCCTCAACCAAATCAAGTTAAATATCATCTAACTAGCCATTTCGTTTCACTCACTTTTCTAATCAGTCAAGCAAGGTTATATCTCATATATAAATCTGTTTATGCTCTTTCAAATTCAAACCAAAATCTGACAGCAACATAAACATATAAGCAAAACAGAAACGAAATGAGATGAAATGAAGAATAAAACACTTATCTTGCACTTTCAGTTCAAGCTAAAACATCCCAAGGTCCTAGTGACTGATTACAATGGAGATTTAGCCCTCCATGAGAGCAGGACAGCAAAACAGAAGAAGGAAGACAGAGTGGAAGAGAGAGTTACGAAAATTGCTAAGTTCAGAAAATAAAAGTGTCCTTTGATTTTTAAAAACTGATGCCTTCAATGCCTTAGAGAATATTCTACCCTAGATGCTTCTTGGATGCCTCCTTGGTGCTTCTTCTATGATGTGGGCAGCAAGTCAATAGCAAAAAAGTGGCAACAGCAGCAGACAAATTACTCTTCTGCTTTGCTGTTTCTGTCTGCTATTGATTGCTGAAAGAGGTCCTTGCTGTCAAAACAGAAATTACATTCCCCTTTGCTGTAAAGTGTAGAACAGTGGGGACCAAAAATCTAGTCAGCCCTAGTCAACCATTCAATGCCCAGTCAGCATGTCCGGTAGCCTCCAAGTAAGCAAAACGTCCATGTCAGCATTTTTCTCTCCAATAATTAGATCTGAAATTAAGCACATGAATTAATTGGGATAAAATTATGAATTTGAATCATATTAATTCTATAATTAATTTACACCCAATAAATTCAAAATATAATAAAATAGGAGAGTTGGCAACATTGAAATAGCAATAGGACTAAGATAGGGACTAAAAAGTATATAAAAATACTCGATATCAGTGAATTCTAATTAATTTAATTTTTAATTAATTAAAATGTATTATTACAAAAATTACAAAAGAAAGCATAAGGTCAACACACACACACACACACACACATATAGCCTGAAGAGATTAACAAAATCAAGATTCAAGCATGTAACAAACGAATCCAAGTTCAATAACTTAGTTATTTTCTAAGTTATATAACGTACTGAAAGAATAAACTATCTATTCTTTTAATTAACATGTTTTAAATGCAACATGATTATAAAAAAAATAATAAAATTGAAAATTATTTTTAAACTTCTTTTTAATTATTTTGTCTTGTTTGATAATTGGATGAAAAGATTTTGGATGTACTGGGAAATGAAAATAATTTTTGGTGGAATAAAATAATGATGTCTAAAATTTTATTCAGTTAGGCATGGGCATTCTGTTGTTTAGTTAGAATATCAATATAAATATGAAAAATAATTATGAGAACATGATTATAGTAAGCATTGATGAAAATAAATTAAATAAGCATTGTATATAATAACATAATAAAAAGAATAAACAAAATAATTAAAAAATTTTAAAATTAATTTTCAATTTTATTATTTTTTATAACCTTGTTGCATTTAAAATATGTTAATTAAGGGAATAAATAATCTATTCTTTCACTATGTTATATGACTTAGAAAATGGCTAAGTCATTGAATTCAGATTCGTAACAATATATCAAACATTAATTTATTGTAGTGGTAGTAGTTATTTAAATTTTAAAAATGATAAATTGTTTAATTCTTGAAAATGTAAATTTTTGGAGAGAATTTTATCATTATTGGTCAATAAGTTCAAATCCTATTAGGTGGGAAGTATGTTTGAAAAAACTCAAAAACATGCAACAATGTAATTTTGAAAGGTTGGTTTAGTAGTTAAGGAGATTAGTTTTTATCTTAATAATTTGGGTTCAAACTTGAAAGTTAGTAAATAAGAAACTTTATAGACTATTTCGTTTCTATTTTCAAAAAATATTTCTGGATATTAAAAATAAAAAATAAAATTTGTTTAGATAGTGTTTTGAAAAGATATATTTTTTAAAAAAATCTTTTAAAATTATTGTTTCAAATATAAAAAAAATAAAAACATGTTTTATATGTTTTCAAAACAATTATTTTGAAAATAAAATAAAAGTGGTGGTCCTTATTGTAATTATGGAGGTTTATTGCAGAAAAGAAATAAATTAGTGACGGTTGTTAACTGATGATGAAATCTGAAACCTTTTAAACAAATATGGCGGTAGTTTATAACCACTGCCAAATGTATTTTGTTGATCCTCACTTTATTCTTGTATTGTTTTTTTAAACTTTTGTGAATTATCACTTTTGGTATTTATCTTTTTTTTTTCATATTTTATAAGTAGTTTTTAGTTCATTTCACCAATCTATTTTTTTTTTTGAATTGTACTTATTTTAAATTATTGTATAAAGACATTTATAAATTGTAACTCATGCTTTAACATGTAATATATTTGACTGATATTTTTTTATTATACTTTTTCTTAAATTATCATTCTTAATTATTTTATTATATTAAATTCATCAAAAAAATCATATGTAAACCTTTTATATCAAAATAATTTTAAATCTTATTTTTAGAATAAATTTATGAAGGTTAAAATATAATTTTAGTCCTTATAATTTTGTCCAATTAATAGGTCGAAAAGTGCTCTGAACTGTATTCGGCCGGCTCAACTAAGGTTGTCAAACTCGAGAATTTACTTCAATTCGATAAAGAGAGTGAACTTGAAATATAAACTCGGAATGTAAAACTGTGAGAGTTTACATATGCTCCTCTCCATTCAATAAGCTACCAAAATTATATATATTCTAACACATAAACATTATCTTAGTTTATAATTAATATAAAATTACTTAATTTCAATTATTGTGATATTACTCTTTTTAGGTTCAATTGACTCTTTATACAAAACCCAAATTGACAAAGTAAAGTATCAATTGATATAAGAACATTATGATAAAAATGTTACCCAACAAACACACATTGTTTTTATTAGTTGCAAAATATAATAACAAATTTATTAAAAATTGCAACTAACTTTGAAAAATTGAAAAAATTAACAAATATACTCAAAAATACAAATTCCTTATCTAGTTCTAGATTTTTGAGTTTTGGATATGGGTAACTTGTTTTTTTCAGATTAGGTACTAAAAAAACAAGAAAAAAATATTTTGGACTGTTGCTGAGCCAACTCGGCTGACTCAGTGTAAATTTGACAAGTTTGACCGAATTCTAATTATAAAACCAAGCTTACTCAATTTGTAATACCCGTGAAAAATAAAATATAAATATATGTTTGCGAACTATGATTACTATTCCAGTATACGGTACTGTTCACATATATTATCGAAATGTCAAATATTAGATGTGGTTTGATCATGAGAGAAAACTAGAAAGAAACTGGGAGAAAAATGACATTTTATATGAGAAAATCCCCAGAGGGACTAAATTGAAAGGAAACTAAATTAGTAAATTGATTATACTAGTAGATGACACTTGTAAATGAAATTGGTAGGTGAGACGGATAATGAAACGGTAGATGGAATAGTATAGGAGAACGGTAGATGGAATAGTATCAAATAGTACCTTTGACTTTTTCTATAAATAGGCCCTTCCATTTCACTTCCAAACTCACATCTTCAACTTTTCTCTTCTCTCCTTAAGTTTTCTTCCTCCGACGCTAGGCCTTTGAGATTTTGGGCCTTTCTTTTTCAGTTTAGGCTAGGATACTATGCCCTTTCTATGTCTTTCAAATTTTAGAAGTTATTTTCTTAAGTATTGGTTCATGCCACTACGATGCCGAATCGCCCACAATTGAATTCGTGGCAATCTTGCGGTATAGTGGTCTCCAAGTCGTATTCACTCAAGGAGCCTCACTTCTAATTACTAATTAGTTATTCTGAACACCCAAACACTAATTAAAAGCACATAAACGTGGGGGGGTTTGTTGACAGTAATAACAGAAGTGGAAACAAAACAACAACAATGAACAACAGCAGCAAAATATCAGCAGAACAAGTTTGACAATGACAGAAAACCATGCAACCAGCCACTAGGATTTATGGGAGTGTAACCATCATCACTTAGCTCATTGATTCAGTTTTGTTCTCATTTCACCACTTGGTTCTTTATAAAAAAGAATGATTCCAGAGTAACATTCAGAATTTAATACTACTAACTATAGCCAAGAATATCTTCATTAACTATAACTAGACGCATTTCAAAGGAAAGCCTCAACCAAATCAAGTTAAATATCATCTAACTAGCCATTTCGTTTCACTCACTTTTCTAATCAGTCAAGCAAGGTTATATCTCATATATAAATCTGCTTATGCTCTTTCAAATTCAAACCAAAATCTGATAGCAACATAAACAAATAAGCAGAACAGAAACGAAATGAGATGAAATGAAGAATAAAACACTTATCTTGCACTTTCAGTTCAAGCTAAAACATCCCAAGGTCCTAGTGACTGATTACAATGGAGATTTAGCCCTCCATGAGAGCAGGACAGCAAAACAGAAGAAGGAAAATAGAGTGGAAGAGAGAGTTACGAAAATTGCTAAGTTCTCAAATAAAAATGTCCTCTGATTTTTAAAAATTGATGCCTTCAATGCCTTAGAGAATATTCTACCCTAGATGCCTCTTGGATGCCTCCTTGGTGCTTCTTCCATGATGTGGGCAGCAAGACAACAGCAGAAAAGTGGTAACAGCAGCAGACAAATTACTCTACTGCTTTGCTTTCTGTCTGCTATTGATTGCTGCAAGAGGTCCATGCTGTCAAAACAGAAATTACATTCCCCTTTGCTGTAAAGTGTAGAACAGTGGGGGCCAGAAATCCAGTCAGCCCTAGTCAACCATTCAATGCCCAGTCAGCATGTCCAGGTAGCCTCCAAGTAAGCAAAACGTCCATGTCAACATTTTTCTCTCCAATAATTAGATTTGAAATTAAGCACATGAATTAATTGAGATAAAATTATGAATTTGAATCATATTAATTCTATAATTAAGTTGGCAACATTGAATAGCAATAGGACTAAGATAGGGACTAAAAAGTATATAAAAATGCCCGATATCAAATACCCCACACTTGGCCTTTTTGCACTCCTGGGCAAAATAATATTCAGAACACCAAAAGACACCAAAGGAAAAGCGTGGAAAGCATGCTAGAATGGAATAATTAAAATTTTGAAAAGATTTAGCACTTGAAGAAAATTAATCTTAAATTTCTAAGATTCCAAGCATCATGGCAATTTAATTTGATACGAATGAATTCAAGTAATTAGCCTCCTCACCAGGAATGTGTTTACCCTCTATTCTCTCAAGTGTCTAGGGTAAATCACTCGAAATTCAACTTATCACAGAATTCACTACCATAAGCTTGTCAAGAATCTAAATATCCACTACTTGGATCACATACATGCTTGAATTATTAGGATTTTGGAAGGGTGTAAGGTTGGGTGAAGGAATGATTGGGAGGTAGAAAGAAATACACAAAACAAAGTTTAACAAGAACTTAAAGAAATGAAGAGCATCAATCAATAAGGTTACAAGAGATTGAACTATGAAATTTGGGCTCAACAATGCTACTTTTCTTTTCTCCTTCTTGCTCTTTTTTTTTTTGATCTCTATATGGTATATATATATATATTTTTTTCATGAAGAGTTGCCAAATTTTTCTTTTTTTTTTTGAGTACCAAGACTGAAATTCAAAACGGCCCACAAATCCTTCTTTTTGTACATGCTCAATTCAATCTATTTTCAAAAGAAAGAGGTTTCTAAAGCTCTTCAAATCTTAAGTTTGGGGAAAAGAAATGAATTGTTTTAAAGTGGGAGAGAGCTAGAAAACACAAGAAAGAGAGGTGGAAGAAAGGTACAAAGTGGCACACAATGGAAACAACACATAGGATGGCTATTTGGCTAGAATGGTTACAAAAAACAAATGCCTAAATCATTTCCAAGCATGTACATGTAATGTAGCCTTAACAAAGATTCAAGACAAATTCTGGAGTAAAAATCATGATAGGGAATACACACAGCAAGAAAGAATATTATTTTACAGTGAAGGCTCAAATTCCCACGGTTTAAAGACTATTACTAAAAATTCATTAAAAACAACGTCATTGCCATTTTACTTGATTTCCTTAGAAAAAGAAGACTGAATTCTTTTCATGCTAAGTCAATTCACAACTTAAGCTATTTCACCATGCATGCTTTCACATAAAAACTTCATCAATTTTTCAAAAATAGAGTATCAAATTCGGACATAACAGAGCAGCAAAATTCTGCACTGCAGAAATTCTGACGACTCAGCTTTACTGACACAAAACTACACCAAAACAAATGCGAAAGACACCAAATAAAATTCTACAGATAGAAGACATATAAAGCTTTAAAAACATGTAAAGAAACTAGCAAAATTCGTAGCCAATCAGTACAGAAAATTCATACAAGACAGCTCAAAAATTCTGGATAGAAACAGAGAAAACAGAGGAGACAGCAGGAAAATTTTTTTTTTTTTTGAAAATCAGCTCCAATTAAATTCTCTCCCCTTACACTTAAACATTGCATTGTCCTCAATGCAAATTATTACCAAACATCAAATAAAATGAAGAAGACATAAATTAAAAAGGAGGGAAAGAGTACAGCCTTATCATGGAGCCGGAACATTGTAGAGTTGGATTTCCTCTACAATTTCTTCTTTGAAGCCCTCGTAGAACTTCTTCAACCTTTGCCCATTTACCATGAACTGCTTGTTGGTGGCCTCATTTTGAATTTCTACTGCACTAAAAGGAAAGACATTAGTAATAACAAAAGGGCCAACCCATCTAGAGCGAAGCTTACCGGGCATTAGCTTGAGGCGAGAATTATAGAGAATGACTTTGTCTCCTACTTGGAATTCTTTTTTCTCAATTTTCTGATCATGTAAAGCTTTTGTCCTCTCTTTATAGATGCACGCATTCTCATAAGCCGCTAGCCTTAGTTTTCTTCCAGTTCTTGAAGTTGCAACTTTCTTTCTTTACCGGCTAGGGTCATGTCCATATTGCATTGTTTAATGGCCCAATATGCCTTGTGTACAATCTCCACCGGCAAGTGACATGCTTTACCAAATACCAAGCGGTATGGAGACATGCCGATGGGAGTCTTGAAAGCGGTTCTAGAGGCCCAAAGCGCATCGTCAAGCCTCTTACTCCAATCTTTTCTGTTGGGTTGCACTGTTTTCTCTAATATTTGCTTTATCTCTCGGTTGGAGACTTCTGCTTGCCCATTGGTTTGGGGGTGGTAAGGTGTAGAGGTTTTGTGCACCACCCCATATTTCTTCAATAGCCCTTGCATGTTTCTATTGCAAAAGTGTGATCCTTGATCACTGATTATGGCCTTGGGGACACCAAATCTGCAGAAAATATGTGAACGAAGGAAATCTACAACAACAATAGAATTATCAGTTCGGGTGGCTTTAGCTTCCACCCACTTTGACACATAATCCATAGCAACCAAGATATACATAAAGCCAAAAGAAACAGGAAAAGGACCCATGAAATCTATACCCCAAACATCAAAGATATCACAAAAGAGGAGAGGTTGTTAAGGCATTTCATTTCTTCTAGACACATTTCCAGTTCTTTGACACCTAGAACAGTTCTTGCAAAAATCATAGGCATCCCTAAACAAAGTAGGCCAATATAAACCAGAATCTAACACTTTTCTAGTTGTTCTTTGGGGACCAAAATGTCCACCACATGCAAGAGTATGACAAAAATTCAGCACAGATGTAAATTCATGATTTGGAACACATCTCCTAACAATTTGGTCACTACAAATCTTCCATAAATAAGGGTCATCCCACACATAGTACCTAGCCTCGCTTCTTAATTTGTTTAACTGATGTTTATTTTGGTATGCAGGCAATTCAGATGCAACAAGATAATTCACTAAATCAGCATACCAAGGCTCACTAATACCATGCAAAAGGGAAACACTCATCTGGGAAGTGATCTCTAATAGGAATATGCTCCAAAGGAGGCTCCAAAAGCTTACTTAAATGATCGGCTACTACATTCTCTGCTCCACTCTTATGCTTGATTTCCACATCAAATTCTTGGAGGACTAGCATCCATCTAAGCAATCTTGGCTTTGCATCCAGTTTCTTCAACAAATATTTCAGTGCTGCATGGTCAGAAAACACAATCACTTTTGAGGCAAGCAAATATGATCTAAATTTTTCTAAAGCAAAAACAATTGCTAAAAGCTCCTTCTCCGTGGTTGTGTAATTTGATTGAGCTGAATCAAGGGTGCGGGACGCATAGGCTATGACATGCAACTTCCTCTCTACTCTTTGTGAAAGTACTGCTCCCACAGCAAAATTTGAGGCATCACACATAAGCACAAAGGGAAGCTTCCACCGTGGAGGTTGGATGATAGGAGGGGAGGTAAGTTACTTCTTCAACTCATCAAAAGCTGACCTGCAAGCATCATTAAAAATAAAATCAGTTTCTTTTTGGAGGAGTTTAGATAGGGGTAGAGCGATCTTATTGAAGTCCTTGATGAATCTTCTATAAAATCCTGCATGGCCAAGAAAAGAGCGAACTTCCCGCACAGAAGCGGGGTAAGGCAAAGAGGATATAACATCAACTTTAGCTTTATCTACTTCCATGCCACGTGATGACACTATATGGCCTAGGACTATCCCTTGCTCTACCATGAAATGGCATTTCTCATAATTCAAAACCAAATTCTTTTCTATGCATCTATCAATTACTCTCTCCAAATTTTTCAAGCATGCATCGAATGAGTCTCCATAAACAGAAAAATCATCCATGAACACTTCCATGCAATCTTCTAACAAGTCAGAAAATATACTTATCATGCATCTCTGAAAAGTGCCAGGTGCATTACAGAGACCAAAAGGCATGTGTCTATATGCAAAAGTACCAAAGGGACAGGTGAAGGTAGTCTTCTCCTGATCTTCGGGTCCAATGTGAATTTGAAAATATCCAGAAAAACCATCAAGAAAACAGTAGTGAGACTTTCCAGCAAGTCTTTCAAGCATTTGATCAATAAAAGGAAGAGGAAAATGATCTTTTCTAGTTACTTGGTTCAACTTCCTGTAATCAATGCAAACACGCCAACTATTTTGCACTCTAGTGGGTACTAGCTCATTATTTTCATTTTCTATAACAGTTACCCCGGTTTTCTTTGGCACTACTTGTACTGGACTCACCCACTTACTATCAGAGATAGGATAAATAATACCAGCTTGGAGGAGCTTACTTACCTCCTTTTTGACCACATCAAGAATCATGGGGTTGAGTCTTCTTTGGGGTTGCCTTATTGGTTTTGTCTCTTCTTCAAGGAGAATTCGGTGCATACACACTGAAAGACTAATCCCAGGAATGTCTGCTAGAGTCCACCCAATCGCCTTCTTATTTTTTTTTAGCAAATTGATCAATTTTTCTTCTTGATTGGGATTCAAGTTATTGGCCACAATGACTAGAAGTTTGTCTCCTACTCCTAAGAAGGCATACTTGAGGTTTTCTGGTAAAGCCTTTAACTCCAATGCAGGTGTTTGGATGGATGATGGAATCAGTTTTTGTGGAGTCACATCCAAGGAGGCACCTACAAATTCAGATTGCTCAAAGACAGAATCCTTGGCTAAAGAGGAGGAAGGGTTAGCAGCACAAGAGGAAATAGATGAAGAATGTACACTATTACAGTTTAAATCACTACACCTACAACTACCTAAAACAGAAACAGAATCTAAGTCTAAGCTAGAGAAAATTGCAGAATCAGAATGCACATCAGAATCCAAACCATTATGTAAATTAGAATGCAATTCAGAATTGTCAGCAATTAGAGAATTTTCAATTTCAGTGCAAGCATGACAGAATTCAGAACCAGCACAATTGCATTCAAAGGCATCTACCAAATCAGAAAATTCAGGAAAATCAGAAATTAATTCAGTTTGGAAATCATCACATGCCTCATCAACTAAGTAATCCAAAAAGTTAACCACATGCACATTGGAATGATTTTCTATAGGATGTTTCATGGCATCTAAAATGTTAAAATCAATTTTGTTGCCAGAAAACTCTATTGACAAAGTCCCTTCATGCACATTAATAATGGTTTTTGCAGTTTTCAAAAAAGGTCTACCAAGTATTAATGGTGCATGGCCAGGAGTATTATCATTTTCCATATCAAGCACATAAAAATCAGCAGGAAAAATGAGATCTTTATCTCTTACCAGGACATCTTCTAGAACTCCTGCTGGATGTGCTGTGCTCCTATTGGCAAGTTGGACAATCACTCCAGTTGGTGAAAGAACACCAATCTTGAGGGTTGAGTATACTGATTTAGGCATAACATTGATTGAGGCTCCCAAATCCAGTATAGCATTGGAGAACTCCATGTTGCCTATTGTGCATGGTATTGTGAAAGTTCCAGGGTCTTTGCACTTGGGTGGCATAGGTGGTTGGATAAGTGCAGACATATTTCTCCCCAAATTGACTCTCTCATTACCCCTTAAACGCCTCTTATGAGTGCACAACTCTTTGAGGAACTTGGCATACTTAGGGATTTGCTTAATGCTTCCAAAAGTGGGATATTAACCTCTATTTTCTGAAGGTCTCCATGATCTCTTTATCCATGTCAGATTCAGAAGCTTTCCTTGATTGAGTTTGCCTATTGGGGAAAGGAAGAGGAATTTTCTGAACCACTTCTTCATCCTTTTTATTTTGTTCACTGGTTAAAGATGAAAGAACACTTTGCTGGACATTTGATTTTTCTGGTTCAGATTCGGAAGCTGGACTGTCTACTTGCTTGCCACTCCTCAAGATGATGGCACACACATTGCCTCTTGGGTTGATCACTGGTTAGGATGGAAAACTCCCTGAACCTTGACTTTTCATTGACTGTTGTGGCTAACTGACCAATCTTAGTCTCCAAATTTTGCATATTGGTTTCTGTTCTCTGTTAGAACTGAAGAGTATTGGCAGTCAGTTACTTCATTAGATCCTCAAGACTAGGCTTAGGTTTCTTGGGTGCTGGAGGAGGTGTATGGCTAGGTTCAGGTTGATTGTATCTTGCATGGGGTGGCTGGTAAGGGGGTTGGAGGTATTCCCATACTTGAAAGCTGGATGATCACGCCATCCAGGATTGTAGGTGGAGGAATATGGGTCATATCTCTGTTGTTGTGGCTGCATGGGTCTACTAGGGAATATACCAGCACATGACTTAGTTGGGGTCTCTTGCAGCTGAGGGCACTGATCAGTATGGTGGGTATTCAGGGAACAAATACCACAGACTGAAGGAGGAATGGCTTGTTGTTGTGTTCTCTGATTTAATGCCAATTGCCTCACCATTGTAGCTAACTCTTCCAATTTATTTTCTATCCTTTGTTGCTCAATGGGAGGTGTTCTCACTTCATTGACAGTAACTACTACTGGATCATTCAGTCTAGTGCCAAACTGTTGTGCATTTTAGGCCATCTTGGCCAACAATTCATTTGCTACAGCAGGAGTCTTATCAACCAATGCCCCACCAGCAGCTGCATCAACTATGTATCTGTCCATAGGCAGTAATCCCTCATAGAAATACTAGATGAGAAACTACTATGAAATTTGATGGTTGGGACATTTTGAACACAACTTCTTAAATCTCTCCCAGTACTCATGTAATGATTCACCACTTGCTTGTCTAATCCCACTGATGTCTTTCCTGATTGCTGCTGTTCTTGAGGCTGGGAAGAATTTTTCTAGGAACATCTTCAGTTCATCCCATCTTGTAATTAAGGCAGTGGGCAAGTAGTAAAGCCAATCCTTGGCTGCCCCATCTAAAAAGAAGGGAAATACTATCAATTTGATCTGTTCTTCTCCAACTCCATGTGGTCTCATAGTAGAGAAAACAACGTGAAACTCCTTCAAGTGCTTGTGCGGATCTTCTCCTGCAAGACCATGAAACTTAGGCAACAAATGGATTAGACCAGATTTTAGTTCAAAATTAGCATCCAACTCAGGATAATTTATGCACAATGGTTGATAATGCACATCAGGTGCAATCAACTCTTTAATGGATTGTTCTTGCCTATTTTGAGGCACTTGTGCATTTTGATTATCCATCTTAGTTGTCCCAACTGACTCAAAATCAGTTGACTCAAACACAATATCAGATTCAAAATCTGATCCTACTTCTATGCTATTGACAACAAGCTCAACAATTTCAAAAACAAATTCAGAAACTATACTAGTCCTAATGCTATTGCTTCTTACTAGCCTATGGAAGGTCCTATCAATTTCTGGATCAAAAGGTGGTAAGTCCATGTGACCAGACCTTCTCATATACTAGGAAGGGCAAAAATTCACAAAAAAACAATAAAAACAACTAAATCACTACAAAAGACTCCAACTGATGAAAATCACCAAAAATTGAAGTATTTTAGAAAAATCTGATTTTTCACGAAAAAATTCTTCACAAACTGGAGAGACAAACACAAAAAACAGAATTCAAAAATTCAAACTACAAAAATCACACTAAAAATCACAATTAATTAGAAAAATCAAAAAAATATTAAAAAATAGAAAATGAGGCCTAAACGATGGAATTTGGCAAAATGACCGCCTAAGATCATCCTTTGGATAATCAAATGGTTGGAATTTGCTTAAAATATCGAAAACTAGTGGTATACCAAGTTTGAGGTCAATCAGAGGTAGTTAGTTTTTTGCCTATAAATAGTAACCGATGAAAACTCAAAACTTGTAAACCGTTTCAACAATATTAAATAACTTAAAATTAAACAAAGAAACACTTAAACAACTAATTAGATAACTTGGAAGTGAATTGGCTCCCCAGCAACGGAGCCAAAATTCTGGTTCATGCCACTAAGATGCCGAATCGCCCAGAATTGAATTCGTGGCAATGTTGCGGTATAGTGGTCTCCAAGTCGTATTCACTCAAGGAGCCTCACTTCTAATTACTAATTAGTTATTCTGAACACCCAAACACTAATTAAAAGCACATAAACATGTGGGGGGTTTTTTGTTGACAGTAATAACAGAAGTGGAAACAAAATAGCAACAATGAACAACAGCAGCAAAATATCAGCAGAACAAGTTTGACAATGACAGAAAACCATGCAACCAGCCACTAGGATTTATGGGAGTGTAACCATCATCACTTAGCTCATTGATTCAGTTTTGTTCTCATTTCACCACTTGGTTCTTTATAAAAAAGAATGATTCCAGAGTAACATCCAGAATTTAATACTACTAACTATAGCCAAGAATATCTTCATTAACTATAACTAGACACATTTCAAAGGAAAGTCTCAACCAAATCAAGTTAAATATCATCTAAATAGTCATTTCGTTTCACTCACTTTTCTAATCAGTCAAGCAAGGTTATATCTCATATATAAATCTGTTTATGCTTTTTCAAATTCAAACCAAAATCTGACAGCAACATAAACATATAAGCAAAATAGAAACGAAATGAGATGAAATGAAGAATAAAACACTTATCTTGCACTTTCAGTTCAAGCTAAAACATCCCAAGGTCCTAGTGACTGATTACAATGGAGATTTAGCCCTCCATGAGAGCAGGACAGCAAAACAAAAGAAGGAAAACAGAGTAGAAGAGAGAGTTATGAAAATTGCTAAGTTCTCAAATAAAAGTGTCCTCTGATTTTTAAAAACTGATGCCTTCAATGCCTTAGAGAATATTCTACCCTAGATGCCTCTTGGATGCCTCCTTGGTGCTTCTTCCATGATGTGGGCAGCAAGACAACAGCAGAAAAGTGGTAACAACAGCAAACAAATTACTTTACTGATTTGCTATTTCTGTCTGCTATTGATTGCTGCAAGAAGTCCATGCTGTCAAAATAGAAATTACATTCCCCTTTGCTGTAAAGTGTAGAACAGTGGGGGCCAGAAATCCAGTCAGCCCTAGTCAACCATTCAATGCCCAATCAGCATGTCCAGGTAGCCTCCAAGTAAGCAAAACGTCCATGTCAGCATTTTTCTCTCTAATAATTAGATCTGAAATTAAGCACATGAATTAATTGGGATAAAATTATGAATTTGAATCATATTAATTCTATAATTAATTTAAACCCAATAAATTCAAAATATAATAAAATAGGAGAGTTGGCAACATTGAAATAGCAATAGGACTAAGATAGGGACTAAAAAGTATATAAAAATGCCCGATATCAAGTATGCTCTGTGGTTACAGCTTTGGCTGATCTTCCACATCAAAAAAACTGTCCTTAGCTGCCTATATGTTATTTTGATTCTTTGATTACCAAAATAGAATGTCAACTATGAAGAATAAATGTCTAAAAAAGTTTTAGCTAAGGAAAGACCTGATACTTAAGTGTGTCCATTGTGACCCTCTACTTTTTCCTGGGAACTTACCTGGTATGCTCTTTTACATATTATATTCTTTATTTCTGGTACGAATAGTATTTGTACGTATGAATAGTAATCGTATGTATGAACAATATCTGTACGAACACATTTATAACTTGTTTTCTCTAATCTTTCATGAAAATCTCCGTAGCAGAACACTGAAATTTACCTGTGTACTTTTGTCCGTAACGACTTAGAAAAGTGATACTCGTACAAAATTCAGGTGAGTAAAACAACCCCGTTTTAATAAGGTTTTAGCATTTCTGGTGATAAAAAGTATATCGTAGGACACTTCCAAGATTCATAGGAGTAAACTGGATTCAGGGTGGCAAATCTAGGGAGATAATTAGTCCAAAAGTATGGATAAGATGAAACAAGTATTTCACGATAATGTGAAGTTTGAATCTTTTCAATAACAGTTTAATTGTTATCTTGATTTGTGGTTTATAAACCTATAATATAGTTATATACTATACCTGCTATATGAATGAATAATACATTGTACTTCTGATTATGATATAAAATAATGTACTATTGATTGTGATTTAGTGGGACAGTACCCCCACTCACAGCAAGGTGAAAAACCTAGTATAAAAGATGTCTTTACCAACGAGTGTGGAGACAACGATTCCCTCAATAAGGATATAGCCCAAGTCTGAAACATATCTGTGAGGCGCCATAGTTAAGAGGATAAGGTTGTGCGTCATGGCAGAAATAAATAAATTTGGTGAGCTGACCCATGTGCGCTCTTCGGGATATATTGCCATTGATGAGTACTAGTAACGTTGGTTGAATTAGATGAATTTGTATCTTTTAGTGTGTAATTTCTAACTATGTTTATTGGTTAAGTTTGAGCCTTCAAGTATACTTGCATGACTGGTGATGTATTTGAATTTTATTAACGCGAGGCCGATTCGCTCACTGAGTTTAAAAGCTCACACTCTCTGTAAAATCTTTTTGTTCAAATCAGGTTGCTAGTGAAGAATATCTGCTAGAAGAGTAGATCACTTTGGACTTTCCCACTATTGGGTAAGCCCCTCTTTTGTTGTAGGTTATGTTGCTCTGTAATCGTTTAGGACATCTAAGTCAGGGGTTTGGTATTTGGCTTGTATTTCAGTATATTAATGTATTTCATATTGAGGATCTATCATTATATGCAAATCATTTCTCTGTATTTCAAATAAGAAAATTTGATATATTTTCTTCGTATTTATTAAGGAATGAATATTTTGATAACAATAACTAATAATTTAACTTGTGGGTAGAATTTATCGAAAGACTTACAATAATGGGAGATTCATCATTGTGCCGATCATGTGCCCAGAAAACAGGTCGTGACAAAGTTGGTATCAGAGCAGAGATTGTTAAGTCTCCTAGTGATTATAGAGCAAGGTGTCTTTAGTAGGCCCTCCCCTATTGTTTTGACTGCAGCACGACCATAGGACGAAGAACCACCAAAAGCCCTATAGTGTTTAAATCTTTTTCTTTCGTGTCTTACTCTTGAAGCATAATGGTGACGATACATATTATTTTTAATTGTAGAATAAGTTTAGATGCCACGAGGAAAATCAAGTGCTTCAGGAATCTGCACAAGATCTGGCAAGGCCCTAGTCCCTCTAGTTACTCAGTCAGTAGGTGCAAGGTTGGAGACACCTAATCGTGCAGAAGGTAACCATGCATAAAATAGAGAGATACCCACTGTAAACCCTGGAAGAAGTGGTGGAGTACCATCACAAATTGACGTGACTGTGGTAATGGAAGCATTAGCTATAATGCAGAACGAGGTAAATAGGCTGAAGGAACTTTTAATGGGACAGTCATCTGAAAATGGCTCACAGGCATCAGTACATGCTGCAAGAATGCAAGAGGCAGATCAGATGCCACCCCTACCCTCTCTTCAAGATGGGGTAGAGACAGAGGTCAAGATCTCAGAATTTATAAAGTTGAATCCGCCAACCTTTGCAGGAGATGCTAATGAAAACCCACAACATTTTCTAGATGATTGTGAATAAATCCTTAACACGTTGGAGTACCCTGAATCCTGAAGAGTGACCCTTGTTACCTTTCAATTAAGAGGTAAGGCGGACCGCTAGTGGCGAACATGGAAGAAGGGCATGGCCAGAAATGCCCAACTCCTAAAATGGAAGGAGTTTAAGACAATTTTTCGAGAACAATTTATTCCAAAAAACATATGAGAAGCAAAGATGAACTAGTTTGAGACACTCCGACAAGGAGCGCGAACTATCAATGAATACGATAATCTATTTATAGAGTTGTCCGAATATGCTACTCACATGGTCCTAGATGAAAAAGAAATGATTCAATGTTTCGTTACAGGCCTTTGAGATTCCCTATTTTTGACGAGAGGATCAAGGATACGAAACTTTTCATCTTACACAGAGGTTGTCGACGTCACCCCTATGATGGAAGAAAGAGATATGCGTAAAAAAAAATAGAATAACAAAAGAAAAAGGAAACAAGGTGAGGAATCACGTAGCCATTGAGGGAGTTATGCACCTACTAAAACTATTGGACATGTAGCCTCTACTGCCAGTGTACCACAGCATCAACAAAGTGGTATATGGGGTTAACAAAGGCCCTGATGCCCTAAGTGTGAAAGAAACCACTTCAGAGTTTGTCTTGCCAACAACAACACTAAGGTCTATTTCCAATATGGTCAACAGGGCCACTTCAAAAAAGATTACCTCCAATTCTACATGAGATCCGGCTAAGAATCAGTACGCCCTAATCAATCAGAGGCCACCATTGCCAATAGAGCCCCTATAACTGTAGGATGTAACGGAATCAGAAGAGGCGCTGGCAGAGAACAAGGTGGTCGAGGTCAAGCTTTAACAGGACGAGGGATCGCTTGAGTATTTGCCTTAACCCGTCAGGATGCTAAGCGTCTAATACGGTGGTAGCAGGTAAGACGGTGGTAGCAGGTACCCTTTTGATTGAATTAAACTTTGCACATGTTTTGTTTGACTCTGGCTCTACGCATTCCTATGTGTCACCATTCTTTGCTAAGAATTTTACGTAAAAAGTTGTTAGATTACAATATCCATTTTTAGTAACTACACCTACCAGAGGCACCCTACTAATAGAACGACGCTACCGGGCTTGTAAGATGAAAGTCAGAAAAGTAAATACAACAGTAGACCTAATGCTGTTGGATATGACAGACTTCGATGTCATCTTAGGCATGGATGGGCTAACATCTTGTCATGCCACCCTGGAATGTTATAATAAGATAGTTAAGTTCAATATTCTGGGGGAAACCTCCTTCGTATTTCATGGTGAATGGAGTGAGATTCATCTTATATCCTTAATGTGTACCCAACGTTTATTGTGGAAGGGCTGTCAAGGATACTTGGCTTTTGTTAAAGATATTAAGAAAGAAGAACTAAAAGTGGAGGATGTTCCAGTGGTTCAGGAGTTTGTAAACGTCTTCCCAAATGATCTACCAAGTGTACCCCTAGATCGAGAGATTGAGTTCCAGATAGAGTTAGCTCTAGAGACTCGCCCAATCTCCATACCTCCTTATAGGATGGCAGCAACAGAATTAAAAGAGCTAAAGGCTAGTTACAAGACTTGCTAGATAAAGGCTTTATAAGGTCAAGTTATTCAACTTAGGAAGCTCCTGTTCTGTTTGTGAAAAAGAAGGATTGATCGATGAGACTATGCATAGATTATAGGCAACTGAACAAAGTAACTATCAAAAACAAATACTCGTTGCGACCTCTCCGATCAACTTCAAGGAGCCAAGTGTTTTTCAAAGATTGACTTGAGGTTTGGTTATCACCAACTCAAGATCAAGAAGAAGGATGTGCTTAAAACAACCTTTCGTACTAGATATGGGTACTACGAGTTCTTGGTAATGTCGTTTGGACTACCAAACACACCAGCTGCTTTTATGGAATTAATGAATAGGATTTTTAAACCCTTCTTGGACAAATTCATTATTGTCTTCATAGACGATATCCTCGTATACTCAAAGAATTTAGAAGAGCATAAACAACACCTTTGTGTTGTATTGCAGACATTAAGGGATCATCAATTGTACGCCAAATTTTCTAAATGTGAGTTTTGGATTGATTGCGTGACTTTTTTGGGACATGTGATCTCCAAGGATGGCATCCAAGCAGACCCAAGCAAAGTAGAAGTGGTCAAAATATGGCCTAGACCTACCTCTGTCATGGAGATTCGCAGCTTCTTGGGATTGGCAGGATATTATCGTTGTTTCGTCCAAGATTTTTCTCAGTTAGCCGCCCTTCTCACATGACTGACTAAGAAATGAGTAAAGTACAGTGGAATGACGCTTGTTAAGAAAGCTTCCAAGAACTCAAGAAAAGGTTAATCCATGCACACGTATTGGTATTACCCTCAGGACCTGGAGGTTTTACAGTATACTGTGATGCATTAAGAGTAGGGTTGGGATGTGTCCTCATGCAGCATGGCCAGGTAGTGTCATATGCATCGAGACAACTTAAAAAACATGAACAAAACTACCCTACCCATGATCTGGAGATTGTAGCAGTAGTTTTCGCCCTAAAGATATGGCGACACTATCTATACAGAGAAACCTGTGAAATCTACATTGATCATAAGAGTCTAAAATATATTTTCGACCAGAAGGAAACCTGAGGCAAAGGAGATGGGTAGAATTGCTAAAAGATTATGATTGCAACATTCTTTATCATCCAGGCAAAGTGAACGTAGTGGCAGATTCTTTGAGTCAAAAATCTATGGGTAGTCTAGCCCATATAGTAGTGACAAGAAGATCATTAATCCAAGAACTACAGGAGCTAAGAACAAAAGGTGTTACTTTTGAGGTTATAAGAACAGAATCATTCTTAGCCCACATCAGGGCCAGATCTTCCCTTATAGACCAGATACGAGTATCCTAGATAGAGGATTCCGAGCTTGTCTAAATTATAGATAAGGTGAAGAATGGTGAAGCAAATAGTTTTACACTCGACGATGTAGGAGCCTTGCGTTTTGAACATCGGTTATACGTACCAAATGTTGAAACTCTTAGGCAAGACATCATGATGGAAGAACATCGTGCTGCATATACTGTACATCCAGGAGCCACCAAGATGTATCAGGATCTGAAACAGATCTACTGGTGGAAAGGAATAAAATGAGACATAGCAGAATTTGTATCTCGTTGTTTAACCTGTCAATAGGTTAAGGCTGAGCATCTAAAGCTGAGAGGCTTGTTACAACAATTGGAGATTCCTGAATGGAAATGGGAACGAGTGATGATGGACTTTGTTGTTGGTCTACCTCATTCCACAGGAGGTTATGACTTAGTATGGGTCATTGTTGACCGACTAACCAAGTCAGCACACTTTATTCCAGTCAAAACCACTTACGGTGTGGCGACATTAACACAATTATACATTAAGGAAATAGTGAAGCTGCATGAAATACCAATATCTATCATTTTGGATAGAGACCCTCAATTCACCTCGCACTTCTGGAGGAGTTTTCAAGAGGCATTAGGTACTCGAGTGGACCTTAGTACCGCCTTTCACCCACAGACAGATGGACAGTTAGATGTTTGTGAACTATGGTACTCAAGTTCTAATTATAAAACCAAGCTTACTCAATTTGTAACACCTGTGAAAAATAAAATATAAATATATGTTTGTGAACTATAGTTACTATTCCAGTATACGGTACTGTTCACATATACTATAGAAATGTCAAATACTAGATGTGGTTTGATCATGAGAGAAAACAAGAAAGAAACTGGGAGAAAAATGATATTTTATATGAGAAAATCCCCTTAACGACTAAATTGAAAGAAAACTAAATTAGTAAATTGATTTTACTAGTAGATGAGACTTGTAAATGAAATTGGTAGGTAAGACTAGTAAGTGAAACTAGTAGGTGAGATGGGTAAGTGAAACGGTAAATGGAATAGTATAGGAGAATGGTAGATGAAATAGTATCAAATAGTACCTTTGACTTTTCCTATAAATAGGCCCTTCTATTTCACTTCCAAACTCACACCTTTAACTTTTCTTCTTCTTTCTTTAAGTTTTTTTGCTCCGACGCTAGGCCTATAAGATTTTGGGCATTTCTTTTTTAGTTTAGGTAAGGATACTATACCCTTTCTATGTCTTTCAAATTTTAGAAGTTATTTTCTTAAGTATGCTCTGTGGTTGCGACTTTGGCTGATCTTCCACATTAGAAAAACTATCCTTAGCTGCCTATATGTTATTTTGATTCTCTGATTACCAAAATAGAATGTAAATGTGAAGAATAAATGTCTAGGAAAGTTCTGGCTAAGGAAAGACCTGGTACTTAAGTGTGTCCATTGCGACCCTCCACTCTTTCTTGGGAACTTACCTAGTATACTCTTTTACATATTATATTCTTTATTTTTAGTATGAATAGTATCCGTACATATGAATAGTAACCTGATGTATGAACAGTATCTGCATGAAAACAATCCTAACTTATTTTCTCTAATTTTTCATGAAAATCTCCATAGCAAAACACTGAAATTTACCTGTGTACTCTTGTCCATAACGACTTAGAGAAGTGATACTTGTACGGAATCCAGGTGAGCAAAACGACCTAATTTTAATAAGGTTTTAGCATTCCTGGTGATAAAAAGTATGTCGTAGGACACTCCTAATATTCATATGGGTAAACTGGATTCAGGGTGGCAAATCTAGGGAGATAATTAATCCAGAAGTATGGATAAGACGAAACAAGTATTTCACGATGATGTGAAGTTTAAATCTTTTCAATAACAGTTTAATTGTTATATTGATTTGTGGTTTATAAACCTATAATATAGTTATATACTATACCTGTTATATGAATGAATAATACATTGTACTTCTGATTATGATATGAAATACTGTACTATTGATTGTGATTAAGCGGGATAGTGCCCTTCTCACGGCAAGGTGAAAAACCCGGTATAAAGGGTGTCTTGACCAATGAGTGTGGAGACAACGATTCCCTCAGTAGGGATATAGCCCGGGTCTAAAACAGATCTGTAAGGTGCCCTAACTGAGAGGATAAGGTTGTGCGTCATGGCAAAAATAAATAAATTTGGTGAACCGGCCCATGTACGCTCTCTGGGATATATTGTCATTGATGAGTACTAGTAACGTTGGTTGAATTGGATGAATTTGTATCTTTTAGTGTATAATTTCTAACTATGTTTATTGGTTTAGTTTGAGCCTTCAGGTATACTTGCATGACTGGTAATGTATTTGAATTTTATTAATGCAAGACCGATTCGCTCACTGAGTTTAAAAGCTCACACTCTCTGTAAAATCTTTTTGTTCAGATCAGGTTGCTGGTGAAGAATATCCGCTAGAAGAGTAGGTCACTTTGGACCTTCCCGCTGTTGGGTAGGCCTCTCTTTTGTTGTAGATTATGTTGTTATGTAATCGTCTAGGACATCTAGGTCAGGAGTTTAGTATTTGACTTGTATTTCAGTATAATAATGTATTTCATATTGAGGATCTATCATTATATGTAAATCATTTCTCTGTATTTCAAATAAGAAAATTTGATATATTTTCTTCGTATTTATTAAGGAATGACTATTTTGATAACAATAACTAATAATTTAACTTGTGGGTAGAATTTATCGAAAGGCTTACAGTAATGGGAGATTCATCATTATGCCGGTCATGTGCCCAGAAAATAGGTCGTGACACAATTTGAGGACCTAAATTCATAAACTTAGACAAGTTTAAGAATTAACTCAACAATTTAACAATCATGGGCTCAACTCCGTCAACTATCATGAAGCAATCCGTCAAAGAAAAATCTCAAGTTATGTTTAAGATTGATCGGTATAGCAACTATATATGAGGGCCAATGCAAAAAGATTAGAAAGAGTGAGAACATAGATTGAAGAAGAGATGAGGAAGGAAGCAACTTCGAAGGGAAAGGAAGCAACTTCAAAGTTTAGTGTGAGAGAGAAAAAAGAAATGTAGGGAGAATGGAAACTATACTTTTTTGGTTTTTCCTTAAAGCATCTCCCATAGTGCAACTCTAATGAGTTGCTTATTGTGGGTCCTACAATACTATATCACCACTTTTTTCTTTAAGCAACTCTTCACTACTTTAAAGCAACTTTATACTCTAATAGTGCAATTCTAAAGAACTCACAAATATGGTCTACAAGTTACCCCATATCTTTATACTCCCACAATGGGTTTCACAACTCTCCACTACTTTTGCTATAAGAACCAATTCTTATATAAGAATGATTTTTACATGTGCCAACCATGCTAGCATACTCCAATGGTGAAATTCACTAAAAATGAGTTTTTATTTTTAAGAATCCTTTAAAAACTACTATTGGAGATGCTCCTAGAGAAAAAAAAAAAGGCTTCCTAGCATCACAGGGTTAAGGAAAAGAAAGAAAGGCTTACTGATTAAGTGTTGATGTGGCATGGTTACATCATCCTTGTCACGATCTGACTCCCGGGCATGTGACCGGCACAACAACTACACTTCTTGTTACTATAAGCCTAACCTAACCTCGATTGACCTTATGATTTAGCTATTAATCGTGGAAGCTTTCGTGAATTATAACAAATTAATCAATAATGTTTTAAGCAGTGAAAGGGACTTAACGTTGTCTTAATCAAATTAAAAAAAAAAACTTCCTTTAAAAATAAGTATAAATGGATTTCTAATGAAATCTCTTGTAGATAAAAAGAGCTCCCCACGAATTCATTGATCAACATGGATACTCTTTCTAAATCTTCCAAAACGGTTTAAAACAACTTGTTCAAAATAAGTCAAGGTGATTAATGTCACCTACCTTATAGAAAACAATAAAACTTCTCTTTTTGAAATAAACCAAGTTTCAATGAACAAGTTGTTTTGAAAATGAAAAAAATTTATAATGGAATATCTCTTTTGAAGTAAACTTGGTAAAATAAAAATAGAGGGGTAACATCACTCATACACTTAAACTTAACCCCCCTCTAAAAAGTAAACAAATATTTTCAAAGCATATTCAACTACCCTGAAAATCTCGCAAAATCTTTCGAATATTTGAATTTATCTCAAATCATCAATTTTAACAAACCATAAATATTCCAAATAATGTCTAGTGAAATAAATAATAACGTAGGGTCCAACATACTAATGTAAACAGAATAATAATAATAATAATAATAATAATAATAATAATGAGTAGGCAATCTGTTTCAAAATCCCCCTAAGTATCCTAACGACTACAGAGCTACCTAGCGACTTAATGACCAAAAGACAATTGAACATACCTAGCAATGGGAAGGTTCTCCACAAACCCCTTTACTCCTCAACCGGGTGTTTCTTGTTGACAACCAGATCTATAGAAAATCAAACATTGAGAGTGTGAGTCATAAACTCGGTGAATGATACAGCTAATTCATAATACAATTCAAATACATTAATGTCAAATAAAATGCCCATAGGGCCAAGCCTCAATACAAAAACAAGTAGAAAGGTACATATCAGATATAGATAGCATCCTATCACAATCACCTACAGATCCTCGCCTTAACCATGACATTGCGAGCACCCCACCAATTAATACGCCCTATGGGTTCTCACCTTGACCTTGCCATGAGAGTTCCTACCCCGAATAACTAGTTATATAACACCCACAATTTTTGGGTATTAGTATAGATGAGTTTTAAAGAATAATCTGATGAGAGGGAAAATTTTTTGTTTAGTCAGAAAGGAAATCTAAGGTTAAAAATGGCAAGGGACATAAAATAATGAGTGATAGACGATTGAGGGAGTGAACACGTGGCACTGAGGGCACTGAGGGAGTCAAGTGATTACTAAGTCCAAGGAGGGACTAAAGTGTAATAAGAAAAATTGTGTGACGAATTATAGATTTGCCATTACTAATGATTAACTGGAGATTGACTGGGGAAAATTAGTAATTTCACCTTTAGAAATATATATAGGTGGCCCCACATCCATTTCTCTCATTTTCACTTCTCTCCCTCTCTCCTCACTCTTATTTCTCTCCACTTTCTCTCAACCCTACACCACCCAAGCCTTTGGAAACCATTGTTTAGGAAGGGTTTAGGTCTCCAGCAACCAAACATCATTAAAAAGCAGGGAAACAAGGTAAATACCTCAGTTTCCCAATTTCTATCTCATTTTCAAATTTTGGGGAATTTAGGGTAAGATTGAGCTGTTTGGATCTTTTAAGCTTGGGTAGTGCTCTAAAACCTTTTTGAATGTTTATTGATGAAATTAGAACCAAGAATTGATAGGGAAATCAAGATTTAAGATGGGATTAAGTGATTAAAACCTAGAATGGAAAAGTTAGGGTTTTAGATGAAATTCGAGGAATAGAGCTTAGATTCTTGGAATTAATTAGGGTTTTGGTGTCAAAACATCCCCTAAACATGCCTAATGAAAACTCATGGTAAGAATTCAGTTAAATGATGAAGAATTGAGCCAAAAGTATGAAAAATTGAAAGGATTCATGAGGTTTCAGGGGTTGGAGCCCCAGGAGCCACCAAGCCAATGGAGAAAAGGGCAGCGCTAGGTGTAGCGCCTCAAGCACTAGCTTGAGACCATCAGGTTTAGGCATCTCAAGCACCAAGGTGGATGCCCAAGGCACTCAAGCCTGATGTGTGTGAGTGCCTTGGAAGGGCTATGGTGTCCTAATGCTATATGTTTCTTTGCAGGGTTATGTGCTAAGCTGTGTGTGTGATGTCCCATAGGTTCAGCTATAATTTCAGGCTTTACCGAGACTTTCTACAGAGGTCAGTGGTGCGTATATTTTATAGCACATAAAATATTCCAGCAAGTATACTGGGTCGCAACAAGTAATAAAGTGATAAGTAGAGTATCGTCCCACAGAGATTGAGGTATCAAATAAAATTCAATTAGGCTAAGTGAAATGCTATTAAGACTTATGAGGGAAATTTCAGAAATTACACAAAAAAGGGGGGTGATAATTGAAACAACACAATATAAATAACTAAAATTTAAATAACTAGATAGAAAACAAAACAGAGAAAAGATGTGGATTGGTCACAAATTTCATGGAATTGTACATCATCATCATTTCCTTTGAATATTCTTGGCTAATTCTATTATGTAATCTTCAATCTAAAATTCTCATAAAGTCTTCTAAGACTGAATTATATTAAAATTATAGTTAGGAATATCTTCACTAATCTACAACTCAAATATAATCCGATGAAGTCCTAATCACATCAATGCCCCGCAATCGCATATGACATGTTATCTCTTGTCCTACTCGTTACAAATACATAGCAAACACATGCATGTATAAATAACAAGCTTCATAGAACAATAAATAAAATAGAACTTTGGCCAAGAAAGTACTCATTGGTCCAAATGAATTAAAGTACAATTTCCATTTCATCAAATGACCGACTACACAAGAAAATGAGATTGATTTCGTTGGTCTAATCCGATTAATTCATAGACAAATTAATCTTTGAATCATTGAAGAACAATTCAATTAAATTACAATCCATTCAATGTTGGCCAATTTTCTAAAATATGATTGAATCCAAAAGCTTTGAAATTACAATCTAACTTATCCAAAATAATTGACTAAAATCTTAGATCAACCATTCAATTAAGTCATGAAGCTCAAGAAAATTATTCAAGCCACATAAATAAAACTATCTATATCTAGATAATCTAATTTATGGTGGAAATTACAAGGTCAAGCTCAATATCTAGCTAACTCTAGCATAGACATAAAAATCCCAAACTCATTGAAGGTTCATCAAACATTCAAGAGGAAGAATAATCAGTAAAATCCATTCCATTAAACGAAAATGCATTAAAATCGAAATTGTTCAGCAATAAAACATCATAGAACCAAACTACATCAATCCTTAAACTTAGAAAATTACATGGAAGAGAAGGAAAAACATGACAGAAAACAGAAAATACAACAGAAATCTAAGAAACTATGAAGGAAAATGCAAGAAAAGGAAGGAAAATGGGAGAAGGAGAGCCATTCCCAAGTGGAAAGGCTTCCTTTCCCTCAAACCAAGCTAGAGAGTTGCCTCTATGTTGCTCCCAACCACTGCTGCCCAAGGAAGGCAGAAAAATGGTGCTAGGACTTCACATCAGAAAAATGACTTTGCTTGCTTAATAAATTTCGATTTTTGTAAATATAAACTGATCTAACACATGCCTAAAGGGATATTCTGCCCTAGATGCCTCCTTGGATGCCTCTTCCATGATATGGCAGCACTTTGACAGCAAAACAGCAGCAAAATTAATATTTCTGCAGCAGCAGAATGGTATGGCAGCAACAGGAAAATTAATATTTCTGCAGCAGAAAGTGACAAACAGCACCAGAACAGCAGCAGAATATCATGGCAAAATTAATATTTCAGCCATGCTTTTTTCTTGACCTACGAAAATTAATATTTCTGCCCAAAAATTTCTGACTACATGGCATTGAATAAGAGTTCAAGTGGGCCCATCATCCATCATATCCTAGTCAGCATCTACATCACCCAAAAAGTGCCACATTAGCATCCAAATCAGCATCTTTGTCCATGTCAACACTTTTCTCTTCAAAATTAAAATTTGTAGGAATTAAATTGAGCATTTTACAATTCAAGTTCTAAAAATATAAAATTGAGACACATTCAATCCAAAAATAGTTTATACCCAATAAATTCCAAAACATAATAAAATTAGAGAATTGACAAGATTAAAGAGGCAAAAAGGACTAAAATAGGGACTAAAATAAATGGAAAAAGTATGTTATCAAATCCCTCACACTAGGCCTTTTGCACTCCTGGGCAAAATCAATTAAATACAACAGAGAATCCCAATAAGCACAGCAAGAAAAGGTGTAGAAAATATACAACAATTAAATAATTAAAATTTAGAAAGATTTACATTAGGAGAAATAAATCTTAAATTTCTAAAAAGTTCAAGTTCCATGGCAATTATTTCGATAAGAATGAATTCAAGTAACAATCTCCTCACAAGGTAAGGTGTCTATCCTCTACTCTCTCAAGTGTTTAAGATGGAATCACTCAAAATCATCCTATCACAAATTTACTACCATAAGCTCGTCAAGAATCTAAATCTCCACTACTTGAATCTAATACATACTTGAATCAAAAGGACTTTACAAGGTTGTAACGTGGGTAAGAAAAATAGTGGGAAACAAAGGGAAAGATTGAACAATGAAACAAAATATGGTAACAACTCAAGAAAATGAAGAGTATTTACAAGTGAAATATAAGAGATTGAGTATAAATAAATTTGGGTCTCAATGTTCTATCTGCTCCTCTTTTTCATTATTTTCTCTCTTTTTTTTTTCAAAATTTTTTTTTTATTCTTTCTTTCTCTCTTTTTTTTTTCTTCTTGACTGGCCAGTCTTTTTCTTTTGCTTGAGAGGAAGTAGAAGAAATATAGTTCAAAACACCCCAAAATTCACAAGATTTTTCAGCATATCAATCCCTTAAAAGAATTTAAAATACTCCTCAAATCTTAAGTTGGAAGAGAAAAAAAATAATAATTTTGTACGAAGAAAAAGTGGTGGAAAAACGCAAGAAAGAAAATGGATAAGGCACAAAATGACATACAATGGAAACAATAATAATGGATGGCTATTTGGCTAAAAGTGGTTACAAGAAACAAATGCCTAAATCATTTCCAAGTATGTACAAGATATGTAGCCTCAATCAAAGATTCAAGACAAGTTCTAGAGTGACAATCCATGATAGAGAACACACAAGAAGAAGAATAGCATTTTTCACTTAGGCTCAAATCCTCACAGCTAAAAGACTATTACTACAAATTCATTAAAGTCAACGTCATTGCCATTTAACTTGAATTCCTTAGAGAAATAAGACTAAATTCTCTTCATGCTAAGTCAATCTACACTTTAGCTATTTCATCATGCATAATTCCACACCAAAACTCCATCAAAAATTTAAAAAGTGAGCATCAAATTCGGACAAAACATAGTAGCAAAATTCTGCAGTGCAGAATTTCTGGCGACACAGCTTTACCGACATAAAACGACCCCAAAATGGATGCGAATCACTCCAAATAAAATTCTACAACTAGAAGACATATAAAGGTTTAAAAACATGTAAAGAAAGTGGCAAAACCATAGCCAAACAGTACAGAATATTCATGCAAGATGACTCAGAGTTTTGCCAAAACAGAGAAAACAGAGAAAAAAAAATGGGCAACAGAAAAAGACTAAAACAAAATTAAAATTACGAAAGAAATACAACAACAAAATTAAAAAGAGAAAGATTAGAAAAACTTGGGTTGCCTCCCAAAAGCGCTTGGTTTAAAGTCCTTAGCTAGACTTTATTTGGTGTCTATGCTTAGCGTCGCTTCTTCTTTGTTTTCCTTACTTTCTCTTTGATTTTTTTTATTTCCATCGTCAAGGAAAATGATCAAGTACCTCACATGCAACAAAGAGAAATAACATGAGAGATATATCAAATAAGCAAGGTAACAAGAAGAAATCAAACTAATAAATACACTTGAAAAGCTAAAAACACTTGAAATTGTAAAAACTAAAAAAAGAAAAGACAATGTCTAAAATAACATCACTTTGGCTTAAAAGAAAAATCAATTTGACAACCATCAATCCCCGGCAACGTCGCCAAAAACTTGGTGCGTATATTTTATAGCACATAAAATATTCCAGCAAGTATACTGGGTCGCAACAAGTAATAAAGTGATAAGTAGAGTATCGTCCCACAGAGATTGAGGTATCAAATAAAATTCAATTAAAACTGAATATGTTCAACAATAAAGCTTCATAAAACCGAACTACATCAATCCTTAAACTTAGAAAATTACATGGAAGAGAAGGAAAAACATGACAGAAAACAGAAAATACAACAGAAATCTAAGAAACTATGAAGGAAAATGCAAGAAAAGGAAGGAAAATGGGAGAAGGAGAGCCATTCCCAAGTGGGAAGGCTTCCTTTTCCTCAAACCAAGCTAGAGAGTTGCCTCTATGTTGCTCCCAACCACTGCTGCCCAAGGAAGGCAGAAAAATGGTGCTAGGACTTCACATCAGAAAAATGACTTTGCTTGCTTAATAAATTTCGATTTTTGCAAATATAAACTGATCTAACACATGCCTAAAGGGATATTCTGCCCTAGATGCCTCCTTGGATGCCTCTTCCATGATATGGCAGCACTTTGACAGCAAAACAGCAGCAAAATTAATATTTCTGCAGCAGCAGAAAAGTATGGCAGCAGCAGAATGGTATGGCAGCAACAGGAAAATTAATATTTCTGCAGCAGAAAGTGACAAACAGCACCAGAACAGCAGCAGAATATCATGGCAAAATTAATATTTCAGCCATGCTTTTTTCTTGACCTACGAAAATTAATATTTCTGCCTAAAAATTTCTGACTACATGGCATTGAATAAGAGTTCAAGTGGGCCCATCATCCAGCATATCCTAGTCAGCATCTACATCACCCAAAAAGTGCCACATTAGCATCTAAATCAGCATCTTTGTCCATGTCAACACTTTTCTTTTCAAAATTAAAATTTGTAGGAATTAAATTGAGCATTTTACAATTCAAGTTCTAAAAATATAAAATTGAGACACATTCAATCCAAAAATAGTTTATACCCAATAAATTCCAAAACATAATAAAATTAGAGAATTGACAAGATTAAAGAGGCAAAAAGGACTAAAATAGGGACTAAAATAAATGGAAAAAGTATGTTATCAGTCAGAAGATGCTTCATCCTAGAAAAGGGATTTAGCTCTACTCTTTATGATTTTATTTTTTTTTATATTTTAGGATTGTTTTCCTAAACTTAATTAAAATGCATTTACATCTTGAATGTATATATGTTTAACATACTTGAAAGGGGGACCTTGTATGTTTATGAAAAGAAAATATTTATCTATACATGGGTGATATCGTGCAATTGTGTGCTAGCCACATCTATCACGTCTCACCTAGGGCACATGACTGGTATGAGAGTGAGCCTGACATCACCTCAGAACCTAGCTTATTCTAATGATTTGATATGCATGAAATTTCAAAAATGGACAAATTGAAAATAGACTTCATCAAAGAAAAAACTTTTTTTTTACTCATTCATGAATAGTTAAGTATAAATAGTCATTTTACCATGAATATATTTTATACATTTTGTCATACCAAATCAATTCAATAAAATATTTATAACCAAATCTTTAATACATTTGAGTCATTTATATACGTCATTCCTCAACTTATAATATCAAAAATCCAAATCTTAAGCTACTTATGCGATTACGAAGCGACTCTAGAGTAACAAAAGAAAATATGCAAGAATAAGAATTCTAAATCATCCCTGAATTCAAAAAGGGTCTTGAGTTAAAGATGCCTTACTTCCTGTGTGAATACTCATCTTCAATTGCCAACTCTGAAAAATATTAGGGGTATGAGCAAACAACGTGCTTAGTGAAGGAACAACTCTATGCTACGATGAAAACAATTATAATGCATCATAATGATAACATGTATCAAATATTCACAACCATTCATGTCACAGTACAAAACAAAGCATATGGTACATAACAATAAACAAATAACTCAATCACATAATTTCTTGTACTAACCGGGACGTCCAGAGTACCTTTGGAATGTTGCCGCGGCCCCAACTGCATCCACCCTTTTCACTGCATATATATATATATATTAACCTTTATAGCTCTGTGTAGATTTTTCTCATTGGGTGCACCACTATGACTTTCCTTTCTTTCTCAAACACAAACACAATCACAATTCAAGATCTCATATCATAACACAAATATTCATCCACAACTTACATCAACCATCCATAGATGAATAAGTTCAATAATCAAGATAAATCATAATATACCACATCTCAACTCATTTCACATAATTCACAACTTAGGATACGATTTCATCATTTATAGTACATCACACACACACACACACACACACACACACACACACACATATATGAGTTCATGAATATCCAAAGTTATCATTACATTGTAGCAAACTTAACATTAAGAAGAGCCAAACTTTCCTTCTTCAATCACAAGGTTAGAGTGCACAAGTGTGTGTATACCTATACATATATATTTTTCCAAACCAAATATTTCCAACAAGTAACTTTCCAAGTGGGTATATACATGTATATATGTGTGTATGTACATATACTTCAAGACTAAGCAAATGTAATTATTTACTTTATATATATCTATACATATATACTTTCTTAATATAAGACATGAAACTTCATGTGTTAGATGTGTATATATATATACACAAGTGTATTTCTTTTTCATATATCAAAAATAATAGAACATATATGTACATACATACTCTCTAAATTTCCTTATGAGTCAACCAAGTACGTGAAAAAAAATATATATATACATACATGCGCATACACACGTTAGAACAACATCCTTCATAATTCCATACATATGAGATTGTAATTACATATGTAAAACCACACAAGTTTCACAATTATTTAGATATCTTACCATTTGATATCAACAATATGAAATTCAAACATGTCCTTGCATAATAATCATCACCATCTAAAAAAAATGGATTTATTACATGCTGTCACTATGATGCAAGGGATTATATATATATATATATATATATTAAACAAACTTAGTCATAGGAAGCGTCATCCTACTTACCTTAATTTCGAGTTAAGTTTCTACACTTCAAATCAGAGAAGGATGCCAAAGATCTTACTGAAGGCCTTAAAGCAAAAAACAACATTAAATCCAAAAAAAAAAACTACTAAACACTCAACCTTGTTTTGTTTTGAGATCACTTTTGGGTCTAAATTTTAGAAAATTTTTAGTATCAATCTATAGCTCCAAAAATCATGAAACTATATTAACATGCTATGGTAAAAATTACAAATTAAATCTCCCTCATTTGACCCCTCTAAAGACCTCTTTAGTGACCCTAATGACAAAACTATCCAATTCTGCTATAGGTACTATTTTATGCTTGACAGACTAGACTAACCATAATCAAAAGCAATGAAAATTTGTAGATAATAAGTTTCATATCTTAGCTAAGTTTCATAAGAATTTTAGATCAAAACAAGGTCTTTAGCTATTGAAACAGAGGCAAATTTTTGAACTATTTAGATTTGTTTCTAATCTAATTAAAGGGTTGTTTCCATAATTCTTTGACCAAGCAAATAATTTCCAATAACTTTGAAACTTTCCAGATTAGATTGATACTATATCAAGAGTTCCTTACAAAAATTCAATGATTTAAAGACCTCATTTGATCATCCAAAATATAGACATATCAGAAGTATATTAGTTACTGCACTTACTGTTCGGCCTTTTCTTTCAATTCTCTTATTGCTCAAATTTATTTTGTACTAGTTCAACTCTTATACAAGTTCCTAAAGCTTTGACATCTCTCTTATGGTTAACACCAAGTTTAGCATCCTTTATTATTATTATTTTTTTGTTTCATTATCAATCTCACCTTCCAATTTAATTTTATCACCATATTCAACATAAATCAAAATAAAATAATCACATCTTAAAGCTTATTGATCTACATTTTTCTATTGTATCTAACACGGCAATTACCATACTCCCTTTGGTTAGCAACATAATCCAACATCAGCTTAAGCACCTAATTCTGTATATGTTTTTCCCCATTGCAATAATTGTCCAAATAAATTTTTACCTGAGTTATGCATAATCACTCATATTACAACTTAAATTCTTAATCTACATGAATATAGTCCTGTTCCTTCCCAACATTCTAAAAACAATTTTTTTCCCAACTCAAAACAAAAATAATCCAAAAATAACTTAGATTTCCTTAATTTTACACAAGGAAAAAAGAGAAAGAAAATAAGTTTAAAAATTCAATTCCTACCTCCAACGATTTTTCTATCAAAATCTCAATCTCCAATTTTGTTCTGTTTTTCTTTTTCTGTCTCTTAGCTTTACTCTCTTCCTCTCCACCACTCTAAGGTTCTGTTCGCCAACCATCAAAAGGACCATCTTCCCCAGCTCTTATATATCCCTTATCGGTACCATTACACAAACCAAAACCTCACCATCGCTCACCGTCGTGCTATGCTCAACCCACTCGAGAAGAACTACTATGGGTTTGACCATAAACTAGAAAACTCTGAGAGACCATCTTTGAGCTGATTTAGTGTTTACTGAGAAGGATTCCCATGACTTCACTGAGTAATCAGAGGAAATTTGAGAGAATGAGTTTGCGGTAGTCCACGGGAATAAGGAATAAACTTTTATGAAGTAAATGATGGAAGTATCTAGATATCTTTCTCTAATCAGAACTCCTTCTAGCCAAGCTAGGATTTTTGTTGTGGATTCCATGTGTCTTATGCTCTTGTGCCATGTATTCATTTTCTAGAGTAAATTTTGTAGAATTCCTCCTTCTTAAAAGAGATCTTCAGTCCTTAAAATTTTGTAAACATTTCAAACTTTATCTAAAATTCAAAAATTAATCTTTTACCATTCTTAGCTTCACCTTTCCCATTTAATTAACTCTCCAACCAAAAATAAAAATTTCAAATAAGTCCTCAAGAATCTTTTATTATTTTATTTTTTATTGCAATTAAATCCTCTAAGTATTCAAAGTTTTAATTTTTGTTCCTAAAAAATTTTCTTTTTAAATTCAAAGGTCCACCATACTATTTTAAAAGCTTGGGATATTACAACATTGATAACTTTTAAGATTAAAATCTTGAAAGGGTGATTAACACATTTTTGGAATTAAATTTTGTTAATTAAAGGAATTGTGAACTGGGGTTGTGTATCTAACTGGCTTTGTGAGTGGATAGTAATGGGATGCCCGGGGTGAGGAAGCCGAGGTGAACTACAAGAATCCTCTTGAAGGGCAACGTCGTGGCAAGGTGAAACCCGACTTGAGAAATACCAAGGTTGGTTATTAAATTTCTCAAAGGGCGACTTGTCAACGACGTATTCACTAGATATCAAGTTTACCATGCTGGGGTTGTTATTATTATTATTGTTTGTGCTTGTGATTGTGTTTTTGACTATGTTTGGATGAGACTCAGTGGTGTACTCCTAAGGTCAGATACTGCTAGTTGCCAGAGTAAGGCATGGGCCAAGACCAAGAGGGATATACCTGGGGGTCAAAGGATGAGGCTTAGTAGTGCGCTGCTGGAATCAGATACTGGTGGATGCCAGATTAGGGCACGGGCCAGGATTCAAAATGGGAGCAGTACCTAGGGGCTAGTGGATTTCAAGATCCAGGGGCTGGTCCATGGAGGGGTAGCTCCATGGGACACTACCTTGGTGATGAAAGACTAGTCTTGCATTGATAAATCCTCAAGAAATAGAACTATGGGAATGTACACCTAAGTAATGAAATTTTTTGAGCGAAATGTTCGCGAGAATTGAGACCCCTGATGACGTGGCTCTTGAATAAGTTTCTCATACGGACATTGTCACCACCTACTTATTGGACCCATGATTGACACAATAACGATGTCTCTCGTTACTGTAAGCCTTATTATTGATTCTATCCCTTTTATTGAGTTCAATTATGGGAAAGCATATAATCCATAAATCTATTAAAATCCACACCAATCACAACATGAATAGTTTTTGATAAGAACATAACTAGCGTCTTTACTTACATATACGAAAATGTATACATAACTTAATACATTTATAAAGGTACAGATAAACAACCATAATAACATCATCCTCATAACGTTCATTAAATCCAAATATAATTATATAAAATTTCTAAAATATTCATAATAATGTCGAAGGAGTCCCAATGACCACAGAGCCTCTAATATTGACACGAGATCACTGAACCTACCTGGTAACGGGAAGATTCTTTGTTCGCACAGAACACCCTATTAGTCCTTTAGAAGGAGTTTCTATCTGCAACTGGATCTGGAAAGGTGAAAAAATGATGGTGAGTTTTTGGGGAAAACATATTGAATGTACAATAAACTTAGTAATAAGAACAAAATACAAAATCAATCATAATAATTAACTTAATAGTCTATAAAATCAACCAAGAGCACAAGTAGAGAATACACAAGAAATCAATAATTTTTCCCATAAACAAATAATCAAGTGCACTTCTTGGGTTTGGCCCTCATCACTTAGGTAGGACCACCACAGGAGCTATTCACTCAACCTCCGGCCCTTTTAAGACCTTTTGTGATGCCACACACTATTTTGTTTTATCAGTAGGAACTATGTCTCCTCTATCATTTTTCAAGTCAAGTAGCTGATCTTGCTTACCACAGAAATGGGGGTACCACACAATATCATAAACATGTCATACGATTTTTCTCAATCACAAAGGTTCAATATATTATGAATATTCACATTTTATAATCTCATGAAAATTAGAGTTTCACAATCATAATGCAAATAATAATTTCTTAAAAATTTCATATGTGGAAATTCTTCATGTTTAAGAAAAACAATAGTAAATATATTGAATTTATCTATTGTTTATAGAAAATAACAATGTTGGGATTCTCACTAATATCTATTGTCGCCTTTAACTAGTGAAACTTAGGGTTTCAACCCGGTTCACTAACGTAATAGATTGTTCTATGATCTTATTATTAAGATTATGTCCACTCACTTGTATCCCATACAAGAATCACTATTCTGAGTTGTTACGAACAAGAGCACATAGGTGGATTTAAAGTTCTGCTAAGGAGATTTTCATGAAAAGTCAGAGAAATCAAGTTAGGGTTGTTTTTGTACAGATACTGTTCATACATATAATTACTTTTCATACGGATGGTTACTATTCATACATACTATTACTATTCATACCAGGAATAGTGATCACAAGCTGCAAAAGAGTACACTAGATAAGTTCCCAGGAAAGAGAGGTGGGTCATAATAGACTTTCTTAAGTATTAAGTCTTTCCTTAGCCAGAACCTTCCTACATATATATTCTTTACAGCTCTGTACTTTATTCCAGTAACTAGTAAAATAATTCTCAAGCAACCGAAGATAATTCTTTTCTGATGTGGAAGATCAACCAAGGCAATAACCACAGAGCATACTAAGAATTAATATTCAAGTACTTGTAAGAAAAGAATATAGAAGAACATTTCCTTACTTTGGGAAGAGGAAAGGCCTAGAATTAGAGACCTAGCATTGGAAAAAAGAGAAGTTTGAGGATAAGAAGAAAGAGAAACTGAAGGCGTGAGTTTAGAAGTGAAATGAAAGAGCCTCTTTATAAAAAAAAAATGAAGGGTTCTATGCACTAATAAAATATTCAATTTACTGTACACATTAATAATTCAGTTTACTATTTAGTTGCATAGTAAATGAACATTTCGCACAATGCGGCTAAAAATTGATTACTGTTAGGAACTAAAGAGAAAATTATCCTTTCTCCTAAACCTTCAAGTTTCTTTTCATTTTAGTCCCTAACAGGATTTTCTCACATAAAATGTCATTTTTTTCCTACGAATTCCTTTCTAGTTTCCTCTTATACCCAATCCACATCTAATACTCGACATGATGATTGTATACATGAATAGTACCGTATACGTGAATAGTATTATATAGGTGAAAAGTACCATATACTAGAACAGTAATCGTAGTTCATGAACATACTTTTTTATTTTATTTTTCCATAGGTATTACAACATCACCTCCTTTAAGAAATTTAGTCCTCCAAATTTAAATTACCTTTAGTCATAAAAAGATATAGATACTTAGAATACATATCAGCCTTAGTTTCCTACGTGGCATCTTCATGAGTTTGATTCCGCCACAACACCTTAACGGATGGAATCTCCTTAGACCGGAGTTTCTTAATCTGGCTATCTAAGATAGCTACCGATATCTCTTTATGTGACAAGTCCTCATCCAACTAGATGATATCCTAATGAAGCATGTGAGAAGGGTTAGAAAGGTACTTTCTCAACATGGATATATACATGAAAAATAGGGTGAATTCCTTCTAGTTTCATTGATAGGTTGAGCCAATAAGCCACATTTCCCACTCACTTTAAAACCTCATAAGATTTGATGTATCTAGGACTCAACTTTCCTTTTCTTTCCAAATGTCAACACATTTTTCATCAAGGAGACCTTCAGGAATACTATATCACTGACCAAAAGCTCCAAGTCACGTCGTTTGTGGTTAGCGTACGCCTTCTACCTACTCTGAGCTACTTGCATCCTATCCTAGATTATCTTAACCTTGGCTAAGGCTTCCTAGACCAAATCAGGTCCTAATGCCTTTGCCTCACCTATCTCGAACCAACCTATCAAAGATCTGCAATGTCTCCTGTATAGGGCCTCATAGGATGCCATCCCAATAATGGCATGGTAACTATTATTATATACGAACTCTACGAGATGCAAATGTCTTTCCCAGCTACCAATGAAGTCTAGGATACAAGCCTACAACATGTCCTTTAGCATTTGAATCATTCGCTCTAGCTGTCTGTCTGTCTGTGGGTAAGAAGTTGTACTAAGGTCTACCCAAGTACCTAGTGCCTCTTGAGAGCTCATCTAGAAACGAGAGGTAAATTGGCAGGCCCTATTAGAAATGATAGACATGGGTACCTCATGTGGCTCTACGATTTCCTTAATGTATAACTATGCCAACCTCACCACGCTTTCAGTGGTTTTGACCAGAATAAAGTGTACCAACTTGGTTGGTCAATCAACGATAACCCATACTGAGTCGTAACCCTTTGTGAAACAAGGTAGACTAATGACGAAGTCCATCGTCACTCATTCCTATTTCCACTTGGGAATCTCCAACTATTGTAACAAGCCTCCCAGCGTTTAATGTTTATCCTTAACCTGTTGACATGTTAAATAATGAGACACAAACTCTGCTATGTCTTGTTTCATCCCTTCCCACCAATATATCTATTTCAAATCCTAGTATATCTTGGTAGAGCCCGAATGTACAGCTTATGTGGTACTATGGCCTTCTTTCATAATGTCCCATCTAAGAGTTCTAATATCTAGTACACACAACCGTTATTCAAAACACAAGGCTCCTACATTGTCAAGCGTGAAGTAGTTCACTTTGTAACGTCTTTATTTTACTATACTAAAATTTGAGATAAATTATTTTTTTTAAAATCAAATTGTAATGCTTAACACTTGTACTTGAAGAATTATGCATTCCTTAATTAGTAAAGAACATTCTACAATCGTTCATAATACAAAACATAAGTCTATTCTACATAGTAATTCAACTTCTGAATGTAAAAGTCTAAAACTTGCAACGTTTAATAAACTCGAATGCTTTTATAGTTTTCTAGCTTAATACTCATAGGGTTCAATCATTTCTCGCACCCCCTTCCCTTTATACTTAGCCCCTGAAATGGTTAGTTGAAAAAATAAAAAAAATGAGATAAAGATATCTTAGTAACTAGCATGTTTTTCTTAAACATATAAAATATACCATTTCAGTCATAAATGCATAATGAGTTCAGAAAAATCATCCATGAGTATATGTAGGCAAACATAAATCATCGTCATAAATCAAGAAGTTCACTTCAATTCTCTACTGTGAAATTTGAAGTTATGACCTCTCTATGGGTCTCAAGTACTTGAGCTTTGTTCTCTCTGTGGAACATGTGTGAATTTGGTTCTATACAACGGAACCAGTTTAACCCTCTATTCTCTACTATGGAATAGAGTTTAATTTCTGCATACCTCATACATGCTCATGGAAGTTCATAAAATACATGGAAAAATGTGCTTTAATGAGTGCTAGAACTACCTGGAGTTATGATTGCTCTTATTGTTGTTTTCCACAGAAAGTCGTTCAAAGATTCTAGAAGGATAAATAAATTTCACAAATACTACAGTGAGTATTATTTATAAAGTACAATTCATAAATATTATACGATCACTATTCATACTATGGTTACTATTCATTCATACGATTACCATTTACATGGATATTATTCATACATATAGTTTCCATTCATATGAATATCATTCATACATATGATTACTATTCATATATATAATAACTATTTATACATATGGTTACTGTTCATACCGTAGATATAGAACAAGCTGTAAAAGAATATACCAAGAAAGTTCCAAGGAAAAGGAGATGGGTGACAATGGATACTCTTAAGTGTCAAGTCTTTCCTTAGCCAAAACCTTCCTAGACATGTATTTTTTCATAGTTTTATACTATATTCTTGCAAACAAAATAATTTATAAGCAATCAAGGATAATTCTTTTTTGATGTAGAGGATCAACTAAAGCCGCAGCCACGGAGTATACTAAGAATTTAACCTCTAAATAATGCAAGAAATTAAAAGAGCATTGTATCATCACCTTGGATCTAAGTTAAGAAGGAAAGCCCTAGAATCTAACATACTTTAGACCTAGTGCCGAAGCAAAAGAAATTCAAGTAGAGGAAAGAATAAAGTTGAAGGTATGAATTTAGAAGTGAAATAGAAGAGCCTCTTTATAGGAAAAGTCAAGGATACTACGTGCTAATAAAATATTTACTACATGCTTTAATAAAGAAAATAATTTAATAATTTAGGTTACTATGCATGAATTTTAAACGAGGGCTACTAAGTTTTTATTTTTTGTAAAAGAGAAAACTATCCTTTCTTTTAGATTTTAAGTTTCTTTTCATTTTAATCCCTAAGGAGATTTTCTTACATAAAACATCAATTTTCTCCTAATTTCTTTCTAGTTTCCTCTTTAAAAAATTTATTTATAAAATTTTAATATATCTTTAGACGGGATATTACACACTTCACCATCCTTCACTTTGTCCATAATTTTGGTAAGTTTAGGATCCTCTATTTGGGATGCCCATATTTGGTCTACAATGGAAGATCTAACCCTAATATGGGCTAAGAATGATCTTGTCCCTATAATCTCGAGAGTAACACCTTTTGTCCTTAGCTTCTGTAGTTCTTGGATCAATGACCTTCTCGCCAATGCTATGTGGGCTAGACTACCCATGGATTTTTGGCTCAAAGTGTCTGCCACTATGTTCGCTTTGCCTGTGTGGTAAAGAATGTTGTAATCATAATCTTTTAGTAATTTTATCCATCTCTTCTGCCTTAGATTTAGGTCTTTTTAGTCAAAAATATATTTTAAACTCTTGTGGTTAGTGTAGATTTCGTAGGTTTCTCTGTACAAATAGTGTCACCATATCTTTAGTGTAAACACTACCGCTGTCATCTCCAAATCATGGGTGGGGTAGTCTTGTTTGTTTCTTAAGCTGTTTTAATGAATACGACACTACTTGGTCGTGCTGTATAAGGATGCATCCCAACCTCACTCTCGATGCATCATAGTACACTGTAAAACCTTCGAGTCCTAAGGTTAAGACCAATATAGGTGCGGAGATTATCTTTTTCTAGAGCACTTGGAAGCTTTTCTCATATTTCATCCCACTGGTACTTTATTCCTTTCCTAGTCAGTCGTGTGAGAGGGGCGACTACTTGGGAAAATCTTGGATAAAATGACAATAATATCCACTACAAAAAAATGACTTTTGGTTGCAACTAAAGTTATTGGCGTAAGTCCGTGGCTGATTGTCTTTTGGTGACGACTCTCAAAAGTCACCACCAAAAGTCATCTTTATTGCCAAAAAAAATTTCGTGAGAAAAAAGTGACTTTTGGTGGCGACTTTAGTTACCACTGAAGGTCACCTTTAGTAATAATTTTCAAAGCCGCCACTAAAGTCGCCACCAAAAGTTACTCACCATCTTTTTGGATCTAGATTGGCCCGACAGATTGACCCGAGACCCATTCGACTCGTGTGGGTCTTGACCAATCCAATAACTCACTGGCCTCGGTGACTCAATTTTTTTTTTGTGTGCAATATTGAAGTTTATTTGAAATTAAACCAAACATATGCATAACTGAAATTCGACCCTGGGTCTCTTACTTACAACCATGTCTGTCTTGCCATCCTGCTACCACTTCATTTATGTTATGTAAGTGCAAAATATTATATATATATATATATATAATATGTTAAAATTATTTTAAATCAAAAATATTATAAAACAAAAATAAAACAATATTTAACTTAACAAAAAGCAAATATAATATTACTATGGCAGTCACCACAAAAAGTCCAACTTCAGCTAATTTCATAAAAAAAAAATCGACTTCTGTTAAAAAAATTAGACTTTAGTCGCCACCAAAAATCTTTTTTTAAAAAAATTGAATTTCTTTTAAATAAAATTAAGAAAATTAAAAAAATTTGAATTTTTTAAATAAAATAAAAAATGACTATTTTAATTTTTTTAAAAAAAAATTAGACTTCACCATCAAAAGTCTAATTTTTTTAATTTTAATTAAAAAAATCTGACTTTTTTTTTATTGTTTTTAAAAAATAGACTTTTGGTGGCAACTATGAGAGTCACCACCAAAAGTCTATTTTTTAATTTTATTTAAAAAATATGATTTTTTTAATTTTTTTAAAAAATTGACTTTTGATGGCGACTATGGAATCGCTATCAAAAGTCTGACTTTTGGTATAGTCGCCACCAAAATCTGATTTTTTAATTTTTTGTAAATTTATTTTTTTAAATCGACTTTTGTTGCCATCAAAAGTCCAATTTTTGGTGGCAACTATGAGAGTTGCCACTAAAAGTCTGATTTTTTAATTATATTTTAAAAAATTTTATTTTTTTATTTTTTATTTTTTTAAATTAAGGTGGTGACTCTAATTTTTTAAAAAAAATTTGACTTTCCTTAATTTTTTTAATTTTATTTTAAAAAAATATGACTTTTGGTGGCGACTCTCAAAAGTCGTCACCAAAAGTGTGACTTTTAGTGGTGACTTATTTAATCGCTACCAAAAGTTAACTTTTGGTGGCGACTTTAAAAGTCACTACTAAAAAGTTACTAGTGAAAGTCAATTTTTTTGTAGTAATCTTGCCAATCCTAAGAAGCTACCAATCTTCATGACAAAGGTCGGTCTAGGCCATATTTTGACCACTTCTAGTTTGAGTCTACCTGGATGCCATTCTTGGAGATCACATATCCTAAGAAGATCATGTGGTCAATCCAAAACTCGCATTTAAAGAATTTGGCATACAATTGATGATCCCTCAATGTCTGTAACACAACACGAAGTTATTGTTCGTGCTCCTCTAGATTCTTTGAGTATACCAGGATGTCATCTATGAAAATAATGACGAATTTGTCCAAGAAGGGTTAGAAAATCCTATTCATTAAATCCATGAAGGTAGCTGGTGCATTTGTTAGTTCAAACGACATTACCAATAACTCATAGTGTCCATATCTAGTATGAAAGGCCATCTTGAGCACATCCTCCTCCTTTATCTTGAGTTAGTGATAACCAGACCTCAAGTTAATCTTTGAAAAATACTTCACTCCTTAAAGCTAATTGAAGAGGTCATCAATGCGAGGCAACAAGTATTTGTTTTTTATAGTTACATTGTTCAGTTGCCTATAATCGATGCACAATCTCATTGATCCATCCTTCTCTTTCACGAACAGAACGGGAGCCCCCCAAGGTGAATAACTTGGCCTTATAAAGCGTTTATTTAACAAGTCTTGTAACAGAGCCTTAAGCTCCTTTAACTCCATTGGTGCCATCTTATATAGAGGTATAGAGATTGGGTGGCTCTCTGAAGCCAACTCCATATAGAACTCGATCTCACGATATGGGAGTATGCTTGGTAGATCTTCTAGGAAGATGTCCATAAACTCCTGGACCATTGGAACGTCATCTACTTTCGGCTCTTCCTTCTTGATATCCTTAACAAATGTCAAGTATTCTTGACAACCCTTTTGCAATAAACGTCTAACACACATTAAGGATATAAGGTTTTCAGGAATCTTACTTCATTCACCTTGAAATACGATGAGGGTTCTCCCAAAATATTGAACTTAATTGCCTTGTCATAGTAATCCAAGGTGGCATGATAGGATGCCAGCCAATCCATGCCTAAAATGATGTCGAAGTCTGCCATATCTAGTAGCATTAAGTCTACTGTCATATTTGCTTCTTTGATTTTCACTTTTCAAGCATGATAACTCCATTCTACCAGAAAAGTATCTCCTGTAGGGGTAGTTACTAAGAACAGACATTCTAACCTAACAACTTTTTATGTAAAGTTCTTGACAAAGAACAATGACTCATAGGAATACGTCGAGCCAGAGTCAAAAAAAATGTGTGCAAAGTTTGAATCTATCAAAAGGGTACCTAGCAATATAAATTGGCATCCTTTTAACTAAGGGTTTAAAATGAATAAAACCAATCATTTAGGAATTAAGTCAAACCTACTACCACGGTGGTGGACGCCTGAGTATCTTAATGGGTTAAAGTGAACACTTGAGAGATCCCTCAGCCTACTGAATCTTGACCTTGGCCAACTTGTCTTCTACCAGTGCCTCTTCTAGTTTTTCACCTCCTGTCGCAGTCAGGGGTCTATTGGCAATGATCGCCTCTGATTAGTTATGAGAAAGGTGTACTAATCCATGATCGAACCTTGAAATGAGTTGAGGGCATTCATACTTATAATCACCCCATTGTTCGCACTTCAAGTAAGTTATTGTCTTGCCTTTCCTATAACATTCTCTGTAGTAGTGTTTCTCGCATTCAGGACATCGGGGTCTTGATTGACTCTTTGTCCCACCAAACTAGGATCGAGGCATATTAGTTTTGGAGGGTATATGGCCATTGGTTCTGATGGGTGTAGAACTTCCTCAACTGCTATGTGACTATTCTTCTTAACCTTTTTTCTGCTTGTTATTCCAATTCTCCTGGCATCTTGGTCTCTCTTCCATCTTAAGAGTAGTGTTAACAGCCTCTACATAAGACGTAAACTTCTGTATCTGTGCTCCCACTTCCAAAAATAAGGAGTCTCAAAGGCTTACCACAAAACACTGAATTTTTTCTTTCTCATCTAGGACTATGTGAGTAGCATACTCGAACAACTCCACAAAACAAAGCATCATATTCTTTGATGGTCCGACTTCCCTACCAGAGTGTCTCAGAATCTCGTATCTTTGCTTCTCACATGCTCGTTGAGATAAACTGATCCCAAAAAGTTTTCCATTCAATAAGTGGGGCATTACTAGCCATGCCCTTTCCCATGTTTGCCACCAGTGGTCCGTTCTACCCATTAGTTGAAAAAGAACAAGAGTTACCCTTCGAGGTTCAGGGCACTCCAACATGTCAAGGATCTTTTCACAGTCATCCAGGAAATGTTGTGAGTCTTTATTGGCATTTCTTGCAAATGTCGGTGGATTTAGCTTCGTGAATTTTGAGGTCTTGATCTCTGCCTTAAACCTTTTCCAAGCTTAAAAAGGGGTGCTTGATCTCCGCCCTAAACCCTTTCCAAGCTTAAAGAGGGGTGAGGTGGCATATGTTGTACCTCTTGCACCCTCACGGCAGATGCTGTTGCTTGTGATTCGCCCTCTGATGGCTACCGCGCCAGATACTCCTTTAGCCCGTCTACCTTGTTATACATCACGGCCAGTGCTTCCATTATCACAGCCAGAGCAATTTGTAGTCACGCTCCACCATTTCTCCTTGGGTATACGGAGGGTATCTCCCTATTTTGTGCATGGACCCTACCTGCATGGTTAAGCTTATCTAACCTTGCACTAATCGATGAAGCAGCTGGAGGGACTAGCATTATTGGACCTTGTGCGAATCGTTCGTGCCATCTAAACTTATTCTACACATAAAAATAATTTGTATCATTATCATTATGCTTTCAAGGGTATGACATAAAGGAAAAAGATTTAGACTCTATAGGGTTTTTTTATGGATCTTCGTCCTATAGTCGTGTAGCAGTCATGACAATAGGGGAGGACCCACAAAAGACACCTTGTTCTGTAGTCACTAGAAGACCTATCGCTTATCTAGACCTGTAATCAGCACATTAACGACATTCCTCGTTACTGTAAGCCTTCCTATTGATTCTACCATTTTGTTGAGTTCAATTATGTGGAAGCGTATAATCCATAAATCTATTAAAATCCACACCAATCACAACATGAATAGTTCTTGATAAGAACATAACTAGCGTGTTTACTTACTTATACAGAAATGTATACATGACTTAATATAGTTATAAAGGTATAGATAAACAGCTATAATAACACCATCCTCATAACATTCATTAAATCCAAATATAATTATATGAAATTCCATAGATATTCACAATAATGTCCTAGGAGTCCCAATAACCACAGCCCCTTAATACTGACATGAGATCACTGAACCTACCCAGCAACAGGAAGATTCTTTATTTGCACAAAGCACCATGTTTCTCCTCTAGAGGGAGTTTTTGCCTGCAACTGAATTTGAAAAGGGGAAAATGAGGGTGAGTTTTTGGGGAAAAATTAGTGAATGTACAATAAACTTAGTAATAAGAACAAAATACAAAATCAATCATGATAATTAACTTAATATGCTATAAAATCAAGTAAGAGCACAAGTAGAGAATACACCAAAAATCAGCAATTTTTCCACAGACAAATAATCAAGTGCATATCTTGGGTTTAACACTCATCACTTTGGCAGGACTACCCCAGGAGCTATTCGCTCAACCTCCGGTCCTCTTAAGACTTTTTGTGATGCCACACATTGTTTTGTTTTATCAGTAGGAACTATGTCTCTCTTATCATTTCTCAAGTCAAGTAACTGATTTTGCTTACCCTAGAAAGGGGTACCACCCAGTATATAAATATGTCATATGGCTTTTCTCAATCACAAAGGTTTAACATATTATGAATATTCACACTTTATAATCTCATGAAAATTAAAGTTTCACAATCATAATACAAATAATAATTTCTTAAAAATTTCACATGTGGAAATTCTTCATGTTTAAGAAAAACAATAGTAAATATATTGAATTTATCTATTGTTTATAGAAAATAATAACATCAGGTTTCTCACTAATATTCTTGTCACCTTTAACTGGTGAAACTTTGGATTTCAACCCAGTTCACTAACTTGATGGATCGTGCTATGATATATTATTAAGATTATGTTCATTCACTTGGATTCCATACAAAATTACTTTTCTGAGTTGTTATAGATAAGAGCACATAGGTAGATTTTAGGTTCTACTACGGAGATTCTCATAAAAGGTCAGAGAAATCAAGTTATGGTTGTTTTTATATAGATATTGTTCATATGTATAATTACTATTCAAATGCATGATTACTATTCATCAATATTCAAAAAATTAAACCGGTCATTGAACTGGTGGAGGCACTAGTTCAAGGATCAATAGCCGGACCATAATGAACCATGATAGAACTGGTGGTAATTAAAAAATAATAAAATATATAATTAGATTTTAAATGATGTGACTATTCATCATTTATTATTCATCAATGATTGTATATATTATATTATATTATATATATATATATATATTATTTTCATATTTTGCTCAACAAACTGATGACATGGTGAGATACAAGAGAACATGGCAACAAGTTGCTGCTATCTGAGCCTCTGAGGTTGAAGTTTTTAATTTAATGTGGACAGGCTTCACATACACATGCAACTACAGCTTTGCGCCTTTATATTCCTCAATTTCTCCATAGCCAACATCAGTGGTTCAATAGTGCAACTACTTCTTTCTCTTTCTCAGTTCTCCTTCTCTCTTATGATCTTAGCCGGGACTCTTCATAGCTCTTTCTCTCTCTCTCCACTAGACTATCTCTGGCAACTTATTCTTCTTCTTTTCTCACTTTATTTTTTTCACCTTCACAACTCTCTCTCTCTCTATGGCCATCTTTGAAGTCTTCATCATCATCTTGGCTCTTATTCTTCTCTTTTTTTGAACCAGCCAACCATGACAACTAGCCAGTTTTCATAGTTTTTAATTGGTCTGACTAGTTTAACTCATCTTTGGTTTTTATGCATGTTCCAGACCAAATGACTAGCTAGTTCGCCAATTTTTCAGTCCAACCAGTCGGTCCGGTCAGATTTTCTTTACATTGCTATTCATACATACTGTTACTATTTATACCAAGAATGGTGATCACAAGCTATAAAGAGTACACCAAGTAAGTTCCCAGGAAAAAGAGTTGGGTCACAATGGATACTCTTCAGTACCAAGACTTTTTTTAGCCATAACCTTCCTAGACATGTATTCTTTACAATTTTATACTCTATTCCAGCAACCAGTAAAATAATTCTCAAGCAACCGAGGATAATTTTTTTTTCTGATATAGAAAATCAGCCAAGATTGCAACCACAGATCATCAGGTTGCAACCACAGATCATCAGGTTGCAACCACAGATCATACTACGAATAATATTCAGGTACTTGTAAGAAAAGAGCATAGAAGAACATTTCTTTACTTTGGGAGGAGGAAAGGCCTAGAATCAGAGACCTAGCCCTGAAGCAAGAGAAGTTTTAGGAGATGAAGGAGGAGAAATTGAAGGTGTGAGCTTAGAAGTGAAATGAAATGACCTATTTATAAGAAAAAATGAATTGTACTATGCATTAATAAAATATCCAATTTACTATGAGCTTTAATAATTCAATTTACTATTTTGGTTGTATAGTAAATGAACATTTCGCACGAGGCAACTGAAAATTGGTTACTATTGGGAACTAAAAAATTATCCTTTCTCCTAAACCTTTAAGTTTCTTTTCATTGTAGTCCTTTTCATTTTAGTCCCTAAGAGGATTTTCTCACAGAAAATGTCATTTTTTTCTTACGAATTCCTTTCTAGTTTCCTTTTATGCCCAATCCACATCTAGTACTCGACATGATGATTGTATACTTGAACAATACCGTATATGTGAATAGTACTATATATTGGAACAATAACTGTAGTTCGTGGTTGGATAAATTGTGTGCATGATAATATGTGTATGGTAATGTGTGTATGCTGATAGTTGTGATATGTATGTGGGTATTTATGTATAAATGTATATGTGTATATTTATATTTATAGTTTTTTTTCTTAATTTGTATTATCATATATTTGTGTATATAGGGCTATTTTGGATGAGTCAATGGATTAGACTTACACCCTCACAATTACAAGTACAAAAAGACGAATAGTTTGATGTGTTGCGGATTGAGGTACCTCCCCATTACTCGAGGTAAGGTAATTTTATTTGTTTTCTAGTTAATTTCTCTAGTATGCTCTGTAATCGGATAAGCCACCTAGTTTATAAAGTAGGTTGTTAAGGATAAACTGATGGTAAATTAAGCTTGCAGCAGTATGGTTATTACACTGACTACGCTTATCACGGCCCCAGTTTCAGTTATGACAGGTTAAGATTCCAATGGGAGCCATAGCTCAACTAGGTCCTCACCTTACCTCGCCAGGAAAGAAAGGCACCACTAGCACCAACAAAAGCATCCAAAGGGATTCATACAATCCATGCTAACACAAAATCATTATGAAGCCAATTATATAAATATCACAAGTTTCCCCCTTCCACATTGTCATGTCCCCAATTTGGGAACATGACTAGCACAGAGATAGATTCCGTCCACCACCGTAAGACTAACTACACACAACCAATACATAAAATAAATACAATGCAAGTATTTCATTTTAACATAATATGATAAATTATTCTAACTACCACATTGTTTTGAGAATTATCCTTCCTTAACCACATCATTTATTCTGAGAAATAATTAACATATGAAGGGTAAATAAAACATACAATTCATGTTCTATTCTATCTCATTACCAATATAAGATCTCTAAGTGTTCTATCTACTAGAGAGTGACTCAACCCATCAGCATTACCATAGACTAACCAACATTTTGAGTTAAAGGAATGAGGACTCGGAGCCTCCGCTACTCCTCATACGGAGATTCAAAACTACTCGAAGAACCTGCAATGGGTACAAAAGAAAGGACGAGTATAAAACTCAATGAGGGAAAGCAATAACCGAAATGAAATACAAACTGAGTACCCCTAATGGGGTAATAATCAATGGAAGACTCTACCTACTACTGCTAGTCCACACCATAGGCATGGTCAACACGTAACCTACACTTAATATACAAATAAGAGTACCAGTACAATACCACCACTATAATTTAGCATCACCAACATTTTCCGCATAACAATATGAAGCTTGTAGCATATACATGAGTTACCATAACCAAAGGCATAAAATGCACTATGCAAGAATTCCATATTTCCACACAATTAATGAATAAGGTATACTTATGTATACCTTCCACAAGAAAGTAGCCAACTCAAGCCATCCAAATCTTTCACAACAATAAAAAGGCCAACCAACCAATGTATTCAATGGTAGCCATAAATACAAATTATCAATTGTCATGGTTAAGTTCTCAAATTAACACTAATTTGGTGTTTTTATTTAATGATTTTACCTCCAACTTGCCTGAATGTGCTTAATATGAATTTTAATTGTCCTTTTAATCAATTCTTTAGTCCTAATGGCTTCTTGTGGATTTTAGTATTGAATTCCAATTTTTGTTAGTGATTTGTGCTACTTTTGTGAGTTAATTGCAGCCTTAAATATTGGAGTCCATGAGAAGAGAAGAAGCTACAGTTCTACTAAACAAAGAAGCCAAAAAAAGGAAGTAGAAGTCTGTAACTTAGAGCTTAAGCAAAAGGATTGGAACTACAGCAAAGAAATTAGATAAATTGTCATGTTTCTGCTTTCCACTGCTGTAATGGTAAGTTATTACCACTGCAACTGGAGTGCATCCACTGCTACCCTTAGCATTTCGCTGCAGAATTATTTGGTTAAATTTTAGCTTTCCATTTTGTGTTCCACTGCTGCAGTGGTGAAATCTTCCCGTTGTAGCAATGGAGCAAAAATTAGCCACATTTCGATCTGTACTTTACTACTACAGCAGTGAAATAGTACCATTGCAGTGTCGAAACCAAAAAAATGAACTTTTTAGAAAGGCTTTAAATAGCTGTAAAAGAATATTTTTTAGGTCATTCTAATACAAAGGAGAGTACAGAACACCGTTTTTGCTGAGAATAGAAGGAGGAATCCAATTTTCAAGGCTTAGGGGCTCGAATCTAGCATCCAACTTCAAATTCATGGCTTTTTTCATTCCTATCTCTATTTTCTATTCTTTATGTTTGATGAGTAGCTAATTTTTCTGTACTAAAGTTACTATGAACTTGATTTCCAAAAAGGAATTCTTTCTCTCTCATGTATTTGTGACTTCGATTCAATTAATATATATCTTTTGCTTCACACCACTACGATCGCCGAGTCGCCCAGAACTAGATTCGTGGCAACTTGCAGTATAGATGGTCGTCCTAGGTCATTTCACTGTAAAAGTCTTATTTCTAAATTGCCTAATTAATTGTTCTAGACACTAATCTACACTAATCTACCCTAATTACCCTAATGATTACAACTAATTACCACGGGGGTGATTGCAGATTTAAGCCTAAAATAGAAACTAAACCTAAACTGAAGCTAACAGAAACAAAATGGAATGGAACAGAGATATAGAAATGAAATTATAACACAAACACAAAAAATGCAATCAGCCATAGAGTCCTAGAATTGCAACTATCATTATTCTTGTCTTCAAATTAATCCAAGTGTTCTCTATCATTAGGTTTTCTAACTAAGGTTTCCAAGAGATCTCCTAGAACTAGATTACATATAAGTTAAACCAAACCAACATGTAACCTGATTAAACCTAACCTAATCAAGTTAGATAATCATCTAATCTAGCCATTTCCATTCTGCTTACTCTACCAATCAGTAAAAGCAAGGGACATATCAGATTCAAGCATCTAAACCAGCCATTATATTCATATAAATCTGACCAAAAATAATATAAATATAAAAACACAGATAAGAGGCAAGAGTAGAAATGAAATAGAGAAACAGCAAGAAACTTATCTGATTTAAGCTCCAAGAACTCTTGTTACAAAGTCTAGTTCTTCCATGGACTAATTACAAAAGAGTGAGTTATAGCCTTTCATGGTGGCTGAAACCCACAAAATGGAAAGAAATACAAATGGGGGAAAATGAAATACAGAGACATGGAAGAAGAAGGATCTTTTCAACAAGTTGCAAATGGCTTCTAGTTAGGTCTTTGTAATTGCAGGAGAGAGATGGACAAAATTTGCCTCTTGTTTGACCTTAGGAGCTGTCACTTTCATTTTCTATAGCTGATACCTTTTTCTATTATGTTGAAGCTGCTTTTCTTTTGCTGTCTACTGCCTTTGCTGTTTTTTCTTCTGTTTTCTAGTGGTCTGCTAAAAGCATGCTATTTTGCTGCTGTAAAGAGAACAGAATAGTGGGCCCTACTCTAGTCAGTCCTAGTCAACAAGTCAATGCCCAGTCAGCATGTTTAGGTGGCCTCCAAGTAAACAAAACGTCCATGTCAGCATTTTTCTCTCCAATAATTAAATCTAAAAATTAAGCACATGAATTAATTGGAATAAAATAAAATTATGAAATTGAAGCATATTAATTCTATAATTAATTTACACCCAATAAATCCAAAATATAATATATTATGAGAGTTCATAATATTTAAGATGTAAAAAGGACTAAGATAGGGACTAAATTGCATATAAAATTGCCCAATATCATCTTTCTATTCATTTTAATGGTATTTATTATGGATTTGATCACTCCATGGTTTAACTTGTTGTTTTTGTAACATCCACTATATTTATACTAAACTTATACAATTTAAGAAAAGTGTAATATACATTAAGTGAAAATCTTAATTTAAACCATGGGATTTTTCTGAATATTCTTATTACTATTTCAGATTCATAAAATAAATAAATTTGGAATATCTTAAAACATAAAGTTTCGAATTTGGCAGAAGGTGATCGGTCGAATGATCTGAAGCTGTCGGCTGACTGATTATCTTCAAAACTTACTTATATCTAGAATCGAAAGGTATTAGTCGACTGATGTAGGTTCATCGGTCGAATGATGTGCCTTCAACTTCAGATTTCAGAAAAAATAACAACTTGAAAACATAGTAAAATCATTTAACTTCAAAATGCATATAATCTACAACACTTACTCAACTTGTCTTGCAATTTCTCTTCTATAGTAGGACTATAATACAAGAGAATTACATACAACTCATCTATTCTATACATGTATACAAAACATGCATAAATCTCCAAAGGTTTACATGGAAAGATGACATATCTTCTTCTATGCTAATAACTACTTAATAACTCTACTATCTTGTTCTTTCCCTCACTTTTCTACTTCAATTCTTGAAATGATTAGTCATAACATAAAATATGAGATATATAATCTCAGTAGCTAGTTTACTTAGAGAAATCATTTCAAGAACTATTTCAATCATAAAAGCAATTCTCAATGAATAATTCACTCTTTCATGAATATAAAATAACTATTATAAAAACAATCTCAATAGCAAACTTATTCCATGAAATATAAAACTGATATATAAACACATAAATTGTGTCATAAACTTCTTTCTCAATATAGTGCACTATACTTTAGCTACTTTCTCAGGAAAAGTACTCAATGTCCCATGAGGAATTTTTGTCATCCCATGAGAAATTTATGGGGTTCTGTTATCCCATAAGGACTTTCACATTCTATGAGGAATTTTGTGATCTCATAAGGATTTTACTCTCTATGAAGAATTTTTGTCATCCCATAGGAAATTTCTGGGGTTTTGTTATCTCATAAGGACAAAAACTTTACTTTTTAAGAGAAAGTTGGTTCTATATACTCATGGAAAACTTTAAGATATACATACTTGCTAAATCATACAAGCAGTATGATAAATAACTAAAATAACTTGCTTTCTAACTATCTGATGATTCTATGAGGAATTTTCTACATCCCATGAGGAATCAAGTTCTCCTCTCATGAGAAAACATATTCTCAAACATTCATGCAAGGCTTTAACATAAAACTATGTCATAACATACACAAGTATGAAAATATATATCAATAACTTGCTTTTATGAAAAACTTCTACCTTTGATTCTTCTTATAACTGAAACTTGTGAATTCTCTTCCAGTTTTTCTCTAGCTCCCTTGCTTCTCAAGTTTCAAACCTCTTCTTCTCCTATTCTTTTCCTTTTAGTCTGAAATTTGCTATCATATGCTTCTCAAGCTCTAACATTCATTTAAACTAGAGAAATCAAGTTAAGAAACTTACCTCTTGTAGTTTTCTTACTAAATTCCCAACTACAAGTCCCTTCTCTCTTCTCTTCTTCTCTTTCACATTTTCCCTCTCTCTCTCTCTCTTCTCTAAATTTCAGAAATTTCTCTTTCCTCTCTTTCTTATGCTTCAAAATAGTGTAAAGAGTCTTCTTAATATAGAAATCTCCTTTTTAACCCTTCTCTCTTATTCTAAGCTTCATGGTCAGGCTAGAGGTGTTTTGGTAAATTTCCCCATTGAATTTTCAGTTAAATCCAACCTATTTTCGTACTCTAATTGATGATTAATTGACTGATTTCTTCCTGATAGGCAACTGTTTTGCAATTATTTGACTGATCTCTCCCAATTTGTCAACTAATTGCTTCATAACCTAAAATTTCATCCTGACATAGAGTAATCAGTTGACTGATCTCTCCTCATCAGTCAACTGATTGCAGATATCAGCAATCTAATATATTTTTTATGCTATTAGTCGACTGTTTTGCTCAATCATTCAACTGATTACCTTAGTACTTCGTTTTCTTTTTACTCTTAGCTCATTTATCTTATTTTCCTCTTGCCTTTCCTTATCACTTACTCCTAAACATCCAAAAACATATTCTACTAATTTCTAACATCATTTCTAACTTAAATAAAGAAAATATAACGCAAATAAGGGAAAATATGGGATGTTACAATTCTCCCTTACTTTAAAAGAATTTTGTCCTCAAAATTTGAGCTAGAAAATACTTTAATATAGAAACACATAGTTATAAGCTAAGTTTCCTCCTGTTTCCTTGAAGGATTTTGCTATCCTCTCTTTGGAAAAAGTTTATTATAAGGAAAGACACTCTTAATCATCATAATCACTTCCATGAATATAAAGGGTCAATATATGAATGTAGCATTGGTGCATCATAAGTCTGTCTATTACATAGGGTTTCACAATGTAATATATTGCACTATGAATTCACCCTACTTATGGGTTCATAATGCACAAGGAGTTTACCCATTATAAGGGTTCTTAGTGCACTATGAGTCTACCTAAAATATGAGTTTATAATGTACCACTTTGACAAAATACTTTCTCTTATAATCATGGAAGATTTGTCATAGCTTGTCAAGAAATTACTATAACTTCACTTATTTGAGAGGTTTGTACTGTAATCTCATAAATCTACCTTCTTCTTTGGGTCTAATGCATCATGAATCTATCTAACTCCTTAGGTCTATAATATATCTTATGTTTCTGAAGGAATTCTTCTACAAAATAATTCTTGTTAAAGGTCTTACTAATCATATATACCTTCAACTAGCTTCTATCCTTCCATCATGAATCTCGCTAAAGGTATTGCCTTTTGATTTCTACTTTAACCAATCTCTATTCTTCTTCTATGGAACATATCCTTGCTAAGGTCTCATTAATTATTTCTACCTTTAACTAACTATTACTCTCTTATGAAACAAGCCTTTCCATCCTTTTCTATTTCACCTTCAAAATGAAATTCCATTTGTTCCATATTTCTTCTTGCATAAAACTTAATACTCCCTTTAGCTTCTTAGCCTTAATTCTATTCTCAAAAGAACTAAGGGTCTTATCTTAAACATATCAACTCTTGCTTGATTCATGCTTATAAAAGAATATCACTTATGCCATTGTAAATGTACTCAACATGTATCTTTTCTTCCAACTATTTGGCAAGCTAGTTGGAATACTTGCATCACTCATCATTATACATAATACTATGGAAAACAAGTTTCTAAGTTCTATGGAAACAAGTCTTCAATTCTTCATAAAGGGAAAATTTCCTTCAAGCTAAAGGGATGCAAAATCGTAAAAGACAATTTTTCAAAACATCATGAGGATAAGTTCTCAAACTTTATGTCAAAAGTGTATTCAAACATAATGAAACACAAGCCAGAGCAAATTGTGAAATTCTTTTCATTACTTGATATGTAGAAAACATTATACATGATACTTTTTTGCTGAAAATGGGTCTTTCTATAATATCTATTTGTTACAATACACACACTGTTTCTTCTTTTATTCTGTTACAAGACTTATGGTCTATTCTATAGAAACTATACATACAAAAGCCTTATTCTTTGTAAAGCTAGTGTGTATTCTGCTTGTCTACTCTATAGAATAACATACTCTTATCCTTTCTAAGGTTGTTATTTTATTTTATCTAGTCTATCATAACACATTCTTATGTTCTTAACTTATTTATGATTGTCATAGAAAGAACAAGTCTTAACTCCTTGTTTCCCTTTAAGGAACAAGTTTTTCTTCTCTTATTCTTCCTTTGGAGTAAGAGTCCATTCTCTTGCTTTCTTCTATGGAACAATTTCTCTTCTTTCACTAGTCTGATGAAAACAAACTATATTTCACATGATATACTACTTCATCATGAAAAATATATTTCATTTTAAATGAGACACTTATCTCATAAAATTTAGTCCATGTAATATAAATTCTCAGTTCAGTGCAATAAACTAATAGAAATTAGCAAGTTGATATATAAATAGACCATGGAATCAAAATAGTTGGTGGCACACACCATGACATGGAAAAGGAAGTCTGTAGAACCTCTTTTTCAAGTTGAACATAAGAGAAAGGCTACTGTAGTCCTTTAACTCAAGCTAAAAAAATTCCAAACTGAAACATGGAAATAAAATTTCCAAGCTAACATGGAAGCAGAGCTCCCAAGCTGAACATGGAAGTAAACTTCTAAGCTAATATCATCTCTTCAGAGATATGAAAATTTCATATAATTCTCTAGTAGCTCTATTCTCTTATGTACTTTCTACACTATTACTTCATCTAATCATTACCGATTGACTATTTATGAGTCTCCAATCAACTGGTTGGATATTGTAAATCAAACTTGAATACCTTCACTTTTGAGATAATCACCTCTATCTTCTTTATTTGATTGGAAGGGACTTCTTTACTCAACTTTTCACAAAACTATAACATACCTCTCCTTTTCTGAATTTGGATGATAACGGGTTTCTATTTGTAAAATATACTAGCAAGGTATACATTACAAACAAGGCTCCACTACTTCCTCATTCTTCAAAGGTATCTAGTATGCTTCTGTCTAAATTCATTTATGTTTCTCCTAATGATATCAGTAAGTACTAATTCCAATCTTGAATCCTTAACATGAATAGGAGTACTAATTATCATATATCATATCCCAAACTTACATTTGAATCCCTCGGTCATAGATACTCAAATAATTTAATTTCTAACTTTATACTATCATGTGACCACTATTCTAAATTGAAATAACTATTTCACGCCTTTAGACTCCCAATAGTAAATTGACATGTAATCTATTATCTCAATTTCAAATAAACATTTGTCATAAAACATGAACAAAAATCATACAAGGGAATTCACATGTCAAATAACCAACTTATTGCATATTCTCACATATTTATAACTTCATCTAGTATATATGCATGGAAAATTTATCTCAAACTTATCTCAATCATAGAAATACTTCTTTCACATTCTATGAACCATCTTTCACCCAATAAGGTTTCTTTCTTCACTAAATTTTCTTGATTGCTAACTCTTTGTAAACCTTCAGTTCACTAAGTTCATTCTCATTACGTACCAAATAACTTTCTTGGGCATAATATACTAGTCATTTTTTGTACATTACAATTAGCCTTTCAAAATTCTTGTTATTCTAACATTAAACTTATACAATTTAAGAAAATTGTAATATATATTTAGTGAAAATCTTGGTTTAAACCATGGGATTTTTCTGAAAAATTCTTATTACTATTTCAAATTCATAAAATAAGTAAATTTGAAATATCTTAAAGCAAAAATTTTTCATTTGGCAGAAGGTGATCAATCGACTGATCTAAAGCTATTAATTGACTTATTATTTTCAAAACTTACATATATCTAGAATCAAAAAGTATCAGTTGACTGATGCAGGGTTATCGGTTGACTGATGTGCCTTGAACTTAATATTTCAGAAAAAAAAAACAATTTGAAAAACATAGTAAAATCATTTAACTTCAAAATACATATAATCTACAACACTTCCTCAACTTTTCTTGCAATTTCTCTTCTAGAGTAGGACTACAATACAAGAGAATTACATACAACTTATCTATTCTATACATGTATACAAAACAAGCATAAATCTTCAAAGGTTTACATGGAAAGATGACATATCTTCTTCTATACTTAATAACTCTATTATCTTTTTTTTTTTGCTTTCCCTCACTTTTCTACTTCAACTCCTGAAATGATTAGTCATAACATAAAACATGAGATATATAATCTCAGTAGCTAGTTTACTTAGAGAAATCATTTCAAGAACTATTTCAGTCGTAAAAGTAATTCTCAATGAATAATTCACACTTCCATGAATATAAAAGAACTATTATAAAAACAATCTCAATAGCAAACTTATTCCATGAAATATAAACTGAAATATGAACACATAAATTGTGTCATAAACTTCTTTCTCAATATAGTACACTATACTTTAACTACTTTCTTAGGAAAAGTACTCAATGTCGCATGAGGAATTTCTGGCATTACATAAGGAATTTCTGGGGTTCTGTCATCCCATAAGGACTTTTACATCTTATGAGGAATTCTATAATCCCATAAGGATTTTAGTCCCTATGAGGAATTTTTGTCATCTCATAGGAAATTTTAGGGGTTCTGTCATCCCATGAGGATATAAACTTTACTTTTCAAGAGAAAGCTGGTTCTACATACTCATAGAAAACTTTAAGATATACACACTTGTTAAATCATATAGAGAGTATAATAAATAACCGAAATAACTTGTTTTCTAACTATCTTATGAAGAGAACCTTTCATCCTATGATGAATTTTTCACTAATTTTTCAATTAAAACTGACTTACTTTCGCACTCTAACAGACGATTAGTCGACTAATTTCTTCCCAATAGTCGATTGATACGCAATTAGTCGACTGATCTCTCATGATTAGTTGACTAATTGCTTCAAAACCTAAAATTTCATCCTAACAGAGAGTAATTAGTCAACTGATCTCTTGTCATCAGTCAACTAATTGCAAATATCAGCAATCTGATTTGATTTCTGATGCCATTAGTCGACTATTTTGCTCAATCAATCAACTAATTGCCTCAAAACTTCATTTTCCTTTTACTTAGCTCATTTATCTTATTTTCCTCTTAGCTTTCCTTATTACTTCTAAACATTCAAAAATAAATTCTACTAATTTCTAACATCATTTCTAACTTATATAAAGAAAATATAACATAAATAAGGGAAAATATGAGATGTTATAGTTTTTACTAGACTTGGGAGAGGGAGGTGATAGTAGAACACTATTTAGAAAGGACGAGTGCATGAACGTTAACTTAAGCGTTTTTTCCTGTTAGCTAATAGGAATATTAGTTAATCTCATTTGAAAGCTAGGTTGGTTAGTATAGACTTAACTCACTTAAGGAATTGAGTAGGCGTTAAGTATCTTAATTGAAATTTGGGAGAATTATTTTAAGTTAATATATTAACCTAGGATTAATTTATGCGGTTGATAGAGTTGTAAATACGTGAGAGAAGTTTGCAATTTTTAGGACATAAGAGAGGAATTAGTAACTCTAGGCTTTTAAATAGATTAATTTCATCAATTAGAGTGCTTGTTTATTGTCATTTGTGAAAACTTGTAAAAATTTGTTGTTATTTGATTTTTACTTTGTCAGTTCTTAATTAAAACAGTCTTCAATCCAAACGCTTTCATCTAACTAATTTGGTTAAATTTCTTGGGTAGTTAACCACTTAGTCCTTGAGGAAATGATACTTTTACTCTTAATTCATTATATTACTTGTGTGACTGGTGCGCTTGCCATATAGCTAACAGTCACCGACCATCCAATGCACATACAATTAACCATATAATGTAAAATTCTTCACAAGATTCCCAAAAGGGTCAAGTGGCACCATCCAACCACTTGCCATGTAGGTATAAACATTCCACAAATTTCCTATAAAAGGGTCAAGTGGCACCATCCAACCACTTGCCATGTATGTATAAATATTTCATAAGTTTCCCATAAAAGGGTCAAGTGGCACCATCTAACCACTTGCCATGTAGGTATAAATATAAATATTTCACAAGTTTCCCATAAAAAGGTCAAGCGGTACCATCTAACCACTTGTCATGTAAGTATAAATATTTCACAAGTTTTCCATAAAAGGGTCGAGCGACATTATCCAAGCAAATAAATAATTTCCATCTCCACAACCATTAGGATCACCAAAGTAAACATATATTTATTTTATAGAGAATAACATTAATAAATTTTCTCATGCCATTGAATTAGAACATTAAGACATGTAAACAAATTTTATGTAAAACTCACATATATTAAATAAATGAAGTTAGTCCCTCACTATATTTAATTCCAAGCGCATATATTAAATTTATTTAATACACAAATTGCCAAGATTCCATCACAATACCACAGCCAATCACATGAAAATAAGTTCTTACTGTTCAATAACTATTAGACATAAAGATGGCCAACTAGCCTAGGCCGATACACTTACGATGTTGCTCATTTTTTTATAGATCTCATATTCCATGTAAGCACAACTATTTATTATAACATTTATGTGAGGTCCCACATTAAAGACATCTCAACCAAGGAGAGTAATGTATTATCATGACAAGCTCAAATAATACTAACCTAACGCCCATCCGTAATCATACATCCTAACCAAATATCCACACATCACCCATTATGTCCACCACATTGAGTTCCAAGAGAATTTCTCATACAAGCACTCACTTTATATTTTGATTTCACAAATAAAGTTATTTGAGACTCAATGGGTAATATTATACTCGCTAAATCTACAACATAAGTAGTCATGATCCAAGGAGCAAGGAATACCACATGAACCACAATGCAATTATATTAATTCAAGACTAAAATTCATCCTTGGTTTAACAAGAATTATAGTGGAAAATCCATATATGACCAAATAGAAAAGAAATATTATCCTTCACTATAGCCAATTTCTCCAAGTTCCTTTGATATACAACCCTGCCATTCCAATTCTAATTCCACAATTAAAATTTGGACTCATCTAACCTTTCTCATATATGAGGGGTTCCACATATGTCCACACATGTATACATATCCCTATGGTTATTAATTCACACAATATATCTCATGCATGAGGTATTTCATATGTATACGCACACATTCATATTTGCCATAGAAATTTAGTTCATGCATATCACTACAAGTATAAAGGAACGTCCTTTGAAAAAAGATCAAAGGATAAAGGAAGAGAAATCCCTTACTTCAACTCCAAGCTATCCATTCCATCCCAAAATGTGTGGAAGATGCATTAAAGAATCCAATCATATGAGAAAGCCATGCCAAAAACACATCAAGGACACAAGAGATGAAAATGTTTAGCACTAACTCTGACCTTTGGTCACTCTTTTAGTCATAACTCCCAAATAATAAAGACTTTTCAAATGAAACTTATATCATTAGAAAGTAGACTCAAATATCTTCCCAACAATATAAGATTTCTAAAAAACCAAGATCGAATGAGAGAGTTATGACCATTTGAATACCAACTAGAAGACACACTGTGAACCAACCTGCAGTGGTAGAAGCTGGCAGAAATGTTTTCTTTCTGTCAAATACCGCTGCAGCTCCACATGACAACACCTATGATAGTACAAACATGATTTTTGACCTTTTTTCAACCTCTAATCATCCCCCTTCAGTCTCAAACCAAAATCAAACATTTCCACAATGTTTTTGGCCATTCAAATGAGCATTTAATCCATAAAACAACATTTACCAACTTGTTTTCACAACAAATTTCAAGAATTAAACCAAGGTTTCCCTAAAACCCTTTCCATTTCCAATTTTCTGTCATCCCACCGAGTAACTCATATTTTTCTCCAATTTGGTTAGCCAAAACAACTAGAACCAAGAGAAGGGAGGTTGAGAAACCATATTCTAGCAAAAACACTCCAAGATTGCACCCAAATCTCTCCAAAACCCAAATTTTTAGCACTTAGGGCATAAATTACAAAAATGGGGAAGAGATTCAAGAATCTAGATCTTTCCTTGGTTCTTGAAGCTTTCTATTGAGAGGATGAGCTACCGATGACCGGAAATTGAGCACTCACTGGAGAAAGAGCAGGGATTTTGGGAGATTAGGTGAATGGGAGTTGAAGCAACAAGAAAAAGAGAGAAAGACAGAGATGTCGTGAGAGAAGGATGAGAAGAGAGTGAGAAATCTGATTACTTAAGTGTAGGAAGGGCCTTTTTCCAGAAATTACACCTTGGCCCCTTATATAATCCTTTATTAAATCTTAAGTGGAGGTTTTGGTGCAAATTAGGTATTTTCCATCTAATACCAATTTAAATTATTTTCCTTTCCAATTTCTCTCTATACTTAGAAAATATCACTCCCTATACCTCAATCGCTCCCCGAACATCCTAATTTCAAAAATTACCATTTTGCCCCAAGTTTTAACATATTTTCAGTTTAGTCCTTCATCCACCTATCTACACTACACTATCTAACTAATCACACATAACTACAGATAATTTTCCATTATATTAAACATCATATTCAATCACATATATCCATTCTCCTTTTAAGTACGTGAAACTTTCCCATGTCCAAATATACATTTCAAAAACCAACGCACTGATAACAGCCTTGATTTTTATCATCCAAGATGCCACAAAAACCACGAGTATTACACATGTTTTCAAGGAACATTCAAGGAATCAACTCAAACCCTCCTAGCTTTAATTTTTAAGTCTATCGCATGAATAATAATGATCATAACAACCCTAACGTGGAACTTACTAATGAATATCTAACCATGTCATGGTTCATCCTCTATTAGAATGAACTAAATTACACTTATTAATCATGATATGTACCTTTTAAATTCATGTCTTATAAATCTTTAATTATTAAGAACATTAATGTTGTCCCTATGGCTCATGATCCAAATATTCACTGTATTCCCTACCAATTCTGGGGGTGATACCCTACAGCATCCCACAAAGCGAAAGATGCTAAAGTCATATTTATTTATAATATCCTTATTGTAGGGTTTGTTGATGATCCTCTACTCACATCATAATTCATCTTTCTTATGACAATTCAAGTTATATAAACCATATGTTTGCCGTATGCTATTTTAATTTCAAATCTAACAACTTAATCATCGATTTAGTATCATCTTTCCTATAGTTTATACTTGAACAATCCAACATAGCTAGGTTACATTCCTAGTTCATGCATAATAATAACAATACAATGTAGATTTTACTAACAACCCTTTTTACCAAAGTAAATCATAATATATATGGTATTCCTCACCAAGTGTCATCATAATTAAATCTAACAATTTTTCATCCATTTAACCTCAAAAATCCCCATAGCATCCCTAAGAACAATATGTAATTAAATATGTAATTACCCTACAGTTTTTGGGAGATTATCCTATGTATTGCAACTAGGGTGTGTTTGTTGCAATTAGGTCAAGAATCTAGGTTAGATCTAAGTCTAACTGTTTAAGTAGGATTTTGTGTGGTTTTAAAAAATATTAAATCTATTTTATTAATTCTAGTTTGAATTGGATTTTGTTTTAATAATTTATTTATCTTTAGGAGCTTCCTAAATTAATCTTTTATTGTATCTTATTTATATTAATTTGACCATTCCTAATCCTAAATAAGTGGCGCCTAGTGGTCTTGCTCTTCCTTTTATCTATCTAATTACTTATTATTTTGTTAAATTAATATTATCTTAATATTTAGTTCTTTTCCTATTTTAATTCTATCTTTTCCTTATTATCATTATTTTTATTTTCTACTAATATATTTCATCAACTCTGGAGTAGGTTTCATGGATTAGTTTTCATGCCTAATCCTTTCCTTGAAAAAAAAATTCATTTATTTCTTTTTATAATTTAACCCTACTTAAATTATATTTCATTTGAGGGAAATCTTTCTTTAATTTTTCCTATATTTAAATTTCTTGATTCTTAAATAATTAATTTAACTTTTTAAGCTTAACATTATTCTGATTAAATTAATCCCTATCTAGTAATGGTCCAATTTTAATTAATTTCGTCTAACCCCAACAAAATTTTATTTTTCACTTTAATCCCTTGTTTTTATTTTTCATTTTAGTCCCTCTAGCCCGAATCATATTTCACCCTTAGGATAAGCATCATATCAGACATCATCTGTCATACCACACCATTCATGCAGCTCAAAGAGGAAATTCATACTTTTACTAGCATGCACAAACAAGATGACAAAACTCACATCGGCACACAGAAAATTCAAATAGACAGGAGAATTTTGACCATGAATATCACAATCCTAATGTGTGTCACGTCATTTTCATTTTTGTCACATATATAATACACTCTTAATGGTTAGTGAACATTTGCTAACCATAAAGATCTTCCTTTAGAAGTAGACGAAATGCAAAGACTAAATGACAACAAAATTAATTATCAGGACTAACTTATAAATTGGACAAAACTATAAAGATTAAAAGTATATAATAACCATCTTTCTATAGTTTTAATATAGTTTTGAAAACCAATTATTTGATCAGATTTTTTTATTTACAAAATTAGTTGCAAAAACAGTTCTACAAATCTTAAATTTAAAAATTTAAAAAGAAATACAACCGAACACGTCCTTACGAAACTTTTTAAAATCGCTCAGGGACACTTAATCTTAGTTAACGTGAAAATTAATCCAAAACTACCCTTAATTACTTTACAATAATCTACAAAAAGAATATAAAAATATATCTCATCACATATCACAATTTTGAGTTTATCCCTATAACAATTCTATGATTTTTTAAAAAAAGAGTAAATTATATTCTTCTACTTCGAAAAATGTCAAAATTACACAATCCTGACATTTATTTTTTAAAATTTGCGCTCTTCTCTGTTAAAATCAAAATATATATGCGCTACACTTTTCTTGCAACAGAAAATAAACTACAGTTATAATTATTCTAACCAAAATACCCTTATATCAATTATTTATATAATATATATAACTAATATTTTATATATATATATATGTAAACAATTAATATATAAAATAAAAAAAATGAATATAAAATAATAATTTTAAAGTTTATAAAAAAAGTTAAATTTATAGTTCTAAACAATAACAAATAACTTTGAACTAAATTTTAATAAGTTTATATTTTTAATAAAAAATTAATTAACAATCCTAAGTTTGTCTATCAAAATTAATACACAAGGACGAAAAGTTTGATTTTGAAAGACTGCAAATTCCCCACACAACTGATTTCTGAAAAAACATTAGATATAAGGGGTGTTATATATATATATATATATATATATATATAAGGAAGCACGCAGGGATTTGAAATGAAAGAATTTTACCCCTGAAATAATTAAATAAGCTCTTTGTTTTTTAAATTTTTTGAATATATATATACACAAACACACATTCAAGGGAGACTTACAAAATTTACACAATTGGGTCCAGATATGGGAAAATAAAGCAAAAATTACGTATGGAGGTTCGATCATTTCATGCGTAAGACAATGAAGATTGAACTTGATACTCGTTAAAATATTTTCTTCAAGTTTAGTGATATAGACTATAATTTTTTTTTTCATATTTTACCTATGATGATCTTGTTGGAAAAATAGTATTTTAATGAGCTTGATATTTCAAAAGAGTTTTTTTTTTTAAAAAAAAAAAAAGAGAATAAGAGAATTTTAATTGCTTTTAATATTTCGTAACGGCTATTTAATTGATATTGATTGCCAAGTTTTAATAGCAATTAATAAAAACGGTTATGAAATATTAATTGCTATTAAAAGTCTTTTATGTCTATGTCTTTTACTGTTATATTTTTATGCCTATAAAAGGGCTCCTTTCCCCTTACTTTAGAGATAGAGATAACTAGAGGTTCTCTTCTCTCTTCTTTTCTTTCTCTCAAACTTTCTGGGTTATATGTTTTATTTTCTGCTATTCTGGCACCTAAGTGTTCCAGTTCTTGAAAGAACACTCAGAAGGGTCTGTTTAATCCTGCACGAAGTTTTGTAGACGCAGAATAATTTCTGTAGTCGCAGAATAATTTCCTTAAAGACAGTGTCTTTTAAAAGACGCGACTCAGGCTATGTTGGTGACGGTAACTTTTACAACAATCTTAAGGAAATTAGGATGCTGACGTTACCACAATCGCGCTTTGATTATCTTTTTAAGGGACACCGGTAATATCTTTCTCAACTTTTGTTAATTTTAGTTACATGGTGTTCTGTGTTGGAATTTGATTTTACTAATTTGCTAGCTACATATATGTATATATATAATGTTAGAATTTATTATATGAAAATAAAAATATATTTATATACATATTTAACTGGCTTAGTATTGGCAGATGTTTGGAATGTTGGCAGGCTTTTATTCTCCAACATTCTTTGGTAGACGTTAATTTGGTTTTATATTTCTAACGGATTCTTTTGGGAAAATACGTAGCAATATAAAAATATGATGACTTCGATTCATTCTATTAAATCTAATGCGTTGCGATTCCCTTATGGTGCTTATGATTTATGTTGATTCATTCAGTGTATTTATAAGAAACCGTTGGTCCCTTGGATTCTTATACATGTATTCATGCTGTTTCATGTATATTGAATGGTGTATATTTTCGTACAATGGCATGCCTTTATATTACATTTAAAAGCTTTGATTGGCTATCGTTTGGACATTTGGATGGTGTATGTTAAAAGGTGTCAATTCCATTTACTTTGCTTAATGAGCTGTTATGTTGCTAACGTTATTTATGGTGTGGTTCTAACAATTTATATATATATATATATATATATAGAAAATTGGTCTTATGAGAATCACAGATGATATACATTAAATGAGAGATTGTTAGAAAATATTTTTATAAAATATTAAATCTCTTTGATTGTTTTACGGTGGCATCCTCTTATGATAACTAAAGTTGGTGGCTTAAATATATATATTTATATATATATCTATCCGTTGGGACACTTGATATTACAATCTTAATGATTGTTTATTGTTGAGAATGGATAAGAACAAGCACTTCATACACATGTGCGCCTTGGTGAAAGTATGTGTTAACATATTGTATATATATTTATGTAGCATTTTATTTTATGTTGGTTTTATATATAATGCTCTCAAAGGCATTATATTGGTTTTATATATATATATACGTTGAGGGATGAAGGATAACCGTTGCCTCATGAGATGATTAATGTTGGCCCATTAAAATAAATTAAATTGCTTTATTGACCTTTAATTTAGCAAGCATTTTGGACGTTGCCAGCATATTATTGCTATTCCATTATAATTCTTCAATGCCTTATTAATGAGCCAATTATGTGTGTGAGTTCATTTGAGGTTGCAGGGAATAACTTAATAAGAGATGAGATAAAACTATTTGATATATGTTATTTGAGATTATTTATATATTGTGTGATTATTCCCTCAATTATTTGAGATTATGAATTATATATATGAGGTGGAATATTTATCTTTAAATTTTTATGAGTTTTGGCTTCCAAGTATATGATATTTCGGTTTTACACCTAATTTAAGGTGAAAAATAATTGATTTTCAATTACTTATAAGAGCAAATCTATATATATATATATATAGCATTTGCATTATGTGGAGCAAATATATATTGATTTGATCCACTATCAAATATCATATACATTGAGTGAAATTATTATTTGTTATTATTTTTATGAGCACAACTCATAATTTTTAGAATTCTAATTTTGAGTGATCATGAAGTGATCAATTTTGCTCATGAAGCAAATTTGTGCAATAGTGATTTCTTCTCCCTACATCATGAGGTATGTTACACTATTTTAATCTTTCTCTTTTTGAGAATTTATATTAATAGTGGGGGCAAGAAGAAAAATGTTTTTGGATAATATTTTTATAACAACAAGTGAGGGATGTGTGTTGTTATGTAAGTATGTTGTTATAAAAATAATACAAGTTTTGGTAAAAATGTTTTATAATCAATAGTTAATGATATTGTGGTTTAATAGAAATTATAGGTTTATTATATTTGTGTATTGAGTATGTCCCATAAATTTTTATTGACATAACTATTGATAATATGAAAAGGCTTTCTTAAAGCTTACATGTGAACTATTTTAAAATTTCTCTATTTTGAGAATTTTATTTATGTGGAATTCTTGAAATTAACATATGTGTGAGGGTTTTAATTTAAGAATTCAAAATAGCTTAATCTTAAGCTTTTGAGAGTTTTATTTTGGAACATAATTTTTTGTGGATTTGTGACCAAATTTGAAGATATTGGCATATAAATTTTGGGCCAATTTGGAAATTAAGAAAACCATCTCATTAAGATGATGATACGTTATCAATTTCCAAGTTGAGCAAACCATCTCATTGAGATGATGATATGCCATAGATATATAAAAATTGGAATTAGTATTCTCTAATGTCAATCCATGAAAACTCTTTAATTGTACATAGAGATACAATGTTGTTGAATTATTGGTCACAAAAATGAGATTGAAAAGTTCCAAAATAATTCTGTGAAATTATTCTCTTGAAAAATAATATTATATGATGGATGATTTAGATGCGCATATATGTTATGTGTTTGATGCCCATCTATAATAATTATAAGGTTTTGTATGAGGTTTCATATGAGTTGTGTAATCATACTCTGATAAATTTAAAAATGTGGGGGTATTTTGCAAAGTTTGTATTACACAACTATAAGAAAAATAAATTAATTATAAAATCTTAGTTATTATATTGTTAATATTTTCTCTTCGTGATTAGTGAAAATATTTTTTTAATTAAAAATGGACGTGTACATACGTGGAAGTGATAGACGATAAGAATGATTATTTGTCTGTATATGTGTTATGTTACATAATGTCAAATATTCCTTTACATCTAGTGTTGACATGAAAGACATAGGTGAAGTAAATGAGAGTTTGGGATTAAAACCATAAGGAAAGGTGATGGTATTTTACTATCACAAGAACGTTATGTTCAAAATTATCTTAAAAGTTTGATCATCAAGATGACAAACTGGTGAAAAACTCCTTATGATTTTTAACACTCAATTAAGGAAAACAGAGGAGAGTCTCTGTTTTATTTAATAAACTTTACCTAGCCTAACATATCATGTGTTATGTGTTAGATGAGTGTCGATATGTACACAATTCCAATAAAAGAGTTGAAAGGTATCGTAATTTACGATATCATATAAAGTGGATTTCCTATTGTATTAGAAAAATACAATGATGTTAACTGAATCTTTGATTCAAATGAGACAAAGTCCACTAGTGGTTAAAACCTCACCCTGGGTGGTGGGACGTTATTTTGGAGAGAGCAGCTATATAAATTTATAGGTTCACTATAAAATCAGAGTTTAGTACTCTGGAGTTAGCTGAAAATAAGACTAAGTAGTAGAAAAACTACTTAGCAAATTTTTTAATTGGGTAAGAGCCCAATGATGTCAATGTCTGTGTTTTGTGATTGCCAAGTGGCAATAGCCATTGTAAAGAACAAACTTTCAATGGTAAGAGTAGACACTTGTGTTGAGACACAAAGTTATCAAGCAATTGCTAAAAAAAATGAATTTGAAGTATATTGATCAGTTCTATAAAGTCAAAAGTGAATTTGGCCAATTCACTAACTAAACATGCATGTAAGAAGGAAATTAGTCCTTCACACATCGAGGGGAATTAGACTTAAGTCAATATGAAATTAACAGTGGCGGGAACCCAACCTTTGTGATTGGAGATCCCATGAAGAAGGTTCATATGGGTAATAACAAGTCGTCTGTTAATTCTGCTAGCACTATATTCTTAGTCCATTTCCTATGGTGTTAAGTGTGAAAGTGCTAGAATGCATTGACTTGTGGGTTGAGCGTAAGCTCTTTATGATCTTCATAGCCCTACATTAAGGGTGGTGTATTCATTGCAGATACACTTGATGAAGTCACCTATATGAGTGTGGAGTGGGGCCACTCCCATGAAATCGTGGCGAAATCTCTAGAGCACTCATGAATTCCAGGCACGCGCACGGCCGAAATAACGCGCACAACGGCGTTAATAGCAGAAATGTGGGAGGTGAGATGTGACTCTTAAGGTCACTATCTTACGACTAAGAGTATGTTGGTTCATAGAAACTATATGCTTCACTAACTACTCTGTAAGATAAATCTTATCGGTGTAGGTCTGGTTCATAGTCTAAAAAGAGACACCGGATTAATGCGTCTACACCCATACGTAACCCAAAAGTTTTTTTTTTCAAAAATATCTTTTGAAATATGTGGGAGATTGTTGGAAAAATAGTATTTTAATGAGCTTGATATTTCAAAAGAGTTTTTTTAAAAAAAAAAAGAAAATAAGAGAATTTTAATTGCTTTTAATATTTTGTAACAGCTGTTTAATTGATATTAATTGCCAAGTTTTAATAGCAATTAATAAAAACGGTTATGAAATATTAATTACTATTAAAAGTATTTTATGTCTATGTCTTTTACCGTTACGTTTTTATGCCTATAAAAGGGCTCCTTTCCCCTCACTTTAGAGATAGAAATAACTAGAGGTTCTCTTCTCTTTTCTTTTCTTTCTCTTAAACTTTCTGGGTTACATGTTTTATTTTCTGCTATTCTGGCACCTGAGTGTTCCAATTCTTGAGAGAACACTCAAAAGGGTCTGTTTAATCCTAGAGGGAGTTCTGTAGACGCAGAATAATTTCTGTAGTCACGGAATAATTTCCTTAAGGACAGTGTCTCTTAAAAGACGTGACTCAGGCTATGTTGGTGACGGTAACTTTTACAACAAATCTTTAGCGACTTAGAGCAGTCAAAGTGAACTAATTCAGTCCATTTGAATTGGCCAACAACAAATTAACAAAAGTGGACGGGACTGGCCTAATTTTTAAATGGCCCATATTTTTATGGCTTACAAATTGAACGTGCCAGCCTGTTAGCCAATTTTTTTTTAAACTTGTCACTTTCTGAATATATATTTGCATATTCACTTTCCATTGATACAAATACAACACCACACAGATATAACCAAAATTCACGTGGGAAGAAGCAGAAATTTTGAAGAAGTCAAAAAACTCTAGACAAATTCACAGCACAACACAAATTCTGAATATATATCTGCATAATTATCCAAGGAGCATTATATATATATATTTATATATATATATTCCAGTACCGAGGAGTGATAGAATTGGATTAAAAGAAGGAAAAAGCTACAGGGCGCCATCACCCCTATTTTTTTTATGTCCGTGCTGGTGCTGAAAATAAATAATGGGCACGAAAGACGAAATAAAAATGTAAGAGAAAAATTCGACTCCTTCTTATGTCGAGTTCTTGACAGCATCACCCTTTAAAAAAATGATTTGAAGAATGGTTACTGTATAATTAATATGAAGAAAGGGTGAGAGAGAGAGAGAGAGAATGATGGGACGTAGATGAAAGTAGAAGCAAAGGCTATGAGTTGTAGGAAATGATCTCAATGCTTCTTATTGACTTGCTTCATTTACATTCAACATGCCCCTATTTATAGCTTCCAAATGTCAGCTAATTACACTGTCGACCCCCCTTCTCTTGGCGCCATTCTTCATCTATTGGACTATAGATTTTTCTTTGATCTTCCGTATTGGTTGCTCCCTTTCGTAGAGATTCTTTTTTTGTTATTTGATAATTTAGATTTTTCTGGATTACCTATTTAACACTCTCCTATAATCTAGAAAAATTTTTAATTCTAAGTATCTCTCTTAATTTGATGAATTTTTCTATAGTGATTGGCTTTGTAAAAATATCTTCTAATTGATCTTTTGTCTTGTAAAATTTCATTTTAATTTCTTTTGTTTCACAAGCTCTCGGATAAAATAATGTCAAATTTCAGTATGTTTGGTACAGCTATGAAATACTGGATTCTTTGTCATGGTGATGGCCGACATGTTGTCACAATATATTTGTGTTGGATCATTGTCTTGTTGATGTAGATTCTTCAAAATTCTTTAGAGCCAAATTACTCGCGTGCAGCATGTGTTGCAGCCATGTATACTACTTCGGCTGATGAGAGTACAACAGTATTTTGCTTCTTTGATGACCATGAAATTATTTTAGATTCCAGAAGAAAGGCATACCAAGATGTGCTCTTATGATTATCAACATTTCCTGCCCAATCGCTTGTAGCCAATTAAATTGCAATCTTCTTCTGCTTCATACATGATATCAAAATTTTTTGTTCCTTTAACATATCTTAGAATTCTCTTCACAGCAGCTAACTGTGATTTACTATAAGAAAAAGAAAAATTAGAGACGAAATTTAATCCATCTCGAATTTTGTCTCTGAAATGATAGAAATCTATCTCAAAATCTAGTCTAAAGATCTAAAAATAAAATTTGAAATAGAATATATTCTGTCTCTAAAACCTAGTCTAAAAATCTGAGACAGATTCTGATTTATGTCTCAAATTTTCTCTCAAATTTCATTAGTCCAACGTCACCTAGTTCAAAAAATTAGTTTCCCACCTTTTCTTATATATAGTGCTACCTCCCTCCTTTTCCCATATAAAGTGCTTCATTTGACACTCTTGTTTTGAGAAGGATAATGAATGGATGGTCCTTCCAATTTAGTATTATTTAATGTGGCTAAATTTCTTTTGGGTGGCCAAATTTGACTGGTTTAATAATCCACCACTTTTTAAGCATGTTCAGGAAATTTGAGACGAAATTAGGGACAGAAAAAAAAATTCGTCTCTGATTTGAGATGAAAAAATCTGTCTCTAATTCTGAGACGAAATCTTTTTTCTGTCTCAAGTTTATTTGAGACGCTAGGTTTAGAGACCAAAAAAAAATTCGTCTCTAAGCAATTAGAGATGAATTTTTCCATCTCTGATCTTAGATTTTCTTGTAGTACTGGGCTCACTCATGAACATTGATATAATACTGACAGTTTGCACTATATCTGGCCTTATGTTTGTGAGATATATCAACAATTCAACTAGGCTTCGGCAACTTGTCTCATCTACTTTTTTTGTTCTACCTTCCTTCGATAATTTTTCATTTGTCTCCATTGGCGTTGACACTAGCTTACAGTCTTTCATCTTGAATTTCTTCAACAAGTCATCTAGATATTTTTCTTGAGATATGAATATTTGTTTGGGTTTTTTGTTTTACTTGAATTATAAGGAAATATTTGATTAGATCGAGATCAGTAATCTCATACTCCTTCATCATAACTTGATTGAAATCTTCAATCATCCTTGTGTTGTTGCCAGTATATATCAAATCATCCATATACAGGCATAAGATGAGAAAATGATCTTCACGTGCATTCTCGTATAATGATGGCTCACTTAGGCTTTTTGTAAAACCTCAATCGAGAAGATACTTGTCTATCTTACTATACCAAGCTCTCGGTGCTTGCTTTAGCCTTGTATAATACTTTCTTCAACCTGTACACTTTGTCTTTTTTTTGCCTCGAATGACTTATCCTTGAGGTTGTTCTAGTTATACTTCTTCTTCAATTTCTCCATTCAGGAATGTTGACTTCACGCCCAACTAGTACATGTTCAACTTTAGTTCTGCAGTCAAAGCAAGTATTAGTCTTATGGTTTTTATCCGTACCACAGGAGCAAAAGTTTCATTGAAGTCAATCCAAGGTTGCTGTGAATAAACTTTTGCCACGAGTTTTGCCTTGTATTTCTGGATGTTCCGTCTTCATTGTATTTGATCTTGTAGACCTATTTTAGGTCAATTATGTCTTTCTCTTTTGGTTTCTCCACAAGCTCTCATGTCTAATTCTTCTCGATCATCTTGATTTCTTCATCCATAGCTTTTCTCCATTCTTCTTCTTTTGTAGCTTCTTCATATTTTTAGGCTCACAAGAAAAGAATGCGACATCATAAGTTTGGTAAATATCTTGTAATGATTGTACCTTTCTTGGAGGAGATGATTTTAGTGATAAATTTGGTCTGGAATTTCGGCTTTTGCTTAAGCTGGCGTCTTCTCTTGCTTCCTCTTCAGCATTTATGTGTTGGACTCCTTTGGGTGCTTCACTACTCTATATCCAACTTACTCCTTCGTTAAAGGTGATATCTATTGAAACGATTAATTTCTTTGATTATGGATCGTAAAGACAATTATAATACTTGAGAATTTCATTTCATTTAGTCAATGTGTTCATCTTATTCTATGCCTATATGTGATTTTGGGAGATTGTTAAGAACCCAGGATGCAAGTTCAAGGAAGGAGAAAATTTAAATTAGGTCTTTAGTAAGGGACTAAACTACTACTACTACTACTACTACTACTACTACTACTACTACTACTACTACTACTAATAATAATAATAATAATAATAATAATAATAATAATAATTTGGGGACTTATTTGAAAACTTTTGGACGAAGGGGACTTCTTAGATCATTGGAAGAAATAAGGCAAGGGAATATTAAATTAATACTAAATATCTGAGGGTGATTGAAACTAATTAAAAATTCACGAGGGACTTAAGTGAAATGGTAATTAAGGAAGAGTTGTTTTAAAAAATTAAGCTAGAGAGTGGACACGTGGCACAAGGGGAGCCATACATATGTCCCCTCTTTCCATCAATAACTTATGGCTTCTTAAGGAAGTCATGTGTGTCTTCGTGCATAAGGAAGGAAAACTAAGTGGGAGAGGAAAGTCAAGGCAACGAAGAGTGTGAGGGTCGGGCTGGGGGTGCTACCCGTTCGCCACCGTGGCCCCCTCGCCAGACCCCTTCCCTTTTTTTTCTTCTTTTCGTGTCAGCATGAGACAATATAGAATGATGCATAGAGATTGAGAGGAATGAGGAGCAAGTTGCTCCCACAACCTTCGTTTGTTCGACTGGCATTATTTGGCCTATTTACAGTCTGCCATTGGTCCCTCCGCCAACCACCATGTGTTGGTTTAAGGGAAGAGCAAATAAAATTGTTTTGTTTGGGATTTTTTCCTCTCTCCCTGTGTTGTAACTGAAAGCATGAGAAATTTTCCCTCTAATCAGAATTTTGGGAGGCTGTACGATAATTTAAGTAGAAAAACTGGAAGAGAAAGACTAAAAATAGAGTTAAATTTGACGATGAGGTAAGGGATAAGACTTGTTGACCCCATTGCATTTAAAGCATTTATTTAAATTTTGATGATTGACAAAATAAGTTAAAATAAGATGTTCTACAGCACTTTAAAACAGACTTTTGAATTTTAGCTTGTCACTGGTCGACCACCCTATCCTGACTGGTCGACCACCTAGCACCAAATGCAAAGGACTTTGAAGAAAACAAACCACTGGTCGACCACCTAGCTCTAGAAGCAAAGGACTTTGAAGAAAACAAACCACTAGTTGACTACCCTTTGTTGACCGGTCAACCACCTAGCTCCAGAAGCGAAGTCTTTAAAAGCAACAAGTCATTGGTCGACCATCCTCTCTTGACTAGTCGACGACCTATCTCTAGAAGCAATGTCCTTTGAAGAAAAACAAGTAATTGGTCGACCATCGTGACACCACTAGTTGACCACCAATACTTGTTACTGCACTATAACGGCTATTTTCTGAAGTGCTTGCTGACACATCTTTGCAGATTCAACTAGCAGATATCTCTAATAGGATTATTTCTTCTACCTCTTTAAATACCAAGCTTGGAGAACATCAAACTATATCAGAGAACATTCTTATTGTTGTGCATTATCTGTAAATCCTCTTTAGCCTATATCTTATCTCTGAGAGCTTAAACATTGTAATACATACCCTATTTTAGAGAGTAACTTTCGTTATTCATTATTCTATCAAGGAAGTATTTCTTGAGTTTGTGTTTGAGGGAAAACACTTTGTAAGGGGGAAAGACCCTCTTGTGAAAGAAAAGATTTCTGTTGTAGTGGCTCACAAGTGTTCAGTTGCATAAATTTGTGGTTGATAGTGAAACACTCAAGAAGTGATCTTGAGGACTGGATGTAGGCTTGGGTTAAGCTAAACCAGTATAAACATCTATATTTATATCTTTTTCCCTTACTTCTCTAATTGCTTAAAGCTTTTTTTTATTAATTGCATTCTACCTTCTTTCTTCTTGACATTGCTCTATTTTGTACTATCATATATTTTCTACAATGCTTTTGAAATTACTTGAACTTCTAACAAGTTTTCCAGAAAAGTTTTTATAAAACTCAATTCACCCCTATCTTGGGTTCTAGCTATTAATATCAATTGGTATCAGAGCTTGGGCTTTGATTAAAGACTTAATAGTCTAAGAGTATATAATGGTTGGCTTTGATGATTGCATTTTACCTTAAGGAAGTTCCTTTACAAAACCCCCTAGTTTTAATGGTAAACATTATAGCTATTGAAAGTCCAAGATGAAACTATTCTTTAATGCAGTAGACCTAAACCTTTGGGATATTGTGGACAACAGACCTTATATACCTATGAAGGTAATTAAAGGGAGAAATATTCCAATACCCAAACAAGAATGGTCTGACTCGAAAAGGAGACTTGTTTATCTAAATGCTAAAGCTATAATGATTATTATTAGTGCCTTAAGTCAAGATGAATACTTTAGAGTTTCTAGTTATACAATTACTAAAGAGATATGGGATACTCTTGAAGTTACACATGAAGGAACTCAAGGAGTCAAAGAATAAAAAATAAGTACTCTTACAAATAAGTACGAAAATTTCAAAATGAAGAGTGATTAGAGCATTAATGAATTGCAATTAAGGTTTACTCACATTACTAACCATTTAAGAGCTCTTGGTGTGACTTATGCAGAATCTTCTTAAACCATCAAGATATTGAGATGTCTCACACCTGAGTGGGAAGCAAAGAGAACAGCAATCATGGAGGTAAGAGGAGAATCCATGAAATCTTTCACAGCTCTATTTGGAAATCTCCAAAACTACGAGCTAAAAATTAACGAAATAAGGCAAGAGGATGAGTCCAAGAAAAAGAAAACTCTCTCCCTAAAATCATCTTCCTCCAAGAGTCCAAAAGTAAAAAGTGATGAAGAAGAAGAAATCAATGAAGAAGATCTCAATCTCTTTATCAAAAAGTTCGGCAAATTTATGAGAAACAAAAACACCAGAAAATGAAAAAAAGATCAAGACAGCAAAGAAGGTCCCACCTGCTACAAATGTAAAAAGGTTGGGCATCTCAAATGAGAATTTCCATAATTCATCAAAGAGCAAAAAGAAAAGAGAGGCCATGACAAAAGAAAGAAGAAAGCTTATGTTTCTTCAATTTAGGCAAGAAGTGAATCTGACGAAGAAGATGAAGAAGCCACCCTTTGTTTCATGGAAAGAGATAATGTAGAGGTTTTCCTCAAAGCGAGAAGTGGAAAATATATTTGTATAGTGGTTGCTCCAGACACATAACCGGTGACAAATCCAAATTTCATTCTCTAACTCCAAAAAGAGGTAAAGTAACTTTTGGAGGAAATGACAAAGGTTTAATCAAAGGTATAGTAAAGGTTAGTAAGAACTCTTCAATATCTATTGATAATGTATTATATGTTGAAGGCCTCAATCATAATTTGCTTAGCATTAATCAACTTTGTGACAAAGAAAATTAAGCTTGTTGGTCAAATGATCAATAACGTTTTTGTTATAAATCTTGAGGAAGATCCTTCCATAGACTCTACTTGCTTAATTAGTATTAATGAGGAAAGTTGGCTTTGGCATAGAAAATTAGCTCATGCTAGCATGAGTCTTTTGGATAAACTAGTTAAGAAAGAACTTGTGATTGGCCTACCTAAAATAAAATTTGAAAATGATAGGCTTTGTGATGCCTATCAAATGGGAAAGTAAGTCAAAAGTTCTTTTAAAACTAAAGATATTGTTTCAACAACAAAGCCATTGCAACTTCTCCATATGGACCTTGTAGGACCATTTAGGACAAAGAGTCCTGGAAGTAACTCCTATGCACTAGTTGTTATGGATGATTACTCAAGGTACACATGGACTCTCTTCTTATCTCAAAAGGATCAAGCTTTCAAATCATTTCTAAAATAAGCAAAATTCATTCAAAAAAGAACAAAGCTTGACCATTGTGAGAATTAGAAGTAACCATGGCAGAGAATTTGACAACCATGACTTCATGGAATTTTGTGATGAAAAAGGTATTGAGCATAACTTCTCATCTCCTAGAATCCCTCAACAAAATGGTGTTGTTGAAGGGAAAAATAGGACTCTAACAGAGATGGGAAGAACAATGCTTAATGAAGGGAAGCTTCCTCAATATTTTTGGGCTTATGCTTTTAGAACTGCTTCTTATATAATGAATAGAGCCTTGATTAGGCCAATTTTGAAGAAAACCCCTTATGAATTATATAGATGAAGAAAGCCTGACATATATCATCTTCAAGTATTTGGTTGTAAATGTTTTATGTTGAACAATGCAAAAGAAAATTTGGTTACTCTAACACTTGCAAATCATATAGAGTATATACCAAAAGAATTCAAACTGTTGAAGAGTCCATACATGTTGTTTTTGATAAATCTAACCCTTCTCTTAAAGATTGTGTCACTAATTATGAAGTATTAGATTATTTCAAAAATCTTTCATTGGATGATAAAGTTAAGGAAGTTCATGAAAGTGATGCGAAAAAAGATACCAACTTGTCTCAAGAAGAAGAAAAGCCTCAAAAAGAAAAGATACCTCATGAGGAGAACACTTCAAGCAACAATAATGATCCTCCAAAGGATTAGAAGTATACAAAAAGTCATCCAAAGGAGCTCATCATAGGAGATGCATCTCAAAGGGTAACAACTCAAAACTCTCTTAGAAATGTTTGTAACCATTCTGCCTTCCTTTCTCATATTGAACCAAAAAACATTGATGATGCCATTATTGATGAATATTGGATTTTGGCTATGCAAGAAGAACTAAATCAATTTGAAGGAAGCCAAGTCTGGGATTTAGTTCCTAGGCCCAATAATCATATAGTAATTGGCACAAAATGGGTATTTAGAAACAAACTTGATGAGAATGGAGTAATGATTAGAAACAAAGCTAGACTAGCTATAAAAGGTTATAATCAAGAAGAAGGCATTGACTATGATGAAACTTTTGCAACTGTAGCTAGACTTGAAGCAATTATAATGTTATTGGCTTTTACATGCATACATGATTTAAACTTTTTCAAATGGATGTGAAAAGTGCTTTTTCTCAATGGCAACATTTTGGAAGAAGTTTATGTTGAGCAACCCCCTAGTTTTGAAGATTATGATAAGCCCAATCATGTGTTCAAATTGAAAAAGGCTCTTTATGGTCTCAAACAAGCTCCTAGAGCTTGGTATGATAGATTTGGTTCACGCCACTACGATGCCGAATTGCCCAGAATTGAATTCGTGGCAATCTTGCGGTATAGTGGTCCCCAAGTCGTATTCACTCAAGGAGCCTCACGTCTAATCACTAATTAGTTATTCTGAACACTCAAACACTAATTAAAAGTACATAAACACGGGGGGGGGTTTGTTGACAGTAGTAACAGAAGTGGTAACAAAACAACAACAATGGATAACAGCAGCAGCAAAATAAGTTTGACAATAATAAAAGACCATGCAACCAGCCACTAGGATTTATAGGAGTGTAGCTATCATCACTTAGCTCATTGATTCAGTTTTGTTCTCATTTCACTACTTGGTTCTTTATAAAGAAAATGATTCCAAAATAACATCCAGAATTTAATGCTACTAACTATAGCCAAGAATATCTTCATTAACTATAACTAGACGCATTTCAAGGGAAAGCGTCAACCAAATCAAGTTAAATATCATCTAACTATCCATTTCGTTTCATTCACTTTTCTGATTAGTCAAGCAAGGTTATATCTCATATATATATCTGTTTATGCTCTTTCAAGTTCAAATCAAAATCTGAGAGCAACATAAACATATGAGCAGAACAGAAACGAAATGAGATGAAATGGAGAATAAAACACTTATCTTGCACTTTCAGTTCAAGCTACAACATCCCAAGGTCCTAGTGACTGATTACAATGGAGATTTAGTCGTCCATGATAGCAAGATAGCAAAACAGAAGAAGGAAAACAGAGAGGAAGAGAGAGCTGCGAAAATTGCTCAGTTACAGAAAATAAAAGTGTCCTCTGATTTTTAAAACTGATGTCCTCAATGCCTTAGAATATTCTACCCTAGAAGCCTTCTTGGATGCCTCCTTGGTGCTTCTTTCATGATGTGGGCAGCAAGACAACAGCAGAAAAGTGGCAACAGCAGTAGACAAGTTACTCAGCTCCTTTGCTGTTTCTGTCTGCCATTGATTGCTGCAGAAGGCCCATGCTATCAAAGTAAAAATTACATTCCCCTTTGCTGTAAAGTGTAGAACAGTGGGGACCAAAAATTCAGTCAGCCTTAGTCAACCAGTTAATGCCCAGTCAGCATGTCCAAGTAGCCTCCAAGTAAGCAAAACGTTCATGTCAGCAATTTTTCTCTCAAATAATTAGATCTGGAATTAAGCACATGAATTAATTGGGATAAAATTATGAATTTGAATCATATAAATTCTATAATTAATTTTCACCCAATAAATTCAAAATATAATAAAATAGGAGAGTTGGCAACATTGAAATAGTAATAGGACTAAGATAGGGACTAAATAGTATATGAAAATGCTCGATATCAAGATTGCACTCATTTCTTTTAGAAAATGGTTTCTCAAAGGGAAAGGTTGATACAACAATATTTTTCAAAAAGGAAAAGCATGATTTAATCATTGTACAAATTTACGTTGATGATATCATTTTTTGTGCTACTAACGAAAAGCTTTGCAAAGAATTTGCCAAGATCATGCAAGGTGAATTTGAAATGTCAATGATGGGTGAACTTAATTTCTTCATTGGGCTTCAAATCAAACAAATGGATCATGGTACATTTGTAAGCCAAACCAAGTACACTAAAGAGCTGCTCAAGAAATTTGGAATGGACAATGCAAAACCTATATCCACTTTTATAAGCACTTCAACAAACTTGGACATGGATGAAGAGGGTCAACCCTTTGACATAACAAAGCACAAAGGTATCATTGGCTTTGTATTGTATTTAACTGCTAGTAGACCCATATCATGTTTAGCATATGTATGTTGGCACGTTTTCATTCTTGCCCAAGGAATCTCATTTTAAAGCTGGAAAAAGAATTTTTAGATACTTGATTAGCACATCAAATGGGATTATGTTTCCAAAAGGATCCTCAAATGTTTTAATTGATTACTTAGATGTTGACTTTGTTGGAAGCAAAACTTATAGGAAGAGTACAAGTAGAACTTTTCAATCCTTTGGCAACTCTCTTGTATCCTGGTTTAGCATAAAGCAAAATAGTGTTGTCTTATCCACTGCTGAAGCTGAATATATTGCAGGTGGTAGTTGTTGTGCTCAAATATTATGGATAAAGCAATAACTTGAAGACCTTGGTGTCTTTCTTAAAAATATTCCCATTAGATGTGATAATACAAGTGCTATATATCTGTCTAAAAATCCAGTTTAACACTCAAGAACTAAACACATTGAAATTAAATATTATTTTTTAAGAGATCTTGTTCAAAAGAAAGATGTCTCACTTGAATTTGTGCAAATTGGTTGACATTTTCACAAAAACCTCTTTCTGAAGACTGATTCAGCTTTATCAGGAGAGAACTTGGTATGGCAAATCTTTTAAGCTCTAAAAATTGTTTCGCCATTGCAATTCTTTTTTTGTGTTTTACCTTACTAACTTTAGCATTGGTGTATCCACTAAAAGTGTTTTACAGGTTTTAAAACCTCAAAAATATCCTCTAAGGCAATCTCATCTCTTGGCATCTTAAAGTCAATAAAAATATTTGATTTTGGAATTCATTGGTCAACCAGCCGGAAGCTGAGTGGTTGACCAACAAGACTATTTTTGCCAAATGTTGGAACAACATCGAATGCCAGAAATCAACGCTCGACACTAGGGTGAAACTTCTGTACTACCTAAGATACAAGTGGTCGACCAGGTAACTCTAACTAGTCGACCAACCTGAGACAATGGCTACTTGAGTTAAAATGGTCATAAGTGGATGACCAGTAGCCTTCAACTGGTCGACCAGCTCAAGGCAATGGCAAAATTGAATGAAGTGGTCAACCAACCCACTTTAACTGCTTGACAGTACTAGACAGTGACCACAGAATGCTTATCCAACGGCAAGTGATCGACTACTTGAAACACGATGGTGACCACTCAGCATTTAACTGTGAAGTCTATATTGATCTTTAGGGTTTTAAAAACATTATGCACTATTTGCATTGGCCGAACTCCTCTGCTCTCCTGGTTGACCAAGACCCCTCGACTCCCAGGTACAATTTCTTCAAGATTTTAGTGCTTAATCGTCATTCCTTTATCTAATCATGAGTTCTAGGGCACTTTTGACTTCTTTTGTTTGTTATTCAGAAGTTTTTCTCTCTTCTCGATTTTGCCTCCAATTCATGAATTTCAAGGTTCTTCAAAAATCTTGAATGGCTTCATCTTCAAAGAAAGCAAAAACTAAAAAACCAAGCACTCTGCCTATAGATGACCTCCTGATTATATAAGAACATAAGGAAAGGTATGCCCAATTCTTTCAATTCAAAAAAGTCCTTTTTAGTAAATTTTTGGATTGGGATTACTTTGCCAAGAGAAACATATCTTTCATTGACTATTTGGAAAATTTGGGTTCGAAAAATTTTGTGAAGTATAAAGGTCATTGGTCAGATGAAGTAGTGAAAGCTTTTTATACAACTTTTGAGTATAACTCTAAAAATGGAGTATATACAGCTAAAGTCAGGGGAACCAAAATACTCCTCAATGAAACAAAGCTTGCTGAAATTATTGGCATTCCACCTCCTGAGAAAAATGCTCTGTGCTTCACTGATAGCTATTACTCCCTAAACTCTACTCATTATAGTAGAGAGGAAACTTACCAGACTATCAATAGAAAAGTTGAATTTTCTAGTGAGGGAATCAAGATTAACAATATGGATACCAATGATAAATTATCACTAAATGTTATCACGCATATCCTCATTAACAAACTAGGAATTAGGTTGGAGGTAGTGAATCAGAGTTTTTCATTATGGCTTGTATCTTAAAGAGGACTCAATTCAATATCCCATTTCTTATTATACACCGAATGGCCTCCAGTGTTTCGAAGCAAAATGCACCTTTGCCATATGCCCATATTGTCTCCAAAATTGTCAAGCACTAAAAACTCAACAATCACTTCAATGTTATGAAACCCACTACTATCATTGATTGCAATTCTGTGAGGCTGATGAACTTTGAGTTGGTTAACAATGAATGGAGACGTGAACTAGAAAATCTAACCATGAAGATGGCCAAAGAAAGAAGAGAAAGTAACATGAATGTTAGCACTAAAGAAAGTAATGAGGAAGAAGAAGAGAAAGAAGCAGAAGATGTTACTCCAGCATGTCCTTCCACATCATCTGATCCATCCTCTTCTATGTTGAGTGATTTGTTAGACAACTCTAACCATATGCGAACATTGATGACTTCTATGAACACACGACTTCAATCTTTGGAAGAAGCCTCCTCTGCTCAAGCATCTGCAATCCAAAACATCCAGGACAAGCTTTGTGATTTTCACCATAGGAATTGAACTGGCTTAGGGATTGAGGATTGAAGACCCCCTCCCTTTGTTGATGACAAAGGGGGAGAATTATCTATGTTATCTATGTTTCTATGTTTTTAGTGTTACTAACATTATGGTTTAGTTATTCTACTGCTACTCTAGATCAAATCTTATATGCTGCTACTTAACTTTAAACTTATATCTACTTATATGCAATGATTATTGATTATTGGAATTTTCTATGAGCTTATATTAGTTTTTTATGACAAAAGAAAATCCTTCCTTCAGTTCAGGAATTATAAAACAAAAGGGGAGTGTGACTGCTAATTCTTTTTCAAAATATCCTGTTTATTTTAATTTGGTTGTCATCATAAAAAAGGGGGAGATTATTGACCCTATTGCTTTTAAAGCTTTTATTTAGATTTTGATGACTGACAATATAAATTAAACTAAGATGTTCTATAGAACTTTAAAACAGACTTTTGAATTTCAGCTTGTCACTGGTCGACCACCCTATCCTGACTGGTTGACCACCTAGCTCTAGAAGCAAAAACCACTAATCGACCACTTAGCTCCAGAAGTAAAGGACTTTGAAGAAAATAAACCATTAGTCAACCACCCTTTGTTGATCGATCGACCACCTAGCTCTAGAAATGAAGTCTTTGAAAGCAATAAGTCACTGGTTGACCATCCTCTCTTGACTAGTTGATCACCTATCTCCAGAAGCAATGTCCTTTGAAGAAAAACAAGTAATTGGTCGACCACTATGAAGCAACTGGTCTACCACTTCTGTTCTAGAGTACACTAGTCAACCATCGTGACACCACTGGTCGACCACCAATACTTGTTACTGCGCTGTAACAACTATTTTCTGAAGTGCTTGCTGACACGTCTTTGTAGATTCAACTAGCAGATGTCTCCAACGGGATTATTCCTTCTAGCTCTTTAAATACCAAGCTTGGAGACCATCAAACTATATCAGAGAACATTCCTATTGTTGTGCATCATCTATAAATCCTCTCTAGCCTATATCTTATCTCTGAGAGCTTAAACACTATAATACATACTCTATTTTAGAGAGTTGCTTCTGTTATTCATTATTCTTTGAGTGTATTGATCAAGGAAGTATTCCTTGAGTTTGTGTTTGAGGGAAAACACTTTGTAAGGGGGAGAGACACCCTTGTGAATTAAGTGGTTCATTATTGGTTAAGTTAGAATAGAGAAATTAGGAGAATCTGAGAATAGGAATTACTGAAATAACCTAAAGAAATTTATAGGAATTTCTGAATTGTGACTTGGGAGGTTGGATTGTTTCTCTTGTTGAATATGTTATAAATTCTCTTTCTTATCTTGCCTATGCATTTTGGGTTGGCAAGTGAGAAATATGATAGCTACCGTGTCAGAGCTAGTAATTACCCAAATGTTTTTTTTTAGTGGTGTTGACAAATTTAGTTGCATGTGTGCTGGGAAGTGATTTAAGATCAACTGGTTGTATTCAAAGGCTAAACTTTTTCAATTATAAATTAGGAGTTATGTCAAAAGAGAATTTGAGCTATAATTAGTTTGCACCACTATGACTGTTGAATCGACCAAAATTAGGTTCATGGCAACTTGCCATATAATAATTGTCCCAAGTCGTATTCTCTCATGGAGCCTTGTTTCTAATTTCTTAATTGATTATTTTAATACTAATCTACACTAATTATAGCCTAATTACCATTGAAGGGGGTAATTTCATAATTAAAAGCATAAAATAGAATTAAAACATAAACTTAAGCTAACAAAATAGATTAAAACATAACACAACAACACAGACATGTAATCAATCATGAAATCCTCGGAATGCAACCAACATCATCCTTATACCTAATTAATTTTCTAGTTCAGTCCTACCATTAGGTTTTCAACTAATGTTTCCAAGAGATCTCCTAAAACTAGACTACACATTAATCAAAATTAGGAAATTTTCCATTAATGTCTAATTGTATGTGATTTGTTAGCCCAATCAAGCCCCACAATAGCATATTGACTTGTCATCTCTATTCTAACTCACCACAAACACATAGCAACCGCATACATGCATCAATAACAAGCTAATCCTCATTTGAAAATCACAAAATAAAACATATGTCTACTCAGTCATGCTAGAATAGAAATAACCATAAGAACCAAAGGCAAAATGCAGAACAAGAGATGAAACAGAATAAAGAACTAGCTGAATAATATTTGCATTAAAGATTCAGATTATATACTAGTTCATCCATGGACTGATTACACAAGAGTTTTAGCCTTTCATGTTTACTAAAACACACAAAATAAAAGAGAAAATGGAGGGAAGTAGACCTATGAAATTAAACAGAAAATGGAAGAAGAGGAAATCTTTGTCAATGGAAATAGTGTTCTGAAGGTGCTCTTAATCTTCATGTAAGGAAGAAGGACAAAATTTCATTCTTTGTCCTGTCATTTTCCATTTGTTTTTGGTTAGAAAGTTTAGAACCTTGGGTAGAAGTATATCACACAATAGATGCTGCAGAAATGGACTTTTATGGTGTAAAAACTATCCTGAAATTGTTGCCATTCTTGTGCAAGTCTTGGATAGTAAAATGTGTAGAAAAATGCATGCAATCAGGTTACTTTTTATGGAACAATGGGTCCTACGTGAGTCAGCACTCAGTCAACATCCTAGGTGGTAAAAACGTCCATGTTAGCATGTCTACATAAGCATATATGTCCATGTCATCAATTTAGCTCTCTAATTATGAAATTAAAGCACAATTAGTTCATAATTAATTTACATCCAATAAAATCCAAATTTGAAATATGAAATTTATGACTTTGTTCAATTCAAAACAGTTAAAATGCAAAAAGGAATTGTTGTAGAACCATATGGGAATAAAGAAAAATTATGGTTGCTGCATTATGAGTTTTAGCTTTTAAATTATGAGATGAAGTTTGATTCATGATGAATGTTGGGTTGATACTGAGCATGTGATCATGTTTTAAAGGATTGAAGTTTGTTATTTATGATTAAAGGGATAAAAACCTAGTCTTATATTAATATGTTAAAATTCTGAAATACGTCCTTATAGGTTCTCCATTCTTTTCTTCCATCTATGTTAGGTTTGTTTGAATAAATTTTATGAGGACAGAGAATTCTTGAGTAAGGAAGAGTAGTCCAGAGTTTAGTCTAGTACTTGACATCCTATCAGGTAAGGGATGATTCATTTTGTCTTTAAACTATAACAATATATATGTTGCAATTACCTTTTCATTCTTTGAAATTCTACAAGTATGTGGGTAGTATTGTTTTTGAATGGTTCTAGCTTGGTAATGAACATACTATGGTTGAGCTTATTAGTTAGAGATAAGTGTCACTTAAATTATAATTGTGCGAGGGATTATTGCATTTGTTCCACAAACATGGTTGTGAAGGGTAAACACCCACCTTGTTTGAATTGTGTAAGTCTTGCTATCTATGGTGTATTGAGCCCTTATGATATATGTTGGCCATATTCTAATATTGTGGATGACCAAGAGGTGAGAGATTTTGTGATGAAAATCAAATGTAGTAAATTTATATTTCTTACTCCTTGATTTTTGTAGGCTATATCCATTTGCGTGATGCTTGAGTCATGCTTATGGAAAGTTATTTGGGGTAAGCCTAATGTGGCTCAGGAGTAGGGTTGCGTAATCATACTCATGCATGTGAGATGCACTACTAGAAAAATAATGTTTAGTGATGGAAAATTCTGTTACTAAACATTGAAATCTGTCACTAAATAATGATTTAGGGGCAGATTTTCTGTCAGTAATTTTGACGCAAAAAAGTGTGTTAGAAATGCAAGAGTGACGGACAAAGAAATCCATCACTAGATTAGTGACGGACTATCCGTCACTAAATTATTTCCCATCCGTCACTAATTTCTCATATATTAGTGACAGACTATTCGTTACTAATTTAGTGACAAACTGTCTGTCACTCGTCACTAAATTAGTGACGGATGACATCCATCACTAATGTATGAGCAATTAGTGACAGACAATCCATCACTAATTTTCTTCTAAATTAGCACTGCAACGCCTTTTGTGACAACCATTCCGTCACTAAACTGTCATTAATATTTTTGTAACTTTTTTTGTCATATTTTTCTCCCTTTTCTATTACAATTTTTATTACCCTTTTCTTACTTCAAATTTTATCCAAAATATAATTATATGTACATACAACAAAAATAACAAAGTTAAACTAAAAATATTACTGTAAATTTTTTGAAGTCATTCAATAAAAGTTAAAATTCAACAATGTGTCATATACATTAAAATCTAGACTTTTACCATATGCCATAGCAATAACAAAAGCTGACCAAAAAACCTTAGGCTATCATTTATTAAAATTGAACTACATATCCCATGTGTCATAGCTATAACAAAAGCTATACTCAAAAAAAATCATGCAATGTGTCATATTTCCAACTAAAACCAATCAAATGTCTTTGTTTAGTAATGTATTAGAACCCGCAGATAGAATTTTAGGTGTTTTTATCAACAGAGGAGGCAATCTAGAATTAGCCAATAATTGTTGCATCATTGCATGAAGGTTGTTTACTACACTTTCCAACTTCTCCCTTTGTTGTTTCTTCTTTAGAACCACTTGATGCATCATCTCCATTTGTTCCAAACTATCTTGATTCATTGTAGGTGCATGAGTTGAAGATCATGATTCGTTAGTATGAGTAATGCTAGAAGAAGCCTCTGATCCAAGACTATAAATTCTTCCTTTTATTGGACCACCCATAATTTTAGTCTAAATGGACAACTCTCGCTCCTTAATATTATCATTCCTCTCAATTTCGTCATCATTGTTGGCTTCAATATTTGATGTCACCTTTAGAGTCTTTCATTTCACTTTCAAACTTCTCTTGTAAATAAAACCAAAACCATAATAGACATGGGTATATGAGTTACCAAAATATTGACACAGAATAAGATTTATTATATTATAAATAGTGATTAAAACACCACCCTCTGACCAACTTTGTAAAACATAGGATAACATCAAGACCTGCCAAAATCAAACAAAAAAAAAGCTTCAGAAATGAAGTGCAATATAATAATCGGTAGACAAATAGACATGGTTATATGAGTTACCAAATTTATTCAATTGAAGAAATGTATACTTGCAAAATATTCCACTTGTTTGCCCTCAAGACAAGAACAAAACCACTTTAATTTATATAAACTTAATGATTTGCCTCAATTTATATTACAACTAAAATGCTCCAACTTCCCCCTGAAAAATAAAACCTTATCCCTACCTCTGCCACTTCCCCTCTTCTAACTCATCATTTATAAGGCATTGTCTCCTTGTATATATCATTATCCAAGATAAAAAGAAACTATATAGTACACCATGAAGAAAAAACTAGTATTGTAATAGCTTTTGACAGCAACAAACAGCAAAAAAATAATGGCAAAACAATATCATTGTAATGCAAAAAGACCAACAAATTACTGACAAGACAACAAAAAAGTCCATGGCTAAATGATGAGATTTAACAGAACAAGACAGCAACAAATCACCATTAAAATAGCAGCAAATTAAAGGACAAACAACAAAATATTCAGGATGTAGTGGCTTCTTACCTATGAATGACAAAGTTAAATAAACCAATTTTCAAAGTATAAAATAAGGTATAAATCTACTTGAATAAAAATATGTTATAAAAAATAAAGGTATAAAGCATTTGCAAAAGAAATATAATGAAAGGACCTTACTGTTCTCCCTTGTTATTTTCTACTTCCTGAGCTTGAGTTTGAAGCACCAAGTAAGGTTCTGTTGCTTAGATTCAAAAGAGAAAATAAGAAAAGAAACAGAAAATCAATGACAATTACGAATGTGATAAACTACGTTGATCAAATGTAGAGTTGGATTGAAGGTAAGTGCATTAGAAATTAGAAGAACAGGAATTGAGGAAAAATTAGAAGAACAATCACGTAGGCCTAGCTTTTATCTCCTAAAGTTTCTAGTCTACTTTCTATCGCATCAAACAAAAAATTTCAGCACCAAGAGCTTGCTACCTTTATTTGAAAGCTAAGTCCTATAATGTATTCTCATAATATCTTGATTTAATTAGATGAGAAGAAGAGAAGATAACCATGAAACAGACACATCATCAATTGCTTAAAAAAAAAGAAAAATGTAAAAACGTAAATAAAAAAAGAAGGAAAAGGAAGAACAAAATAAATTAAAAAAATAAATGAAGAATAAAGTAAACAAATTTCTATTATCATAACTCCTTCCTTCCATTTATAGAGATATGAACCCCAAAATAAATATATAAATAGAAATATATGTATATATGTAAATTCAATAATTATTGAATGTGACATAAAAATTTTATGATGAACGTAATCATAATACATGTATATATAAAATCATCCTAATTGTTGAATATACTATAAAGTAAGGGGAAAGAAATATTTGTTGTTCTTATTATATGGTTTTTAACTTGTCCACATTATTCTAATAGCAAAGGTTGGGGTTGGTGGGAGCAAGAGTAAGATATTACAATTAAAAATGTTAATGGTGTACTTTTATCCTTCACACCAATAATTGAAACTGATGAACTCTTAGTTTAATTCATGCAATGCAATAATAATTAAAGAATATGGATCTAGTGGATTCCATCGATCAGAGGGGTTATCAAAAGTTAGAGCTATGTTGGTGTCTTTACTTCAAATATCTAAGTTATTCAATTCACATCAAACATCTCCTTTTGAGTGGACTCCACCTCCTCTTTCAACCATTCGTGGATGTTGATATAAAGACAACATATACAGAGAAGTTCCTCATCAGACAAATTAAATAAATGTGCACGAATTAAAGGTCACAAATGGCAAATTGACACTTCTCCAAAGCAAACATTTGTTGTCTTATCCCATCTCATATCACTAAACAAAAGCAACAACAATGCCCCCGCCATCATGTAATTGTGAATATGTACATATTTAAGTCAAAATCTCAAGATTTAATGGATTTGAATAATCTCTCATGAATAAATAAAATGAAAGTGTTATGAGTAAATCAAAAACTATTTTAATGGTAGTCTTCACCTGAATGGTGAATTTACTAAGTATATGAATCTGTACATTCTTGCCTCTGCTTCTATCAGCTTTTTGGCCCAACACCACACTGCAAAAATAGCTTCAACAACATCCTCATATTCCACTTCCCTTTTATAATATTAAAAGAAACATCTTCACACTAGCCATCAAAAAACAAATATCTCTGCACTAATTAAAATCTAGAGCTTTTAGGATTGGGAGTTTAAAAGCAGAGGTATTTTAGCATATGCTCATCCCCAAACCCCACCATTTATGTACCCTCACTTCTAACCCTCCCTTCACCCACCATTTCTTATTAAAGTTTCATTTTTCTTTCCCTTTTTCTCACTTCCAACCCTCCCTTCACCCAAACACATAGAGTGAGGTAAAAGAATTGGTGATTAGAACTTGTAACAGAATGAGTAAAAAAGAAAGATCATAACACTTTTCCAGCTAAAAAGTTCTTAGAGAATTTCAACAAAATGCCAGTAAACTTCATCTAAACTCTAGAAACCAGAACATGAAAGAAATTTTATGGTGAGCACAAAGAAAAATGAAAAATAGAACTAGCAACTTACCTTGTTGCTGAAGGGGACTAGATCTCCAAGGAAATTGATAGATTTCTAGCTCAATCGGAGGTAAGAGACAAGAGGGAAGGCAATGAGAGGAGATAAGCTTGAGGTTTGTTGAGAGAGAAGGGTTCATGGGGGGAAAAGGATTAAGTGAGAGAATGAAGAATATAATTTGCTAGGGCATGCCTCTACGGGCTCCGCGAAGCTTAAAGGTTTCACGGGCAAGTAAAGAGTAATGGTTTTTGGTAGGAAAGAGAAAATGGGTGAGAGTTTTGGGTACCAAAATGAAAATGGGTGAGGCCTTTTGGTGGGAAAATGAAAATATTTTTTATTTTATTTAAAATTAAAAATAATTTCAGACGGAATATCTGTCACAAAAATTGTGTCGACCCATTTTTCATCAGAAATGTGGTCTATTTAAAAAAAAAAGGACCATACTCTAAGTCATTACTAATCCGTCACTAAATTATAACTTTAGTGACGGAATTTAGTGACGACCAATATCCATCACTAATTTTCCTGATTTAGTGACAGATATTAGTGACGGGAAATTTCCGTCATAAAAATCATAAACCATCACTAATTCGTCACAAATTTTGAAAAATTAGTGACAAAATTTGGTCCATCACTAATTTTCGTCACTAAATCTCTTCTTTCTAGTAGTGATGTAGGATGGCTACCTCCTTAATTGCAAATTTCATATATGCTCATAGGAATTGTAAATGGAAATTTGGGTTTATTAGAATGGATGTTTGGGAAGATTAAATTATACAAAAGAGTAAATGATAACAATTGTGATTATAAACTAATCCTAGTAAAGGAAAGAGGTGTCTATTTGGTTGCATATGAGTATAACAATTACTCTCATTTGGTTACATAAATGAACTAATTCCAACCTTACTTGATATTGGTAAGATAATCATTTTTCCTTGATTTGCGTTAATGTTGTTGGTGCTAGTGTTAAGTGTGATTTAGTGTGCTGAACGGGTTACCGTATACTAAATAGTCTTGATGTGAATGTGTGGAAATATCCCATCGTATGCAAATGTGACTATTGATTTCTGAGTGAAGGTTGTGTTGGATATACTTTGTGTGCATGATATGTCCCTCATATTGGAATCATCCTTAGGTATTGGTACGAATGGTGTATATATATATATATAGATACATGATGTGTTGGATTTTGTTGGAATATTTGCAATGGTGTGCCGTTGTGTATCCAAATTATAGAGCATGATAGATTGGACATATAAGGGCAGCTAATATGGCTATCTCGATCTATGTAACTGACATTACTTGGATGGTGCAATGTTTGGGATGTAAAAGGCGTAACACCTTAAGTAATTGCTTATGGCAAGAGATCTTAACCCTCGAGGATGCCACCTTTGAGATGGAGAGGCGATGAGAAATTCAATAAAAGTGCTTGTGAAGGAAAGCCTATGAGATGGATAAGCCTATGGGAGTATGAACTACCCTTTGTGTATGTATAATATCTTGTGATGGATGTGTTTGTAATGGTTGACTATATGGTAGGATTGAATTATGTAAAGCTATTGTGATGGTATGAGTTGTAATTGTTATGCTATGTTTGGGACTTCCTTATGTAATTGTGTAGGCCGTGCAAAAATAAATTATTCGGTTAATTATGGTTGTGGATGGGACCCTTCCCATGGTCATATCCCTACGAGTGGTACACGATGGTATTTCATGTTGATTAATGTTATTATCACTGAGTATTATTTACTCACCCTTTCATGTGTACCCTTGCAGGTCCTTACTTAGCTGGTGAGACTCTGTACGATGAGTAGCGAACCTCCGAGTCCATGACCCATTCTGACTCTGGGTTAGTGGTTTTGGTTTGTGGTAAGTTGGATAGTGTCACTCTGTAGTGAATAAAACACTTAGGATTACTGTGATGGTTATGATGAGGATATTAGTGAATTATTTCATATTTTATTTCCACATTAAATGAAAATATCAGTGTTATCTTGATTTAATATATATGGAAATGAAAAGAAATTTTGTTTATGCCTTCTCAAATGTATCTTGTTCCATTTATCCTATGTGCTGGATTTGTGTAGTGTTAGGCTTATATGTATCTTTCTCCTTTTTCGTTGAGTTTTTCTCTATTGACATTCGGAATATGAGAGTAAGCAATGCAGTCAAAGACTTTGAAGTGATAACTCTTAGCTTCCTCTTGAACCATGCTTCATATGGAGTTATGTTTGGAACAACTTTTGTGGGGGACTGATTAAGAATATAGACAGATGTGTTTACTACCTCAGCCCAAAATGATTTTGGCAATTGTTTTTGTTGTAGCATAACGCAAGCTATTTCTAAAATGGTTCTATTATTCCTTTCTGCTACACCATTTTGTTGTGGTGTGTATCGAATAGTGAGCTCCTACTTGATGTCATGTTCCTTGCAAAACTTAATGAATCTTTGATCAATAAATTCTCCTCCATGATCAATTCATAAGATTTTGAGAGGATGCCCACTTTGCTTTTCGACTAGGGCTTTAAAGTGAGTAAAACAATTAAATGCTTTTGATTTCTGTTTAATGAAGTAAACCCACATCATGTGAGTAAAGTCATCAATGAAGGGTAGAAAATATCTCTTTTTGCCAAGAGTGAGGATTCTTGAAAGAACCCAAATATCTACATGCATCAATTATAATGAAGCTTTTGCTCTCCAAGATGATTTTAGCAATGGTAATCTAAGCATTTTTCCAAAAATACATCATTCAAAAATTTTTCTTTCCAACTGCATAGATGGTAGCCCAAGCACCATATCTTTTTGATTCAATACTCTAAGGCCACTAAAATTCAAATGGCCATATCTCAAATGACATAATGTGGATTCACCCACACTTTCACATCTCATAGCATTTTGCCCAAGTGACATATTTAAAGGAAAAATTTTGTTACGGCCATTTTAATAGTAGTTATAACTTGCCCCTTATTTTTAACAAATATTGTGCATTTATCATGATCAAAAATCAGCTTATAGCCTTTTTGAATTAATTGGCCAACACTTAATAAATTTTGAATAAGACCGAAACATAAAAAACATCACGAATATATTTTTGTTGACCATTTTTTGTTTTTACTGAAATAACGCCTCTTCCTTCAACTCCTTGAATTTTCCCATCACCAAGTGTAACTTGGGATTTTGTATTTTCATCTGAATTGATGAAGCAATTTTTATTGCTTGTCATGTGGTTTGAACAGCCATTGTCCAAATACCAAATATCCCTTGATTCTTGTTGAGTAAAAAATGAATAAAATATTTGATCAAAAGGATTGGTCTTTTTTAGAAAAATTTGCTTTGTCTTTCTGTTGATACCAACAATCTTTTTCAAAATGTGTCTTTTGAACCTTTTGCATTTATATCGGCAATCTTTTTTACCATGATTATTCTTTTTGCATAAATTACTATAAAAGCTAGATCTATTTTTCTACCTTGATTATTGTTTCTTCTCCCCCCTTCCATGGTAATTAGATGATCCTCTATCTTAAGGATTTTGTCTGTGGTCATTTTTTTTATCTCCATTACTTTTGGAGATATTTGCTTTTTTTTTTAAAGCTTGCTCTAGTAGTTTCTCAAATCTTTGCATTCTTTCCTCATGAGCTTGGAGTGATCCCATTAATTCCACTAGAGTGAGCTTTGATAAATCTTTAGCTTTTTCAATTGCAGCCACTACATGATTATATTTGACAGGAAGACAACTTAATGATTTTTTCATCTTCTATCATGTCTCCATAGCTTCTTATTTGATTAATAATATTAAAGACACAAGAGAAGAATGTTTGAATTAATTCACATTCATTCATTAGTAAATTATCAAAATATTTCCATAAATATTGAAGTTTAATAGTAATTACCTTGTCAGATCCCTTGAATTGGCTCTTCAAAATCTCCCATGCCCCCTTCGTATTACTTTCATTCATGATTCTTGGAAATATTGTGATACTTACTCCTTGTTATATGAAAAGTAACACTCTTGCATCTTTCTAAATAATTTGCTTGTACTTTTTTTGCCTAGTAGCAGACTATGTCACTTGATCTTCAAGCATTAGTTGTTGAAAACCTTCTTACACTATTTCCCACAAGTCTTGTGAGATAAATAGTTTCTTCATTTTTGTATTCCAAAAATCATAAGCTTCTCCTTCAAATATTGGGATTAAAGTTTGTGTATAATTGAAGGTGATTTGATTAGAATTTGATGTGGAGGCCATTGGGATGTATGAATTGGATACTATGATAAGGTGGCTAAGATATGGCTAGGAGTTTTTCAAACCAAAGCTCTTATACCACTGATAGAATTGGATTAAGAGAAATGGATTTTTTTACCGTTTAGTCCTGATTTTTTATTTATATTATGGATGTATCTTTTTTTTAATTTACCATATTTGGCAAGTTTCACTGTGCCTCAAGCGTGTCACCCCTCAATGGTATCGGTCAACCAGCATGTTGCCCTTCGCACCGGTGTCGCACCTGACAAGGACGACATGTATGTCGCCAGTGTCAGGGGCAACAACGGTCCTCCCCCTCCCCTGGGGGAGTGAATTCCTTCTTCTTTTTAAGCTATTTACCCCTCTCTCCCACTACCCAAAACTCAAACTCAATTTTGTACTTCTCCTTGGGACTAGTTTTCTATTTCGTTCCTATATTCTTCTTCATCTTTGCATTCTCAAGTAAATTTAGTAATGTATTATGTTTTTGTTTTATAGTTTTTATCTATTATAATTTTATTTTCATAGTTTTAAGTTGTTGCTATTATGATTAATTTTTTTTCTATTTAAGATTTTTTTAATTTAATTAAATATTAACTATCTTTTACACAATATGTAATGTGATTTTTATGTTAGTCGTTATAATTTTTTGAATGATAACTATTTTGTAATTATATTATAAATTTAATCTTGTTATTTTTGATTTTATGTTAGTTAATATAGAAATATGATGAAATTTTATAGATGTTATTTCTTATTATTTTTAATTAAGTAATTTTATAGTTGTATTATATATGATGTAGTCATTTGTCTTAATTTATTATCACTTTTGATTTATTCAAATAATTTTTATGTTAATTATTACAATTTTCTTAATGATAACTTTTGATTTATTCATATTATTTTTATTTTTATTTTTTTTTATGTTTTATATAGGGATATGATGAATGTGAATTTTTTTATTACAAAATAAGCATTTACATTAGACATATTTATTAAGTCATTTTATAGTTTTATTATATATAATGATATAGTCATTTATCGTAATTTATTACCATTTCTTATTTGTTCATATAATTTTTATGTTAAGTATTACAATTTTCTTAATGATAATTTTTTTGTTAATAATTACACCATAATTTTATCTTTCTTATTTTTTATGTTTACTATTAGAAATATGATGGATGTGAAATTTTTTTTGTTATTACAATATAATCATTTATATCAAATATGCTAATTATAGATATATTTATTACATTTGAATATTAATTAATAATTTGTATAGTTTTTATTTTCTTAGTTACATATTAATTTACAACGATTTAAAATTTTATCATGCATAGAATTATGATGTGGTATGCTAATTACCTTTTTTCAAAAAAAAAAAGATGAGTCAAAGTGGGGCACTCGTAGTCTGTGTTTACTGGAACGGGACTATATCAAGGGGAGGATCTAACGGTATATCCTTTGAATCTGATAACATGGAGTTGATGAAAATCAGACGCAATATTTCAATCTTTTGAGACAGTTGATCCACCAAAAGTTAAGGCTGGGACAAAGTGAAAAGATATCGCGGTTGGTATATAGATATCCTCAACAAATAGCGTCGTTTATGTTCAGAGAGTTCCAGTTAGACGACGATGATGATGTAGGAGTGATGATTGATTGTCACCTAAAGTGTGTGGGGATCTTGACAACCATAGAAATTTATGTAGAAAATGAAACAGAGGTCTAATTTAATTCTGAAATTCCATATTTAAATGAGCAGGGTACATGGAATGAGGATGTCGAACCCTTTACTCAGCATCATTTGTCAATCCCAGATTCTCCTGCTTGTCCACAAATTCCACCCACAGATAATGACACAGACATTCTACCACCTGATCTACCATGTGATATTACAGACGACACAAATGTTGATGACATCGAGGACATTGAGGATGACACAAATATTCTGTCGCCTCACCAACCAGAGTTTGGAGCAAGCATACAGGACTTAATGGGTGAAGATACTGATATTCAGCAAGCTAAGCCTATTAATTACTATGCTCCACCCTCATATATAATGTAAGCAAATACAGCCCTAACAGGTGAGTCGGAGATCTCAAATATCATGGAAGCCCACACATGGGATGATGATTCAGACCTTGCAGTTAGTTTGTTATTTCTAGACAAGAAATCACTAATGGGTATGCTAAAACATACAACATAAAGAGGCATAACAGCTACAAGGTGGAGGAGTCTTCGAAGAAATACATAGAGGTGAAGTACGTGAAATTTGGGAAAGGCTGCAATTAAAGGGTGAGGGCTTGTCTAAAGACAAATTACGACTTATGGATGATCATGAAGTACAATAGAGACCACATATGTGTTGCATTGTCGATTTTCCAGGATTATAGACAATTGGACTCTGACCTAATCGCCACAGCAATAATGGGTCAAGTGAAAAATTCCTAGAGATGCCTATCTCTCAAGTGATCCAGTGCATTGAAGATCAATTTGCATATATCGTATCTTATAAGAAGGCATGGATGGCAAAACAAAAGGCCATAGTTAAGACATATGGTGATTGGGAGGCTTCATATTCGCAGTTGAGTAGTTGGTTTGCCTCAGTTGGACAATATATATCGGGCACTGAGATTGATTATGAATGGGACATTGACCAGGATAGTGGTTTGAGAATATTTCATCGGGTGTTCTAGGCATATAAACTATGGATAGATGCATTCAAACACCTGAAACCGATGATTCAAGCGAACGGGACTTTTCTTTATGGAAAATACAAGGGGACACTATTGATCACTTATGGGCAAGATGGAAATTGCAATGTTATACCACTTGCCATCGCAATTTTGAAAAGGAAAATTATAAATCGTAGTCATTTTTTCTGAAGAGTTGCGTCTTTTTTGTTGTGAAGGAAAGGTCTGTTTGTTTGGTTACAGACAAACACACATCCATCCTTTTAGCCGTGCGTGAAGCAGACAATGGCTGGCAACCACCACAGGGATTTCACGTCCATTGCATGTGTCACTTGTCCAGTAATTTAAACACTACATTCAAGAACAAGCGGCTAAAGAAACAACTTATGAACATAGGTATTTCTTTTACATTGTGATTACGTTATAGATCTACATATAAGTAAACTCCTTTTTACCTACTAGCGATGTTTAATTATATAGGCTACTCGTACGAATGACATGTAGTTGAGTAGAAGTTGATAGAGTTCTGAAGGCTTAACAGGACGCGTATGATTGGGTTGTGGAATATGCAGGTGACAGAGCTTTGTGATGTCAAGCATATGATGAAGGAAGATGTTGGGGTCACATGATGACCAACCTAGCAAAGTGTATGAACAGCGTCCTAAAGGGGGCAAGGAGTCTACTCGTCACAACACTGGCTCAAGCCACCTACTATAAGTTGGCCACCTACTTTAATGATAGGTTGGTCAAGTCAATTGCCCAGTTTAATGCCCAGCACATACTTTGTAAATACGTGCTAGATGAGTTGAAGAAGCACGAAATAAAGGCCCCAGTCTATGTATTAACAATTCTCAACCTCATTCAGATGTGGTTTGAAGTGCAGGAACCATACAACAGATGCCAAAGACTATTTGGTTGTCATTGTAGGGTGATGTTAGAGGATCAATACTGTGATTTTGGGGAGTTTCAAGCACTTCGATTTCCTTGGATATACGTCATTACTACTTGCTTACATGTTAAAATTACTTACACAAATTTCATTGATCAGATATACATGGCAGATACACTGGTGGCTGCATATCAAAGTCCCATCCACCCAATTGGAGGGAAAGAATATTGGCCTCGGACACCAGGACTCCAATTTGTGCCTAACCCGAAGGAGATCCAAGATGCAGGAAGGCCTCAGTCTAAGCTGTTGAGGAAGGAGATGGACTAGAGAGATGCAGGCGATGAGCCACCTAGGTGTAGTTTATGTTGAGAATTAGGTCACTATCGAAATACTTGTCCTAATCGACATCAGCTTCAATAGTCAGTGGTCTGCATGCTTATATGTAATTTTGATGTAATATTTTCATCTAGTCGTGAATTTTAATTAAATGTCATTTAGATGAAATCTCTTAATTGTATTTTAAATGTTAGTGTAATATTTTTATGTAGATGGAAATTTTAATTAAATTTCATATAGACGTACTCTTTCAATGAAATTATGAAAATGTTAATGTTGACTTTTTAATCTAGATGTAAATGTTTAATTGTATTTTAAAATTTAAGTAACACTTTCACTAAAATGTAATCATCCAATTGTATCTAAAAAATTAATCTTCTAACAAACAAAACTTAATATAATTACACTGATAACAATAATATATAATTACACTCATAATAATTAAATATAATTACAATCATAACAATTACATATAAATTACTAAAAGTGGCTCCCGGTGCCACATCGAGTATACCTCCTCACTCTTTATGGCCTCTCTTACTGTGGCTGTGGATCATCTGCCTGGTCCTGGTCATCTTCTTTATCCTCTTCGTCATCCGACTATTGAGGCTAAGTGAATTGAACCTGAACCTGGGCCTATGGAGGCAAATGAAACTGTGCAAAACCAGACTGTATCCCATAACCAGACCACTATCTGAACTTGATGTCTGTGAATAAAACCTTAGTGTATGTTGAGGTCATCAAGCCCTTACTCAGCCACTAATACATTGAACCCTGAAGGACCCCCGGCATGGGTGTGAATATCTCATGAGGCATGGCAGGACCCTCACTGGTGAATATAGGAGGCACCGATGGGAACATAGAAGAAGGCATTGATGTGAACACAGGTGCTATCGGTGTAAACATATGAGGAGGCATCAGTGTAAACATACCCACCATCGGTGTGAACATCACTGTCACAGGTGTGAACATATCGCCAGTGTAGATAGCCCCTCACTAGTGCATATAGGTAGCACCGATGACCCTTCACCAATGCACATAGGTGACACCGATGACCCTTTGCCAGTGCAAATTGGTGTCTAAACTGGTAGGATCGAAGGAGCAAGAAGCGGTGTGGAGACGTCTACATCATCAACTTGTCGACACACAATTCTCTTTGATTGTCTATAACCAGCTTATCGACAACTTTGTCGTCTAGCACCAAGTTCTGGCAATGGTATAGGAGTAGCTGCCGATGCTCTATGCCCAACAATTGCACATTGCTGCAGTTGATGATCCTAGCCCAGTGCCCCCATAATGTCTGTATTGAACTTTCACATTTTGCCCAAGGTGATCCTAGCTCAACATCTACCTCCAATCCACGCTTAAGGTCTCAAAGTACACGGCCTAATGTACATCTAGTTGTAGAAAAGTAATAAATGTTACATAAACATAAGCACATTGAATAACAATGATGATACTAAATATATACTTGAGCCACTACTACAGTCATCTCAGGGGACATTCACTTGCGTGTGATGCGCCAATACCATTCCTTATATTTGGAGTCTCTCCATAGCTATTCCTAGAGAAGTCGTGCAGTGACTATCCTCTCCCACCTTGCGTGCCACAAAGTGATGTATTCTTGTTGTTCGAGCTCCCAATCCATATCATGCTTCCCCTTCAAAGTCAGTGTGTGCTGCTAATCATTGTCTGTGAAGGGTAATGAGATCGGTTGATCTCACCCAAACTAGCGAAGACATATATCTGGCTGGTACCACTCAATGATATGAAAATAAATCAGAGGCATAATGGCCTACCAGATATCAGCATCGTCGAAGCAGTAATGTGGTATCGGCTATGTGCACACATCACTGTGATATAGCTGCCACACAACATGCCCAGAAATATTACACTCAAAAGTCAGATATTGAAGAAAAACAAACAATATTACAGGTGAAGAACTTACATCATTCTGTATCAAAGAGTCTAATGTCTTGCGATGTTGTCTGAGAAGATGTAGTGGATGGTCTACAGACCTTTAAAATTGCTCCACCTACAAATAAAAAATGTTAGCATGGTAAGGTAAACTAAAGTGTGCAAAATACAATAGACTATATTATATATAATACATGTTATGCTAAATATATACCTAAAACCCAAAGGTGGAGGACTAGGAGACATCACTTGTTCTCTATCTGGATCCAACCATGCCTTATGTCTGCCTCGGATGCAAGGATGGTTCTATGGAAAGTGATCCCATGCCTGGACATATAGCAGGTGCACACATCCTACAATCTTTTTCTTGTCGATGTCAATGGCCCCGCAAAATTCGTGGTACAAGTGTAATAGTACTGTCGAGCCCTAACTATAGTGACCAGCAGCATGTAAATCTCGTAGTAAGGGTAGATACATCAGGTGAAAGTACATGCCCGATGTATTAGTAATAAGCATGCCCCTTATTAATTTTATAATGAACACCCGAGTATGCTGCTGCAATTGCTGCTCTGTCGCATCTGGAAAGATCTCACCAAATTTAGTCCCAAGATAATGAAAGGATGTACGTCCTCCTTTTATCACCTCCTTAGGAGGTGTGACTCCGAGCAACTCCTGACATAGCTACCTCCAATTATAATAGGATTTCCTAACCACGGGGAGACCGTCAACTGGTAGGCCAGTCTGGATGGCCATATCTTGTAAGGTGATTGTGCACTCACCAACAGGTAGATGAAAAGTGTGGGTCTCGGGTCTCCACCGCTCTACCAGTGCGGTGATCAATCCAAAGTCTACCTCGAAGTTCCCTATGTGTGACGCACCGTAAAATCTAGCCTCTTGGAGATAAGGAACCAAAGCCAGGTCCAGGTAAAAACTTTGTGCATGGACATAACACAGTCGCACTTTGGTGAAAATGTGATCATCCTGTCACCATAATGTTAATCAGGTTAGTATTACAATAGCATTAGAAATTATATGAGAACAATTAATTATATATTCACAATTACATCTGCTGTCCACACAGCCTCAGAAATGTGTTGTTTTTTCCAAGTACAACACTAATTCATCTTCAAGGTCAGGGTTTGGCACAGAGCTTCTAATGTCTTGTGCCATTATAATTACTGCATTTAAAAATAATAACGATAAGATATAGATATTATTTTTTATCATAATTAATGAAAATTAAGCGTAATAAACTAAAGTAAGATTAATGTAATTATTTCAAAATAATTATTTACAACCCTTAATTTCTATGAAAAAAATGTACTATATGTAACCAGTAAAAACAAAAAAATATTTCAAAAATCCTATACTAAAAAAGTAATAACAAGAACTTAAAATCACCTACAATTTTATTTTGGAATAATTATTTAGAATTATTTAAAATTTATAACTAATTATTGTCCTAATTATGCAAGAATTTTTTTTCAAATTAATAACACTTAAATATTTTATAAAACTAATTGTTCTAAAAATAAATATTTAAAATTACAAACACATACTTTTTTTACAACAAATAGAAAAGAAAAAAAATTTTCATATCTAAAAACTCTAAAATTTCCTTAAAAAATATAGCAAAAACTAGAATTAACCTAAGTTGATTGCTACTAAAATAATTATTTAAAGTTAATAATTAAAAAATGTCCTAATTAAAAAATAAATAATTTTTTCAAATTAATAACACAAAAATTATTTTATAAAATTAATTGTTATAAACATAAATATCCAAAATTAAAAATACATATATTTTTATTGTGTACAAAATTTTACTACAATATAACCAATCATGTAAAGAGTCAAAAACTAACATTATTATCCAAAAATAATTATTTGCAATAATTATCATAATTATTCAAAAAATAAATACAATTTAAGCAACAATATAAAATTAATAACATATAAAATTCTAATATGTAAAGGACATTATTAAAAATTAAGCAAGCATATAAAGATTAAAAAATTTCTAATTCATAATTACAAGACCCTAAACTAATAAAAAAACAACAATTACAAATCAACTAAATTAATTATTACAACAATTAATTAAATCAAAAAACAAATAATCATATTAATAATTACGATTAAAACAAATTAAAATCCTAAATTAATTAAATCAAACACATCTAAAAAATTTTTTAATTATTGTAATAATAAAAAAAAGTACATACATATTCTAAATAAACTATTGAAAATTAAAATCCAATAGAAAAAATATGAAAAAAAAATACATACCTTGATAATTATGTATAAAAGATGACTTCGGAGATCAAAAATTATCACGTACACTTTCCTAATACAACAAAATAAAATAGAAACAGATTAAGTAAAAATAAAATATAATATTTTTTAAGAAAATATTAATATTGAGATTTAAAAAAAAAAAACCTGACCACAGTGATCGGCTTGTAGGGGGAAAGCAAACTCTCGAGATGGTGGGAAGAAGAAGAATCTCGGCCGGAGGGGGGATCTCGGCTTTTGGGGGAAAGAACAGAGGAAAGGAATAGATCTCGGCCAGAGGGAAGCGCTACACAAAGGAGAAGAGGGGATCTCTGCCGGAGGGGGGCTACGCAGAGGAGAGGCATGGTGGCAAGGAAAGCAAATGATGGGAGAAGGGAGTAGTAGCAAAGGAAAAAGAAAGAAAGAAAAAGAAAGGGAAAAGGGAAGAGTCGTAGGCAGGGGGTCGCGAATGGTCAAACTGTTTGCATGTCGCCCCTGACAGGGGCGACTAGCTTTATCTAACATAAAATTAGGGGCGACACGATGGCTGACCGAACTGTCAAAGGCGACACGCATGCAAACCCAATTCGACCACAATAAAATAGGCCTAAATTGGCAAATTAAATTAAAAATAGGATAGTTGCAAAATTTAAATTCGAATGTGGTGTACAAAAGTGAAAAAAAAAACTAAGAGAAACGATTTGAAAGATGATTACTTTGTAATTAATATGAAGAAAAGGTGAGTAAAGAAGGGGGAGAGAGAGAGAGAGAGAGAGTTAATGTTGGTACATAGATAAAAGGAGAGGCACACTACAAAAAGGAAAAAAAGACTTTTGGTGACGACTAAAATCGTCACCAAAAGTCTAAAAGTCGCCACTAAAAGTCTTTGGTGGCGACTTTTAGTGGCGACTAAAGTTGTTGGCGTAAGTCCATGGCTGATTCTTTTGGTGGCGACTTTCAAAAGTCGCCACCAAAAGTCACCTTTAGTGTGCAATACCTGAGATTCGATCTAATAACTCGCTATCCCGAGCTGACTCGATTTTTTTGTGTGCAATATTCAAGTTTATTTTTAATTAAACCAAACATGTGCATACCTGAGATTCGAACCTGGGTCCCTTGCTTGCAGCCATGTGTGTCTTGCCATTCTGCCACTGCTTTATTTGTGTTATGTAAGTGCAAAATATTATATATATCTATATATATAATCTGTTAAAAATATTTTAGGTCAAAAAATATTATAAAACAGAAATAAAATAATATTAAACTTAACAAAAAGCAAATATATTATTACTATTGAAGTCACCACAAAAGTCCAACTTCAGCTAATTTCATTAAAAAAATGATTTCAGTTAAAAAAAATAGACTTCAGTCGTCACCGATAATCTAATTTTTTAAAAAAATTAAATAAAAAAATTAAATTTCTTTTAAATAAAATTAAGAAAAATAAAAAAATTTTGAATTTTTTAAGTAAAAAAATGACTTTTTTATTTTTTTAAAAAAAATTAGACTATAGTCGCCACCAAAAGTCTAATTTTTTATTTTATTCTAAAAAATCTGCCTTTTTTATTTTTTTTAAAAAAGACTTTTGGTGGCGACTATAAAGTCTATTTTTTATTTTATTTAAAAAATCAGATTTTTTAAAATAAAAAATTGACTTTCAAAAGTCTTATTGTTTTAAATTTTATTTTAAAAAAATTCAAATTTTTTTAATATTTGTTATTTTTTTAATTAACTTTTAGTGGCGACTAAAAGTCTAATTTTTTATTTTATTTTTTAAAAAAATCTAAATTTCTTTATTTTTTTTAAATTAGACTTTTGGTGGCAACTATGAGAGTCGCCACCAAAAGTCTAAATTTTTTTAATTTTATTTAAAAACAATTTGACTTTTGGTGGCTACTCTAAAAAGTCGCCACCAAAAGTATGACTTTTAGTGGCGACTATAAGAGTCGCCACCAAAACTCAACTTTTAGTGGCGACTTATTTAGTCGCTATCAAAAAGTCGCCACTAAAAGTCAATTTTCTTGTAATGGCAAAGGCTATTGGAGTAGGAAGAGGGCCCCTTCCTTAGCACCTGGCTAAGGAGGAGATCTGGCCTGCCCACAGCCCTTTGATGGTTGTGAGCCCCACCTACCCAAGTAGGGCCCACTGCCATCCAAGGGCTGTGGGCAGGCCAAGGAGCCTCCTTAGTACCTGCGCTAGGGAGGGGGCCCTGATCCATTGGAGTAGGGGTTGTAGGAAATGATCTCAATGATTCTTATTCACTTGCTCCATTTACATTCACCATGCCCCTATTTATAGCTTCCATATGTCAGCTAATTACATTGTCTAGACCCTTCTTCTCTTGCCACCATTCTTCATCTATTGTACTTTAGATTTTTTCTTTGATCTTCCGTGTTAGTTGCTCCCTTTAGTAGATTTTTTTTATTTGATAATTTAGATTTTTCTAGATCACCTATTTAACAAGGAAAACTTGCACAAACAAGGTTGATAGAACAAACAAGATTCATTATGAGTTTATGACTCTAATTAAAATGAAGATTCATGATTAACAAAAAAAAAGGGAAAACTTGCACAAACTTGCAATTACATGTACAGCCTCGCCTCACACTATTGCACTCATATAGCCTCGACCTTGACTCTTCCTCCTCTACCCTCGCATAAACCACAGAGACTAATTTGCTGCCAAACAAATGAAAATGAAGGAAAAGTGGAAAATAAAGATGAAAACAAAGATTGATTCATCATCAGCGAACGAACGAAACTGAAAACAAAGGAAAAGTGGAAAACGAAAATGAAGGAACTCACCTCATGGAAGGGATTTGCCCGCCGCATGCTGAAATGGATTCGTCGTCATCGCCAATTAGGAACTCACGGAAGGGATAGATATGATGGAATAATGGATTGGTGTGGATTAGGGTTCAAATAAGTAAAGAGACTAAGAGAAGAAAGCAGGGCAGCATGAAAGAGACGATTGTCGGACTCTGTGTATATGTGTTGCTAGGCTAAATCCTCCTTATTGAATTGAATGAAGAAAAAAAAAGGTTTAAAGGATAACCTCGCTGATTATTCGGGCTGGGCTAAGTAGGCCCATTTTTTTACAGGCCAGCAAAATCTGAGCCAACCCACCATAAAACACCTCTACTTAGCGCCAATTAATAAAATATGCATTTATTAAAAAAATTGATAACAATCATTCAAAATTGTTTGCAAGTTTTTTCCAATAATCAAAATGCTGATAAATAATTGAATTTAAAGCATTTTTTACTATATATTTTATATATACTTTGTGTGTTTTTATTATAATGAATCCATCAATGTTAATGTGATTTATCTATTAATGTGTGTAGTTTAATATTACTATGTTTTATTATTGTGTTGAAAATTATTATAAAGTACTAAATAAAAAAATATTTTCATTTTCTCAATTAGTTGTTGGATCTTAGATGTAATTTGTTTCTTGTTTTCTAAAGTTATTTTTCACTTGAGGTAATTTTGCTCGAGACAATAACATATTCTTTAAAGTTGAGCTTCTTTAAAATTTTGTGCATCAAAAAAAGATATTATAAAAGCTATAATAAGAATATACTTTTCAAGAAGTGAAATTTTAATTTTTTTTTCCTAAGTAGACTAAGGACTATTTTGAAAAAGTAAAAAATTTTAAGAATTTAGTAAGAGATTAGATAAATTGTGTCAAGACTCTTGATATAATACAAAGTTAAATAAATAAAATAAATATAATAAAATTATAGCCTTGAGAAGGTTAAAATTAATTTTATAAAATATTAAATAAAAAAATTAAAAAAATAATATTATTTAAAAAAAGACTTTCAGTGACGATAAAATAGATTGTCACTAAATGTCCATTTTCAGTGGCGACAACACAAGTTGCCACTGAAAGTGATTCAAGTTATTTTTTATTACTTTTTTCATACGAGATCTTTGGTTTACTTTTAGTGACGACAAAAATGTCGCCACTAAAAGCCTTCAAAGTCATTTATTACTATTTTTTATAGATCTTCAGTGGCGACAATAGCCGTCACTAAAGATCCACTCCTTCAAAGTTTTTTATTGGTATGCCAATTTTTTTTTGTTAAATATTACCTTTGTCTATGTAAAAGCGCAGATTCGAACCTGCTTCCTTGGGACCTAACAAGGGCACACCTACCATTAAGGCAATTAGTTTCTTGTGAATATGGTTACTAATTATTATATATTATGAAGAATTTTTTTTTTAAAAAAAGCGAGATGCTAGTTTGCATTTGAAAGGATTCGAACGAGTGACCTATGTGAAAACAAAGCACGGGCCTGCCACTTAGACTACTTGCACCTAGTGATTTGGAATGGACTTTTTTTTATATAAAGATACAAATGTATTAATTTTTCATTAGATTTAATCATCACTTCGCGCCTCCGTGTCACAGTTCGCTCTCCAAGTCACTGCTCTGTTCTTTGAAACCCAGCGTTCTATCTCTCTATGCTTATTTGTGTTGGCCTTGTAGCTTGCTGCTTCTCATGGCTTGCTAAGTTCTGATCTCCGTGGAAGGTAAGCTTCAATGTTCCATTATATTTGTTCTTCTCATTTCTTGTTTTGCGTCCTTTATTTTCCATTTATTGGTAGAATGTTTCTAGTTTATGGGTATTAGGGTTTATTTTGGGGAAAACCCTTTCTACTATCAAATACCCCAAAAACCATCTACGAGACGAAAAACTCGATTTCCCCAGATGCAAATCTCACATCGATTTTCTTGTTAGGGTTTGTTTTAGGTGGACACACGTGGATTCCACTTCCTTGAGCACCATTCAACCGAGAGAGAGAAAGATTTTGAAGCAAAGAAATTTCTGGGTATTTCTCTCACTTGCTTAATTCCATTTTCCTCCATTTTCTTGTGGTGTCTCTGTCACCAAGGCTAAGGAAATTCTTGGTTCTATGAGTTGTTGGATTAGAAGGGAATCCGAGTGAGGTAAGGGAAAAACTTGAGTTCAATCTTACATTTTCAACTTCTTTTCTGTTTAGTTTATTATTATGTACCATGCCAGAGATTAAGAGAGCACACAACTAAAATAAGGGTAAATAGATCCATTTCACATACTTCTAGTGGTTTAATAAATCTATATTTATGTTTTCTTTTTCTTTACTTCTATGTAATTTAGAGTTTCGCTCAGAGGAAATTAAAACTTTTGACAATGTGGTGGTGGAAGGTGAAATTAATGACATTTTGGTTCTGTTTTCTGCAAGTTCTGTGTATGTGTGCTGCCATGACTAAATTAAACCATAAAGCCTCTTAACACAAACAAAAGCCTTGGACATAAATTGAGCTGAATTCAATAGTCATAAATGGAGGTTATTGGCCAAGTTGAATTTTATGCAGAAAACCAGTCTGGACAGCTGCACATTTTAGTTCTTTTCAGGGACCAAATGATCTTATTTTGTTACAAAATTTTTCTGACATTAAATTAAGACCTTACTCTGACATTATACCAAATTTGGTCGCATTTGGATGTGTTTTGACTGATGAAATAAATAGAAGAACCGGACCTGTGATAATTTAGACAGTCCTGACGTGTAGGCACTAAAGTGACCATTAGAGGTGCCAAATGGTGGAGTTTTTGTCTGAAATTTTTATCCTAGTATACCAACACATGAATAAGGATGTGTGTCAAATTTCATGAATTTTGGAGCTCTGGATCAACACCAGATTTTTTTCTAAAGATAGGGCTGAAATCAACCTCAAAACAGGACATGATGCATGATTAACTCTTGAGACTTTTGGGGGGCATTTAAATTTCTGGTTCAGGTGTACAAAACGAGTTTAAAGGGAACTTAATTCAGTACTAATGGACCTAAAAAGGTTATGTAAGAAGATATTAGACAAAATTACCAGGTCTTGTCTTCCAAACAAATGTTTAAGAATATAAAAAGAAATTTTCAAAAAGAAAATAACGAAAAGAAAAATGGAGTATTAGATTATAAAAAAAATTATATGTGATCTCTGTGATGTCTAGTTGTCTACTCCCGAGGTCTGATTCTTTTACTTTTTTATTATGAAATTATTAGGTTTACCATTTTAAATTAGCTTTATTTGAGAAAGTAGCCATTTTATTCTAATATGTTGTCCAGTCTCAGGGTTCATTATGGAGAAAGCTTTGTTCATGCCTATTTTAGCCTTTGGCTTGTGTCTGGTCGTTTTCTTGCTCATTATTTTAGTTGTATATAAGTTATTTAGTTAGTTCATAATTATTTTCTGTTCCATTTTTCTATACAAGAATCCATTTATTTCAACTATGACATCTTTCACTTTTTTATTATGAAATTATTAGGTTTACTATTTTAAACTAGCTTTATTTAAGATAGTATCCATTTTATTCTAATATGCTGTCCAGTTTTTAATAGAAAACTTAAACACATGCTAAGTTGATAAAATGCATGATACAAATGAATTTAAATCTTGTTAATACAAAGGGCTTAGGAACTTTACTGAATTAGGAGATTAGATACCCAATATTCAAGAAAGAGAATGAGGGGAGTGGGAATTGTGTCAATATTTTTGTACTGAAGTCAACAAAAAGATGATAATAGCAAAGTTATGTACATCAACAACAATGTAGTTTTTTTTCATGCATACATGGGTTGTATGGCTTAATTCAAAAGTTGTTGCATGCACTTATTTATTATTTCTACGTATGAGGTCGCAGAGACAATTGCTCTTGTTATTGTTGTTAGACACCAAAGGTATATAGGTAATTCCTTAGTGATTGATATTGCATTATTTTCATAGCTTTGGCAAATTTCAACAATTTTAGTTTGAATGTAATGCAATCTTCTCAGCCTTGTCTACTATATTTTTGACTTTCTGTTATTATATTGTTTTAGATAGCAAACACACTTGAGAAAACGATACAGGGAGTTAATTGGGAAACCTTGATATTCTTCTTGTGGACATGCCTCTTAGAACTAGTGATGCCAAGATAGCTATCTCACAGAATCTGTAATTATCAGGTAGCCTTCAAATTTAATGATCACACTTTGTGCTCTTGGAGGAGACATGATTTCAAGGTCCAACCTTCAACGACCAAGGGGAGAGCATTGGTGTTACATTCCAAGTAGATAATTATGAGTATATATTTTTAGATTTCTTTGAATGTAATACATAGATCTTGTATTGTTGGAAAACATATTGTATTATAGAATTTTGGATTTAAGTGATGAGATGATTTATATTACAACTTTAATTACTTATTAAAAAATATTTGAAATTACAAATGAAGAATTTGTATTTTATATTTTTTTTGAAAAATTTACACTTTCAGTGGTGACTATTAAAGTTGTCACTAAAAGAAACTTTCAGTGGCGACTTATTGTTGTTACCAAAAGACACTCTCAGTGACAACAACAAAGTCGCCACTGAAAGTTGTTATTGGTGGCGACAAAAGTCGCCACTGAAAGTGGCTTTAAGTGGCGACCTTTACTTTTAACAATCAATTTTAGGTGACAAAAATTATACTTTTAGTGGCGACAAAAGTCGTCACTGATTGTAGGTTTCAGTGACAACGTTTTGGTGTCGCCACAGAAAACTTTCAGCAACGAGACTTTAGGTGGCGACTTGATGTCCCCACTGAAACACTTTCAGTGACAACTTTTTAATTTTCAGTGACAACTTTTGTCGTCACTGAAAGTCAATTTTTTTGTAGATTCAATTTTCCCACAAGTCTCCTATACCTCTCAGGATCATAAAATGGCTCACTGTCATCCTTTGCAAGCTGTACATTCGGGGTCATTAGGGTACTAGATGGTTTAGCCTTCATTTTCTTTATTTCTTTCAACAAGTCAAGAACATACTTTCTTTGAGATAGGAATATCCCCTTTTTATTTCTCATAACTTTAACTCCTAGGAAGTATTTCAAGGGTCCCAAATCCTTTATCTGGAAATGGGAGTGCAAGAAACTCTTGAGATCAGATATGCCTGAACAGTCACTTCTAGTAATCACAATATCATCAACGTATACCACAAGTAGGATGATGCCATTCTTAGATTGCCTGTAAAATAATGTATGATCAGACTTATTTTTCTTCATTCCATACTCTAAAACAACTTGGCTAAACCTGTCAAACCATGCTCGAGGCTCTGTTTTAGACCATATAATGATTTTTGAAGATGACATACTTTTTCATACTCCCCCTGAGCAACAAACCCAGGTGGTTGCTCCATATAGACCTCTTCCTAAAGAGTACCATGAAGAAAAGCATTTTTAATATCCAATTGGTGCATTGGCCAATCATGAGTTGCTGACAAGGAGATCAATAACCGAACTGAGGTAAGTTTGGCAACTGGAGAAAAAGTATCTGAGTAGTCAACACCATAAGTCTGAGCATATCCTTTCGCAACAAGGTGGGTTTTCAAACGAGCCGCAGAACCATCAGGATTGACTTTAATCATAAATACCCACTTGCACCCAATAGACTTCTTGCCAACAGGTAAATCCATTAATGTCCATGTATTGTTATGATCAAGAGTATTCATCTCGTTTATCATGGCATCACGCCACCCTGGATGGGCTAAAGCTTTCACAAACTGTTTTAGGAATGGACACATAGTCTAGTTTGGCCAAAAACAAACGAGAAGCCGAAGACAAGTGATCATAGGAAACAACTGAAGCAATAGGATAAGCACATAGACGTTTACCTTTGTGGAGGGCAACGGGGAGGTCAAGAGTAGTGGAACCGAGATCCGACAACGAAGCAGATGGTGGAGGGCATGAATCTGAGCTCGCAGCGGGAGGTTGCCTTCTAGTGTAGACATGGACAATAGGTGGCTGAGTAGATTCTGGGGGAGATGCGATTGTGGAAGGCGGAGAACACGGGACGATATAAACTAGCAGATCATCGTCCTCTCCTTGAGCATGAAAAATGGATGAAGGAGAAAAGAAGGGGATATCTTCTTGGAAAGTAACATCTGCAAAGACAAGGTATCACTGAAAGATAGGGGAGAAACACCTATATCCCTTCTGAAGACGAGAATAACTAAGGAAAACGCATTTAAGAGATTTTGGATCTAACTTTGTGACCTGGGGTCGGGTATCCTAGACAAAACAAGTATTGCTAAAAATACGGGGTTCAATAGGAAAAACAGGTTTAGATGGGAACAAAACAAAATAGGGAATTTTCCTATCAAGAACAAAAGATGGCATCAGCTCAATTAAAAAACAAGCTGTCAAGACAGCAACAGCCCAAAAAGGTTTAAGAACATGCATTTGAAATAAAAGAGCTCTGGCTGTCTCAAATAAGTGTCTATTCTTTCGTTCAGCAACCCCATTTTGAGCGGGTGTGTCAACACAAGAGGATTGATGAACAGTGTTATGTCGAAGCATATAAGACTGAAACGAATCAGATAGGTACTCTTTGGCATTATCGCTTCTTAAGGTTTGAACAGAAACATTAAACTGTGTGGTAATCTCAGTACGAAAAGCACAAAAATATGAAAAAACCTCAAAGCAATTTTTCATTAAATATAACCAAGTGACACGAGAGTAATCATCAACAAAAGTAACAAAATATTTAAAACCAGTCTTAAACACAGTAAGACAAGGACCCAAAACATCATAATGAACTAACTCAAAAGGGGACGTAGCCCGTTTATTGACTCTAGATCCTAAGGGAACACGATGATGTTTGGCAAATTGACATGACTCACAAGGTAAGGAAGATAAATGATGGAACTGGGGTTGAAGCTGCTTGAGAACTGAGAGAGACGGATGCCCCAAACGATAATACACCTCGAACAGAGACAAAGAACTAGAACATGCCAAGGACCTCGGTACCTGAGTGTTAAGAATATAAAGGCCTCCGAATTCATGTCCTCTACCAATAATCTGATTCGTCATAGATCCTAAAAGAGACAATGGGTAGGAAAGAATGAGACATAACAATTCAAGGTACGGGTAAGTTTACTAACAGAAATCAAATTAAATGAAAAATTAGGTAAACTTAACACTGAGGGTAAAAATATAAAGGGGCTCAGGTTAACAGTTCCAGAACCAAGGACACGAGGTGTGGAACCATCAGCTATAGTCACATGAGATGAAGGGACATTTGTATGGAAGGTAGAGAAAAGGTTAGGATTACCTGTCATGTGGTCTAAAGCACCAAAGTCAATAACCAATCTGGACGACAAAGAGATGAGACACATAGGAGATTTACCTGAATCAGTAAATGCAGCTGTGGGAGTAGGAGTTTTCAAAGTTTCTTGATACTAAGTGAACTTGGCAAATTCATCATCAGATACCATAATAGTCTTATCAGAAGACGAGGTAACTTGTGCAGATCGTGTCTGATTCTTCTAGAGAAGTTTCTTGCAAGTGCATTTGGTATGCCTCAGCTCATGACAATAAAAGCACTCAACTTCACCCAATTCCTGACTTCAATTTTCTACATTCCTGTTATGATTGTGTGACCCTCCTCGAGAGCCACTGATATCGGGCATTTTTATATATTTTTTAGTCCCTATCTTAGTCCTATGGCTATTTCAATGTTGCCAATTCTCTAATTTTATTATGTTTTGAAATTTATTGGGTATAAACTATTTATGGATTGAATGTGTTTCAATTTTATATTTTTAGAACTTGAATTGTAAAATACTCAATTTAATTCCTACAAATTTTAATTTTGGAGAGAAAAGTGCTGATATGGACAAAGATGCTGATTTGGATGCTAATGTGGCACTTTTTGGGTGATGCAGATGCTGACTAAGTAGTGCTGGATGTGGGGCCCACTTGAACTCTTATTCAATGCCATGTAGTCAGAATTTTTGGGCAAACATATTAATCCTGCTGCTGCCATACTTTTCTGCTGCTGAAATATTAATTCTGCTACTGCCATACCTATCTGCTGTTGTTTTGCTGTCAAAGTACTGCCACATCATGGAAGAAGCATCCAAGGAAGCATCTAGGGTAGAATATTCTAAGGCATTGAAGGAGCATCAGTTTTAAAAATCAGAATACTTTTATTTTGGAAAAAAAACTGAGGAAATTCGTAGCTCTCTCTTCCTCTCTGTTTTTGCTTCTGTTGTTTGCTGTTTTGCTCTCATGGAGGGCTAAGTTTTCATTGTAATTAGTCACTAGACCACTGGGATGTTGTAGCTTGAACTAAGAATGCAAGCTAAGTGTTTTATTCTCCATTTTCATCTCATTTCGTTTCTATTTTGCTGTTATGTTTATGTTGCTGTCAGATTCTGATTAGAGCTTGAGAATGTAACATAAACTAACTTATATATATAAGATATAACCTTGCTTGACTGATTAGGAAAGTGAAGGAGGCGAAATAACTAGTTAGATGATATATTTAACTTGGTTTGGTTGAGATTTTCCACTGAATGCATCTAGTTATAGTAGAGAGATGTTCTTGACTGTAATTAGTAGCATTAAATTCTAGATATTATTCTAGAACCATTTTTATAAAGAACCAAACAATGGAATGAGAAGAAAACTGAATCAATGAGTTAGGTAATGATAGTTACACTCCCATGAATTCTAGTGGCTGATTACATAGTCTCTTTACTGTCAATACCTTGCAAATTCTACTGCTGCTACTGCTGTTGCTGCTGTTGTAGTTATTTGGTTGCTGTTCTATTTTTTTTATTAGTACTGCCACAAAACCCCCCACGTTTATGTACTCTTCATTAGTGTTTGGGTGTTTAGAACGATTAATTAGTATTAAGAAGTGAGGCTCCTTGAGTGAATACGACCTGGGGATCACTATACTGCAAATTGCCACGAATTCAATTCTAGGCGATTTGGCATCGTAGTGGCGTGAACCAGAATTTTGGCGCCGTTGCCGGGGAGCCAATTCACTTCCAAGTTATCTAATTAGTTGTTTAAGTGTTTCTTTGTTTAATTTTAAGTTATTTAATATTGTTGAAATGGTTTACAAGTTTTGAGTTTTTATCGGTTACTATTTATAGGCAAAAAACTAACTACCTCCGATTGACCTCAAACTTGGTATACCACTAGTTTTCGACATTTTAAGCAAATTCCAACCATTTGATAATCCAAAGGATCATCTTGGGCGGCCATTTTGCCAAATTCCATCGTTTAGGCCTCCTTTTCTATTTTTTAATATTTTTTTGATTTTTCCAATTAATTGTGATTTTTAGTGTGATTTTTGTAGTTTGAATTTTTAAATTCTGTTTTTTGTGTTTGTCTCTCCAATTTGTGAAGAAGTTTTCCATGAAAAATCAGATTTTTATGATATACTTCAATTTTTGGTGATTTTCATCAATTGGAGTCTTTTGTAGTGATTTAGTTGTTTTTATTGTTTTTATTGTTTTCTTGTGATTTTTTTTTTGCCCTTCTTAGTGTATGAGAAGGTCTCATAACGTGGACTTACCACCTTTTGATCCAGAAATAGATAGGGCCTTCCATAGGCTAGTGAGAAGTAATAGCATTAGGACTAGTATAGTTTCTGAAATTCTTGCTGAAATTGTTGAGTTTGCTATCAACAGTGTAGAAGTTGAATCAGATTCCGAATCTGATATTGTGTTGGAGTCTACAGATTCTGAGTCAGCTGGGATAACTGGGATGGATAACCAAAATGCACAAGTGCCTCAAAATAGGCAAGAACAATCAATTAAAGAGTTGATTGCACCTGATGTGCATTATCAACCATTGTGCATAAATTATCCTGAGTTGGATGCTAATTTTGAACTAAAATCTGGTCTAATCCATTTGTTGCCTAAGTTTCATGGTCTTACAGGAGAAGATCCGCACAAGCACTTAAAGGAGTTCCATGTTGTCTGCTCTACCATGAGACCACATGGAGTTGGAGAAGAACAAATCAAATTAATAGCATTTCCTTTCTCTCTGGATGGGGCAGCCAAGGATTGGCTTTACTATCTACCCACTGCCTTGATAACAAGATGGGATGAGCTGAAGAAGTTGTTTTTAGGAAAATTCTTTCCAGCCTCCAGAACAGCAGCAATCAGGAAGGATATCAGTGGGATTAGACAGTTGAATGGTGAGTCTCTGCATGAATATTGGGAGAGGTTTAAGAAGCTTTGCTCATGCTGTCTAAACCACCAAATTTCAGAGCAGCTTCTCATCCAATATTTCTATGAAGGATTACTACCTATGGACAGATACATAGTTGATGCAGCTGCTGGTGGGGTATTGGTGGATAAGACTCCTGCTGGGATTAGACAGTTGAATGGTGAGTCTCTGCATGAATATTGGGAGAGGTTTAAGAAGCTTTGCTCATGCTGTCTAAACCACCATATTTCAGAGCAGCTTCTCATCCAATATTTCTATGAAGGATTACTACCTATGGACAGATACATAGTTGATGCAGCTGCTGGTGGGGTATTGGTAGATAAGACTCCTGCTGCAGCAAACGAATTGTTGGCCAATATGGCCCAAAATGCTCAGCAATTTGGCACCAGATTGAGTGATCCAACAGTTACTATCAATGAGGTGAGGAAACCTCCCATGGAGCAACAAAGGATAGAAAATAAATTGGAAGAGTTAGCTTCAATGGTGAGGCAATTGGCATTAAATCAAAGAACACAACAACAAGCCCTTCCTCCTTCAGTCTGTGGTATTTGTTCCCTGAATACCCACCATACTGATCAGTGCCCTTAGCTGCAAGAGACCCCAACTGAGTCATGTGCTGGTATATTCCCTGGTAGACCCATGCAGCCGCAACAACAGAGATATGACCCATATTCCTCCACCTACAATCCTGGGTGGCGTGATCATCCAGCTTTCAAGTATGGGAATACATCCAACCCCCTTACCAGCCACCTCATGCAAGATACAATCAACCTGAACCTAGCCATACACCTCCTCCAGCACCCAAGAAACCTGAGCCTAGTCTTGAGGATCTAATGAAGCAACTGACTGCCAATACTCTTCAGTTCCAGCAGAGAACAAAAACCAATATGCAGAATTTGGAGATTAAGATTTGTCAGTTAGCCACAACAGTCAATGAGCTGAAAAGTCAAGGTCCAGGGAGTTTGCCATCCCAACCAGTGATCAACCCAAGAGGCAATGTGAGTACCATCATCTTGAGGAGTGGTAAACAAGTAGACGGTCCAGCTTCTGAATCTGAACCAGAAAAATCAAATGTCCAGCAAAGTGTTCCTTCATCTTCAACCAGTGAGCAAAATAAAAAGGATGAAGAAGTGGTTCAGAAAATTCCTCTTCCTTTCCCCAATAGGCAGACTCAATCAAGGAAAGCTTCTGAATCTGACATGGATAAAGAGATCATGGAGACCTTCAGGAAAATAAAGGTCAATATCCTACATTTGGAAGCAATTAAGCAAATCTCCAAGTATGCCAAGTTCCTCAAAGAGTTGTGCACTCATAAGAGGCGTTTAAGGGGTAATGAGAGAGTCAATTTGGGGAGAAATGTGTCTGCACTCATCCAACCACCCATGCCACCCAAGTGCAAAGATCCTGGAACTTTCACAATGCTATGCACAATAGGCAAAATGGAGTTCTCCAATGTTATGCTGGATTTGGGAGCCTCAATCAATGTTATGCCCAAATCAGTGTACTCGAGCCTCAAGATTAGTGTTCTTTCACCAACTGGAGTGATTGTCCAACTTGCCAATAGAAGCACAGCACATCCAGCAGGAGTTTTAGAAGATGTCCTGGTAAGAGTTAAAGATCTCATTTTTCCTGCTGATTTTTATGTGCTTGATATGGAAAATGATAATACTCCTGGCCATGCACCATTAATACTTGGGAGACCTTTTCTGAAAACTGCAAAAACCATCATTAATGTGCATGAAGGGACTTTGTCAATGGAGTTTGCTGGTAACAAAATTGATTTTAACATTTTGGATGCCATGAAACATCCTATAGAAAATCATTCCAATGTGCATGTGGTTAACTTTTTGGATTACTTAGTTGATGAGGCATGTCATGATTTCCAAACTGAATTAATTTCTGATTTTCCTGAATTTTCTGATTTGGTAGATGCCTTTGAATGCAATTGTGCTGGTTCTTAATTCTGTCATGCTTGCACTGAAATTGAAAACTCTCTAAATGCTGACAATTCTGAGTTGCATTCTGATTTGCATAGTGATTTGGATTCTGATGTGCATTCTGATTTTGAAAATTTCTCTAGCTTATACTTAGATTCTATTTCTATTTTAGGTAGTTGTAGGTGTAGTGATTTAAATTGTAATGTTGCACATTCTTCATCTCTTTCTTCTTGTGCTGCTAACCCTTCCTCCTCTTTAGCCAACGATTCTGTCTTTGAGCAAACTGAATTTGTAGGTGCCTCCTTGGATGTGATTCCACAAAAACTAATTCCATCCTCCATCCAACCACCTGCATTGGAGTTGAAGGCTTTACCAGAAAACCTCAAGTATGCCTTCTTGGAAGTAGGATACAAACTTCCAATCATTGTGGCCAACAACTTGAACCCCAATCAAGAAGAAAAATTAATCAGTTTGCTGAAAAAGAATAAGAAGGCGATTGGGTGGACTCTAGCAGACATTCCTGGAATTAGTCCTTCAGTGTGCATGCACCGAATTCTCCTTGAAGAAGAGACGAAACCAGTGAGGTAACCCCAAAGAAGATTCAACCCCATGATTCTTGATGTGGTCAAGAAGGAGGTAAGTAAGCTCCTCCAAGCTGGTATTATTTATCCTATCTCTGATAGTAAGTGGGTGAGTCCGGTACAAGTAGTGCCAAAGAAAACCGGGGTAACTGTTATAGCAAATGAAAATAATGAGTTAGTGCCTACTAGAGTTCAAAACAGTTGGCGTGTTTGCATTGATTATAGGAAGTTGAACCAAGCAACTAGAAAAGATCATTTTCCTCTTCCTTTTATTGATCAAATGCTTGAGAGACTTGCTGGCAAGTCTCATTACTGTTTTCTTGATGGTTTTTCTGGATATTTTCAAATTCACATTGCACCTGAAGATCAGGAGAAGACTACCTTCACCTGTCCCTTTGGTACTTTTGCATATAGACGCATGCCTTTTAGTCTCTGTAATGCACCTGGCACTTTTCAAAGATGCATGTTAAGCATATTTTCTGATTTGTTAGAGGATTGCATGGAAGTGTTCATGGATGATTTTTCTGTTTATGGAGACTCATTTTATGCATGTTTGAAAAATTTGGATAGAGTACTTGAGAGATGCATAGAGAAAAATTTGGTCTTGAATTATGAAAAATGTCATTTCATGGTAGAGCAAGGAATAGTCCTAGGCCATATAGTGTCATCACGTGGCATAGAAGTAGATAAAGCCAAAGTTGATGTTATCTCTTCTTTGCCTTACCCCACTTCTGTGCGGGAAGTTCGCTCTTTTCTTGGCCATGTAGAATTTTATAGAAGATTCATCAAGGACTTCAGTAAGATCGCTCTACCCCTATCTAAACTCCTCCAAAAAGAAACTGATTTCATTTTTAATGATGCTTGCAGGTCAGCTTTTGATGAGTTGAAGAAGTAACTTACCTCCCCTCCTATCATCCAACCTCCACGGTGGGAGCTTCCCTTTGAGCTCATGTGTGATGCCTCAAATTTTGCTGTAGGAGCAGTACTTTCACAAAGAGTAGAGAGGAAGTTGCATGTCATAGCCTATGCGTCCCGTACCCTTGATTCAGCTCAATCAAATTACACAACCACGGAGAAGGAATTTTTAGCAATTGTTTTTGCTTTAGAAAAATTTAGATCATATTTGCTTGCCTCCAAAGTAATTGTGTTTTCTGACCATGCAGCACTGAAATATTTGTTGAAGAAACCAGATGCAAAGCCAAGATTGCTTAGATGGATACTGCTCCTCCAAGAATTTGATGTGGAAATCAAGGATAAGAGTGGGGCAGAGAATGTAGTAGTAGATCACTTGAGTAGGCTTTCTGATCTTCCATTGGAACATCTCCCTGTAAGAGACAATTTTCTAGATGAGTGTTTCCTCCTTTTGCATGGTATTAGTGAGCCTTGGTATGCTGATTTAGTGAATTATCTTGTTGCATCTGAATTGCCTGCATACCAAAATAGACATCAATTGAATAAATTAAGAAGCGAGGCTAGGTACTATATGTGGGATGACCCTTATTTGTGGAAAATTTGTAGTGACCAAATTATTAGGAGATGTGTTCCAAATCATAAATTTGCATATGTGCTGAATTTTTGTCATACTCTTGCATGTGGTGGACACTTTGGTCCCCAAAGAACAGCTAGAAAAGTGTTAGATTCTGGTTTATATTGGCCTACTTTGTTTAGGGATGCCTTTGATTTTTGCAAAAACTGTTCTAGGTGTCAAAGAACTGGAAATGTGTCTAAAAGAAATGAAATGCCTCAACAACCTCTTCTTTTTTGTGATGTTTTTGATGTTTGGGGTATAGACTTTATGGGTCCTTTTCCTATTTCTTTTGGCTTCATGTATATCTTATTTGTTGTGGATTATGTGTCGAAGTGGGTGGAAGCTAAAGCCACCCGAACTGATGATTCTATTGTTGTTGTAAATTTCCTTCGTTCATATATTTTTTGCAGATTCGGTATCCCCAAGGCCATAATCAGTGATCAATGATCACACTTTTGCAATAGAAACATGCAAGGGCTATTGAAGAAATATGGAGTGGTGCACAAAACCTCTACACCTTACCACCCCCAAACCAATGGGCAAGCAGAAGTCTCCAACCGAGAGATAAAGCAAATATTAGAGAAAACTGTGCAACCCAACAGAAAAGATTGGAGTAAGAGGCTTGACGATGCGCTTTGGGCCTATAGAACCGCTTTCAAGACTCTCATCGGCATGTCTCCATACCGCTTGGTATTTGGTAAAGCATGTCACTTGCCGGTGGAGATTGTACATAAGGCATATTGTGCCGTTAAACAATGCAATATGGACATGACCCTAGCCGGTAAAGAAAGAAAGTTGCAACTTCAAGAACTGGAAGAACTAAGGCTAGCGGCTTATGAGAATGTGCGCATCTATAAAGAGAGGACAAAAGCTTTACATGATCAGAAAATTGAGAAAAAAGAATTCCAAGTGGGAGATAAAGTCCTTCTCTATAATTCTTGCCTCAAGCTAATGCCCGGTAAGCTTTGCTCTAGATGGGTTGGCCCTTTTGTTATTACTAATGTCTTTCCTTTTGGTGCAGTAGAAATTCAAAATGAGGCCACCAACAAGCAGTTCATGGTAAATGGGCAAAGGTTGAAGAAGTTCTACGAGGGCTTCAAAGAAGAAACTGTAGAGGAAATCCAATTCTACAATGTTCCGGCTCCATGATAAGGCCGTACTCTTTCCCTCCTTTTAATTTATGTCCTCCTCATTTTATTTGATGTTTGGTAATAATTTGCATCGAGGACAATGCAATGTTTAAGTGTGGGGGGAGAGAATTTAATTGGAGCTGATTTTCAAAAAAAAAAAAAATTTCCTGCTGTCTCCTCTGTTTTCTCTGTTTCTGTCCAGAATTTTTGAGCTGTCTTGCATGAATTTTCTGTACTGATTGGCTACGAATTTTGCTAGTTTCTTTACATGTTTTTAAAGCTTTATATGTCTTCTAGCTGTAGAATTTTATTTTGTGTCTTTCGCATTTGTTTTGGTGTAGTTTTGTGTTAGTAAAACTGAGTCACCAGAATTTCTGCAGTGCAGAATTTTGCTACTCTGTTTTGCCCGAATTTGATGTTTTATTTTTGAAAAAAATTGATGGAGTTTTGGTGTGGAATTATGCATGATGAAATAGTTAAAGTGTAGATTGACTTAGCATGAAGAGAATTTAGCCTTATTTCTATAAGGAATTCAAGTTAAATGGCAATGATGTTAATTTTAATGAATTTGTAGTAATAGTCTTTTACCTGTGAGGATTTGAGCCTAAATGAAAAATGCTATTCTTTCTTTGTGTGCTGCCCTATCATGGATTTTCACTCTAGAACTTGTCTTGAATCTTTGGTTAAGGCTACATATCTTGTACATGCTTGGAAATGATTTAGGCATTTGTTTCTTGTTACCCACTTTTAGCCAGATAGCCTTCCATATGTTGTTTCCATTATATGTCATTTTGTGCCTTATCCATTTTCTTTCTTGCGTTTTTTTTTCCACCACTTTTTCTGCCTACAACAATATTTTTCTCTTCCAACTTAAAATGTGAGGAGTATTTTAAATTCTTTTAAGGGATTGATATGCTGAAAAATCTTGTGAATTTTGGGGTGTTTTGAACTATATTTCTTCTACTTCCTCTCAAGCAAAAGAAAAAGATTGGCCAATCAAGAAGAAAAAGAAAGAAAAAAAAGAAAGAAAGAAAGAAAGAATAAAAAAAAATTTTGAAAAAAAAAAGAGAAAATGATGAAAAAGAGGAGCAGGTAGAACATTGAGACCCAAATTTATTTATACTCAGTCTCTTATATTTCACTTGTAAATACTCTTCATTTTCTTGAGTTGTTACCATATTTTGTTTCATTGTTCAATCTTTCCCTTTTGTTTCCCACTATTTTTCCTACCCACGTTACAACCTTGTAAAGTCCTTTTGATTCAAGTATGTATTGGATTCAAGTAGTGGAGATTTAGATTCTTGACAAGCTTATGGTAGTGAATTCTGTGATAAGTTGAATTTCGAGTGATTTACCCTAGACACTTGAGAGAATAGAGAGTAAACACATTCCTGGTGAGGAGGCTAATTACTTGAATTCATTCGTATCAAATTAAATTGCCATGATGCTTGGAATCTTAGAAATTTAAGATTAATTTTCTTCGAGTGCTAAATCTTTTCAAAATTTTAATTATTCTATTCTAGCATGCTTTCCACACTTTTCCTTTGGTGTCTTTTGGTGTTCTGAATATTATTTTGCCCAGGAGTGCAAAAGGCCAAGTGTGGGGGATTTGATATCGGGCATTTTTATATACTTTTTAGTCCCTATCTTAGTCCTATGGCTATTTCAATGTTGCCAATTCTCTAATTTTATTATGTTTTGAAATTTATTGGGTATAAACTATTTATGGATTGAATGTGTTTCAATTTTATATTTTAGAACTTGAATTGTAAAATACTCAATTTAATTCCTACAAATTTTAATTTTGGAGAGAAAAGTGCTGACATGGACAAAGATGCTGATTTGGATGCTAATGTGGTACTTTTTGGGTGATGCAGATGCTGACTAAGTAGTGCTGGATGTGGGGCCCACTTGAACTCTTATTCAATACCATGTAGTCAGAATTTTTGGGCAGAAATATTAATTCTGCTGCTGCCATACTTTTCTGCTGCTGAAATATTAATTCTGCTGCTGCCATACCTATCTACTGCTGTTTTGCTGTCAAAGTGCTGCCACATCATGGAAGAAGCATCCAAGGAAGCATCTAGGGTAGAATATTCTAAGGCATTGAAGGGGCATTAGTTTTAAAAATCAGAATACTTTTATTTTGGAAAAAAAACTGAGGAAATTCGTAGCTCTCTCTTCCTCTCTGTTTTTGCTTCTGTTGTTTGCTGTTTTGCTCTCATGGAGGGCTAAGTTTTCATTGTAATTAGTCACTAGACCACTGGGATGTTGTAGCTTGAACTAAGAATGCAAGCTAAGTGTTGTATTCTCCATTTTCATCTCATTTCATTTCTGTTTTGCTGTTATGTTTATGTTGCTGTCAGATTCTGATTAGAGCTTGAGAATGTAACATAAAATAACTTATATATATATATAAGATATAACCTTGCTTGACTGATTAGGAAAGTGAGGGAGGCGAAATGACTAGTTAGATGATATATTTAACTTGGTTTGGTTGAGATTTTCCACTGAATGCATCTAGTTATAGTAGAGAGATGTTCTTGACTGTAATTAGTAGCATTAAACTCTAGATGTTATTCTAGAACCATTTTCATAAAGAACCAAACAATGGAATGAGAAGAAAACTGAATCAATGAGTTAGGTAATGATAGTTACACTCCCATGAATTCTAGTGGCTGATTACATAGTCTCTTTACTGTCAATACCTTGCAAATTCTGCTGATGCTGCTGCTGTTTCTGCTGTTGTAGTTATTTGGTTGCTGTTCTATTTTTTTTTATTAGTACTGCCACAAAACCCCCCCACGTTTATGTACTCTTCATTAATGTTTGGGTGTTTAGAACGATTAATTAGTATTAAGAAGTGAGGCTCCTTGAGTGAATACGACCTGGGGATCACTATACTGCAAATTGCCATGAATTCAATTGTGGGCGATTTGGCATCGTAGTAGCATGAACCAGAATTTTAGAGCCACCTCAAGCACCACCATGACTAACAAGAGCACTGTTATTCGTAGTGATTTGAAAAGGTTGAGTTTTCTGTGTGAAGAACTCTAGCAAATACTTCTTGCAAAGAAGAAATTTCAAAATCCAAAAGGATTTGAGATTTTACTGCCTCAAAATCTGAACGCAAACCTGTTAGAAAACTCATAATGGCCATTTTCTCCCTCTGAACTTGTTGAACCTTAACATCAGAACTTAAGGGAAGAAGCATATTAAGTTCCTCATAAGTTTTCTTAAATTCCATAAAATAAGCAGTAAGAGACTTGTCCTGCTACTCTTCTCTATAAAAAGACTTACATACCTCGTAGATACGAGATATGTTGCCTCGCCCAGAATACAAAAAATCCAAATACTCCATTAATTCTTTCACAAACTCACAATGGTTAATCAAACCAAGTACCTCAGTGTTGATAGAATTCCGAATCTGCAAGAATAATCTTGCATCATCCCACAACCAAGCCTTCCGAGTATCGTCACTAGGTGGATCAGAGGTGAGATGTTCATCCTTCTCAATGTTCCGCAAATACACCCAAATTGTCTTACCCCAATCTAAATAGTTGGAGCCATTGAGTTTGTGTTTAGTGATTTTTGACATAACAGGAACCACCTCAACCATAACTGTGGGTTTATTTTCTGCCATAGGCGAAGTAATACACACAGCATCCAAACAAAGAGAGGCGCAAGTGAATAGGAAAGTGCAGAACAAGTATCACCAAAAAGAAAAACACAAGACCAACAAACCAAACAGCAGCCCAAACTATGGGAAAGACGAAGGAAACCACAGGATGGTGTCGAAAACGGAACGGTAACACTAGCGAGACAAAACGGAGACAAAGGAGACGATGGATGTGCCTTTACCTGCCGGCGTGTGGATCGAGAAGCAAAAATTACAAGTGGTGTGTGGCAGTCACACGTGCCGCTGATGATGGCTGGACTCTCGGGGTCGGATGGCCGGCGTAATCTGAATGTCTTGAGGGGGAAGGTGAGAGAAGACAACCACCGTAGATGGGTGTCATCGTCTCATGCTCACTTAAAAAAAGCACAAAACAGAAAAAAGAAAACGTATCCAAACAATGCAGGCTTTAATACCATGTAATTTCAGAGAATATGATCTGAATTTCTTACTTATTTCATTCATAGACTATAGAAATATATACATAGGGAACCATAATTACAATCACTACAATCATGCTAATCAATCCCTATATTTACACTCAAATAATATCAATCCCAATCCCACTAATTAAGTCTATAATGTAACAGAAATTAATATCAGTTTCAATTTAATTAAACTAGAAAAAAATTGGCCAAAGTCATTTAGTGTCAGTTAGCGTCGATCAAAACCGACGTTAGATGATAGTAACTAAAAATCATTCAAAATCATCTAACGTCGGTCAAAATTGACGTTAGATCATTCACATAGCATCGATCACAACTGACGTTAAATGATCAAATAAACATCAATAATGTCATTTAACATCGGTCAAAACTAACGCTAAATCGCAATTTTAACGTCGGTTATAACCGACACTAAATTTTAACATTTTAACGTCGGTCAAAACCAACCGACGCTAAAGTCATCTAACGTCGGTTATTTTCATGGATGTCAAAACCGACGTTAAATGACCTCACAACAGAGCACATAATGTCTGTTTTGTAAACCGACATCAAATCGTTTAGTGTCAGTCAAAACTGTCACTAAAAGGTGGTTTTGACTGACGCTAAATTCCAATTTTTTTGTAGTGTGTTTATTAGTGCTTTGAACATGATTGTCTCCAGTAAAAAATAAAAAAAAATTATCAAGTAGTTATATTATATAATAAGTATTAAATATATATTTGATTGATATAAAATAATTACTTTTAAAATTTATAATAAAAAATTGAAATAAAGTTTAAAAATATATTTTTTAATAAATTCATATATTTAATAAAAAAAATTAATATTATCATTAGGTACATTTTTCAAGTAGCGCTGGCAGTAATTGCCCAGACCCATGTAATCACCCAAATCCAACAACTTCATAAACCATTAATTAGGCCCTAGTCAAATAAGGGTTTAGGTCAAAATTTTAACAACCAGAATAAATTTGGGTTTAAATGTGGGTTGACCCAAAATTACCCACCATTAACAAACATCCTTGCCCACTTGCAAGGTCTACTTTTGTAAGGAGGGGTCTAACCAAGGGAGTAAATATGCAATTACTTAAGTGCACCAATCATTTCCTTATTTGCTTTTTACAATTTGTCCTAATCATTTGGGTGGACGCAAATTCAACCCACTCATTTGATACCACTAGACGAGAAAGAAAGCGTAATTTAGATATTCTTTAGAGAGAGGGGAGTGAAGTTTTGCTTAAAGAATATATTAACTAAATGGACATATCGAATGTTGTAATGTAGGGGTGGATCTTTTACCCGACAGAAGGGGGTAATCGTCCCCCCAAAAAAAAATTTTAATTAAATTTCTTATAAAAATATTTATCAAATTCAATTTTTTTAAAACTAAATATAACTCCCTCAAAAAAATAATAAAATGTCTAAACCCACTTCTACAACTACAAATTTAGTATATATGTATTTTATCTTATGCAATACAATTGTCTATCTTTGTGGAGAAATATTTTATTATATGATGTATTTGATCTCTAAGAATGAATATTGTAAAACATATATATCATTTTTTTCTATTGATTATTATGTGTCTATTTGCTCCCTCAATAATTTTGTTCAAGATCCGCCATTGTTATAGTGGATTCTCCATAACTGGAGTGATGAAAAGTGCGTGAAGCTGTTGAAGAACTGCCATGAAGCGACTCCAGAGGATGGGAAGGTGATAGCAGTGGAATCAGGCACTTCTGCAAAGTGCAACTTCGGAATGGATGTATTCATGATGGCTCAAGACCCAGGAGGCAAAGAGCGAACCCAACAAGACTTCATGGACCTCGCACAAGCTGCTGGATTTAGAGACCTTCGATATGAACGCTTTGTTCATAATTTCTGGGTTCTTGAGTTCTTCAAGTATCTACATAGTTACCTTTTGCTTATCATTTGGAGTTGCAGTTGTTTTCCCTTTCCTTTTGGACCCGTCATTTTCTTTCAAAAATAATTGGGAAAACTTTTTAGTGTTATTATGTATTTTGTTATCTTTTTATTATATATGGTGGTGGTGGAGACTAATTGTTGGACTAAAATCAAGTTGCATGGGATAGGGTCACAATGAAATTAACTTGATGCATTCATGGAGTAGCTTGATACATGCATGTAATAGCAGCAGTAAAACAAAAATTATAATGATGCCGCACATGCGCTTACGCTTGCAAATACCCTGTTTGCCATTACTGTGTTAACTGTTGAATTAGCAAGAACTATCCAATCAAAATGCCACGTCAGCATTATACTCGATTGGATAGTCCTACTTGACCATAGTGTTAGACCACGTAAAGGATCATCACTGTGTGCATACAATACTTATTGTTCTAATTTGAAACTTTCATAGGCATTTAACTGTTGAATAGTTTGGATGGTGAAAAATTTTCAATAAAATGTAATCTCTTAAGCAGTGTTTGAAAGTCAAATCAAGAATAATACAACTATCAATATTTTGCTTACCCCTCTCTCTCTCTCTCTCTCTCTCTCTTGTCTCACTGAATTCTATCAATAATGATCTTTAAAATTATATATTCACATATTTATAAAATATAATATAAGAAAAGAGGAGTTAGAATATGCATGAAAGAGGTAGAAAATTTTTACTAACTTTTAAAATAAAATAAAATTTTGATATAATTATTTTTAAGAACTAAAAATATAGAGCCAGTGAGTTTGAAATGTGGTAATAAAGCATTAATACACATAGCAACAAATCTAATTTTTCAAGAAAAAACTAAACATGCAAAAATATATAGGCATTTGTGAGACAAAAATTATACAAGGGAATGATAAAACTTGAGCATGTGAAATTCAAGAAACAAATGTGAAGTTGTACATAGTTTTGTATTGAGTGTACATAGGTTGTTTTAATCCCACATCACTTAGACTAGTATATTAGTAGTCTCTCTCACGTGTGTGAGTGTGTGTGTGTGTGTGTGTGTGTGTGTGTGTGTGTGTGTGTGTGTGTATATGTCCAGTGTATGCTTTTGAATATACACAAAAATTATTCTCCAAAAAGGGTTTTATCTCTCTTTTTTCTCTAATTTCACATGGTATCAGAGCCTTTGAGTGAGAAACCCTAGTTACTGTGTGAAACCCTCCCAAACAGTGTCCAAGACCTAGGATGCGCGACTGTCAGCATTGGTTGGTGTCCTTGTCGGTTTCAGAATAGAAATCTGACCACACCATTGTGTTCATCTCCTCTCTGACTTCATATCCCTAGAAGCTCGCCACCACACTCCTTCAAGCGTCATCACCCTTTTGAATGTTGATCTCCTTTTTTCGAACGTTTTACAGTGACACGTGCCACATATCTTGTCTCAGAGGGGTCTGATCGGCCAAACCTTGAAGTGATGTCCTTGTTCACTACCAACCACTGCCATCCACCGCCACTAGCTACTATTTGACATATTTTCGCCTCTTGAAATTTGTTTTTATTAAGATTAAAATATCTGAATCTGAATACATATTTGAATATTAAGATTTTATCTCTAAATTTGAATACTAGATAATGAAGACTATTTGCTTTTTTAACATATGTACATATTAAATATATATATATATATATATATATATATATATATATCAATAAAAGATATACGCAAAGCAATTAATGTCTGAAAACTTTTCAAATCTTTTATAAGATTTGATTAAATAAGATGCATTCAAAATATGTAAATACTTAAAATTTAAGAACAAATGTGAAAACCCTAAGGCATTATGCTATAAATTTTGATGATGACAAATGTATGAAAAATATAGCATTGATATATAAAGATTAATTGTCATATATGCTACAAGTATTAAAGCATGATCATATTATTTAGAATGAAATAATTTATACATGAATCATGCTATTTATTATAAATTGAACTAACCATTTGGTTTGCAAGTAAAATATTTTTATGAAAGTTAGTTCAAAACAAGAAAAGTGAGCACTAGATTGAAGAAACAGAAAAAATAACATCATGCTTCACTCAAGGAAACAACATACAAGAATAAAGCTCCAAGAAATAAAGAATTAGAAGATTTGAAGTCTTGGAAGCGTAGATGTATCAAGATAGCCTATGTACTTATATTAGGTATATTTTCAATAGGCTAGTAAATTTGTGAAATTTAATGATTTAGATCTGCATCTATTGGTTCAAACATTTTGAACAAATATTATATAGTTTAAATTAAAAAGATAGAGAGATATGAACTTTTACAAAATGTGTTTTTGACCTTCAGTCACTATTTTTATCATATTTTCTAAATGGCAAATCAATTTTTCAAGATTCTTATCTCATTTGAAATAGACTCAAAGATATTTCTAATGATATATTATTTATTCAAAATAGAGTCCAAATATGAAAGAATAAAGCTCCAAGAAATAAAGAATTAGAAGATCTGAAGTATTGGAAGGTTAGATGCATCAAGATAGCCTATGTACTTATATTAGGTATATTTTCAATAGGCTAGTAAATTTGTGAAATTTAATGATTTAGATCTGCATCTATTGGCTCAAGCATTTTGAACAAATATTATATAGTTTAAATTAAAAAGATAGAGAGATATAAACTTTTACAAAATGTGTTTTTGACCTTCAGTCACTATTTTTATCATATTTTCTAAATGGCAAATCAATTTTTCAAGATTCTTATCTCATTTGAAACAGACTCAAAGATATTTCTAATGATATATTATTTATTCAAAATAGAGTCCAAATGAGAAAGATATAACCATTTAAAGTAAAATATGAAAAACTAAAAGTTGATTTGACTATACTCAAAAATTAATTTATTCTAACATTTGGTCACTGTTCTGGTTATATCTCTTACAGAAAAATAATTTATAAGTGAAACTTATTTCATTTGAAACTAGACTCCAAGGGCTTTCCAACGATATATTATTTGATTAAAATGGAGTTCAAACGAGAGAATTATAATTTTTGAAAGTCAGCTCAAAAGCTTCAAGTCAACTAGATGTTTTACAGAGAGCTAGAGGTCGACTGCTAGACTGTAACCAATTGACCGGTCACCTAGAAAACTCTATATAATGGCTATATCTTGAATCCAACGGTTATATTTGAGCAACAGTCAACCAAGAGCCTTCGACCAGTCAATTGGTAGACTCCTGGAATGGTTTATTAAGTGGGTAACGGCTCTCTAACAGCTATATTTGTAAAACCCTATATATATGACCCTAATACACAAGTTTGAGCTAGAACCAAGTGCTACAATGTGATATTAACTTGTTTTATCATCTTTGAGAGAAAACCAAACATCTTTGAGCCAAAACTGGCATATTCTCAATCATTTAATTTATTAAGAGTTTCAATTGTATTATCTACTCTTTGAATAGAGTTTTTCTATGGTTCTCTTGTTTCTTCTCCTACTGAGTTTTATTCCTAAGGTGGTTAAAATTCTTTAGAAGAGTGATTGTGTATATCACTAGTTTGGGTAGTATAGAAGCTCATATTCATAAATTCTCTATTGTGGTTCGCAAGTACCCAGATCGAACTCGCGGTGGCTTACAAGTTCCCAGATTGAACTAGTGGTTGTAGTGGTTCGTAAGTACCCAAATCGAACATGCAGTTTTAGTGGAAAATCTCAAGTAGTTATCTTGAGGACCAGATGTAGCTTGGATTTAGTCGAACCAGTATAAATATCTAGGTTTGCTTTCTCTATCCCTTCACTCTTTACATGCTAAGTTATTTATTCATCTTGATAACACTCTATTTTTCTGGCTTGTATTTACTATCATAAGCTTGGCATATTTCCAAACTAATATTTTAACTTCAAAGAAGAGTTTAGTAAAATTTTCATAAAACTCAATTCACTCCTTCTTGGGTTCCAACCAATACTATCAAAATGTACTTAATAGTGTAAAATCTAAATAAATCATATCAAATTCAGAATCTCATTAAATGCAAATAAATTTTCCCTCACAATCCTAACAAAATCTCTTTGTGTCTGTTATCTAAGTTGGGCCTTAGAGATATATTAAAATCCAAGTTGAATAGAGTGCTGAAGGACAACTGTTATAGAAGTCAGGTAGCATCATTGTTTTGAAAATCGAATCGGTCATTGTACTGGCAGAGGCATCAGTTCAAGGGTCAATGTTCAAACCATGGATAGGCTGTGGTTGAATCGATCTACTTTAAAATATTTAAAAACTAATATACATAATTAAAGACTATAAATATAAATTACAAAATCAATCAAAGATAAAATTTGACTATAAATATAAATTACAAAATCAATCAAAAATAAAATTTGATGTCAAATTACATAAAATAACATTCATAATGAAAAATTCACAGCAAAAATTGACCAAATAACAAGGAAATATTATTATTTAAGATAATATTCACTCATATAAAATTCATAAAATGCCAAGATATTTGGTATCTTTACCAAAATTGGTTAATCTGTAATATTTAATTTCTTCATTACTTGATTATAGAATAAGAAAAATTAAAAAATTAAAAAAAAAATTAAAAAAATATTAAATTAGTTCAACATATTCATTTAGCATCGGTTCTTACCTGGTTTAACCAGTTTGCTGATTCGATCGATTTTAAGAATTATTCTGAACCAGTCCTATGGCTGACTTCTAATATAACCGATTGAACTGGTTGATCTGATCCAGTACTTACAACAATGGTTAACATTACACTAGTTTTTTTTTTTTTTATTTTTCTATTTTTTGGGTCATATTTTTCTTTTTCTATTAGTTAATTCAATCCTTTGCACATGCATAACTTGGCCCAAAGACTAAGCCACTTCCTCAAAATTTCTTATGGCCCAAAGTTCTCCAAGAGTACAAATATTTTCAAGAGTGTCCAAATTTGTACAATTTTATAATTTTAATTAAAATTTTAAATATTAAAACACTATCATACGTCTATTTAGAATTTTCAAAATAGGTTAAGCCCATTGGGCAGGCTTGGTCCAGCTATGTAAATGGGGTGAGACGGGCCAATTTAGTGGCCCACATTTAACGAAGACTTTTAGGCCATCCCATTTAGGCCTATAGTGTAACATCCTGCTAAGTTTTTAGCTTAACTTAGCTTTTAATGGTAAAAGATTATAATAATTTAATTATTAGATTTTTCATTGATTTAAATGCTCATGACTATTTTATACAGTAATACGTGATCTACCCGATTACAGAGCTTTTTAAGATCACCAAAACATCATGATTAAAACTATTACCATGTCCTAAACAAATGGGAGGTATCCTCAACATGCTCATGCATCCTTGAAACTGTAGGGCCTTTTTTACCTAAAACTGTGAAGGGGTAAGTCCAGTTCACTTGATTCATCATAAAAAAAAAAAAATAGCCTTAGCTAACACATACATTCAACTATGCATGCCAAAAGTACATATAATCATGCTTACTTCCATGAATATAGAGGCAATCACATAAATAGTTAATCATATCATCTCATATTGGACTATAATGCATTATAGAATTGCTCACTCGAGGAAGCATGGCATAATTTAATGCTCACTTAGCGGAGTATGGCAAATCTTCTGCTCATTTAGCGGAGCATGGCAAATAATCTTCCCGTGGTTAAGGTTCCTATGAGCCTTATTTCGTCCCATCAGACTTCACCAGCTCATGGACCTCTTCCCATGATTCAAGTTCCTAAAAGCCTTACTTCACCCCGTTGGGCTTTACCGGCTCATGGAGCCACACATCTCATCATATTTTTTCTTACATTCATCATCTACATACGAGTTTGCAAGCTCAAATTATATGCTTATGGTATCTCATATCATGTATGTCAAACACATAATCATTTTATTACATGATATCATTTTATGAAACTCTAGGAAAAACAATTATAGAAAATAAAATCATATAAGGTATGGCTAAGTCCTTCACCTAGGATCCGAGCTACATTTCTACACTTTATACCGAAGAAATGATGTCTAAGATCTCATTGAAAGCCCAATGCTCGCCACACACCTCTATCAAGACGCTCTGTTCTCTCTTTTTCCTCCAAAGCTTGTACTATTCAAGAATATGTATAAGTACTATTTATACATATAGATACTATTCATACGTATGAATACTATTCATATTAGAAATAGTAAACATAAGCTATAAAAAAATACACCAGGTAAGTTCCTAGAAAAGAAAGTTAGTTCAATATACACCCTTAAATACTGAGTTTTTCCTTAGCCAGAATTTTCCTTACATATGTATTATTTACAGTTTATACTCTATTCCGACAATCAATAATCAAAATATTTCTCAAGCAACCGAAGATAATTCTTTTCAGATGTGGAAGATCAGCTAATGCCGCAACCACAAAGCATACTAAAAATTAACATTTAGGTACTTGTAAGAAAAAAGCATAGAAGAACATTTCTTTACTTTGGGAGGAGGAAAAGCCTACGAAGAAAAGTTGAAGGTGTGAGTAAAAAAGAGAAATAGAGGAGCTTATTTATAAAAGTCAAAGAGTACTATTTGACACTATACACTAATAAAATATTTAATTTACTATACATTAATAATTCACTTTTTACTGTGCATAAACGTGTGTGCGGCTGAAATTTGTTACTATTAAGAACTAAAAGAAAAATTATCCTTTCTCCTAAAATTTTAAATTTTATTTCAATTTAGTCCTTTCATTTTAGTTCTTAAGGATATAACGTCATTTTTTCCACAAATTCTTCTAACTACCCAAGATTCATATTACTCACATAATATTTATCACATTTCACTTCGTTAAATACTCATTTGTCATAAAAAATTTTTTTTACATATGCAAAATTTTAGGAATATTACCCATAGGGCTTAAATAAAAATATTTAAAAACATTATTATTTTTGGCTTGTAATTTTTTTTATTACTTAGGTCATGAGTGATCAAAGTTGTTTAAGTATAAAAAATTGGCCCATGAAGTAATGTATATAATCTAATCTAATGTCTTAATCCAAAAGAGAAGTTTTTAAAATTAAAAATAAAATATCATAAAAGCTATAATTTTTTTTTGTTTTGAATCTTTAATACTAACCAATATTTTTTTTCTCATTGAGCTTTATTAAATAAAAATATTATGTATAATATATTTTTTCATTTTATCATGTATTATATTTAAATTTATAATATATATAGTTAAATTATGAATAAAAAATTATTTTTAAAAAATATAAATTGAGACACAATTTTCAACTCAATTATTAATTTAAACTCAACTTAACCCAAATCAACTCAAACTTATTAGAAGCTTGCGGGCTCCAGGTCCAGCCCATAGGCAGTTGGTCAATGTTTATGCGTACCTGCTGCACTTTGTTGTTATTCATCTCTTTATTTTACCTTTTGAATGATATATTGAATATTCTCTAATTGAATAACCGTAATTAAAAATTTGATTGATTCTTTTTATGAAAAGATGATAAATTTGAAACGTTTATAATAGAATATTTACATTAAAAAGAATAACTTTTGAATAAAGTAACTAATTTATTTCTCCAACTTTTCATCGTAGTTATATCTGAATAGACCCTAGTCTGGAAACTTCAACACGCTCACCAATCAAAAACGTTTCCTATATTGAATCATTAGGGCTGTCTTTCAGTAATGTTGTCCTTTTTTAGCGTGATGTAATGGATTAAATAAAAAAATAGTTCGTATTTATTTTATTAATTTATAATTTAAATATTTTATATTAGTTTTCTATGTTATAAATTTACATTATTTTAATTATTTTTTATATATTTTAATAGATTTGACACACTTTCATTATAATATTATAATGAATTATTTATTTGACTGTTGTCAAGTTTGTTAAAATATCTAATGAATTCTACATAAATGACTAAAACAGTATAGGTTTATAACATAAAGGACAAATATGATACGTTTAAAATATAGAGGATTACTATGAAACTCAAAATAAACACAAAGGACTAAAATATCATTTTTCCAAAGATTAAAGGGTTATTTATTTGATCATACTTAATGAGAGTCCAAATTTAATTGGCTAAGATTTTAATTTATGTACATTTTAAAAAAATTAAGTACTTATCTGCTTTCAATGTTTTTCTTCTATGAATTCGATTGAAACAAAAAAAAAGACGCATTAAAAAATAAAGATGAAATCAATATTCAATCAATCATTGATTTATGTAATAAATAATTTATAACAAATAACAAATAATTCATAAATTAAAAATTAATTAATTTACCTGTTTTATTCATTTAAATTTATTCTATTAAATAAATAAATCAATTCAAATCAAAATTAGAGTAAGTAAAATAAATTTAATTATGGAGCTGATAAATCAATTAAAAATATTTAATTATTTTTTCATATAAATCAATTGTACTTATGATTATTTTTATAAATTATAAAAGTTTTTAGCATTATAACTTAACCGTGCATCGCACGGGTCACAACACTAGTTTTAAAAAAATTAAGTACTTATCTGCCTTAAAATGATCTTATTTGGTCAAATTTCATGAAAAGCCTTATAAATTTGGAAGTATTAATTGTTCCAAATATATGTTTTACCAACACACATTTATTTTGTACATACATTGAAAAAAAAAATTTTAATTATTAAGTATTCAAATATCTTAAAGATACAACCATTTTAATCAAAAAAAATGCTCTTTAAATATATCAATTTAGTCTCTAAATTAATAAATTATTATATTTATCTCAATTTTATTTTTTAAAGATTAAATTAAAATATTTAACATTTTAAAAATTAAATTAAGACAATATAATTTTTAAAAATTAAATGAATAATTTAATCTTTAAAAAAATTGAGATAAATATAATAATTTATTAATTTAGAGACTAAATTGATGCATTTAAAGAGCACTTTTTTATGATTAAAATGGTTGTATCTTTCAGATATTTGAATACTTAATAATTAAAATTGTTTTTTTTCAATATATGTACATAATAAAATGAATAATTTATTCCATATTTGTCAGAGTTTGATTCATATGGCGTACATATTATATAACAATTAAATAACTAAATTCTAAAAGGTCCAAGCACGCATATCTATCTGAAAGTAATTAATTCCCAAGAAAATAAAATATTAGACAGCGACATCAGAAAAATGGTCATCCGAACAATTATTAACAGATGAAAATAACTGCAAAAAACAAGAATAAAAATAAGGTACCAAGAAGTATAAACGAAGAGCAGCAAGTGGCAACCATGTTCCATATGTGCATGAGTGATGAGTGGTATCTTCTCCGTGGCCCCATCAGAAATCTCTGAAATGATGTAAGAGAGTGGCAAGTAAGAACCGTTCTACGCTTGCCACATGGAACGCAGAAGAACGGCTATTTCTCGTACTTAAGCTTCTTCATCCTTCAGGTTTATGCTCGCAGAAGCAGCTGAATCCCGCGGAGATACAGGAATAGCGTCTCTCCTTCTCTCTATCTCTCTGGTTTCTTGCTTGGTTAGTTCACTTCATTACTTCAATCTTCATTTTCCCCGTGATTTTCTGGGTTTTTTCTGGCTGTTATTAATGAGAAATGCTTGTCCCACCTAACTAACCCCTTAAATGCGAAGCATATAGTTTCTTGTAGGGTCTTCAAAGGCTTGATCTGGTTCGGTTTTGTCTTAAGGGATCTATTCGGTTTGCTTTCTAATTGATTTGGTTCGGTTTTGGGGTGCTGTTGTTTGTTTTTGGAGGTACTTGTTGGAATTTTTTGTTTTGGCCTATATTAATATTCACAAAAAGCTCCAATTCTTGATGTGTTTTCTCTACTATCTGCCAAAACCTCGGAAATAGTTATACAAAATGATATTTTATGTCATTAAAGTTTACGTAAAATTTTATTTATGTCCAAAGTTTTTATTATTATTTTATGTTTCACATATTTTAATTTTTGTCATCTATAACTTTTTTTTTAACTCTCAATGAATTTAATAGAATTGCTGATTAGGTTATCATGTGACAAAAAGCATCTGGTGACAGTTACGTAAACTTCTTTAAAAAAAAGTTTCAATTTATTTACTTTGGTTTTTTATCAAAATTTTTCTTTTTGTCCAATTTTTAATATAAACTCATAGACTAGGTCTCTAATTTAAGAATTTTTTTTTTGTCAAAATCATCAATTACAAATTTTTCAATTTGTTCACTTTAGTCTCCATTCTTCACTTTCATATTTTTTTCTCACTTTTTAGTCCTTCATATCAGTCCATAATTTCAAAGTTTACCCTTTATGGGAGGAAAAAATATGCAACCTCTGAAACTTTAAATATATTCTTAAACTACGGACCTAGATAAAGTAAAAGACGAGTTTATATCAAAAATTGGACAAAAGAAAATTTTTGACCAAAGACCTAAGCGAATAAACTGAAACTTTTTTTTTTCAAGAAATCCACATGGCTGTCTGGCAGATGCTTTTTGCCACGTGACAGTATAATCAATATTTCAGTTAAATTGATTGACAGAGTTACAAAAAAAGAGTATATATGAAAAAAATTAAAATATGTGAGACATAAAACGGCCAAAAAAATATTAGGGCCATAAATGAAATTTAATATCAACTGTGAGAACATAAAGTATCATTTTGCCTAAACTGACGAAAAAAGTGGTATAGAAATTAGAATTTTGTTGAGTTATTTATTTCATACGTAATAATGAACTAGTTGCAAGTTAGAATCTTAAATGCATCTAATGGTATCTGAGAGGTAGTCTATAAACCTACCCAATTTGAACTGTAGTAAGTGCTAAATATAGTAAGGGTTCCGAACTTTTGACTGCAAATGTTTGGTGATTATTCTTAATTAAATTTTGAGTAAATTACTAAAGATTGCAATTGTTTCAATTTAATACTTAAATAATTAAATGTCTCAATTTAGTCTCTATTTATTTCAACTTAATCCTCTTTTTTGTCAAATCATCTTTTAGCAACAAAAATTTTGAGATTTAGCAACAGTATAATTTGTGGTTTAGTAACAAAAAAGATCAAATATAAATAAATAAATTTTTTTAAAAACTAAATTGAGACACTTGATCTTGAATTGATTAAATTGAGAAAATTGTAATCTTCTAGAGGTTAAATAAACATTTTACTCTTTCAATTTTCAATCTGATCTTCATGGTTTCCATGTTCTCCAAAACATAAGCACATATCAGAGATGGCAACGGTGACTGCTTCAAGTAACTTAGTATCCAGAAGTTCCCATGCCAATGTCAGAGCAATTGTGTCATCTGAGTCCAAAGTGACTCCAATTGGACTCAGGTTCTTAAAGCAGACAAATACTCATAATGGCCTAAGAATTGTGAACCAAGTGGATAAGCTGATAGACAGAACCTCAGTAAAAGCTAATGCAAGGAAAGCACAAAGCAAGGATGTAATGCCTTCAGGTATCATCTGTGGCATGAATCTGATCTTTGTGGGAGCCGAAGTTGGTCCGTGGAGCAAAACGGGTGGGCTTGGAGATGTTCTTGGAGGTCTCCCACCAGCAGTGGCAGTAAGTTTAATTTATATATTCGCCTTATGCATTTATAAGTATTATGCTGGTTCGGAAATCCGGGGTTTAGTGAGAACAAGAGACTCTCTAACCAATCCTTCTCTAGGCTAACGGACATCGTGTTATGACTATCTCTCCACGCTATGACCAATACAAAGATGCATGGGATACAAGTGTTATAGTTGAGGTATATAATTCGGCTTTCAACTTCATGGAGGAGTTTTTTTCTTCTTTTTTTCACCATGTTGTGTTCTTAGATAATTAATTGTAATTTATATCGTTTGCTACAGGTAAAAGTAGGAGATAGACTGGAAAAAGTTCGCTTCTTCCACTGCTACAAAAGAGGAGTCGATCGTGTCTTTGTGGATCATCCTATGTTCCTTGAAAAGGTTGGTAGATTTCATTCTTTTTATCCATAAACTAAATGATACAAACTAACTTACTAATGACTAAACTTCTAGGTGTGGGGAAAAACTGGAACCAAATTATATGGGCCTAAGACTGGAATCGATTACGAAGACAACCAACGACGGTTCAGCTTATTGTGCCAGGTTCTGTATCCGTATCAATCTGGTTGCAATAGTTCCTTTCACATAAATTAAGAGATTTTAGTTGCAATATAGCATTAACTGTATTCAGACTAGCTTTAATTTGCCTCAGTTAGTGTGTCAGGTGTATATGACAATTCATATCTCTTAACTCCATAGTCCTACTTTTCACTTAGCTTATTTCTTTCGATCTTTTAGGCGGCTTTGGAAGCACCAAGGGTTCTGAATCTGAACAGCAATCCTTATTTTTCGGGACCATATGGTAAGGTCTAATGACACAATGAAGCTTCGAAGCTGAAGACAGATTTTCCGAATAAGCTATTCATGGATGGCATCGTATTTCCTGTCTGCAGGTGAAGATGTCATTTTCGTTGCCAACGATTGGCACACTGCCCTTCTTCCGTGCTACTTGAAAACTATGTACCAGCCATTTGGCATCTATAAGCATGCCAAGGTAGGTCTATAAATTACAATGAATTATCATATCGTTATAGTATATTTACCTATTCCAGCATTCCCAATCAACTTGAAAGATATTCATTCTGGCTTTTTATCTTTGCAAGGTTGCTTTCTGCATCCACAACATTGCTTACCAGGGCAGATTTGCATTCACTGACTTTTCACTTCTCAGTCTCCCAGATAAATTTAAGAGCTCCTTTGACTTCATTGATGGGTATGCTTTTTGTCACTTGTTAGGTGTGACCAGAGCAGCATAAAGACTTGTGTATGCTTGAACCACTTGTATAATTCCATTTTTGCAGGCATGTTAAACCAGCGAAAGGAAGGAAAATAAATTGGATGAAAGCTGCAATTTTAGAGTCAGACATGGTGTTAACTGTTAGTCCATATTACGCCGAAGAACTCATTTCTGGCATTGAAAAAGGAGTGGAGTTGGACAACATCATTCGCAGAACCGGCATTACTGGGATCGTTAATGGCATGGATGTCCAGGAGTGGAATCCATCCACTGACAAATATATCAATGTCAAATATAATGCTGCAACAGTAAGTCTTAAGAGCAAAAGTATCTCTAATCTGTGTTCTTAGGAAAAAAAGCCTTATACCTCACAGATTCTTTTCAAATTCCCCCTACGTAGGCATCAGCAGCCAAGGCTCTTCTGAAAGAAGCTCTCCAAGCAGAAGTGGGATTGCCAATAGACAGAAACATTCCTCTTATTGGTTTCATTGGTAGGCTTGAAGAGCAAAAGGGTTCCGATATTCTTGTAGAAGCCATTCCCCAATTCATTGACGAGAACGTTCAGATTGTAGCCCTTGTAAGGATTATATCCATAACCGAAAACTTAAATTTCCCGAACCATTTTTCACATAACTCGAAATCACATTGAAGGCTGTGTTACGTGTGCTCTTGTCATAGGGAACGGGAAAGAAACAAATGGAAAAGCAGCTTGAGCAGTTGGAGATATTGTACCCTGACAAGGCCAGAGGAGTGCCCAAATTCAATGTTCCCTTAGCCCATATGATAATTGCTGCTGCTGATTATATGTTGATCCCTAGTAGATTTGAACCGTGCGGTCTCATACAGTTGCAAGCCATGCGCTACGGAACTGTATATTTCCTGCTTTGCACATTCTTCCGTAGTTTTCGATTCTTCCTGCTATACCACTTCATTTACTCAGTACTCACCAGGCTTTAAATTTTTCTTCCATTTCTGTGCTGCACTTTTCAGGTACCTATAGTTGCTTCAACTGGTGGATTGGTGGACACAGTCAAAGAAGGGTTCACAGGATTTCAGATGGGTGACTTCAATGTTGAAGTAATATAGATCAAATTATTGTAGATCAAAATTGGTGTGTGTGACCATGGTAATATAGTTACCAAGTACTAACCATTTTTGTTTTGAATTTTTTTTTGTTCAGTGTGAAGCCGTAGACCCTGTGGATGTCGCTGCTGTGGCTAAAAACGTCAAACGGGCCCTAGCAGTTTATGGAACTACGGCTTTTAAAGAAATGATCAAAAATTGCATGGCTCAAGATCTTTCATGGAAGGTGAGTAAGGGAAGAAACCAAGTAGTATCCCATAAGCTTTGACAAAGAATTTGCAGTAAATTACTGATTCATTCCTTGAAAGATTATAATTTTCTTAGTTATGGTCTTTGATTGAATAAGTGTCTTGATTTAGTTTCGTAGTTTTAATTTTGTCTTTTTCTTTGCTTAATCACAAAATCGATTTTGTTGTTGAATCTTAAAAATTTAATTGTAAGAGTCACTTTGACAAAAATAGGGACGAAATTGAAACAAACTCAATTTTTGAGAGATTAAATTGAAATATTTGATCTCTTATAGACTTAATTGAGATAATTATAATTTTTTGAGAACTAAGTTAGCAAATTACTCAAGAATCTTGTTTCAACAGTTGAAAAACTAAACCTTTCACAAGCATAAAATATGACATAGAAAATTTTGAGGAGTCATGTCGTGTCAAATATGAATTTAAGTGTCTGTCTCTAAAGGACTACAATTTTTTTAATTTGGTCATTGAAAAATCAAGTATTTCAATTTAGTTTTTAAAAAATTACATTTGTCTCAACTTGATCCTTTTTGTTGTTAAACCACAAAATTTATCATTGCTAAACGTTAAAATATTTTTTGGCTAAAAATCACTTTGAATCTTTTATGAACTAAATTAGTAATTTACTCAAGAATCTAGTTTCAACCACTGAAAAACCTGTTAGACTGTCATGACAGATAATCTAAAGAGTCATGTCGTGTTTGATAAGTGTTTTATAGAGTGTAACTTGAGAGTGTTTTGGTATCAGGGACCTGCCAAGAACTGGGAGAAGGTATTGCTGAGGTTGGGAGTTGCAGGAAGTGAGCCTGGGATTGATGGTGAAGAAATTGCTCTACAAACAAAAGAAAATGTGGCTACTCCTTGAGAACCTGAAGCAGAGGAAGTGGTTTGAATTTTGCATAGCAAAGAGGGGATTAGGCTCACTCTCTCATCAAAACTCAACAGAGGTGTGAAAGATTAGGTAATATGGTTTATGGTGTACTTGAGTGTGTATGGTGTGAAAGATTAGGTAGTATTGAGAGTATTATGTTTCTTAACATAGTTGCAATAAACTATAGAAGATGCATAAATGCTGGACAAAGAGAGTTTGCATTTATATATGAGTGTGTATTCATGTAACTTTAACATAATACATATCATGTACTTTAACTATACCATAAAGGCTTATCTGCTATTCTCTCCTAAAGATGGGTTAATTAAATGGTCATCTTGAATTATGAGAATTAAAAAAAAAATCTTTTGGTTGTGACCAAAATATTCTTGCTATGTAAATTTAACAAATGTTAAAATGATAAATGATTAAATATAATGATTATTTAAATGAAAATATGTTCACAAAATTCTTTTTGAAAAATCTAAACAGTTAAAATGTGATGCATAAATAATAGGCTAAATTATGGTCTTGGTCCTATAAATTCAATTAATTTTTAATTAGATCATTATAGTTTAAAAATTTGTAATTGAGTCCTTATAGTTTTATAATTTTTTTATTTTAATCCCTATTATTAAAATATTGTTAATGTTCTATTAAATTTTAACTTCAAAACCAATTATATATCATCTTAACTTTATGAATATATACAATTTAAGCTAATTTATATTAACTATGGCACATAAATTGTATTATATGTCATACATATGAGTTAATATTACTTAATAAATTAATAAGTCTTGTTATGGTTAGGTTTGAAAAACTTATAAATGGCTTAGACAAATTAGTAAGTATTTTTATACACATTTAACAAGGATAGCTAATTTGAATAATATGAACGTGAAATAATTTAAAATACTAATTTTTTACCCTCTTCAAAAAACACTAATTTTTTTAGAGGATTGGATATTTTACCATTCCATTTCCTTTTTTATTACTGCATTCCAAACATATCTAATGTCCCAATCCCCATTTTTGTTTGTACAAATAAACTTTCTAAAATTTTTTACTTGATATCTAGTTGTTTTAATTTGAACTTTATAAAATTAAGGCAAAAATGATATTTTGGTCATTTATGTATATTTTAGATTTTATTTTTCTCATTTATATTTTTGATATTTTATATTGGTCTTCTATATTGTAAATTTACATTATTTCAATTATTTTTCGTCAAATTCATTGGACATTTTTATAAAGTTGACATCTCTTCATTCTAATGTTATTACGAATTATTTACTTGACCGATGTCAAATTTGTTAAAATGTCTAATAGATTTGATGGAACGAACTGAAATAGTGTGAATTTTTATAATATAAAGGACCAATATGATACATATAGAATATAAAGGATAATGTGAAACTCAAAATAAACATAAAAGATTAAAATATTATTTTTTTCCAAAGATTAAAGGGTTATTTGATCATAATTAATGAGTCCAAATTTAATTGGCTTAGATTTTAATTTATGTACATTTTTTACAAAAAATTTAAATGCTTATCTGCCTTTAAAAGATCTTATTTGGTCAAATTTCATGAAAAAATAAACAATTTTAATTAGTAAATATTCAAATATCATAAGATACAACCATTTTAATCTTAAAAAAATCTCTTTAAATGTATCAATTTAGTCTTTAAATTATTATATTTATCTAAATTTTATTTTTTAAATATTAAAGTAAAATATTAAACATTTAAAAAATTAAATTAAGACAATATAATTTTTAAAAATTAAATGAATAATTTACTCTATATTTATCAGAGACAGAGTCCCGTGTATCTTTGTCTGCTTCCGTTTAACATTATATTTTATTTAAAATATTCCCATGAGATGATTCGTGTCTTGTACATTATATAACAATTAAATAACTAAATTCTAAAAGGTCCAAGCACGCATATCTATGTCAAAGTGATTCACAAGGTCCAAGAAAATATTAGACAGCAACATCAGAAAGATCGTCGTCCCAACTATTATTAACACATAAAATAACTGCAAAAAAACAAGAATAAAAATAAGGTACCAAGAAAAATAAAGAAGAGTAGCAAGTGGCAAGCATATTCTATATGTGCATGAGTCGTAGCTTCTCCGTGGCCCCATCAGAAATCTCTGAAATGATGTAAGCCGCTAACTCATTGAACGGCGTAAGGTGATGCCGCAAGCAAGAACCATTATACGCTTGCCACGTGGAACGTCGAAGAAAATATCGCTGTGCGAGCACCTGCTATTTCTCGTTCATAAGCTTCTTCATCCTTCAGGTTTAGCAGCTGAATCCCGCTGAGATAGAGAAATAGCGTCTCTCTTCTCTCTATCTCTCCGGTGTCTTGCCTGGTTAGTTCACTTCATTACTTCAATCTTCATTTTCCTGTGATTTTTATGGGTTTTTTTTTTTGCCCTGTTTTTTCTGGGTTTTTTCTGGCTGTCTATTGCTGTTATTAATGAGTAATGCTTATCCCACCTAACTAACGCCATAAATGAGAAGCATATAGTTTCTTGCAGGGTCTTCAAAGGCTTGATTTGGTTCGGTTTTGTCTTAAGGGATCTATTCCTTTTGCTTTCTAATTGGTTTGGTTCCGTCTTGGGGTGCTGTTATTCGGTTTTGGAGCTGGATTTAGTTTATGCTTGTAATTTTTTGTCTAGGCCTATATTAATATTCACAAAATCTCCAATTCTTGTGTGTCTTCTCTACTATCTATAAAGCTCTAAACCTCAAAAAAAGAGGAAAAAAGTAATATGGAAGTTAGAATCTTGTTGAGCTATTTATTTCATATGCACTTTGAGATTCTTAACGTAATAATGAACTGGTTGGAAGTTAGAATCTTAAAGGCATCTAATGGTCTCTGAGATAAACCTGCTCAATTTGAACTGTAGTAAGTACTAAATATAGTAAGGGTTAATTATATTGAGGGTTCTGAACTTTTGACTACATAGCAGCTAGCTTTGCCTGCTTATGTTTGTTTATTATTCTTGTTTCAATTTTGAGTAAATCACTAAAGATTTCAATTGTTTCAATAAAAGATCAAATGTCTCGATTTAGTCTGTTTGTTTCAACTTGGCCCTCCTTTTTATCAAAGTGACTTCGATCAACAGAAGTTTGGAGATTTACTAACAGTAGAACTTGTGATTTTGCAACAAAAAAGATCATATTGAGACAAATAAAATCTTTTAAGAACTAAATTGAGAAAACTGTAATCTTTCAGAGACTAAATAAGCAATTTACTCTTTCAATTTTCAAATCTTCATGGGTTCCATGTTCTCCAAAACAGAAGCACATATCAGAGATGGCAACGGTGACTGCTTCAAGCAACTTAGTATCCAGAAGTTCCCATGCCAATGTTAGAGCAACTGTGTCATCTGAGTCAAAAGTGACTCCAGTTGGACTTAGGTTCTTAAAGCAGACAAATACTCATAATGGCCTAAGAATTGTGAACCAAGTGGATAAGCTGCTAGACAGAACCTCAGTTAAAGCTAATGCAAAGAAAGCACAAAGCAAGGATGTGAGGCCTTCAGGTATCATCTGTGGCATGAATCTGATCTTTGTGGGAACCGAAGTTGGTCCGTGGAGCAAAACGGGTGGACTTGGAGATGTTCTTGGAGGTCTCCCGCCAGCATTAGCAGTAAGTTTAATTTATATATTTGCCTTATTCATTTATAAGTATTATGCTGGTTAGGAAATCTGGGGTTTAGTGAGAACGAGAGACTCTCTAACCAATCCTTCTCTAGGCTAACGGACATCGTGTTATGACTATCTCTCCACGCTATGACCAATACAAAGATGCATGGGATACAAATGTTATACTTGAGGTATATAATCCAGCTTTCAACTTCATGGAGGAGTTTTTTTACTTCTTTTTTTTTTTTCACCATGTTGTGTTCTTAGATAATTAAATGTAATTTATATCGTTAGCTACAGGTAAAAGTAGGAGATAGACTGGAAAAAGTTCGCTTCTTCCACTGCTACAAAAGAGGAGTCGATCGTGTCTTTGTGGATCATCCTATGTTCCTTGAAAAGGTTGGTAGATTTCATTCTATTTATCCATAAACTCATAAACTCAATAATGCAAACTCAGAAACTTATTAATGACTAAACTTCTAGGTGTGGGGAAAAACTGCAACCAAATTATATGGGCCTAATGCTGGAACTGATTACGAAGACAACCAACGACGGTTCAGCTTATTGTGCCAGGTTCTGTATCCCTATCATTCTGGTTGCAATAGTTCTTTTCACATAAATTAAGGGATTTTAGTTACAATATAGTATTAACTGTATTCAATCTAGCTTTACTTTGCCTCATTTAGTGTGTCAGTGTATATGACAATTCATATCTCTCAACTTCATAGTCCTGCTTTTCACTTAGCTTATTTCTTTCAATCTTTTAGGCGGCTTTGGAAGCACCAAGGGTTCTGAGTCTGAACAGCAATCCTTATTTTTCGGGACCATATGGTAAGGTCTAATGGCACAATGAAGCTCCAAAGCTGAAGACAGATTTTTCGAATAGGCTATTCATGGACGGCATCGTATTTCCTGTATGCAGGTGAAGATGTCATTTTCGTTGCCAACGATTGGCACACTGCCCTCCTTCCGTGCTACTTGAAAACTATGTATCAGCCAGTTGGCATCTATAAGCATGCCAAGGTAGGTCTATAAATTACAATGAATTATCATATCGTTATAGTATATTTACCTATTCCAGCATTCCCAATCAACTTGAAAGCTCTTCAAATATTCATTCTGGCTTTTTATCATTGCAAGGTTGCTTTCTGTATCCACAACATTGCTTACCAGGGAAGATTTGCATTCGCTGACTTTTCAGTTCTCAGTCTCCCAGATAAATTTAAGAGCTCCTTTGACTTCATTGATGGGTATGCTTTTTGTCACTTGTTAGGGGTGATCGGAGCAGCCTAAAGACTTGTATGCTTGAACCACTTGTATTATTCCATTTTTGCAGGCATGTTAAACCAGTGAAAGGAAGGAAAATAAATTGGATGAAAGCTGCAATTTTAGAGTCAGACATGGTGTTAACTGTTAGTCCATATTACGCTGAAGAACTCATTTCTAGCGTTAAAAAAGGAGTCGAGTTGGATAACATCCTTCGCAGAACCGGCATTACCGGGATCATTAATGGCATGGATGTCCAGGAGTGGAATCCATCCACTGACAAATATATAAATGTCAAATATAATGCTGCAACTGTAAGTCTTCTATTAAGAGCAAAAGTATCTTTAATCTGTGTTATTAGGGAAAAAAAAAACATATACCTCACAGATTCTTTTCAAATTCCCCCTACGTAGGTATCAGCAGCCAAGGCTCTACTGAAAGAAGCTCTCCAAGCAGAATTTGGATTGCCAATAGACAGAAACATTCCTCTTATTGGTTTCATTGGTAGGCTTGAAGAGCAAAAGGGTTCCGATATTCTTGTAGAAGCCATTCCCCAACTCATTGACGAGAACGTTCAGATTGTAGCCCTTGTAAGTATCATATCCATAACCGAGAACTTAAATTTTCCGAACCATTTTTTCACATAACTCGAAATCACATTGAAGGCTGTGTTACTTGTGCTATTGTCATAGGGAACGGGAAAGAAACAAATGGAAAAGCAGCTTGAGCAGTTGGAGATATTGTACCCTGACAAGGCCAGAGGAGTGCCCAAATTCAATGTTCCCTTAGCCCATATGATAATTGCTGCTGCTGATTATATGTTGATCCCTAGTAGATTTGAACCGTGCGGTCTCATACAGTTGCAAGCCATGCGCTACGGAACTGTATATTTCCTGCTTTACACATTCTTCCGTAGTTTTCGATACTTCCTGCTATACCACTTCATTTACTCAGTACTCACCAAGCTTTAAATTTTTCTTCCATTTCTGTGTTGCACTTTTCAGGTACCGATAGTTGCTTCAACTGGTGGATTAGTGGACACAGTCAAAGAAGGGTTCACAGGATTTCAGATGGGTGCCTTCAATGTTGAAGTAATATAGTTCAAATTATTGTAGATCAAAATTGGTGTGTGACCATGGTAATATAGTTACCAAGTGCTAACCATTTTTGTTTTGAATTTTTTGTTCAGTGTGAAGCCGTAGACCCTGTGGATGTCGCTGCTGTGGCTAAAAACGTCAAGCGGGCGCTAGCAGTTTATGGAACTCCGGCTTTTACAGAAATGATCAAAAATTGCATGGCTCAAGATCTTTCATGGAAGGTGAGTAAGGGAAGATACCAAGTAGTATCCCATAAGCTATGATAAAGAATCTGGAGTAAATGCTGATTCATTCTTTGAAAGATTACAATTTTCTTAGTCCGTGAAGTTTGAAGAGTCTTGATTTAGTCCATGAAGTTTCAATTTTGTCCTTTTCTTTGCTTAATCACAAAATCTATTGTTGTTGAATTTTAAAATTTCAATTGTTAAAAATCACTTTGACAAAAAGAGGGATCAAATTGAAACGAACTCAATTTTTTAAAGAATAAATTGAGACACTTGATCTTTTATGGACTTAATTGAGACAATTGTATTTTTTTGGGAATTAAATTAGTAATTTAATCAAGAGTCTTATTTCGACCATTGAAAAACTAAACCTGTCCCAAGCATAAAATATGATAGGAAATTTGAAGAGTCATGTCGTGTCAGATACAAATTTAAGTGTCTGTATTTGAAATATTACAATTTTCTTAATTTGGTCCTTGAAAAATCAAGTGTCTAAATTTAGTTTTAAAAAAATTATATTTGTCTTAGTTTGATCTTTTTTGTTGTTAAACCACAAAATCTATCGTTACTTAATGTTAAATTATTTGTTGTTAAAAGTAACTTTGACAAAAGAAATGACCAAATCAAAACAGACACAATTTTTTAAGAACCAAATTGAGACTCTTAATCTTTTAAAAACAAAATTGAGGCTATTATAATCTTTTAGTAACCAAATAAGTAATTTACTGAAGAATCTAGTTTCAGCCACTAAAATTGACGGGTAATATGAAGAGTCATGTTGTGTCAGATTCGTGTTTTACATAGTGTAACTTGAGTGTTTTGGTAATAGGGACCTGCCAAGAAGTGGGAGAAGATATTGCTGAGCTTGGGAGCTGCAGGAAGCGAACCTGGGATTGATGGTGAAGAAATTGCTCCACAAGCAAAGGAGAATGTGGCTACTCCTTGAGAACCTGAAGCAGAGGAAGTGGTTTGAATTTTGCATAGCAAAGAGGGGATTAGGCTCACTCTCTCATCAAAACTCAACAGAGGTGTGAAAGGTTTGGTAATATGGTTTATGGTGTACTTGAGAGTGTATGGTGTCAAAGATTAGGTAGTAGTAAGAGTTTTATGTTTCTTAACGTTGTTGCAATATTCTATAGAGTATAGGAGATGCATAAATGCTGGACAAAGAGAGTTAGCATTTATGAGTGTGTATATATGTAACTTTAACTATATCATAAAGGCTCATTAGCTATTCTCTCCTAAAGATGGGTTAATTGAAGCTCATCTTGAATTATGAAAATTAAAAAAAAAATTCATCTTTTGGTTGTGACCAAAATATTCTTGATATGTAAATTTAACAAATGTTAAAATGACTAAATATAATGATTATTAAATGAAAATATGTACACAAAATTCTTTTTGAAAAATATAAACAATTAAAATGTGATGCATAAGTAATAGACTAAATTATGATCTTGGTCCATATAAATTCATTTAATTTTTAATTTAGTCCTTATAGTATAAAAATTTGTAATTGAGTCTTCATGATTTTATAATTTTTTATTTTAATCCCTATTATCAAAATATTGTTAATATTCTATTAAATCTTGGCTACAAGGCCAATTATATATCATTTTATCTTTTGAATATACAAAACTTCTAATTCGTCACATAAATTGCATTACACGTCATACACAAGTTAATCACTTACATTTTTTTTTTCTTTTTATTGGCATAAACTATGTACATTTGTAGTGTTAATATGTACATGGTTTGCTACATTATCAAAATTTAATGAAATACTAATGAAAGCTTAATAGCAGGGCTAAGTTAAAATTTTGTGAAAATTATAGGGATTCAATTACAAATTTTCAACTACAACAACAACAACAACATAGCCTTATCCCACTAAGTGGGGTCGGCTACATGGATCGCACGACGCCATTGAGCTCTATCAATGACCAACTCTTTAGATATCTCATTTACTAAAAGATCCCGTTCAATAATTTCTCTAAGTGTCCTTTTTGGTCTTCCTCGACCTTTTTTCATAGGGCTCCAAACTATCTGCTCAACTCTCCTAACTGGCGCTTCCAACGGTCTCCTTTGCACATGCCCAAACCATCTTAAACGATTTTCAACCATTTTTTCCTCAATAGGTGCCACCCCAACTCTACCTCGTATATGATCATTACGGATCTTATCTCTTCGTGTATGACCACACATCCAACGCAACATCCTCATCTCCGCCACTCCAATTTTATGTTCTTGTTGTCCTTTCATTACCCAACATTCACTCCCATATAAAATCGCTGGTCTTATAGCAGTACGATAAAACTTTCCTTTGAGTTTATCAGGTACTTTCCGATCACAAACAACCCCTGATGCCATTCTCCACTTCAACCACCCAGCTTGTATCCTATGTTCCACATCTCTAATAACTTCGCCATCATCTTGTATAATTGATCCCAAATACCTAAACGTTGACACTTGTGATACGACCTGATCACCAAGTTTAACCTCCAACTCGTTCCTAGCTTGTCGCTTGTTAAACTTACAATGCATATATTCGGTCTTACTCCTGCTCAGACGAAAACCCTTCGATTCCAAAGTAGCTCTCCATAACTCAAGTTTAGAATTAATCTCTTCCCTTGTCTCTGCTATGAGAACAACGTCATCTGCAAAAAGCATGCACTTAGGAATATCTTCTTGGATGTGTTTCGTTAGAACATCTAAAACCAAGTCAAACAAATAAGGGCTTAAGAATGATCCCTGATGTAGGCCAATTTTAATAGGAAAGTCTCTAGTCTCCCCTCCAGACGTTCTCACACTAGTCGTAGCCCCCTCGTACATATCTTTTATGGCTCTAATATACGCAACCCGTACACCTTTCTGTTCCAAGGCTTTCCACAGCACCTCTCTTGGTACTCGATCATAGGCTTTTTCCAAGTCAATAAATGCTATATGAAGGTCTCTTTGTTTACTCCGATACCTTTCCATCAACCCCCTTAGAAGATATATAGCTTCCATTGTAGACCGTCCTGGCATGAATCCAAATTGATTTTCAGAAATACTCGTCTCGATTCTTAACCTACGTTCAATCACTCTTTCCCATAATTTTAGAGTGTGACTCATAAGCTTAATCCCACGATAGTTTGCGCAATTCTGAATGTCTCCTTTGTTTTTGTAAATAGGCACTAAAGTGCTTCTTCTCCATTCCTCAGGCATTTTCTTAGACCTTAAAATTTCATTAAAGAGCTTAGTTAGCCAGATAGTACCCTCCTCTCCCAAACACTTCCAAACTTCTATAGGAATACCATCGGGACCAACAGCTTTACCATTATCCATTTTTCTAAGGGCTTCCTTGACCTCATCAACCTTGATCCTGCGATAATATGCCAAATTTTGTTCTCTCTCCAAGGTTGTTAGATCTTCCATATCGCAAGTCGACTCCGTTCCGTCATTAAAGAGCTTATGAAAATAACCCTGCCATCTATTTTTAATATCTTTGTCTGTACCCAAAACTTTTCCTTCTTCATCCTTAATACATCTTACTTGATCCAAATCTCTAGATTTCCTTTCTCTAGCCTTCGCAATCTTGTAAATCTTTTGTTCCCCTTTTTTCGTTCCTAAATCCTTGTAAAACTCTTCAAACGCTTTAGATCGTGCTTCACTTACTGCTTTTTTTGTCTCCTTATTAGCCTTCCGATACCTTTCCCAATTTTTCGAGTTATTGCACAGATGGATAGCTTTAAAGCAGTCTTTTTTAAATTTGATCTTTTCTTGAACAGCCTCATTCCACCACCAAGATTCCTTATCTCTTTGTCTAAAACCTTTGATTCTCCTAAAAATGCTTTAGCTACTTTTCTAACCTTCTTGGCCATCTCCTCCCACATGGTGTTAGCATCTTCTCGTAACTCCCAAGATCCTTCCTCCAACAATCTTCTCTTGAAAGTCAGTTGATTCTCCCCCTTTAGCTGCCACCACTTGATCCTAGGGTTCATCGCCTGACGATGCTTTTGTTTCCGACCCTTAATAACCACGTCAAGGACCAAAACCCTATGTTGAGTTGCCACGGGTTCTCCAGGAATAACTTTACAATTTAGACAGATTTTTCTATCTAGATTCCTTACCAGAAAGAAGTCAATCTGTGACCTTGAAGCTCCACTCTTGTATGTGATTAAATGTTCCTCTCGCTTCTTGAAGCAGGTATTGACAACCCTGAAATTATAAGCCATAGAGAAATCCAATATAGACTGTCCTTCCTCGTTAAGCTCCCCAAAACCAAAGCCACCATGGACCCTCTCATACTGTCCTGCTTCTTTCCCAACATGCCCATTAAGGTCCCCCCCGATGAAAATCTTCTCTTCTAAAGGTATGTTTCTAACCAATCCCTCCAAATCTTCCCAAAACTTTTCTTTAAGATATGCATCTGTCCCTACCTGTGGTGCATAGGCACTTATGATGTGGATAGTATCTCTTACGATAATCATCTTTAAGCATAGAATCCTATCCCCAATCCTTTTTACCTCCACCACACTCGGTGTCCATTCCTTGGACACCGAGTGTGGTGGAGGTAAAAAGGATTGGGGATAGGATTCTATGTATTACAAATTTTCAACTATAGTAACTAAATTAAAAATTAAGTGAAATTATAAGGATCAAAAGAATAATTTAACTTAAATAATATTTAGTTTTAATAATAACATTGCATGAAACATATATTTAATCAACATAAAATTTGCACCGGCAGGAAATGTTTTTAAATAAACCAATCTACTTTTTTTTTAACATAATAAATAATTTTAAGAAATTGATTTCTCTCATGTTACATTATTTAATTAAAATAATAATAATAATTCTACCTACTAAGGTATTTTGATCACACTAATGAGAAAGTATTTTACCTTAATTTTATTATGGCTAATGTGCATTTTTTGTAACTTAATTTGTAGAAGGACGAGATCGTACAGAATTAATGGCGGCTATTGTTTGTTTCGTATCAATTACATGTAGGTATATATATCATTCATAACTTTTTAGGTGAGATGTTCTACAAGATATCTACATTAACAGTGTAATGTTCTTATCTGTATCCTCTACTAGTTATATATTCAACAAGTCAACTAATTTTATTAATAAGTCAAATTATATTAACAATTAAAAAGACAATGAAAATTTTTATAAGATAAAATTGACAAAAGAAAAATGCAAGACGAAATTGAGAAATAGTCATTCTTTCGTCAGTTTTCTTCGCAAACTTATCAGTTAGCAGTCAAATAAGCTTTCCACAATAGCTACTTCAATTAACTAAGTGGAAAAAATTGGTGAAAAGAAAAAAAAAAGACGATTAATTGGACTAAGAATCTGATATAACTCAAGTCAGTAAATATATGAGTTGTTTGGGGAAAAAAACAGTGCTTGGATAAATTTAAAAAAAAAAAGGTTAAAATGTAATTTTGGTTCTTATATTTTTACCCATTTTTAAATTTAATCCCTACATTTTAGTTTGCCCAATCTACCTAGCTTGTCAGATTAAAAAATTAATGAACCGGTCACGAACAGTTTGGTTAATAATGAACCAGTTAATAAAAAAAATTGATCAAAAATAAAAAAAAAATGATAAAATTAAACAATTTAATAGTTGAATTGATTTTAACATTATTTTGATATTTCTAATTTTTCATATATTTTGAGTATTAATGTTTTATTCTATTCATAAGTACTATTGATATAATATTTTATAGTTAATTTTAAATTACTTCACGTTCATATTATTTAAATTAGTTATTATTGTTAAATATGTATAAAATATTTAATAACTTGTCTAAGCCATTTATAAGTTTGTCAAATCTAACCATAACAAAACTTGTTAATTTATATTAAATTTATTATATATATATATATATATATACAACTAACACAGTCAAACCAATTAACTTTAAATTAATATCTCACCAATTTAATGGCTAATTTAGTTATTAAAACTTCCGTAAAAACACATAAAATAAAGTTTGCTCTTATTCATGATATTTTTATAAACAGTCAACCAATAAACTTTAACCTAATATCTTACTAATTTAATGACGGATTTAGTTGTTAAAACCTTTGTGAAAACCGTAAAATAAAGTTTGGTCCTATTCTTGATGTTTATATAAATATTTCATTTCAAAAAGAGAAAATTCAAAACAATTAAAGGCTATTTTTGAAAATCGGGTGCAGTTACTAATTTTTTATTCTCTTGAGAATTTTTATAATCGCCCTTCACTTGCTTCACTTCGATGGAAGTCCTAATTTCCCAAAATGTATTCTAATATTTGCCCTACCGTCTAATAAAAAGGCTATGCGTTGGTTACATTTTATCTCTTCATCAAGTTGGTAACGACCACAACGGCCCTATTAACCTATGATTAGCTTCACAGTGTCACTTGTGCAGTATAACCTACGCAAATTACACAAGAAAATCCAATTCAACACTAACATAATGTTAAATAATAATTTATTTGGATCTTAATTTTAGACAGAAATCACTTTTAAAATATGAATATAATATTGAATTCAAAGTATAGTAAACAATTCTCAGGACCGGGCATACAAGTAGTATAATTGCAATGAAATACCCGCAATACCAAGGCGAGGTTCAGGGTTTAGGGAGAAAAAACCTGCCCCCATTGGCAACCCTAAAAAATTAGTAAGACGCTGAGAATAGATATTGAGAATAAAACAAACAAAATATGGTAATTATCAAGAAGCTAAATTATGATTAACGAATGTCCTCCCGTGTGCCTAAATAAACCTTGGAAGAAAATTAAGCAGGCCACCCTACTTGAACACGAATGAACATCATAGCGTATACCATGTAAGAGATGGTGGCCTAGCAGCCTATTTCATTCTTCTCCATGCTGTAAAGTTAAAATATCTATGATGGACACATTACAAAAGTTTTAGCATTATAGAGGATTTGCTATCAAGAAGGAAAAAATGGCAAATCAAGTTACAGGATTTCAGAAGAGACTTACGCAGCAGAATTACTTTACAACAATCCTATAAAAGCAAAGACTATACCCCACAGTTGAGTTCGACTAACTCCAACCAACTAATCAAGATAATCTGATGAAATTGATTATACTAGGAATTATATCTGAAATTACACGTTAATTGCACCCACAAACAGCATACAATAATCTATCGTGTATTATCATATCAAAGTCAGTTCTGCAACGTCACTATAAGCCTTTAACAAACTAGCGTTGAAACACACTCAAAATTGGACACCCAGAACGAAGGACACAGAGGAGTTCAGAGAGAAAAGCATATCTCTTGTCTAAATACTTATGTCGGATACAAACTCAAATTCTCTAGTTCAGATCGCTACAGGATCATGACTATCACATATATTTGTAAGCAACATAAAGGAACTCCTACAAAATCCGTAAATGTGATGATACCCTTAGTAACAAATAAAAAAAGACCTGACCATCCTGAAAGTACTTCCTAGTCAAACAAGCTAAATCCCATGTCGTCATCACTCTCTTCCTGGGGCTCTTCCTGTAAAATTGCAATAAACAATTCCCAGTTAGATAACGAAAGTCCAGAAAACGAAATTTGACAATACCGATACAATCTGATTTTTCACTGAAAATCTACCTTCTTCTTCTCCTCAGCGGGAGCAGGGGCAGCGGCAGCACCTCCACCGGCAGCAGCAGCTGGGGCTGCTGCAACAGCAACTGGAGCCCCACCGCCTCCAGCATTCAAAATCAAATCCCCAATGTCTCGCTTCTCAGCAAGTTTTGCAAATAGGCTTGGCCAATAAGACTCGACATCAACTTTTCCCGCTTTCAATATGGTTGAGATCTTCTCGGCCTATTAATAGTAACTTAAGGAGAAACCATCTTCGAGAAAAACACCAACCTTATATAAATCCATAATCTTAGACCCGCTTTGTTTGTAACAAATATATTTTTCAATCTATCCTCTCCAGTATTTAAATCGATTCAAAATCATAAACAAAATAAAATTGAGGTTATAACCATAAAATAATTCGAATATTCAATCATCACGGAGCATAAGAGCTCAAAGATCAAAACAAGGATACAGTGACAGGAATGTTATCATCATAAAGGATCATAATCGCGTAGCTGCAAGCAAGCTCTCCAAACGACATTTTTACACTATGAAACAGCCAAATTGCGATGTTAGACAAGAAAAGAGATTCCACAGATTCCTCAAGTATAATTATGAGAAAAAGAGTCAAGAAATAGTCACGATTTCTCTGGAAATGAAAATCTAAAATTATTTCACATGTAATCAAACAAGAAAAACAAACAAACCTCAAGAAGATGAGATCAGAGAGCAGTGGATCGCTACAATTCGCAGCGCGTCTGCAGTGTGCTAGGGTTTTGAGAGTTCCTGCGAAACGGCGTATATATGCATAAGAGCACTATTCAAAAGAAATGGGCCTGGGGTTTGCCGTGAGGCCCATTTGAGTCAGGCTTCCTGGGCCCAAGGCTGTCGTTTCAGCTTTGCCTTTTGACCCGAGAATATCCAAAAATGGTAATTGACCCCAAAAAAAAGTACTGAAAAGTATTTGAATTTTTATCACAATTAATGACTTAATATAATAATTATTTAAATTCAAAATCTGTCTCAATTTTTTTCAAATATTTTCTCAACCTATAAAATTCTATGATATTATAATCATTTTCAAACAATCATAATATATTAATATCATTTTCTTTACCTTTTTTTTGGTTATTTTTCTCATCCTCGTTCATTTTTATCACATTTTTGTCTTGAAAAGAGTTCGTTTTTAACTATATAAACGTAGCTTCGTTTTCTTTTTGGGAGAAGGGAGATCTTGAGTACATATATTCATTGCTAAAGCATTTAATTTTCTGGTTTGACTTAGGAAAAACTTTCTTATTTGATTCTATAGGCTGGTAATTAATTTACATGTTTGGCAAACATTAAACTAAAGCACAATTTGTCTCAAAAAAAAAAAACCGAAGCATAATCACCAAAGTTACTAATCTATATAATATATAATTGACAAAAATATATTTTATTTTCTCAACGTTTACACTGATTTTTATTTATGCCTATAAATTTTTTTGATCAAATATGTCATGTGTCTTTTTTTTTAATGCCGTCAAAAATACTAACAAAAAATATTAATTAGGCAATTCACGTAATATATATCACCTGTCATATAAATTCATAAGTTAAAATTACAAAAATATTCTTAATAATAATTTTTAAAAAATGCATTGACTCAATTCCCTCCGCTCTCTCTCTCTCTCCATCGCTCTCTCTCTCCTTTGGTCACCCTTGTTCTCGCTTCTTCTCTCCTTCTGTTCTGTCTTCTACTCTATTGGTTGAGGGTGCTCTAGCCGAGAGTAGTGTAGATGAAGGTGAACAAAGAGAGAATCACAGAGGAGAGAGAGAGGGAAAAAACAGAGCAAAGGCAAAACGGAGGGAGAGAAGAAGGCGAGAGCAGAAGACACCAGAAAATAACGCTTTCATCTTCTGTTTCATTGAAATGAATTTAAAGGACATTTAACACAGCCTCTTAATCTCAACATTAATTTGTATTGACTGTTTCCAACTTTCCATACTCCGCTATTAGAACTAAGCATGAATTGTGGACAAAAAAATGGAACGAATCATTCTATGTGTACTTTTCCATTTACAATTAGCATATTTGACTGTAATATGTTTACAATGTTTTGTAAGTTTCAGTTATGATGAATATCTTCTTAAATAGCCTAAAATCTTGAGTCATGATTCCATATTGCCTTATATTCTTGCCTCTGAATGTAATGAGAACATCAGCAATTAATTGCTTGTTGATTTAATTGCTTTAAACCATGTGCACCAGACGACTAAGGTTCTTACTTGAGCTATTTAATTTACAGTTATTACTATCCCTCCATATCTAAATACAATTCGCTTATTAGAGGGAGAATTTTGAAACGGTTATTTCATAATGGAATAAATGCCTATTTTTAAACATTTCAGAGATTCAATGTAAAGGTCTCTAGACAGTTAAGAATTCAAATGTTGGAATGCATTTGCTAGTTTCTAGAAATGCAAATACGTAATTTATTCATTAGATTGAAGACAGTTTCTTCTTGATCTATTTATCAGTAAGGATGTTATGAGTACAAGTACATTGTTGATGGGGAATGGACATGCAGTATAAATATGAGCTCGTAACCTCTTCCAACAAAGATGGTCATGTCAATAATTTTTTGCAAGTAAGTTTTCAATTATCTAGCTCATAAATGAAAATTTTACTGATGGATCCAGAACTAGGATGCACATAATTTTTTACGTCTTTGAATTCCAGAGAATTGGTGGAACCCCCCCCCCCCCCAAAAAAAAAAAACCCTCTATTCTATGTTCATGTCATGCACACAATTTCAGCATCAGTTTCTCTTTTTGAGTCTCAGCAAAATAATTAGAATGATTCGTTCCATTTTTCTGTCCACAATTCATGCTTAGTTCTAATAGCGGAGTATGGAAACAGTCAATACAAATTAATGTTGAGATTAAGAGGCTGTGTTAAATGTGTCCTTTAAATTCATTTCAATGAAACAGAAGATGAAAGCGTTGTTTTTTGGTGTCTTCTGCTCTCGGCTTCTTCTCTCCCTCCGTTTTGCCTTTGCTCTATTTTTTCCCTCTCTCTCTCTTCTGTGATTCTCTCTCTGTTCACCTTCATCTACACTGCTCTCAGCTAGCGCACCCTCATCCAATAGAGTAGAAGACAAAATAGAAGGAGAGAAGAAGCGCGAACAAGGGTGACCAAAGGAGAGAGAGGGGGGGACTGAGTCAATGGATTTTTTTTCTTTTTTTTTAATTATTTTTAAGGGCATTTTTATAATTGTAGCTTATGGGTCTATATCGCAAGTGACATGCGAGTGATATATGCCACGTGGCCCATCCAATCAGTATTTTTCGTTAGTATATTTGACAGTGTTAATAAAAAATGTATATTTAAAAAAAATAAAATATGTGGGACATATTTAATGAAAAAAATCAGAGATATAAGTGAAAATCAATAAAAGTTAGGGACATAAAGTATATTTTTACCTATATAATTTTGTTTCACTTTGAAGCATTTAATGTAATATGAGAATTAAATATATTTCAATCAAATATCATGTATCTCTTATTGATACAATGTTGGACCATTAATTTTTTATCATGTCAATGAAAGTGAATCTAATGTGATGTTAATTAGACTCACTCATTTCATTTAATGTTGCCATTAATTTTAGCCAATTAACTGTCATCTAAATAATCTTTTTTGACAATCATCATTTAAATAATTATATTGAAAAATTTGAATTTGAAATAAATAATTTAATGCTACCACTAATTTTAATCAATTGGCAACCATCTAGATGATTGATTTTAAAAAATTCAATTTTACAATATATCAATTAATAATGTTGCTCACAAAAATGTAATAGAGAAGTTTAGAAAATTAATAATTATAAATAAATCAACTATATTGTAAACTTTAGGTAAAAGGAAAATGAATGCAATATTTAAGTAACATGACATGAGAAAAAAGAGTTAACCACAATATTATAAACTCATAACATGTTTCAATATTTTTTGAAACTTAATTTTATCATATATGTTATTAAATATATCTTTTGTTAGTTATTTGTCTAACTTATTGAGTATTTAAAATATCTTATTGTGTAAATCGTTATATGTTGCAATCTAAAGATGCGTTACGAAAAAAAAAAGATTTGAAGATTAATCTCTTTATAAAGAAGGGAAGTATTCAAATATTGTTTTTAGTATAATGTACGAAAAAGTATTTAATAATTTATAATTTTTAAATACAATGCATAAATAATAAAATAAATTATAATAAGTTTTAAATTATTTTATGTACAATTTTTACATTTTATAAATACTCACGTTACGTCCCACGGGTAACATTCTAGTTTTTATAAAACATCAAAGCTAGTAATTAACTTGATGCTGATTATGTTTTAAAACCTTTACTGAAAATAATATTATTTGCAACACTATCGAGCATAATTATTAAACTCATAAGTATATGTAAATTCAAGAGAGGAAGATAAACTCATAACATAAACTCAAAAGAGTACATGTGCCCTCAATGAGTTATATGAAAATACTAAACATATGTTTTTGATATATAAGTTAACATAAGTTTATCCATAGAATGATAAAAATTTATATAAAAGTATTTAAGTTACATAAACCAAAGTTCCAAATCAAATAATAGGTGTTCATAACTTAATATACTTAACATAAGATATTACCAAATCAAATTATAAAAATTGAGAAGAAAATGCAAAAAGATGAAAGAGTTTTTGACCTTTCCTAATGTGAAGGCATAAACACGGGTTTACAATGTGTTTTGGACAGGAAAAAAAATTAAAAAAATTGGGTTGGAACTTGGAAGCATTTAAACGGTTAAAAAAAAAAAGAGACACAATATGTAATAGCACATAACTCCCAAGTTTGAATCGTGTCAGTACCAAGTATAACCGAGTTTGATCAGTTATCAAATTTATCTATGAGTTAGCATGATTTTAATAAACACAAGTTTAAAAATAATGCCTTCAACTAAAATCAAGTTTAAAAATTAAATTGATCTAAAATCAAATTTGTCCAATTCTAACCCAAATACACACAACATTGTTAGGCACTAAATGTAGGCATGCACTTCTTTTAATAGGGATTCAAAATTGAGTTCACTATCTTGTAAGAATGAACCCATTTCATTAGACTCAACTCATTTGATATTTGGTGCTGATGTTATCTTGAAATATAGCAAGATCCATAATTTTATAAGTTGGTTCTCACTAGATTAAAAGAGAAAACAACCTAGAAAAATAGACTTAGGATCGATTAGATTAGCATTTAGATGTTTGAAAAGCATGTTGAGTTGTCAAAATATGAATTTGCAATACCTAAAACATGTTTGGTTTAGCATTTACATCTAAGCGTGTGTGTGGCATCACATTGGATGCGTCGAGCTCACCTACGTTTAAAGCACTCAACCACGATTTGGATGGATTTTCAGCTTATTTGGATCTGCATTGGCGATGGAGTTGAATCACAGATGCTTTGCCAAACCACATTTCAACCAACGTGCATTTTGTAGCTTCTAGGTCTATCAAATGTGGTTGGTCAGGGTATTTTTCTCATTTGCCTGTATTGATGCTCATTTACATGTGTAATTACTCTCATTCCTCATTTTACCCCTCTACATGCTTATTTGTTAGTCTTTTATGTGTGTATGTTCTTCTCATGCTACTAATTTTTGTGTCTGTGTGTCTCCATCGTCTTTTGTCCTTGTTGTGCCATTGCCCTATTTTTTGTGCATTTAACATGTCTCTATGTATGGTGGTGTATGATGTTTTATGTGGTTTTTTGTCGTTGGGAGGTGTCGACGGTGATAAGTGGTGTGAGAATGTGGAAGAAGATAGTGGCAGAGAATGTGGAAGAAGACAGTGGCGAAGGGTTGAATGCATCGTCGGTGAAAACGGCGGTAGGGTGGAGGAGTCATCCATGGGAGTCGTCCTAGTGAGAGAAGATGGAGCTCGGTGAAGGAGAAAGTTATACGAAGTTCAATGAAGGAGGTGAAGAAATTGCGATGGAGTTCCTATTATTTCGACCTTTATTATGTTTGGGTCCTCTAACTGAAAAAACTTGTGGCAATGGAGTCCCTCTCAAATATCTGAAATTTTAATTTGATTCCTCAAAAACACTTTTCCTTCAAAAGGGTCCCTAAATCTTTTTTATGTATTATTATTTATATTTTGATTTATTTTTCCTTATTTTTTACTTTTTTGATTTTTTTTAGTTTTTTAGTTTTTGTTTTTTCTTAGTAATTTATTAACTCTATAATTATAATTACAATTAGTTAAAAATGTTTAAATTCAAGAATTTTTTCAATGAGTGACTAGTGAATTATATGGAATATTGACAACAAAATACAAAAAAAAAATAGGTGCATTTTATTAAAACATTGATATAAAACAAAATCTAGTTTAAATTATTAATTCATTTTGTTTAAAACTAAATTATAATGGATGCTTAATTAGTTCATTTTGTTTAAAACTTAATTGTTCATTAAAAATTAGTCAATAATTTATTTTGTAATTAGCAATTTATTAGCACTTTAATTATAATTATACTTAGATCAAATTGTTTAAATTAAAAATTATTATAATGAGAAATTGGTAAATAATTAGTGATATTAGACAAATAAACCAAAAATAATAATTTAATACTCTTTATTAAAATATTAATATAACTCATTATGTTAGATTTAAATAAATGACAATAAATAATAATGATAGATCAAAAAATGAAATATAAAATTCATATCCTTTCTGATAATTATATATTCAAAAACACGGTCGAAAACCAACATACAAACTATATTTGTTTAATTTTCATTTAAATATAGATCGTGTTCATCTAAATTTAAATTTTTCCAAACCATATTTAATCAATTTAAGTTATCTAACCTACATTTACCCACTTAGTTATCACACACAAACTAAATCTCAAATCACGTTTGTCATTAAAACTTCGTTTGAGTTGAAGTGGTTTTTATTTGCTCTTGCTTTATCATTCCTTAAAATCACTTTTTTAGATAAGAATTTTTTAAGCATGAATCACAGTCATACAAATTTGTTTTTAACCAAAATTAAATGTAAAAATTATATTAATATAAAATCAAGTTTTTCCAATTAAATTTAAATGCAGACCTACGGAAACACACAACGAGGGTGGGAACATCCATACAAACATTGCCAGCTGATTGAAGGCGAAATTGTCTCCATAAAGAAATCTATACTGTTTCTCTTATAGGCTGCCTTTGTGGGGATGTGAGTCTATATATATATATAAGATATCATTTTCTAGGGATTTATTCTTTCAGAATTTTTTTTCAAAATAGTTAATTCTATTATTGTAAATTTGGAAAGAGAAATTATACTATTTCATCCCTTTGGACCACAATGCTTTTGAGTAGGACTGTCAAATGGGTCAAATTAGCTCACCTCAGCTCGAGTTCTGTAGAGTTAATAGTGAGTATGAAATGGGCTAGATCGAACCTTATATAATTTATTGTTAAAAAATTATGGCTCATCTCAATCTATCATAAGTAATGGGCTAGTCCCATGGACCTATTTATCTTATTTTAAAAAATGTACTTTTAATTATCTTAATGATAGAAATTATATATTGGAATAATCAAATTTCAAAAATTTAAATTAAACTTCTAAAAAAATATATTAAACTTTAAAATAAGTCATTTTTTAAAATATAATTTTAATTATTTTAAATGACAAAAAATAGGTATTAGAACTATAAAACTTCAAAAAAATAAAACTAAATTTTTTTAAAAAAAATAGACTAAAACTTAAAATATAAAAAATAAAAAATAAAAAGCTCACAAAGATCAGCCCATTCTAACCCACCTAAACCTCAAAGGCTTTGATGAGTTAGGCTAAAAGTCTTTCTTTAAATTAAATTATGAAATTATTGATCCACTTCATCCCATTTGCAATGAACTGACTCAATATTGAACTAAGTCTATTTTGACTGTTCCACTTTTAAGTCTTAGTGAGAGGCATCATAAGAATAATAATTTTTTTAGATATTTTAAAATCTATAATAAAAGTATAATTTATATTACTTTTCATTTTACTATTAACCGTTTCAAATAATTCTTCATTTGTTATAATTTAACTAGAAAATTTATAATAAATACCTAACGATTTTGTTTTAGTCTTCACCTAGTAATAATATAATGTCAAAAAGAGGCTTTAGAAGGTTTATAAGTCAAAGTGAACTTCCACAACTCATGATTTAAAATATCCTCCCTCACCAAACGCTTCATCATCAACGCATAACTTATTCAAAGTAAATGTACGAACCACTACAACATTATTCAAGAGTAAAATGCCATAAATAAATTGTATAATCGAAATAAATTTTTAATTGTTGAGAATTATATATAACAAAGTTGTCCATAGATATTGAGTTAAGACCTTAAAATTTTAAACTAACATAGTGCTTAATATAGTGTTAAAATATTTGTAACCAAATAATCAAGAGTTAAAATCTCACTCTATCTCTATTTTAGTTAAACATATCTTTTATGAAGAAGCATTACTACCTCTCTTTTTTTTTGTGTCAAATAAGAATTTTCATAAATTGACACCAAGTCAGGAAATAAAGATATGATATGGCACAACAAATAGTCATTTACATATTTGGCCTCAGTTTCTGAAATCAAAGATACATAAAAACACATTGCAACACACCTATATGAAAAGTAACATAAAGTTGTTTAGCATCAACAACCATTTTAAAGACAAAATGACAAAGGCAGCACACTTTTTTTTTTTGAAGACCTTTAAAAATGCTAATCTTCAAAGTTTGATTTGGAGACAAATTTGAAGATATTATGTGAATTTCAAATTTTAGTAGACAAAAACCGATTGAAAGGAAAAGCATTTTCAATGGAAGAAGATGAACTCTTTTACAAGAAAACATCTTCTATGCTAGAGGAAGAAAACTCTCGTAAAGGAGACAAGTACTACAAAGACATCCCAAGTAACAAAAATAAAAAGAAAAATAAAATAAATAAGAGGAAACACTAGGAGAGGGGCAGACAACATTGAGAGGAGTGAGCGACGATATACTTAATTGAAAACTCGGTAGCAGAAGGGCAATGAGCTTTTTTTTTTTTCCTCTTGACTATTTTTAGCACCAAAACCTACTTGTTTGGTTAAGTGTTAAATTTAGATGGTAAAATTGATCTGCTTGCAAACTTAGGTTTGAGTTACTGTGATTAGCGATAACTTATCCTTGAATCAATTTTGCTAGTTTTTCCTTTTTCTCTCTGTTATCCTTGGTGTGTGTTTTCTTCTACTCATTCCTTGGTTGCTAGTTTTGGCATGTGTTTTCATATTGGCTATAGCCAGAAGGGTGTGATCAAAGGTAGGAATAGTGAAGCACACCTCTCCCCTATCTTTTGCGTGCGTTTTCCTGTCCAATCACAAAGTCAAATTTTGCGTGACTTGACAACCCTAGAAGATGACTACTATTTTTTTTTCTAGGTTTGTTCGTTGGACCTTTTTTTCGTTCTTTTTAGATTGCTTCCTTTGAACAAAGCTCAAATGTATGTTGTGCAGGAAAAAAAATGTGGTTGTAATTTAATTAGTTGGCCTTCAGGCCTTTTTGTAATTAGTTAATTCAAATGACTGATCAACCTAATTAATCTTTCTTTAGTCATTAAATGCTCATATAGGTTGACCCATACTAGGGTTGGATAATTTGGACATGGTTAGGATGGTCCACTTAAGGTAACCAACATTAGCTAGACAATGATAATTTGTTTAATTTCTAAAGCTATATATCAATTTAGAAAGTACTTTACCCATTAGATTCAATAAGTTAAAAAAATGATTAATTTTTTCATTCTATCAAATAAGAAATATTCCTAATAAAACCAAAAAGAAAACTGCTTAACGTGAATTGGCAAATGGTTAACCTAATTACCAACTTACAAAAAGTTTTGTTTAAAAAAAAAATTGCCGGATAACGAACATTGCTGAAAAAAATGAAATAGTGGTTACAATTGGGATAATTTAAAAGTAATAAAATTTGATTTCCTTAAGAAAAAATACATATTGCGTGAGTTGGCCCAGACAAATTATACAAGTGAAGTGAATTTAACCAAATTTTAGGTGAATTGATATTTCCCCAATTTATGCTATCATTTTAACGAGTCAAAGTCCCTGATTTAAGCTCATTTTGACAACTAGTCTTTACTTTATAAATTAAAATAAAATAATGGCCTTGGATTCTTAAATAAATCTGTGCCGTTATGGCTCTGGACGCTTCTGCGCATCATACGCAAAAAGAAGCTCAAAACCTCACAAACATGCACGCCGTATAAAGCTATCCCCAAAAAGCATCACAAATGTACCACCCATTGACTCCCAACCTCAGATCCCTACCTTGGATTCCATTTCCATTTTCACTCACGGCAAAACGGATTTCATTCATTCATATATAGACACTACAACTCTATTTTGTCCATTACAAATTTTTATTTGTAATTTGCCTCTTTAAAAATTAATATATTATCAATTTAATCCCTTATAATTTGCCTCTTTAAAAATTAATATATTATCAATTTAATCCCTTATAAATTTTTATTTTTAAATTGGTTCTCACAAATTGATATATTATCAATTTAATTCTTTATAAATTTTTATTCTCAAATTAATATCTCATATATTGATATATTATCAATTTAGTCTATACGAAATTAAATTTAAAAAAAAATGTTTAATGGGAACAAAATGAAATTTTAGTCTATACATATGTATGCCAAATGACTAGTGACACTCTGAAAGGTATGATTATGCGTTGAGGAAGAAAGAAACAAAGTGAAAGGATCTTTCTTATGCCCATCTAGAAAGTGTATGTGTATCAATCATGAATATTAGCCAACAAGGAACAGAAATAAATAAATAAACAAATACAAGTTAGCAAACTGAGCTATCCAAGCTCAACTTTTCTTTTCTTTTTTTTCTTTCTCTTTCTGGTTGACCAACCAATCAATCAAGGGGGGTTCAAAGATACAAAACCAATCTTTTGAACCCGTTATAGGGACTATGTCATTGGATGCTCCCTCCACCCAAGACATAACAGTTTAATCAGTAAAATTAGTCAGTGTCAGGTAGAATCCAAAGCTCCATTTCTCAGATTCTACCCTATGCTTCATTAATACAATAATGAATCGACATGCATGATCCTCCCCTACCTCTAAAAGCTAATTAAAAATAATAGACTATCTTCCTAAACCAGACTGGTCTGGCAATGATGAATATTTAGTTTTGGACTCTGATCTTGTTATGGCTCCGATCATTTTCTGCAATTTTTGTTTTCTTCTGAGTATAAAAATGCTTCCTTTATCTTCCTTCCCTTCCTTGTGTACACTTTTCACCAGAATCTGATGTGATTAGCCTTGAAGCACAGCGATGTTTTTGTCCCTTCAGAGATTAAGATGAGGAGCTTTGTTCAGAAGCTTTTACTACTGAAGCTTGTGAAGCACCTGACCCTCCTGCTGGTGCTACCTGCGCCTCTGCTGCTATTGTTGCTGCAACTGTTACATTTTAATTTATTACCCTTCAATCAATACTCTTCCTTACCAGATAAAAATGGTGAAAATTCTTAAATACATTCCATTGTAAAAGGTTATTTAATTACTTACATATATTCTTCAATGAGATTCATATCTATCATCTTTATATGTTTATTTATAAAAGTAAGGAAAACAGACAACTCAAACTCTCCTTTTTCCTCGAGAAAAAGGAGACAATCCATGTCTGAGATCAATTCTCAAATTAGTCCTCTAAATGGCTAACAGATTTATTGACATAACATGTTTTCGTTGAAACATGCTATGCATGACGCTCGTCATCAAATCTGTTGTTAGCAATTCACTTACAAAAGGACTATGAAGATCAAAATAAAATTTTGAACAAGTGTATTACCGATTGACTTAGACCAAGTCCACCTAAGAATTTTTGAAAATGCCAATATTTTTGCACTAGATCACTCACCACCACCTTCGCTGGAAGTTGGAGTTGGCATTGAAGAAGGAAATGACACAATCCCAGGAGAGGTAGTACCATAGGGCTGCTGATGATGAAGAATTGGGAACTGTACCATTTGTGGATACTGAACTCCAAAGCCATGGGACTGATTGCTCTGTGCATAGTGACCATAGAAAGGGTATATGTTACTGATTAGCCCTGCTGGCCCAGATGCCCCAGTGGACGCATAGTATGGTGAAAATTGTTGACCTCCATACACACCGTAATAGTTCTGCACACAAATGTACCACACTCAATCAATGATCCAAGAAAATTACCATTTTAGTTCTTAACTAAAGCATATCTGAACCAACAAGGTTCAAATTCTTATTGAGAGAATGTCCACATTTTATTGCATAATCTAAATACCTACCATGGGGTACATGGAGTCTTGTGCATATCCAGAGTATCTGTTAGTAGAAGAATGAGAAATCAGCGGAAAAGAAATGAACAGAGGGAAAATCAATGACATGCAGAACAGAGAAAACGACCATATAGACATACATACATACATACATACATACATACATACATACATACATACAAATATGTATGTATACATAATTACATATGGTACTTTTATGTTTACCCGTAAGAGGAATATGGAAATGCGTATTGGCCAGTGGGTTGACGGAAAAAGGCAGAGGAAGAGCCATGGTATGCAGGGGAAGCCACCATTGCTGGTGATCCTCTGAACCTTGGTGGACCTACAATGATGAGAAAAACTAGCATTTTAACCCTCTTCATCAACGATTAAAGGTGGTGAATTCTTACCCAGAAAAGAAAAAATCAAGAGAATGTTGAGAGGATTATAGATTTGAAGGGAAGGATTTGAGACCAAACAGAGGAGGTGGAGGACGGTTCTTGTTTGCACCGAGAGAGGCAAGATTGCAGTTTGCTCTTCTTCCATCAATGACCGGAGATGGGTTCTGACATGCTCGCATGGCAGCCTCTGGATCCTTAAATGTAACCTTAAAACAGAAGACGGGCGGTTGGTTTAAGGTTATAAAAGCAGAGGAAAGTAGGAACATGCGAGAGTTAAAGAGGGAAGAAGATCAACTCACAAAGCCGTAACCTTTGGATCTTCCGGTGTTCTTGTCCGTGATAACGACAGCTTCGAGGATCTCTCCGAACTGCTCGAAATACCTCCTCATTGTGTCCCTTTGAGTCTCCCAAGCAAGCCCTCCGACAAAGATTTTCGTGAATGTTGTGTCGTTGTATTGCCCCCCCACCGTCTGGAATTGCCTTGGCTGAGACATTGTTGAAGACAGGCTCGCAGTATGTCGAAAAACTCAATCGAACAAACGAACCCAAGAGACGAGGTGAATCTATATATGTCTGTGAGTATATAAAGGTGGAAGGAAATGGAAAGGGGGTGTTTGTTTTGAGAAGATCGATCACATCAACGGAAGAAAAAGAGAAGGAAAGGAAGGAACCACTCGTGCACACGCGTGATTCTGTTTCTTTGTTTAAGAAAATGGTGTAAGTTTGAGGCTAAAAATCGAAACTTTTGCTCATCATCATCATCATCAACAACAGCAAAAACAACCACCCCTCCTCAGATTCCTCAACTACGATGCCCTCTAACGAGAAATTAAATTATTAGTGTTTGAGGGTGGGAAAGAAAGAAAGAGGAAGAGAAAGAAAGAAGAAAAGAAAGAGACGACAAAAAAAGCTGCTAGTGGGCACCCACGAATTGGGTGTCCAATGAAATAACGAAGACCAAAAGGACCAACCTTTCTTGCTGTATCACCCACTTTTTCTCTCTCTTATTCTCTCTCTCTCTATCTCCCCGCTATATTACACATAATAATAATAATGATATATTTGTGGGAGGTGGGTCTTCGTAAAACATCTGCCTGCTTCGCTGTCTTCAACCTTTTCTTTCTCTTTCTTTCTCCCTCCCTCTGCGTTTAAGGGTTGATTCTTCTTCTTCTTCTTCGTTTTATGGTGGTTCCCAGAAAATCGTCTGTTTGTATTTGGTTGCTTTCAAGTTCGTTCTCGCTCCTCTCTCCCCTGAACTTTGTTTGCTGCAATTCTATTAACCGTGAAAAGTACAGGCAAATGGGGGTGGCGATCTGTGGGCCAATAGTTTCTGGCACAACCTTCCATAATTTTTTGCTAAATAATTCTTTTTTTTTTTGGGAAACGAATAAAATTAGAGGAGCATCGTATCCTGTTGTTACTTATGGTCCCCAACTGTCAAATTAACATGCTTCTTCTTAAATTAATTTTTTTAATTATTACAATTCTTATAAGCTTTCTTAGATAAGCTTTGGTATTATTTGATAATCTAATATTATTAAATGCAGGTAATATATTTTTTTAAGTTTTTATTTTTATCCAAAATTTTATTCCAAATTTTTTTATCAATATCTTATTCCAAATTTAACATAAAACTTGAATGTTAAATTTTTAGGTGTAATTTTATTTTGTTTTGGTATTGTTTGTTAATCTGACATTATTAGTTTACAGCTTAAATTAAACATTCGAGTCTGCAGATGTTAAATTTGGAACAAATTTTTGGATAAAAATAAAATAAAAAATAATATTATGAGTATTTTAATAATTAAGAAATTCAAATAAAAATAATTTATAAAAAATTAGAAATCCACTTATATTTGAGCAAAAATAAAAATTTTCTTGTAAAATTTCAGTAATACCTAATAAGAAAATTAATATTCCATTAAAACATTTCCTATTTTGACCACCTTGATTTGAGAACAGATTTGCTACTTGTTTTTAAAAAATGAAATAACATGTTTGTCTTTGTGTATGTCGTTAGATCTGTGATCCAATAACTTAAATTTTAGTATTTTTTTAATAAATAAAAAATTAATATTTGAAATCTAACTCGTTAAATCTCAAATCTAACCATTCACAAAAAAATAAATATATTATTTATCTTTAAAAACAAGCAGTGAATCCTTTCTTCACACATTGTTCTTTAAGTATTGTTGCCTCTCTCTCTCACTCTCTCTCACTCTCTCTCTCTCTCACGTGCCGCAGAAACTGCAATTTTCTCTTGATCACTGTTTTTCGAATACATGCACTTCTGTTTAAGGTTCAAAAGTTTTCAATCCGTTTAAAGTTAAGAATTAACTCCATTGAATCCAGCTTCCTAAATCTAGAGACATCAAAATATGATGGAGTAACAAATTTTCAATTTGTAAAAAGCATGGTTGAACTTTGGATTCTAGGTAACATAAGTATATCCCAAAGTAAAAAGAGACAAGTCTCTTGAGTATCAACGTAAGTTTCACTTTATTTATTTTGAACTTTTTTTTAGCTTGATGCAATTATTTTTGGTTTTTGCTTTATTTTCATTAGATTTGCTAGAAGACTAATTTCTTATAAATTTATTGCTCACATAGGATAAAATCTTTTTATAATTGGTGTCTTCAAGAATTAAATATTTATCTTATTAAGATTTAAATAGATATTACCACTTTGACTAGTTAACATTGAGTTTGTTTTGCATTTTGTTGTTGACAACAAATAAATAATCATTAAAACATAAAAATTTAAGAAAGGGAAGGGGAGTGAATTGTGTCCGGATTTTTGCTAGGGCGCTAACGTCCAATATGGTGTTGGGCTTTTCTAACACTGTTCAATTAAGTCGGGCAGGCGTAGGCTTCATCTTAGCTTTCCAGCATTGGATGGTGTTGGAAAGCACAACAACCTATTGTACGCTAACGTCCAACAAAAGATCCAAGTTCGAGTGGATCAATGATTCTTTGTAGTAGTCTCTCAATTATTTTTGACTCCAACAAGTGTGTTGAAATTTAAGTATTTATTTTTTATCTTATAAAGTTTAATTCTAACAATCTAATTTAAAATAAACTGTCACCATAGAAATCGTGATATGTAATTATTATAAAAAATTTGAAGCAGAGAAAGTGTGTTATGTTATTGGGTGTGATGGGAAAAAACAAGACAGCCACCTGTGAATGTGTGATGTTTAGAGAGAGAAAGAGAAGAAGAAAAGAAGGAGGGAGAAAGCGTGGTAAGCGGCGTCTATAATGGTCAAATGGGATAAAGAACAGAATATGGAAGGAGAGAAATCATAACATTATCTGTCAGTAGTGTGTTAATTGTTATTATATCAATCACCCATTCAGAAAAAGTGTAACGTCTAAAATAAAATAAACCATTTGTTAGGATTTTGCCATGGAAAACTTTATTGGGGAAGTTTGAATATTATTTTTAATTATTTAGTTTGAAGAAGATCTAATGATATTAGGAAATTACCTAGCGAGAGAGTACTGATTTAATCTGAGAGATAAGAAGAAAAAATAATTAATTTTTAATCATAATTAATAGTTTAAGTTAATACAAAATTTATGTTCTTTATTTACGTTAATAGATTTTGTATAAGTCTGAACTATTGATTTGCGATTTAACAATGATTGTTTTTCCTCTTATTTTTAACATTAAGCAATTGTTTTTAGTCATCTAATATTGTTAGAAACTTGATAAGCCTAGTTAAATCTACATTAGGAGTGTGTTGGTCCATTTTGATTGTTGGGTTAGCTTGCCTTGTATTTAGAATGTTTACGGCCAATTTGGTTTTGTTTCACACTTTATAAGCCTATACGTTTTCTTAACCAAAAGATGGCAAACTTTTTGATTTTTTACTTTCCAACTAATATTACTATCTCAGTTAAAAAAAAAATCAAGTTGAGAAGTTAGATAGTTGTTATGAATTTAACAAATAGAAGGATGAAAATGATTTTAATAATTATTGAAAGAAAAATTGCATTTTAAAAGACTAAACTGAAAAATTAATTATCTTTTGAAAATAAAAACAATACATTTTTTCAAAAAAGAAAAACTCAAAACGTAGGATATATCTTTAATTCTATACAACATAACTCATTTATTAACTTTATTATCTCAACATAACTTCTTTGTTTAGGATGAAAAATGCTAAATCAAACCCCCAAAAGAAAATTATGATTTGTTATTTCAAGTGACAAATATTGACATTTTTTATTTTCCTACTTTTTGTCTCAAAAAAGTAAAAGAAATTAGATATTTTTTTTGTTAATTTACCTTTTTTAATTTAGATTTATATGAATACATTAATGTCATGGTTTTGAATGAACAAGTTAACAATAAAATTAAAAATTAAAAATTAAAAAATTATAATTAACTTTTAAAATTGATGAAATAAATTACACAATTTCTTTACATCCTAGCCTAAAAGTTATACTTAAATTTTGTTATTTGCAAAAATAATGCCTAATTAATTAAAAAATGAAACAGTTTAGATAGTGAATCATCTTGGGGTTGGAAGATCTCGGTCAAACCCCTCTTTTTCCGTTACTTTTTATTTTAAGGTGGTTAATCTTATGACATCTTTGTCTAACTTTGTAGTAAATTAATTAATTAACGTTGTTTGTTTATTCTTCTTTGTCGGTTATCATCCTGGCGGCAATTACCACGTCCATTTCTGCTTCCACTGCTGCTCGATCTTTTTCTGCTTGAGGGGTTGGGATGATTAATTTGTTTGCCACTCACGATTGTAATTAGCTTAATTAAACTTTTAATCCTCTCAAATGGCACCACCATTCATCACATTTGTTTTAATTAGGACTAAAATCTCATTTTTGATTCCTCATGTTTTTTTCTCCCTTTGGTCCTTTATAAATCCGTATATTCTTAATTTGATCCCTCATAGATTTTTATTTTTAATTTGATCTCTCACATATGTTTCTTTTTTCAATTTGGTCTTTCACAAATTTTCATTTTTAATTTGATTCCTTATAGATATCTCTTTTCTTTTTAAAATTTTTGGTCAGAGTCTAAATAAGGAAGAAATTGATTTAAGAAAAAATATAGCACTTAACGATCCAGGCCAATGAATTAATTATTAAATCAACACTTTTGTTTACTTATTTAATAGCAATTGCATAGAGTAACTAAATTGAGAATAAAAATTTGTGAGGGTCAAATTAAAAAAAGAAGTATCTTGAGGGATCAAAGTGATGCTTTAGTCTTCTAATTATATTTGTAACTATATACACACCACTACCATCAATAAAAAGTATTCAAAGCTCTGAGGTATTAAGATCCCTTTCTATTAGTGTAAATGAAAAAAAAAATACCGGTAAATGAAAAGGAATAAAATTAAGATATTTGACTAAAATTTCCTAATTTTAAAAAATATACAAAAAAAATTTGGCATTTTTGAGAAGAGAGTAATTAATTTGGGCAACTTTTTACTGTCTTTCTTTTTACTCCGTTGATGACAATGTATTTAGAAAAGCTACCCAACATGTTGATAAGTATCTAATAAATCGTATTTTATGTGGCTTAATTTTGCATCTCACATTCAATTAAACCAACGAATATCACACATAAACTCATACTTGACCAAAGGAATATCATCGATGTGCTGTCAATATCTCTTTAAAAAAACAGCCAAAGTTCACTTTCCTGTAACACAATAAAGAACCTTGAACGAATATACCCAACTAGGGTCTCTCACTCACGGTCTATATATAGGTCATTAATTAACCAAATATATAGTACCCACAACAAAATCACATGAATCTAACCTCTAAGTACGTTTAATATATTATAGATAACTTACACCTTAAACTTAATATAGGTAATACTTAATATAGGTAATACATAATATCTCCTGAATTATCACTTTTCTTTATATTTTATTTATTACTAACTTAAGTATCAAAAGTGTAAATAGAAGATGTTTTCCTTATTTTCATTATTTATAAGTCTACTGAATAATATTAACTAGTTTACGGATCCAAATTCACTCCATCTAATTGGAGAATCTAACTCTTTTTAGTCACAGTTTTATAACTTTTAACCACAGTTATAATTGTCGATAAAAAAATATGGACTCTTCAATTAACTGAACAGTGTTCAAACGCCTAACGTACTACTCCGATTGATTGAGCTCCCCAATAATCTTCAACTCACTTGTAATTGTGTACTCGCTACACAAAACAAAAACAACACAAAAGAGATGACATTCCAAATGTAAAATAAAAGCATGCCATATGATATTGACAAGAACATTCACGTTAAAATATGAGTAATACTTAAATTTGGCTGATTAATGGACATCTTGAGACTTGAATGATGTTCTTGTTAAATTTGATCTCTTCGTTATAGAATGAAGCTACGTACTAATTAATGACATAGAAGGTTGTTATATTGTTCAGCAAACTTCAACAGGCTCCCGATTGTTAATGTTATACACTATATTTTGTTCGAAGAGAGTGTTAAATGTAGACAAATTTCTAGTTTCGAGGAGTGTTTTAATTATGACACTTCTTTTCAGGTTAATCACCGATTTAGGATTCACTTAATTTGCCTCAACATTTTCATCAATATTTCTGATAATTAAGATTTTGTAAAACGTCAAAAGAAAAAAATTAAGGTACAATTTTAAAAGTATTTAATTATTATTAAGTTCTTTAATAAAAATATGGAAATGATTTTTATTAATTTAACACTAAGCGTTTTTTCTCTTTTATATCATATTTTTATAAAAAAAATAATAATAAGCACTCAAAACATTATAAACCTAACCCAAATGTATCGCTAATAAAAGTTAATATATAGTACTCATCAAATTTCTTTTTACTTGTTACCAACTTGTGTCGCTAATAATTTCATTAGCCCATCTATTTACATTTTACATAAAAGAATTCGTTTACATAAACAGAACGTAAGTATAGCAAAACTAAGTTGATACATCTTTCAAAGGATAAGATTTTAGAGGGACTAAATTCTCTATTTCTTAATATACATACATATATATATATATATATATATATATATATATATATATATATATATATATATTACGTCTTATTTATCATAAATCGAAACAACTTCATAACGAAATTTAATTTCAAGTTTTTGTCCCTTCCAAATTGACAGAACATGCATGTTAATTTAAATACAGACCTAAATATTTAACATTGCTTAATTATATCTATTGCTCCAAGATTAATAGATCTCTAGATATGTTTTAAAAACCTTAACTCCTTAGGCTTAGTCTAACATTAATTAATGGTTATTTTTCTATTCAATTAAGTAGAGGATATTCTTGGCAAAATTAGATTAAAAAATGTTCAATATATATCAAAAAGAAGGCAAACTAAACATTGCTTAATTATATCTATTGCTCCAAGATTAATAGTAATGATTATATTAGATCACTAGATATGTTTGAAAAAACCTTAACTCCTCAGGCTTAGTCTAACATTAATTAATGGTTATTTTTCTATTCAATAAAGTAGAGGATATTCTTGGCTAAATCAGATGAAAAAAAAAAGTTCAATATATATCAGAAAGAAGGCCAAGTACTATTCATGTTCTTAAATTTTAACTTATGTTTCAATTATAAGTTAAAACTTCATTTTGTGTTAATTATAACTCATATATTTTTAATTAATTTCAATTATGTCTTTGAATTCAACACAGTTAAAATATTTAATAACAGACTTGACATCATATTCGATTTTGCATACGTTAACACCAAATAAATCATTCCTCCTATATGTGAAATATACAAACTTAAAAAGACCAAAATGACCTCGTGAACTTTTATTAATGACAAAAAGGAGAGGTTTTAAAGGGTTCATAAGATAATTTTTTGTATCTGAGGTGACAAATTTAGAGTACATGATTTGACACTAACATATGTAAAATCAAATATCACAAAACGTCTGTCTTTAAATATTTTAACAACATTAAGCTTCAAGAGAAAATAAAATTTTGAATTATAATTAAAACATGATATGAGTTTAAGAACATATATAAAAACATATTCAATAGTGGTTCTTAAAGAGTTCTTAAATTTAAGAATCAGTTCTTATTCTGGTTCACCACTGGAGTTCGCTATATTGGCTGTCATGCATAAGAACTGTCATTATACAAATAATCAACTCACAATAAATATTAGTGAATAGTAATAAATATTAAATTAGTAAAAAAAAATTTATAAAATCTATTTATGAGTTTTTAAGATATTCACTGTTAGAGTAAAGAATTGTTTAAACTAATATAACATTGTAAAATTTATAATAAAAATTTAAGTAAAATTTACCATGGAAAGTGTTTATCATTAGCGATACCCTAGTGATAATACTTTTGGCATATATTAAAAAGAAAAAAGAAAGAATGATTGTGGGGAGGGGCGGGGGGAATGAAGACTAGAGGGTAGCATGCATGCACATGGAAGCTGCAAATCTGCTGCTGCAAAATAAGGAAGGCAATGGGAGAGAGAGAGAGAGAGAGAGAGAGAGAGAGAGAGAATCCCCATTCGATACAGAGGGCCCGGCATGTGATGGAGAAGGAGTAGCCAATAGGGAGGAAGGTGTAAGGTCAAAATTGTCCCTATCTAGGGCTACAATCACCCGTAGCCATATACGATTTGGGATTTTCCAGCATTTGACAGTTGACACCCCCTCCACTCTCTGCCTCTGTTGCTTCTGTTGATGTTGTTGTGGTTGACTCTATCCCTGTCGTGCCACCCCCTTTGACTATCCACGCGCTACCACGTGCATCTCTCTTTCCTGTCATCACCTCCCATTTCTCTTTGGATAACGACATCCCATGTGATCCCCCCCCCCCCTTCTTTTCTTCCTTTTCCATTGTATATTAACAAATTTCTCCTCTCCACATCATTTTTTTTATTTTTAAAATATAAAAAATAAGTTGTTCACTCTCTATGCTATCAATTTAGTACTATTAAAAAGATGGTGGCTTAACCTTTTTAAGATCGCCATGGACTGTAAACTTAAACAAGTCACTTTTCAATCTATAAAATCATTCGTCATGAATCATAAATTTAAACAAGTCGGTCTATGAGCTACATATTTTTTATTTTTATATTAAAAAAATATAATATTAAATTTTTTAATAAAAAATTTAATAATTTTTTAAAAATATAATTTATACATATAAAATATTATTTTTAAATATTTTTAAATAACTAATTTTTTATATTTTATTTTCAAATTAACTATATTATATTTAAATTTAAAAATTATATATTTATTTTTAAAAAATTATAAAAATTTCTATACCTAAATTTATGATATTTAGTGAATATAAGATTATAAAATATAAAAATATAATAAAGTAAAGTTATTTATATTAAATAGTATAAGTTTTGTAAAAAAAAAAAAAGGCCAACTTGACTCATTTTTAAACGTATCTAATTTTTTGAACCCAAACTTATTCATTTAACGGCGAGCTCGAGCTAAAATCACAGATCATATGTCATTTTGACACATGAACTTACGAGTTTTCAAAATTATATGGCCATCTTTTTATTTATTTATTTTTAAATATACACTCCTCCTTCTTAGGTAACTGTAATACATGTTACATGCTGCAAATTCTTTTGAAAGAGAGGAGCTTCCATTTTTTTCCCCCATCCTGATTATGATCCTAATTAATTGAATTGGAGAAACCCGATATTTACTTAGCTTACTATGATCTATCTATCCATGTGGACACCTCCCATGGTTTAGGCACAATAACGTAATTAATTATTAGGGCCACACCCTAGAAACAGGCTAATAGTCCCTTTCTCCACTTAAAACGTAACCTAACTTATGTTTTTTTTCTACTAAAATATTTTTTATTAATTTAATTAAAATATGAATAGGTAAAATAATTAATAACAAAAATATATCACAAATAATCAAGCATAAGATGTTGCAAGTCTTTAATATATTTTTTTTTAAAAAATCCAATTTATATTAAATTAATAGAGGTATTTTAGTAAAAAAGAAAATAAAAACAAAAAGAAGTAGCGACAGTGGTTACCCAACATTAAAGAAAAAGAATTGTAAGGGATCTGTAAATGTAATCATATATAAATTTAGATAAAGTATATAACGTTTTATAATTACATGAAAAAGAAATATATATTTTAAAAATAAAAAAAATATCGTATTAAACTTGCAGGGAAGGAAAGTTTGATTTACACTCTAGATTAAAAGGTTAAGGGGTAGCTTTATCAATTTTGAAGGTTTCAAAATGTATTTGTAAATGACGAAAATTTTATTAATTGTTTTGATTGTTTTTATTTCTTTTGCTGTTCCATTTCTCCTTTTGTTGAGGGAGATCTAAAATGTAATCCATTGGTTGATTCAGGGTTACAAACAGCAGATTTATTAAAAGTGATTGAGTGCATATCATATCAAACTAAGGCTAGTTCGGATGCCAAAGCAAATAAGTAACTTATTAGTTCTCAAAAATTATTTTTTAAACTTATTTTATAAAGTTAACTTTTAAAATTTTTTGAAAAAGTCTTGTACTAAAACTTAAATTCACATGACCGAAATGTTATTTTACACTTTTACAAGATAAATATATCTCCAATCATAATTTGAAATTTCATAAAAATCAAGCTCTTTACTTCTTCGCCAATCGTAATTTAAAAACGTTTTTTTAAGTATGTATCTAAACATTAAATAACTTAATTTAAAATAAATTTATAATATAAAAACTTTTCACACAAAAATCTTCTTTTATAAGCACTTAAATAAGTTATTTATCTAAACACAAAACTCAAGAAATAAATCTTGAAGTGCTTCCAATCAATGTAGTTCTAGATATATAAGATTTTCATTTGTCATGTTGGCGCCTCAAAAATAATGGCTCTAATAGATTTCAGGGATAATATTAGATTAGAAACAATTTCAAATTATAAAGACTTGGTTGAAAAAAAAAATGCAATAACCAAGTGAAGAACTAGGTGAAAGTATAAGATTTAAATTTTTAATTAATTTTAACCAAAAGATCATGTTAGTATTTAACTAAACACCAATCAAATTAATTTTTTTTAAAACTAAACGAATATGTTAAATTAATAAAGCAGGATTGAAACTAAAAGACAAACTTTTATATTTCACGAAACAAAAATCTAATCAATTAATTAAATTACAATTCTCATCCTAGATTTCTTGATAAATTAAACTACCACTCGTCGAAGTTCACAAATTGGAGAAAGATATATAGGAGCTTAAACCGTAAATCATAATATATATATATATATATATATACACACACACACACACACAACATACACAACTTATAGCTCTCCATCCATTTTGATTCCTACCTCAATATATATACATATATTTTATTAAAAGCACTAATATTCAAAAGTTTACTAAACTTAGACTAGAATAGTGTGAAACTCTTTCAATGCTAATTTTTTTCATTAAAAAGACTCAAATTTAATATCTCGCTTAAAAGAAAACAAGTGCTAAATTGTTTGAACTAGCCAGCATTAAATCTACTTCGAACCTTTAAACTATTAATACATAAAACTAAGATGATGACACTTACAATAATTCAAATGTTTACAAATAATTAATCAGGCATCATCACCGGTACTGTGTTCTTGAATTGGGGTCAATCCACATCCCTTGGCAATGACATATTTGAAGGCTGATAACTCTGATGAGCCCTCCCCAGCAACAACGAGACGAGCACGAAGCCTTCCCTTCATGCATTCCTCAAAGATCAAACCTCCCATAACCTCTGAAGAATTGCCATCTGTGCCAACAGCATCCACCTTCTTCATCATCTCCTCTAGTTCCCCTCTCTTCATTCTCACCTTCAACCTCACACCTATGCCCCCACGATGCTCTTCTTTTACTTCTCCCTTCTCCTTCCTCATCCTCTTCCCAAACCACACATTACCCATTCTTCTCTATATCATTCATATACGTACAGATGTATGAACCTCTGGTTTTTCTGGGTGTGTGAGATCTCTCTATGGCTCACTGGGCTTGGAATTTAAAGATGTTGATGAGAGGTTCTTGCGTGCTTGGATTGGATTGGATGTGTGTTTTGACAAATACATACGAGGATGAGGGTGGTTTTCAGGCGAACTACCATATTCATTAAGTACACAAACATGTTATGTACATGTGATGGTTGACGTAATGAGGCATCCCCAGTTCATGAATCATGAAGCCGCGCAACGTGGAATTTTGCAATGGAAACATTTAATGCCTGTCTTTTTACAGATTGCAGCGTCACATCTACATCTAACAATTTTTATGAGTAGATTACTTATTTACTTCTTTAAAAAATATAATTGTCTCATTTGATTACTTTATAAAAGATTCAATTTCATAATTTTGTTGTTAAATTTTAAAATTTATTGTTGATAACATCTCTTTTTTTTTCATAAGTTATTTTGACAAACAAATGAATAGAATTGAGAGAAATATAATTTTTTAATGAATGAATTGAAATACTTAATTTTGTAGAGACTATAATGAAACAACTATAATATTTTGAAAATCAAATTAGTAATTTACTCAATTTTAATTTGGTTAAATTGCACTATAGTTACTTATAAAATTTGACTAAATTACACCTAGTACTTTTTAGTTTTTTTTAATCCTACTCGTTTTAAATATCATACTTGGCTCCTGTGACATTTTGATACATTTTGTAGAAAACCCCATTTTATTTTACTTTGTGTGCATCAGTTACTTTCTGCATAACATGAAATAGTAATTTTATTTATAATATGAAAAAAAATAGTTCATGAAATAGTAATTTTATTTATAATATGACAAAAAATAGTTCAATTAATATTATTATTCAACTTTGACATGAAGGCGCAATTTTATTTTTAATATGACAGCAAAAATTGTTAATAATTTTATTATTGGAAAGAATATATACAATTTATGTAAAAAATTTAATGACAAAAGATAAATTAAAATAGGGTTTCAAACCGGAAAAAATATCAAATTTAATTTAATCAGAAGAAAAATTATACAATTATATTTATTGTATATCCATGTGAATTGGAGAAGGTTGTTGTCGACAAACAGTGTCTCACATTAGACACTGACCTGTGAGAATGTAATTGAATGAAAAGTGTAAAAGATTAATTAGTCTCATTCAACCCATTAAATGAGGTATTAATGGGTAATTTGCCTATTTTGACTTTTCGTAAATTTAAATTATTATACTTTTGCTTTATTAACAACAATAAAAATTTTAAGGTTAAATTATAATTTTGATCCCTATTATTTTATCAAAATTATAAATTAATCCCTATATTTTACTTTCATATTTATTGGTCCTTATAATTTTTCAACCCCTTAAAATTGGTCTTTGCCATTTGAAGAAGTTAGTTTGCCGTTAATTAATAATGCCAATTTAGTTGCTGATGTACATGTGTTTCTTGTAGATATATCAACAAGTCATGTCATTATTTTCATCCAAGCTAACATGCCCAATCAACATAGAAAAATTCCTAATTTGTCCAAATGTCTCTCTCCTTCCTTCACCCTAATTTATATTCTCTCCAACAAGTTCGATTGCTAGTTCTAGTTTAGTAACAATCTGATACACACTCTTTGTTATGACTTGGAAAGATTGAATTCGTAGAAGGGGATCATGCTGGCTAGGACTTTGCAGCCCCATCTTGAAAAGGTAGCCTGTGTTTGCCAATAATGACTTGGCATACTGACAAATTCATAAAAAGCACACAGTAGCTGCTACATTAGCATTATTCAAAGGCAAACTAACTTCTTTTAATAATGGGGACTAATTTCAACAGATTGAGAAATTATGGGAACTAGTATACGTGAAAACAAATTATAGGGATTAATTTATAATTTTAATAAAATTATAAGGGTGAAAATTATAATTTAACCAAAATTTAATTGAGAATCTGAATATACTTAAAATGCTACAACATTACAGCTCTATCCTTAAACATACCCTATTAAAAATGTCAAAAGATATTTAAAAAACAATCCTATATTCATCTGATCACTAAACAAAGGAGAAATTGTTTTCATTGTAAATTTTAATGAAATTCCAATTTGACTTATTTTAAGTGTTTAATTATTATATAAAATTGAAAAAAATTAAATATTCCAAAAACAGTATGACAATAACCGTTTTTAACTGGTGACCGTGCTAATCTCAAGAAGAGCATGACCAATGCATATAGATCAGCCCGTTGTCTGTTAATTAAGTTTATGAAGATGAATTATTGGGGATTATTTTTCTAACCTAAATTATAGTAATGACTAAGGTCTTGGAAGGTGAGAGATGCACTTGGAATTGAACAATTTAGAGTCAAGATACTGAAAGTAATGGTTGGAACCCAATAGGGAGGTGAATTGGGTTTTATAAATTTTTCACAAGAATTAATTGGAAGTTAAAATGATTTTCTATAAAAGTACAATGCTTAGGATAATAAATACAATACAGAAAATTAATGTGCTGTCAAGATAAATAATTATAAAGATCAAGGAATTAAAGAATAGATATCAATATGCACAAATTAAAGAGTAAGGGATAGAGAAAGCAAACTCGGAGATTTATACTGGTTCGGCTAATCCAAGCCTACATCCAGTCCTCAAGAGACCACTTGAGTATTTCTACTATAATCGCAAGTTTAATCCGGGTACTTGCAAACCACTACAACCATGCAAATTCGATCCGAGTATTTGCGAAACCACAATGGAGAATTTATGAATCCGGGCTCCTCCTCAACCCAAAGCAAGTTCTTCCAACACCGGTACTTGCGAACCTCAACTCAGAATAATATATGTGTTGATCAAAATCAACAATACAAAGAAACTCTCACTAAAGAGTAGATGAAAACAAATGAAGCTCTAATAACTCTAATGATAGAGAATATGCAAGATTTGGCTCAAGAATACTTTTCTTTCTCTCAAAGATGATAGAAGAAGTTAATATCACATTGTAGGACTTTGTTCTTACTCAAAATCATGTATCTAAGGTCATATATATAAGATTTTACAAAACTAGCCGTTATATAGCCGTTATATAGCCGTTACAGCACTTATAGTGCAGTCCAGATTTTGAGCTTTCTTTAAAAATTCATAACTCCCTCATTTGAACTCCGTTTTAAACAAATAATATACCGTTGGAAAGCTCTTGGAATCTAGTTTCAAATGATCTAATTTTTACTCAAAAATTATTTTTCTTTTAAAAGATATAATCAAAATACTGACTATAGGTCAGAACAGAATAATCAACTTTCAGTTTTTCAAACTATATTTTAAATAGTCATATATTTCTTATTTGGACTCCGTTTTCAATAAATAATATACCTTTGGAAAGATCTTTGAGTCTACTATCAAATGAGATTAAGATACTTGAAAAAATGATTTTTCGTTTATGAGATATGATATAAAGAGTGACCAAAGGTCAAAAACTAACTTTTGTAAAATTTCATATCTCACTATCTTTTTGTTCAAAATAATTGAGCCAATGTATGCAAATCTAAATCATTGAGTTGCACAAGTATACTAGCCTATATAAAATATACCTAATGTAAACACATAGGCTATCTTGATGCATCCAAGCTTCCAAGACTTCAAATCTTCTAATTCTTCATTTCTTGGAGCTTCATCCTTGCATGTTGTTTTCCTTGAGTGAAGCATGATATTGCTTTTCCTTGTTCTTCAATACAATGCTCACTCTTCTTGTTTTGAACCAACCTATAAAATATATCTTACTTGCAAACCCAATGGTTAGTTTAATAGCATGATTCAATATATGCAACATACATATTAAATAACATAATCATGCTTAAGTACTTGTAGCATATATATGATAATTAATCTTTATATATATCAATGCTACTATTCAAATACATTTGTCATCATCAAAACTTATGGCATATAGCCTTAGGGTCAACAATCTCCCCCTTTTTGATGATGACAAATCACCACAGAAAAATATGTATCACAAGATAATGAATGCAATGTTATAAGCACGTATACATATTTTTCTATTGTTTCTTCTCCCCCTATTTGACATCAACAAAAAGGTGTAAGGAACACAATATATAGAAGTTAAAGCATATACCTTCTTTAAGTCAGGATGTCAGAAGATGTCAATATAGTATGGGGTAAGGATACATCAAAACTTATCATTGATTTCATTGACATGTAAAAAGAAAATTTTAGAAAAATTTTTCTCATGTCAAATGAAATGAGCCAAAAGATAAAACTTGAAAGAGTTTTAGGCTTCCCCTTAAACCTTGCATAATTTGAAAAAGAATAATGAATAATGAATATCCAATTTTTCAAGATATATTCTTTTTTTAAAAAAATACATTCAAGTGAGACAAAGCTCCCCATGAATTTCATAACATTTTTCCTTTGAAAAAGATTGTCCAAATCATTATAAAGGAAATTCAGTTTTTGATTGCAGAATTTTGAAGTAAGATTTTTGAAGAAATTTCTGCAATATTTTCATTGAAAATGATTTCTGCTTGTTTATGAAGAGGCATTTTTAGTAAATAGCAGAAAAATTAAACTCTTTGAAATAAAAAAAAACATCATTTGCTGTCATATGATAGAAATATTTACAGCACACAGCAGAAGTATGATATATGGATTAGCAAAGCATGATATAAACAAGAATATTAATCATAATCCATAAATCGAATAATAATATTTTTCAAGATTTCTGAAAAATAATTTCTGCATATATGCATAAAATTATTTCAACATATAGCAAAAGTGATTTAAAATAAGGATACTCAAATCCTTTTCTTTTCAAAACAGATAATGCTTCAATATGGCAAAGCAATTTCAGCATTGTGGAAGCAATTCAAGAGATTCACGATATTTTTCTAAAACATTTTGCTTCGAAAGAATTTAGAAACGTTTCATCTAAGGAAGCAATATATATGGATTAGTGTAATAAGATATATTCAAGCATATAGTTCATAATCCATATATGAAACATCAATATTTTTCATCCCTTTTGTTATCTACAACAAAAGAGATCTTTAAAATCTTTTCTTTTTCAAAAAGAATGTTGCTTCATATGATAAAACATATTAACATAACAGAAGCATTTTTAAAGTCCTTTTTCAAAACAAATTTGGTTCATAAAGGATAAGATAAATTTCAGCACAAAGGAAGCAATTTATATACCCATTCAAAATGAATTTATATATGTATCTTGAGGATAAGTACATGTAAAAATTTTGACAGCTCATTTTGTATGAGTGCATGTGGAATCATAAAATATTATTCTTAGCCATAGCCTTCGCTCATGATGCATGAATAGCATACACAACATATGTTCTTAGATACATATAATCACAGCATGATGTAATCATGTATGCTCTCAAGAACAACACAACAAAGCAGAGTGATACGGTTCTGAATATCACCATTTTATTAATCCTTAAAATTTCTAATCAAAACAAATTAAATCAGCCGCAAATCCATCGAAAATTGACTTTCGTGGTTTTGCCATTAATGTGACGCGTTATCGGTGTGCATGCGTACTCTAGACTTCTGGCTTCCAGCTTGCAGAAATCCATACGATGAGCGTGTAGGGGTGCGGCGAAGAGATATTTTCTTTGGCTCTTAGTCATAATTTTCTCTCTATAAAGACTACCCCAGAGTTCTCAATTACTACACCACAAAGAGTATTCATCTCTGAGCCTATAACTTTCTGACATTCTGAAAGTAATGGTTGGAACCAAAGAGGGGGGGTGAATTGGGTTTTATAAATTTTTCACAAGAATTAATTGGAAGTTAAAATGATTTTCTGTAAAAGTACAATGCTTAGGATAATAAATACAATACAGAAAATCAATGTGCTGTTAAGATAAATAATTATAAAGATCAAGGAATTAAAGAATAGATATCAATATGCACAAATTAAAGAGTAAGGGATAGAGAAAGCAAACTCGGAGATTTATACTGGTTCGGCTAATCCAAGCCTACATCCAGTCCTCAAGAGACCACTTGAGTATTTCCACTATAATTGCAAGTTTAATCCGGGTACTTGCAAACCACTACAACCACGCAAATTCGATCCGGGTATTTACGAAACCACAATGAAGAATTTATGAATCCGGGCTCCTCCTCAACCCAAAGCAAGTTCTTCCAACACCGGTACTTGCGAACCTCAACTCAGAATAATATATGTGTTGATCAAAATCAACAATACAAAGAAACTCTCTCTAAAGAGTAGATGAAAACAAATGAAGCTCTAATAACTCTAATGATAGAGAATATGCAAGATTTGGCTCAAGAATGCTTTCCTTTCTCTCAAAGATGATAGAAGAAGTTAATATCACATTGTAGGACTTTGTTCTTGCTCAAAATCGTGTATCTAAGGTCATATATATAAGATTTTACAAAACTAGCCGTTATATAGCCGTTATAGTGCAGTCCAGATTTTGAGCTTTCTTTAAAAATTCATAACTCCCTCATTTGAACTCCGTTTTAAACAAATAATATACCGTTGGAAAGCTCTTGGAGTCTAGTTTCAAATGAGTCAAGTTTTACTCAAAAATTATTTTTCTTTTAAAAGATATAATCAAAATACTGACTATAGGTCAGAACAGAATAATTTTTTATTACAGTAAAATCAACTTTCAGTTTTTCAAACTATATTTTGAATAGTCATATATTTCTCATTTGGACTCCGTTTTGAATAAATAATATACCGTTGAAAAGATCTTTGAGTCTACTATCAAATGAGATTAAGATACTTGAAAAACGGATTTTTCATTTATGAGATATGATATAAGGAGTGACCAAAGGTCAAAAAATAACTTTTGTAAAACTTCATATCTCACTATCTTTTTGTTCAAAAATGCTTGAGCCAATGTATGCAAATCTAAATCATTGAGTTGCACAAATATACTAGCCTATATAAAATATACCTAATTTAAACACATAGGCTATCTTGATGCATCCAAGCTTCCAAGACTTCAAATCTTCTAATTCTTCATTTCTTGGAGCTTCATCCTTGCATGTTGTTTTCCTTGAGTGAAGCATGATATTGCTTTTCCTTGTTCTTCAATACAATCCTCACTCTTCTTGTTTTGAACCAACCTATAAAATATATCTTACTTGCAAACCCAATGGTTAGTTTAATAGCATGATTCAATATAGCAACATACATATTAAATAACATAATCATGCTTAAGTACTTGTAGCATATATATGATAATTAATCTTTATATATATATATCAATGCTACTATTCAAATACATTTGTCATCATCAAAACTTATGGCATATAGCCTTAGGGTCAACAATCTCCCCCTTTTTGATGATGACAAATCACCACATAAAAATATGTATCACAAGATAATGAATACAATGTTATAAGCACGTATACATATTTTTCTATTGTTTCTTCTCCCCCTATTTGACATCAACAAAAAGGTGTAAGGAACACAATATATAGAAGTTAAAGCACATACCTTTATTAAGTCAGGATGTCAGAAGATGTCAATATAGTATGGGGTAAGGATACATCAAAACTTATCATTGATTTCATTGACATGTAAAAAGAAAATTTTAGAAAAATTTTTCTCATGTCAAATGAAATGAGCCAAAAGATAAAACTTGAAAGAGTTTTAGGCTCCCCCTTAAACCTTGCATAATTTGAAAAAGAATAATGAATAATGAATATCCAATTTTTCAAGATATATTCTTTTTAAAAAAAAATACATTCAAGTGAGACAAAGCTCCCCCTGAATTTCATAACATTTTTCCTTTGAAAAAGATTGTCCAAATCATTATAAAGGAAATTCAGTTTTTGATTGCAGAATTTTGAAGTAAGATTTTTGAAGAAATTTTTGCAATATTTTCATTGAAAATGATTTCTGCTTGTTTATGAAGAGGCATTTTTAGTAAATAGCAGAAAAATAAAACTCTTTGAAAAAAAAAGCATCATTTGCTGTCATATGATAGAAATATTTACAGCACACAGCAGAAGTATGATATATGGATTAGCAAAGTATGATATAAACAAGAATATTAATCATAATCCATAAATCGAATAATAATATTTTTCAAGATTTCTGAAAAACAATTTCTGCATATATGCATAAAATTATTTCAACATATAGCAAAAGTAATTTAAAATTAGGATACTCAAATCCTTTTCTTTTCAAAACAGATAATGCTTCAATATGGTAAAGCAATTTCAGCATTGTGGAAGCAATTCAAGAGATTCACGATATTTTTCAAAAACATTTTGCTTCGAAGGAATTTAGAAACGTTTCATCTAAGGAAGCAATATATATGGATTAGTGTAATAAGATATATTCAAGCATATAGTTCATAATCCATATATGAAACATCAATATTTTTCATCCCTTTTGTTATCTACAACAAAAGAGATCTTTAAAATCTTTTCTTTTTCAAAAAGAATGTTGCTTCATATGATAAAACATATTAACATAACAGAAGCATTTTTAAAGTTCTTTTTCAAAACAAATTTGCTTCATAAAGGATAAGATAAATTTCATCACAAAGGAAGCAATTTATATACCCATTCAAAATGAATTTATATATGTATCTTGAGGATGAGTACATGTAAAAATTTTGACAGCTCATTTTGTATGAGTGCATGTGGAATCATGAAATATTATTCTTAGCCATAGCCTTCGCTCATGATGCATGAATTGCATACACAACATATGTTCTTAGATACATGTGATCATAGCATGATGCAATCAATCATGTATATTATACTAAAGCTCTCAAGAACAACACAACGAAGCAGAAAAATACGGTTCTGAATATCACCATTTTATTAATCCTTAAAATTTCTAATCAAAACAAATTAAATCAGCCGCAAATCCATCGAAAATTGACTTTCGTGGTTTTGCCATTAATGTGACGCGTTATCGGTGTGCATGCGTACTCTAGACTTCTGGCTTCCAGCTTGCAAAATCCATAGGATGAGCGTGTAGGGGTGCGGCGAAGAGATATCTTCGTTGGCTCTAAGTCACAATTTTCTCTCTATAAAGACTGCCCTAGAGTTCTCAATTATCACACCACAAAGAGTATTCATCTCTGAGCCTACAACTTTCTGACATTCCTCTCTCTTCATACTCCAAAAAAAAATTCCAAGCCATGGCAGCAAGAAAGTTCATTGATCTCACAGTAGAGGCCAGGGAGGAAGAGCTCGACTTAAACTTGAGTCTAGGCAGGGACAAGGGTAAAAGGCCTTTGGAGGGATCTCAAGAGAATCGAAAGAAGAAGATGAAGATCGAAGAAGCTGAAGAGATTAGTACAGGCCATACGTCAGAAGACAAAATTGCTTGTCTGGAGCAGGAGGTGAAGAAACTCAAGAAGATGATAGAGGACCAGGAGAAGTTAGCTAAACGCAACAATGCGGCACTGACTTCAAGAATAGATAGGTTCTTCTATTGGTCTACCCAATGCTTCTGCAATCAACAACAAAGAAGTGTTGATTGTATGAATGGGATTTACACTACCCTCCGTGACATTGCTCAGTCTCTTGCTCCAAGGAATGGCCGAGGGGTGATGATACAATACGGGCCTCCTAATCCAAGACCACCTCGCCTGTAGATTGCTCATGCATGAGCAAACTTTCCCTTCTTTTTTTTTTAATTATGCAATGTAATCCTTCGGTTTTTTTTTTAATGCAAGTGGTTTCTTTTATTTGACGGTACAAAAAAAATAATAATAAAGAAAGATAAAATAAATCAGCTACACAAATTCAGCACAGTATATATATATTGAAAAATATATATCCATTTTAAAGATGGAAAGAATTTTCTGACATGGACATATATATCATTATTTCAAAGAAAAAGCAAGTTACATACTTATCAAGATAAAACATATTATAACTTGAGTATGTAGTACAATAATTGAGGTAATATGGATTAATAAGATATAATCAGATATAAACTAGAATCCATAAACAATCGTTCATAAGCTATATCTTATACAAAGGATATGACATGTATAATGCTCAAACCACGATGAATGGTATAAAGACAATATCTTTATATACAATGATATGATCAAATATGTAAGATATTATAGAACAATATATCATTGTAATGAAAGTATGTCAGTAAAAAAAAATTGCCAACATAGCCAATTATGATCAGGGAGTATCACTCAATTAAATATTAAAGTGGTAAAGAATAGAGATACTCATCAATTTTGGCAAACTCTTATTGCTTCTTGAAGTTCCTCCTCAAGATTTTGATATTCTTGTTTTCCTCATTGCTCTTCTTTTGATTCTATCTTCTTGCAATTTTAATGAACTTAATTGATTGATTATTTGCAAGATCCTCTTGAAAACAATCTCTCATAAGATCACTGTCAAGCATTGGTCGATCATTACGAATGAGCTTAGAGGATAGATTTGAGGACTAACTCCTGCAAAACACTTTTGGTGGAGCACTTTGATGTTCAAATCAGTAATGTTCAAATAAATCTCGAGTACTAGGAGCAACATTATGTTCAAGATATACCATATTAATAAAAGTGCTATGCTTTCATGAAATGCAATTTTGCAAAATATTTGATTTCATTGAAAATATTTAAATAAGATTACAGCAAGGATAAATACTATAGGTAGGAGGAATCTTATTGTTGTGAAGACAAGAAAAATGTGCGTGTAATGGAAGCAAGTTTTCATGATGCAGTAAAAAGGATAGTTTGAGCAAAATTTGGAAGAAAGATTTTAGATCAAAACAAAATTTGAATCTATAATCTGCACACCTAACAATTGTTTTCAGATATAGCATGCATGAATATCAAGGATAGATGTAAGGCATATTAGATAACAGACAAAAGCATTAGAGAGCAGTAAACATATCAGTCAAAATTCTTACAATGCATTCCAGCTTATATGTTTACTTATCCATTGCCTCCTTTTGATGCAAGAGAGTGGAGTTTGAATGATGTAGCCATTGAAAAGTCATTTCCGCTCCTTGCTTCGAGGCAAATCTACAAATTATTCATTTATCTTTGGTACCCAAATTTCTTTGGGTTTGCCTGGGTCATGAGTTCCTTTTTGAACCCATTTCATTTTTACTCCATGAACAAGATTTTTCTTATAAAAACAGGAGTAAGATTTGTGTCCTTTCAGTCCACAATAGAAACAAGTGCAAGTTGGACTATTGGACATCTTTGCAGAAACAAAGAAGTTTTTAAACTGCTTTTGGTTTGATTTCTTTTTAGAAACAATACCAACTTTGTTAATTCTTCTTTGTTTCAAAACTGAGGTATTTAAAATTTCTCTACCTTGAGAGAGTTTTGCAAGTGTGTTTTTAAGATTATCATTTTCTTTTTTCAAAAAATCACACTTGGTACAAAAGTAATTTTTGTTGGTAGAGATATTTGTTTTTAAAATTAAATTCTCTTCTTGCAAAGTTTTGTTTTGATTTTCAAAAACAAAATTCTCTTCCTTGGAAATAGAAAATTCATTTTTCAATATTTCCAACTCATTTTCAAGAGAAGAGTTTTTCTGTTTTGAAACATTTAGTTTCTTTGCAAGTATAAGAGATTCTTCATGTAAATCATCAAAGGCATCTTGTAATTCTTCAAAAGAGTAGTCAAATGAATTTACCTCATCTTTATCTCTAGCCACAAGACAAGTGTTGGCTTCTTCATTTGTGTTCTGCTTATCAGAATTGCTATTTCCCCAATTGGAAGATAGGTAAGCTTTCTTTGATGATTCACCTTTTGGTTGTAGTTTCTCTTTTTCTCCTTTTTCTTCTTCGTCTGCCACCTTGGTGATTTGAGATTTTCCTGTAAGTTCAACACCAAGAGCTTGCAATTGATTAAGCACAAGTTGTATCTCATTAATGGTTTTGCAATTGTTCATTTGAGCAATTTCAAGTTCATTAATGAAACTTCTATACCTTAATTCCTCAGCAATAAGATCTTCCTCATGTGCAACTTCAAGAATTTCCCACATTTCTTTTGCAGTTGCACAGTTGGAGATTTTGAAAAATTCATCTTGACTCAATGCACAAGAAATAATCAATTTTACCATAGCATTGAGTTGCATTAAACTTCTTTCAGTATCATTCCATTCACTCTTAAGTTTTGGAATGCATTTTCCTTGTTCTTCCTTGACAAGCATACAAAAACCATTTTCTATAACATCCCAGATTTTATGGTCTACTGAAATTAAAAACATTTTCATTTCATACTTCCAATATTGAAAATGATTAGCATCAAAAATTGGAGGTTCTGTGAAAGAACAATTTTTAGAAATAAACCAATCACTATATCCAACCATGCTAACTCTTAGACGGTTAAGTCTTTAAACAAGAGCCCAAGCTCTGATACCAATTGAAAGTAATGGTTGGAACCCAAGAGGGGGGGTGAATTGGGTTTTATAAATTTTTCACAAGAATTAATTGGAAGTTAAAATGATTTTCTGTAAAAGTACAATGCTTAGGATAATAAATACAATACAGAAAATCAATGTGCTGTTAAGATAAATAATTATAAAGATCAAGGAATTAAAGAATAGATATCAATATGCACAAATTAAAGAGTAAGGGATAGAGAAAGCAAACTCGGAGATTTATACTGGTTCGGCTAATCCAAGCCTACATCCAGTCCTCAAGAGACCACTTGAGTATTTCCACTATAATTGCAAGTTTAATCCGGGTACTTGCAAACCACTACAACCACGCAAATTCGATCCGGGTATTTACGAAACCACAATGAAGAATTTATGAATCCGGGCTCCTCCTCAACCCAAAGCAAGTTCTTCCAACACCGGTACTTGCGAACCTCAACTCAGAATAATATATGTGTTGATCAAAATCAACAATACAAAGAAACTCTCTCTAAAGAGTAGATGAAAACAAATGAAGCTCTAATAACTCTAATGATAGAGAATATGCAAGATTTGGCTCAAGAATGCTTTCCTTTCTCTCAAAGATGATAGAAGAAGTTAATATCACATTGTAGGACTTTGTTCTTGCTCAAAATCGTGTATCTAAGGTCATATATATAAGATTTTACAAAACTAGCCGTTATATAGCCGTTATAGTGCAGTCCAGATTTTGAGCTTTCTTTAAAAATTCATAACTCCCTCATTTGAACTCCGTTTTAAACAAATAATATACCGTTGGAAAGCTCTTGGAGTCTAGTTTCAAATGAGTCAAGTTTTACTCAAAAATTATTTTTCTTTTAAAAGATATAATCAAAATACTGACTATAGGTCAGAACAGAATAATTTTTTATTACAGTAAAATCAACTTTCAGTTTTTCAAACTATATTTTGAATAGTCATATATTTCTCATTTGGACTCCGTTTTGAATAAATAATATACCGTTGAAAAGATCTTTGAGTCTACTATCAAATGAGATTAAGATACTTGAAAAACGGATTTTTCATTTATGAGATATGATATAAGGAGTGACCAAAGGTCAAAAAATAACTTTTGTAAAACTTCATATCTCACTATCTTTTTGTTCAAAAATGCTTGAGCCAATGTATGCAAATCTAAATCATTGAGTTGCACAAATATACTAGCCTATATAAAATATACCTAATTTAAACACATAGGCTATCTTGATGCATCCAAGCTTCCAAGACTTCAAATCTTCTAATTCTTCATTTCTTGGAGCTTCATCCTTGCATGTTGTTTTCCTTGAGTGAAGCATGATATTGCTTTTCCTTGTTCTTCAATACAATCCTCACTCTTCTTGTTTTGAACCAACCTATAAAATATATCTTACTTGCAAACCCAATGGTTAGTTTAATAGCATGATTCAATATAGCAACATACATATTAAATAACATAATCATGCTTAAGTACTTGTAGCATATATATGATAATTAATCTTTATATATATATATATCAATGCTACTATTCAAATACATTTGTCATCATCAAAACTTATGGCATATAGCCTTAGGGTCAACACATTCCTCTCTCTTCATACTCCTACAAAAATTTCTGAATTTTTCAAACCATGGCAGCAAGAAAGTTCATTGATCTCACAGTAGAGGCAAGGGAGGAAGAGCTCGACTTAAACTTGAGTCTAGGCAAGGACAAAGGCAAAAGAGCTTTGGAGGAATCTCAAGAGAACCAAAAGAAGAAGATGAAGATCGAAGAAGCTGAGGAGATTAGTACAGGCCATACGTCAGAAGACAAAATTGCTTGTCTGGAGCAGGAGGTGAAGAAACTCAAGAAGATGATAGAGGACCAGGAGAAGTTAGCTAAACGCAACAATGCGGCACTGACTTCAAGAATAGATAGGTTCTTCTATTGGTCTACCCAATGCTTCTGCAATCAACAACAAAGAAGTGTTGATTGTATGAATGAGATTTACACTACCCTCTGTGACATTGCTCAGTCTCTTGCTCCAAGGAATGGCCGAGGGGTGATGATTCAATACAACCCACCTAATCCGAGACCACCTCGACTGTAGATTGCTCATCTATGAGCAAACCTTCCCTTTTTTTTTTAATGCAATGTAATCCTTCGGTTTGTTTTTTTTTATTTTAATGCAAGTGGTTTCTTTCAAATGACGGTACTTAAAAAAATTATAATAATAAAGAAAGATAAAGAAAATCAGCCGCACAAATTTTGTACAATAGAAGGATATATATATTTTGAAAAATATATATCCATTTTAAAGATAGAAAGAATTTTCTAACATGGATATATATACATCATTTCAAAGCAAAAGCAAGTTACATACTTACTCAAGATAAAACATATTATAATCAGAGTATGTAGTAACATAATTGAGGCAATATGGATTAATAAGATATAATCAGATATAAACTATAATTCATAAACAATCGTTCATAAGCTATATCTTATACAAAGGATATGACATGTATAATGCTCAAACCATGATGAATGGTATAAAGACAATATCTTTATATACAATAATATGATCAAATATGTAAGATATTAGAGAACAATATATCATTGCAATGAAAGTATGTCAGTAAAAAAAATTTGCCAGAATGTACAATTGAGATCAAGGAGTATCATTCAATTAAATAATGAAGAAGTAAAGGATAGAGATACTCATCAATTTTGGCAAACTTTTGTTGCTTCTTGAAGTTCCTCTTCAAGATTTTGATATCCTTGTTTTGCTCATTGCTCTTCTTTTGATCGATCCTGTCTTCTTACAATTTTAATGATCTTAATTGATTAATTATTTGCAAGATCTATCAAGCATTGGTTCAATGTAGGCTTCGTTGGTCGACTACTGATAGGAGCGTTGGTCGACCAACCAACTTCAAAACTATAAATCTTACTGATTTCGGAGAGCAGAGGAAAGAATGTGCTTTAGAGGATAATTTTGAGGATTAACTCCTGCAAAACACTTTTGGTGGAGCACTTTGATGTTCAAATAAATCTCGAGCACTAGGAGCAACATTATGTTCAAGATATGCCATATTAATAAAAGTGCTATGCTTCCATGAAATGCAATTTTGCAATAAATTTGATTTCATTGAAAATATTTAAATAAGATTACAGCAAGGATAAATACTATGGGTAAGAGTAATCTTATTGTTGTGAAGACAAGAAAAATGTGTGTGTAATGGAAGCAAGTTTTCATGATGCGGTAAAAAGGATAGTTTGAGCAAAATTTGGAAGAAAGATTTTAGCTCAAAACAAAATTTGAATCTATAAGCTGTACACCTAACAATTGTTTTCAGATATAGCATGCATGAGTATCAAGGATAGATGTAATGCATATTAGAGAACAGACAAAAGCATTAGAGAGCAGTAAACATATCAGTCAAATTTCTTACAATACATTCCAGCTTATATGTTTACTTATCCATTGCCTCCTTTTGATGCAAGAGAGTGGAGTTTGAATGATGTAGCCATTGAAAAGTTATTTCCGCTCCTTGCTTCGAGACAAATCTGCAAATTAATCCTTTGTCTTTGATACCCAAATTTTTTTGGGTTTGCCTGGGTCATGAGATCCTTTTTGAACCCATTTCATTTTTACTCCATGAACAAGATTTTTCTTATAAAAACAGGAGTAAGACTTGTGTCCTTTCAGTCCACAATAAAAACAAGTGCAAGGTGGACTTTTGGACATTTTTGTAGGAACAAAGTAGTTTTCGAAATATTTCTTATTTGACTTGTTAAGAACAAAACCAATTTTGTTAAAGCTACTACTTTGTTTCTCAACAGAAGAGTTTTGAATTTCTCTACCTTGAGAAAGTTTTTTAAGTGTGTTTTTAAGATCCTCATTCTCCTTTTTCAAGGAATCACACTTGGTACAAAAGTAATTTTTGTTGGTAGAGATATTTGCCTTTAAAATCAAATTCTCTTCTTGCAAAGTTCTGTTTTGATTTTCAAAAACAAAATTCTCTTCCTTGGAAATAGAAAATTCGTTTTTCAATGTTTCCAACTCATTTTCAAGAGAAGAGTTTTTCTGTTTTGAAATATTTAGTTTCTTTGCAAGTATAAGAGATTCTTCATGTAAATCATCAAAGGCATCTTGTAATTCTTCAAAAGAGTAGTCAAATGAATTTACCTCATCTTTATCTCTGGCCAGAAGACAAGTGTTGGCTTCTTCATTTGTGTTCTCCTCATCGGAATTGCTATTTCCCCAAATGGAAGATAGGTAAGCTTTCTTTGATGATTCAGTTTTTGGTTGTGGTTTCTCTTTTTCTCCTTTTTCTTTTTCTTCTATCTCCTTGGTGATTTGAGATTTTCCTGTAAGTTCAACACCAAGAGCTTGCAATTGATTAAGCACAAGTCGTATCTCATTAATGGTTTCACAATTTTTCATTTGAGCGATATCAAGTTCATTAATGAGATTTCTAGACTTTAATTCCATTGCAACAAGATCTTCCTCATATGCAACTTCTAAAGTTTCCCACATTTCCTTAGCAGTTGCACAATTGGAAATTCTGAAAAATTCATCTTGACTCAATGCACAAGAAATAATCAATTTTGCCTTAGCATTGAGTTGCACTAAACTTCTTTCAATATCATTCCATTCACTCTTGGGTTTTGGAATGTATTTTCCTTGTTCTTCCTTGACAGGCATATAAAAACCATTTTCTATAATTTCCCAGAGTTTATGGTCTACTGAAATTAAAAAAATTTTCATTTCATACTTCCAATATTGAAAATGATTAGCATAAAAAATTGGAGGTTCTGTGAAAGAACAATTTTCAGACATAAACCACTCACTAGATCCAACCATATTTACTCTTAGACGGTTAAGTCTTAAATCAAGAGCCCAAGCTCTGATACCAATTGAAAGTAATGGTTGGAACCCAAGAGGGGGGGTGAATTGGGTTTTATAAATTTTTCACAAGAATTAATTGGAAGTTAAAATGATTTTCTGTAAAAGTACAATGCTTAGGATAATAAATACAATACAGAAAATTAATGTGCTGTCAAGATAAATAATTATAAAGATCAAGGAATTAAAGAATAGATATCAATATGCACAAATTAAAGAGTAAGGGATAGAGAAAGCAAACTCGGAGATTTATACTGGTTCGGCTAATCCAAGCCTACATCCAGTCCTCAAGAGACCACTTGAGTATTTCCACTATAATTGCAAGTTTAATCCGGGTACTTGCAAACCACTACAACCATGCAAATTTGATCCGGGTATTTGCGAAACCACAATGGAGAATTTATGAATCCGGGCTCCTCCTCAACCCAAAGCAAGTTCTTCCAACACCGGTACTTGCGAACCTCAACTCAGAATAATATATGTGTTGATCAAAATCAACAATACAAAGAAACTCTCACTAAAGAGTAGATGAAAACAAATGAAGCTCTAATAACTCTAATGATAGAGAATATGCAAGATTTGGCTCAAGAATGCTTTTCTTTCTCTCAAATATGATAGAAGAAGTTAATATCACATTGTAGGACTTTGTTCTTACTCAAAATCATGTATCTAAGGTCCTATATATAAGATTTTACAAAACTAGCCGTTATATAGCCGTTATATAGCCGTTACAGCACTTATAGTGCAGTCCAGATTTTGAGCTTTCTTTAAAAATTCATAACTCCCTCATTTGAACTCCGTTTTAAACAAATAATATACCGTTGGAAAGCTCTTGGAGTCTAGTTTCAAATGAGCCAATTTTTACTCAAAAATTATTTTTTTTAAAATATATAATCAAAATACTGACTATAGGTCAGAACAGAATAATCAACTTTCAGTTTTTCAAACTATATTTTAAATAGTCATATATTTCTCATTTGGACTCCGTTTTCAATAAATAATATACCTTTGGAAAGATCTTTGAGTCTACTATCAAATGAGATTAAGATACTTGAAAAAATGATTTTTCGTTTATGAGATATGATATAAAGAGTGACCAAAGGTCAAAAACTAACTTTTGTAAAATTTCATATCTCACTATCTTTTTGTTCAAAATAATTGAGACAATGTATGCAAATCTAAATCATTGAGTTGCACAAGTATACTAGCCTATATAAAATATACCTAATGTAAACACATAGGCTATCTTGATGCATCCAAGCTTCCAAGACTTCAAATCTTCTAATTCTTCATTTCTTGGAGCTTCATCCTTGCATGTTGTTTTCCTTGAGTGAAGCATGATATTGCTTTTCCTTGTTCTTCAATACAATGCTCACTCTTCTTGTTTTGAACCAACCTATAAAATATATCTTACTTGCAAACCCAATGGTTAGTTTAATAGCATGATTCAATATATGCAACATACATATTAAATAACATAATCATGCTTAAGTACTTGTAGCATATATATGATAATTAATCTTTATATATATCAATGCTACTATTCAAATACATTTGTCATCATCAAAACTTATGGCATATAGCCTTAGGGTCAACAGATACATGCCGAATAAGTGCCGTTTAGTCACCACCCACTTTCCTCCTTCTTCTTGACTGTTTTCTTAGTCTCTTCTATATGAGAGTTTTTTTTTCTCTATAAAAGTTTTCATCTCTTCTTAGTAAGAGTTTTTGTTTTCAGATATGTTTTTAGATCTTGTTTTTTTGTAAGTTTTTATTTTTTATTTTTTGAGCTTTTGTTTTTAGATCTTATTTCTCTGTAAGTTTTTTGTTTTGTTTGTTGTTTTTTTTGTTGTTGTTGTTTGATTTTCATTCTTTTAAAAGAGTTTGGGATCTACTTGTGACTCTAAAGAAAACAGAACTCATTATCAGTTAAAAAATGCTAACACTTGTTGATATGACCCGAGGATAGACAGATGCAATGACTTCAGAAGTTCCAATGGTATATCTCGATTTGTCTTCTTTAGTTGATAATTCATTGTATGCTTTTTCTTTATATCCCTTGTTAGGTTTCAGAGCTTTTTTGAGGAATTTTTCTCTTTTTTATTTTTCTGTTTTAGTTTCCTTTAGGGCCTTTGTTGCATTTGTCCAATGTAGCCTTATAATTTTTTCTTAATATATGACCTGGTTTGGGCCTTGTTGGCCATCATAAAAAAAAATTGGTTTAGTCATCTTGTCTAAAAAATGTGATATTAGACCCAAAAAAAAAAGTGTTTCTAATGGACAAGTATTAATGATGAAAAATAAGTTATTGCAATATTGCTCATCGCATAGCATCTGAGATCTATGTTAATTTGGGCCCTTACCCAAGTATGAGATTGGAAAAAAAAAAAGTTGAAAACATTCTCGTGAACTCTTTGAATGGCAACCATTGGAACTTTAATGATATTCCTTTCCATTTACCTTCCCATATAATTTGGGAAATCAAATCACTTCCAATAGCCCAATTGGTACTATTCCAAACATAAAAAACCTCAACTGGATTTGGAAAGTCAAAGCCCCTCCTCGTGAGTTTTTTCACTTATGGCAAACAATACAGAAAGAACTTCCCACTAATTCTATCCTTTTAAAAATCAATTCCACCCATGATATTAGTTGTTCCCTCTGTAACACTGTTCCTGAAACTAATTTACATATTCTTCGAGACTCTGCAACTGTCAAAATGATTTGGCTCTCTCTATCGCCCCCATCTCTTTTCTTTCAACCTCATCTTGATGATTGGTTGGAAACAAATGCCAAAAATATTTGCCCAAGTGTTTTCGGTATTCCCTAGCATACTCTTCTTGTTTTCACTCTCAGAGGAACATGGCTAGCCAGAAACAATATATTTTTTTTTTCAAAATACACAGTTCAATACAAGTACTGTTAGAAACAATATTCTTACTCATGTAGCTGAATACTGGAGCTCTTTTGGTTTTCAAAATTCTCCCAATCTAAACCTCCTACCCAATGACCATAATAACTTGGCGTGGGTGAAAACTCATTGAAATTGGTATAAACTTCATATAGATGGCTCTGCTCAAGACAATGTGATAGCTGTTGGAAGTATTATAAGAAATGAGAAAGCTGAATGGATAATTGGATTTACAAAATATATAGGATTCGGTTCTTCTATCTTGGTTGAGGCTTATGTGGCCTGCAAATTGCTTCTGAAATAGGCATCAAGAATCTTGAAGTTGAAACAGATTGCCACAATCTTTTTTCTCTTATGAATGAAGGAATGTTTGACTTTCACCCTTTGTCTTTTGTTATTTTGAATTGTAGGATCCTTATGTCTAAACTTCAAAATGCAAGACTGATCAAGATTAAGAGGAACCAGAACCTCTGTGCTGATAAACTAGCAAAATATGCCAGAACTCATGGAAGACTTACGAAGACCTTTCTTACTCCCCCACCTTTTGTGCAAAAACTGTTCATGGAGGACTTCTGCTCTAGTTGATCTTGCAATGTATTTTGTTTTATTTGCTTACTGTTCCTCTCCCCTGAGAGAAAACTGTAACTTTTATTTGCTGTAATCTAATTTTCCCTTTCACCAAAAAAAGAAAGAAAGATATATTTGGTTTTTTTTTAGAAAATCAAACCGGTCAAAGTATCAATTCAAGGATCAATAGTTAAATCATGATGGAACCGGTGATATTTAAAATATATTAAAATATATAACTAATATATATGTTACAGATTTTAAAATATTAAAATATATAATATATAATATTAAAAAATTAAAATAGCTTAAAATTTTGAAATTTTCTTAAAAATATATAATAATATTCAGTAAAAATTAAAAAAAAAAATTCAAAAATTCAAACAAAAAAACTGAACTAGTTGAACCGGTCAGTTTTACTGATCGAAACTAATTCGACTAGTTTTTCACCAATTTAAGTGTTCATCGGTTTACAAGTCTGAACTGAATTGGAGACTTGACTAATTCACTGATTTTTTTGGTCAATCTAGTTAGTTTGATATTTTTTTCATATTTTAATAAATAAGTAATTTCAGAGGTGTCAAAACAACTTGTGATCTACTGGTCAACTTGTTTAGTTTGCAAATTAATGAACTTAAACATCAAAATCTTGACTCGTTTAAAAAAGATTTAAAAGGTCTATGTCTTGCTCATTTAGACCGTGAGCTACAAGTATTTTCAAATAGGCTTATTAGTTGAATGTATCATTATACCCCAACTTGTGACCGACCATTTGACAATGCTGTAATTCTCACTTAAAACTTAGTATCTGACTCAATTATGATTTAGACTTAGATTACACAAATTTTATTAAAAAATTATAATAAATTAGATCACAGAATATGAATGGGAGCAATAATAAATTCTTCAGTATATATTGAAAATAAACTTCATGAAATATATATTTTTTAATTTTATAATCTCATATTTATATGTCAAACTGAGACAATACTTTTGTCCAAACACATAAGTATCAGCATAAATACATGCCAACATGAGGGTGAGAAGAAGAAGCCCAAGCACAACGTAATAATACCGAGTGGGCCAAGAGTCTGTTTAGTCCTCATTACTGTGAGGTAGCCCATGTTCTTTTTGGACAGCTAAATTTTATGTTTACCATTTTCAGCAAAATCCCCAAAACAAAGCCCACCATGAGTTCGAGGCCCAACATTTTTCCTTTTGTTGTAGTATTGAAAAGCTCACCATGCCATCCACGGGCACTAACAGCCAATGGGTATAGACATTCGTGAATGGGCCTAATGATTTCTTAGCCCAGTAAACCCAAATTTAAGCCCAGTCAGAGCTACATTTCTAAGAAATTTCAGTTGTGTAGAATGAGTGGGCAGGTTTGATTTCTCTTTTGGAAAATAGTTTTTTTTTTTGTTTCTAAAAGCAAAAATCAAAGAAATGTGACTGGCGCAACTTTTTTTTTAATTTTAAAACAATACTTTTATTTTTTACAATTTATAACAGAAGTTAGAATATAACTCGATAATAACATTTTAAAAAAACAGTTTTTTATTTTAAAAAAATATGTTGTTTGAAAAATTGTATTTAAAAAACAAGATAGATTGAATACTGCCCTCTGTTAATGTGAAACTAAAAAAGACAGTGCATATTCCAAGTTAGGAACAAATTAAAGCACATGGATCCTCTCAACATCAAAAAGCAAACTTTAGATTTTTTTCGTGAATTAGTACTGAATATAATATATCCTGTGCTTTTGATACTTGTCATACGAAATTTCGTGGGGCATGCATGCAGGAGACAAGGAAAGCAACATTTATTATTAAATAAACACAAACACAATCTTTGTAATTTGTCAACGATTTCTATCTCTGAAAGCTAGCTCTTGCACTCAAAATTAATGACGAAGTAGACATATCTAACTAGAAGCAAAAGCCTTCTAGAATTCAATGAATATTGTGCATACAATGTTCTTCCATATAAGCTAAACTAGGAGGTGCTGATTGAAAATTCTGAGTTATCTAAAGTGCTAGAGTAGAGACCTAGCTCGCTAGGTATTAGGGAGAGAGAGAGAGAGAGAGAGGGTTTGTGGGTCAATTTTATGGAACTTCAAAGTCTACCAGATTGGTGGATGGTACAAATCAGGAAGGTGCTCAATGTTTTTGTCATTTACGTTGTGTTCATGTGTTGAGATGAACATACCAATTGGTTTGTTATTAGAATTTTATCATACGTCGAGGTACACGAGCTTGATTGTTCATATATATATATATATATATATATATATATATATGCATATAGATTTTTGTTTTTCTTTTGCTTTTGTTGTGAAAATTAGATGAGAGATAGTTTTGATGAGAATAAGAAAGGAAAAAAAAAATTGTGGCATATATAGAGATTTCAAAATCGATTTCATCTGATTTTAACTAAATTGGTTTAAATCAACTCAACTAAAATTGTTCTTTAATCAAATTAATTGATTGGATGGAATTTTTACAAAACCGATCTAATTTTGATTTAATTATTGGGTGTTTACTTTTGTAAATCAAATTCTAGTTGAACCAAATCGATTATTTATATATAATAATAATTTTTTTGATAGATTGTTTCCATTCAATTAGATAGTTTTCAGTTATATATATATATATATATATATATATATATATATATATATATATCTTATTTTTATGAGTATATTCATGTTTAATGTAATATTCAAGATAGCTTAGTTTATGATTAAAGTTATGTAAATATATATAAAATGGGAATATGGATTTCTTTGAAAAAACTTGATTCAATTCAGTCCAAACTGATTGAAAATGATCGATTCAGTGGTGGTTAACTCAATTAAACTAATCATATATTTTTATTTTGCCATAAAATTTTATCAATTTGATTAGATAAACAGCCCAAATTTCTAAACTGAACCGATAAATAGTCTTAACTTAGACATCACATGATTTCAATATTTCGTTGAATTTAATTTTTTATATAGTTTAAAAAAAAATATATATATATATATACACACACACACACACACAATATTATTGTAACAACTATATTTCTTTAAATTTGGCCACTGATCCATCCATAAATGAATGGATTTAGATTTAAAAAATTAGGCCCTTTTTAAAAATAGGCTTTAAGGGACAGACCTTTTTTTTTAATAAAAATAAAATTGAAATATTTAGTATTAATAATTCTACTATATCATATTTTTATATTTTATAACATTATATTTAATAAATATAGTAATTTTGAATATAAAAAAATTTGTAATTTTTTAAAAATAAATATAAATTTTTTTTAATTTAAATATAATATAGTTAATTTAAAAAATATATAAAAAAATTAAAGTTATTGATTATTTAAAAATATTAAAGAAGTAATTTTTTACATGTATAAATTTTATTTTAATAAAAAATTATTAAATTTTTTACTAAAAAAATTTTAAAATTATATTATTTAAATATAAAAAATTAAAAAAAAAAGTAATTTCGACCCGTTTAGGCTCACATGTCATGACAGGTGATCTTAAACATTTAATTTTAAGCCCATTTATAAAGCCAACTTGTTTATTCGATCTGTTTGATAGTGTTATTAGAAACTTTTTTTTTTGGTTTAAACTCAGGGTATCTCTAAGTCACTTTCGACTTGTGACTAATCCCTATTTAGACTGAGTGTTAAAGTTAAAGCCCTGCTAACAAATATATTTTTCGGGATTTGAATTTGTGAATTTTTTTAAAAAGGTGAGATCGCTTACCATATTAACTAACAATTTGTTAGTTACTAGAAACAATTTTGTTCAAGTAGAGAGAGAGAGAGAGAGAGAGAGAGAGAGAGAGAGAGAGAGAGAGAGAGAGTCAGCAATAATCATCAATTACGTATGGAGTGAAGAAGAATTAATGAATCTGAACTTATTTTTACCTTTCAATGATTGCTAACGGGGTAAAAGAAATTGCAAGAAATTTCACACCTGACACATGTTTAATACTATTTTAGCAGAAAACAAGATGCTGTCGAAACTCTAAACTTTCCCTCTCCAAGTCAATGTTCAACTGAAACAGGCAAAAAGAAATTAATTATTTAATATTAAGAGAAAAACCATATCTTCTTACGCTTTCCTTGTCGGCAACGAGTAATATACATGGGGCTTTTCATATCGCAGAGAATGATAGTTCCTTTATAGTAAAATCGTGGTAAAAAAGTTATTAACTATGGATTTATAATTGTTATATTGAGTTAATTGAAGATTAATTTATAATTATCAATTTTGATTTTTGAATTTAGAGAATTGTTATTCTTTCATATGATTTTATTAGGATTATAATTTATAACTTGGTTATCTGATTAGTCATTAATCCATACTCTTTTTATACAATTGAATGATATTGACAATGTTCTAAGTCTCTCTCTCTCTCTCTCTCTCTCTCTCTCTCTCTCTCTCTCTCTCTCTCTCTCTCTCTCTCTCTCTCTCTCTCTCTCTCTCTCTCTCTCGGCTTTGTATCATTTCTTTTCCTTTTAAATTGAAACTCCATTGGAGCTTGAATATTTGAGAACATTAACATATTAATACTTTTTCTATTTTTTCTTTTATGTTTGAGGTAGAATATGGATGCAGATTATTGAAAAGAACAGTTCGTTAATAAATAGTTATATATGACAAGGTATACGTACACGCAATTTTTCATGAAGTTACAACGACCTTTAATCTTTTCGTATTCATATTTTTTGGGCCAGAAATTCTTTTGATATTCATGGCGTCTTATAAATAAATGATTGACGTGATAAATCAAATTCAGCATCGTTCCTTGTCTTTGTAGCTAGGGTAATTTCTATATATATATATATATATATACAGAGAGAGAGAGAGAGAGAGAGAGAGAGAGAGAGAGAGAGAGAGAGAGAGAGAGAGAGAGAGAGAGAGCAATGATTTAATGTGAGAGATAAGAGAAAAAAATTATCATTCGATCAAAAATTAATAGTTCATGTTTATACGAAATCCATTAATTTAACACAATGATGACTTCCTCCATTTTTCCATGAGTAGATTTTTCATCAATCTAAGTCTTTAATTTATGTTCTAATCGTGATTGTACTTTCTAGAGGTGTCAATAGGCTAATTTTGAGTCGGGTCAGTTCAAATTCACTAGGCTTTCAATAAACATGAACTGGGCTGGACTAGGCTTAAGCTAATAATTGGGTTAAAAGTCATGACTCAACCCATTTTTTTATATTTAAAAAATAGTTTCATTTTATTCATAATTTAAATATATATTATAAATTTTAATTTATTACATTACAAAATAAAAAATATATTATACATGATATCTTTATTCAATGAAGTTCAATGAGAAAGAAACATAGGCTAATGTCAAATATTCAAATATATATATATATATATATATATATATATATATATATATATAGCTTTTATGGCATTTCATTTTTAATTTTAGAATCATATCTTTTAAATTAAAACATTAAGTTGGGTCATATACATTATTTTAATGGCCAATTTTTTTATATTTGGACAACTTTAACAATTCATGACCTAAAAAAATTTACAAACACAAAATATTAATATCTTAAAATATTTCTTTATAAAAAAAACCCATGGAACCGACCCAGCCCAACCCACTTTAGCACTATGACTTAAATAGATTGGACTAAAAGTCTTTATTAAATATGGGACACTAATATTTTACCTTCCCCGCTATTATAAAAATATGTACAAGTATTCTTTCCTTGAAACCTCAAAAGGGGTTACAATTTAAACCCGTATGGCCAACTACCCTTTCATCTATTACCCATATACTATAACAAGTATTAAATATATATTTGATCACTACAAAATAGTCACTTTATAAAATTAAGCAAATTTAAAAATTACTGGATGAAATATTTATGAAAAACAATGAATATATTCAGAAGATATTTTTAAAATAAAATTAACCAATTAAAGGACACTAATTAATAAATTAATACCATTTTCAATAATAATATGTTATTAAATATATATTAATAAATATAATTGATAGTGAAAATTTAATTAAATTTTAGGGAAAACTATATTTATAATTAGTAACACAGAATAAATACTATTAAAATAAAAGTTTTGAAAATAATTTTGAACAAATTATATGCTCACCAGAATACATTAATCTTAACGTTGGGTATATTTTAATCAAACGACTAGTTTCATATAAAGTCTATATATTTTTATAACAGATATTATATATATCTCTATATATAATTAAATTATCTTTGAGGGAAATTAAAATTAATTAATTCTATAATATCTTTGAAAAATTAATTTTTTTTAAAATAGTGATTTAGTGAATTTGCACTCCTTTGTATGAAGATATCATTTAATAAAGTGAACAAGCACATTTTACCAAAACCCTAGCTTTAAACGCTTGTCTAATTATTTATTCCGGCCCCCATGGATATCAAAATCAAGAATCTCTTAATAGTTATTTTATAGGAAACGTGCATGTACCCTACCAAAACAAAGGGCTGATCGATGGTTAATGTTGTTTGGTTAATGTTGTTTATATATATAATCTATCGGGAGAAATAAGCTAAAGTTTTAAGTTCAATCTCTATACAAAAATTGTTTAGTTTTAAAAAGTGAACAAAAGATATAAAAATTTATTTGTTTTATGATAAAATTTAATTATAATGAATAAAAAGATAGTAATAGTTGAAATAGGGTGAACTGAAAAATATAAGGTGGACAAATATTTATAATCTTTTGAGATTGTATAATACTAAGTGAAAAATACACGAGTGCACACATACATAAATGTTGATTAATCTAAGTATTTAGAAGCTTTTTTTAAAAAAAAATCAATAAAAAAAGAGCTTTATATCTGTAGTTTGATATTTTAACTCAGATTAATTTAATTAGAGTCTAATAGTCAATTTTTGGGTACGTACTAGTAGTTTTAACAAGACAAGCATTTATATGATTTAAAGATTAAAAGCTGTAACATTAATTGTAGACTCCATATTCGAATGCTCTGCATTTTCTAGTTCCGAGAGAAAATTGCACAATTATTTTGATTTCCATTTTTATAAAACATGTCAGATCAAAATTACAGACACACAATATCGCTTTAGCTACGCAAATGTTAGTGGGAATCGAATCTTTGCTAGAGGGAATCGAATATTTGCTAGTCAAAATTTAGCATCGATATTAGAAAGCAATGCCTTTGCCTAGAAATTAATTAACCCCGTGAAAAAATATTCTTTGTGTCTTCTTTAATTAACCCCGTGAAAACATATTCTTTGTGTCTTCTTTAATTTGCTAGTGGACCCTTTGCCTAGAGGTCTTTTATGTATGAAGATGGAACTCGACCTTGAAGTTAATTTATTCAATCATCGATGCATATATTGTGACTGTAATTCATATGTTAAAATGACTCTACATCATGATATACGCCAAGATATAAGAGTGGAAAATAAGAGTTTTGGTATGTTTGGATTTTTACAAATATTGTTTATTTTTCAGGAATTAAGTATATTCGTAAGTTCTCATATTTAAAAATTATAATTTTGTGAAGTTCGATTTTTGTTCAAGTTTTCAAATGAAATGACTTAAATGGACGTAAATATTGTTAGAGTGAAGTTGATGTCATCATCATATGATTAAAAAGCAAGAAAAGTGTAAACTTAATTTCTTCCAACCCTAAAAATTTCTTTTAAATGTTTCATATTATCAAATTATTTTTTTAAAAATATTTCTTCTAAAATTTCCATGTGTATACACGTGCTTTGTCTTCTGCAAGCAGTATCTTCTTTTTAGTTAAACAACAAAAAATAATTGCGGTTAGTATAGTATTTATACACGTGATGCATGCATATGCTTTGAAAACAATATAAAACTGGTAAAGATACATAAATAGTAAAGTACCTTTTGAGTTCTCACATTCAACAAACACAAACACACATAAGGCAAAAGGAAAATGGTAAAAACCCTACCTAGCAGCGGGTGGGATATCGCTAACAGTGGAGGCTTAACCTTTGAAAATTTGAACCCTTTCTCAAATCTCAGAAGCGAATAATGGAATTGCCTACCTATTGATGATAAAGCCAGTGAAACACACTTCAATGATCTGTAATGTCTTAAAAAAGCCTATGATTATGGTTTACGCAAATAAACTCATTAGTTCCATGTCCGATGATGAGCAAGTCTTTTAGTTTTTTTTTTCCTCTCCCAAGAAGTAATCCTTAATTTATTTACAATAATTTTATATGATTTTTTGTTCATTTTGCTTATATATATATATATATATATATATTCATGTCTGTTAATTAGTAATTGGCAAAAGAAAAAAAAAGTCTGATAATTTGTAAGGTTCCTTTTTGTTTATCAAGATGTAATTTCAACAACTTGAATTAATCAAGAACTTTATCTAAAATAAAATGATCCGATATCCCCATATATATTAATCATTCAAACTCTCCCAAGCAAAGTAAAATGTTAATTATAGTTGGTTGAAACTTAAATAATCAAATAATACAATAAAATATGTAATAATATATGACGGATACAAAATACTCATGATTGATCAATATTTTAAAAACCAAACTGATCATTAAACTAATGAAAATACTGGTTCATGGTTCATTGGTCTGATTGTTGTTGAACCAGAGTCAAACTATTAATAATTAAATATATATTTTAAATTTTATATATTAAAAACATATAATATAATAAATTAATAAATGTCTTCATACTTAATATTTGTAAACTTATATTATTTTATGTATATGTGTATGTAATTGCTCTTCTATTGCTTTTCTTGTTCTCTCATTTATTTATGTGGCAAAAATAATATTATTATAAAAAATAATTAAAAAAAGAAAAATATAACATGATAGAAAAAATAAAAAAGATAAAATAAAAAATAAAGTTTGCTAAGTCTCACATAATATGAGAAATAATTACATTTTGTAAATAATATATATTTTTAATTTTTTTTTACAAAAATTGGCCATTTCATTGATTTTTATCAATTTTTAACTAGTTCAATAAATTCTTAACTATTTTTTTAGTTGGTCGATTTTATGAGTTAATTAGATTGGACTAGTGGTCAGTTCTCGACCGAATTAGTCGAACTGATCAATTTGATATGATTATTTAAACTATTTTATTGGTTGTCTCTGGTAGGCAGCTCCAAAGATCTCAAACAGGGCTCTACAAATAATATATACCAAGGGAAAATATCTTCCATATCTAGCTCCAATGTTTAACTTGAGGATTAAAGCGTAAAGAGAGTAATAGTTGACTAAGATTGGGTACCTAGTTTAACTTGCTGTAAGACTATTTATAGGGGTCCCTTCAAGTATCCTCAAGTGTGGAATGTTGTAATCCATTGGACTGATCATGTGATAGTAGCTAGCAATTGGTGTTGATGGAAAGATTGGTACGTGACGGTTGTCTTTTATGTACAATTAGAGTGTCTGATCTTCACTCTAGAGAGAAATTGCCAATGGAATATTCCTCCTGTTATTACGCCCTATTATTTGGAATATTTACACACACACACATATATGTATATATATATATATATATATATATATATATATATATATCTATTTTAAAAAGACAGCTATATAATATTAAGTTGTGAATATATTTACATATTATATTTTTATTAAAATTTTAATAAATACATTTCTTAAAAAGTATACTTAAAATTCCTGTCGTTTACATTATCGTCAAAAATTGCAGGCGATCAGTTAGTTTGTTTCTTCTTTTTCTGGCCAAGATTTTATGTTCAACTTTTTGACGACTTCGAAACACATTCCTATTGCAACTTGTTTTTTTTTTTTTTCTGGTTCTACGTACGTACGTCTGGCGCGCTCCCATGCATGCAGAAAACAGAGACTTCCTATACGTATATTAATTTGTATAAAATCTTTGGCTGTCATTATTATTTTTTTCTTCTTTATCTTTTTGCACGAACTTAAGGGACATCTCTGTATGTATATGTTTGTGAATTCATTAATTTGTTGGGTATATGTTTTTGGGACCACGTGATTAGAAATTAAATAATCTTGATGAGTGGGTCCATACATATGACTTTATAAATTATTGTGTGACCATATGTCCACCCTGCAGGTTACTTCAAACTATTAATTAGATGTCGCGTCCTATGCCAGCTTTGATTTAATAATTGAGCTTAGTATTTTCTTTAAACTAAAATTTAATGTTGCTTGATTAAATTTGATCAGCCAAACTTTTTAGCATTAATTTGACTATCCTGTGTCTCTTTGTCGTTTATTATGTTTTGTGGGGGAGGTTTACAGCTGGCGGAATGTGCTATATTATTTAAGATTTATAATAATAATAATTTCTATGATCTTGTTCAGAAATTGTTTTTATTACAAGTTTCGGGCTAATATATAGTTATATATTTCCTTTAATTTAATTTTTTATGTCACTTTTATTCTCTACTAAAATCATTATATAGGTAATCAAAGAATTAATCATTTGTTTCATTAAGTGTTCTTTTTTTTTTTGTTTTTTGTGAGTTCATGATGGATCAAAACTGTAAAAGCTTCAACATATATAAATTACTTACTAATTATTCAAATCTTTCGTCATTAGATACCGCCAAGTGAGCAATCAGCGTCCGAAGAAATAGGAATTAAGAATCAATAATCGGCCAAACTTGCAACAGAAGTGTCTTTGGCAAGATTGGAAATTAGCTTTTTTTTAATCTTATTTTTAAAATATTTTTAAAAAATAAGAAATGAAAATTAGCGATTATATGTTGATTTTTTTTTTCAGTTATTGTGGTGACATTATCCTTACATTCTGCCTAATTAAGCTAATCTTTTCTCGGCAATTTTAAAATGTCACTCTCCCAATGTATCTAGGATTTTATTCTAGGAATATTTCCTAATTCCTCGACCTATCCAACTGATATATATTTTATATATTGATTATACTATATATATTTAAAATTAGAATATAATTATTTGTATGTAATATTGTATTCAAATATTATATTTGTAAAATAATTGACATAATATCATATCAAATATCACCCTAAACCTTTTGAATTTTGATTTCCCTCCCTTCAATAATCGATTAATTAATTTTGGCCCCAAACTTCAATAATTTAACATATCCTTGACAAATTATAGCATCGGCCATATTGACCTCTTCATGCTTGTCAAATTTTCTGATATATATCCACTTAAGTCACTTCGACGACCATCAATAGCACTGAAATGAAAGCTAATTGATTATAATAACATCCATGGTGTAAAATTATAAACACGTACGCGCGCGCACACACTCATATATATTCCTTGAACTATTATGACAATTTGTACCTTTTGTCATCATTCATCAAGAATATAATAATGCACGCGTCTTCTGCCTCTCCTAGGTTTTGCTGCTTCGTCGGACTTTTAGGGGTTCTTTTCTTTCTTATCTTAGAGGTTAGAGCTAGCTTTTGGGCTTTGCCAATAAAAGATATTCGTGTCCTTAGGGTTAAAACTACAGCCTTCTCTTCTGTACTCTTAATTGGAGATTCTCTCCTTACTTTATCCATGTAATAATTCTCTTTCTTGGGAATAAAAAAAGAAAAAAAGATTCGACATTTTTATGGTGCATGTTAATTGAAACAATCAGACTGGCAAGTGAAAAAAAAAAAAAAATTCCTCTAAGACTTTTTAGAGGAAACTCTCTTCAATTTCATTGTAATGCAAAAGGGACAGCAATATATATTTTCTTTTTCCCAACAGTCTTTCAAAATGACTTTCTTAGATATACATCAACTCGTATCATAAAGCAAATTAATTGAATCAATCATATAAACATGTTCAATTCCTATATATAACTTAATTGGGGTATATATTTATTAAGTGATGTTTGATAAATTAATATTTTAATTATTAAGAGTATATAGAAATTAATGACAAGAAATATATAAATATCAACTTTTCATATAAATAGCTAAAAACATATATTTAATACATAAGTCTTATAACCCAACATATTTTATAGATATGTTTCTAAATACTTAGAAATTGAAATGCCTACTCATACATGAAACTCATTTTATTTATACAAACAAATATCTATACTGTTATATATGGCTTTCTAGTCCATAATCTAAAAAAAATCATATATATATAATGATGAGAAATTAATTAATTAACTTCTCACTACTTTATAATAATAATAATAATAATAATAATAATAATAATAATAAAAGTACAATAAAAACTACTGCCATTTAAATTAAAATATATGTGAGACTGAAAGTATATATGAGAAATTATATCACTTATTATTTTTTATTATTTAAAAATATGATTTGAAATAGTCTACAGTTTATCTTTACATTAAAAACACAAAAGAAAATTGGCATGCACTAGTATGAATGTATATGAAATAAAATTTCTTTCCCCACCCCTTCAAACGATAAGGTTATGAATTTTGTAATATAATGAATTCAAAGGTATTAGGGATAGACGGATACTGAAAACCCCTAGTGAGGTCCAATTCAATTCAATAGAATAAGCCATGCGTGTTCAATTTCGACATCCAATTTAACTGAGCTCGCTGTGACCATATGTTGACGTCTCACCTCTAGTACGACCATCCTAACCATAAAAATAGATCACCAACTCTATAAAATATTTATATAATGTTGCTTCCCATGCAAAATACCTAGCTAAACCCATCCCTTTCTCTAATTTCTGCATCAAATTATTATGTCAAAGTTTTCAATTTAATTAATGGTCGCAATTTAGCACTGGTTTTATATATATATATAAAATTAATTATTAAGGAAAATCAAAGGGGCCAACTTAATCTCTCTCTCTCTCTCTTGTGCGGGATGTGTCCCATTACTAACCACCCTAACAACGGACACTTTAATTAATTGTAAAATTCAAGACTTAATGTTTGAGAGTGTAAAGTGGAATTAATTAGTGGTGTGGCGGCGCCAGAAACTTATGATTCTTGGTAAGAATAAGAATGACATTTAGAGAGAGCCACGTATACGTGACGTACCATAAAAGCATAGCACTATAGCATTATATCTACCTTAATAACAACCTTTGCTTACTTGTTTACTACTGTTTTTGTCCTTCACTATGTTTCATCCTCACAACAGTTTTGGAACTCCTATGTCCCATCATCTCCTAATTCAAGGGTTAGAAAAGCTAAATATATCAGAGTTAGTTGCTAAAGTCTTTCTTTGTTCTTCAAACTTTTCCTCACAATCAAATGGTTTTTCAGCAAAGCGTTTTATAGCTATTTGATGCACTAGATTCTAACTTGTTTTAATAACGGTTGAAAATGCTTAAGTCTATATATATCTTTGATTAAAATTTACATGAGATCCTAATATAAATGCGGGAGTGGCTTTGAAATTAAAGAAGATTTCACATGCAACTAGCATTCAAAACCAGTACCTAGGCACCCATGTAGATTGGCTATTTGATGATTTGTTTTAGCCTTGGATGAATACTACAATACCGATTTTACCACTTATTCTGCACAATAATCCAATTGAGATTACAGTGAGCCATGAATAGGATCAATCTCAAAAGACTAACACATAAAATAAGAGTATCTCATAATTTAAAAACCATCTTATATGTCCTGTTATATGCCATGACTATAGTGGCATAGGGATTTGCTTTTCCTTTTTTTTTTTTTTTGTAATGATGGTTAATGATTAAGGATTGCATAAGCATAACCCAAATGCCCCAGTTAAGTAGAACCATATATTGCTCTGCTTTTAACTAGGCAACTTAGTTCACCTTTATCTAGCTAGTTGATAATGAGTTAATAGCTGAAATTATATAATTAGAGGCTAATTCCTCTTCAAAGATCTATTTCTCATGCTTATATCATCAACCTATTATACAGCTTTTTATTTCAAAAAATTAAAATTCTAGTTACCTAATATACATGCTTAGAAAACTACATATTGAAAGCACCACCAAGAAAAGAAAAGAAAATTAAATTATATGTTGCAAATTAAATTTACAGAGAAAAAAGAAAGAGAAGTGGATAATTATTTTTATATTATGTAAATAAAAATAAGAGAAGAAATTGGAGTGGTGCTGGTTAGTAACTATAAGTGGTTGGTCCATCATCTATCACCAAAAACTAATGATTAGAGTCAAGGAATTTGGAGCATAAAGGGAATCATTAGTGCTGAGACCTGTGGGCGTTTCTTAACTAATTCTATTCATTTTCTTTCGCTATTCACCCATGACGTTACATACATAATATATATTGTGAACTACAAGTGATTACTATCATATATGTATATATATAACTAAAAACTTCATAGACATTAATTAGTAAATACTCACTCCATTCTTCAACACTACATATCATGCGTCATAATCCTTGTCTTTCTCTAATTTTCTTAATGTCTCTCTCTCTCTCTCTCTCTCTCTCTCTCTCTCTCTCTCTCTCTATATATATATATATATATATATATATATCTACTTTGTATGTTTATGTAATACGTTACAAGCCTTTTAATTTCTTTATGAGCTTGCTTGTGAAACTTTTTACACGTGAATGGTGAGAAAGAAAAATAATATTTGAAAATTTTGAGAGAGAATCCCCATCGCACACGTTAATTATATTGTTGAAGATGGGGTCTCTGACTCTCTTGTACCTTAAAAATATTGAAAGAATAAAATATATGATAATATGACCTAACTTCTAGAAGTAATCTTAAAAAATTATACATTCGAATTTTGATTAAATAATGATATAGGTAGGTTTCAGCCCTGTTAACTAATGTTTTCCAGATTCTCTAACTGACAAATATATCCTTTGTCGGAATTTGTTTGGTAGAACAATACTTAAAATAATATCACCCTGGGACTAATTAAACATTTCTGGTTCATATTTTGGTATTAATTAAATTGTTGCGGATCTAATTTGAGGATACTAATTATAAATTTTATGACAGGTCGGACTGGCTTGTTTGTATTAAGTTTTTTAGATATTGAATCTGTAAGTGTATCATAAAACGCAACTTAATTAATTTAATTTTTTAATTAAAAATATTTACATCAAAATTAAGAGACATAGGGAAATTATTTTGTACAAATTACTCTTTCATTATTTAGTGATGAATAATTACACGGTCTTCACCTTTCATTATGAAAAATCTGTAGTCTATCCCTACAGTCAAATCATTTTGACTAAAATACTCTCAAGTTTATAAAATATATATTTTAAATTAGTAAAATTAAAAATTATTCAATAAAAATAATCAATTTTAAAATTAAATAACATATTTAATAATCTGTTATATTGAATAAATATTTAATCAGCATTGTTATATATGTAATAACATTTTAGAATAAATATTAAGTATTCTGTTTTAAATGCAGATTAAATAATATTAAAATAAACATTTTAAAAAACTATACTGTGAATTTAATAACTTTAATTTTAGATACAAAAATAGAGTAAAGAGAACCAAAGAAAATATGCAGAGAAAGCGTAATCTGTATTAAAAAATATTACCAAAGATATACAGCAGCTACAGGGACTATACAGTCAAAAAATAATATAACAGAATTGTACTATACTAGAGCCAACAATTACAGATGGATCCGGATTCTCTGCTTGGAATGTTGACTGCTCAGTTTTTAGCAACGGTGTTTACCGTTGCTAAAAACTTTCAGCAACAGTTTTTTGTTACTAAACTGTTGCTAAAGGTTTTTAGCAACGGTAAAAACCGTTGCTAAAAACAAAGCAGGCCTCTGCTTGGTTTTTCTCCAAGCAGAGGATCCGTGCGCATTACAGATCCAGTGACAGGTGTGCTAATGAGCTGTACAGTAGGAAATGATAGTGTAAATACTACAAAGACTACATCACATAGTGTAGATCTTTGACTGCCCCCTCAAACTTGTAGGTACTTAGTGACTCCAAGTTTGATTCTTAAAAATTCAAATCTGCTTGAAGATAGTGCCTTAGTTAAGCAATCAGCATTTTGTTCGAAAGAAGGAACATAGCAGCAGATAGTAAGTTCCTTAGCTGCTATCTTGTCTCTAATGAAAGGTAAATCAACTTCAACATGCTTCATACGAGAATGGCTGATGTGACTTTTCCAACAAGTGTATCGGGTTGCACAAGTAGTAAAGTAAGAGAAAGAGTTATCGCCTTCAGGGATTGACTTTTAACAATTACCAATTTCACTAGCTTAAGTTATATTTGGACTATTGAAATGGTTGGGTAAACTAAGACTAAATTTGATTAAAAGTAAACTAGATTGAGACCAAGAAATTGCTAGCACAACGAGAAATAACACGATAACAAAAGGGGTACAGGGATTAACTTTGTTTGACTCCTAATCCGGTTGATTCGTAGACAAACCCACCTTTGAGTCATAAAAGAATACTACAATATAATTGAAAATTTCTTTTTAAGTTGATTAAGCTCTCTAAAATATTTGAACCCAATGTCTTGGAGAAACAAACCTTCATTACTCAAACAATTAGCTAATGTCTTAGTCCAACTATTTGATTAGGAGTTTAAGCTTGGAAACTTATAAAAATCACACAAATAAGGTTATCTATGTCTAGTATAACCCGATCTACGGTAGAAATTACAAAGTTATATTTATATCAAGCTATGTCTAGTATTAATATAAACCCTAGATTTATTAAAGATAGTAGCTAAGCATCAAAGAGAAATTAAAGTAGTAAATTCTACTAAAAAAATTGATATTGCATTCATATAGAAGCATTCAATTACAAAGCTTCATAGGATGTCAAAATACATCAATCCCCTAAACCTTAGAGGTTTAGTTACATACGGTGGAAGAGAAGAAAAACATCACAAATACATAAAAAAACATGATACAAGAGGAAGGAGAGAAGGATACAAGCATCAAACTCAGTGAAGAAGAGGTCTCCTAACTCCTTCAATGTGCCCTAGCAAAGCCCCTTGATCTTCAGCCAAAAGATACCCCAAAATTCTTCAAAAATCCAATTTATAGATTCAATCTAGTGCAGGTGAGGATTTGGGCGTCTAAGGTGCCAGCCATAATTTGTCAGGCCGAGAGTTGAGGGCATGGCGCCTAGGCGCCAGCCTTCAAGCTTGCTGCAACACAACACTTACATCAGAATTCTTCAGCTCCCCAACTTGTATCATACCAAAATATACACCTACATGAAAATACAATAAAGTGCATCAGAAAGCAAGAAAAAAGGGAAATAAAACAAAGAAAATAAGAAAACTATAACGCGAGAGAAAACTAAGCTAAAACTAAGGTGAAAGGTGTAAAAGGAGAGAAAAATAGGATTAAGAGAAAGAAAAAGCTCAATAAAACCATAGGAAAATAACCAAAATAAATGACTTATCAATGACACACTAGATTAACATCTAAGGAGCCAGCACCAAGGTTGTCAGACCAGATAATAGGAATGCTCGTGACTGAGCAATGTATTTCTTTAAGAAGTGATTTAACCCACAATGCCTCAGCTACCAAGTCTGCAATCCCTCTATACTCTGATTCGGTGCTGGACCTAGAAACAATACTCTACTTCTGAGATGCCTAGGATATCAAGGAGTTTCTGAGATATACACAAAAATTGGCAATTGACCTTCTATCTTCATGGGACACAGCCCATTCAACATCACAATATCCTGTGAAATCCAAGTCTAAGAAGGGCTTAAAGTGCAAGGCAAAATCCATAGTCCCCTTGAGATATCACAGTATTCTCTTAGCAGCTTGCCAATGAGAAATTGTTGGTTTATGCATGAACTTACTAAGCTTGTTAACAACAAAATTCACATTAGGCCTAGTATTGGTTACATACTGTAAAGCACCCATTAGTTTTCTGTATACAATAGGATTCTCTATTAATTCACCATTATCAGCTAAGAATTGCTTCCCAAGTACTATAGGTGTTAAAGTAGGTGATGCATTTACAAGACCAAACTTTAACAGTAGATCTTGAATGTAATTTTTTTGAGAGAGAAATAAACCAATGTCATCTATGTTGATCTCAAAATCGAGAAAGTAATGCAAGTGTCCTATAGATCCTTCAGAGAGAAGATCTGGTTTAATCTTGCTGTGAACTTTTGTAACTCATTGGCATTGCTCCCAGTAACTAGGATGTCATCTACATAGATAAGCACAAGTATAACCACAGACTTAGTCTTATAAATAAACAAGGAAGAATCTCCCTTGGTGTTCTGAAAACCCTAACTAATTAATGTATGTTTTAACTGATCAAACCAAGCTCAAGGAGCTTATTTTAAGCCATAAATAACCTTCTATAATTTACAGACATGATGTGGGTGCTTAGGATCCTCAAACCCTTTAGGTTGCCACATAAAAACTTCTTCCTGCAAAACACCATTTAGAAAAGCATTATTTATGTCTAGTTGTTGATTGACTGGTTCAAGTTGATAGTAAGGGCAAGCACTAAGCAAAAAGGAGTCATTTTAGCTACAGGACTAGATGTATCTCCAAAGATAACTCCAGGGTCTTGTTGAAAACCCTCAGCAATTAGGCATGTTTTAAGTCTCTCAACTTCACCATTTGCCTTGTACTTTGTTTTGAATACCCATTTACACTCAACTATTCTTTGACTGTCATAGTAAGGTACAAGTGTCCAAGTATTATTCTTAGTGACGATTGCAAATTCTTTCTCCATTGCCTCTTTCTAGAGAGGTTGTTTCAAAGCTTCTTCTACTGAACAAGGTTCTAACCAACAAGTTTTTGTGAAACACCTGTTGCACTATCAGATGAAGGACTGGCAAAAGTATTAGTTAAAGAGACATTACCAACATAAGGAGTTTTAGTTTTATTTATCCCACTTCTACTCCTAGTAACCATAGGATGTGACTGTCGTTGGCTTTGTAAGGGTTAATTATAGATGTTCTGAACACCTCTAGGGGCAACAACTTAAGGAACACCAAGAAGAACTTCAAGTTGATCATCTGAAGTGATCTCCCTATAAATTCTGTCACTGTCCTGAATAGCCACAGATAGAACTTTGTCACTGATAAGCTGAGTTCGAGAAGAAGACACCACTCTTGGATTTGTTACTTGAACAGAACTGGTGACATGTTCAATAGAATTCAATCTCATATCAATAGAGGAATTGTTCACAGATTCTGTAAAATGTATGCTCAAGTCAGAAACAGTACCTGAGACATCTTGTGCTGAATGCATTACATCTACAAGAAAGAAGATGTTCGTGGCAACTTGTTATGGTTGATGAGTATTTAGGAAACCATTATGAAATAGGAACTCATTTTCGTTGAAAACAACATGACGAGAGACATAAATTCTCCCAATGGAACTAAAGCACTTATAGCCTATATGTTGATTACTATAACCCAAGAAGACATATGTTGTACTATGGAAGCTAAACTTATGATTGTATGGCCATAGATTTGGATAGCAAGCACATCCAAAAGTTCTTAAATCATTGTAGTTAAGAGTTTTTACAAAAAAGAGCAAGGTAAAGAGACTGGTTTAAAATATCAATAGAAGGTAATCTATTGATTAAAAAGACTGCTATCATGAAGGTCTCCCACTAGTAGTGCAATGGCATACTAGCTTGAGCTAATAGGGTTAAACTAACTTCAACTACTTGTATGTGCCTATACTCAACACGACCATTTTGAACTAATGTGTGAGGGTAAGATTGTCTAAATGGAATCCCCTCACCTTGTAAGAAGTGAGTGGAACTTCCAAACTCACCACCCCAATCAGATTGTAACACCTTTATTTTTTTATCAAATTGTTTATCTACCGAAGTTTTAAATTATTTGAATGCATTAAGTGATTCTCCTTTGTGCTTAAGTAGGTTGAATTGGGGCAGGCCCCCAAACAACAGTATAGATTAAAGCAAGAGGAAAATTAGCACGAGACAATGATGAATTAAAAGGCAGATTATGCATCTTGCCAAGCTGACATGATTCACAAAATATTTTTTCTTTATTATTCAACTTAACATTACACAACTGCAGTACTTGATTAAGCACTTTTTCATAAGGATGTCCAAGCTTTCGGGCCACTTCTCTTTGATAGAAAATAAACTAAAACAGATAGGATTATTTGGAGAATTATTTCGATTGTCTCTACTGTAAACAACAACAAAGCAATATTGTGAACTTCTCTTAAACTTATATAGCTCATCTTTCAGATGGCCCTCCAAAAGCACCTTTCCCGTTTCCTTGTCCTTGACACAACACCCAAGTGAATCAAATTGAATTATAACATTATCATTGGTCAATATTGAAACACTTAATAGATTTTTAGTGATATAGGGGTGTGTGTAAAACTTCAGTTAAAACAAGTTCTTGATTGTTGCAAGGTAGAGTTGATAAACCAAAATTATGTATAGAAATCTTCTTATCATTTCCCACTTTAATATTTTCCTTAGCATAATTATTTGTCACATACTTTAAGTTTGCAGAATCATTGGTAATGTGGCTGGTGGCACCACTGTCCATGTACCAGCTCTAGTTTGAGACAGTATTAGCATTCATAGTAGCAAGATACATAGGATGACTCCTATGGTTGTTCATAAAACTAGAGCATTGATTAGTATTATTTGGAACAGTACCCATATAAATATGGTCGTACCTAAAGTACCAAAGGGTTGCTGTATGTCTCGTTGTGCCAAAGAATTAGCATACAGGTCTATTATTATTGTTTATGCCCTTTCTCGTCCTCTGTTTTGCCTGCCACCACATTGATTAGCATTGTTTTGGTTTCTCCAGTTCAAGCTATTCATTGAACCATCATTTTTGTCATTTTTATAGCTTGTGATCACATTAGCCTGAGCACTAAATGCTGCACTGAGGCTATTCAGTTGTTCTAAGCGAATGTCAAAGGTGAGAGGGGCTGATTGTAACTCAACCCATGAAAGCTTAGGTTTATCACTAAGCTGAACCATAATGGCATTATACTCACTGTTTAATCCAGCCAAAGTTTGGGTAGTTAAATCCTCAGAAGAAATAGGACACCATAAAAAAGTAAATTGTTAGACAAACTTTTCATTTTGGCTAAATACTTACTCATTTTCAAACCTCCTTTTGTAGTTTTGTGTAACTCACCTTTCAAAAGAGTGATCCTCAATCGTGTATGAGCAGCAGTGAGGTCTTTTACAGCCTTCCACAGCTGCTGAGATGATTGACAGCCAATGACTTAAGAGGAGTTTTTGTTGTGAGTGTATTATAAATCCATTCCAGTAATAATTGATCAACATCGCTCTACTCTTCAAACGATGGATTTAACTGCACCGTTGCTCCTTTAGTGATGAGTTTTTTAGGGCATGGCTTAGTGCCAAGAATAAACCCTTCAAGCTTGTGACCTTGGATGATAGGAAGGATACTGGATTCCCACAGAAAAAAATTATTTCTGTCTAGCTTGACAAAACATAATTGGGAAATGTTTGAGGTAAGGCTCTTGTTTGGAAAAACAGAGAGGGTCTCAATGTTTTGGTTTTGAGTGCTCGAGTTCTCAGACATAGAGGAGCTCATGATTACAGGACGAATAAGCATTTCTCTGATACCAAGATACGAAAATAGAGTAAAGAGAACTAGAGAAAATATGCAAAGAAAGCATAATCTGTATTAGACAATATTACCAAAGATATACAGCCACTACAGGGACTATTGATATCGGACATTTTTATATGCAATTTAGTCCCTATCTTAGTCCTATTGCCATTTTAATATTGCCAACTCTCTAATTATATTATATTTTGATAATTATTGGGTCTAAAATAATTATAGAACTAATATGTTTTAGTTCCATATTTTTATAAGCTTAATTGATTAGAGACCCATTAATCCTTGTGCCTAATTTGTAGATTTAATTATTTGGAGAGTGTTTTGCTGACCTAGATGCTGACATGGACAAAATTGATGACATGGCAGTTGACTGGGCATTGACTAGGGCTGACTAGTCCAGTGGGGCCCATTTTTCTGCACTTTCCCAGTATAGTAAACAGTATCTTCTGCTTTAAACAGCAACCAGAAAGGCTTTCTGCAGCAACCAGAAAATGGAAAACAGTAAAGCATTCTGCAGTAGAAAGCAGCAAAGCATGCAGTAGTAGAAACAAAGCAACAGAAAAGGACCTAAGTCAACTCTAAAATGCAATTTTTGTACTTCCTCCTTGGCTGAAGTTAAAAGGCACCTTCAGAAGCCATTTTCAACTGTTGAAGACTCCTTCTCTTCTTCCATTTCTGTAATTTCATAGGTCTTCTTCCCCCTCTTTGTGTATTTTGACTTCTATGGAAGGCTAAAAAGTGTTGGAATTAGTCAAACATGAATTAGAGCTGTATATCCTGAATATTTGGCTCAATAACTGATAAGTTTTTTGGTTTTAATCATATTTCATTTCTGTTCTACATTGGCCTCTGGTTCTTATGTTTATCTCTGTTCTGTTATAACTGAATTAGGCATAGTTTCAGTTTTATGATTCTTATTTGAGGTGTAACCTTGCTTTAACTGATTGGTGGAGTAAGTAGAACGAAATGGCTTGCCTTTGGTGATGATCAAACATGATTCGGTTAGGGCTTAAACGAATTATATTAGGTTGTGATTATGATTCTAATCTGATTTAGTCTTAGAAAGTCTTCTAAGAATTTTAGTTGGAAACTGAATGGTATGATTAAATTAGAGTAAACCAAGGATGAAATGATGATGGATGCATGCTCTAGGGATTGAATGACTGATTACATGTTTTGAAAATTTTTTTTCTGTCATTGTGCTTCTGATCTGTTATGTGTTTCAGATTCTGTTATAGCTTAGGTTGTGCGTTTACATTCTGTTTTAGTCCTTAAATCTGCAATCACCACCCCTAGTGGTAATTAGTAGATAATTAGGGTAGATTAGTGTAGATTAGTGTAAGAAAAATTAATTAGGCCTTTTAGAAGTAAGGCTCCAAGAGTAAAATGACCTGGGACAACTATTATACTGCAAATTGCCACGAATCTAATTCTGGGTGATTCAGCATCGTAGTGGCTCCAACCAACTATACAGTCGATAAACAATATAATAGAATTGTACTACTAGAGCCAACAATTACGGATCTAGTGACAGGTGTGCTAATGAGCTATACAATAGGAAATGATACAGTGTAGCAAATACTACAAAGACTACATGACATAGTGTAGATCTTTGATTATTTTTAGTTAAAAATCAATTTATTTCTTGGGGTAATTTGGTTAAAATAATTTTTTAAATCATTTCTCAAGGATCCAAGTGTCAATTATCCATTAGGAATGAGTCATATCAAAAGGATTGAACTTTACTGATAAAGGGCTTCTTTTTTTATTGTTGCACAAAATTTGTAGTGAAATTTTCATCTTTTTCCAACATTTTAATATAGTGAAAGTTGAAATAGATAGGATCCCATCAACTAGATACTGATCCCACTTTTATATATAGATGCATGGACTATTTATTTTAAGCAATCATTCCTAATTTTACGTTTGATTATTATGATTACTCACCAATTAATCAATAATCAGTTTGCAAATGGTATAAAGTAGCCTTTAATTATCATCAAAAAACAACCAGCTAGAGTGATCGTTCACCCACTTCAATAATAATTCATATCAATGACTGCTTTCCATTTAATATGCCGAGCTTTTAGGCCTAGCTTTAATCACTGCTCTATAATGACTGATATAATTCATCAAACCAATGCATGTGAATGTGACACAGTATTCTCGTGCTGTGGTCCAAAAGACTTGGGACCAACACCTCAATCTTGAAGAAACCATCTCTGTTTTCCAACAAAATCTCAACCCCTGGAATCAACACACCTTCAAAAATATTTATTTATTTTTTTTAAAAAAAATCTTGGCATTCAACAGGCGGTCTGCTACAATAGCTGTGACCAATTTAGGTTATTAGAAAAAGAATTACAAAATGATTTTCAAAAACTTCTACTAAATGAAGAAGAATTATAGTTCCTTAAATCTAGGCTTAACTGGCTTTCAATGGGTGATAAAAACACCAAATTCTTTTAGCGTAGTGTATCAAGAGAAAAATAAAAAATAAAATAAAATTACCCATTTATTAAAAGAAGATGGCTCTTGGATTCCTGATCTTTGTGAAATAAGAACTGAAATTAGCTCTAATTTGCAGAAAATCCTCATTTTAACCCCTTCATTACACCCTCCTAATGAGGAGATTTTATCTCTTTTTCCAAAAATTGAAGAAAATCTCAAAATCCTCCTCTGTCATCCCCATGATGAGGATGAAATAAAATCTACCCTTTGGAGTATAAGCTCTTAAAAAACCCTAGTGAAGATGGCATTCAAGTGATTTTCTATCAAAAGAACTGGGATCAAACAAAAAGTAAAATTTTAGAGGAAATTTCTTCTAGTTTTCAATTTTGAAATATAGATATGAAATGGTGCCGAACCCTGCTTTGATTGATCCCCAAAATAGCAAACCCGTCCTCTGTGAATCATTTTCGCCTACTAGGATTATGCACTACGCATTACAAAATCTTAGCAAAAATCTTAGTTAATCGTTTAAGACCTTACCTATTAAACCTTATTACGCCAACTCAAGGTGACTTTCGAGACACGGTTGATCTTTTTCTTCTAGCCCAAGAAACTGTTCATTCTATGAATATTTCCAAAAGTTAAAAAAGGTTGGCTTATCTTAAAACTTGATATCAAAAAGCTTTTGATACTATCTCTTGGAGCTTCATCCTTGATACTCTTAGAGCCTTTAGACCGTTCAATGAATTTCTTTAATTCATTCTCCAACAGAAAAACACTTTTGCAACAAAAAAAGTTAACACTAGCATTTTTTTGGATAACTTTTTAGTTTATTCCAACTATAAACAAGTCAAAATTCATAATAAAAACAAATAATATATCAAATAATATATACATATAAAATTTTAATATTTTAATCAGTTGGTTCAACTAATATTCAATCTCTTATTATAATTATTCAACAATTGAATCCCATTTTTTGTTAGATCAGATTGGATGGAATCAGTTGAATTGGATAAATTCAATTTTGAATATTTTTAACATAGATAGTATTGCCATGAAAGGGAGCACCATATAATATTTTTTAACAAAAATATATTTTCTCCTTATAAATTTTACAATTACACAGTTTTTCCTTCTATTTCTAATATATATATATATATATTCCCCTCCACTATAATACGTCCTATACTTTAATTTAATTTAATTTAATTTTTTCACATCTAGAAATCTATTTAAGTCCATTTCCTATATTTGGCAACTTATTGTTATATTTTTTGTTTTCCTAAAATACCCTTACTTAAAAAATTTATGCATTTTAAATACTGAAGCCCACTAATTGATGATGAACTATTATTAAGATTCAGAAAATCAAACTGATTATTAAACCAATCGAGGCACTCTATTCAAGGGTCAATAGTCGAATCGTGATACTAAAAATATATTAAAATATATAATATATAATATTAAAATATTAAAGACATGTTACAAATATATATTTATACCAGTTCTAGATCTTCTCAAAATAACTTTAATTTTTCGAGATTTCTTAAAAACATAATGATATTCAATAAAAATTCAAAAAAAAAAAAACCACTTGAATCGTCGAACCAACTGGTTTTTTACCATTTTAAATGCTGACCAATTTGTAGGTCCAAACTGGATCAGAGACTTGACCAGTTTACCAATTTTCAGTTGAATCGACTAGTCCGATCTCATTCTCTGAACTATAACTATTTTATTCCACCTGACTTAGAAAAGAAAATAATATAACTTGGAACCCTCTAATTACTTTGACAATAATTCATGGAAGCTATAATTTTGCAAGGTTACTAATTTTAAAGGGACACACAAAGTTCAGTACTAATAAATTCTTACTCTTTTGTGGCCTTTCTGTTGCATCGAATAATAAGTTTAACAACTACCTTTAATCCAACAGAAGCAATACAAATAGAATCATCACTCATCACTGTCTTTTTCCAACGCACCTGTCTAATTTTCGATCAACAGAAAACAATAAAAACAATTTTGAAATTATACATTGAAACAGAAGTGAAAAGATTGTCATACCAAATTATATATATATCTGAATTATTAAAATATTGAATGGTTAAGGTTATTTTTTCTTTTAATATTTGAATACATATAAATAGTTTATAAAAATTTGTATTCAAACAAATTAATAACTAAATATTTGTTGTTAATTATTATCTTTAATATTATATAGTGTTGTAAAATTTGTTGTTAATGTTTTTATTTTTTATCATTTAAAATTGTTTTGTACAAATAATAATATGATTTATATTTTTTATATTATATATAAACATTCACCTTTATATAATAGTAGCAACACTTGGTCTAGATGGTTAGAACAATTTTTCAAATTCAACAGGTCATAGGTTTGAATCTTAGAAGTTTTTTAAATATTCAAATAAAGTAATCAACACTTAACAATAGGTTTCAAGATTAGATCTGACAAGTTTTCAGACTTTTCATAAACATATTAAGTGCAAATAAATGTCCCATAATGTCAAATATCGATATATTACTGATAATTTATTTTTATAAAATATGTAATCTAATTTTAAATTATAAGTGAATTGGATCTAAGAAGTTAAATAACATTTATTTAATTATTAAATCATGAATGAAATATATACTAAATTTTGTGAGTGAAAATATATTTCCTGAGATGAGATGGAGGCATTGAGCATAACCTTCATTTAACTAAGAGTATGAACATTGAATTATGAAATCACATAATAAATTAATCCACCAAATTGTACCTTTTTATAACAACTGTTTTTGTCCCCCTTTTTATAAATTTCTTTTCACATATCTCATGCTGATGTATGTAACTAGATGAATTGTTTAAGGGAAATTCACTACATTTCCATTTAAACTTTTTCAAAATTTTTCTTGTGATCAAATATTTTTTTAAAACCACCTCTTTTGAATGAAATATTCCTTTGATGGCTTTTTTTTTAAAATGTTGATATGAGAATTTAAATTTATTATATCATTTAAACTATATCTCATTATTCTACATTTTTATTTTGGAATCTGTCCACGTGTTTCTTTATAATTTAATATTTTAACTTTTTTAAAGTTTTTCATTAATTTTGTAATTTTTTAAGCTTCCTATTTAAATTAACAAAAAAAAGGCATTGTTTATGTTTTTTCATTTTGTAAACCTGTGATTTTTTTTTTTAATTTTTTCCTTTTGATAATGCTACATTAATATGAATATCAGCTTTACTATCGATTTTGATAGTGCTATTCTCTAGTTGGATTTTCATAGCTCTTCATCAAAAGGGTTTAAAATATTAGTAAAAATTGATATTATTGCTTAGCACTTTCATTATGGGATGCTTTGGAACTTGGACGTATAGAGGTTTTTCAAACGCATTATTCACTGCATGAAAACAGCAGTGACATTGTTGGTAAGGAAGCGGATTGTCTCTAGCGATTTGTAGGCGCAGGAGAGTCCTGCGCGCTCTAAAAATATATTAGCCACAATTTTTACAAATACTTATAGCTATGGTTATAATCGCGGCTAAATGTACATTTAGTCACAGTTATAACTGTGGTTATTGTAGCCACGGTTAAAAGCATGCATGACTCTCCTACACTCTGGAGACGATCCAGGTCCTTGTTGGTAAGGCAAGTGTACCGGTCATACAAATAATAAAGAATGAGTAAAATATCATCTTCATATGGATTGAGGTGCTAAGTACTCAAGAAGCTAAAGCAAAATACTATTTAAATGGTCAAATTCGATTAAAAACAACTCTCAATGAATTTAAATAACTAAACAGTAACAAAACTAAGAATTGAACTAAGGAAAATCAATGAAAGTAAAACAAATTCAACAGGAGCCAATGATTGATTTCGCTTATTTTAATTTCAATTATTTCACAGACAAATTAATTTTTGAATTACTAAGGAATGATTCAAGCCTTTGTTGGTTGAATTTTTCAAAATTGATTGATACTAATTCCTTTGACAAACAATCTTACCTAACCCAAATAAATGCCTAATCCCTTAGTACATTTATTTCAATAGGTGCTTAAACTCAAGAAATTCACAAGAAATCACATAAATAAGATTATCCATCCCTAGATTAATCCTATTTATGGTAGAAATTGCAAGGCAAAATTATATCATACTATCCTTAGCTTAAATATAATTCCCAAATTTTGTTGAATATATGGTGGCCAAACATTCAAGCACTACAAAGAAAAAAAAGACATCAGAGATAGAATTTTCTGTCTCTAATTTAAGAGAATTTCATCTGTAATTGATTAGAGGCAAAATTAGAGATGGATTTACTTCTGTCAATGAGCCGGACCTCTAATTTCCAAGACGTATCAACGTTCTATCTCAGACAAAGAAATCTGTCTCAGATAAACTTTGGGTATCTAAGACGGATAAATGTCTGTCCCTAATCTAAGACGAAAATTCCATCTTTGATGTCGTTTCTATTCACAGACAGAAAAGTCCATCTCTGATTCTGTTTCACTTAGAGACAGATTTATTTGTCCCAAAATTAGTCTCTGATTTGAAACAAACTCGGAGATGGTATATTCTGTTTCAAATCATAGGCGGACTTTGGGGCAAAGAAATCCCTCTTTGATTTAGGACAGCATCTAAGACTCTTATTTCCGTATCTAATTAGTGACGGATTATCTATCCCTAATTCCACCTCTAATTTCCCAGCATCTTTTTTTATATTATTTTTAAAAATATCTAGCAGATTTGGAAAACCTGCGAATATGAAAAAATCTAATCCAGCAAACATAAAAAAAAAAGGAATCTAATCCAACAATTTAATCCAACAATTATGAGAAGAACATGTGAAAAAATCAACTTTCATATAAAAAAAATGAAAGTATTTAGTTACATGTCTAGTTTAATTAAAAAAACAAATGAAAAAATAGGTGTCTAACAAATATAAAAACTAGCCTAAGCGCTGATCTGGGGCCTGGGTCTCATCATCATCAGTCAAGTGACACATATATCTGCTCATGGAGTTGATGTAGTAGTCCATCATGCGCCGCATGTCATTTAGCATGGACACTTGAATCTGTATCAACAAAAACTACTCTTGCATCTGCTCAATTGCCTCATACATCCTTTGTGTCACCGGGGTGAGCACTTCCTCAATTTGCTGAGTCGATCTTGCTGAGCCTTTAGCTGCCTAAGGACAAACTCTATACGACGCTGCAGCTCATGCTCAAAGTCAACATGGAGACATGATGGATCAATAGAAAGGTGATTGGATGAATCGATCTCACAAACCTCAGATCTCGTGCGAAATTTGTGGCCCTTCTTGTTCTTCCCTCCCACCGCCTGTAACAAAAACACAGTGTCATCGATCTCAGCATCTTAAGCTTTGATACCCTCACCGTTCTCAAATTCTCTAATGATTTGAGACACATGTACTCCTCCTATCAAATATACGTTCAACCTCATAAGTCAAAATAATCACTTAACCCACTGAAAAAGATCATTAGAAAAAAATGAGCTCAGTATATTATGAAGACTTTCTACGACCACTCATCGACAGAGTCTCTTGTGCTCATATTTTTGTGAGTTTGCATGAACAAGTCCAAAAGCCTAGGCTTTTTCCCGGTTTGAATCTCCTGCATATAAAAGATCATAACTTTTCATAATGACCATGCATTAAAAATATGAAGTTAAAAGGAGAATTTAGATCTAGTTTTATCAAGCGGCGCATGTGCTCAGAGGCAGGAATATTGCCTTTGGTGTGTAGTGTCCATCCAGTAGTGGAGGCCCTGTTTTTCCATGTGTGGTCCCATTTCTTCTTGTAATCCTTGTTTTCCCAGGCTTGGACTAGCTGTTGCATGATTTCCTTGCTGATCCATCTCGTCCTTACTTACTTCTCCAGTATATACTACGAACGCGACCCATCATGCAGCATAAGACCTGAATGCCCTTCATGTCCCAATTCTTTCTAATAAGGATTGTATGTTCAAGCAATCACTTGTTTCGTTTCTGTAACAAGTTAACTTAAGTTAATATTTTCAAATAGTTAAAAAGGAAAACATGAGTGAGTTAAAAAAATAACTTACTACTCATTCCTCAAACCATAAATCCCACAACCCATCAGGAGTGGTCTTACAGTTGAATGACGAGGCCTCATATTTCCCCTATATGAATGGTGAAATCTCTTGTACTGCATGAACAACTGGAAAGAAACTATGCAATTTGAATATATAAACATCAGTAATCACATAATATTATTGACATGCATTTAAAGATAAACGAACCACAAAATGTAATTGACATATCCCTAACTAAGCGTATCCAATGTGGCCCATCAACGGGATCAGTCTTGACGAGCTGCACCGTAGACTAGATGCTAGTAGTGGTCTATTATCCTCAGCTGACATAGGAAGTATTGAGGGACATCTACAGACCTTGTCTGTACAGAGCATTCGACGCAAATTTTAGGTGTGTTTGGTCAAACGTTTTCCACGCAAGTCTGTCAGATTGGTGGGATAATACTCCAGTCTCATGATGATTTTCATGGTGCCACCTCATTTCCTTTGCCACAACCTCAGAAGTAAATAACCTTTGAAGTTTTGAGATTATAGGAAGGTACCATAAATGCTTATTTTCGACTTTGCTGCTACGACCACAATGGTTTCTTCTAGTAGTATACCTAGCACTCCCACAAAACTTACCTTTAAGTAAAGCATGCAACAATTTACACAACAGCCAATTTTCGTGTAGCCAAGTCCTAACCCGATAACTAATTTCTTTGTCTGATAAGTTATCAGGTAGTTGATGTCCAAATGACATGGCCTCACATATAAATTGCATGAAAGCATTGAGGTTCTCTTTAGCCATGTTGTAATCTAATTTGATGCTCAATAGCCTTACAACCCTTGACAACTCAAAATGGCTACTGTACCCTTCCCATAGAGAAGCTTGTGCAGATTGTAACATATCGTAAAAGGCTTGGGCAGTTGGATTGGGGCTTGTCTAATGTTTAGGCAAGGGCAACATTGATAGTATGTCTAGCTGCATCACATACCATTTCTTGATACCGACCCTCTGATTCCTCACTGGTCCCAAGATTGAAAGGTTGGCCAACTAAGGAAGGATTCGTTGTTGATGATGATTCACCCATTCGTGGCAATCTTTCCTATGGGATGTCTAGTAATAGTAATCCAGTTGAAAATCCTTCTGGTAAAGGTGCAACCTCACGTCATCGGGTTCTAACAAATTCCTACACTTGTACGTTACACATAAACACCTTATCATCCCTTCTATAAAAAGTACCAGTAATTTCTCGACATGACTAATGGACGTCTCAACCCCATTCAAAAACTGATCATTTGTAAACCCAACCCTATTAGAACCCACTCTGTTGTACATCCACTGACGGTTTTATGACACATCCATGTTCTCCACCTAATTTTTCAAGACATTCTAAGATTATTTCTATGTGACGCTACTTAAATTTTATCTGACTTTACATGAAGGCAATCTACAATTAGCTACTTAAATTTTGATGCTCTAATTGTTATACACAATTTGATTAGGACACTACTTACAAAATAATTAACAAACATACTAATAATAAGAAGATAAAAAAATTGTAATATCCCAAGTATTACTGTATTATTAAAAGAACCTAAGTTTGGGGGTGGAAATTTTTTTTTGTTCAAGAAAAGACCAAGTGGGCCCCACATTCACTCTATCATAAAATTTACGTATTTCCTTTTCTCCATCTATTCTTCCTCTTCTCCCTCACAGTATCTCTTTCTGCTCCTAGTGACCATAAGCCTTCTTCCTTTAACCAAGCTTCTAGTCACTCATCACCGATAAGAGGATGGACCTCTGGCGAACCACCACACCAAGGAAGCAAGAAGAGTAAGGTGAGTTCCTTTTCTCCTCTTTTCTCTATGGCATTTTCGGATTTATAGCATAGGAGGTGGGAATCAAGTTTGTTAATGGGATTTGAGACTTAATTAACTTCTTGAAACCCTTTATGATAATTGATAATGAATTTGGAGTTAGAAATTTATGAATATGGCAATGTTAGAATGGATTTCAAAGTTTAGAGGAGAAAGAAAGAAGGTTAGGGTTTAAGTTAAAGATTCATGACTTAAGCATTTATTCTTGGTTTTAGTTTAGGGTTTTTATGCCAAATTGATGCTAGAGCACTAGGAATGAAAACCCATGAAGAAATTTGGGAGAAAATGGTAACTTTTGGGTTGTTATCGCATGGAATTGCAGTTGAAACTCGAAGTTCTGCAGCTTGGTGCCCAGGGCACTAGCCATGGCGCCCTAGGTGCCAAGTCAATGAGTATTGGCCAAGAGATGAAAGGCTGGAACCCAAGGAGCCATGGGTGGCGCCTAGCCTCCTGATGTTAATACAAGAGGGTTTGACCCTTTTTCTCATGTATTCTTGATCCATAGGTATGGGATGATGCCTTGGGGTTTCCTTTCGACTTTTTGGAGCTTGCAAGGCTACTATTAAAAAGGTAGAATCACCTAAGAGATCGAGTAAAGGTGAGGGAATCCTATCCTATCTTGTATGTTCTTTATAGCAAATATTAATAAATTAATGTGTGTCTATGCCATCACATAAGTCAAATAAAATTTCGAGACTTATGTATGATTAAATGTCAAACAATTATAAATGTATGTCTTGTGCTAATCAAAATAAGGAATCCATGGAGGCAAACATTTAAGGAAAGGCATAAGTATATTAACTTCTAAGAAAATGTTGAGATCAGAACAATTTTGTCACTAAAGTAAAAATATGTAGTCAGGTATATATGTATAGTTGTCGATTAATTGGGATCTTATGTAATAGAAGTAGCCTATCTTCGCATTGAGATGGTGATAGATAAATGAATTATATAAATGTATGCTTAACATAGTTTGTTTGTTAGTTAGTGCAAGAATTAGTGTAAAGGAACTTTATAAAAGAAAAAGTGTGATATAAAAACCCTATAGGTACTACTTTAGCCCTAGTTAGTTATGTATTTGAGCTAGCAGAATTTTTTTAAGTGCATCTATGTATATTGTTACTTGTGCTTTTCATCGTGTAAGAGTATAAGGAAATTTCCTTGGCTATTGTGAAAATGTAATTGAATTATGTAGGAAAGATTAATAAATGAGATGTATAAATATTGTTGGGAATAATTGTGGAACCAAGTGGTATGTGAAAGATATGTTATGAGCTGACTAGGTGATTTGTATGAGCATAGTTTGATTGATATAATGTCAACCTTGAGAAAATCCATGAATGTCCGGGGATGTACTATACTGTGATTGAGGAAACTTTGTGTATATCAAACGATGACATAAATAGGTATGTAGAACATCATGGATGATGATATTGTAATTAGTTGTAAATAACTGTGATATATGTGTAGTTAATAATATTGTTAAATTGTGGCCAAGTTCTATGTTATATGAATACTTGTGTTAGGGCATCATGTGCCCTTAAGATATAATGTTAAGGATTTTATGGATGACTGTATAGTATGACATGTGAAAGCATATTATGTTCATTGTATGTTATATGTATGTGTAGACAGTCGAACTTTGATATCCTCGGTCTCGAGTTGCTGCATGCACAGTATGGGCCCATGCCTTGTGGTCGTGATTTGCTTGGGAATCGATTGGCTACAGACTACCATGTGATTGTGATATGGTTGGGCTTCGGCATCTTTAGTCTCACATTGCTGCAAGCACATTGTTGGTGCATTATGGCTATTGAGTTGCTAAGGAGTTGATTGGCTACCGACCCATGTGCATAGCTCTTATATATGAAAATTTTTTTCGATCATAAAATGACGATACATGATTAAAGTTAAGAAATATAATTGACTTCCTTGCATTGGATAGAAATTTACATGAAGTAAATGTATGTAGTCTAGAAAGAGTCAAATTGAATATATGTGGAACTGGTATGTCTGAAGTTATATTTCATATTTATCGTTTTTCCTAGTTTTGTGGTATATATGTCTTTTGTTTGTGGTTAGATAGGGTTATGATGAGTCTCGTAGTTTAGACTCACTCCCTCACAGTTTTATGTTTGGTGAATCCCTTACCATAGGCGCGTGTGCTCAAAGACCTCTCCATTGTTTGGGGTACAATATTATCTTAGATTTATCTATTCAAGTCTGTAGTTAGTAATTTCTAGAAAGGCTCTGCGATCGGATAGATTCCGCTATGTTGTGTAAGCAAGTTTTCAGAGCATTTATTGTAATTTTATTCGAGATTAGTATAATGTATGTATAATTATGTATTCATAAAGGTTATTAAATTGTTTTAATGAGGTCTTAGGTAAAGGAAATTTAGGCTTGCAGAGATATAGTCAAGACATCGTCTGCGCTGGTCATGGTCTCGGTTTTGGGGTCATGACAAAAATAGCCCAATGGTAAACACTTCATCACACACACAAGTGCTGACCAAAAAAAAAAGAAATCAAACAATTAAATAAATCAAGCAATAAAAAACACTAAATTGCAAAACAATATCACTTTAGAGAATTCTACTGAATTTTTAGCAAGGTTTCTCCTTGAAATAATTGTACGTCAAATTTAAAAGCACTACTTTAGGAATAAGAAGATAAAGAAAACAACCAAATGGTATTAGTTTTGATCCTTTCTCTATTTATAGCAGTTTATTCTACAACAACATCTTTCAATTTTTCATTTTGTAAGATGAATTGGAAGAACTGATTAATCGGACGAGAATAAAGATAGAGTCCTATTCCACATGTCAATACCGACAACAATGAAATTTATAGTAAGAGGAAAATCCGTCGACTTAGTTTTCTAAGAAAATTACATTGTCTTCGATTGCAAGCATAAAATTACATGTTTCTCTATTTCTAAAATACACGCTATCCTCTCCTCAATGTAATTATAAAACACTATCTATATTTTAGTCCAAATTTACATATTATAAAGCTTGATACAATATGTTTTTTTTTTTTGATAATATCATTCACATACAAACAAGTGCCAAGGGAATTACAAGATATATATTTTTTTCAAGTACCTAAAAATGTAAATCTTGAGAAAATTAACTTACTGTTCTTCCAAGAATGCTTTTTAACTCTTGCACCAATAGAGTCAGCAACAAAATCCACCGGAAGCACAAAAAGATAACCACCACCAAGCTGAAATGTAATGACAAATTATATAATAACAAAGTAAAAAGTTTGGCATCATATCTAAATTTATTTGAATCAAATATACTTTCAAGTGTTGTTTCTCCTTTAAAATAGGTTTTATATTAAGTTGTTGATAAATTTAGCAAATCATCATATGACCTAATAGAATAAATAATGTAATTATTAATTACTTATATCATTATAATTCTTATTAAGATGGATTTACAAAGAAATAAATTATAAAAACATATACTTTAACTAATGTAAGTCATTACATTCACCAAGAGTCACCTGCAACTTTTTCTATCTCTACTACATGGCTGCTATGTATGATAGATTTAAATCATACTTGAGTCTATTTTTAAATTAAAATTAGAATCAACTATTTGAAAAAATATTATCAATAACAATATTCAATTGAACTGCCCATTTAGGTTGATTTTGTGGCAATGAATGTTGACATTACTAACTATGCCCCACCACAATTATAACTGACATTGTAATTGATTATACTTTAATATTGATTTATATGACTTAAACTATATAAAGAAAACTTATTATAAACTTAACATATATAAAGAGAGAGTATATGATGGAAGTAGTTCCATGCAGATGGAAATTATTAGCTTAGCAGTTCAATCAAATCTAACACCTTTTAAAAAGACTCTTTCTCTCTCTCTGCCGGTAGAGAGAGAAAATTCTCTCTTCTTCTCTCCTCCTCTTACCTTCCTCTTTTTTCCTTGATCTTCAGGCAACCCCCACCCCCACCCCCTTTCTCTTTTCCTTTTCTTAGCCTCTTCTATGTGAGAGTTTCTATCTTCTCTTTATACAAGTTTCTTATCTCTTCTTTGTAAAAGTTTTTTTATTTGGTTATCTGGTTTTCCTTTCTTGATTTTTCTATTTAGTTTGTGTGTTTTCTTCAGATCTAGGTTTCAGATCTTATTTTCCTTGTAAGTGTAATATCCCAAGAATTTTTATGAATATTTAAAGTCTGATTTGAAGTTTAGTGAAAAATTTAATTATGTGGAAAATTTTCTTTTTGAATTAGTGAAGAAAATGTGGAAATAGAAATTTTTATTTTTAATTTAGGAAATTTTTACAAATTCTCAAGGACTAAAGTGAAAAGAAAAGAAAGTATAGAGGACTTTTGAGAAATGACCAAGTAGGAACCCGAGAAGAAGAATAGAGCTTATGGGAATGAATTATGAGTCCGGTACCGAAAAGATGATGGATTCGAGGTTAAAGTGGAGTTTGAGATATTGAGAGGGACTAAAGTGAATAAGGAAATTTGTGGGGCACCGAGGATTTAGAAACACTTGAGGTGAGATTTTATGAATTTGCTTTTGCTAGTCTTGACTGAGGGTCAATTGCAGAGCAAGTGATAATTTCACCCCGGGCGAGTATATAGGTGGCCTCACCTATTTTTTATTCATTTTTCTCCTTTCCTCTCTCTCTCTTCACTTTCTCTCCTCTCCTTCTCTCTTTCTTCTCTCTAATTTCTCTCTCTACTCTCCAACTCTACAACCGGGTTTTGAAGGGCGGATCTCGGGCTACGGGGCGAGCCTCTAGGAGCCAAGCAACGTAGGGAAAGCAAGGAATCGAGGTAGAAATTTCTATTTATTAAGCTTTTCCCTATTTTCTAGTTTTAAGAGTGTTTGAGGAAAAATCGAGATTCCGGCTTCGTTTCTCGATTAAAATTGGTGATTTTGGTGTCTAAATGCTCCTTAGACATTAAGGGTGAGATCCTATGGAAGAAATCATGAAAAACGGTGAAGATTTGGCCAGATTCGGGCCAAAACCGAGAGAAAGTCGCGAAGGGTCGCGATCGTGGCGCCCAGGCGCCATGTGTGGCGCCTAGGCGCCAAGGACATGTGGGGAAGAGAAAGGCATGGCGCCCAGGCGCCACGTGGGGCGCCTAGGCGCCGGGCATGGGTGGCGCCCAGGCGCCATAGGTGGCGCCCAGGCGCCAGGTGTGTCGGAAAACCTTAGCTCATTTTCAATCGGCCATAACTTCTTCATCCGGACTCCGTTTTGGGCAAACTTTATATCGTTGGAAAGCTCTTTGAGTCTAGTTTCTAATGGTATAAGTTTCATTTAGATATTCATTACCGATTAGGAGTTATGACTTAAGATGTGAGTAAAGGTCGAGAGTAGTGGTAGGAAATTTCTCTATTTCGTAACCCTAATGGTTTTTGTCTGGTTACAATAGGAATGGTCAAGGTGCAAAGTGGGAGTGCCGAGAGCGTGAAATCCAGGTGAGTGGGTTAATACTTGCTATGATTAAATATCTGTTATTGACTTTTTGCATCATAGTGGAAATATGTTGTATATCCAAGTTTGAAGAGGATGATGTGGAACGATGAGGCATAAACAATTGTGGAACGTGTCTGGTAATGTATATAATTATATTTTCTTATTTTCCCATGAATGGAGGTTATATAATGGATTGTGAATGGCATGTGAACTGAGTTGAATAATTGTTCTATATTATGGGTTATGCTGTATACATGCTATGTTGCTGGAACCACATTTATTATGTTGTGGCTTGAATTGTAAATGACTGAGTTGTGTATGTGGCTCAAGATTATGATTGAGGATGTTTTTATATATGATTGTGATTGTGTTTGACTGGAAAGGAAAGGCATGGTGGTGCACCCCATGGAGAAATTTATGTGAAGTTATAAGGGTGGAGATTATAAATGGAGCGATAAGGGTGGATGCGGCAGGGGCCACGGGCAACGATCCAGAGGTATTCTGGACGACCCGGTTGGTACGGGAAATTTGTGTGAAATTGATTTCACCGATTGTTGTTGTGAACTTTTGAATTATGTTGAAATGTATTTGATTTATTTGGATATTGTTGTGAAGTACTACGAATAATATCATATCATATGATGATCGATTTACGTATGATTGCTGCATGTTATCATTATGATGTATGATATTTTTTGTCATAATGTTGTGTTATCTACTCACTGGGCACGTGGTTTGCTCATACCCCTCTTATTGATATTTTTTTTCAGAGTTGACAGCTGAAGGTAAATATCGGAACAAGGAATTATGGATCCTTAGTCCATGATTACCTTTTCATTTGTTCAGGATAAAGGTATAATAGTTAAGTTTTATTCTAAGTTGTATAAATCTAGAAATCTCTGTAATCGGGTAGGTTCATTCACTGATGTAATGTGAGTAATTGTAGTATGTATAAAGAACTCGTTTTGGTTGCATGAAAAAGAATTGTATGATTTTTAAGAGAAAGATAGGCTTACGGAGGTGAAATAAAATTCACTTTCCGTGCCGGTCACGTGCTCAAATTTTGGGACGTGACAGTAAGTGTTCTTGTTTTTTAGATCTGTTTTCAGATCTAGTTTTTTTGTAAGTTTTTTGTTCTATTTGCTAGTTTTTCAAGTTTATGTTGTTTGGTCTACAATCCTTCAAGAGAGTTTTAGGGCTACCAATGAATCTTGAGAAAGTGGAACTCATTTTTAGTCAAAATGTGCTAACATTTACAAAAAGATCCTAGGACAGATAGAAGAAACGACTCCAGAAGTTCTATCTGTATATGTTAGTTTGCATTTTTTGGTTGGTAAGTTAATGTATACTTTTCTCCTAGATCCTTTGATAGGTTTAGGATTTCCTTGGAGGGATTCTTATCCTTTTTTTCTGCCTTTGTTGGGGCCTTTGTAGTTTTTCAGTTCATTTTAATATGATCTTGTTTGGGCCCTTGTGATCATTATCAAAAAAAAAAAATCTAACACTTTTTATGTGTGTGTCTATGTTCTACTATCTCTATCATAGCATTAGTTGTCTCAAACTAGTTAAAGCATTATAAGGAGAGACTAGACTAGTACAATAGCTTCTTTTGTGCTCACTTTCCTTTTTCCTCTTGGCCCTTTCACACATCATACACTCAACAATTTATTCACAAAAGCCACCAAAAAAACATTCATTCTTTTTCTACTCTTCTTTATTTTTTCCCTAAAGTTGTAATTCAACTTCAACATATCATACATATATATAGTTCAAAATCAATATTCACAGGATATTCTTTTTTATGCTTCCAAAATAATACAAAACCAGAATGATACTAAAGAAAGAACAAACAAGGAAATAAATAAAAATAGAGGGTAAAAAATAGGACGAGGAAGATTCCAAGTTTTTCCAACCAAATTAAGAAATTTCCCCAATTGGTAAAATTAAAAATTCCCAATTAGAAACCCTAATCAATAGTTGTTCATTCTTCATTACCTTATCAGCAAAAGACAAACACAACCACACAAAAAGAAAAAAAAAAGGTTGAACATGAAAAAAAAACTTACAGCAAGAGAACAATAGAGGAGAGGAGAGGAAAGGAGAGGCGACTTCAGCAACCACGATGCACTCTTCAATGGCTGTGAGAATGAAGACGATGGAAGGAATGAAAGAGTGAGAGTGTGAGATAGCACAGAAGAAGAAAAAAAACACCAAAAAATGTAAATAGCACAGAAGAACCATACCTTAAAAAAAATGGGAGATGGAGCTTAGGGAGACGATAGAGAGAGTGGAAGCGTGAGATAACTTAGCAAAAAAGATGGAAAAGTGTGAGAGGATTTCAGGTGTATAGCAGGAGGCAAGGACGTAGACAATGGCATTAGGGGATTAAGGCACGGGTAAATACGACGCTCAAAAATTTCGTTTGGAAGGTAGGAGATTAAAGACGAAATTCTGGGATGAAAAAAAATCCGTCTCTAAGGTAATATGGCATCGTTGTCACTCACTTAACTAGCCATAGACATTTTGAGATAAAAATATTCGTCCTTAATTTTTCAAAATATTTAAAAAAATACTAAAAAAATAACTTACAAACATATTTTAGAGACAAAAAAAAAATCTATTTCTAATTTTTAAATGATTTTAAAAAATGGGAAGAATATTAAAGACAATTTTTTGACAAGGACAAATTCGTCTCTAATATTAGGGACAAAAATTCAGTTAGAGACGAAGAATTTCTGTCCCAAAATTTATCTCTGATTCCTTGTTTTCCATATTGAAATCAGGGACAGATTTTGAGATGAAATGATTTTGTCTCTGATTCTGGATATTCTTGTAGTGAAGAAGCAATGAAAATAATAATGACTACTCCAACAATGAAATTGCATTCAAAATAAATCTATTGAACAACAAAACTTCATCAAAATCTAGCTACATCAATCCCTTAACTTAAAATGTTTAATTACACATGTTGTTCATCAAGAAAACAGTAAAAATAGTATTCATAGAAAGAGTAAAGAAGAAAAACTAGGAAGAAATGAGGTATGATCATTCCCAATCGTGTTCCTCGAGCTTTCCCCTTGCTCCTTAGGTCATAGAACGGCGCCACCCTTTTTTCCCCTTCCAACTCCCAAAAAGGTTTCAAAAGAAACTATTTATACTCAGGCTTTCGAACTGGCACTACTCTTCTTTGCCGTAGCGGAGAAATTCTTACTTTTAGTAGAAAACTGTGTAGTAAATTTTCTTTTTGCAATAGTAACTGCATTTTTCACTCCATCTCTTTTAGCTTATTACTCTATCTAGCCCAACCCTACAAAAACACATACAAAACTATTACAAGCCCAAAAAATAAGTCAAAAATACTAAAAATGTAGAATTTAAAATGAAGCAACAAATTAGAGACAAATAAGCTATTTTACTAAAAAGGCAACAAAGATACAATCAGGGAATTATGAATTAATGAGCAAAAAGGATCTTAATTTGGTGAAATTAGGCGATTAACACTCCCCCAAACCTAAGATTTTGCTTGCCCTCAAGCAAAATAAATCCCACACACTTAGGGAGAAGGCAAAAAGGAATGCAACAACTGAAAACATATGCAAATGTCGTCTAGTGATTAAAAAAAAATTGAAGCTACACAAGATAAACTCTTTACAATACCAAAACAAAGAAGAATTCCATAAACTCATCTTACCAAAGCTTCCTTAACACAAAGATAACCAAACATGGAATAATAGTAAGTAATTTTAAATAAAGTCTAGCCTAACAATTTGCAAATCCTTGGTAACTCTAGACATTTTGCCAAAACTTGAAGCCAAATTTCACTATTACTTAATTTTGTTCTCAAGGGCTTAGCTTTAACTAGAGATATTATTATTTTTTAAATAATTTTTTTTGAAGTATATTCTCTTATTAAACTTTGTTAACATATCCCCTTATTGAACTTTTTCGAGAGATTAAAGCTTCAAGAAAGTAGAACACGCCTTGAAGTACGAAGGGTCCACAAATGGCTAAATTAGCATCTATAAAAAACTACCACTAATATTACATATAGGGTTACCAACATGTAAATGACTCTAAAAATGATGTAAATTATAAAATCTTTTCTCGTTTTTGTAAAGTGGCTCCTTATACAGCTTTAAATCTCACAAAAATAAAATTATAAAACATATAAACATTACATTATATGCTCATTCCTTTTGCACATCTCAATTGCAAATGAAGTAAAATGCCAACTTACAAAACACACCTCTCTGAAACTTGAATTCAACATTGCCCTCAATGCATAGATGAATGACAACAATTGAAACAATAAAATAGCAATGACAAGCAACGCAGGTAAAGCAAGAGAGATAAATGTGGTTGCACAAAGAATTGACATATACTTAATGTTGAATACAAAGTGAAGTTCAGTTGCCTACACTACAGTGCTTGAAAAATAAAAATAACATTCAAAAAGTCAAAAGAGGATTACATGACTATACAAACAAACTGACTAAAACAGAAATATTTTTTGAAACCTCAAACTCCCTGCTTTAGCAAGGCATCTTCTTGAAGCTAGAGGCATTGAAGAAGGAGGGGAATTAGGGTTCAATTTGTTTTAATTATAGAATTAATTAGGGTTGAATCAATTTAAATTGAAAATCAATTATGAATGAATCAGTTTTAATTAGGCAATCAATTAGGGTTGAATTATGATTAATTCTAATTCGATTAAGAGAGAACTCGGGCATTAATTAGAAATCAAATGGGATTGACTAAAAATCAATTAGGAATGAATTAGTTTTAATTAAGAAATTAATTCGGGCTCAATCAATTTGAATTAACTGAAATTCAATTAGGGGAGAATTTGCATATTAATTAGAATTCACTTAGGAAAGGAATTTGAATTCAATCAAAATCAATTAGGAAGGAATTTGAATTTAATTGAATTCAATCAGAAAAGAATCCCAGTCTTAAACAGTGATGAAGACACTTAATTACTTTTCTCTCTTGATTGCAAAAAACAAAATAATTTCAACCTCGCTGCAGTGGAAAAACTTTTTCGCTTGAGCCAGGCGGCCTTCTACAATCTCCTACCCAGCCCTGTTCCTTGCTAAACTGACAAATGTTTTCACTTTAGCGAGACATTGACACACAGCAAGCCTCACATACACATTCCTCGCTTAAGCAAGAAATTTCCTACTTCAGCGAGAAACCATAGAATGCAAAATTCACCCCTAAACAATCAGTACATAAAATTTGCAAGCATAAACCCACCTATTTCAACATAATTTCTCATCATCAAAATTATTTTAAACCCCATCAAACAACAACAAAAGAAACACTATAATCACATAAATACTAACTCTAACAAAATCACATCTCAAAATTCAAATTAAACACAATAACATCAAACAATTCAAACCACACTAAACTATTCTACTAAAGAAACATCAAATGGAAATAAAACGAAAAGATAAAACTATACGGTTGAGAAAACTAGGGTTGACTCCCAAGAGTGCTAGGTTTATAGTCTTCAACCAAACTTTACTAGTGCCCTTTTCTTAGTCTTGTCTCCTTCCTAGTTTTCATTGTTAGTCTTTCAGCTTTAGGCTCGTACAACAAGAAAGAAGAATCAACAGTACTTCGCACACAACAAAGAAGAACACTATGAGAAATATATTTTATTTTTTGAAATAAAACAAACAGAAGAAAAAAAGGAGAATTATAATGAAAAAGTGGAACAACAAAAAGTGTCTGAAGTACCATTACTTCTGCCTATATGAATATTGACGCAAACATCAATCCCCGGTAATGGTGCCAAAAACAGCTGGTAACATAGCAAGTGTACCAGTCGTACAAGTAATAAAGAATGAGTAAAATATCATCTTCAAATGGATTTATGTGCCAAGTACTCGAGAAGTAATATCGAGCATTTTTATATGCAATTAAGTCCTTATCTTAGTCCTATTGTCATTTTAATATTACCAACTCTCCACTTATATCATATTTTGGTAATTATTGGGTGTAAATTAATTATAGAATTAATATCCTTCAATTTTATAATTTTATCCCAAATATTCAATTGTGTATTTTCTAGATAATTATAATTGGAGAGTATATGCTGACATGGATGCCACCTAAGCCTTGAAATGGACAAATCTGATGACTGGACGTTGACTAGATCTAACTAAGACTGATTGGGGCTCACTGTTCTGCACTTTCTAGCATGCATCCAACTTTTTTGCATTTCTACACAGCAAACAGCAACAGAAGCAACCAACAGCAGCTTTAGAAAAAGCAACAGAAAAGATGAAAAAGACAACACCTTAAGTGAAACAAGAATGCATTTTTGTCCTCCTTCCTTGGCTGCACATAAAAGAGACTTCAAAACTCCATTTGCCTATGTTGAAGAGATATTCTTCTTCCACTTCTGTAGAAATTCATAGGTCTATCCCCCCTCCAAATTTTCTCCTTTGTTTTGTTGTATTTTGGCCTCCATGGAAGGCTAAAACTCCTATGTAATCAGACGATGGATGATTTGAGCTTGTAACCTAAATTTTTGGAGCTAAATGAGATAAGTTTCTTCTTGTTCTTCTATTTCACTTCTGTTCTGATTTCTCCTCTAGTTCTATGTTAATACTTGCTCTGATATGAGTTAGTATAGCAGTAGAATGGAAATGGCTTGCTTAGATGATCATCTAACTTGATTAGGTTGGGCTTAATTAGACTGCATGTGGCTAGGTTTAACTTATGTGTAATCTAGTTTTAGGAAGTCTCTTGGAAATAGTAGTTAGAAAACTAATGATAGAGAATACTAGAATTAATTTGAAGACAAGAATGATGATAGTTACAATTCTAAGATTCCATAACCGATTGCATTCCATATCTGTTTGTGTGTAATTTCGTTTTGTGCTGTGTTTTGTTCTGTATTTAGTGTTCTATTCTGTTAACTATAGGTTTATATTCTGTTTTAGTCTTTAATTCTGCACTCACCCCCTCCTCCATGTAATCAGTAGGTAATTAAGATAAATTAGTATTAGAATAATTAATTAGGCAATTTAGAAGCAAGGTTCCTTGAGAGAATACGACCTGGGACAACTATTATATTGTAAATTGCCATGAATCTAATACTGGGCGACTCGGCGGTCGTAGTGGCTCCAACTAAGAAGCTAAAGCAAAAATACTATTTAGACGGTTAAATTGGATTGAAGACAACTTTTAATGAATTTAAATAACTAAATTGTAACAAAACTAAGAATTGAACTAAAGAAAAATCAATGACAGTAAAACGAATTCAATGATAAAAGGGGAGCTAGGGATTGATTTCGCTTCATTTTAAATCTGATTAATTTATAGAAAAATCAATCTTTGAATTACTGAGGAATGATTGATTTTCAATTACAAGCCTTTGTTGTTGGTTGGATTTTCCAAAATTGATTGAAAGCAATTCTTTGAATAAACAATCTTACATAACCTAAATAAATGCCTAATCCCTTAGCACATTTATTTAAATAGATGCTTAAGCTCAAGAAATTCACAGGAAACCACATAAACGAGATTATCCATTCCTAGATTAATCCTATTTATGGTAGAAATTACAAGGGTAGAATTATATCATATTATCCTAGCTTAAATATAATTCCCAAATTTCATTGAACGGTAGACAAATATTCAAGAAGCAATGAAAACAGTAATGACTACTCCAACAATGAAATTGCATTCAAAATAAATTCATTCAAGAGCAAAACTTCATCAAAATCTAGCTACATCAATCCCATAATCAAGAGGTTTAGTTACACATGTTGTTCATTAAGAAAACAGTAAAAATAGAAGTAATAGAAAGAGGAGAAAAGAAAAACTAGGAAGAAATGAGGTCCAATGGTTCCCAATCGTGTTCCTTGAGCTTTTCCCCTGCTCCTTAGATCAAAGAACGACACCTCCTTTTTTCCCCTTCTGACTCCTTAAAAAGTTTCAAAAGAAACTATTTATACTCATGTTTTTTAACTGGCACTATTCATCTTTGCTGCAGTGGAGAAATTCTCGCTTTCAACGGAAAACTCTTTAGTAAATTTTCTTTTTGCAATAGCAATTGCATTTTCAGTCCACCTCTTTCAATCTTTTACTCCCTCTAGCTCAACCCTACAAAAACACACAAAAGATAATTACAAGCCAGAAAAATAATTCAAAAATACAAAAAATCTAGAATTTAAAATGAGGTAACAAATTAAGGGATAAAAAAGCTATTTTTGCTAAAAAGATAACAAAAATACAATTAGAGAATCATGAATTAATGAATAAATAGAATCCTAATTTAGTAAAACTAGAAGATTAACAGACATCAACACTTTAATTAATTGATATATATATATATATATATATATATATCAACATATAAAGATAAAGTTAATCGAAAAATAAGAAGAGACTCACTCAGAAAATTGAATGTTAAATGACCTCTTAAACGGGGATGCAAGAGAAATTTCTAATAAGCTGAGCTTTTAGGCCTAACTTTAATCATTGCTCTATAATGACTTATATAACTCATCAAACCAATGCAATGCAGGTTAGTTCAAATATTCCGGTTTTTTTTTGTTTTAAATAATATTTTGAATTCAAATTGTGTAAATAAAAAAAAATAATATTTAGACATAGTTTTTATGACCAGACCGAATTGGCCAGTTCAACTGGTTGGCCCAGGAACCAATCCTATATCCAGTCCGATCGACCATTAAAAACCGGATAGCCTTTGAACTGGCTAAAAACCGGTTGAACCGACTTTGAACTAGTTGAACCGGCCAAACCGGCTAGTTCAATGGTCTGACTGGTTCTTGGTTTTTTCTTTTGGTCACTTTGCTTTTTTATTTTATAATTAGGTGTTGAAGTAATTGAAAATCAACCAATTAGAGTCAATTGATGAAGTAATGACTGATAAATGATAATTTCTTTTGGTTAGTTGGTTTATTTTTATTGTTACTTGTAAACATTTATTTGAATATGTTATCTTGTCAAAACACATCTTATATAATTGAATATTAAATATTGTTTTGAATTAATTTTGTATTTTCATATATAAGAATTATGATATGTTGATATGTAATTATATAGTTATTTCACTATTTATATATATATATATACACTTTTTTTAATTACCATTGGTTCGACCATGATTCAACCGCGATCCGACTATTGACCCTTGAACCGGTACACCATCTAGTTCAATGACGAGTCCTATTATGAAAACCTTGATTAAGAGATATTTTATACTTTTTAAGTTCAGCTTGACTTAAATTAAATTATTATGAGCCAAATAATTTTTTTATGGTAAAAGTTCCAACCAAAAAAATTCCATGAGAGAAGTGTGATTTTAATTTTTATTTAGTTATAGCCCTTGTCCTTGTCATTAGTTTTATTTATAAAATATTTTTAATGTTATTTAAGAATCTTATTTGAAAATATGTATTAGAAGTTTTAATTAAGAATATTAACGATATGATATGCAAAATTATAAATTTCAACTTGTCCTTTAGCAGTGGCTAGGATTTCTTATCAAATAATAATTCTTTTGAATATAAAATATATTCCATTGTCAAAGAAGAATAGGAAATGATAGAAAGTTTACGCAGGACATTTTGTCCGTGCATGAGTAATTATGTCCATTTCCTCTCCTCAGAGAGAGTGATCTCATGCTGTAATAAGCAAACGTTAATTATTGTAATAAGAAAACGTAAATTATTATTAACCTTTTCTAAGCGATAATATTAAGCAGATAATTATATAAAATTTCTTATATTTTTATTATTAAATTTTTTATTAAAGCATGTCATGTATAAAATTTTTTTTTAAAAAAAAAGCAGACCATACAATTGTTATATTGTGATTGTAGAAAGTAGAAATATGCACTTGCACTACAATAAACACATGAATTAGAGAGAGAATTTTGTCCATCTCAAATTATGTTCCTAATGTGTTATAAATTTGTCCATGATTTGCATATGGTATCACATATGGATTCTGGAATGAAAATTTTCTTGAAATTATCACCAATTCCCATCATATTGTTTGCAATTTATTAAATTTTATCACTAAAATGTTAAAATTAATTAAATTTGAAAAATAGAGATTATTTTTTTTGTCTCTAATCTCTCTCTCTCTTTTTAGGTAGTATTTTTGCCATGCATTTCCCTTGTTAATTAAGTTAATTGACCTCATCTGCAATTCTGATTTTTTTTGAGCCTCTTTAAAATGATTCTTTTTCGAATATTTCTTATAAAAAATCATTTGAAGAAAAAGAAGAGAAGGTTCAGATGAAGAACAGTAAAATAAATAAGTCTGTGTAGCACATTTTCTTCATGCACTGTTAATTGAGTCCACATTTTTCATTAAATAATAACTTTTTTTTGTAATTTCTTAATTATCACCATGAGATGGCTTCGTTCATAAGTCAACCCTAATTCTATGCAAAGTAGCAACCTATGAAATCCATGTTCATCAATTATTGAAATACAATGACGACACCTGATTAAGGTTTAACTACTTTATTATATTAATTAACTTCACATATATATAATGCTAAAATTTAACTTAATTATATTTTTTTTTCATAATATTATTTTTTCTATCCTGTTTCAGCTTTAATTTAATTTAACCTATATGATTTAGAATTTGGCTATTGTAATAGGATTGTAAATCGTTAGTTATAAGAAATTGTAGTATGCATGAATTTCTAATTTAGCTCTCCATTTTTTTTATAACTGTATATATTATCATGACATCAATAACTTAAATAAATCAAATTGAAAACAACAAATAATAATAACTTTCCTTGCTTAGTAAGTTAATTTTATACGAAACAACATGAAGCGAGTCAATAATTGAAGAGTTTTAAGCAAAAATTTTAATGTAGTAAGACAGTGATATCACTTTAAAAAATAATAATAATAAAGCAAATGGTCAAGGAGAATACTAACTATAGTCCACAGATGCTAGGTGGTTGTGTATAAAGGTGACAATTAAGTATCGTTGCTGATGCGAGGTGGTCAAAAAGAGTAGGAGCGACGGTGACGGTGAAGGCGAAAATTGCAACGAAATTAGATCGAGGTGGTAAGAGAGATATATATATATATATATATATATATTAATGGATCTACGTAATTCCTATATATATTTAAGTAAATTACTATGAGAACTCATTAAATTGTTTATTTATAATGTTGTTGTTGTATTAGTAGATTATCTTTGGGTAAGAAAGAAGAAACTATCACTAATTGTACATATATATTATAGTCAAGAACCAAGAAAGGAATTAATTATAGTACTAAGTTTAACAAAGTTAGGCTAATTATTTTCTAATGTATAATTAAATATAATTATCTCTAGCCAGTCCTCATCACTATACGTATAATCGAAAGTTAAAATACTTTGAAATTAAATATTTTAGTTGCGAATTAAAACAACTAGCTCTAGTCGGTTCCTTGATCCCATAAACTTGAATTTTTTCTTTACTCACACAACTCATTATTAAAAAAATTAATGAACGATATAATTTTCTCTATTATAATTTACAACATGAACCCTTCATCCATAGAGAGATAGAATGTTTAGATATAATCAACTTTCCCAACATCTTCTAATTAATTAAAAATTAAATCTCAATAATTATAATATAAAGGAGTTAATTCAACTAATAAAGTACATCAGAATTTAAATATTAGAGGCATGTACGAAGGTTATAATTGAAACATGATATTAATCTTGATCAGCAGTATTACCCCAATTATTATTACTAAAACTATTTGCTTTTGACCTTGCACTCTAAAAATAATGGAACCAGAAACACCAAAAAGAGAAAAAGAAGCAATAAAAGGAAGGGAAGAAAACAAAAACAGGGTGAGAAAGGAAGACGAAGGACAAAGTACGGTTGTAAAATTATATAAACCACAAATTAATTAACTCGAAGCAGCTATATATATTTATGGATGAAAAAAACTTAGAAAAATTCCTCTTAAACTTTTGGTTATTTGAAAACAGGCCCTTGAATTTTTAATTTTTGAAATTAGGTCTTTAAATTTCCAACTTTAAGGAAATAGATCCTTACTATTTAACTCTCTTGTCAAATTAGATTCTTCATATGTCCAAATCTTTTACCACTCCTTAATAATTCTTTGAAAAAAACTTAGATGTATGCATTTCATTATATATTTACTATCAATTCTCTCATAGAAATTGGATAAGCCTACTTTTCTCCAAAATCAAAATACAACAAATTTATTTTTTCAAAAAAAAAATATTTTACAGATCAACATTACATTATTAGTTATTCAAGAAATGTTTTACACATGTCTGATATAATTTTTTTTGGTTTACACCAACCGGTATCTGAATATTATACGTCAACTAATTTGAATTTGAGTCAGATAGAATCACAATAAACAACAAAAGTTTTTTTGATTAAATTTTAATGCAATTATATTTTTAACGACAACAAATATCTAAAAAACTGTATACATAGAGAGGGTAGAGAATACAAGTTGAAAAGTGTGAGAAAGATATGTGAAAAAGAATAAAGATCAAGTAACGGGCCCTGAAAGCACTATGCCTACCAGCATCATCCTTTTGTTAATTTTTCTTGTTGTGGTGGTTGCTAGAGAGAGAGAGAGAGAGAGAGAGGATGGTCCATGGGGAGGGGGAGGGTAGTTTAAGAGGTGGTTTTCTGAGGAGATTTTAAGGTCAGAGGTCGTAGTTATGGATGTGGGCGTGCGCCCTTACTCTCTTACTTCATTTCCATGTGGGCCCCCTATGTGATACCCGCATACCCCTGAGCCCCACGCCCCTGAGCCCCTTACAGTAAACTCCATCTTTCTCCGTCTTTCTTGGTAGGTGGCTCTGCCTCTTCTCTCCTCTCTCTCCTCTCTCTTTTCAACTTTCAACCTCCACTCTCTCCAATCAATCCTACCACCCAGTTTAAATCAAATTAGTAGGACTCTAGTAAAATTTCAAAAACTGGTAGTTCAGCAAAAAGAAAATATGTATCATAATATAAAAAAAAATTAAAAATGGAAATTTATTTAATTTTATTATTCTTAAAATATAAAATCATCATAATCTAATTTTATATTTAAAAAGTATTGTAAAGAAAATATTAGCATGTGCAGTCATTCCAAACCACTAGTATTGATTGTTTTGAAAAGAAATTTTTTTTTCAAAAAAAATTAGGCTCTCCTTAAAATCATTTGCAAAGTTATTAAATAAAATATTTTATTTATTTTCAGATTTTTTAGTCATACAATTTTTTATTTTATTATAATGTTTTGTAATTTTTTATTGAAATAAAAAAATATGCGCTACAACTAAATTTATTTTTAAAAAGTTTCCTAATTTTTATAACTTATATGATTAAATTTCTAATTTATTTAAAAAAAGGAGTATTAAAAAAACAACAAGCAATTAAATTTTTTTGATTTGCCACAAATATTATTCATTAGAAGTAATTTTGCTAATATGACACTAGACTTCCACTAGAATATGAATCATAATTAACCACTTTGTAAAAAATTAGCCTTTTGTTAGACCCCACCTTCATTGGTAATAAACAAGTAAATTGAAAAAGAACATGGTTACTTGATTTGTTGTTTTTTTTATCTGATTTATTTTTGCTCATTAATTTAATTGAAGATGAATGGCACTCACATGTAAATTAATTATATATGTATGTAATGAAAATAAAGTACCTCTCACATGAGAATGATGAAATCCTATTTGGTATCCCTTTCAAGTATTAAAAACTATGTCCGTATGGAGACAAACACATTAAAAAAAAAAATTAAACCAACCAAAGTTCTATTTAATAATTTCCAAAAAAAAATTCTCGTGGGATCTTTTGGTCCTTTGTGTCCCACACCACATATATATAGTCTTCCTTCATTCCAGTACACCACCTCATTATCTTCCCTCTTCCTTCCTTTCCTGTTATCTACCTATTCCCTCTTCTAAATGTTTTCTCTCTCTGTTTGGTTCGCCGGAAAATTTTGAATTCGAAGCCGAAACCACTACACCTTACTTTCTCTTTTGGACTTTCCTTCCCCTGAATGCAGGAAAACATGAGTATCTCTGTGAATGGACAGTCTCAGGTCCCTCCTGGCTTCAGGTTCCACCCCACTGAAGAAGAGCTTTTGCAGTACTACTTGAGGAAGAAGGTTTCCTATGAGAAGATTGACCTCGATGTTATTCGCGACGTCGATCTCAACAAGCTCGAGCCCTGGGATATACAGGGTAATAAAAAAAATCATTTCCCGACTCCTTTGATTTTCATGTACGCATGTCATTTCGAAATGTTGACTCAGATTTGGGTTTTGATTTCTTGCAGAGAAGTGCAAGATAGGAACCACCCCACAAAACGACTGGTACTTCTTCAGCCACAAAGACAAGAAGTACCCCACCGGCACCCGGACCAACCGCGCCACGGCCGCCGGATTCTGGAAGGCCACCGGCCGGGACAAGGTCATATACAGCAACGGCAACAGGATCGGAATGAGGAAGACCCTGGTCTTCTACAAAGGCCGTGCTCCTCATGGCCAAAAATCCGATTGGATCATGCACGAATACAGACTAGATGATAACACCAACGACACCAATATTGTAAGTACAACTATATATATCCCAAAGTAGATAGTATATCTCGAATACTGTAAGAGTAAAATCCAGTCCAACTGCAACCAACTGATATATCAAATGTCTAATTATTTATCTACTTGGAGTGTTGTTGGGACTTACGAGATTTCGTTGGTGCCAAATGGATTCAGGTGACGAATGTGATGGGAGATGGAGGCCAAGAAGAGGGTTGGGTGGTATGCCGAATATTCAAGAAGAAGAACCATCTGAAAACCCTAGAAAGCCCTTTGGCTTCGTCCATTATTACCGGAGAAAGCACCAGAAGGGGCCACGTGTTCGATTCCTGCGACGAGGAGGGGGCTTTAGAGCAGATACTGCAGCAAATGGGAAGAAGCTGCAAGGAAGAGAACGAAGGAAATTATAGCAATAATAATGGAAGATTCGCTATTTCCAGCTTCAACAATGGTGGTCATAACAATAACTACCATGAAAGGTTCCTGAAGCTCCCAAGTCTAGAAAGCCCAAAATCGACAAGCTTAGAGAATAATAATAATAATAATGGGTACCACCCCATTATTCCCGAGATGGAAGGCTCATTTTCGACAGTTCATCAAATGGAGGCATCCAACGGTGGTGGACTTGCCAACTGGGCGGCTCTGGATCGGCTCGTGGCTTCGCAGCTGAACGGCCAGACCGAGGCTTCTAGGCAGCTAGCCTGCTTCAACGACCCCACCAGCAGCACCATGATGGGTTACTGCACAAACGACGTCGTTCACGATCTGCAATTGCCAACCCTACGATCCTCCTCGTCATCGACGTCCACGTCCACCCACAGGGCTGCGTACGTGAGTCCGGCCGCACAGGATTACAGCACCAGCGAAATTGACCTCTGGAGCTTTGCCAGATCAGCGTCGTCTTTGTTGTCGTCTTCGTCCTCTGAGCCGCTATGCCACGTGTCGAACACATCAGTGTAACATGTCGGAATTAAATAGAGAAATAATCTTGTTTCTATTAATTAGCTCTTCTTTCCTCAAGTCAGACGATTATTATTATCATTATTATTATTATATTATAATGGTTATTATTACAGGCAGTTAATGTTTTTTGACCATAAATGTGATAATTAATGTTGGTAGTACTTTAATGGGAACTAGAATATTATGTGAGATAAATAAGAAAAGGTGGTTTTTTTTTTCTGATGAAGTGGCGTTTTCAACCATGGGCCTTTGCTTAATCACGATGTCTACCATTACTTTTTCTTTTTTTCTAAAAAAAAAAAATTCCCTCTCTCTTTTTAGTTTTCATCTAGAAGACCTGCAAGCTCTCGTTAATCTTTTTTGTTTTGTTTTTCTAATTGCAATTATAAAGCTCTAACTTTTTTCATTTCCTAGGTTTATGATGATGATGATGGATCAATAAGGTCTTGCTCCTAATTATCTTCTCTTCATCTTTGTGTCACATGGTTTGTCGGTTTGTTTGAGGAAGGTGCAGATCCAATGGCTGGGCTTGTCTTATTACACTAAGAGTTTTAACTAAAAATACAATTAATATGTGAATTACTTTTTTTACTGTTATAAAAGCATTTATTAATATTTTTATTAAATTTGCCCCAAAGTTTTCTTCACGCACTGTTATTGTAAACCCATGAGTACAACATGCTGAGAAAGAGAGAGACGGCTAATTGTAAGGTGAATACTTTAGCAAAGTCAATATATATTCCTATTCACCAAAAAAAAATATAGTAGTCTTTTCAAAGGGTTCATTACGTAAGCTTTGCATATTGGTTTCGTCACTAATTACAGGGTAAACAGGGTAAGAAGAAAAAGTGGCTAGGTTTTTTCACAGGAAACATCACAATTCCATAAGCTGTATTTCAAATTCCATGCAGAAAATGCCCAAAAGAAAGAAAGGTACAAAAATATTATATTGCTATCTTCCTTTTCGCCAGTAACCTGTAAGGCATTCCTATACCACTCACGAGTGTGTGTGTGTGTGTGTGCGTGTGTGTGTGTGTGTATCATTTTTTCTTTTTTATCTCTCATATTTCTCTACCTATTGAACCAAAATATTCTGGTGGGACTTGAAAATTTTGACATGCTTGGAAGAAGATTTTGCCTTGGGACTATTGTAAGGTCACTTGCAGTATACTTTTTTTTTTGGTCGATACATTTGCTGGTATACGTACAAGTTTCTTTTCTTTACTTTGCCTTTAGGGTTGCGGGCCACATAATAATGAATTTTTCACCCCAGAATAAATAAGGGTCATAATTATTATAGTAAACACCAAAATTAACAAGCATAACATAAGATGGTATCTGCTTCTAAATTTCTTCCTTTAATTAATCATTTATCTTTCTTCTGTGTGGGGATGGGAAGTTTCGTTGATGCAGCTTAACCGCACAAATAACCAACAATTCAACCTATTTTGATTATGACTTCAAAAGTTTACCCTTTTTTGTTTTATTAACCATCTTTTTTTTTTATTTTCCTGCATTATGAATTCTCAAACAGTTTTTTTTTCTTTTTGTGCGTGTGGATTTTCCTTGAAACTTAAATGTGCACTTATGATATGGTTGGCATAGCAGACAAGTATATAGAGCAAATTGATCATAAGAAGTTCAAGCAGAAGCTCAAACGTATGACTTACAATTAAAATATAACTTTTGACACAAACATAATTTTGGACATTATAATACTTTTACAGAAACTTATTCAGAGCTGGACACCATGCCAACCAGTGAGCCTAGTTAGGTCAAATTTAGAGCTCAAATTCTACAGTTTAAGGTTTTTTTTTTTGAGAATTAATTAGGTTTTAATATAAAAACTTTATCGAACACTTCATGCACAACCGTTTAACCAACAGTAATTTTGAAATTTTCTCTCAAGGAATTTTTCTATTTTACACGTATTTCACTGCATCAGCTTGCATCCAAATTAATGGACTAACTCAATTTCTTATCAACTCGAGTTTAATTCTGTTTTTCTTTTTTTTTTTCTTGGGAGCTTCTGTTATGAATAAGTACACATATATCATTCGTCCCCAATCAATTAAATTAAGACTTGAAAGTAGTGGTTAAGAATAAAAAGTGCCAAGTATTTATGGTTGGGTAATAGTGATGTTTGGTTAGAGGGGAAAAGAAAACCCAGGGTTGTTGCAACAGGGACAAGCGTGGGGTTAACAATGATATTTCTTAGGACTGTGCTTAACGACAAATACGAAGTGGGATTGTGTGTCCGATCCATCTTCAAAATTTTCCACAGATTAATGAGAATGCCAAAGGGAGAGACTAGTTATATATATGAGAAGCAAGAAAGTTAATTGGACGCAAAATTAATTAATTAATTACCCAATTAAATTAGTAGCAAAATTCAAAGCCATTCCACCAACCACTTGCATACGAATTCATTTGTGCATTATTTCTTTACGTATGTTTTATATTCTTCCAATTATTAGATAACGACCTATCCTCATCACCACCTCAGCTAACTTCTTTGCCTTCTGCGATTCCACTACCTTGTTTATTATTTTTTTTTTCCACTCGTGGAGTTAATTAATTAATCCTTTAAAATAAAGGAGGCATGAAGTTTGTAAAAAGAAAGGGAGTAAGGAGTATGGAAGGGATGGAATCCACAATCATCAAAACCTCCTAGAGTTTATATATAAGAAAGTGTTATTTGAATTAAGACTTTTGAGAGGAGTTAATTAATTTCGACCATGGAAATTTAAATTATAGATGCAATGCAACTAAATAATTTCTTTGACTTATAATTTAATAATAATTTTTTTTTTGTTGCTTTTGAGTATAATACTTTGTCATCTCAAATTTTTACAAAAAATGAAAATTTTATATGTTAACTCAAATTAATAAATAAAAATTATATAATCTTTCACATATACTTTATGTCTATATCATATTTTTTTAATTTTCTTCTTTGCATAGTCCAACTTGCTTTTTTTTTCAAAATAATGTAATTTTTAAATGTTAATTTTAACTAATAAGTATTATTTTTCACTTTTTAAAGATAGTTTAGATGATAAGCTGTTATGTTAAAATAATTTAAAGTATCGTACTATAAACTTCAGATCATACTAAAAAAACTATATATAGTTCAACAAAGACATTTTTAATAATTTAAAAAATTCCATCACAAGCAACTTTATGACAAATAGATTTTTTTTTTCATTCCAAAAAGCACAAATTTTATCACAAACATACCAACTTCTTATAGTAAAATTATAAGACGGATAGAAGATTGATCGCCGCTTGGCTACATTAATTTGCTTTAACTGCTTTATATATATTTTCTTTTTCTTGATTGTCTAAATAATTTTTTGTCTTGGCCCCTAATTTCTCGAAAACTGAGAAAGGGCGCAAAAGATAAAGTGTGCTTCTTCTGTACTGTGTTTCTTTGCTTCCCCCCTTTATCTCTTCCAAATTGTTTTATATGAATCATTATTGCAATCAAGTGGACCTATTTTATAACTTTAACATATTTTCATTTTTTTCATTGAGACCCATGTACTTTGTCAACTCTATTCAGATTAAAAAGAAAAAAAAATTCTTAATTAGATGTTCAGAGAGAAGAAAGAAAAAGAATAATACTTACTTTTGGAAATTAATTAAAATCCACGGTAAACAAAGATATTGTTTTAAAAGACAAAAATTGCAGATGCAGTGAGTAGAGAAATTTTTCTAATTTTGATTGACCTACATCATGGATCATCGTTGAGCCCTTATTTGTTTGACTTGGTTTTAGATGTTCTGACAAAACATATTCAAAAAGAAATTCCTAAATGCATGCTTTTTGCTGATGATGTTGTTCTCATAGCAGAGTCAAGGGAAGAGATTAATGTTAAACTTGAGTTATGGAGAGCTACTTTGGAATCGAAGGGTTTTCGTCTAAGTAGGAGTAAGACAGAGTATATGCATTGTAAGTTTAACAAGCGACAAGCTAGAAACGAGTTGGAAGTTAAAATTGGAGATAATGTTGTATCACAAGTGTCAAAGTTTAGGTATCTGGGATCTGTTATACAAGATGACGGTGAAATTATTGGTGATGTGACACATAGGATACAAGCTGAGTGGTTAAAGTGGAGAATGGCATCAGGAGTTGTTTGTGATCGGAAAGTACTGGATAAGATCAAAGGAAAGTTTTATCGTACTGCTATAAAACCTGCGATTTTATATGGGAGTGAATGTTGGGCGATGAAAGAACAACAAAAGCATAAAATTGGAGTAGCGGAGATGAGGATATTGCGTTGGATGTGTGGTCATACAAGAAGAGATATGATCCGTAATAATCGTATACGAGGGAGAATTGGAGTGGCACCTATTGAGGAAAAAATGATTAAAAACCGTTTAAGGTGGTTTGGACATGTTCAAAGAAGACCATTAGAAGCACCAGTAAAGAGAGTTGAGCAGATGGTTTGGAGCCATGTGAAAAAAGGTCGAGTAAGACCAAGAAGGACACTTAAAGAGGTTATTGAGAGTGATCTTCTGGTAAATGAGATCCCTAAAAAGTTAGTCATTGATAGAGCTCAATGGCGTCGGGCGATCCATGTAGTCGACCCCACCTAGTGGGATAAGGCTGTTATTGTTGTTGTTGTTGTTGTTGTTTGGTCAATGGAAATCATTTTTTTTTTACCTTATTCTAATAATTTCATCCGATTTTGATTATTTAATAAAAATTTAGAAATGAACACTCTCTGAATGTGTGTGTGTGTGTGTGTAGGGTTTAGTGCTTTTTTGTAAAAATTACTTATCAACAAATTACATGTATTTTCTAGTTGTGGTAACTATATTTGAATCCAAAAGCAAGTCTGATCTTTGAATATGTCAATTTGAAAAATACTCTACCATCAACATTCAGTAAACTCAAAAAGAATAGAGAAGTTTACAAAAACTGTGTAAAGAAATGTATGTGATTTATGTTAGCTGTTACAGTAATGGTCAGTTCATAGTTAGCTTGCTTTATGGAGAGGTTGTTAGAGTTTGTTAAATCTAGCTTGTGACATGTATGTTATTGATTGGTCCTTACATATCTATTCTTACACTTGGTATTATAAATATATGTATATTCAATCAATGAATGAACATAGGCTTCAATTCTCTTTCATTTCTATCAAAGAACATTCACATGGTATCAAAGCCCTTTGCCACAGTTAGAACTATAAAGTAAATTCTTCTTCTTCTGAGACTACAAGGAACAATTCCTTGGTCAAGTTTGTTGCAAAACTTTCTCAAACCCTGCATCAATTAATCTCAATGAGAATAATTTCCTTCTGTGGAGGTAGCAGGTCATTGTGAAGGTAAAAGTATTCAAACTTCAGAAATTCCTTCTTGGCAAGAAATACATTCCTCATAAATTTGAAACACTTGAAGACAAAGGATATGTGTAGCTTACAGAAGAATATCATAATTGGGAACAATAGGATCAAATCTTGTTGTCATGGCTGCTAGCTTCGTAGGAATGCATTCCAGAGTGGTTGGGTGTAGTTACTCTTACAAAGTTTGGAACATTTGGATACTTTCTTCATTGCTCAGACAAAGGCAAAGGTAAAGCAGTTTCGAACATTGCTAAGAGCTACAAACAAAGGTATGTCAACTGTTAGTGCCTATTTGTTGAAAATTAAGAAGTGCATTGATGCTCTAATAACTATAGGAGAACTAGTAACAGACAGTGAACACATAGATGCAATATTAGATGGATTACTGTATAAGTATGATAATTTTATCATGAATGTAACAATGAAGAGTGAACCTTATATTGTGGCAGAGGTAGAAACATTGCTAAACTCAAGAGGAAAGGATTGAGAAAAATGAGAAGACTCTTGAAAGTGTTAACAATAGTCAAAATGTCATGACTAATAAAGCTCAATCAAGTTCTAGTATCAATCAAAATAAAAATAAAGAGAAGAAATTTGTGCCACAAAATATAGGAATCTCAAGAAGAGGGAGTTATAATAATAATAGCAATAATAATAAAGGAAGTTAATTATGGGTATGGTATAGGTTACGAAGGCAGAAATGGTAGGGGAAGATTTTTTGACAGAAATAACACCTGGCCACCTAAACCTCAATGTCAGGTGTGCTAGAAGTTTGTTCATGAAGCATAACAGTGTTATCATAGGTATAATCAAAACCATTTAGGCCCCTGCCCTTCTTTCAATACCAGTTCAGGCCCTAATCAGAATAAAGGCATATGTCAAGTTCAAGCCTTACTTACTACACTTGAAACTATCTATGATGCTTTATGGTACCCTGACTCAGGTATGAACAAAGTGCAATATAATGGTTCATATCAAGTGACCATGGGTAATGATTTTCCTATTCCTATATAGAACATAGGACATTCTTCCTTCCTTTTTCCTATTGATTCTAAATCAGTTCTTCAACTCAGTTCTTTGTTGCATGTACCTAAAATTACGAAAAATTTGATCAGTATGAGACAATTTACTATTGATAACAAGGTTTATTTTGAATTTCATTCTAATCATTATTGTGTTAAATCTCAAGACACATACAACATTTTACTTAAGGGGACTGTTAAAGATTGTCTTTACTATTTTCTAGAGCTCAAGTATCTTAGACTGTAGCATACATACCCTCTGCTAATCTCTCCAATTCTAGTTTCGTTGTAACACTCTCTATTAAAGTTCTCTCATTTAGTAACACCTAGCAAGCCAATTATGATATTGTTACATACGATACATTATCCACTTGGCATAATAGGTTGGGTCATCCATTTATTAAAATTGTTCATAGTGTATTATCCACTTGTAATATTGTTACTCCTCCCAATAAAGTTGGTTTCTTTTTTTCTTGCTATTTGGGAAAGAATCATAGGTTGCATTTTACTATTTCGTAAACCACATACAAAGATCCTCTTGAGCTTGTGTTTTATCTAATGTATAGGGTCCATCACCTGTGCAAACCATTAAAGGTTTTTGTTATTATGTTCATTTTACTAATGCAGCCACTAGTTCAATTGGTTTTATCCACTGAAAATTAAATTTGACACTTTAGCTGCCTTTATCCATTTCAAAACAAACTCTGAACTGCATACTATAATCACAAAATTAAAAATTTTCAGTTAGATGGAGGTGGTGAGTTCATTGCCCTATCTACCTATTTGTTCTCTCATGGTATTCATCATAGGAGTAGTTGTCCATACACATCATAGTAAAATGGCTTGGCTGAATGAAAATATAGACATATTACTAAGATTGGGTTAACTTCTTAGCTCAAGCCAAACTACCTCTTTCCTTTTGTTATGAGGCTTCAGGCATAGCTTGTTATCTCATTAATAAGTTATCTACCCTTATTCTACAAAATAAAACACCTATTGAAATGTTGTTTAAAACAAACCAGACTATATGTTTCTTAAAAACTTAGGCTATGAGTGTTTTCCTTACCCCAGACCTTATCATTCTACGAAATTCTTTTATAAATTCATTAGATGTGTTTTTCTAGGTTATAGTCTCCATCACAAGGGTTACAAGTGCTATGATCCATTAAATAAGAAGATCTATTTTACTAGACATATCAAAATCAATGAGCTAAATTTTCCTTACGCAGAAATGGTAACTCATTCTAATAATAGTTCTCCTTTTTTGTCTTCTTCTTCTACAATTCCATATATTCCTTTCATTCACTCTTCTTGTCTTTTTGCTCCCTTCAACAGTTTTTCTCCTATTGTTTCCACTGTTCCTGCTCATTCTTCTACAGTTCCATCTTCTCCCTTTCATTAACCCTCTCAATCTTCTTCTAGTTTTTCTTCAAAGTCTCTTTTAAGATCTAAACCTACCACAAGACCTCTCAATCATCATTGTCCTATGGTCACTAGATCTAAGACTGAGATTTTAAAACCTAAATTATACTATGCTGCCTTAATTCAAAAGCCTAAGTTTGTTAAAGTTTCCTTGGCAGATCCAAAGTGGTATGCTGCCATGAAAGAGGAATTTGCAACTTTGCTTAAATTATACCTCAACCTTGGTTTCTTTTCCTCCAAACAGACAACCAACTGGTTGCAAATGGGTGTTTAGGACAAAGCAAAATCCAAATGGGTCCTTACTAAGGTTGAAAGCAAGGTCGATGGCAAAAAGGTTCTCTCAAAAAAAGGGTTTTGATATTTATGAAACCTTTTCTCCAATTGTCAAACCCTTCCCCCACCCCCCCTCCCCCACAAAAAAAAGAGTTGTTTTAACAATTGCTCTTACCAAGGGATGTAATTTACATCAATTGGATGTCAATAATGATTTTCTAAATGGGAATTTACATGAAGAAGTATATATGGCCCAACCTTCTAGGTTTGAAGTTAATGATAAAAGCTTGGTCTGTAAATTGAACAAGGCTCTATATGGTCTAAAGTAAGCCCCAAGGGCCTAGTTTGAGAAATTGGCTTCAACTTTAAAACAATTTGGTTTTATCGCTTCTAACTTCTAAGTGTGACAACTCATTGGTTATTAAAAACTTTAATGGTTTAATTGTCGATGTTCTAGTGTATGTAGATGACATCATTGTAACTAGAAACTCTAAAATTGCTATTACAACTTTGATTACTCAACTTGGTGACCTAAACTACTTCATGGGGATTGAAGTTCAAAAACTCTCATATGGTTCTTTACATCTTAATCAAACTAAGTATGCTTATGAGTTGTTAGCAAGGTCCAACATGTATAACTGCAAAACTAGTCCTACTCCCATGGCTATTGGAACCATGGTTCACTCTGCCAATTCCTCTTTTTTTCATGATCCAAGTTTGTATTGATCTGTAGTTGGTGCTTTACAATATCTCACTATTACTAGGCCTGAACTTTCCTACATTGTTAATAAAGCTTGCCAATTTATGCAACATCCACTCAATAGTCATTGGTCTCTAGTCAAGCGTATCCTTCACTATATTTCATGTACTCTTCATCATGTTCTTCTATTTACCAATTTTAACAGTTTGGAGTTGGTTGCTTACTGTGATGTAGACTTGAGTGCTGACTTGGATGATAGACGGTCTACCACTGGGTTTTGTATGTACTTGGGCTCTAATTTGGTAACATTGGGTGCTAAGAAGCAACCAATAGTTTCCCGTTCCAACACAAAAGCAAAGTATTGATCTATAGCTAATATTATTGTAGAATTGGTATAGTTGCAATCTCTATTGACATAATTGGGTGTCAAGCTTTCACAGCCTCCTCATATTTTCTTTGATAATTAGAGTGCTATATTATGTGTCTGCAAATTCAGTTCTTCACTCCAAAACCAAACATCTTGAGCTGGATCTCTATTTTGTTAGAGAAAAGGTGTAGTAAGGTGCAATTCAGATTTCTCATATCAGTGGGGTTGATCAAATTGCATATGTCTTCACCAAAGCCATGACCTAAGACAAGTTTGAAGCAAATAGGTGCAAACTCAGAGTAGTTTAATTTCTAAACCCTCTCTAAGTTTGGGGGGATGTAAAGGAGTGTATGTGATTTATGTTAGTTGTTATAGTAGTTAATGGTAAGTTTATAGTTAGCTTACTTTATAGATGTTGTTAGAGTATGTTAAATCTAACTTGTGATTTGTATGTCATTGATTAGTCCTTACAAATCTATTCATAAACTTGTGTATTATAGATATCTGTATATTTAATCAATGAATGAACACATGTTTCAATTTTCTTTCATTTCTATCAGAAAAACTTCACAAACTGATGTCTCCTTTTAAAAATTAAAGGCAAAAGTATTCTTCTTATCTTTAACGTTTACATCGATTTTCACTTATGTCCAAAACATTTATTTTTGTTCAAATATATATCTCACATGTTTTATTTTTTATCAGATACACCTTTTTTTAATGCCATCAAATATATTAACAGAAACTTCTGACTAGGCGATCCACGTGGCACATATCACCTGTTACGTCATGTGTCACATGGACTCATACTCCAAAATGCCAAAAATGCCCTTCGTTTCTCTGTCCTCACTCTCGTTGTCTTTCTCTCCTCACACATACACACACTCTCTCTCTCCTCTCTTGATTCATCTCTCTCTCTCTCTCTCTTTTCTTTGTTTGTCCCTCTCAAAAATCCTCTTTGTTAATACTTGATTCTTATTTTTAGTGATATATGATAGGTATGTTTGAATGGAGTAGCAGCTTTTATTGGCATAGTTGGACTTTTAGTAGCTGTTGTTGTGCTAGCAATCCTCTTAGGGAGGTAAAATTTGTAGTTATAATCCATTAATACTAGCTTTGTGCCATCTTTGATAGGCTATGTATGACTCTGGAATTGTAGATACTTTACTGGTAACACTAAGACTCCAGATGGAGAGGTCCAATTTGTCATTGGAAAGACTAGTGCTAGTAAAGCAGTAGATAGGGCCATAAAAGATTTTACCATTGTAATAAGTGCATGTTTCTAGATTTTGTTTTCTACATCTATTCTTTTTCTTGTCTTTGTCGTAATAGATTTTTGACTAAACATAGAGCCATATAGGTCACAATGATAGTGTCAACTGTTCATGATATGGCAAGTGTACTGGTCGTACAAGTAATAAAGAATGAGTAAAGTATCATCTTCACAGGAATTGAGGTGCCAAGTACTCAAGAAGCTAAAACAAAATACTATTTAGATGGTCAAATTGGATTGAAGATGGCTCTCAATGAATTTAAATAACTAAATAGTAACAAAACTAAGAATTGAACTAAAAAAAAATCAATGACAGTAAAATGAATTCAATGATAAAAGGGGAGCCCGGGATTGATTTTGCTTGATTTTAGATCTAATTAATTCATAGAAAATATATGAGTTACTGATAAATGATTCATTTTCAATTACAAGCCTTTGTTGTCAGTTGAATTTTCCAAAATTGATTGAAATCAATTCTTTGGACAAACAATCTTACCCAACCCAAATAAATGCCTAATCCCTTAGCACATTTATTTGAATAGGTGCTTAAGCTCAAGAAATTCACAGGAAACTACATAAACAAGATTATCCATCCCTAGATTAATCCTATTTATGGTAAAAATTACAAGGGTAGAATTATATCATATTAGCCCTAACTTAAATATAATTCCCAAATTTCATTGAACGGTAGCCAAACATTCAAAAAGCACAGAAAACAGTAATGACAACTCCAACAATGAAATTGCATTCAAAATAAATCCATTCATCAAAATCTAGTTACATCAATCCCCTAACTCAAGAGATTTAGTTAAACATGTTGTTCATCAAGAAAACAGTAAAAATAAAAGTTATAGAAAGAGTAGAGAAGAAAAACTAGGAACAAATGATGTTTGATCATTCTCAATAGTGTTCCTTGAGCTTTCTCCCCACTCCTTAGGTCAAAGAACATCATCTCCCTTTTTCCCCCTCCGCCTCCCTAAAAAGTTTCAAAAGAAACTATTTATACTCAGATTTTCAAACTGGCACTATTCATTTTTACTGCAGCGGAAAAATTCTCGCTTTTAGTGAAAAACTTTGCAGTAAATTTTCTTTTTGCAATAATAACTGCATTTTTCACTCCACCTTTTTTAGCCTTTTGCTCTGCCTAGCTCAACCCTAAAAAAAACACAAAAAACTATTACAAACCAGAAAAATAAGTCTAAAAAAACTAAAAATCTAGAATTTAAAATGAAGCAACAAATTAAGAGTTAATCTATTTTTACTAAAAAGGCAACAAAGATACAATCAGGAAATCATGAATTAATGAGAAAAAAAGATCCTAATTTAATAAAATTAGGCAATTAACATCGCCGTGCTTGAAGGTCTTCCCTTGGCCATCACCAAAAATAAGAGATTTTAGAGTAGAACAGAAAAGATTTTCAAGAGGGACGAACAAAGAGAAGAGAGAGAGAGAGAGAGAGATGGAGGGCATTTTTGGCATTTTAGGATATGGGTCCACGTGGCACATGATGTGGCAAGTGATATGTGCCACGTAAACCGCCTAGTCAGCATTTTCTATTAGTATATTTGACAGCAATAAAAAAAAGACATATTTGACAAAAAATAAATGTTAGGGGCATATAAGTAAAAATTGATATAAACTTTAGGGATATGGAGTATATTTTTGCCAAAATTAAAAGAAAGGTATATTTTAAAATAAATCATACTGTAAAAATTTGTAAAATAACATATCACTTTAATTGGAAATATATTGCTTTAATTTAGTTTTTTTTATTTTATTAACCAAAGTATATATTCACAAAAAAAAATGAAGCTTTAAGATTATAATTTCTGAGAGAAGTCTCTCCTGTAAGTTCTTTTAATTGGCGGGCTCATCTTTTTCACAAATAGAATATCTTTCCAAGTTCATATTTACATCTACAATACGAAATCAATTGGACAAGTGGTAGGACAATGATATAAAACTGATACGTACAACGTTTCAGGATAAATCCCACAACTAGAAAATACTTAATTGTGACCCAAAAAGAAAGAAAATGCTTGATTGTTTTTGGTACAAATTTTTAGTGAACAAAAATATTAAAACGTGTGTAATCGTAACTCCAACACAGAATTGGAAAAGAAAAACTCCAAGACAAACCCAAGTAGTTAATGTCTAATATAATTAATACATATATATGATCCATATATATATAGTTTATAGTAAGTCATGCCGACTATATTAATAATGAACTTGCTGTTAAATCTTATATTGATATCAACACACAAAGATAAAACCTTATCTTTTAATCATAATAATTAATGAGGCATATTTTCAACTTTATTTTTCTGCTTTCAAAACCTAATTAATTTACCGACAAGCACAAAGTCCTAGTGATGTGAAACCCTCAGCAAATTAAAATTTGGATGAGATAAAAGCATATGGTATATTTGATTAGGTTAGGAAGTTTGGAGGAAGATAACAAATGGAGATACGACTATGTGCTCTGAAAATGAAAAGTTCGCTTCAATGAAAGGGAAAACTTAACGACATGGTATATATAGCTACAGCTAGCTAGCACAACTAAACTAGAGAATTAAGTGTAATCACACTTTGCAAGAAAATATTTAATTAGTTTACTTTTCACTTCATTTTGCATCATTGTTTGCTAGATTCAACATTAGTTTAATGATGCTCTTTGAATTGTCTTGTTCAAGAACTAATCTAATTCACAATTAGTTCTCCACACGTATCTTTTTTCCTCTTTAATTATATATATGGAGTTTAATTCGGTTTTTCCTTATTATTTACTCTTAGATTTGACAACTCTCTCTCTCTCTTTTAATTGTCTTTGTTATTAAATATATAAAAACTTACACCGAAATCTATATGTCATTACTAGCTCATTAGTGTATGTACAATCTTTTTAAATTATATTTAAGAAAAAACATATGGAAGTGACAAGAATTTTGGTTAGAGAGGATTAGATAACAAAATTTAATACTAGCTAACCACTAAATTTATGTTTTTACCCATATAAAAAAATAAATTCATATAACATTAAATGGTAATTAAATTAAAATTCCTGAAATACTAGTTAAGGTGCAACAAAATTAGATTTTTTTAGTGAATTAACAATTAATATAAAATCCTTTTCTAATTTTTGCCAAAATTAGTATAGAATTTATTGCAAAATAATTAATTGGTAATGAAATGAGAAGATTGTAGGTAAGGAACACTACAAATAAAATAGAAGTTGACACTCTGCTTTTGGATTTGCTTTATCACTGGAAACAAAGCGAAACAAATATATGTTGTCTCTGTCCGAATCAGCATGTACACACACACACACACACACTATAGTATTGAGATTGAAAAAAGAAAATAAAAAGGTATAATTAAATCATAAGTGCTCAAGAACAGGGTGATTCCTATTCAATCCCAATCATTGCACTTTGACTCTCAAAATACTCCTAAAATACCTCTACTGGACTATTCACACAATACAAAATGTATATATAGTACAGTTATATGAAATATAGTTGTATTTAATTAATATCTAATATTTTTTTTCTTCCATAGAATTTTCAGTTTATCAAAATAATTAAGATCAATTAGGTTTGAATATAATTACAACCATAAAGAAAAATCAAAAGATTTATAATTAATGACGAAATAAAGTCCTTTAAAATACATCAAAAGACCAGATTCCGTAATTGCTTTATTAGATTCTCCATGCATTGCATAAATTTCCTTTTCTAACTATGCTGCGACTAAGATTTCATCATAAAGCTGGTGACTAAAATGGTTTTTTAATCTCTTTTTGCTGTTTAATTAACTTCTTCTTTTTTCCTTTTCTTTTGGCGCGTTTATCTTCCTCTTGATGGTAGGATTGAAGGTGGTATTTTCCCATCATCTTTTTCAAGACAAAAGTTCCACCAGAAGGCCTATAAACCTATTTATCTAGCTATCACTACATCTTCATCCAAACCCAATTAATTAACCATTTAATGATTATCCCATTTGGCTTTCATAAGCTTTTCTTTTTAGCACCCAAGCTTTATAATAATTCTATCATAGTTTAGAAAAATTTTTGTTGAGTGACGAGAGTGAATTTTACAATTGGTAACACTTACCTTCATCAACATGTATGTGCAATTTTCTGAGTTTTCAAGTTGTTTCTTCACAACAATTCTGAAGGAGAGTGCGCGTCTATATAAATATTCCAAAACTCAAGTCAATGGCTGTTAGATGTATAGCAAAGAGATAGTGATATATCGAATGTAAATTTTACCTTATTATCTTAAGGAGTAAACTTATATAAGATTTCTTATATATTTGTTATCAAGTTCTCCACTAAATTAAAAATATATATAAAAATTCTTTTAAAAAAATAATCATATAATGATGAGTTATAAAAAATATAAAGTCAATTTTAAAGATTATATATTTGTCGTGTTTTGATTAAAAATTCATACACTTATTATGTTCTGATTAAAAAATCTTGTAATAAACATATAAAGAATTGCAACTAATTTTTTTTTCTATTTACAATTGGAGATTAATAACTCTATATAAACCACATGTTGTTAAATCCTAGTTGGGTTTTTCTTTTTGGTTGAAACCACTAATATATAGAAACCTATTGAGTTTTGATTAATTAGTTTTAACTGAGTTGAACTACAAATATATAAAACTTTTTAAATATTTATTTTTCTCTTTCACAAGATTTTAACTTGAAACCTTATTTAAATGGTACAAATACTAAATCATTTGAACAAATTAGCACTGGTAATACTAATTGGGCTCGTAATTGAAAGGAGTGGATGTGAAATTAGATTATTAGGGCAATATATATAGGATTAGCGCGAGATGCCTATTAAACAATATTGTAAATGAGTAAAGTTCTCCTGATTTATTTGATAAATGAAAGTAGACCATACCCAAATCACTCATGAACAATATATAATTAAAAAAAAATTACACAAAAAAAAGTGAAAGAATGCAAGTTGATAAAAGAGATGGAAAAGAGAGAATTGATTACACATAAATGAAAGATTAATGAAAGAATTAGTTGAAGAATGGTGAAAGGGCAATATCTTTAGAAATAGTAATGATGAGAGAGTGGGCGACATGTCATGACCCATTTACAATTGAGGACGGCTCAACCAAGGTGAAGCCAAAATGGGTAGAAGGATTAGCCGACAAACTTCACATTAACTATTCCCCTTTCCCTTACATTAGGACAAAGCTAGGCATATATATCCTATATTCCTATGTGACTCTTTCATTATACACGCCTTTAATTAACAAGCACTCCTACTATGATACAACTTAAATGTATCATATGATCTACACATTGCCACATGGTTGTTAAACTTATGAGTTAACTCTTAAATTCATTTGAGTTTGTAAGTTTAGGTCTCCAAATCAAATAAATTCGGTCTTAAAACTTAAACTTGGTTAAACCCATCGAGTTTAGACTGAGTTGATCAAGTTGATTCAGCCATAATCCATTTTTTTTTTGGTATTTTCTGCTCTAATTAAATATAGAACTAGAGCTTATATTGAAACCTAAAGAGATTAGATAATTACACAATATGAATTAAGATATTAAGTACTTTTAATGTTAATTATAAATTAAGATATTAATGTGTTAATATATATATATATAATTTTAATTTTAATAATTTATTAAAAGAGGAGGGATATACGTAAATTCTTCATTTTGAGTTTACTCCCCCTTCTCCAAATTTACGTAAACTCTGAAGTTTAATAATCTTGCATTGCCATATACATAAAATATCATGTTTAGGATGGAAGCTCATGGAACGTCTCAAGTTTGCCTTTGGGAAGCTCCTCCTACCTTAATTAAGTCGTATCTTCTTCTTGATTACACCTCGACAATGTCTATGATTAATAAGATTTAGTTTCTTTTCTGCTCTTCTATATTTTCACATTAATATACAAAATTAGACTTAAATATAATTTTTAATATTTATTATTAAAATAATTCTTCAGTAAAATAATGACACGCAATGTTGAATTGCAAAATAAAATATTTTTATTTTTATTGAGAATTTTAACAATAAACATTTAAAAATTATATTTAAATTCGATTCTGTAAAATATTGCATTGGATTTATTATGGGAAGATATAGTATAAGTATTTTTTTTTTCTTTAATGTATCAATGCTTTATAACTATAATCAATGACCTGTTTTCATTTGTTTAATTGCTAAAATTTCAGTATCAAATGAGTTAAAACTTAAAAATTATAGATCAATTCTTCTGTTAGAATAAATTATATATATTTATTATTCTTTTGAAAACTTATTCAATAATTATGTGTAAAAAATTTATAACATTTAATGACTAAATTGTGTATGTAAGATTAAAAACTTTTAGACATTAAATACTTAAGTCATATATCTTAAAACTAAAATATTAATATAATCATTTATATGAAACCCTAATAAAATACAAATATTAATGCAAATACAATACGCAACATAAATAATATATAACATTACAATATAAAATAATATGGCATATTTTGTATGTTTTGGTTAAATTTAAAACCATCAATATCTAAAAACTCACTGAATTTCAACTAATCTAGTTTGAATTGAGTCAGACTACAAAAGTATATAGCTTTCTCAATGTTAAAGATTTATGCATTCATAAAACTCAAACTTAATATCTTATTTAAAGCAAATGAATGTTGATCAAAACACCTAAACCAATCAATATTAATATAGTGTTTGTATAATCATAACTGGTTGTTGGGTGTAGAGGACTTTCAGATTTGGAGAGAGTTTGGCCTCTGTCGCTCTCTTCAGAGTGACTCTGTGTGTGCATGTTGGTGTCAACGAGGGAATATCAAATGGTGGAATGTGATTAATTAGAAGAGACTAACAAATTATTAAAAAGGTGATTAATTAAGAGGTGAAATTAATTAGGAGAGTTAATCACGGTAGGTGGGGTGGGGTCAAGAGAGGGCAATGTGCAGGCGAGGTGTTACATCTAAATCGAAACCCAAGCACATTCAATAATTCTAATTTGGAGATGGGTTGAAAGGCCTTTTAGCTTTAGAAGAAGCCTCCCCTCTCTTTTTTGAAAAACATGCAACGCCAAAAGAATCAAATCTCAAAGTGATCCATATAGTTGATGGGATTAAAAGGTGGGAAAAGGCTCTTGCCTTTCTTTGAAATTTTATATCATATTCCCCACATTTCAATCCACAAAACCCCATCTTCCAATTAATTATATTATGTATATACACACTCATATTGAGACAGATATTCCCTTTCACTAACTTCCAGGCACTCAGAACATGTTCTTCTCAGACAACTCTTTCCCTACTTTTGCTTTTCTCTAATTCCATGTGATTTGCGAGAGATTCCATTGTTTAGATGTTGGATAATATATTCAAGAGTAAATTATTAATTTAGTTATAAAAAAATTACAGTTGTTTTAATTTAATTTTTAAAATTTTAATATTTTAATTTAATTTTTGAAATATTATATTTGTTTTAATTCAATTTTTTTTTTGTCAAACTAACTTTTAATAACAAAAATTTTGAGATTTAGCGATAGTAAATTTTGTAATTTAGCAACGAAAATGATCAAATTGAGATAAATATAATATTTTATGGATTGCATTAACTCACTTGATTTTTCAAATACCAAATTCAAAAATTTTCAATCTTTCAAAAATTAAACTAGTAATTTACTCTATAATCAATTAATTTCTAAGTAAATTATTATTACAATTGCTTTAATTTGATCATTTAAAAATCAAGTATCTCAATTAGTCCTTAAAAGATTGTTTTATCTTAATATTTTTCCTACTAAACTATCAAAGTTAATTTTAGCAATGATAGTTTTAGGATTTGGTAACAGTAAATTTGGCAATTTAGTAAGAAAGAAAACCAAAGTGAGATAAATGTAATTTCATAAACTAAATTAAAACACTTGATTTTTTAGAAACTAATTGAGACAATAAGTTTTCAAGAATCAAATTATTAATTTAATCACTAATTTCTTCTTCTTCTTCCTTTCTTTTTTTTTTCTTCTTTAACTTGCTTCGAAAAATCAATTTATTTATGTAGCATCATAAAAAAGGTTCATGTGATTTTCCTTAGGGCTTCCACAATCATTTGAGGTTTCTGATCAGACATGGATCACAAAATGGCCAAGAAAAAGTTTAGAAAAACACAGAAAAGCAAGCTCCATCTGTTATATAGCATCCTTTGCCTCTCTCTTTCTAAACACCACACATATATAAATATATATCTTCTTCTTCTTCCTTTTTTCACTTTACAACTTTTCAATGATCGATCATGGAGGATTCCCACGACAAAGTCTTCAATAAGAGAGAGCAAAAGATGTCATTCCCTTTTTTACTTTGAACGTCGATTGACATTGTGTACAAATATCAATATCATCCTCATCACAGCTCTCTCTGGGCCCTTTGTGTCTCCAATCCAATTAAATTCTAAAGTAAATGTATAATCAAGAACTGCTAAATATTGTGAAAGAAATAATACCCACTTATTTATGCTACATAACAAAGCTAGATTTTTTCCCCCTCCCCCTATAATTCATCTTTTTGGGGTGGCGAAAAGATGGAGATAAAGTGGCTCCAAATTTTAAATAAAAAAATTAAATAGCAAATTGATCATGCATGTTAATTAGATAGTCAAGTGATTGTAAATATATAAACTTAAAGAGTAAAGGCATTAATTATTAAGTCACTACATGTGGTGGTCTAACAGTGAAAGGATATAAGTACTCTGAAAAATATTATTAGATTTAAACCCCTACTTTATTGTGTACTAAAAAAAAGGAGGTTTAACTGTTGCAACACATCCGTTTGCACAAGGGGAAGGGTTTCTCCTAATTAAATGCTAAAACAATTTGGCCACTTGCACAGATTATTTAGATTGTTTTTTAACTTTGCAGGGCATGTTGTCTACTGGCTTATTTAATGCCAGAAGACATTTTTTTTTTGTGAATAATTAACTGATTGCTAATTGTAAATACTCAAGAAACAAGGGTGTATTTGGTATTAAGATTTTTAATTTACCGTGTAAAAATAGGTATATAGTCAAAATTTCCTATTAATGAGAACTGGGAAGGGTATATTGAATAATTCAAAAAGGAAGAGTGAAGAAATAAGATGAGAAATCTAAAACCTCATGCATATCTTGAGAATTAGCCACCCAATTTTTGTGAATAGCTAATTTACTATAAAATAAAATAAAATAAAACTGTCAAAAAGCCTAATTTAAAAAAATTGTACCAAACATGTATATAATTTTATTTTCTCAGATATAATTTTCTGAAAAAAAAATTTCGTATGCCATGTTTGGGATTTGTGTAGCATTAGTGTTTGAATATAATCATTATATATATATATATATATATTCAATAATACACACCATCTGTGAATTGAAAGCATTGACTGGCCAATAATTTTCTGCCTTTATTCTACTGCATCAATAATAAACTCACATGACCAAAGAAACAAATTAAATTAATAAATAATTTTTAAAAAAACTAACATAGGGTTTCTTTATTCTAATTGCAGGGTTATATATGAATAAGGATCAGAGGATTAGATTCACAGGAATTGAAGTAGTATATGTCAATACTGAAGAGAACAAATAAAAGGTACATGCATGCTGGACCAGAAGCAAACAAATAAAAGCCAGCAGATCTAAAAACAAAGTACATGCATAAATCAGAAAATGGATGATAATGTATACAGATACGAGGCATGCATTGGAGAAGCAGCAAGTAGTGGTGACTGGTGAGCTTAGGACACTTCAACATATATATATATATATATATATATATAATATACATATGGTCTGGCCCCCTCTGTCGTAGATCACGGGCTTCCTGTCCTTTTCCCTGCGTACTACAGCTTGTATGGGTCCTTCAATATTTGTCCACCAAATAACAAAGTGGAATTTTTTTCATTTTTTCTTTTGTTATTTTGTTTTGGGGGATTTTCTCTATTTTTGTCCCCATTGAGGACCTATATTTGGTGTTATATTGTAAACATTTTGTTTTTTAAAATAATTTTTTTGTTAAATTACTGAATATAATGTATGTAAAAATGACTTTGCAATCAAAACTGTTTGAATGGATAATAATTGATTTTGAATAGTAGCTATCAATCATTTTATTAAGTTTTTAAAATTTTATTTTAATATACGAAAAATAAAGTCACATTGAATATAGAAAACACTAATGAAAATAAATATATATATAATTTATAAAATTCAATTAAATATATCAAAGTATATTAATTAAAATAAGTACATAAATCATTTATAATTTATTGGAAAAGAGGACAATAATTAGGTCAAAATAAAAAGTGTAAGTACCAGTGTTAAATGAGTCAGCTCGACCATTATATAGCTAATATTTTAAGTCCATATCCACTTGCATGTGCCCATAGGCCAAAACGGGATAGTTATTGGGCCACCTTTTTCTAAAAAAATTTGACATGTTAAATAGTAATTTTTTTATATAAAAAATTTTATAATTTTTATAATTATTAATTTAAAAAATTAAAAATAAAATTTGACCTATACCTGATGAGGAAAATATATTATTATAAATTTATTTAGCCAATGAAAAAATTACTAATGTATCAAACAAAAGTATTAAAAAATAATTTTTATATATAAAGTTTTTTAAAATTCATTTTATACATAACTTTGTTTTTTCACTTCTAGCCATTTTTTCATTTTTTTTAACGAAAAACAAGAGATAAAATGTTATTTTTATATATATTTTATATACATTAATATACAATTACTTGTTTCTTACATACTTTTCCTTCACAACGCATTCAAGTTTCTATTTATTTTATTTTTGAAGTCTTTTAATGTGAACTCAACATTTTTTTTATACAAAATAATACATGTGTATAATTTTGAAAAAATCACACTTACTATTTTTTATCATTGCCTCAAATTGTAATATATTTTTTAAAATTTTAAATAAAGCAATTGATTCTCTATTTATTAATCCTTTTTATTTATATATAAGAAAAATATAACTATGCATTTAAAATAAAAAAATAAAAAAGAATGGACCAGCATGCGAGCAAATAGGCCTAATTTTAAAAGTCTAGACCTGCTCGAAAATGGAAGCCTATGAGCTTAGGCCCATTTGGCTAGCACTAAGGGTAAGTTTGTAATTAAAGATTTTAATGGTGTTTTAATCTTTTTAAAAAATAATTTTCTACTTTAGTTTATGTCATACAGGAAAAGTTCCAATTTTCTGATTGGTTCTCATATATAACCAAAAAAAAAAAAAGTTATACTTACCACTCAAGAGTAGCTCAGGATGTGAGACAAATATATGCTAGCAAAAACTAAAATAAGTGCTTATTTAAAAAAATAATTAAACATCTTTTTTTTTTGGACAAAAGCAAATGTGCAAGACGATTGTATCCTCTCTTACCGGTGAGTTATTTATCTTGGATGAACCATAAGTTGAGTGTCTTGCATATTTTTTTCAAAAGAAAAAAAAATCCTACCCATTGTTTAATAAAAACAGATGTCATACTCTTTACTAGCGATTAATTAGATAATTGATTTTTGTAAAAAAAAAAAAGATAATTGTTTTCTATAAGCTACTTTTAATTAGCAATGTATTGTATTATAACTAAGTTCAATTAATGACAACAATTTGGAAGACCATCATAAGGTGTGGTAGGCAAGATGGTTTTAGTTTGGAAGACCATCATGCGCTAATATTTTTATTTTAATATGAAATTAGTATATGCTTTAATATGTATTAGGTGACATTTTTCAAAAGGTACTCTATGAATTATTCAACCCAATTGAAATTAATGATAAGCTAGGATGATAGATTCATTATTTTTCTAGCATGCAGATAGACCATTAATCTTCCGTATTTGATACGAAAATGACATGGAATGATTATTCTCTTGACTATGCAAAGATACGATAGGTATTACTTGAATTTTGTATCTTGCTTTGCTTAAGATTTCAATATCATTCATGTTGAATTAATGAATCAAATATGAAACAAATGGAACATTAATTTTTAATCATGACGTAAACAACCAATAATTGATATCGGAATCATTATTCAATCTTCCAACGAATTATTTTTTACTTCCATTCTAATTTATTTTCTTAAACACATCAATTTCAAATACATAATGCTCTATGGTCAAATTATTCAATTTTACTATATTTATAAAGGATTGGACATTACGTTATCTAATCACATCAAGAAATAAAATTAGTCAAAATACACTCGATCTCTACTTGAGAAAAAAAACTACAGTAAATTATACTTTCATTATTGTAGCACATAATTCTGAAATATGCTGAAAAATAAAAACAAATAATACACTCCTATAACAGGAGGGGATTTATGCACCTATGTTAAGTATGATATTTGAATCTAATTCATTCTAAGAGTTAGCTCATGAGGAGAGGTATATCCAAGTTTATATATGGAGTCTTGAACATATTATTCTCTCTAATATAGGACTTCAACACACCCCCTGCACACTTAGGAGTAGACCTCTAGAGTGTGGAACTACAAAAGAATAATGGGTGGCCCAACATGAGCAATTCCTAATTAAGAGATTAACCTAACTCTGATACCATGTTAAGTACGATACTTGGGCCTAACTCATCTCAAAAGTTAGCTCGTGAGGAGATGGATGTCCAAGTTTATATATGGAGTTTGAAACACATTATTCTCTCCCATATGAGACTTCAACAACCTATAGATGTGGGTACATATTTAAAATTATCTTTTCCTCCTCTCTATTTTTAAAATATATACTTTATTTTTTTGTAATTACAAAATATATAATACTTTAGTCTAATTATATATATTTTTTCCAAAGATGATCTTTAAAATATATTTTTTAACGGTTGGTAATATAATATCACATATTTTTTAAACTAAAATACCTTCTATATATTAACCTAAAAACGTTAATTTTTACATATTAATGTGATGCTTAGTTTGCACTTTTAATCTAGAGTAAGATGTTACAAATATTCTATGTTCTTATTATTAAAAAAGAAACCTAATATATACATAGGTTAATTTATGGTAATTTAATCATAAAAATATGTTATCGTTACCGAATATAAATAAACGGATTGTAACGAATTTATTTAATTAAAAATATAAAATTAAATTAAAATGTAGCAATTTCATAATTAAAAAAAATGAAAGTGCATGTTTTAAAAGTAAAGATGGCAATGTAATGTAGGAGGAGAGTATGTTTTCTCAAAACAATATTAAAGATATTTATGTTTTCTCATAAAATCTAAATCTAACGAGGCTTTAAAGTCACTACATCCGAATATTGAATATATAGAGCCCTAGTTGCTCTATCTCTCGATTTGAGTCCATATGAAATTAAAAGATAGTAGATTGACCTAAGATTCGCTTAATGCCTTATTAGATTTTGGGCTTAGGTTTAATGAAAAGTCTACTCCAAAGCTCAGTTAATTATTTGACATAAAACTAACAGAATAATTGCATTACGTGAGGATAATTATAATAAAGTTTTTTTAATAAATATTAAGAGAAATTACAAATTTGGCATAAAACTAATTTCCCTTTAACCATCATTTATCAAAATACCTCAATATTCGTTGACTCATTATACTCCTTAATGTTCACTTTAGAGTTTTAGACGATGAGAAAAATTGAATTGATTAGCTAATTATAGTGATTAATTGCTAAAATTAATTGATTGGAGAATGGACGAATTGTATATTTAGTGACAAAGATCATGATGAAAAAGTGTAGCTTTATTTTAATACTATTTCTACCTTTTTTTTTGGGATAAGTTGGGAGGGTTTTAAAGCTTTAATAACTATTTATGAAGGGCAAATTTTGTAACATAATATCCTTTTTTGTTTTCTTGTTATTGAGTTCAAGTGACAGTTTATAGTTTGCAATGATTAGTGGTTTGAACTAGATCGGTTGATTTGACCAAAAATTAGTCACTAGCCGACCAGCTCAATCCGGTTTAATTCATTGTAAAAAATTGACTAGTTAAAAATTCGATGAATCGATTTTTGTAAATAAAATAAAATAAAATAAATTCGTTATTTATAAAATACAATTATTTTTTACAGAGATTTAGTAAGCTTTATTTTTTCATCTTTTTATTCTTTTCTATTATGTTATATTTCTTTTTTTTCTTAATTATATTTTCTTAATAACATTATTTTTGTCACAAACAAATAAGAGAACACAAAAAAAAACATAGAAAAGAAATTACACATATACATAATTATGACTATTTTGAATCTAATTTGACCATAATCAACCAATAAACCATGAACCAATATCTTTATAATTGGTTCGATTTTTATAACATTGGTAATTTATATAGGCACTTCAATTATTTTTTTCTTATTTTATTTTTTAAAAAAATATTGAGATCAATAAAGTGGTTATTGTTAGTTTGAATGCAGTTTAGTTATATGCATCTCTCTATCTTCGATGTGGTACTAACAAATTCACATTATAAATTTTCCGTGAGCTCAAAAAGTTAGTACAAATATAGGAGTTTTTTGGCCAAATGGTACAAATTTTAAAAAAATTAGTAATATGCTATAGATTAAAAAAAAATTAGATGCATACTACGAAATGAGTCAAATCAGTGTTTTTCTCTTACTGAAAGTTTCATTGAAAAAAAAAATTTCATCAAGACTTGGCTTACTACAAGCCGAGTCTCAAAGTTTTTTAAAAAATAGACTCATCCCACCGTTAACTGAGTCTATAATTTGAAAAATAAATAAATAATACTTTGAAAATTTTCAACATGGAGTCCAAATGATGGGACTCTGCGCTGGCGTGGGAATTTTTGCAGCATGCAAAGATTCCTTGCCAAAAGTAAGCTCGACTTGGTCGAGCTTAGGCCGAGCTCACTTTATTGACTTAAAGTGAGCTCGGCAATTGACAGGCCGAGGTTGGCATTAGTGGCCGAGTCCATACTAATTAAGCAAGCTCGACCTCTGATAGGCTGAGGTTGCATACAGCTCAGTTTTATAAATCGAATATTAATAGCTTCATTCATATGAATACCTGAAAAAATTGTAAGAGTGTCCGAGAGCTAATTGAAGAAAGGTGAAGAAAGATCTTCAAAAAGGTTAGTATAATTTTTTTTTTCATGTTATTAATTAACTTTATTTATAAAATTAACTAATTGGTTATTCTAATTAATAATCATTTGTAATTTTGTACAATATTAATTTTATAAATTTTGATTGTTTAAATATTTTAAATTATTTTGTGTTTAAACTAATTTTAATTATTTTGTATAATATTTTGATAATATTATTTTACAAACAATGCAATTTAATTGTTCTAATTTTTTTTTAGTTTAAATTATTTGTTGTTTTGAAACTTGTTTTACATGTAATTAAGATGAATTCCTTCATAAATGTATATCTATATGTCAACGGAAAGGCCATTAAGGGTATTGAGGGTGTTAAATTTAAATCTGATATTTCAATGTCACTAGATGACTTAAATATAACCTTGGACGCATTGACTACTATGATTCACAATCATTTAGAGCTCCCTCTAGTGAATCAGTGGCGTTAATAAGCTATAGATACAAGTTGCGATCAGAATACAAGGTGATAAAGTTGTGTAATGACAACATAATCAGAAGCATGATCAGCAAACATTTAAAAAGTGGAGATAAGGAGATTGAGCTGCTAGTCAAAACTTCAAGTCGTCAGATAGATTTTGATTCCGAAGCCGGTACATCACAAGCCATTATTACTTGTGATATTTCAGCTCAGCCTCCCAATCAAGGACAATTCACTTCCATGTTGCTAGCAGACGATGATGAACCAATGCCACAACTAAACGATACTCCTTCATCTCCTCGACCATGTATTGATGACTTTACTGACGAGGAGGAGTATTTTGGTAATTTAGTCGCGAGTGATGATGATGACGCTGATGATGATGCAAATGAAGGTGGTGATGGGCATGGCGAGGGAATTTCGGTCCCTCCAATTAGTGACTACCAAGACCCTATGCACAGGTATTTAACAAGCCTTCAAAGTAGGAGGAGATGACTGATGAAGAACTTGGCAGTTCAACAATGAATGATGACGGACTATATGCTGGAAAAGTGTTCAATGAAAGAAGTTTACTGAGAGGTAAGGTAAAAGAGCACTCTATCCGGAACTACAATACCTAAAAAGTTGTCCACCAAAGTAAAACAGTTGAATTATACGAGTGCACTAAAAAGGACCAGGGTTGTAGTGGATATTTAGGGCCATTTTGAAGAATCCTAGCAATTATTGGCAAATTACGAAGTATCCGGGACCCCATACTTGTGTCAATGCCTTGATGGTCCAAGATCACCCGAAGTTGGATGCAAAGGTATAATAAATCATATTATAGACTTGGTGATAAAAAATGTAGATATACCAGTTAGTCAGGTAGTCGCACACATTCGACAAAATTTTAGCTACAACATTTCTTACTGGAAAGCGTGGTCTGCAAAATGGAAGGCTATTTCCAATGCATATGGGGACTGGGAGCAATCATACGCATTGTTACCTAAGTTTATGGCGGCAGTTCAGCAAATCATGCCAAGTTCAATGGTGGAATGGAAGACTGACCCATGTCCACCCGACAATGTTGGTCACCCACAGATGAAGTTTGTGCGGGTATTTTGGTCTTATAAGCCTTGTATCGATGTCTTGGCTTACTTGAAGCCAATAATCTTGGTTGACGGCACATTTTTTGTACAGAGAGAATTGAGCAAGGGGCTATAAATATTATCACTGCCATGGGTGAACAGAGAAAACTCAGACTCTCTCACCCTGCTCCACCTGCTTAGGATTTTCCCGAAACAATCATTCTAGAGGAAGTGTCAGGCAAGCGTTTTCGGGGGCTTATCGCATTAAGGAAACCTATTCCATATGATGCACGTTACAAGCCTAGTGCATTCATGCCATATCAGACTACGTACATGCCATTTCAGACTCAGCCTAACGTAGGTTACAGTGGCGTTGGTCTATCTTTTACACATGTTAGAGGTTTTAGTTCTCCATTCAACGCTGACAGTTATACGCCGTCAGCACAATACCACTTCGATTTGTCATCTCTTTTTTCTTCTCCAATGCCCCATAATCCGAACTTCGAAATGCAATTGTTCACATCGGACCAACCGATTTCATTAGTTCAATCTCTGGTGTTGGATTTAAATGCTCAACCTACTATGCCATATAGGGAAGGAGAATAGCAAGACAAAAACGACGACGATGACAATGACAATGAAGAAGACAATGAAGACGAAGGAGAAGATGGAGGAGAAGATGAAGACAACAAGGATGAAGAACCCGAGCAACATCGATAGTCAAAACGACCAGTCGTACGTAAACATTGTGGGATAAACAATCATTTTTTCAAAAAAATTTTTTAATCATATGTTGTATGTATATATTAATTTCATCATTTAAATAAAACTACACTTATGTTATTATTTAAATTTCTTTTTAATTTATGGTTTTTTAATTAAAATTAATTGAAATAATTAAATTACATGTTTAGTAAAATTAATATTGTATAGTTAATTAATTTTTAAAATCAGTTAATTAATTTTTAAAATATCATTAATTTTAATATTGAAAAGTTAATTATATAGTATTCAAGTAATTTATAATTCTTTATTAATTTTTTAAAAATTATAATTTAATTATTTAAATATTTCATCTCACTATTTATTATTGTACATAATAATAATATTTTTAATTATCTTTACTTTTGCATATTAATATCTAAATAAACTTATTTTAAACATACAATTAATTTATCAAATAAATTATTATGTAATCAATTAATTTAGTATATATATATATAACTAATTTTTTATATAATATACACATATATAAATAATATATACAAAAAATAACATTAATATAAAAAATAACTAATATATATAAAAAATAACTAATTAATATATATAACTAATTTTTTTAGTTAATATATACAGCTTGGCATTTTTTTTAAAACAATGAAGACTCGGCCTACTCTAGGCCGAGTCTTTTGGTTTAAAAAAATTTATTTAAGACTCGGCTGTTATCATGCCGAGTCTATTTTTTAAAAAATTTTGAGACTATGCTTCTAACAGGCCAAGTCTTGATGAAATTTTTTTTTTAATTTCTCAATAAAACTCGACCTGACATGAGCCGAGTTTCAGTTAGAGAAAAATACTGATGTGACCCATTTTGTAGTACGCATTTATTTTTTTTTTCAATCTGTAGCATATTACTAATTTTTTTTAGAATCTGTAGCATTTGGCCAAAAAAACTGCAAAATATAGGCTATGATTTTCTGAGCAACAAGCATTAAAAAAACACATATATTACTTTCTTTTTATGAGAGACGTATAAAAATATATACTATACTAACTTTCGTTGCAACAAAAATAAACTACAATTATATTTATTTTCACTAAAATACTCTTATATTAATTATTTGTGATATATAACAAGTAATAATCTAATCATTTGTAAAAATAATCACTTGTTAAATTATATAATCAATTAAATTGGTAGTTTTAAATACAGAAAATATTGAAATAAAAGTGTAAAAATATTTTTTAAATGTTAAATTTTTAATAAAAGATTTATTACCATTAAGGATATTTTGGTCATATTGAGGCTTCAAGGAAGTTTGTATATATTTTCATAAAAATAAAAAAATAAAAATAGAATAGTCATATAATTTGAACATCTCTGAAGAGAACAAATTATAATTTACTTTTTATTTATAAAAAAGTTATATTTAATTAAATTGCACCTGCAGTTTAACCTGTGAGTAATTTTTTTTACTCAATTTCAAATATGGCCTTAAAGGGACTTATCATTTTTTTTATTTTACACATGGCATCAATAATTCAGTCCACACTCATGCAGCGAATGATGTGTAATTTTTGTTAAATAAGTTAACGATTCTAATAAGAAAAAAATAAATAAAATCACTTTAAAACATAAAAAATCAATATAAATTTTTTTAAAAAAATAGATGACCAAAATAAAATTTGAAATAAAGATAAAGAATCAAAATATTATTTTTGCCTTTTTTTAACAAAAATATCCTTAATTAATTTCTACATATGCTTGTGTCTTTTATTTGTATGCAAATGGAGCATTTGTGACATTAAACCCAACTCCAGTTGAAATATGTAAAAGTTAATTACGAGTATTTTAGTAATTAAACAAATAAAAAAATAAACACATGTTGCGTTTGGTATTTTATAACCGTAAAAATTTGAGTTAAATGAATCCCCTAATTAAGTTTAAAATGAGACTTAATGTAAAGTATATTTTAGTTTAAAAAGAAATCTGTTTAATTTCTTATTATAGAGAATACATTGGCATGTTTGATAGAGAGTGAAAGAAAAAAGAAGAAAGGATGAGGAAAAAGGAAAGAGAGCAAAATATTGTTCAAATTACTTCGTTAGTAGTACTAAGTTTATCTCTCTCTTTTTTAATTAAATTAAGTCATTTTATTTTCATTCTTTTTTTATTTTTCTTTTTCGCTTACTAGACATAAACTTTTGTTATATCAGATTATTTTACCCTAACTTATACATTTAGATTACAATGCATAATATTTGAGAATGTCATTTTGAGTACTTTTATAACTAAAAAAATATATATTACAATTGGGCATCACCACTAATATGCGATCAAGTGATTAACAATAAATGACTTTAAAAAAAAAAAACTCGTTGTTAACCGTCCAATTTCGATAAAATGGCAGTACAGAAGCATTAGTGACTCCCAATAGTAGAGCTCATTTCAATTGGGAGCCAAAATGGTCAATAAATTCCAATAATGTTCGTACCAATTAATTAATCAATGTGTACCATATTTTATATCAACTTTCTTTTACCCGTATCTTTTGTCATTTTCTGAACTTCCGTCAATATCAATCAACCACCGCCTGAAATCGCACTTTCATTTTTTGGGTTAAGCATCGAGCGTTTCTTTTTTCAGGTCCTGACTTGTCTAATTTAAAATGTCACATATTGCCAAAATGCTTAGGTTTGATATTTGTTTTAAATAAATTTTTAAATTTAAATATTGTGAATTAAAAATAAATAATATTTTGAGAGCTTTATATTTTTGAAAAACTAAATTAATCATAATCAAATAAACTTTTGGATATTTATGATTTAAATAAAAGAAAATCAGACATTAGAAAAGAAAAAGTGAGCGTTAACAAAAAAGAAAAACATTGCATGAATTAACTCAACTCTAAAGTCCAATCTTGCAATTTAATTGATTTGAAATTGCTTCTTCACATCAATTAATTTGTAGCTTTATGCTCTAATCTTATCTCTCTTGTCTCATTCTTTGAGGGATTACATTAGGGTTTAGTAACTTGGAAGGATTCGGCTGCGTGTATGTGGTTTTAAACTTTCAATATAATTCTTATTTATTTGATATAATAGGAAGTGATGTCATGAAGATATCATCATTCCACTAATTAATATGTATTATGAGCTTTGGAGATCATTCATGCTTAATTAATTGCTTATCCTCCATATTTACTTAATCACTTGTAACTAATCTTGTTACTATTAGAATGTGGAGAAAACAAAAATCTTACATGCTTCTATTTCATTCTCATATATGGTTGTCATTTTTTTAAAAAATATATTTGAATAAAAAAAATAATCAAATATGGTTTCTTTTATTTCTTGTCCCCTTCAAAATTATTATTATTATTATTTTAATTTTTTAAAATGTATCTTTCATTTAAGATAATTATATTTAAAGCATTGTCAAGTATTAACTGTGGGCACTTTTCTCAGTAAGGATTTAAATCTAAATTCATCTAATTCCTTTTGCTAACTTCAACCTCTTATCGAAATTATTTGTAACAAAAGTGAAATGAATGATCTATCCTTGGAACATTGAAAGTCTTTCATTCATTTATTGAGATTTTGTGTCTTGAAAAAAATGTGTTTTTTTTTTAATTCTTGTGGTACTCTAAATTCAGTTGGTAAACATATTAGTATATCTCTTTGCCTCAAGATGAATTATTTTTTCAAACACTATACATGTGAAATTTTAAATATCAGATTTAGTAGGCTCTTAAGATCATTTAATAAAAGGATTTGGATTCTCTGCATTACTAAAAGCAACGTGGAGTGCAATAGTACTTTTAGCAACAGTTTTTTCTGTTGCTAAAAGTTTCCGCAACAAAAAATTCTGTTACTAAAACTTTTAGCAACACAAAAAATTGTTGCTAAAAGTCAGGCAGCAAAAAACAATGCAGGAACCAAATCCTTAATAAAGAATCCAGCCTGATAATACCCATATCATAATATTAAAAAGTAAAATGAAATAAAATGTGGTTGGCTTAATCAAGTCCACCCTTTGTTTTTTGATTTTTTGGTCTGCAAGTCCACCCTTTATAAGGCCCAGAAAACCACCTTTATAGGACCCACAAAACTACCTTTATGAGGCCCAGAAAACCATTAGTCTCGGTTAAAGGCTTCTTCTATTCAGTAAAACGTTATTGTGTTTTTTAGCTGACCTTCAATTTAATACAAAGCCCAAATTTTGGTTTCTTTTTAGGCCAACCCAATTGTTTTTTGGGTCTAAATCCAAACCCAATTGTGGGTTTCATTGTTCTTGAGTCTCATGTTGGTGGGCCCAATAAACTCAAAGTGGGCTCGCTCTTTATTTAGCTTATGTATTCTCATTCATGATTTGAATGTAAAATTTTCTGATAAAAAAAAAAAGAATATAAAATTTTGAATGAAAACTTGAACAAACTTCAAATGTGTTACCTCTTTTTAGTCTATTAAATTTATGATTAGGGATGTGTTGCTTCTGTTTAGTATTGATTTTTAGGATATATCATCTTAAATTATGTATCGTTTTCCCATAAGTCTCAGGCCTGTAATATATTTGACGATTTTTAGATCGTGATCTATCTTATATAATATTTGGCTTAGTATCATTTTAATGGAATAGACATTCATTTGTTCAAAAAAAAATCTTTTTTCATTCTTTAGCTTGTGTTGTTGCTCCCACATAAAAAGTTTTTTTATCAAATATAATTTAATTTTATTAAATTTCAAGTTAATGAAGCTAGAATCTTAGATATAGTTTATTATCAAAATCAAAATTATAAAAATTTTATTAATAATTTGTATAAAAAAATATATAGAAAAAGATTTTTAGCAAAATATGAGCAAATATGTAGTTAAAAACAAAATGGATGGGTGCAAAATTAATATTAACTCTTGCTTTTATGTGGGAAAAAAACAAAGGACATGGTATATAACATAAATTTTTGCCAAGCCCAATGTGATCTTCTTAAACTCCCCTTGGTTGATGGAGAAATTTTAATCCTATTTGGTAAGGTATGAAAAAAAAAATTATTCTATTCTATTATTAATTGGTTGAAATAATTTAAGTAGGAATGGAAAGAAATTATGAATAAAAGATCATAATATCCATGGATTGAAAAAAGAATTATACAAATACTATATGTAATAACACACCATATAAAATAAACAAAGTAATTTTATTCTTCTTTGTTATCTAAAAGAAGTAAAGTAATTCCTTTATTCACAATTTTTTTTGAGTTGATGATGAAAATATAGCAATTTAAGAAAAAATGAAAGGCTTAGCAATATATAAAACCATTTTATAAATTTCACTTTATTTGCAAATTAATTTATTTTTTATTTAAAAAATTTCAACTCTTCCTTTTCTTTTAAAAAAAAAAGTTAATGTATAACAGACAATCTCATATTTGTCAAAAGGTGGAAGTATTTCACAATTATAAACTTGTTTTTAAAAGCATATAACAATACAAAGTAATCCATATGCAAGACAGTTAGTTTCAATGTGATCCAAACGTAATTTTTTAAATTTTATAAGGGTATAATTATAATGGCTTCTTATTTTTAAAAAAATAAAAAAGTGACTCCATCAATAAGTTAGATGTATAATCTATATCTCTAATACGAGGAAATGATAGTTTGATCCTTTAAGAAATTAGATTCTAATAAATTAAATATGCATTTTGGCCATTCTTTTTTCCATTCCTTTGTCCTACCCATCCTCAATTCCATCAACCAAATTTAACATAACAATTTGCAAGTCATTTCATTTATAATTTTTAGATCATATATGTGTAATAAATATATAATTCATAATTAAGAAAGAAAAACATAAATGATGGTAGTACGAACAAAAATTAGTGTAAAAAGAATTAAAAGCACTCACTTTTAACACTAATATCTCATATATACAAAAACTCATCATATATTATATAGCAGTTCCATTAAGCAGCATTTCATTTATTGTTACTCCATCCTCATTTTAATGCTCCTCCATCCTGATTGGTTGGTTTCTTCCATGTTTATTTATTACTTTCTTATTTAATGCTCCTTTATATGTGCTTCTTTTCTCCATTTCTCTCTATCTTCCAACTTTGATCTCTCTAACATTTTTCACTGACATTTCCTCTATTTGCTCTTCAGCGATTTTAACCAAGCATTATGGCATATTGGCATTTAATACTCTTAATGTTGATTGGTTGTTTCTTTTTTTTTTTTTTTGAGCTCTTCTTTTTTACATCATTAAAATTCTTTTCATCTCCACCAAAAAACATCTGCATTAAATGCAAGCTGCTCCTGATACGTGGGCTCCCTCATATTTCCTTTCCTATGTGTGTTTCTTTCCTTCTTTCTTCTTCCCTCTTCTAGCTCTTATTTTCTGACATTCTTCTATGATATAGTCTACTTTTCTGGCATTCTTTCCATTTCAACTCTCTCTCTCTCTCTCTCTCTCTCTCTCTCTCTCTCTCTCTCTCTCTCTCTCTCTCTCTCTCTCTCTCTCTCTCTCTCTCTCTGTGTGTGTGTGTGTGTGCTTGCGTGCGCATACGACTATCGATCAACGAGCAAAACACAAATTCAAAACTCAGCTAAGCACTAAAGTGAACAATAATGAAGGAATGCAAATGGTTGGTATTCATATCTTTTTTAAAAAAAATTTGAATTTGTGTTCTCTCATATATATTCTTCTGATTCTCTACTCTACTCTGACATCTGTTGGTATGCCTCCTATCTTTATCTCTCTCTCTCCCCCCACATTTTCTATGCAGATATGTGATTATCTTTGGCGCTCTTGCTTCCATTACAAATATTGATGTTGGGAGGGGTAGTATAGCTTCATGCAAGAAGGCAACAATACTCTACCTACTCATCATAAGCTTCTTCGATTCCCAATTTTTTCCCATTTTATTTCAAACTCTAACTCTTATTTACTTGTTGATCTCAAATTTGGTGTTGGTAGAAGAGGAAGAGAAAGCGAAAGCGAAAGCGAAAGCAGTGATGGCACGGTGGGTTCTTTGAAGGTCGGCTCCGACAATGAGTTCACAGAAGGAAGGAGAGAAAGAGAAAGAAGCAATGTTGCTGGTGAGTTCATTCTTTCTCCAATATCTTTCTCAAAACCATGTAGTTCTACCCATTTTAATTTGAATCTCCCTCTTCAATACCAATCTTCACTTCTTATTGTATCCCCTTCCTCAAAATAATATAAAAAATAACTTACTGTCAAATGCAGTTTTAGATGAAGCCAAAACACTTTTGTATTTTGCAAAGTGGATGGATTGACTCTTTTTTATTTTTTGGGTGTTGAACATGTTTTTAATGATGCCATTGAAACTTTATGAATCTCATATATGAAAAGTAGAACACTTTTGTATTCCAAGTCATTTATTGTTGAATTTTAAATTTTGTATAAACGTTGTGTGTCTTGCAGAAAGTATGCAAAGTCATGCGTAGGAGGAAACTGTTCACTTTGCAACAATTGATTCGGTTCACGGAGCTTACTCAGGAGCAAGTCAATAACTCCTTGCTTGTCTTAGTCCAGCACAACTATGTTCAAGCTTTTATTCTTGAACAATAAGGTATGTAATGTAATTAATTTATTTGCACTTCTGCACAAGTTATTGTCCATTGCTAATTTGTGTTTGCCATTGATATGTTAGAGGAATAATGCAAGTTGAAGTGGGTTATGGTTGGTTGGAACTTCCACTGTCTTATTTGTGAAGAATTAAAATTTTATCACTGGTTGTTGTGGGTTCGATTAAGCCTAAAATCAAATGATAATTGTGGGATTGTGCATATGAGTGAGTATCATTAATATCAATTTGCCTCAACTTGCCTTTGTCAATATGCTCAGGCATATAGCTTAGGACTTTTTGTTCTATTTTAATCACTTTGGACATGCCATGGATGTGCTACAGCAAAGCAGATGAAAATAATCAAAGGCTGCAATCGATGAGAATTCATACAAAATATCCAATTTCTTTGGTAATTATATTTAATTGTAATCTATAAGTTGTTCACGTGTTAGAATTCTGCACATGAAACTTATAATGTTTGAGAATCTAGCTTAATGTGTTTAGGGTGATGTTTTACACAATTTTATGCTCTTATTTTTTCAAGGCTTCTAAGCTTTAAGACCTGATGCATGGTTCTATGCAAGTTCAGTCTTTTGTTGAAGTCTACAGGCTTGTATATATCGAAGTATTTGTATATGTAGATTTAAACAACTATATTAATTTTTACATGAATTATCCAATTTACGATAGTTTATCATCAGAAAGTAGCAACTGGATTTTGAGGTCATATAACCTGAAACCTTAAAGAAACAAAAGTTTGGCAAGAAACACTAATGCTACTGAAAAATTTCCCAATTCAGTTTAGAATTATACTAGACAATTATAATGTCAATTTAAGAAGAGAGGTATAGATTCATTTTCTGTTGAGAAACAAAGCTTGGGAAACGTTTTTAAGAGCGAATAAGGTGATAGAAGTTCATGGTAGTTTTATATAAGAGGAAATGTAGGTAATAGATATACTTCTAAGAGCAGTACATTTTTGTGTTTGTACCTTATAAATTTGTAAAATTACAGAAATCATGCAAGTCTATTGGCATCACCCTGGGTGGCTTGTGAAAATAAATCATAGGAATTTCTGAAAGAGATTGTTGATGATGAACCAATGCTCTTATTGACGAAGAGAGGAAAGTAAAGAACAGAACTGAAAAATGAGGAAGCAGTTCTATTAGTAGGACTCAATATAGAATATAAGGATAAGAAGGCTTTTACTAAATAGAATGGGGGAGACATATGTTTACTTAAAATCTTTTTGTTGCAAAATTTGGATAAGAAGAGTTTGACAACATATGGATGGTAGTAGCTACCAAAAAAATTTTGAAAGTTGAAAAAAAAATATGGAAAGGTGACATGTTGTTCCATTGGGCTATATGCTATCAAATGAGACATAATATATTTGGCTATATGTAAAGGTGACAAGTTGTTCCATAAACAATTGCAAGTTCCTTGGATGGTAGGTATCTACATGTTCTTATTGTTAGTTTTACAGGTTAGAGACTGCTTGAGATGTTTTGTCTGGTGATGTAAACATGCTGAACTGTTGAAAAAAATTTAAAAAAAAAAAATTAGCCCTCAAAGAATTGATATTTGTTAATAAATTTTCTTTAAAAAGTCAACTGATTCACTTTTCTTTTTTGATATATTGATTAAGTGGTTTCTTTGTTGGGCAAGGTTCTGTTTCATTTGAGTACAATGTAGAGGAGGTACCAAGGAGATAAATATTTTATGTAATTATGGTGCAGGACACTCTATACTTACATTATGACGAACAATACTTGAGAGATTGTTATATTGAAGGGAGCGTGGACTTCATTTTTGGCAATAGCACCGCTCTTTTGGAACATTGCCATATCCATTGCAAGTCTCAAGGCTTCATAACTGCACAGAGCAGAAAATCTTCTCACGAAACAACTGGTTATGTTTTCTTAAGGTAACTGACCATAGTCGGCATTTTCTAATATATTTCTATGTTTGAGTAATTTGAAGTTCTTATCATATTGAAGCAGTGAAATTTCTAAACATCAAATTTTTTAGAATGATATAAATTGAGATTACAATGATATACACATTGTGATGTTATTCCTGGAGGTTGACAAAGATTAATAATTAGGGGATATACACATTAATAATTTGGAAGTAATTCTGTTTTTTATTTGTCTTTTGAGAGTTACAATGAACTTGGAAGTGATTTTGCATTTTCTATTTGATTTTCGAAGTGGTTTATTTGATTTTGGCAACTGAGGAAGTAGCAAGGAGTCTTGCTCTTGATTTGTTTACTGTAGAGAAATAAATTTTCTATTACTAATTTTGTTCTTAGTGCATTTTTGCATTGATGATTAAGAACTTGGAGGAAAGCAAGGAAAAATAGGACTTTTTGTTGTTATTCCTCTCCCAAATGAAAGTTCAACTTATTTGTCTTATATATGCTTTAATCTTAGTTTATATCTATTTGATACTTGGGTTAGTTAATCAATATAGATTCCTAACCCTCTTAGTTTATATTATATCTATTTGATACAGGTAAAATAATAAATTAAACATGAGTAACCATAGCTGAATATTCAATGTATCTACTTCTTTATAAATTGCTTACAAGTTGCATTTGATGGGTAATGTAGAGGTTTAAGAAGCATTTGTTGCTTTATATCACATTGCTGTCAAAATGATTTTTTACGATGGTTATTGGAACTATTTACTTGATTTTCCTTTTTCTACCTTATTAAAGAACCAATTGGTGGCTACAAGAGTGCTTTGAACAACACCTTCAAAATCAAGGTTTGCCAGCTTGGACGCCTGTGGCATATAAGCAAGAAAAAAAAATAGTGAATAAGGGTTGTTGTGTAAAGAATTTGTCATGACATATATTCAATAAAGAATATTTTTTCCTTTCTGATTATTTTAAAAACCTTATTGGTATTATTGTAAAGAGAAAAAAGTAAGATTTAATAGATATCTTCTAAAAATCTTTACATGTGCGAACAAAACATGAATATATGAAGTTGTTGATGTATGATATATGTATATAAATATTCTAACTGAGGGTTTTTAGAAGTTGAAGAAGTTGAAACGAAGGATTTGAGTGTGACAGATGAAGAAGCAAAGGCTGAAAAATTCTTACATGTACAGAAGTTTGGTTTTCATTTACATTATTCTCTTTTCTGACATTGCAAAGATTGAAGTTCAAATTGATTGGATATTTAAGTACAATTTAAGTTATTGTTCATTCAAACAATTTCTATTTTTCTATGGCTACGATTCATTTGCATTTTTTATATCATCATGTCACTGTGACTCAATCTTGCTAAATATATCTGATACCAGATTAAAAGGTTGATTGCAAATGCATTTTTAAGTGTTTGTTCTATTTTTTTAAGAAAAATTAAAAAGAAGGAAGAGAAGAGGTTTTTAGTATGAGGAAGAAGAGGGAGACACTTAAAGATGAAGAATTCTATTCACATGCCATGGCGAGTTAAGTTCGCAGTGGAACTTTGTTTTTGGATTTTTTTGAAAGTATGTTATCCCTTCTATATGAAATCTCTAATTCTCATATATGCTATGGATTTGCCTTTTTGGTACAGAGGTGTACATGTGAAGATCTTTCTCAAATTTTAATTATTTTGGTTCTATTTTTCTTTATATTGCTGGCATTGTATATGGGTAAGCCTACTATAAATGTTGCCTAAAAATGACTTCTTTTACTGTTTCAAATTTTTGTGTAAGTGTGTTTGAAACAGTGCATGTAGCATCTCAGTGAGCACTTATTATTTTCTTTTTACCAAATTGTGTCTATATCTTGAAGTGACTAATTAAACTACAAAATCAATTTCTGTCTCCATTAGATGTAATTGGACATGTTTAATTGGTACCTTTATATAATACTTTAAATTATTAGATTTTGGAACTGATTCTATTTTTTATTTGTCTTTTGAGAGTTACAGTATATTTGGAAGTGATTTTATATTTTCTTTTTGATTTTGAAAGTGATTGATTTTATTTTGGCAAGCAGGGAAGTAGCAAGGGGTCTTGATCTCTATGTTGGATAAGTACTCAAGCATAAATTGTTATATGTTGAATTCTTAGGTGTATTATGGTTTGAAACTAAAAGTTCTCATCATTGTTGTCTTGATTTGTTTACTATATAGAACAAAATAAATTATGTTACTATTTTTATTCTTAGTGCATTTTTGCATTGGGGGCATAGACAATACATCTTGGATTTTTCACCTTTTGTTGTCACAAGGTATTACTATTCTAAGGTTATAAAAGTTATGTTGAAATTGAAATTTTTTTTTTGGGTTTAGAACAAATTTTTGGATATTCTTAGTATGTTATGCATGCTAAGAATAATTCAAGTCTTTCAGAATACTTTTTTTGAAATTTTATTAATGGGAGGTATGTGTCACTGAGGGATTGGATTGAATGAAAGAGGTTACCTATTAGAAATCCTTTATAATTGGTTTCCTTATTCCTTAATGATGCATGAAAGAGATTCTTTTTGTTTTTACTCATTGTCAATTATATGTTACAATTTCAAAAGTAAGATGTAAAAATGATTTGAAAATCCTAGCACTTAACCTGAAAATAGATGTACAAACTTTACAATAAATGTTTCATATAAGGAAATATTAATAATATTAAGTAAAAATTTCTTCTGATAGAATTATACCTTGCAAATTATATATGATTTTTCTTTACAGTTCTCTCTCATATATATAAATAATAAATTTGATATGTATTTCAATTTGCAATCACTGAATAATGAACGCTAGTTGATGATATATGTGAGACTTAGATATTAATTGCCATGAAATCATTTTTGCTTCTGAGTTAGGGAACTTCATATTAAATGCTTGATTGGTGCCTCACCGTCCATAAATAAAAGAATTGTAGTTTTGCTCCAACCATAATTTAAAAAAAAAATATTTGTATCATAAAATAAATTTAATTCACATGAATTTCAAAAATTTAATAATTAAAATGTGAAACTCACCATTAATTGTATTATCTAACAAATTCTTAGTAATTACTAATTAGTTTGATCTATAAGAGACGTTTTTAAGTCAGTAATTAATATTAGTGGCTTGACATGTCTTACATTTATGTTAATTTTGTCTCTAATTTATTTTTTTTTACAAAGAATTAAATTGTAATAATTTTTATAGTTTAAAAAAATCATGCAAAACTATTTAAACCTGTCGCATGTATTTTGACTTTATTATATTATAATTTTATTTAATCTAGACACTAATATATGGCTTTTAAACCAATGACCAGAAGACAATCAAAGTCCAAAAACTAAATCCTAATGCTAATATACTTATGGCCTGTGATGTACTTGGATTCCAATTCTTCCTTTAATTTATTTTTAGATAATTTTGAATATAAAATTAAATTATAGATTTTCTATACTTAAAAAATGTAAGAAGAAAAAAAAAACATGAAGCTACTTAATTTCTTACTCTCCCACGTCTAAATTTTTCTTTCCTATATTACAGTTTTTTTAGATTGAATTATAATTTTGGTCTTATAAATTTATTAAAATTATAAGTGAGTCTTTGTACTTTATTTTCAAATGAATTAGTTTTTACAATTTCTCCATCTCTTAAAATTGGTCTCCATAGTTACAAGAGATTAGTCTATCATTAAAAATACCTTAAACCTTAATCTCTAACATAACAATTAATTTATGCTTAAATATATCAGCATGTCAAATCATTATTCCTAATCAAATATTGCTCCATGGAACCTTCTAATAAGTTGCAGCAACCTTCTCTTCTCTTTAGATCTCAACCACTCTACCACCTCCTATGGCTTCCTCACCCTCTCCTTCCCTCTTCCTCTTCCTCTCACTGATCTCACTTTGCTTCTTCTTCTCCCGCTCACTCGCTGTGATTCGCAACGACGACGGTCCCTTCATCCCCTTTAACCAGTTCGGCTGCACCTATGTTGAGGATCAATTTCAAAAAAACTGAGAAACTATGAGAACTAAAATTATAATTGAACTTTTTTTTTCTTGTTTTATCCAAGTATTAATATATGCTTTTAAAACAAAGGCCCCAAAAACATGTGTGTGTATACATATACATACATATACACACACACACACACACACACACACACACACATATATATATATATATATATATATATATATATATCTTCAACATGTGTGTGGGGCTGTTTGACCAGTCATAGGGAGTCATTAATTAATTAAGCAGTTTGAGGCACGAAGTTAGAGTTGGAGATCATTAAGCTCAAAGACTTTGGACACAAATGACTGCACTGATTCATGTTCTCTTTGATTCTGAGTCAAAAGATGCAATTCCAAATGATTTTTATTAACCCAACTCACATGCTTTATTTGTTTGATTCTGATGATAGATTCCGTTTGTAAAAACACATCCCTACCAAATCGGTTACACTCACATTTGCTTCTTCCTTTGCATTTAATATTATATTACAAAAACTTTTTAATTGTTCAATTTTTGTCAATAGTACTTTTTTTTTTTATAAGATATTAGTTGTTTGTTGAAATATTTATTTACGTGGTATATATTTGTAATATTAAACTCAAATATAAAATGACTGTTACTTTGTTATTGATATAATAGTAAGAACAGCCAAGTGTTTTCAGTTTTTGTGAGAACATATTGCTAAACGTACTAATTAAATGGAGATCAATGATCTTTTTGGAACAGATATTTTCCAATATAGGAGGATCTTGTGTAATTTGAATGATTTCTTTTTAAAAATCAATGGTCTAGATTTTATATGTTTTTTAAGTTTTTTTTTTGTCTTTTTTTTTATAATTTTGGGTTTTTTTTAAACTATTAATCTAAAAAATCAAAAGTCCGAATTCAGAAATAGAACTCTCCTATTTCTTTCAAGAACGAGATAGGATCATGATTCTCCCAAGCCACAAAACCTCCAACCTTGAAGTTGACATAAGAGAGTGTATAGAGAATGAAGAAAAATTAAAGCTAGACCTACCGTTGAGCTTGTAACTTAAATGATATGATAGTGAGTATTGATAGTGAGTATTATGAGTTCGAGAGAGAGTTCGAGAGTTCGAGTTCGAGTTCGAGAGAGAGAGAGAGAGAGAGAGAGAGAGAGAGAGAGAGAGAGAGAGAGAGAGAGAGAGAGAGAGAGAGAGAGAGAGAGAGAGAGAGAGAGAGAGAGAGAGAGAGAGAGAGAGAGAGAGAGAGAGAGAGAGAGAGAGAGAGAGAGAGAGAGAGAGAGAGAGAGAGAGAGAGAGAGAGAGAGAGAGAGAGAGAGAAATCGCTGGAACTCATAGAATAATTCAAATGACTGACAACAAATATATCTAAATCAACCCAAATGACCTTAATCAATTTAAATAAGATAATTGATTACAAAATTTAATTAGGTTGCAAAATTAGAAAATTTATCTCAAATGAATAATTAGATAGCTTACATGTTATGATCTTGCCCAAAATATTTAACTTAATCTATTTACATTTGTGCAACTAAAGAATGATTACTCAATATCATCCAAACAAAACTCTATGATTAATTTAATAATTAATTATCAACATAGATTAAGTTTAGTGAAAAGAGCTAATATATCATAAGATGACGAACCTATATTCAAATCTTAGTTGAGAGATATTTACATTTAATGCTCGATAATTATTCAACATGATTATCTTTTGTGAATGATACCTATAGAAAACTAAAAAAACATTAACAATTGATTAATGTTAATCCACACTATTAATTAAACAATTCTAAAACATATCTTGTACAAAAATTTACCTTTATTTATTAAAAAAAAAAGAGATAGGGACTTTACACTATAATATCAAATGTTAGATAATAAGTTGTTTTTTAAGACAAAATGATAATGTAAATAGATGAGTCTAACATTATTACCGATCACATGTTTTAAATCTCCAATTAGTCCCATATCAATATCTACCAATCATGCAGTATCTATATCTGGCACTATGGCGTAAGAGACAGCATGGGTGAGAGACCTACCAAAAAGTGAAAATCTCCCAAGAAAAAGATGACTATCAACATAGATTCTTAATGGTAGATGGTTGAAAATCAAAACGACTGTAAATACTAGTTTGAATCTTGCGGAGACAGTTCACATTTTATTGTTTAATAATATCTTGAGTAGAATTTTTTTTAATAGGCAATACTCGTAATTTTTTTACAATTGATTAAATATTATATATATAATTCATTACTTGATTAATCTTGTATTTTTTTTACCAATAGAATATACTTGTATAAATCTGTTCCATTCTATCATTGCTCTGAGGTATGACGAGCCACTTTATATGTCTCAACCTGCTCCCTACACGTGACACCATGAGAGACCCTCGCAGCTTTCCCGAACTTTTTGCCTTTCCAACTTCTTCATTCCTAGCCAAAAGCTATTTTTGCCCACAAACACCAATGCTCTTCTCTCTTTTCTCATTCCCACGTTAAAAGCCACTTTTAGCCTTTGGGGTCATTCCTCTCTCTCTCTCTCTCTCTCTCTCTCTCTCTCTCTCTCTCTCTCTCTCTCTCTCTCTCAATTATTCTTTAAGATAAGAATTTATTTAAATGTGTCTGACACTCTCATTACCGTCCACCCATCACATCACTTTCATACCATTAAATTCCAACAGGCTTTTCCCTTTAAAGTTCAAATTTTCAGCTAAATTTAATACCAAATCAGTGTAATTAGCGAAGTCAATGTCGGTCAAAACATTTCATCTCGGTAGTTACTACCCTATCTTGTTATACTGATAATATTAGAGAAGGCGTGATTCAGGAGAGTCACAAGGACAAAACTTACTCTAATATTACTTTGTTTATTGTGTACTGTTATATTATTAATAAGACTGAATCTGACCTTTACTTTCATAGTTATACAAGCCGGGGTTCCCTCATTTTTTCTTCTCTTTCTTTCTTTCTTTCTGTGTCTCCAATTTCACGGCTTTTTCTGGTTATTTCTGGATTCTGTTCCTAGCTTTAAATGCAGCCAAATTGTACTGAACAGCTTGATAATGGGGAAGAAGGGAAGTAGCTCATGGTTGACTGCTGTGAAAAGAGCATTCAGATCTCCTACCAAAGAAGAACACGAAGACAAGGTACCCCAAAACTCAAAAACTTTCCTTTTTCCACACACAAGATCAATCACGTACTGAACTTCTTCTTGTTGATTTTCCTTTTTGGATTTCCGGATGTTTCGTAGAAGAGAGAAAAACGAAGATGGATCTTCAAAAAACCAGTAATAAACCACGAAACACAGACTACCCAACAAATAAAGCAGAAGCCTGATGCGGCTGCGGATGCGGCGGCCACAGATCAGAAGCACGCGCTGGCGGTGGCGATGGCCGCCGCCGAGGCCGCCATGGCCACTGCTCAGGCCGCCGTGGAAGTGGCCAGATTGACCAGACCACCCAATCATAGTAAGGAGCACCACGCTGCCATTGTTATTCAAACTGCTTTCAGAGGATACCTAGTAAGCGAACAGATCTAAACTCAAAACCCACAGCTTGCTCATAAGATTAAAGATAGAAAATCGAAAGAAATCATGGGGTTTTTCGCTTTTCGCTTTATAGGCAAGAAGGGCTCTTCGAGCGCTGAAGGGGCTCGTAAAGCTGCAAGCTTTAGTGAGGGGTCACAATGTTCGGAAGCAAGCGAAGATGACGCTTCGGTGCATGCAGGCTCTGGTGCGAGTCCAAGCTCGCGTGGTTGATCAGCGCGTGAGGCTGTCACACGACGGAAGCAGCAGAAAATCGGCTTTCAGTGACACCAACAGCCTCTTGGAATCAAGGTATCTTCAGGACATATCTGATCGGAGATCAATGGTAAGTGAAGAAGTGTGAGATTTTCGATTCTTCGTTTCATAGTTCAGAGGTTTTGGTGGTTGTGACTGTGTTGAATGAAATGGTGTGTTTGTGATGGTTGTGACAGTCGAGAGAAGGAAGCAGTATTGCAGAGGATTGGGATGAACGCCCACATACTGTTGAAGAAATTAAAGCTATGTTGAAGCAGAGGAAAGAGGCAGCTTTAAAGCGAGACAAGTCCTTGTCTCAAGCTTTCTCTCAACAGGTTCCTTCATCCTCTTCACTCTGTTTCTGTGCCTCCGCTGTAGGTTTCTCAAAATCTTATTAATAGACTCGGGTTAGATTGTCCGGATTGGAGTTAGACAAATTTAATTTTAGTTAAAAATAAGTCAAAAGTTATTTTTAGGTAAGAAAGGCATTGGAAAAGAAAACGTGAGTTGAGAAGTAAAATAAACACAAATGTTTTTATACTAAAAATCACGTTTCTAAATACAAATTGACTGGAATCTAAACACCAATCTAAACACACCCTATATCCGAAATAGACACTTCAAACTAAACAAATGTTTAGTTTGGTTCAATTGAGTACAAAAGTCAAATAAATCTAATGCTTTTGTAGATTGATTGGTTTGGTTTGATTTGGTTTAGACTTAAAAAACAGCCAAAATAAACAACACTCCTAATTTATGTTTCTTACCTCAGAACTATAAGCTAATTGCATACAAATGTGATAGGTTTGGAGGAGTGGTAGAAGGCCATCAATTGGGAATGAAGAGGAGCTGGAAGAGAGGCCGGTGTGGCTCGACCGGTGGATGGCGGCGAAGCCATGGGAGGGCAGGGGAAGAGCTTCAACTGATCAAAGAGACCCCATTAAAACTGTAGAAATGGACACTTCTCAACCTTACTCCCATTTAGGGTCTAACTACAGAAGGTCACATCCAAATTACCAATACAACCCTCTCCAACACCAACCTCAAAGACACTCAATGGCTTCTCCCCTCCACAGAAGCCACCACAACGGATCATCTCTTCACTGCTCCCCTGCTACCCCGTCCCCGGCAAAGTCAAGGCCGGTCCAAGTCCGGTCGGCCAGCCCTCGCTATGGGAGAGAAGATAGAAGCCTCTCCACATCTCAAACACCAAGCTTGAGGTCAAACTATCACTACACAGGAAACTTGTACCAAAATGGAAGGGCTGGAACAAGCAACTATGGCGCTTCATTGCCTAACTACATGGCAGCCACCGAGTCCACGAAGGCCCGGATTCGTTCACAGAGCGCACCAAGGCAGAGGTCTTCAAGTGCAGAGAGGGACAGAGTTGGATCAGCAAAGAAGAGGCTTTCTTTCCCTGCTCCTCCTTCAGATGCTTATGGTTGTGGCAGTTATAGGCATAGTTTGAGGAGTCCAAGCTTCAAGAGTGTGAGTAGATCACAGTTTGGGTTGGATCAACAGTCCAACTATTCTTCTTGCTGCACTGAGAGTCCTGGTGGTGAGAATTCTCCTTCATCAACTAGTGACCTCAGAAGGTGGTTGAGATGAATCATTTAGTTGCAAAAACTTTTGATGCCAAAGTCATTAGGTTTTCACTATTCACTTCTTGATTAATTCATTTAGGGTTGTGATGTTTAAAGTCATTTTAATTATCCCCTTCATCTCAAAAGATAGAGAGATTACCTAGGGATCTTCCGAACAAGGACAAATTCTTAGATACATATATAATGTATCAGCTGACTGTAAAAAGAGCCAACGAATAGTGTTCTGGCATAATTATCTGTGAGTTTCTATTTACTTCTTGCATGAGGAAGTGGGTACTAAGAGTGTATTTAAGAATTTGTCTGTGCTTTAGGAAGCTATAGCCATTGATGTGTTTCATTCTTTTTTGATACTTTTGATAGGGCTTCAACGTAAAAGTCAGGTGTATGTGGTGACCCACCTCACTTGAGATGATGTATTGATGTTGATACTCGAAAGTTGCAAGTGACTTCATGAGCTATATATATATATATATTAATTACACATTTTTCGCATGAGAAAGTTAAATAATTGTGGATAATATTTGACATTTGGTATGCGTTGAGTTTGAACATTAGACATGTCAAATTCTTTGACATTATAAGAGGAATTATTCCTGTTTCTCTTTTTGACATGCTAAATCTATTTTAGAAATAATATTAAATTAAGGTTTTTGAAATATATCCCATCAAAATTGTGATCAAGCTTATATCGTCGTAAGACATGCTCCTGATAGCATAATAATGTTTGTGAAGCTTGTACTTGGGGTAGGAGTAAAGACATAGGAGATGGATTGGGATTCTCTCTTTAACTTTGGGGTTAAAGAGAATTTTTAGTTTTTTACAGTTATTGAATAGTTGTGAGTTTTACTAGTCAGAGTAGGTTCTATAGTCATTTAATGACTGTGGAAAGTTAACGAGTTTTCTTAGTTCAAACTAAGGAGACAGTCATGATTCATAGGGGATATATATATATATATATATATATATATATATATATATATATATATATATATATATATTAAATGTTTATCTAAATTATGTTTTCAGAATGGAACAAAAATAAAAGCCAATTACGAATGCATATTGATATGCTTTGACTGCATGCAAGAAAAAGGAGGCAAGTCAAGAATGAAGAGTAATTTATGAAGGTAACTATGTCATGTTATTAGTAAATTTCATCGTTTAAAATATTGATTTTTGGTGAATTTTGTTCATTTATTAAATACGCATTATAAATCATACAACAACAACAACAAGCTCTTATTTTACTAGGTAAGGTCGGTTATATGAATTGCATGATACTTTTATTGATGACCAATTCTTTAGGTATTTCATTTATCAAAAGATCTCGTTTAATGAATTTTTTAAGTGTTTGTCTTAATCTTTCTCGATTTTTTTTTCACATGACTCTATATCATCTGTTCAACTCTCCTTATTAGCTCCTCTAATTATCTTCTTTGAACAAGACCATATCATTTTAAACGATGTTTTACTATTTTTTCTTCAATAGGTGTCACTCTAACTCTATTTCGTATACAATCATTACGGATCATATCTCATTTTGTATGACCATACATTCATCTCAACATCTTTATCTCTGTTATCCTAATTTTGTGTTCTTGTTATCCTTTCATTGTCTAACAATCACTTCCATATAATATTGTCAGTCTTATAGTCGTATGATAAAACTTCTTTTTGAGCTTATTAGGTACTTTCTGACCACATAACACTTCTGTTGCTTTTCTCTATTTCATCTACTCAACTTATGTCATGTGTAACATCCCTATTAATTTTACCGTTATCTTACATAACTGATTCCAAATACCTAAACTTTGACACTTACGATATAACTTGGTCTTCAGTTTTAACCTCCAACTCATTTCTAACTTACTGCTTGTTAAATTTATAATGCATATATTTTGTCTTACTCTTACTCAAACGGAAACCATTCGATTCCAAAATACACTTCCTTAATTCAAGTTTAGAGTTAATCTCTTCTCTTAATTTCACTATGAGGATAATATTATCTACAAAAAGCATGCATTTGAAATTACTTCTTGAATGTGTTTTTTCAGAAAGTCTAAAATCAGGATAAACAAATAAAGGCTCAAAGATGATTCCTAATGCAGATCAATCTTAATGGAAGAGTCTCTAGTCTCCTTTTTAAACGTTTTTACATTAGTTGTTACTCCCTTATACATATTTTTTATAACTTTAATATAAGTAACACGAATACCTTAATCCTTGGTAATTCTGTTCAGGGTAAGTTATACTAATATTTTTGTCACGACCCGTTTTCTGGGCACATGACCGGCACAATGATGAATCTCTCATCACTGTAAGCCTTCCGATAAATATATCAAATTTTCTTATCTGAAAATCATAGAGATGATTTGCATGTAATCATAGATTATCAATTTAAAATACATTATTATACTGACATACAAGCCAAATGTCGAACCCCTGAACTAGATGTCCTAGACGATTACAGAGCAACATAATCTATAACAGAAGAGAGGTCTACCCGACAACGGGAAGGTCCAAAGTGATCTACTCCTCTAGCAGATATTCTTCGATGGCAACCTGATCTGAACAAAAAGGTTGTACAAACAATGTGAGCTTTTAAACTCAATGAGCGAATCGGCCTCGCATTAATAAAATTCAAATACATTACCAGTCATGCAAGCATATCCAAAGGCTCATACTCAACCAATAGATAGAAGATAAAAATTTATCCAATTCAACAAACGTTACTAGTACTCGTCAATGGCAATATATCCCGGAGAGCGCACACAGGCCGGCTCACCAATTATGTATATTTTCGCCATGACGCACAACATCATCCTCTTACATACAAGATAAAAATTCATCCAATTCAACAAACGTTACTAGTACTCGTCAATGGCAATATATCCCGGAGAGCGCACACAGGCCAGCTCACCAATTATGTATATTTCCGCCATGACGCACAACCTCATCCTCTTAGCTAGGGCGCCTCACGGATTTATCACCAATCCGTGCTATATCCCTACTGAGGGAATCGTTGTCTCCACACTCATTAGTCAAGACACCCTGTCAACCGGGTTTTCCGCCTTGCCGTGAGAGGGGGTACTGTCCCACTCAATCACAATCAATAGCATTTCATATCATAATCAGAAGCTCAATATAATATTCATCCATATAACAGGTATAGTATATAACTATATTATGGATTTATAAACCACATATCAAGATAACAATTAATCCATTTTTAAAAACATTCAAACTTCACATCATCATAAGATACTTATTTCATTTTATCCATACTTATGGATTAATTATCTCATTTAGATTCGTCATTCTGAATCCAATTTCCCCCTATGAATCTTGGGAGTGTCCTACGACATACTTTTTATCACCAGTAATGCTAAAACTCTATTAAAACAGGGTCGTTTCACTCACCTGGATTCCGTACGAATATCGCTTCTCTAAGTCGTTACAGATAAGAGTACACAGATGAATTTCAGTATTCCGCTACGGAGATTTTCATGAAAGATTAGAGAAAACAAGTTAGGATTGTTTTCATACAGATACTGTTCATACATATGGTACTATTCATATATACGGTCACTATTCATATATACGGATATTATTTATACATACAGATAATATTCGTACATATGGTCACTATTCATACGTATGAATACTATTTTTTATGTATGGATACTATTCATATGTATGGTTACTATTCATACGGTTACTATTCATACGTACGGGTACTATTCATACCAGAAATAGAGAATACAATCTGTAAAAGAGTACATCAGGTAAGTTCCCAGGAAAGAGTGGAGGGTCACACTGGACACACTTAAAAACCAGGTCTTTCCTTAGCCAGAACTCTCCTAGACATGTATTCTTCACAGTTTACATTCTATTTCGGTAATCAGAGAATCAAAATAACATATAAACAGCTAAGGACAGTTTTTCTGATGTGGAAGATCGGCCAAAACCGCAACCACAGAGCATACTTAAGAAATTAACTTCTAAAATTTGAAAGACATAGAAAAGGCATAGTATCCTTACCTAAGCTGAAAAGGAAAGGCCCAAAATCTCAGAGGCCTAGCTTTGGAGTAAGAGAAACTTAAAGAGAGAAGAAGAGAAGTTGAAGGTGTGAGTTTAGAAGTGAAATGGAAGGGCCTATTTATAGCAAAAGTCAAGGGTACTATTTGATACTATGCGCTAATAAAATATTCAATTTACTATTAAAAAAGACATTGCTAATAATGTAGTTACTGTGCAACTATTGGAAACTTAAAAGGAAAAAATATCTTTTCACCTTAAACCTTTAAGTTTCTTTTCAATTCAGTCCTTTCACTTTAGTCCCTGAGGGTATTTTCACACATAAAACGTCAGTTTCTCATACGAACTTCTTTCTAGTTTTCTCTTATGACCAAACAACATCTAGTACTTGACATTTCGATTGTATAAATGAATAGTATCATATACGTAAATAGTATTATACTGGTGAATAGTATCGTATACTGAAATAGTAACAGTAGTTTGTAAACAAATATTTATATTTTATTTTTCTTGGGTATTACAATTTTTTTAAAAAAAATTTGGTTAAATCATATAGATTTAAAATTCTTAATTTTTTGATACATATTATAAAAGTCTTCCATTCAATTTACTTTATAATGTGTTCTTTTATATAACATAAAAATTTAATTTAATTATTAAAAAAATATATGTTGTATTAAAAATAATTATAATAAAAATAAATTTAAGACTTAAATATAATATTTAAAATAAAAAACTATAATTTAACCCAATTATATAACTTCTCTTCCCTGTGCGTGATGAATTGAATGATGACGAAGTTTTACGCATGCTTGGTTCGAGTTTGGATTATCTGCTGTTAACGCAGAATGTTGTTTTTGAATCAAAGTAAGTTTTGATTTGAGAGTCAATTTGTACTTTGCCAGTCAATTTTTTTATCTTCAATCATAATTATCTAATCTACAATCAATGTTTTAAAATATGTTACATCACTCTGCCGTAACGACGGACAATCCCCCGTTGTTTGGTCCACTGCAATATAATGATATAATGTATAAAGTAATAGAAAGATTTGTCTAAATTACCATCTTAAAAAGTACTAAATTTTGGTATCTTTTCTTAAAATAAAATTATTTTAATAAAATATTTCATTTTCATTTTCATTTTTTCTTTTCTTTGTTGTTTTTTCATACTAAACATATCATTAGTGGTTCTAGATAATGTGTTAAACTTAAAAAGCTCGAGAGTGATGGTACAGCATTGCAAAAGCATAAATTACAGAAAAAAAAAAAGAACAATTACACATATACACACACACGCATATATATATATATATAAATATAGTAATAATAATATAAGTTTAAAATGACACTTTCTTCAACTTCTTTAGTCCCCAAGTGTAGTCTCTCAACACTTATTTGTCATTTTTCTTTAGTCCAATTTGGTTTTTGGGGAAGTGTGAGGCCTCTTCTCGTCATCGTCTTTTCCAAATGCCGCCTTAGTTTCGAGATTTTTCTGGTGTGAAGGCCTCTGTTCTTGGCACTTGAAATAGGGGGCGTCTTTCTCATCGGCAATAGGACTCCCGAACCACAGATTCTCTGCATTTGTGGCACTTTTATTGCTATGGGCTCCTAAATCATATCATGCGTGATTTAGGAGAGGAGACTGTTAGAAATTATGAAGCTTAGCTTAGAGCTTCATCCACAAACAATCGAATTGACCACCTGGATTTTGATTTCAAACTGAAAGTACCAGGATTATGGTGTTATGAGGCGGATGGAAGATGCACCGGATCTAGTAGGGAATAGGGTTGCAGATGATGCTGGGGACGGTACAGTGGTAGGCCAAGGTAGTGCGAAAACAGAATGTATCAATGAGGGAGAACATGGGTGTTCTCTATCTGATGACAAGGACGGTGGTTATCCACCACAAATGAACGTTGAAGGAACTCTGGCCAATACATGCCCAACTCTGATGGAAGATGCCTTATCTCTCATGGTCCACATGGCCCATGCTAATGGATTATTTAATCCCTCCATATGCCCCACTCGACCCCACATCGAAGATGCCCTATCCCTCATGGTCCACCCATATTGCTTCCTTTATCCCCTACACACCTCACTCGGTCTCGGCTTTTTTTTTTTACCAATATCAAAACGGTGTTAAAAAGCTTTCAATCTTATAAGAGAACTTAAAGATTAAGAATGTTTTTAGATAAGACAAAACTTATTAATAGTTAAAAAGTGCTTACACCTTATTAAAATACGATCTGCGAAAGGATAGAAGTAACGACTTAAAAAATTCAATATTTTTCTTTGATTTGCCTACTATAATTGGTAAGTCGAAAAAAGTCTTTTTTGCTAAATCAATTGTTAGACTTGGAAAGTTTTTGAGGGATTTTTTTTTTAATATATTGTCTCAATTTTTCTCTTTCAAGGCAGTTATTGCATTTGGTCAATGTAGATTATCAGTCTTTTTTAATATGATTTGTTTTGAGTCTTTTAGCTATTATAAAAAAATATATAAGTTAAAAATTAAATATGAAAATATTTTATTAATTTATATATTTTTAATATATTAAATTTAAAAGATATATTTAATTATTATTAATTTAACTTTAATTAAACCGTAAATCAATACTTCTAAATTCTAACGATTTAGTGCATGTTTGAGGTTGCGTTGGCAGTTAGGGAAACGAGGTTGAGGATATCAAAATGGGGTTTGAAAAAATATGATAATGTTTGGCACAACGTTGCACACAACCACGGTAGATTTCATCTGCGTTTGCAGCTTTGTAACTACGGTGCGGGCACAACAAATATTTGGAGCTTTTCCGACATACTAAACGTAGTTGGCCAGAGGAATTTGATGGATTTTTGCACTGCCTTCCCATTTTCTAATGCTTCTCTCTCATGCAACCTTTGCTTTCCTTTCCTTTGCTCTGTTTCTTGCTCCCAAAATAGAGGAATGTTTCAAACCATTGAAAATTTTCAAAACTCTTAATGTGATTCATTTTCTTTCATGATTGTGGTCTAAAATGATATAATGAATCTTCAAATAAGTTTAAAGGAAATTCTGGATTGATCTGGAAGCCAAACCCAAGAGAAAAGTAGAGAAAACTAGAAAAAAGTTGCAGTAGGGACTAAAGTGCAATTTATAAAAAGTTTACTGGTTTCGATTTAATTTTGAAAAAATATATATTCTTAATCTAGGGTCCTAGATGAAGTGAAATATGATATCAAATCAAGTAAAGAACAGAAGGAAAAATTTTTGATAGGGACTAAAGTGCATAAAATAAAAAATTTATAGGGGTTGATTTAAATTAAAAACTAAATATATTCTGGAACTAGGGACTTAGATGAAGTTAGATATGATCTTAAATTAAGTGAAAGACAAAATAAAAATGTTGATCTAGGACCTAACTGAAAAAATTAAAAAGTTTATAGGGGTCGATTTAAATTCAAAAAAAAATATATTCTAGAACTAGGGATTTAGATGAAGTTAAATATGTTCTTAAATTAAGCAAAAGGCAAAAGAAAATTTTCGATCTAGGACCTAACTGAATAAACTAAAAAGTTTACAGAGATTGATTCAAATTCAAAATAAAATATATTCTGAAACTAAGGACCTAGATGAAATTAAATATGATCATAAATCAAGTAAAATGGATCATATTCGAGACATTATTAGAGATTAAATGATAGAGCATATATAAATTAATTAATCGTCATTTATAAAATAAATTATTTTATTTATTTTGAAAATGAATCTCTTAATTTATTATTATCCAATTAAGTTCATAATTTTTTAAATAGCATTAAAAATTATAGTTTAATTTAATTAATTTAATTTGTCAAATTAATGAGAAGTTTGTTTTCATTAAATTATTATAAGCTTATTTTCATTAATTTTAATTGAGATAAAATTAATTTAATTGAAAAGAAAAAAATTGGATTGAAATTTAGTTAAAGATAAAATTAATTTAATAGAGAATAAAAATATTTTGAAATTTAATTAGAGATCTTTAAATTACTGTGAATAATTAGTGATTAATTAAATTTTTAATTAGTAATTACAAAATAAAAAATTAATTTATTAATAAAATGATTCATTAGTGATTAATTAATAATATTAGACAAATAAACAAAAAATTTAAGTTTCCTTTTAAATAAATGACAATAAATAATAATATTACATCAAAAATTAAATAAAAAATTATGCCTTTTCTGATAATTATACATCTCAAACCATGTTTACACACTAACATCCAAACATCATGTTCCTACACCAAACCACGTTTATCTGCTTCAAACCATGTTTGCTCAAATATCTCCCAAATATAAATCACATTTATTCAAACCTAGTTTTCTCCAACCACAGTCAATCAAATCTAGTTTATCCCACCCACATTTAATTCACCGAGCTCCCAAACACACCCTTAAAACGTCGCAACGAAATCTTCTAGATACGTTACGGAAGTGAGTGGCCAAAGCAATGGTAGGTTGCTACCCAATCTTTCTCGTCGCTGAATGCCTGAAACTCATAAGCTCATTGGAATTCTGAGGTGCTTGGTGATGCATCTCTGTAATAATAGTACTCACCCATATATATATATATATATATATATATTATCATACTTTAATTTCTTGTAGCCCTGACTCTACAGCCACTACGTCTACAGGTCTATTGCTGTGGCCTGTGCTCTAGTTATTAATTTGGTTAAAAATATTTTTTAATTTTTCTAGATTTTATTTGAGGGTTTTATCGAGGCTTTTTTCATATTGAAAGTACTTTTTTAGTTTTAAAAAAGTGTTTTTAATTGTAAAAAATATATGTTCGATAAATTTTCATGAAAATAGATATACCAATAAAAAGGCTAAAATTTGGGCTGACAAAAGGAGAAATTGCAATAGCTGTTTTGGCTATGATCAAAAAGTAATATATTATTTTTATTTTTTTAAAATTACTATTCACCAAATTTTGTCAAAAAAATCCTCATGACTTTTATATAAATTTGGGGCTTTCTTAGCCTCAAAGTTAAAGAGGTTTTTTAACTTTTTATAGTCATTAATAGTTGTGTGTTTCGCCTATCAAAATACGACAGAAGTGGGGCAAAAGTATAGCCCACAGTCATTGGATGGCTGTGGAAGGGACTAAGAAACCTCCTTAACCCAAAACCAAAGAGGCCCTCCTAAATCTCTTCTATACACCATGTTCAGATCATCAAATTGAATATGTCGGTTTGACCAGAATATTAATAAATCGGTCAGGTTACCAGTTCAATTTGAATCTAAAAACCATAAGCATTTAAACTGATAGAAAATCAATTGAACTAGTTTCAAACTGACTGGTTCAACTGATATAACCAGTTCATTTTTTTTTTTGAATTTTTGAACATTTTAAATTTTTACTAAATATTATTATGTATTTTTAAGAAATCTCTAAAAATTTAAGCTATTAGAAGAATATTTAGGACTGATATAAATATATATTTGTAACATAAATATTTTAATATTATATATTATATATTTTAATATATGTAACATATACATTAATTATATATTTTAAGTATCATTTGTTTAACCATAATTCATCTATGATTCAATGAATGGTCTAACTTTTTGAATCTAATGGGCCAACTTAAACCTTGAAAGATCCACATTAGAAAAGCTTGAATAGTTAGAAATTTTGGCCTAGCCTAATCTTATAACTGTTATGACATGAGTTAGGCTTGGCCAGTCCATGTGCCTTTATTTTATAAATTATATTTGGAGCTAGCTCAACTCAAATATTGTAAAAAGTCCAAATGATTAGGTAGAGATAGTTAATATATTTTTTATATTTTAATTCTAAATATGTTATAAATTAATCAAAAGTAAAAAATGTAAAATATAAATTTTATATTTTAATATTATATATATAGGAACTCTTTATATCTTATAAAGCAATTCCACAAAGTAGCATTGCATTTAGTGCTCCTTCATCTTCATTGGTTGACTCCCTCATGTTTATCTTTCTATATGCGCTTCTTTTATCTATTTCTAACCGTGCTTGCAACTTTGACCTCTCTGACACAATGTTGTTAGAATCGGCCTGGCTATTGACCCGGACAGACCTTCGGGTCACCGGATCACTGGTTCAACCGCCGGGTCACCGGGTCAATTGCTGACCCGGATAAATGCATTAAAAAAATTAAAATTATATATATACCTATATATCTTTACAAATAAATTAAAAATAAATAAAATAAATAATTTACATGTAAATTTCACAATTTAAAGTCATAAACATCCAAAATAATTTCTAAACATCTATAATAATTTAAACATAAAGTCATAAATATTCATAATAATTCATAAAGTCATAAATAAAATCATCCAAATATAATAATTCATACATTTAAAGTCTTAAACATCCATAACAATTTATAAAGTCATTAATAATTAAGAAAAATTATGTAATTTTTAAGAAAAAAATTAATTTATCCTCTTTAAATTAAAAATAATAATTTTGATATTTTATTTTATAGTATTTTCAATTTTATTAAAAAAAATCCACCACTTGTAGAATTCAAATTAATCCTTTAAATGGCTTGTTATAAATTTAAAGGACTATTTGAAACCAATATTTGTTATAGACTACTTTGAAAACGTTTATTGTCTAACGTAATACTTTGGCATATTTTAACCTTAAGGAGTTAACTTCAATTTTAAATAAAAATTTATGAAAATGAAAGAGGAATTTAACTAATATTTTTAGAGAAATAAAGTGAGAATATTATGTTTCAATTTGTTTGTAGTGGAACGGTGTAGATATGGAGAAAAAAAAGCATTAATTTTTAGAGTAAATAAAACAAACTTTTTTTAGGATTATTAATCAATTTTAGCCATAAAAAATTTTTAAAAAAATTTTAAAAAAAATCCGGGTCATCGGGTTTTGACCGGGTCGACTGGGTCACGCGCAGACCGGTCTAAAATATTGACCCGGACTGAGTCATGTTCCGAGTCACCGGTTTCCGGGTCAACTTGGCCGGGTCGATCCGGGTCATACAACACTGCTCTGACATTCCTCGCCGATCACTTCCCCATTCCATTGTCAGGGTATGCTTATTTTATTCTCCCTATTTTCCTTCTTCTCTATTTGCCCTTCTATGACTTTGACTCAAATGATGAACAACCTATTCTCTACAGTCTTCTCATCCAATCAAGATTTGTCATCTGGCTTAAAAAATCAGACTGTTTTGAAATTTGAATCTTTTGTTGTCTATTTTATATTCTATTACAATTTTAAACGGCAACATATTTTTCCTTATTATGTAGTTCCTTTTTGCTCTCTTGAATTTAAAATCATTCTATAATATAGTGCAAACTATTCATCTCACACAATCTCACCATCTCTTTTAGACACATCATTTCTTAGATTTGCATCTCTCTACTCTTCAAATTTTGTCCACTGAGATCTCACCTACATTAATCGCTGATTTTAGTTACCTCTTATGCTCTTTCCATTCTCCCTATTCTATCACTTTTTCGAGTTTGGTAATGTTGTGAGAGAGAGAGATAAAGGCGATAATGATAGCAGATTCTTTAAAAATCGATTCTACATGAGCTCACAACTAAAACTTTGCATTGTTGACCTTAATTAGGTTCTGCACTCCTTGTTCTCTACTATCTACTATCTTTAGTGCGCCAACGACTCTACCTCCAACACCTTGATGGGCTCTCTCTTTGGCTAATTTTCGTGCTTATATATTGAAGCTGGAGAGAAGTTAAGAAGTGTTTCACATGATGGCCTTATTTAGGATGAGAAAAGTATGGTTGGGAATATTGCACTCTCTTAATTCATGTTTGAATTTCTCCTTATTGTCTGAATAATGAACTCTCATACATCGCGTGGTGTCACACTAGTTATAAATAATATAATGTGTGTTGACCCAAAAAAAAAATAATGTATCATTTATATAATAATTTATAAGTATATAAGAAATATAAGAAATTGGATCAAACCTTAAAATAAATCCAACTAATTTAAACCACATCAACAGGAAAAATCATGGGACTAGACTAAAAGTCTAATTTCAATATGAATCAAAAGAAAATTGGGTAAAACTCAATTAAAGTAAAATTAAGAAATTAAAATAAAACAAAATTAAGTAAAGTAAAAAAATAAATAAAGCCCCAATTAAAATTAAGAGACTAAAATAATATTTTAACTATTTATTTATTTATATTTTTAAGACAAGTGGCCGAACTCTTGTATAATATAATCTTTTATTATTATACATATTTGAGATATTTTGACAAGTGAGAATTTAACATTTCCATTGCTTTTGATATATATAGTACTCATATAACAGCTTTTTTTTTTCTTTTCTCATAAATTTGGCCAAACATTTAACTTTTTCAAGATAAATAATTTTTTTTGAAAAATAAATAGCCTATGAGAGGCTGTAAGATTGGCAAAACACCTAAATTTAATTTTTAAAATTTTTAATTACAAAAAAATGGAATTCAAGTTATTTGCAAAGGAAATCATAGTTATGTCTAAAATAGGCTTCTTACCCCAGATAGTAATAACTTATTGTGATCGTTTATTTTAAAGTGAATGGTCAAGATTGAAAATAAAGAATAGTTGACTGAGGTTATAGAAAATCTTGATTGGTTGACTTAATATTATAGTTTCAATATTTAAAATTGCGATAAATTTCTCTCCTTTTTACGTCACAGAAATTGTTAATTATGGGTTGTGTCTGTTGATTTTTATAACAATTAAGTCTTCAAAAAAAAAATCTCACCACTTCAATATTTAGAAAGTCTAATTTATTTCAATTTTACCCTTTGAAATATAATAAAAAGATAGAAGCAATATACATTGAAGTTCAAATAAATCAAATTTTACAAAAAAAAAATAAAGTACTGGAATCTCTATAAATTATAAATAGCCAAGAATTTGTAATAGGAGACGACTCATATATGTAATATTTTATATCTTTATTATCAAGTCTTTTATTAAAAATAAGACACATAAAAAGTTCCTTACAAAATTAATTATGAAATATTGAGTTGTAAAAAATACACTATCATTTTTTGAAATACTACAATACATTTGTTGTATTTTAATTTAAAAATTGTACATTTGTCATGTTTTAATTAAAAATTTTGACAATAAAAAACGTCGGTAACTGCAACTAATTTTTTTTCTTTGTAACATCCCTGAAATTTAATTAATCACACTTCAAACCTAACAAAGTTTTATTTCAAAAGAAACATTAAAACAAAATCATGCTTCCAAGAACAATTTGATCCTCTAAAAGACAACTCTCTGAGACCACATATAGTGTTTTTGGACCATCCTAGAACACGATACAAAACCTAACTGGCTCTGTAATTGTTTAAGATTTGAGGAACATGGTATATTATCGGATTCCGTGGTTGTTTATTCTCAACACATTTGGATCGTTTCACAAAAGAATAAAGAAGCTTGTACCATATTTCAACCTCTATATAATGCAGATCCTGCAGAATCTATTTTACCAGCTCAACTTTGAGAGAGAGAGAGAGGGAAAAGAAAATGTTGCTACCAGCTGTGAGGAGAACTTTGTGGGACTAATTGACTTTAGTATTTGAGCCATTAATTTTTTATGTCAATTGTCTGATGATGATTGAACAACTGACGATGAATTTTTTTTTAAAGTCACTTACAAATATCTGTTCGGTCGACCTTAGACGGCTGTCATTGGGAATTAGCCGTTCCAATAATAGAGCCAACTGTTTCTCTAACTTTATTTAATATTTGTGAGCACTATTAAAATGAGCTGAGTCGTTTTTGGACTGATCTATAATTTGATGTCTAGGCTCATCCGTGCTTGGCTCGAGCCATGTTTTTTTTTTAATTTTTTATATTTGGATAATATAATATTAAAATTATTTTAACAAAAAATTCAATAATATTTTATTGAAAGATAATTTATACATGTAAAATATTATTTCTTTAATGTTTTAAAATAATCAATAACTTCAATTTTTTATATTTTCTTTTTAAATTAACTATATTATATTTAAAATTTAAAATTCTCTATTTATTTTTAAAAAATTACAAAAGTTTTCATATTTAAATTTATTATGATTATTGAATATAATGTCATAAAATATAAAAATATAATAAAATAAACTTATTTATATACTAAATAATATAATTATGTAAAAAAAAATTTAAAAAAAAAGTCAGCATTTTTAAACTGACCCAAAAATTCATGTCTAAACCGACCCAAATACGGGCGAGTACACGAGCTTTTTCCCGTTTTGACAGTACTAGTACTTGTGGCTCAACCTGAACTACTCTTGATAAAAATAAAAAGAAATACTTGAACTACTCTAGTAAACAGAAAAAAAAAATAAAATCAGGTCATGTATATATATCTATCTATCTTCAGCTAATGGAGTTGTACAATTTATCCTTTTATTTTTAAAATTTGGATAATAAATTTTTCTAAACTTCCAATTGTGTATAGTATAATTCTTCCACTGATTTTTTCATCCTAAACCATAACATTTTTTCTTGTAGGCTTAAAGAAACATCATAAATCAGTAAAAATTATACATTCAACCTATTATCTCATATACCAAATTAATTGATTTTTTGTTCTATATTTGCAATGAAAAATCTGTTATGATGATATATTAAATGTATATTTTGTTCAGTCGACCTCTTTTGATATACACGAATAAACAGTATAAAGATTTTGGATGAAAAGCATTAATAGATAAATTTACATACTATATGAGACGCGAGACTTTAAAGGGTGAATTGCCAATTATTATGTTGAGAAAATAAATTACAGAACTCCTTAAATAATAACATCTTTAAAACATATTGGTAGTGTCATAACGTGATCAGTTAAAGGCAAATAATGATTGGGTTGTCGATCTCATTATACAGCTAACCCCCATTCAGTTTTATTTCTTCAAACGTGTCACACAGTTCTGACGACTTTTTTAATTTATGTTATTCATCTTATTCTTTAGAAAATCAATGTCCTCATAATTGTATACCCTTGTTGTCTAATTTAATTTGAATTGAATTAGTTGAAGCTAACAAGATTTTAAAAATTGGATTGATTATTGAATCGGTAGATGTATTAATTTAAAGGTCAATAGTTAGACAACGGTTAAACATATTTACTTTAAAATATTAAAAAAATAATATACATGAAGCTAACAAGATTTTAAAAATTGGATCGATTATTGAATTAGTAAATGTATTAGTTTAAGGGTCAATAGTTAGACAATGGTTAAACATGTTTACTTTAAAATATTAAAAAAATAATATACATAATTAAATATTATAAATTTAAATTTACAAATTTAATCAAAAATAAAATTAGATATTAAATTAAGTTTAAATATACTTGAGGTCCTTATAGCTTCATTAAAAAATAATTTTAGTCCCTATAGTTTAAAACGCTAAATTTAATCTATGTAGTTTTTAAAACCATGTAATAGGTCATCGGGGTTTAGTTTTTGGTTAGTCAACCATTAGTCAACACTAACTGGAATGCTGATGTCATTATTAAAATCTATGTCAGCACTAACTGTGTACCATTTTATGCTGACGTTGACTATCCAAAAAAAGTTTTCACTTTATTTACTTAGATCTTTGATCAAAATTTTCCTTTAATCTAATTTTTTATATAAACTCGTCTTTTACTTCTTCTACATCCCTAGTTTAAGAATATATTTTTTTATTTCTCAAAATATCTCTTACAAACTTTTTAATTTGTTCACTTTAATCCCGCTTCTTCACTTTCATTTTTTTTTTCACAATTTGGTTGTCAAAATCAGTCTATAATTTTATTTTTAGTTATGATATGATTCAATTTATCATTCATACCCAATAACAATACAAGAAATGAATTAAAATTTAAGTTTCAAAACTTATCTTTTATTCACTTAGGTCCTTGGTCAAAATTTTTCTTTTGTCCAATTTTTTATATAAATGCATCTTCTAATTCATCTAGGTCTTTAGTTTAAGAATATTTTTTTATTTGTCAAAACATCCCCTACAAACTTTTTAATTTGTTCACTTTAGTCCTAGTCCTTCACTTTCATGTTTTTCTCACTGTTTGATCCTCCAAATCAGTCAATAATTTCATTTTTAGTCATGATATGATTCAAGCTATCATTCATACCCAAGAACAATACAAGATTAAAATTCAAGTTTCAAAGTTTACCTTTTATTCACTAAGGTATAAATGATAGATTGAATGATAGATTATATTGTTTTTGGGTAGAAATGATAGATTTAATTATATTATGACTAAAAATGAATTATGGACTAATTTGGAGGACCAAACCATGAGAAAAAGGCATGAAAGTGAGGAATAGGGACTAAAGTGAACAATTTAAAAAGTTTGTAGGGGATAATTTCGATAAATAAAAAATATATTCTTAAACTAAGGACCTAGACGAAGTAGAAGACGAATTTATATCAAAAATTGGACAAAAGAAAAATTTTGACCAAAAACCTAAGTAAATAAAAGATAAGTTTTGAAATTTGAATTTTAATTCATTTCTTGTATTGTTCTTGGGTATGAATGATAGATTAAATCATGAGACTAAAAATAAAATTATGGACTGATTTGGAGGACCAAATTATAAGAAAAAAGTATGAAAGTGAAGAATAAGGACTAAAGTGAATAAATTAAAAATTTTGTAGGGAATATTTTGACAAATAAAAAATATATTCTTAAACTAGGAACCTAGATGAAGTAGAAGATAAATTTATATAAAAAATTAGACAAAAGAAAAATTTTGACCAGACCTAAGTGAATAAACTAAAATTTGTTTTTAATAGTTTACGTTAGCATAAGTGACACACAGTTAGCGCTGACATGGATTTTAATACTGGCATCAGCATTCCAATCAGTGTTAACTAACGATTGACTAACCAAAAACTAAATCTGGGGACTTATTTCATAGTTTTGAAAATTACATGAACTAAATTTATTGTTTTCAAACTATAGGGACTAAAATTATTTTTCAATGAAACTATAGGGAACTCAAGTATATTTAAACCATTAAATTATACAAAACAATATCCACAATCAAAAGTTCGTAGCAAAAAAAAGGCCAAATAACAAGGAAATATTTTTAATTAATATAATATTCATTAGGCAAAAGTGTACTTTATCCCCCCTAACGTTTATCTTGACTTTCATTTATGCTCCTGAAGTTTTTTTTGTTCAAATATGTCTCTTATATTTTATTTTTTATTATATATGCCCCAAAATGACCAAAATGGCTTCCATCCTCCCTGTTCTCTCTCTCTGTCCTCTCTCTCTTCTCACTAAACTTTTCTATTTTTAAACTAGGAACCTAGATGAAGTAGAAGATGAATTTATATAAAAAAATTAGACAAAAGGAAAATTTTGACCAGACCTAAGTGAATAAACTAAAATTTGTTTTTAGTAGTCTACGTCAGCATAAGTGATACACAATTAGCACTGACATGGATTTTAATACTGGCATCAGCATGTCAATTAGTGTTAACTAACGATTGACTAACCAAAAACTAAACTTAGAGACTTATTTCATGGCTTTGAAAATTACATGAACTAAATTTATTGTTTTCAAACTATATGAACTAAAATTATTTTCCAATGAAACTATAGAGAACTCAAGTATATTTAAACCATTAAATTATACAAAACAATATCCACAATAAAAAATTCATAGCAAAAAAAGGGCAAATAACAAGGAAATATTTTTAATTAATATAATATTAATTAGGCAAAAGAGTACTTTATCTCCCCTAACGTTTATTTTGACTTTCATTTATGCTCCTGAACTTTTTTTTATTCAAATATGTCTCTTATGTTTTATTTTTTATTATATATGCCCCAAAATGACCAAAATGGCTTCCATCTTCCCTGTTCTCTCTCTCTCTCTCTCCTCACTAAACTTTTCTATTTATTCACTAGGTCTCTAGCTAATATTTTTTCTTTTGTCTTTTGGATGATTTAAGATTATGTTTAGCTTCATCTAGGTCCATATATTGTGAATAAATTTTATTCTATAATTAAATCAACTCCTAAAAACTTTTAAGTTTATTCATTTTAGTCCCTATCATGCACATTTTTCTCTCCATCTCTCGGTTTTTCTTTCCAAACCAGTCCAAAACTTAATCTTAGATGTTTTTAGGTCATTTTCATCCCAAAGCAAGGCAAGTAGTGGATCAAAACCAAGTTTTGGAGAGAAAAAGTCACTTTGCCTATGTTTTTCATTTTGGTTTTAATCCACTACTTGCATTGCTTTGGGATGAAAATGACCGAAAATGTCCTAAAAACATCTAAGATGAAGTTCTGGATTGGTTTGGAAAGAAAAACCGAGAGATGGAGAGAAAAATGTGAATAATAGGGACTAAAATGAATAAACTTAAAAGTTTACAGGGGTTAATTTAATTATAGAACAAAATATATTCACAATCTATGGACCTAGATGAAGCAAAATATAATCTTAAATCACCCAAAAGGCAAAAAGAAGAATATTAGCTAGGGACGTAAGTGAATAAATAGAAAAGTTTAGTGAGAAGAGAGAGAGGAAAGAGAGAGAAGAAGGAGGATGGAGGGTATTTTGGTTATTTTGGAGCATATACGATAAAAAATGAAACGTAAGGAGCATATTTGAGCAAAAAAAAAAACTTCAGGGATATAAATGAAAATCGAGGTAAACGTTAAGGGCATAAAATTCATTTTTGTCTATTAATTAATATCAAACCCATAAAAAATCAATATATTAGCATTTATGCTAAAATTTGTTCATCTCTAATGTTAATTTTTTTATTACTTAATTATAAAATAAACAAAATTAAAAAAACAAAAAAAACTCAATTAGACCATTTTAATTGATTTATTTAGCACCAAATTTTATCCAATTTAACCAACTTTTGGCTGATTCTATTACTTATAAATTTTAAGTATTTTTCTAAACCGGTCTAATTTGATTTTGATAACAATGGTTTCTAGGCATTGATGGTTTTTTTTTTGTTTAAAAAAAGAAAAAAAAAAGCACCGACTTGAGGTTTTGGTCATAAAATTCAGAAGTAATGATAAGGGAAAGAAAAGGTGTTCACCAAACTTGAGATAAAAGATTGGATTACATATAAAATGGAACAGGCACACCACAATAATGAACATTCATTTTCATGAGGTGTCCACTGAGACTAGGGGCCATTGAAGTGGCAATAAGGTGTTGAAGATGAAAGAGGAAAACCCATGTGTGAATATTTGCTGGATTCAACCAAGGGTAAGTGCCCTAATTAAGACCGACTAACATCATTAATTTGACACCTAAAAAGTATGTACATATGTGGACATAATCAAAGGATTATGTCAAAACAACAATTAATATCATTTTTTGTATTAATTTTGATTCAACTTTTTCATTGCTTTAGATAGACTTGATTGAAGGCTAGGTGGTGACCTATGATCTAGTAGTGAGGAATGTAGGTAATTTAGTAAATGATTATATGCATGGATTGCATAATTAAATCAAACCGGTTGATTTGATCAAAAATTGATTATTGGTTTAATTTAATTGACTCAAAAAATTAGTCATAAACTAGTTGAATCGATTAAAGATTGGTAAACCAGATGAACCAATTTTGTTTTTAAAAAAATATTGTTTACAAAATATAATTATTTTTCATACTATATGAAATTTAATAATTTTTTAATTTTTTAATCTTTTTTTATTCTTTTCGATCATTTTATATTTATTTTTTCTTCTTAATTATTTTTTATAATAATATTATTTTTGTTACAAAAACAAATAAAAAAAATAGAAAAACAATTACACCTAGAGTGTGAATATTTGCTGGATTCAACCAAGGGTAAATGCCCTAATTAAGAGCAACTAACATCATTAATTTGACACCTAAAAAGTATGTACATACGTGGACATAAAGGATTATGTCAAAACAACAATTAATATCATTTTTTGTATTAATTTTAATTCCACTTTTTTATTGCTTCAAATAGACTTGAAAGCCAGGTGGAGACCGATGATCTAGTAGTGAGAAATGTAGGTAATTTAGTAAAAGATTATATGCATAGATTGCAATATTAAATTAGATCGGTCGATTCGATCAAGAATTGGTCACTCATCTGATACGATTGACTCAAAAAATTAGTCAAAAAACAGTTGAAATGGTCAAAGACCAGTAAACTATATGAACTGGTTTTTATTTTAAAAAATTCACTATTTACAAAATATTAATTATCACACTATATGAAATTTAACAAGCTTTTATTTTTTTAATCTTTTTTATTTTTGTATCAAGTTATATTTATTTTTTCTTCTTAATTATTTTTAATAATAATATTATTTTTGCCACAAAAATAAATAAGAGAAAAAAATGAAAAAGCAATTACACTAATACATACGTACATATATATATGTATGTATATATATATAATAATAATATAAGTTTACTATGATTAAGAATGATAATATTTATTAATTTATTATATTATATAATTATTGTCGATACGATTTTAATCTGATCAATAAATTATGAACCAATATCTTCACCAATTCAATGATCGGTTTAATTTTTAAAATATTGATTATATGTTTAAACTCTTACTTTATCATGAATCTTTAAAAAAAAAAATAGGCTTGTTGAATAAATTAATTTAACTTTCTTACAAAGCATTGTATGAGTGCAAGTTCCAAATATTTCAAGTTGATATAAAATAATTTTTTTAAAAAAATTACTCAAAAAAGGTATTTAATTACTCAAATATAATTCATTTGAGAATACCTTAAATGTAATAATAAGAATATATGAAAAAAAATTTAAAATATTTATATGTACATATCAAATACAATTTTTCTTTAGTTTAAAATAGAGCATATTACCTCATGATTAAATTTAAGATGACAAACTTTTAAAAGTTGAATCGAAAATAATTTATCAACACAATTAGATTCTAGTGATTGAGAAATTTTGCCTCTACTGTTAAAACTACTTAACCCCAAATTTCAACTGAACTTATCAACAAATTAAGGTATATATTCGTAAACATTAGGCTGCATAATTAAAGTTTTGACGCCATTCACATGTGTATCTAGTTTTCTTTTCTAGAATAACTTAATTATATTGGGTATTTTTGTTATTGTAATAATATTAATTGCTCAAATTTTTGCGCAGATTTTAATATCATGATATTAATAATAACTAATGTATTATATATATAATAATTTAACATCAAACTTATCTATTTTTGTTGCACGATAATTCTTTTTGTTTAGCATTTCACTGCTTCGATTTGTTTTGATTATATTTTATTTACTTTTAAACACTCTCCTAGCCTCTTCTTATGAAAATTTGGATTTTATTTCAATTTTGGAGTAATGCTTTTATTTCAAAAACCCAAACTTTCCGTATAATTTAAGGTATTATAAATGGAGCTGAAATTATTTTTATTCAGACAACAAAAGTAATAATTTGTGATCAATGCTCAAATTCTAAAATTTATGGCAAAATGTCTCAGATTCAGCTGCTAACATGATCACAATTCACAACATATTTGACAATTTATGTTTCATTACTTTTTTTTTCTTTGTTTTGCTTATTTTGTCAAAATTTTCTGCTTTAATTTGCACACAAATTCCTATGTGCGCTGTATTTTTAGAATTGCTTTGCTGATTATATGTATTAGCCACTTTTGTGACGACAAAAGTTTTAACTCACTTACGTTATTATGGTAAAAATTATATATATTAATTTTATATTGTATATTGAAAATAATATCAATGAAAAAAATTAAAATAATAAAAAAGATTTTTGTATGATAAATCAAATAATAAAAAATGATTAAATTACTGATTTTTCTCTAAAACTAATATTCGTCTCAATTTAGTCCTTCAATAATAATACTTCTCAATTAGTATCTAAAATATTACAATCGTATTTATTTGGTCCTTTTTGTTATCAAATCTCTAAATTTGCCACCAAATCTAATTCTTTTGTTGCCAAATCATCACTTATATATATATATATATATAGGAGGACATAATTAAAATAAATGTAACTTTTATGAATTAAAATTGAGACATAGTATTTTTTTTAGGGACAAAATTGAAACAAATTAAAGATGCTCTTTTAGAAACTAAATAATAAATTTACAATAAAATATTGAATACTATTTTTGATAAAAATTAAATTAAAATAATTATATTGACTATATTAACAATAAATGATACATGAGTTGGTTGTTTAGTATTTAAAAATTTAATTTTACACCACTTAATGCCTACATATTATAAATTCATTACACACTATTAGTTAGTCCATAAAAAAAGTAAATATAAAATCCAGTCTCACAAAAAAAAACTAATAATTTATACTTAAATTTGTAATTTGTAAAGACTAACTTATTTATTACTTAAATTTTAAGATTAAACAATAAAAAAATATATCTCTCATGAATAAATTTATATATTTACTCTTATATTTTAAATTATCTCACCATATTTCAGCCTTTACTTCAAAGGCAGAAGAGCAAGATTCATTGTAGTTTAGGACAGGTGGAACTCAGCTTCTTCACTCAAATGCCAAATACCAAGTTTCATTGTCAGGACTTATGTACAGTTTTTTAATTTTTTATTAAGAATTTTTATTAAAGATTAAAAAAGTGTAAACAACTTTCTTAAGAAGACTAATCAAATTATAAGGAGTTTAAAATATATATATATATATATATATAGTTATTTTCTAGAGATTATACATTTGTTATATTCTAATTGAAGAATTATACACTAGTCACATTATAATTAGGGAACTTAATAGTAAAGATATAAAGAATTGTATCTAAATTTTTTCTTTTCAATTTTCACAAAAGATCTCTGTCATGACCCGTTTTCTGGGCACATGACCGGCACAATGATGAATATCCCATCACTGTAAGCCTTTCGATAAATTCTACCCATGAGTTTAGTCATTATCAAAATAACCATTCCTAAAGAAAATATATCAAATTTTTTTATTTGAAATTCATAGAGATGATTTGCACATAATAATAGATTCTCAATATAAAATACATTATTATGCTGATATACAAGCCAAATGTCGAACCCCTGACCTAGATGTCCTAGACGATTACAGAGCAACATAATCTATAACAAAAGAGGGGTCTACCCGACAACGGGAAGGTCCAAAGTGATCTACTCCTCTAGCAGATATTCTTCGCTGGCAACCTGATCTGAACAAAAAGGTTGTACAAACAGTGTGAGCTTTTAAACTCAATGAGCGAATCGGCCTCGCGTTAATAAAATTCAAATACATTACCAGTCATGCAAGCATATCCAAAGGCTTATACTCAACCAATAGACAGAAGATAAAAATTCATCCAATTCAACAAACGTTACTAGTACTCGTCAATGGCAATATATCCCAGAGAGCGCACACAGGCCGGCTCACCAATTATGTATATTTCCGCCATGACGCACAACATCATCCTTTTACATACAAGAAGATAAAAATTCATCCAATTCAACAAACGTTACTAGTACTCGTCAATGGCAATATATTCCGGAGAGCGCACACAGGCCGGCTCACCAATTATGTATATTTCCGCCATGACGCACAACCTCATCCTCTTAGCTAGGGCGCCTCACGGATTTATCACCAATCCGAGCTATATCCCTACTGAGGGAATCGTTGTCTCCACACTCATTGGTCAAGACACCCTGTCAACCGAGTTTTCCGCCTTGCCTTGAGAGGGGGTACTGTCCCGCTCAATCACAATCAATAGCATTTCATATCATAATCAGAAGCTCAATATAATATTCATCCATATAACAGGTATAGTATATAACTATATTATAGCTTTATAAACCACAATTCAAGAGATTCAATCTTCACATCATCATGAGATACTTGCTTTTTCTTATCCATACTTCTGGATTAATTATCTCATTATATTCGCCATTCTAAATCCAATTTCCCCCTATGAATCTTGGGAGTGTCCTACGACATACTTTTTATCACCAGTAATGCTAAAACTCTATTAAAACGGGGTCGTTTCACTCACTTGGATTCCGCACGAGTATCACTTCTCTAAGTCGTTACAGACAATAGTGCTCAGGTGAATTTCGGTGTTCTGCTACGGAGATTTTCATGAAAGATTAGAGAAAATATGTTAGGATTGTTTTCGTACAGATACTGTTCATACGTACAGTTACTGTTCATATATATGGTTACTGTTTATACATACAGTCACTATTTATACATACAGTCACTATTCATATGTACGGTCACTATTCATACGTACAGGTACTATTTATACCAGAAATAGAGAATACAATCTGTAAAAGAGTACACCAGGTAAGTTCCCAGGAAAGAGTGGAGGGTCACACTAGACACACTTAAAAATCAGGTCTTTCCTTAGCCAGAACTTTCCTAGACATGTATTCTTCACAGTTTACATTCTATTTCGGTAATCAGAGAATCAAAATAATATGTAAGCAGCTAAGAACAGTTTTTCTGATGTGGAAGATCAGCCAAAGTCGCAACCACAGAGCATACTTAAGAAAATAACTTCTAGAATTTGAAAGACATAGAAAGGCATAGTATCCTTACCTAAGCAAAAAGGAAAGGCCCAAAATCTCAGAGGCCTAACGTCGAAGCAAGAGAAACTTAAGGAGAGAAGAAGAGAAGTTGAAGGTGTGAGTTTAAAAGTGAAATGAAAGCGCCTATTTATAGGAAAAGTCAAGGGTACTATTTGATACTATGCGCTAATAAAATATTCAATTTACTATTTATGAAAATAACGTCACTGTGCACCTCTTATGTTATTACTATTGGAAACTTAAAGGGAAAACTATCCTTTTACCTTAAACCTTTAAGTTTCTTTTCAAATCAGTCCTTTCAATTTAGTCCCTGAGGGTATTTTTACACATAAAACGTCATTTTCTCCTATAAACTTCTTTCTAGTTTTCTCTTATGACCAAATCACATCTAGTACTTGACATTTTGATTGTATAAATGAACAGTATCGTATACGTAAATAGTATTATATGGGTGAATAGTACCGTATACTGAAATAGTAACAGTAGTTTGTAAACAAATATTTATATTTTATTTTTCATGGGTATTACAATCTCATGTCTCAATTTTAGGTGACATTTGTTACACTTAATAGGGGTTTGAATTTTATTGGTTATTTTTATTAAGTGTTTTAGTGCTCTAAATATATCATATTTAATTAGATCTCATGAAAAGTTTGAAAAGTTTTCAAACCTTAATTACATCTTTCAACAACATGTATTTAATGTGTATAGATATTGAAAAAAAAAACAAATAATTTTAATGATTCAGTATTTAGATTCAACGATAATGATCCAAGCCCCGGTATTTATTTCACTCACAATTGGGTCAGACACAGCTTGCGCATGAGGTCATGGAAGTCGTTAGATTTTGATTCAAATAGCTCTCATTCATCTAGCTTTTTTTTTTTGAAAAAAATTTATAATTACCACATTTCCTATTTATTATTATACTTACAATCATCATTAGATCAGTTGATACTTGTAAATTTAAAATAAGAAAAAAAAATACTGGATGAATAAGAGCCGCTAAATCAAATTGATCCAACAAAAGAGGCAATCCAATTTCCTCTCTACCAAGTATTATACATTTTGCTTTAGGGGTATTCATGTTTGGCATATGACCGAGATCTTTGGAGATGATTCCGTACTACAATTTGGTAGAGGAATTTTCTGTAATGAAAATATTCATGAGGTTAGCAAATGAAATCTTGAATTAGCTGCTACTTGTGAAGTATGGAAGGAGAATACCCTAATAAGTATAGGCAAAAGTATACTTCATGCCCTAACGTTTACATTGATGGAGAAAATTTTTTATTATTATTAGGGGTATTTTTGTAATTTTAAGTTATAAGTACATATGACAAGTGACATAGCAGATATTTTTGCCACGTATCAACTCAGTCAGCATTTTTCGTGAACTAATTTGATTGTATTAAAAAAAATGACATATCTTACAAAAACTAAAACATGTAAAATATATTTGATCAAAAACAAACTTGAGGGACATAAATAAAAATCGGCGTAAACGTTAAGGATATAAAATATACTTTTGCCATAAGTAGATATCCATTCAGATTAAAACATCTTAATCTTAAAAAAAAATAATTTCTTAGTGTCTAAAAAACTATATTTATTTCAATTTAATCATTTTTGTTATTAAATTATAAAATTTATCACTATTAAATCTTTATTTTTTTATTGTAAAAAGTTATTTTACCAAATAAAATAATTAAATTGAGGTAAATATATCTGTTTCATGTGACTTAATGAGACAAATATAAACAAAAAAGTTACTTCTTTTTGTATCTGGCAATGCACACTAAAGCCGATATCAAATAGTAGTATGTCCTCTCTCTCTCTCCACTCTTCAACTCTCTCTCTCTCTCTCTCTCTCTCTCTCTCTCTCTCTCTCTCTCTCTCTCTCTCTCTCTCTCTCTCTCTCTCTCTCTCTCTCTCTCTCTCTCTCTCTCTCTCTCTCTCTCTCTCTCTCTCTCTCTCTCTCTCTCTCACACACACTCACACAGTATATATACACACACAGACATAAGACATAAAAACCACAAGGAAACAGTAAAGTTGAGAACTTCAAAGTTTCAGCATGTCACAGAAATCCCTGAGATCCATATTTTCCTGCTTCACATTCTTGTTATGTTTCTCCCATTTGGTGCATTCCACTCCTCCGGAGGACCCCATCAAGTGCTCTAATCCCTCAAACAACACAACCTGCACCATCACCAACTCCTATGGAATCTTCCCTGACAGAACCACCTGCTCTGCTTCACAGGCTCTGTTCCCAACCTCAGAACCACAGCTCCTCTCAATGATTGCTTCAGCCTCCAGAAACGCCATCAAAATGAAGGCAGCCACTCGCTTCTCTCACAGCATCCCCAAGCTGGCCTGCCCACAAGGCCAAACCGGGTGCCTCATAAGCACCAAGTTCATGAACCAGATAGTGAAGATCGATGTGGAACAGAGGACGATGGTGGTGCAGAGTGGTGTGACTCTGAAGCAGGTGATCAGTGAGAGTGCGAAGGCTGGGCTAGCCCTGCCATACGCACCCTACTGGTGGGGCTTGACCATGGGGGGGCTCATGGCCACGGGGGCTCATGGAAGCTCCTTGTGGGGAAGAGGAAGCTCGGTTCATGATCATGTGGTGGAGGTCAGGATTGTGGTTCCTTCGGGGCCTGAAGATGCGTTTGCTAAGGTTGTGGTTCTCAAGGAAGGAGATGAAGATCTCAATGCTGTTAAGGTCTCCCTTGGAGTGCTTGGAGTTCTTTCACAGGTACGTTTCTTTTTTAATCAACTAATGATTTAGTTTGTAAAAGATTAGAATTTTTCAGTTTGGTCCTTGCAAGATCGAGAATCTTAATCTACTCCTTGAAAGATTGCATTTGTCTCATTTTGGTCATTTTTGTTGCTAAATCACAAAATTCATTATTGTAAATTTCAAAATTTTCGTTGCTAAATATCAGTTTAACAAAAGGAAATACTAAATTAAAATAATACAATCTTTTAAGAATTAAATTGAGAAGCTTGATATCTTTTAGAGACTAAATTGAGATAATCTTAATCTTTCGGGGACCAAATTTATAATGAGAAAATTAGTAATTTGGTCTCTAAAAATTTATAATTGTCTCAATTTAATCCCATTTTTGTCAAATTGACTTTTGGCAACAAAATGTTTTAGAATTGGTATTGGTGAATTTTATTATTGAGCAACAAAAATGATCATATTAATACAAATACAATCTTTTGATAATTAAATTAAGACACTTGATCTTTTTATTGACTAAATTAAAAAAATTGTAATAATTTAAGGATTAAATCAGTAATTTACTCTTTCTCTTTATTTTACCCTTTTTGGTATTATTTGAGGTTACGTTTCGATTGATGAAAAAGGAAGGAAGAAAGTGTTTGATGACCTTTTCCTTTCTTTCTTTCTTTCTTTCTGATCAATCCAAACATGTTTTTTAGTTTCACATACTTTTCATAGTTATTTTTATGGGTGATCAAGTTTCAGCAACAACATGCTTGATCCGGAGAGAAAGAATGAGATTAAGTAGCTTTAAAGAGTAGAAAAACAAGGTAAAAATTAAAAATTAGAATAAATTATATTTGCCTCCCTTAAGTTATTTGAAACTTACCATTACGCCCTCCTCTAGTTTTAACTTGTACTAGATTTTTTTTTTCTTTGGGATTTTATGAAGCTTATACTCACATACTTACACCACCTCCGATTTTAAAACATTAAAACACTTGATGAAGAATAGCTATGTAATTTTATCTAAGTTTCGTCCTTACAACAATAAATGAGAACGTTTTGTGTAAATTAAGCTAAAAGAGTGTAATACATAAGTTTTGTTAAAAATTAGCACAAATACACTTATCCCTTTGAAGTTTGGTTAATTATACTTGATATTTCTCTCTTTCAAATATTATATTTTCTTTTCTTTTCTTTTCTTTTTTTATCATTGAAATTAAATTTTTGTAAAATATGTATTCATTTCCATTATAAAATTATTTAATGGCCTTTACTATCACATTAGGAATAAAACTGCAGCCTCATTACGTGCAATTAACCGATTTGGTAAAAAGTAAATTAAATGAGAGGTTTTTATAATTTGTATCAAAATGTCAAAGGGAGCCAGAGTGTAATATTGAGAGCAAGAAAAATATCAAATGTAATTTAATCAAATATTTTAAAAAAATAGTAATAATAATTTACCAAAAAAAATTATTACACAGGGTACAGAGAGTAAAGTGCCCAGTCTTTTAGTCACAGACCAGTGGCATTATAATAATGATGAAGAATCACTAGAATTTTCTATTTTGGTAGAGATCCAACCACAACACGACACATTAGGACAATTAGTAATCCAATTTGTCAAATAGAAACAATGAAGCTAATGCAATGTTTTGAGTCACTTTTTATGTCTCTGATTTATATATATATATTAATATGGCCACCCACCTCTTTCGGCCTTTTGAGAACTAGTTTAAAAGAAAGTTTAAATTATTGTTTTGTCATGTATTAAAAAAAAATTGACAAAGGGATTTAATTAGCTCAATTTGTAAGACAAGGTGGTACTTTATTTATTAATCTTGGATTTATTTTATGGAGTACTTTAGATAAAACTTTTAATGTACTAGATTAATATAGAAGGGTACGCATTTAAAATAATTTAAGAAAAAAAAAATGCCGTGCTTAATCTTTAGTAACGGTTTAGTCGTTGTTAAAAAACTTTTAAAAAAATAATTTTTAGCAATGATTAAAACTGCTGCAAAAACGAATCCTGTCCCACAAGAATGGTAGACAGCCTATTCCACTAAGCTTCTTGCTTACTCAACATTATTTCAATTCACAGAAATATGGTAAAGAGAATAAAGAAATAAATATATTCTATGATGCAATTAAAAGACATTCCAAATAATAGGTATCGAGTTCGATATCTTAAGAATATAATTGTGCTAAAATTTAGTAGAAAAAATTTTGTCGAATATTATTAGTCCTCCTCAGCTTAAATCCAAATTATACGATTAGTCGACACTCGTGAGTCATGTTGTGTTTAGATACCAGATAGTGCAACCCAAAAAAAAATTATAAGTCTTATTAAATGCTTTTAAATAATGAAAAAAATTAATAAAAATGACAGTATTACTCAATAGGGTAATAAAGTCAGTTAATTTAGAATTTTTGATGCAAAATTACTAATTTCTTTCTAAAAAAAATTAATGTGTGAAGGTTTTGAAATTAGGATATAGCTTTTAAGATTTTACAAAATTAGGATTTAGGATTTTAGAGTTCAGATATTTGAAGTTTAGAGTTTTAATGGCTTTGGGGCTTAGGATTTTAAACATTACGGAATTTAGGATTTTAAGATTTTAGACTCTAGAGTTTAAGAATTTTAGGTTTCAAGGGTTTATACTTTTGAATTTTTATGTTCAGGGTTAAAATCTTCAAAGAGGAAGGTAGTGTTCATATTTATAAATGATAAGTACATTCATTATGATTGGTTGAAAAAAATTTTGAAAAGAAATATCAAGTATTGACTGAATTATATTTAAGAAAATTTAATACTCTAACAAATGTTGACTCTAAATTTCTACCATAAATTATACTCATATTTCAATGTTTTCGGCAAATCACAGACAAAGTTTACTGATCTTAATTATGATGATTTATGGCTGTAAGTGTCCAGAGCCTTGTGATGACTTCTAGACTGAGATTCTCTGTTTGGCAGAGTGTTGAATTTTTGTCACATTTTGAATTAAGTAAATCGATAGTTGTGATTTAATTTTATTTTCTTATTATCCACAGCTTCAGCTCTAATTTATATCGCAATTACTGATTTGCTCAATTCAAAGGCTAATAAAAGTTCAGTACTTTGTTTGACTTTATAAGTTAAACAGAAGATTTCAATCCTTGACTTCTAGAGTTACAGTCAATTTTAAACACTATTTTTTAAAATATAATGTAATAATTAATTTAACCCTTCCAAAATGTTTTATCATTTTAATATTTAAAAAATACTTTAATTCTTTTAGTCTGCTAAATTATTCGAGTTTTGTTTTTCATAGAGTCAAAATATTTATAGAGACAGAAATAAATTATATTTTTAGGTACTGATATTATAACAAAATTTATAATCAATTAATTATATCATCATCTTTCAAATACCAAAACAATTTTTCTTGTCATATTTTATTATATTTTTAATAAAATTATATTATGTGTAAATCTTCTTAAAAAAATTAAATATGATGCTGAATTGTTATATATATATATATATCAAAAAATCATATCATAAATACTTAAAACAATTAATTTAAGTTTTGTTACCAGGAAACAAGCAGAGAGGTAAGCTCCATTAAAAAGAAATATGATTGAACTACATAGATATTTAGTTATTCATAATTTGCTTAATTTATTTGTTTTCAATAAATTAAATTTATTTAAAAATTTCTTAATACATTTGCACTTCATTTAAAATTTCTGAGTTGTAATATGATTTGAGAGAGGCGCCACTCAAGCCAGCCTGCACATAACTTTCATGGTTTAGTTGGGTGTTGCCAATAAATGTAGAGTAAATTACTGATTTCATCCTTGAAAGATTAAAACTTTTTAAATTTGGTTCTTGAAAATTTAAGTATATCTATGTAGTCCCTAACATATTGTACTTACCTCATTTTGATCCCTTAGATTTATGAAGTGGCTTTTAGCAATAACAAAAAATTTGAAAATTTAACCATTGTAAATTTTATGATTTAGTAATAAAAATAACTATATAAACTGACCAATGTAATATTTGTGGGACTAAATTCAAACAATTGATCTTTCAAGGTTTAAATTTAGAAAATTGTGATCTTTCGTAAACTAAATTAGTTATCTACTAATAAATGTAAAAAGGCTTTAGACCAAATTACTAAACAAATCAAACCTGAAATCTTGCATTTCTTTTAAAAATATATTTTGCCTCTAAATCTCAACTATTTTTGTTGTTAAACATCATTTTGACAAACAAAGAAATTAAATTAAAACTAATGTAATCTTCTAGAAATTAAATTAAGATGTTCGATCATTTAAAGATTAAATTGAAATAATTATAATTTATTCAAGGTTCTATGATGATTATGATTGATCATAAACCATATTTAATTTTGCAGATTACTCTGAAACTAGAACCCATGTTCAAGCGATCCATAACGTATTTGGCAAAAAGTGATTCAGATTTGGGAGACGAAGTGGCCTCATTTGGACACCAACATGAATTTGGAGACATAACGTGGTATCCAAGCCAACAGAAAGCAGTGTACAGAGTGGATGACAGAGTTCCCATCAATACTTCTGGAAATGGCCTTTATGATTTCATTCCTTTTCGTCCCACCCCTTCTCTTGAATTGGCTCTCATCAGATCCACAGGTCTTCTCTCTATTTACCTTTATCACATACTTAAATCATCGCAATTTTACTTTGACTGTTTTACAGATAATTTATTCAGATATCATTTGGGCAAAAGTATTATTTACATTCTTAATGTTTATACTAAATTTTAATTTCGTTTTTAATTTTTTTTTTTTTGGTATCTACTATGTCTTATATGTTTTATTTTGTTTCAAATATATCTTTTTCACTAACTCCGTTTAAAATATTGATGAAAAATGCTGACCGAATGATCCACAGAGCACATCACAAATTTCAAAAACACCCTTATCTCCTATGTTGCTTCTCATTGTCGTCTTCTCTTCTATGCTTCTCTGCTTCTCTGTTTTCTCTCTCTCTCTAATTTCTACTTTGCACTATCGCACTTCGTCGCTCTCTCGCTCCATTGCTCCCTTTCTTCTTTTGCTCATCTCCTCTCTCTCTGACTTTCTCTCTCTCTAAATCATGCCATCTCTCTCTCATTGATTTCTATGTCTCTCTCTCTCACTCTTCGCGATATTGTTCTCTTCACAAAGAAAGAGAGAGAGAGAGAGATAGAAATCGTTGAGAGAGAGGCGAGCAATGGAGCGAGAGAACGATGAAGTGCGCTGATGCAAACTAAAAATCAGAGAGAGCGGTGGTGGAGAAATGAGAGAGAAAGAGAAAGAAAACAAGGAAGTAAAGAAGAGAAGACATAGAAGCAAGAAAAAGACAATGAGAAGCGACAAAAGAGATAAGGTTATTTTTAGAATTTCAAGTTTGGGTTCACGTGTCAAATAACGTGGAATGTGATATGTGTCACATGAATCACTCAGTAAACAAAATAAAACATATAGAACATAATTGACGCAAAAAAAAATTATGAACGAAATTGAAACTTAATGTAAACGTTATGGATATAAACTATAATTTTGATTATTGTAAATTATGTAACCTTTCTGAAAAAGTTCTTCACTTGTTCTTCTTGTTGCTGGGATGCAGAGGATGTCCAAGAGTCCACAAATGATGCAGAAGGGAAGTGCCTGCTTGCAAAGACCACAACAAAAACCCTTCTCAATGTTGCTTATGGACTCACTAACAATGGTGCCCACTTAATTTCTCTTCTTTCTTGTTAATTCAGGTTTGATTTATTTAGCAAGAACTCGAACAAAATTTTAATATTTACAAACAAAAATGGGAGACTGCTTCCTAAGATTGGCCAGGGGAGGGAACATAATCTCGTACAGAGTTTGAGAACACCTTTACTTCTAATTTAAAAAATATAATAATAAAGGAATAAATTATTGATTTAGTTTATGAAAGACTAAGTGTTGTAATTTAGTTTTCAAAAGATTATATTTATTTCAATTTTGTTCTTTTTAATGCAGCAAAATCTACTATTATTAAATTTCAAAATTTTTGTTGCTAGAAGTTACTATGAGAAAAAGAGGAATAAAATTGAAACAAATATAATTTTTCAAAAATTAAATTAAAACAACTATAATTTTTTGGAGGCCAAATTAGTAATTTACTCTTAAAAAAAGAGTTAATAAGTAAATCATTTATTATAATTGTTTCAATTTGATTTTTGAAAGTTAAAGTGTTTCAATTTAATTCTTAAAATACTATATTTATTTTAATTTGATTCTTTTTGTTGCTAAATAGCCAAATATATTGTTGTCAAATCTTAAATTCATTTTACCGAAACATCACTTTGATAGATAAATGGAAAAAATTAAACCAAATACAATATTTTAAAAATTAAATTGAGACGTTCAATCTTTACCCAATTTAAGTTGAGACAAGTATAATTTTATGAATACCAAATCAATAATCTAGCCGAAACAAAAGAATTTCACAAGTGATGTTCTTGTTTTATGCAATAATCTTTAATATTAGTATGCCTATTGCTCAATCTCCGATTCAAAAGCTAAAAGCTTTCTCCTACTTGCACTTGCAGGCATAATCTTCACAGGGTACCCAGTGATAGGCTTTCAGAATCGCCTGCAGGCCTCAGGGTCATGCCTGGACAGTCTCATGGACGCCAAGATAACAGCCTGTGCCTGGGACTCCAGAATAAAAGGCGAGTTCTTCCACCAAACCACATTCAGCATCGCCTTATCTGCTGCAAAAAGCTTCATACAGGACGTGCAAAAGCTGGTCCAGTTAGAGCCCAAGGCTCTCTGTGGAGCAGAGCTCTACAATGGCTTCCTCATGCGCTACATCAAGACCTCTAGTGCCTACCTGGGAAACCAAGAGGACGCCATAGACTTCGACATCACATACTACAGAAGTAAAGACCCCATGACCCCTAGGCTCTATGAAGACATTCTTGAGGAGATTGAGCAGCTTGGGATCTTCAAGTATGGAGGGTTACCCCACTGGGGGAAGAACAGGAACTTGGCATTTGATGGAGCTATCAGAAAGTATAAAAATGCAGAGAAGTTTTTGAAGGTGAAACAGGGTTTTGATCCACACGGGCTTTTCTCTAGCGAGTGGACAGATCAAGTTCTTGGGTTGAAAGAAGGTTTGATAATGGAGAAAGATGGGTGTGCATTGGAGGGGTTGTGTGTATGTTCACAGGACAGTCATTGTGCACCGAGTAAAGGATATTTCTGCAGACCAGGGAGGGTTTATAAGCAGGCTAGGGTTTGTACTCGTTTGAAATAAAAAGGAATGTGAGGTAGAAGATGGTTTTGATGATGATGGGGATGGTGGATCAGCTAATACAGAGGGTGAAAGAGGTTAAATTTTTCTCATGGGATATATCTGACAGAAATGACAACAGACATAGTACACAGATATCAGTTAATAATATATTAAATTTTAATTTATGTAGTTATATACATTTTTATAGCCTTAATGTAAGAAGCAGGGAGACAATGTTGAAGATGAAACCCCAAGATTTTACTAAATTCATGTCATTGCTCTAATATATTCTTGTGTTTCTGTTCTTTTTGGAAGAACTCTGTTACTATGCACATCCTATATTTGTGGAAGTAAAGGTATATTTTTATTAGATGTTACTACTTTTATTTTAATTAAATAAAATTAGAAGCATAATTAAAATTAACCATCACAAATATTTAAAAGCATTAATCCATTCAAATAATATTAAATGCAAAGTCAAATTCATGCGTATCCCTTTTTAATAATTTGACCGTAGAAGAACAATATTATAAAAAGATTTACCAGTTCCTTGTCTTCTCCAAGGACCGTAACAATGGACATCTAAACTGCGCTATTTACATACAAAACGAAAGATACATTCTTTTACGAACATAAAATTTGATAGTAAAGCATTCTTTACAAGTATATTTTTGACAATCTTAAAAATCGATTGAACAAACCAAATCAAACTGTCTTACAAGAAGTTTGATTTGGTTTGATTTGCCATGCTTCAACTGAGCCTACAAAACCAAACCATCTATCAATAACTTAATTTGGTCCAACTTAAATTATGCTTAAAAATTCATTGAACTAAACTTATGTATACCCCTAACAAGCATAGCCACCCAATAATTCTCTTTATTTTTTGGTTGGAACTATCAATTTTCAAAAGCTCGTTGAGCACTAATTAATATAGTTTGAGCTGAATTTGTTTACAAAAGTATAACATTTTCTTTTTTCATTCACTAAGATTTTGTTTGATACCATAATTCTTTGTATGTTTTACATGATCAAGATGCTTAGTACTTCCCATTTGGTATCAACCAGAAGTACATTTGTCAAGGAAATTTATCAGTTAACTTTTCCCATGATTTTCTTTAAGGGCAGATTGCATATTACCTCCGAACTTAGAATTTCTTACATTTTACCCCCAGAAAATGAAGTAGGTACAGCTCCAGTAGCCATTTTTCCAGGCGCAACACCTCACCTTAATCACAAAGTGGAGTTCAGTTAAACTGATTCGCAGCAACAATGAATACAACCCCACAAATTGCTTAAAAGAAGTAATAAGCCGTAAACAATGAATACAAAAATCAACTCCATGAAGTCACTATTGTGCAGCTTATTTTCAAACCCCGCGTGCCAAGAAAAATACATAAAAGATCAAAAAAATACAGTGTACGAAAGCATCGGTAACAACTTCTTTTACGCAAAAATCACAGGAATTGCATGCTGGAGACTACAGACACACCTGTCTAATTGAAATTTAACTAGTAAAAGGAGCCAACAGATAAACGAAGCTTTCCGAAGTGCTTTTAGAGAGTAATAGTGAGTGCTGTGTCAGTACCTGGAGAAGAAAATGGTATTGCAAAGGGAAGATTGTGGGGAGGAACTGAGGAAGAACTGGTGGTCGGAAAATATTTAGAGGCCTCTGACTAACCATTTTCGTATATTTCTGCGAGGTGTGCGATGGATTTTGATTAGTTGGAATTTTTTATTTATTATTTTAAAATTTTCTGGTGTTTTTTCTTGTTTTTCCTTGATTTAAAAAATGACTTAAGGCACAAATCTTTTATTAACAAGTGCTGTTAAATCTCAAAAGAAAATCTTCGATGGTTCTCTCAATTTATTCTCTTTTCAATCTCTAACTTCTCTTTTCAATCGAGACTTGTCTCAATTTCATGCCCCATCTTTCATTTTGGTAACTAGTTCCATCGATCTAGCTTCAACTAATTTCGCGTGTGTAATCTAAATTGTTCATAATGCAATCCAAATTCGTTCACAAGTCAGAATGAGAATATGATTGAATGAATACACTATATTTGAAGAAGCTATGCACGAGAATGAGACTCGTTAAAAAAAATAATGCAAGTGCATGACCCACCAGAAACCTACAATTCCCTAGATGGAAACAGAGGTGTATGACAACCAGAAACAATTCCATTTGAGATTGGGAATTCACATTTTGAGCTTAACATCCGAAGACCAAACTTCACCAAAAAGCTACAGAACAAGCATTCCTCTGAACTAACATCTTTGAAGTAAAAACCCAACATCACTAGCTGAGAAGATGAAGGTATTGTGGTTGGAGATTAAGACTTGATAGCACATGCATATTTCTGTTCATTTGTCTGTTCTTTCTATTAAAAAGTGCACAAATATACATACCCATTACAAAAATAATTACAGTGTAGCATCAAGGAGCCCAAAGGTTATGCATTATATGCCGCACAGCACCATGATTTCTATCTTGTTCAATATGACTATGGCAAGAGAGCAGAATTGACAAAGCGTTTATGTAAAATTTAGGGTTTAGGGTTAGGGTTGCTATATTGTTCAATAATATATATGAATTTCTATCCCCAAATAACCACCGATGTAAAATTCAGAAATGGCAAGCCTTACTCAGACAATTTCAGAGAGCTCCCGCAGACGCTTCTCCAAATCATCCAATTTATCACCCCACTCACTCTTAATACAAAGTGGACGAACATTGGAATAGTCCACCTCACTCTCTTCCCTGCGACTGCTCGCAGCGGATGAATCCCCCTCCCTCCTCTGCTTCTTCTTCTTCTTCTTCTTACTGGCACTCGCTCTCTGCAACGCCCAAAGTACGTCCGACCCTCGAATGTGAGATCCCTCGCCCTCTCGCTCCCGCCGCTGCGGATTGGATTGAAGAGCCGTGAGGAGGGTGTGACCCAACTCGCCGACTTGACCGGTGGAGGCGGCCTCGTTGTGCGGTGGCTGAGAGCGGAGGCGATGCTGCTGACAGGCGGTGGAGACGGCGGGCTGATTGGGTCTCGGGATGAGGAGAAGGGGGTAAGGCCGTGGCGGAGCGACGAGAAACGAAGACCACATGCTCTGTGTTTCGTTCTTCTGTCTCTGTTTGTTCTTCTTCGATCCTCCCAGAAGAATCCCAAGAGATAATCATTGAAATTCAAAATTTAGGATGTGTTTGAAAAACCAATAGCTCAAATAGGTTAAGTAAATTCGCTTAAATTAAATATTTAGATAAACGTAATTTGAAATAGACATAATTTAATATAAAATATAATATTCAGATGATATTGTACATATTTAATATATAATTATTAAAAGAAGTATATATTTGATATTTTATTTTTTAGTGTATTATTATTATTTTTTGTCATTTAATTAAAGTTAATTTAATAAATTATATTTATATTTTAATAAAGTGTAATATTTGTTTTATTTATTTGTTTAATATTACTTGACTAATTATTTATTAAAATATTTTTAAAATTTGAATAATATGAACTAAGTATAATTATAATTAAAATGTTAATAATTACTTATGAAAAAATACATAAAATATTAGTGATGACTAATATACAAATTATATAAAAAAGAATTTAATTGCATAAAAGAAATTTAGATATTCATTATCATAATAAAAAAATTGTGTTCTTAATTTTATAATAATATAATTAAATTAATTCTTTAATTAGTTAACCAAAATAATTAGGATATTTAATTGTGTAAATTAAGTTTTTAAAGTAATTATATAAATTATGACATAATTAGGTTTAATTGTATAAATTAGGTTTATTGTCATAATAAAAGAGATTATGTCATCACTAATAACTTTCAAAATTTGGTAAATTCCATCAAATCCTAATTAAATTTTTATTTATACTAAATCTGAACATTTTCAAAAATTTTACTCTCTCCCTCCAATTTCTCATTTTATTCACTTAAATCTTTGGTAATAATTTTTCCTTTATCTTTTTCATATTCTAAGACAACATTTAATTTCATCTAGGTCCATAGGTCACAAATATATTTTGTTCTAAAATTATAGCTACTTCTACAAACTTTTGATTTTATTCACTTTATTTACATATGCAAGCATGTTAGGGATTCAGTGAATAAAATATAATAATTTAAATAACTTATTTAATCAAAATAAATTACCTTTTATTTGATATATTTATATGAAATTAAATTTCAGTTTGGTCCTTTTCTATACAGTCCACAGTTTTAGTTAAGACTGGATCTTATTTTAAATTTCATTTTTCCATTAAAAATATTTTTGTTTATTAATTTTGGTCCTTAATCCAAATTTTCCTTTTGTCTTTTGTATAGTTGAAAATTATATTTAGCTTCATCTAGGTCCAAAAATCTAGAATATATTTTTTTTCAAAATTAAATCAACCCTTGTAAACTTTTCATTTATTTCACTTTAGTCTCTATCATGCAAGTTACATTCTTTTCTCATGCTTTTAATTTTCAAACTTGCTCAGAACTTCTTCTTATGTGTTTTTAGGACATATTTGATCATTTTCACCCATAAACTAAGCAAAAGAAAGACTTTTTTAGGAATGAAAAATCTAGTTCTAAAATCAGAAGTTCACGTTGTTATTGAGTGGTTTTTACTAGTTTTTCTTTTGATTTTTTATCCCAAATCACTGTCACTATTACCTCAACACTTGTGTAGGTTAGTGGTAAAAGAAGCTCCCCAAAACAGCCAAAAAAATAGAGTTTAGGCTGCTACTCTCCTTCCCAAAAAACTCTATTTTAACGTCGAAAAACAGAGGAAGAAAAATTTGCTACTGTCCTCTCTCTTTCTCAAGCGGGAAGCCAAGGTTGCATGAGAGAGAAGCACTAGAAAATGGGAAGGGCAACAGAGGGACTCCAGGAGTATTTTGTGGCCAACCACGTTAGATGAACGCAGAAGTAAGGGTGAGCACGCTTTGAAGCAACCATGGTTAGAGAGTCTGAAACGTGGTTGGTCTCCAACGTCATCGGCCAGCAAAACATCCCAATTTTCCTTCCAATCATGTTTGGACAGTGCAAACGTGGTTCAACCTGACCCCAACGCCCTCCCAAACATGCACTTAATCTTTCAACACCATTAAACTTTAAAAAAAAAAAATTAAGACTATCAACATTCATCTTTAAAATTTCACAAAGATAAAAACTTATATAAAATTTCTTATATCTTTACTTTCAAGTTCTTCAATAAAAACATGACATATGTAAAAAAAATTGAAAAACCAATTACATAATAATAACATGTAAAAAATATTAAGTTATATTTTTAAAAATATACACTTATCATGTTCTAATTGAAAAATCATATACTTGTCATATTCTAATTGAAAAACTTGATAGCAAATATATAAGAAACTACACTTAAGTTTTTTTTTTCTTCTTCAAAAAGCATAGTTTGTTTTATTAAACTAATCTATTAATTTCATATGTTAAGTTTTATTAATTTTGAATTCTGAAAATTAATAAATGCATTAATTAAGCACATGAACGACACGATAAGTGAGTTTAATCATACCATCATAAGCCTAGACTAACGCAATCATCATTATGTAGCAAAGAAGACATTGATAACCTGTTTGATACGCACACATGAAAGGAATCTCGAACTATTTTCCATTTCTGTTCTCCTTTCCTATGTTTCATGCACAGTTTATATAGTGAGTAGTTGTCCATATTCCACTCTCCCATTTTTTCGTATAGAAATCTTCCTTCGCCTGATTGATGGAAAGCCGCGGAAGGAAGGGAGAATGAATTCCAATCACGATTTTGCCCCCCCCCCTTGTATGTGCTCTAATTTCATGGATGAAAAAGAATTGATTAGTTAGTTTTAGACCCGTCAAAACGTACCATTCCGGCAAGTTTGGACTGGCCCTCCTCGGGCTGCATAGAAAGCAGGCTGGGACGGGCCAGCCCAGCCCAACCTACTTATGTGTGGATTGGCGAGCTAAATAGGCTAGCCCACCAACCTGCATCCTCTTTTTTTTTTTTTGAATTCTTGCTCTTTCCATTCAGTTTTCCTAATTGCTATTATAGTATTTGCCAATTGACAAGAAAATATGTAATATGTAATATGCCAATGTAATAAAATCAAGAAACTTAACAATTAACATAACTACATAAGTACTCCATTAACCAACAAAGTATAATCAAAAGTAGTACTAAAGAAATCCATCAACATATAACCTTAATATCTCCAAGTTCAAATTTCAGAAGCATGAAAAACAAATATCAAAATCCTATTGTTAACAACTTAAGTACTTAACATGATAATAAATCTAGTAATCCACCATCACAATCATTATGGAGAAAGGAGGAGGAATTTCACAGTCACGACAAAGGAAGAGGAAGATTCATGAGTATTGACTACTAAGTACCTGAGCCTGAGGAAGGAGGAGGAAGAGGAATGGATTTGAAGACGAATACTGTAACGGATTTGAAGAAACGATCAGACGAAGAGGAATCATGAATTGATGAGCTTCAAAGATGACTACTGTATTGAGCAGAGTACTTATCAGATTCGAGCTTCGAAAACGACACCAAAGGCTACCGGCAGTGTCACATCCCAAAAATTGAGCATGTGAAAAGATACTACTCATTTGATAAAATTCTCAAACATACGTTATTTACATATATTCTGTAAGGTTTTACATTCAACCTTAATCATTCATTCCACACTACAGAGTTATATTCATCTGATAAGCAAATATAGACATACATAGTATGATATTTCTATCTCATCGCAAGCCTAGGAGACCTATAGAAAGTACAGAGCGTTTCTAGTATCCACATTAATAAGTACTGGTATCCCACCAGACAGAAATAGAGAGTAATCCCAAGGGGCTTCTAATCTTCCAACGGATACTCTTCTTCTTTGTTTTCTGTATCTGAAAAATAATCATAGGGAGTGTGAGTTTATTTAAAAACTCAGTAAGTAAATAACTGTACTATATAGAATATCAAAAGTACAAATACCACATTTACTCATATAATTAATTGTCTTATACATCGAGTAGTATGGGACTCTAACCCTTTCAAACTCATGAATAAGATTTCTTAGATATACAACGAGTAGTATGGGACTCTAACCCTTTCAAACTCGTGAATAAGATCTCATCGGTATACACCGAGTAGTATGGGACTCTAACCCTTTCAACTCGTGTATAAGCTTTCTTAGATATACACCGAGTAGTATGAGACTTTAACCCTTCCAACTCGTGTATAGGTTTCATAGATATGCACTGAGTAGTATGGGACTTTAACCCTTTCAAACTCGTGTATTAGATCCCGTAGATCTTTACTCATTGACAAGATAGTGAGAATTTATCACATAGTACAATTGTCATGAAATAAAATAATTTCTACATACTCTTATTTTTACCGATAATCATATACTCCCATATGAAAATTGATTGCTTATTACCCAAATAATATTGTAAATGGGACTTATATTGTACTTTGACTAGTAATATCAAATTAGCTGAGCAAGGTTATTCACTCACCTTGATGTTTGTCCAAGTTTACCTTGTTCCACACTAGAATTTGTGTAGGAAAATTTTCTAGTAAAATATATTACAAGGAAACATAAGAAAGGAAACAAAATCACGAAAAGACGCAAAATTTTCTGATTGCTACAGTAATGGTTTGCTATAGTAACGGTTTGCTACAGTGACAGTTCGCTACAGTGCCGGTTCGCTACAGTACGTTGACTGCTACAGTACCGTTGACTGCCGACACTACAGTACTGCTACAGTACCCGAAGAAAATTTTCCAGATTTTTTCCGAAATTTCTGGTCGCTACAGTAACTCAGTTTTTTGCAGAAGTTTTTGCAGAAATTTCTAACAAATTCATCCTTTCCTTTCTTGTTTCAAAACCAGAATTTCAACTCTTTTAACCGATTATAACTCAAATATAACTTCTAAAACAACTGAGATTCACGAATTATCATCAAAATCTTTAAGAACAAAACCTCCTCTAATCTTCCATATAAACTTAGATTTAAGGAAAATAACGAGATTAAAGCTTACCTTTGATCCTTACAAAGCTTTTGAACCGAACAAATAATCGAACTTCTGAAGATCAAGGAAAGGATTTGAGAAGAAAATGAAGAACTGAGAGAGAAAATGCTTTTCTGCCTTCCTTCGGCTGAGTGAAAAATGAGGGGGTACTATTGAAACTTTATATTAAATATTTCTAATGGGTTATTAATAACCCATGGGTATCCATAACCCAACATCCAAACTCATCCAGTCAATTTACAATAAATGGACTAATTGACCATTCTGAAACCACTTTTCCATGAATTTCACCATTCTTAGAATATATCCCACATTGTGCAAATATTTAGTCCAGTCATTTAACTCAATTTTCATAAATAATATTCAAAGAGAACAATTAAATATGAAAATTAAAAATGACAAAAATAAATAACTAAAGTAACGTTGTAGAATTCTAAAATACTCTTAAGCGAATTATATTCTGAAATTAACGGGTATTACAGGCAGAGGTAGACAAACGGTAGAGACGAAGTGGCTATGGCTGAACTCAAATTGAAGGAAGAACTACAGAGAGCCACATACGAACTTAAGATGCCGAAGGCAGATCTGAAGATTGGGGATTTGCCTGCGATTGTGAGTCCCTTCGGCCTTCCCCTGTCAGTCATTGTCTGTGTGAAGGGAGAAGAACTAAAGAAAGGAAGAGCAGTTGCTAGATACGGAGAGTGAAGAAGTTGGGTCTGTGTGTGTCAAATATGAATGAATGAATGAATGAGAGGTCAGATTAGGGATTTAGGGAAGGGAAGGAGCACGCCTACAGAGACACATGACAATGTTTTAGCATATGTATATAAATAAATATATATATATATATATATGTAAGGTGGGTTATATGAGTTACTCGCGGGTTATCCGGGATAAACTCACGTAACCCGTGGGTTATGCGAGCCAATAGGCCTAGTTCTATACGGGCTGGCATTCAACCAGCCTAGTCCTCCTGTAATGCAGGTTAAACGGGCTCGGCCCGGTATTTTGACAAATCTAGTTAGCTTCATGGAGGAAGGCAAGGTTCACAAAGGGAGAAGGCACACGGGTTTACGATGACAGATTGCTTTCCTTTTTATAAGTTTCTTTTTACAAATCAAGGGGCAATTTAATAAAATTACCCAACATATAACCTACTTTCCTTTATTCTTTTCTATCATATACCAAATTCATTTTTTTTTCTCTTTCATTTTTTCTTTTCCTTTCCTTTTTCATTTTTGTTTTCCTTTCTTTTGTTTTTTTCTTACGTACCAAACGAGTTCTAAGGAGTTATTGGCGGATAAATTACTTCATGAAATGTGTTACTTATTGATTTAATTTGTTGATTTTGATTTCTAAAATATGTTGCTTCCTGCAATATGAGAGTTTTTATCAATGGGTTCTCGATGAATAACTTTGTGATATCTAGGGGTTTTCGACAAGGGATTCCCTATCTCCATATCTTTTTGTTCTTTATATTGAAAGACTAACTTATCTCATTGATTTTGCAGTTCTTAAGAAAGAATGGAAGTCGATCAAGCTGAACAAAAATGCCCCCTTCTTTCTCAGTTTTTCTTTAATGATAATTTATTCCATATTTTTAGGGGTCTCTGATCGGCCCGACGAGTCAACCCGAAACTCAGTGACCCAGGGCCAAAATTGGTACGGATCATGCTTTTCAGACTGGATGCAAGTGACTCAATTGACCCAAGTCTTTCTCTCTCTCTCTCTTAATTTAACTTATTGTTTATCATTTTTTTTAAAACTAGCTTAATCAATTTTGTAACTGACATATTCTCATATATTTAGATAGGCACAAAAAAGATTAAATTAAAATTATTTCCATAAAAAAATAAAACTAGACTAGGTCGAAAAATATAAAATCTTTTTATAACACGACTTTCACAACAAAAGTTTTATGATCTAAGTCATTGAATGTGACTGAGAAATTCAAATATGTATTTTTTTTAAAAAAATTGATGTTTTGCATCTTAATCATATTATTATATTTGGATGATATTATTTATGACTTTATGAATTATTATGAATATTTATGACCTTATATTTGAATTATTATTGATGTTTATGACTTTAAAATTTAAAATTTAAATATAAATTATTTATTTTACTTATTTTCTAATTTATTTGAATATATATATATATATATATAATTTTTTAATTTATTTATTTAGATCAATAATTAATATGATAATTCGATGATTAAATCAATAATCTGGTAACTAAACACCCAACCTAAATTAATGAATGCGCTGGTTCAAAAAAAATTGAGTTATTCGTTTTTTGCATGAGCGTCCTTGAGTCAGAACTCAGAAGGAAATCTTTCAAAAGTCATGGATTTACTATTCCGAAAATGTCCACTCAATTGTTTCCACATAACTCAATCGGAATCGTGCTTCTCTTTGACTCAAGACCACTCAAATATTTTCTTTTTTCTTAAGTCACATCCTTCTTCCGCACTTCATTAATCAATTATACTAAAAGGACTGTTTTTTCAGTGATCAAGACATCCAATCCCAATTTGAAAAGCTATCTCAATTAATGATTTTTTTTTCAATTTTATTAAGGGGTATCTCCACTTAGTAGGATGATTTTTTTTTTAAAAAAAAAAACTTGTTAGACACACACAGTTTAGCTATCCTCAAATTGATGTTTTCACGAATTGAACGATCTTCATTCTTTAAATTCAAACAAACATTTGTACTACAAACAGCTATTATTGAGTAATATATATATATATATATATATATATATATATATATATATATATATATAAAGGATTTCAAGAAAAACTTCAAGCGTCAATGCAATCAGATTTCATGTGAAAAAATCATATTTTTTTAAGCGAGTCATCTCTCTTTCTCTCTCTCTTTTTTGGGTGAAAATGGGAATTATATTAAAAAGCTAAAGGGGGAGAGTTTCCCAGCAATACACTGAGTATAGGTCAGCAATTAAGAGGGCAATATATATATATATATATATATATATATATATATATATATATATATATATTATCCATACATGAAAACATCAAAACACTGAATAGCATAAAGACTAGCAATTGAGTAGATCTGTTAAGTAAGCTGAACATTCAACAGGTAGAGCTTCCAAAAAGATACGTCAAGATAGTCTCTTCTTTCTTCATTCTTTAACCAAAATGTCTGTACATTTATTCTAATTTCTTGTGTAGTCTATTAAATTGGGAGAGAAGAATAGTGGATAAGGGAATAAATTCCCAGCGGTTGTGCAGCTTCGATATGCATTGTTCACGTGCTGCAAGTTGAGAAGGTGATAAAAGAAAAAAAAAAAAAGGAAGAAAGGAAGCAAGTTTCACAAATAAAGGAAGAAAGATGCTTTGAAATCAGCTACTTTGACTTTTTTTATGAATATTTTCACATCTTTTAAGCGTGGTACTAATATGTTTGATTGCATTTATTAATGGTAATTTTAATATAATTTATTCATATTTCAGCATGTTAAATGCCTTTGTTTTTTTAAATTTTTTAAATGCTTATTTACTCTAAATATATCTTAATTAGTCAAATGTCTTAAAAATTTTCAAACATTAATTATTTTAGATGCATTTTTTACCTACATGTATTTAATGCATATAAATGTTGAAAAATAAATAGTCTACATTATCTAATATTATGATTTAGAGATAATATTTTAATAATTAAATAAGTATTATATCCTCTTAGTATTAAAAGAAAATGCCACCAAAGTTTGCCTCTTTTTCACATGTATTTTAATATAGTGTTTCTCAATTGCTAAACTCAAAACTTGTATACCATTTAAACCACTCTTAATATACTGCAGTGATGATGACTTTCTTTTTCAATGACAAGAGTTCAATTTCTCAAAATGTCACTTTAAAAAAATTATTATTTATGCTCAGTAAAAAAAATAGTTTTTTGTTCTATCAAATATCCCAAAAATCATTCGTTGTAAGTTAATTTGGCATTTATGGAAGTCAATGACAATGTCTATCACCGTCCCAGCATTGTCGGAGCAACGCCTTTGAGGCCGACAATATGAATATTTGTGTATTCGTTTCTATTCTAACGTTATTTTGGGAAAATACAAACATACTAGTTTGAAACAAATAGAAAATATCTCATCTTTTCTGAAAAAAAACAAATAGCAAGATTTTGATCCTATTTCTAAAAGCATTGAATAATTGAGGGGAAAAAATCAATAAAATGAAAGGTTTTGCTCAAATGAAAGTTGTGCATATCCCAATTATTTGTCACGCTTATAATGTAAGTCATTACAAATACTTTATTTTTATCGAACCCAAGTTTAATTTTATAAAACCTATTTAAAATTTAAAAAATTTAAGATGATCTATCTTACTTGTACTTCTTTAGCTAACCATATCATTAGGAGCTTGGATTGTCTAATTTAAAAATAATATTAATAAATACAATATATTTTAGTTTTAAAAATTAATGTTTAAATATACAACTTTAAAAGGTACCAAAATTATATGAAATGATAATTGAATGTCAATCTTGTGTTCAAAGTTCAATTAAGTTAAATCATGTCAAATTAATTTGACTTAAATAAATATAGTACTAGGAGAAGCAATTAGTAATTTTCAACAAAAGGAGCCAATATCTTTGGGCACCTGTGTTGTCAACATCTCTAATATAAATTTGACAAATGTCTAGTATATATTATTTTTTGTTTTTTAACAAATGTATATTTGTTGATTCAAGTTTTTTCACTTGTTTACACAATAGAAAAGCACGCATAGAGATAGATAACAAATGTATTTATATTGGACGATGCATGCTAAGCCATTGATCACCTGAAAAGCAATCTAATGTCTATCATTGCCTCAAAAGCAGGATAGTCCTTAAAAATTAAAAAAAAAAAAAGTCCTTTTTCCTCTCTTCTCGTAACAAAATAAAATTACTAATGAATCATGAGATAAATACATTTTGAAGAAATATACAAATTGACTGACATTCAATTTTCTTTTTTCTTCCAGTACATACTACAACAGAACATTAGCTCCTATATATTTTTTTTTCATTTTTCACTTTTCAAGCTTTAACTATGATACCAATCATGACTCATAATAATAAATTAATCAACAAGTAATAACAATTAACAATTAAAAAAAATAAAAAGCAAGCATTAACATCCACGTGAAACCCACTCCAATAGCTTCATTCCACGTGGCAGTTCACGCGGTTGGTACCTTTACCGGATATCTGTCCACCGAGTCATCCCATGGGTTTCCCCGCCAGTCTCCCACCGGAACGCCCCGTATCGCCTTCCACACCGCACTGTTACACTTAAAGCCCGACCCGAACGCTATCTGCCACACCCGGTCCCCCGATCCGACCCGGCCCTTCGCCTCCGTGTACGCCAGCTCGTACCACAGCGAGCTGCTCGACGTGTTCCCAAATCGATGCAGCGTCATCCTCGACGGCTCCATGTGCCAGTCACTGAGTTGCATATTCTTCTGCAACTCGTCCAGCACCGCCCTCCCTCCGGCGTGAATACAGAAATGCTCGAACGCCGTCTTGAAATCCGGAATATACGGTTTCACCTTTGTTTTCAAAATTTTCCGGCGAACCAGCGACACGAAGAACATGAATTGCTCCGACAACGGCAGCACCAGCGGCCCCAGCGTTGTGATGTTCGTCTTCAGAGCGTCTCCAGCAACGGCCATTAGCTCTCTGGCCAACGAAACGCCAATTGTTCCCTTTTCGTCTTCCCTCTGGTAGACGCAGTTGAAGCTCTTCTCGTCGGCCCCTTTGTGGGTTCGGACCGTGTGGATTAGCTCGTACTTGGACCGGGTCCGGTCGGAGGATTTGTTGGAGAGGAGGATAGCAGCGCCGCCCATTCGGAAGATGCAGTTGCAGAGAAGCATTGAGCGGTCGTTCCCGAAGTACCAATTGAGGGTGATATTCTCTGTGCTGACGACAATGGCACGAGAATTAGGGTTCGCTTTGAGAAGGTCCTTGGCTAAATCGATGGAGATTAATCCCGCGCTACACCCCATTCCTCCGAGATTGTAGCTCTTAATGTTGGTCCTGAGCTTGTAGTGGTTCACAATCATGGCGGAGAGAGACGGAGTTGGGTTGAACAAGCTGCAATTAACGATTAAAATATCAATGTCTCTTGGTTGAACCCCTGTTTTGTCGAACAGAGAGTCCAACGCTCCGAACATGACGGCCTCTGCTTCAGACCGGGCTTCCTTCATGTTCAAATTCGGCGGTCGAGCCGTAATTCCGCTCGGCAAATACGTCTCGTCGCCCAGACCGGCTCGGGTCGAGATTCGACTCTGGAATTGGAGGGTGTCTTCTTCGAAGGCACCGCTTTCTTCTGTCATCTTGAGGAACGAATCCACGGAGATTTTCCGGTCCTGACCGGGCTTGTAGCAGGCGAAGTCGACGAGGTAGACCGGTCTGGACCGGGTGGCCCAGTAGAGGCCGAAGAGGAAGAGAAGGACGGCAAAGGCGGCGAGGCGGGTGACGGCGTCGATGCTGTCGAGCTGGAGCGTCCGGCTGGACCAGATCTCCGACAAGCGGTCGAGCTTCAGACCGGTGAGGTGGAGTATCAGAGAGAGGAAGAGAGGGAGGATGAAGACGAACATGAGGATGGTGGCGGCGTTGCATGAGTAGCCGTACCCCAACTTGACGTACTTGAGCTTGACGGACTGAAGGAAGTCCGGGAGGCGTCGCCGGATTCGGATGACGGCGGAGGAGGAGTCCTTGAAATCCATCTCCGCCGTCAGTCTTTCCTTATCCATATCTATGTTGTTGTTCACGTTGCTACCCATTTTCTTGTTCTCTCTCTCTCTTTCTCTCTTGCTCTCTGTGTGTACCGCTCTGTCTGTGCCTCTGAACTTCTGAGACTCTCTGTCACTGTGTTTCTTAATCTCTCTGTGAGCGGTCGGTGAGTAATGTGTTTTGTGGAAGAGACTCAAACGTGTGTGTGAATGTCAAAGAGGTGGGTTTGCGTTGGTTTATAAAGCAGAGCTGGGTTTTGTAGGAAGCTCAACTACAATTGCCTACTCAAAACCACAAATACCGCCATATTTTACTATTCAAATTTCTAATCACTTTTATAATTCTGATAAATAGACGTAGTCAATGCTTTTTCTTCATTTTTATCATGCATATTCCCATATTTACCCAAAATCAATTTTAACTTTCAAACAATTTTTGGTTTAAATTATTAATATCATAAACTTACTATGTTCCGATTAATCTGGTCCAAATCAACTTAGACCACAAAGATATAAAATTATTTTAGAGTTAATTTCCTTCATTTACAATATTTAAAAATCACATTTTTTTTAAGAAAGACAAGTTTTAAATTATTTCAACCACTTAGTATTGGTATTTTCAGGCAATGTTAAAAATACAATTTTCATTTGTAGTATTGAGATAAAATAAGATTCATTAATTTATATTATAAATTAGAATTAGTATAGATTATCAAAGACTTATTTGTATACTATATTAAATACAACACTTGAACATTTGTCTTTCTTGTTAGAGCTAATATCTTTAAACCTCTAGAAATTACAACCAAATTGAATCTTAGTAACTCATCACAAACTTGAACATTGAAATTTAATATTAGTAATTCATCACAAACTTGAACATTGAAATTTAGTGATAAAATATTTGTCAATTTCTTTTGAAATTAGCATTGAAAAGCCCAATTGACAGGATCTACATATTAGTTTATCACATTCTATATATTTATTTGTTTCTAAGTTGATCATATTCTACTTAAGCCAAATATTGATCATTCAATCAACAACAATGGAGATTGAATGTTAGATACTTGAATTATATTTAGGCGAAGGTATTGACTGATGAGAAGCAATGGAGCATGACCAGTGCTTCTATGAGCGTAAAGTAACATCATTCCATATCCAATATCCCATGATAATGTTTTATAATAATTTGAACTTATTAATCAATATTTTTCTAGTATCTTTTTTTTTTGTCTAATATATGTATAGAATAGTAAATTAGCAATGTAAAGGTATGTAACTTATAATGATATTTGGTGAAATTACATAAATAAAAATTATACAAAGAATTATGTTTATAACAACTTACATAACAATCTATAGTAAACTAATTAATTTTGCTACACGCTCACATTATATTATATAATTTCAACTACAACAAAGAGGCAAAAATTGAGACTTTGACTAAATTGTTATTTCTCACATTTTGAACCAAAAAGACATCCTTTTTCACAAACCAAAAAAAAAATCCAAAAATCCATTCAAAGCCTCACTCTCAATGTGTTCATTTCTTCCATGAGGTTACATGTTGCTTTTGGCTCTACTACATTGTTCTGTGACTGCATTGAACTATATAATATAAGAACCAAAATGGTAATTAATATATGTTTTATTTCGAATTTTCAATAAGAAACACTGCAAACGGTAATTAAAGGATCTTAAGAGAAGTTCATGCATTTTATATGTAGTCTTAATTAAGAACATTACAGTTAATGCACCCCTGCCACTAAAACAAATAAAAAGAGATTATTTCTTTTTTTTTTTTTGCTTTTGTTTGCTTTTTTAAATTCAAATGAAGAAACCCATGGTGGGTTCTACAATTTTGAAACAATAAAACTGAATTATTTAGTTATAGATGTAGGATTACAACTAAACCATTTTTGAAATGGTGAAGTTGATGCTTTTGAGTCTAATATATTTTGATTTCAGTCTAAACAGATACAACCACATAATTAAGAATAATCTGATATTAAAATCCCTAATAACACATCTTTAGTCTATTTTTCTTTTTTGTGTGAATTTCATCTTTTTGTCAATTCATCTAAGATACTGTTCAAGATTAAGGCAAAAGTTGCAATTTAATGTTTTATAATTGATTATTATCAAGCTCATACCAATTTTACAAGATATTAAAATCAGTTTAGTCTGTCTAATAAGACATTAATTGGATGTAGCCATTGATAGATTACATGTACATAGTAACATGTGGACAAAACATATTGGAATACTGTGACTAAAAAACAAACACAGTATGAGATAGAGTTCCACAAATTGCACCTGAAACTCTTTTATATAAGTATAAAAGAGTATTAATTAATGGAAGCAAGCCAAGTTCCACAAATTGTCTATATTTGAATGCATTGACAATTTAATTAAACAAGTTATGTGAAGAGTATTAATTAATGGAAGCAAGCCAAGGGAACGCGCTCAAACAGATTGACCAGATGGGCAAAGATAAACCGCAAGAAAGCTAATTCAATAATTAATGGGGAAAGTAGTTTCAAAAGAGGTGGATATAGCTCAACCACTTCTGGAAACCCCATGCAACAAGTATCATTTAAAACATTAAATATCCAATTTTTTTAATGTTAGTTTCAACAAGTTTAATCATTTCAAAGGCCAAACCTTGATATGGCTTTTGCTTTTATGATGTAGTTTTGGAATGTGTTTAGTAAAAATAGTTGATAAGGTAACTAAAAGTTTATAAGTAAATTTTTAACTGAAAGCCAGCTTATTGAATTATAAGTGTTTGATAAAAATAGCTGTTAAATTAATTAATAGATGTAAAATGACATAAAAAATATATAATTTATAATTCTAAAATAATACAAAAATATTTTTTGTTTTTATTTAAATAAATTAAATTATTTAAAATTATTTTTTATATACAGTTAATTAAATATATATATAATAATTTACATAAATATAAATATAAATATAATTTATTTATTTATTTTATTATAAATAAATATATATATATATATATATATATATATATATATATATATATATATATATAATATTAATGACAAACAACGAAGGAGAGTAAACCAAAAAACGAAGGAGGAGGAGGAAGAAGACAGACAGCAACAAACCACCACGGACGACCACAACGCTGGGACTTGTAGGGACAGTGAACGTGTAGATACTATTGAGGAATAAGGGTAGTTTTGAAATTTTAATAAAATAATAAGGGTAAAAGATGAAAAAAAAATATAAAAAATTAAAAATTATAAACTATTTAAAATAATATTTCAAAATAAATTATAATCTATTGAAATAAGTTTATTTATTAAACACTTCTAACAAACATATAAATTAAATAAATAAATTATAATCTGACTTATTTTATCTCGTAAACATAGCCTTGGTTGCTTGACATGGGGGATCAGGGGAATCTGCCACTTTCTCCGAAACAAAAAGCTTGAAGCTCTTGTTACCCTCAAAAAGAAAAAAAGTTTAAAGCTTTTCTGCATATTACTTTACTAATGATAATTAATTTAAGTAATTTGATATTTGTTTCTCTTAAATAAGCATTTAAATTCAAATCTGATAATAAAAAATTAATATTAAAACATTTTTACGCTTATATAATTTAATTCGACCTAAACTAGTTAAAATCTAATAATAAATTTATGTATGATAATAGTTTTAACCAAAAAAACAAAAGTTTCTTCAAATTGTCATGAAAAACGCAAATAAAAATAAATGTGGGGTCCTCATAGAAAGATACCATTGTTCCATAACATCAAATATTTTTTTAATACAATTAACTTTTCATACAAAATAAAACTACAATTTTATATTCTAGATATGTATTTATTTATTCTATTTATCTTGCCTTTAAAGATTAGAGCAAAATGAGGGTAGAATATATTCAGTCATTGAGCCTTTTTTTGGAAAGTGGTGTTTTTTCTTTGAGTTCCTTCCAAACCTTTCAAGGTGGGCATATTTAGAAAGATGAAGATGCCCTTTAAATGGATACGGATTAGTTCTAGTATTGAAACTACTAATTCTCTCGCTAGCTATCTGATTGCCGATCAGACAATTAACAATTAGTTTTAAAAATAAAAATTCATCGTCGATGATTTGATTGCACGATTGAACGGTTAGCAATGGCATCAGTTTGGAGTATTCAAAACCAAATCAAACAACCAAGCTGAACCAAATAGGTTTTTGAAATATGAATTTCAATTGGTTTGGTTCAGTTGTCGGTTTGGTTTGATTTTTGTTCAGTTAAAATCGAATCTAATCGAACCAACTTTATATTAAAAAAATTATATTTTCACTATTGGAGATCACCAGAGTAACTGTTATACATAAGAACCGTCATTATATAAGAACCGGTTCTTAACAAAAAAAATTAATAAAAAATTAAAAAGTAAACATAAAATATATCTGCATTAATTAAAGTAGTCGAGAGTTGCTTGTGAGATCCATTTGTGAGTTGTTAAGAGTTGTACCATTAGAGTGGACAATTGCTTAAAGTAGTAGAGTTACTTAAAGCTAAAAATAAAGATGTAACATTATGAAACCTACAATAAGTAAATCATTTAAGTTGCACCATTAGATATGCTCTTAGGAGAATACCTTGACCTGAGAAACCAAAAAAAAAAATATTTAAGCCAACTCACCAAAATAATTTTAAAAAATATTACATCACCTGCCATATATATAGAGATTAATCTCACTCTATTATTTATTTTTAGTTTAATTTTGTTAGGATATGGATTATGTATACTTAAAATGCTAAAATGAAATATAGTTAATCATGTTAATAAAATTTTACGGAAAAACGATAAAAATTTAATGGCAAGGGCTGTTTTAATTTTTTTTAAAAAGCTATAATTAAAAACTCAATTAATTAAGAAACTTTCAAAATATAAAGGCTAAATTATAATAGGGTAAGTTAAGTTATGGTGACTAAATAAATAATTTCTAACTCAAAAAAATTAACTTCACTAAGAGAAAGCAAATTAAAGAAGAAGCTTGATATCAACTTTCTTGAGAATTGATTGATATATATATATATATATATATATATATATATCTTTTGAAAGAATTTAAAGATGAGGTGTATATAATTTAATGAATGTAAAAACATTTGATGTGAAGCCGTCTGAAAATGAAAATGGTGGGGTTAAGAAAGGACAGATGTCCTAATTATGGGCATGCATGGAAGATACATAACTTGCAGGAAATAAGAAAGGCCGGTGCTTATTGGTGGCTGCCCATCAACCCTATTAAATAATGCCTTCATGCCCACCTGTCACAGCCTCAACTTCTCATAAATTTTTAGTAATGTAGAAAAGATTTATCATCTATTATCATCTTATTCGTTTGAATTTAAATTAATAGATATTTATAATTTAATATTTAAACATCGAATAATTATTTATTAAATATGTGTGTGTGAGTTAATTAATTAATTTATATCTACCACTTTTATTTGAGTTCAATCATTAATTCTCGAGTCACAAGATATTATCCACTAAGCTTCAAGAACAAGTGGATGGGAGGAGGTCATATGTACAGATTTGATTCAGTATCCATCTTAGTATATTTCTTTTTTTTTTTTTAATGTTGGAAGAGTATTTAGTATTTGATTCATTCATTCCACAGATTAATATTCGAAAATATCTATTGTCCTTTTAAAATGTTTGGGAAAAAAATCCAAACAATATATTTTATATCATATTTAATGTTGATAAGACTTTATATCTTTATAATTTGATATGACTAGCTTGAATATAATTAAATTAGTGGAGCTTAGTAAATTTTTAATATTAGTAATTTAAAAAAAAACTAAATTAACAAATTTCGCAAATAGGAACAATTTTGATGGGCTCCAGCAATTTTGAAATTTAATTATAGTAAATTTGTTTAGTACTAAATCGGATAAAAATATTATATGATCCATCATCCCAAATGATATACATTTCAACAAAAATTAAAAGTATATTTCATGTCTTTAATGTTTATACCGATTTTTATTTATGCTATTAACTTTTTATTTTGGTCAAATATGCGTCACATATTCTTTTAAATATACTTTTTTTTTAACATCGTCGATGATACTAACTAAAAATGCTGACTATGCGGTCTACGTGACACATATCACTTGTTATGTCATTTGTCATGTGGACCGATACTTCAAAATTATAAAAATACCTTTCATCCTCTTTCTCATTCCTGACTGCATTCCTCTCTCTCCTCTCTCCTCTCTCTCTCTACGTATTAGTGCAGATTCAAATTTGCAACCTAGATTCTTGAACAATAATGATCTAAATTATCCTTTAGACTCATCAACTCTTGGTACTACTCAAAGAATATCAGAAGGAATGTATGAGAATATAGTATTGTGCTCGTTTGATACCTGCAATGTTTGCACATAGTTAAAATTTCTGCACATGAGCCATGGTATTTTTCTCTCCATGTGGAGGATGAAATGTTTCCAGGTAGCAAGGTCCTTGTGAATTGTCTCATTGATTATTATACACTAACAAGTCTGTTGCAGGCTTTATTGAGCGATTTACATCCATTTATTGGATCATTGAGGTATTTATTTGTTTAACTGATGCCATAGGTCTTGGAAACCATACACTGACCATGACCATGAGTGGACTAGTCACCCACGTTCCATTGCTAAGGTCTTGTATACATTGAGAGAAAGAAATAGAGCGGTAGTACAAAACCAAGAGAGGGCAGCTAGTGTGGGGCCAAAGTTCTAGTTTCGACGAAGCGAGTTGAAGATGAGAGGGTAATAAAGAGCAGGGTGGAGGTTGTGGGCAGCGACAACAAGGAGGACAATGTGGCCGAAGATAACGATGAATTGGATTGGGAGGTTTGGGTGAAAGATGCAAGGAGATAGAGATGAATCTCATTTTTGTAATTTTAGAATATAGGTTCACGTGATAAATGATGTGGATGTGTCACGTGAGCCGTCTAGTCAACTTTTTTCGATAGTATCATTAACTATGTTAAAAAAAAGTATATTTAAAAAAAAGAAATAAAATATGTGAGATATAATTGACAAAAATAAAACCTAGAGATATAAATAAAAATCAATATAAACGTTAAAGATATGAAATATACTTTTGCAAAATAAAAAAAACAAAATAATACAAATTTGAATAAATAATTTAATTCACTTAAATGATAGTCACAGATACTCTATGTTTATCTTCTCCTCACAGGGTACTATCTTGTTAACTCTTCATGTAAGAGAATCAAACTCCATTGAAATATAAGTAGCTGATCTAAACTACTCAAAATGTGATGGAAGGTGGAAACTAGAGTCCCTTTTACCTTGATTTAGTTGAGTTGTATACTATTATTATATGTAGTGTTGTCAAAATCAAGAGTTAGATCACAAGATTATAGAATTCTATGATCTTGTTCTAAAAAATGATCCTGATCTCATTTGAAATTGTTTTTGACATGGGATCATGAGATCATAGGATCGTAGGATCGTAGGATCTTGCACAATCCTATCATTTTTTTTTTGAAATGGTAAAAAAGTTTTAAATTTTATTTTTTATTTATCATTTATGTGTTTATAATTTAATATACTTTGTTATTATGATTTATTTAGGTTCATACAAAGAAAAGAAACTGTTTGCTTCAAATGAAGATGAATGACTTAGTGTTTGTTATGTATAACCAAAAATTGCAAGAAAGGAAAGCCAAAAATGATCTTATTTTAATATAGAAGATGTTTCTTATGATTATGAATGGATCACAAAACAATATGAAACAATGAATGAATACGAAGAAGGAGAAGGAGAAAATAAAGTAATTGACATTGAAGAAATGGAGGAGCTGACATCTCATGAGACAATAAATGATTTATAAATTAATGAAGATGTAGAATTAGGGGATTCTAATGATGATGATGATTATGATATAGATAATGATGAGAATGATGATTGATTTATATTTTATTTATGTTTGGTTTTATATGGTTTATATATTTAGTATTTTAATAACTTTTTATCAATATTTGATACTTTAATTATTTATGTATGATTATAATATATTGATATTTGAGCTTGTTTTTATTGAAATATAATTAAAATTTAATAGTTTTGTATTATATACAAAGTTTATGTCATTATTATATTATATATATATATATTATATTTGATAGAATATTACGATCTTGATTTGATCTTACAATTTGATCCTGTCTATACCTTTTTTGATACTACGTAAAATTCTGATCTTGACAACCTTGACTATATGTCACGAAAATTGCAAAAAAAAAAAAACAGAGACAAAAACAAAATAAAAATACAGAAACACACATGAATTTACACAATTCAATTGATGTCACTTACATTCACAAACAAAGAGAAATTTTCTTATTCTCTAAGCAAACTGTTTCAGTACATCCTGAAAATTAAAAAAAATCATGTATATCAAATACATAACCATTTCAAAAATATATATAAAATGAAACACACCTTTTAAATCGTACTCCCAAAATTTCAGATCGAATTATATTCGGTACAACAAATGATTCAAGTCACACGACACCGTACATAAGTCATGTGTATTTGAATTAAACTCAACAATATTTAGTTAAAAGTTGGTGCAAATTGCAGGCAGCGTTTTGGCCACCAAATTGAAGCATGAAGATTTGAAATTGTACATAACTTGGCCTACCCAGTCTTCTCTACGCACCCACCTTAACGAGAAAAAAAACTGTTCGTTAAAGTGAGAATATTTACTCTGCATTTTTCGAGTTTATTTTAGGCACTCATATAATTAATATTGAAATTTTAAATAAAATTTTCAATATATTTTTAATAATAATCGTGTGGTTTACTTTTAAATTATAATTAATTCATAATTAAAGTACAAATAATACCTATTAATTAAATATAAATACAATTTTTTTGAACATTATAAGAATATAATAAATATTTTTGTTTCTACTTTTATGCTTTTCATTTTTGTCCTCATACAGCCAATATTTCTGGTTTAAAATTAAAGTGAGGTAATGGAATTTGGTTGAAATTTGAAGCCACAAACGTCCTTGAATTCGTTTGAGGTCAAATTCAGACCCACTCTCTACATCGCTCGAATCCTCTGCCTTGGAGAAAAATCAAGTAGAGGCATGCTCAGTTTTTAGCAACGGTTTTACCGTTGTTAAAAACCTTTAGCAACAGTTTAGCAACAAAAAAACTGTTGCTAAAAGTTTTTAGCAACGGTAAAAACTGTTGCTAAAAACTGAGCAAATAAAATTCTAAGCAGAGAATCTCGATCCCTCTCTACAGGTTCCGTACACGAATTCCTCTTTGAGAATTGCCGATCCCTTCCAATTTTCAAGAGAGATAATAACTTTCCTTATATTTTTAAGTTTGTTGTAAAAAGTGGCTTAGGGACTGCCTAAAGAGTATCAGTTGTTTAAATAATAAAAAGTATATATGGTTAGATCTAGTAAAAAGTATAGGTTTAGAAATTGACTTGGTCATGAGTTAATCTTTAAGTGAGTAAATTATTAATTAAACAGTCGAATTATTAGGTCAATTGCTGAATCAGAAAAAAAAAAAATATATATATATATATGCTTATAATACAAAATAAGTAAAATAAATAATTTATATGTAAATTTTACAATCAAATTATTCTAAAAACATGTATCTTAAAGTAATTTAAGTACACAAATATCATATTTAATAAATAAATAAACTCTTTTATGATTATATTAATAAATTGTAAAAATAAAATTGAAAGTAACTTATTTTTTAATATCAAATAGTTATTTAGTTATTTTTAACTTTATATGATATTATAAGATTTGTTAATAAGATTGTTAAACTTTTATTATTTAAAATCATTTTAGATAATATAATGATATAATATACATAAAATAATAATATTTTATGTTTCAAATTACTATTATTCTATACATATTTTTTGACGCACTTATATGATAATTATAACTTACTTCTTTGATAATTGAAATATGGTTAGATTTTTTTTTCTTCTATATGTTTTTGTTTAAATTTGAACAAAAAACAAAACTCTAGACTTTGGTAGAACCGAGTGGCTGATTCAGTCAAAACTCGACAAGTCAACTATATCTCAGTCCAATGAGGCGACCCAACCTAGGTTGAGTTTCAAGTCGTTGGGTCCAAACACAATGGCAAAAAAAGATTAGTTCCCTACAATGTGATGAATCACAGTTTAATTTTTTATTAAAAAATGTGCCCATATTCAGCACTAAAAAATATCTCAAGTAGGATTGTCATAAGTGAAAGACGTGTAAATAAACAAAAAAAATGATTAGTCAATTTCTTAAATTAGTCGTTATTAAGGTAAAATTACTTTTTTAACATGACAAGTTTATTCTTAAAATAATAATTTTTAAATATTAAAAATCTTAACTTTTATTTTTTTTTGTTTGAAGTTTATTTTAATAATTTTATGATTTTTATTTTTAAGATTTGAAATTTGATATCTTAAATTAAATGCTAATTAATACACTACACAACAAGAATGATGTTATCAAATATAAGGTAATGCAATATTTTATTATTATTATAAAATAATAAATAATAAGTGAAATTACGTTATAAACATGGACATCATGTAAATGGATGACCACATAATAATAATAATAATAATAATAATAATAATAATAATAATAATAATAATAATAAAGTTGGTACTTTGGGATTCTCTTTTTTTCTGATGATATCTTTAATTGCACTGGGTAACCTTCCCTTAATGTATTGTTCCTCTTTTATAATGCTTTTAATTGACCATTTGTTACATTTCTTTAATCCTATATGAGGACTCTCTTTGTGCACAATTTAGAGATATATGGGAATATTGTGTGTATGAGATAGTTCCTCAAGAACTGAGCCTTTTGAATTATCTTTTTTTTTCCCCTCTCTTTTTTTCATATCTCTTCGATTTTTATAGTTTTGTTGGTTTCCAACAAATTATGAATTATCCTTACAAGGGGCGACACCCGTACAGTCTATAGCAACAGTGAACTACTCTCAGAAATATTAAAAAAAAATGTAGGAAATTTAAATCCAAGAGCAAAATGCATGGGTCAAAAAGTCAAGTAGATAACCTCCTCAAATTTAAAGACTTTTTTTTTTTTTCTCTATCCTCTGGCTCTTTCCCTAGCAATAGAAAATTAAGGACACTCCCACATGCTGCAATTTGCTCACCGACCTCAAATCAGACGATCTTAGATTTTCCATTTGGTTGACTAAAAATTATATACACTTTCTGGTCACCAATAATTTAAATTTATAATGTTTAAATATTTAATGATACTCGTTTTCCTAGCCTTTTATTTGTCTTTTCCAACTTTTTTTTTGGGTCCAAATCTGTCTTTTCCAATTAGATAAGACTGATTAGCCAACCCATTTTTTCATTTGCCAAATCATTTAAATTAATTTATAATTTATTTAATTAATTTATAATAATTTATAATTTATTTAAAAATATTACTTTGATTAATTTTTAATTTTTTGGTCATATTTTATTTTTATTATTTTTTTAAAATATTTATTATACTTTTATGTCATATATATATATATATAATTTTTATTTATTAATATTTTGAATCGTTGAATTGACTAATTTAATTGTCTACTTTTTTTGTGAATTAAAATTTTTTAATATTTCTCTTTCTTAATAAACAATTATTGTAGATAAATCAACTCTTTTAATCTCGACGATTAACTATATATATATATAGTCTTATCTATTACTTGTGTTATTGTTCGTTGTCATTTATTGTCATCTTTCACCAATCGTCATTGTCTGTTGTTATCCTTTGCCATCAATTGCTATTTGTTGTTGTCGTCGTAACCATCGCTTTATTCCTCCTGCTTCATTATCTAAATGTCATCGTCGTCCCTTGCTGTCTTCTTCGTATGTTGTTTGCCATCACTTGTGGTCCCTCGCCCATTATTGTCTTCTTCATTTGTCGTCTTTTATATATATATATATATATATATATATATATATATTAATTTTATATATATAATAATTTAAATTAATTTAATTAAAAATAAAAAAAATATGTTTATTTGTGTTATTTCTGGATTATAAAATATATGTTTTTTTTATATCATTTTACACTTTTCAGCTAGTTCAACAGCTACTTTTACCAAATACTTTTAATTCAATAAGTTAACTTATAAATTTTTATCCTTCAATAAAAAATTAGCTTACAAGTTTTCAACTAATTTTTCCAGACATAGCCTAGGCCAAATTATCTTAAGAACCATAGTTATCAAAATTGAACCATATCGATCGGACCGAAAATCAATCCTAGGTTTTGTAATACACTAAATATTATTGTGTAATTAAAAGAACCCAATTATGGGAGTGAAAAATCTTTTCTGAATTAAGGAGTCCTGATTAAAGGAACAAAGGTTCTTAAAGTTTAATAAGCACTGAGACTTGCTCTTGCTCAATGAAAATTACATCAAAAAAGAGAGCATAAGTAGTGAGTGTAGGAATAATGTGTAAGGACTAAAAGTGGAAAGGAAGGAATAAATGGAAGGGGATGATGATTATTTTATCACCTTATAAAATGCTAGTTAAAAGAATTGCTTCAAGAAAGGACCAAGTGGGCCCCACCACTCACACTATCTTAAAATTCCCTTCTCCATCTATTGTTCCTCTTCTCCCTCACGGTATCTCTCTCTTCCCAGCGGCCATGCGCCTTCTTCCTCCAACCAAGCTCCCATTCACTCATCGCCCAATTTTGGGTTGTGACAAATTTGGTCAGGAAAAATTGTTCGAATCATTAAGGGAATGAATCAGTAAAAAATTGGTTAGACTGATTTTGAATTGATAAAATCAACTAAATTGGTCAGTTTATTATTCAGACCAATTCAATAATTTTTTTAAAAGAATTATTTGATTGATTTAATATGTATAAATTATATGATAATTGATAATATTTTCTTATTAGTTAGACTTTTTGTTGTTGTAAACTTTTGATTGAGAATATTGTTTTGTCAAAATTTTTGTGTAATTAAATATTAAATCTTATTTTTAATTGAGATTGTATATTTATATTTATGATATATAATTATGTATAGTATTTAAATATTTTTGATTATATATTTTATTTTTTAATATTTTTAAAATACTACCGGTTCAATCGTGGTTTAACCATTAACATTTAAATTAGTGCCTCCACCAGTTTAATGACTGGTCCGATTTTCAGATTCTTGATAAAAAACAAACATGGAGCATCAATTGAAACATAATATATTTATGTATGATTTACTTACATGCTTAAAAGTAATTTATTTTCCTACAAGTATTTTTTAGTGGAGAGTAGTTCTATTCAAAATATTATTATATATGCATTAAAGGCAAACATCTCTCTTAATAAAAATTTAAATATAAACTTATCATCTCATAAAAAACTAATCTCTTTTACATAAGTTGTTCTATTTATTAAAAAGGTTCCAAGTAACAAACCTATTGAGTAAGATTTGTATTTGAATTTAGAACACAGTAAATATCTACATTGTAATTGATCATGCAATTAATGAACTGAATCAAATTATCATTTTCACATGAAATCTCATCACAAATAGGTGAAGTCAACAAAAATTGAACTGATTCATTAGGTTAAATTGAATCGTTCATTTAATTAATTACCATTTTTTTATTTGATTGGTCAATTTAGTCCAATTCTCATAACGATGCATTTAAATAAGAGTTATTCATCTTAGTTGTAAATAATAAAAAAATAAAACATGTGAAATTACATTCTAAACATGGACATTATAGGTAAGTGGACAGCCACATAATAATAATAATAATAATAATAATAATAATGTTGGTAATTTTTGGATTCTCTTTTTTCATGATGATATCCTTAATTGGAATGTGTAAACTTCCCTCAATTAATGTGTATTATTGCTCTTTTATAATGTCCTTAATTGATCATTTGTTACATTTCTATATGAGGACTCTCTTTGTACACAATTTTTAGAGATATATGGGAATATTGTGTGTATATGAGATAGTTCTTCAAGAACTAAATATTTTGAAAGATCCTTTTTTTTAATCTCTTCGATTTTTATAGTTTTGTTAGTTTACAACAAATTAATATTTAATTTATTATTAATTTTTTTTCATTTTTAAAATTATTATTTTAAGGATAAACTTGTCATATTGAAAAACTAAATTGAGCAATAATGATAACTAGTTTGAAAAATTGACTAATCATTTAACAATATAGACTTTTTACTATTTTGAAAAACAGTTAATTCACCTTAACCAGTGTCCGTAGAACACTCACTAGCAAGTTAAGGAAATATATACATAATCACATTAAAACCAAACGTATAGTTTAGATGAGAAGTGGTTATTCTAACTTAATCAAAAGTTTTAAATTCGAAATTTTAAAAATATAGTTACGTTAAAACTTGATAAGGAGAGCTTTGTTGTACACTGTGATCCTACCCGACTTGAATCCAGATCAGTCAATACCTGTAGTTTGATGATTCAACCATTGGATAGTTGTTTACCAAAAAAAAAAAATTTAGAATCACATCAATCATCTATATTTGTGCGTAGATAAAAAAAATTGTAATAAAATAGTAAGTCTCTAAATCAAGGTTTTTAAAATTGCATTGGTCATTGAAAGGTGGAAACGCCGATTCAAGAGTCAATGGTCTAAACATGGTTAAATTGACGATCTATTTTAAAATATTAAAAAAATACATAATTAAATAGTATAAACATAAATTTACAAATTTAATTAAAAATAAGATTTATATCAAATTACATAATATAACATTCACAATTAAAAGTTTACAACAAAATTTAACCAAATAACAAAGAAATATTATTAATCAATATAATATTTATTTATATCAAATTTATAAAATATCAATTTATTGGCATCTTACTAAAATTAGTTGATTTGTAATATTAATTTTTTCATTACCTACTTATAGAATAAGTAAAATTAAAAAATAAAAAAATAGAAAATTTCAAGTAAATCAATTCAACCAGTTCATTTAACACTGATTCTTACATGAATTAACTAATTTTTTTTATTGATTTTGACATTGCTCTAAATACACTAGTTAATTTCTTTTATTAAAAATAGTTACACATTGAAGTTTTTATGAAATGGTCCAAAATATAAAAAAATAATAATTCATAATTTATATATTTTTATTTTTATTAAAGATAACTCATACCCAATAAAAAAATTATAATCCGTTTGACTGAATCCAAAAAATAAAATTTATCTCAAATTGACATGTTGAAAAATGAAAATAATGTCATTTCTGAGGTTCGAAGATCCACTAATACTATAATTAACTGATGTTGAGTTGTTTTATTAATTTTTAACAAAAAAGAGAAAAAACTTAATTAAAAAACCAATTATTAAAGTATATATTCAAGAATTTTGCTACTATAAACAAAAGTAAATAAAGTATCCAAGAACCGGATGAGTAGTAGATAACCTCAAATTTGAAGCCCTTCTTTCTTTCTTCATTTTTTTTTCTTTTCTTTTTCTCTATATCCTCTTACTCTTTCCCTAGGAATAGAAAACTAATGGCTCATTTGGTAGGGTCGAAAACGGTGGATAGAAGAGTTTCTTTCATGTATTATTTTTTTTTTGTGTTCGGTAAGCATTATGTACAGTATATTCATGAAATATGGAATTCCTTCTTCCATTTATTTTTAAACAGCACTCTTCCATCTATTAAGCAATGGAAAAGTGCATTCAAGAATGAAAAGGATGTTAAACTTCCAAAACTGTCCTAATCCGTGTACCTGTAATTTCTTTTTTGCCCTTTGGTCTTGCGCCACTGACCATAAGATTCAAAATCGCTGATGAGTTTTCAAAATAGGGGGTCGACGATGTCCATCGGAGTTCATCATTACAGATCTTCACTCTACCACTCAAGAAAGAGAGACAGTGAGGGAGAGGAAGAGAAAGAGAGAAGTAGAGATGGAGGAGTCGGTTGCAGTGAATAAGAAATTAAAGACGCAAAAGATAGGGGGCGGTGTCTACAAGAATGCCCGTCAGTTGACCTGCACGCAATCAAACCTGACACTAGGCGGTTCGGTAGCAATGTCGACCGTCCTGCAGCAGCTGGTCGACTAGCCTGCAGCAATTAATCGAACCGATTGACAAGATACATGAATTCTCATACGGATAATTTAGTCATTTCGTTGTAATTTTTCCTTTCTTTCTTCTTAAAAATATATACCAGACAAACAAAATATTCTATTTCTACTCTATTTATTATCTCATACTAAACATATTTTTTTCTATTCTCTTTTCCCTATTTTATTTTCCATCTTTTTCTATTTTTTAATTTTCTTAATTTTTTTTAATATCAAACAGCCCTAAAGCATATTCCCACATGCTGCAATTTGCTCACCGACCTCAAATCAAACGATCTTCGATTTTTTTGTGGTTGACTAAAAAGTATATGCACTTTCTGGTCGATAATAATTTATAATGTTTAAATATTTGTAAATAGCTACACATTAATTATACTCGTTTTGCTAGCCTTTTATTTGTCTTTTCCAACTTTTATTTTTTGTCCAAGTATTTTCCAACTAGATATGAATGATTAGCCACCGCCTACCAACCAATTAAACTAAGAATCAATTTGATATGAAAAAATTATTTTGACTAGTGAAGATTGGATCGATTCAAAATCAGTTAAATAGATTTTAAATCAGTAAAATCGATTAAAATGGCCAATTTATTGGTTAGAACAATTCAAAGATATTTTTTAATTATTTAATAAATTTAATATACATAAATTATATGATGATTGATAATATATTCTTTTTAGTTAGATTTTTTTTGTTATAAACTTTTGATTAAAAATATTATTTTGTCAAAATTTTTTTGTGTAATTGAATATTAATTTTTTTTAATTGAGATTACATATTTATTTTTATGATATTTAATTATGTATAATATTTTAATATTGTTAATTATATATTTTATTTTTAAATATTTTAAAAATATCATCAATTCAACTGCATTGCAACCATTGACTCTTGAACTGGTGTCTCTGTCGATCCGATTTTCTCATTCTTGATAAAAACAAACATGGAGCATCAATTAAAACATAATATATTTATGTGTGATCTACTTACATGCTTAAAAGTAATTTTTTTTCCTACAAGTATTTTTTTAATGGAAAGTAATTCTATTCAAAATACTATTATGCATGAAATGCAAACATCACTGTTAATAAAAATTTAAATTTAAATTTATCACCCTATAACAAACTAATCTTTGTTACATAAGTTGTTCTATTTATTAAAAAAGGTTACCAAGTAACAAACCTATAGAATAGGATTTGTGTTTGAATTTAGAACACAGTAAATACTTACGCTATAATTGATCATGCTATTAATGAATTGAATCAAAAGAATAACCTCACCACAATAAGTGAAGTCGATAAAGATCGAACCGATTTATTAGGTTAAATTGTATTGTTCATTTGACTAATTATCAAATTTGTAGTTGGACTGATCCGCTCAGTTTGATTATCATAACAATGTATTTAAATAAAAGTTATTATTGGAGCCTAAGAAAGACTAGGGCCTAACCCTAACGACTTGACCCTAGTTGACAACTGGATTCTCAACAATTAGCTCAACTCATAAAATCTGAAACGTGAGAGTATCTGAATGCATATCGAGTTGGACACGACTGTATCGGTGTCAGTGTCCATGCCTATTCGAGACGAAAGCGACAGAGGCTTGGAGATACAGATACTGGTCCGATACTCCGAGAAGGACCCTTTTGAAATGGTGGGAAGTACCTTTATGGCAAAGGTCCCCTCCATGGCCATGCTGATGCAGCAGAGCTATGCATATTTAAATTGAAGCACATGGGACGACTGCTTCTGCACTCTCAAAATGAACTAATTTTTGGGTCCCAATCTGATCATTTAACGTACGTTCCATTACGTCACGTTCCATCCAAATTCATCATCCGAGCAGTTAGTCGGTGACGGTTTGGTAAATATAAGTGTCGCCCGCCATTTATTGCGACGAAATAGCAAGCGTCGCCCATCGCTGTTTCAAACCGGAAACTGACTCAACGCAATCAATGTGTTTGTTTTGCTTGAGCTGTCAATTGGGCTAATTTTAACATTGAATTGAAAAGCATATCTAATTATTTAAAATTAATTATTAAGTCACAGTTTTTGTTCTTAAAAAAGTAACAAACCGATAAATGTCACTAATTTTTTTTTTGAATTTTGATTAAAGTATATTTAGCATTTCTTTTTTTTTTTAAATATTACACACGATTTCACTAATATTTTGATATATGTTAACTTTTTATAAATGTTAATTGGTTTAAATGATTTGGCTCTTTTTTCAAATAAAATTTTGAATTCAAATTTTGTGAATGAATATATATATATATATATATATATATCTATATATATATATAATGTTACAAAAATTTTATACTTTTGTAGTTGAAGCCAACTTGTGCCAAATTACTTAAAGTCTAGTTAATTTTTGGATATTAGTGATTTTAACCAATAAATTAATTAACTTTCTATAAAATATGAGACTATAATTTGTTTTTAACATGTCAATAATAGAAGATAAATAAATGCTAATCTTTAACATAAAACTATGTCTTTATTTTTAATATCACAATAAAAATTATTAAGTAATTATCTATTACTAGAATGGAATATATATTGTATAAGAAATTAATTTCAATAACAAAAAAATTAGAAAGCAGCAAAATGTAATATTTAAAACTTGAGAATTCCAGGTGTAATTTAAGTAAATCTCAAAAAAGTTAAATATTATTATTTACCCAATTACAAACCGTAAACATTCAACTTTGTTCTTTAATGATTTTTAATTTGTATTTATGTTTAATCTTTGTGTTTATTAAATTGACTTAAATTAAATTAAGTTACAAACTTATATTAATATAATGCTTATGTGACTATTAAGCTGATGAAGTATTCATGCTTAGGGCTCAAAAAAACCAAAAATAACAACCAAAACGCGTTAAATCTAGAGAAAGGGCCTAATCTCCGATAATATGATAAATTTAAATTCAAATTCATACTAGGAGAAATATCCATGTTTAATTTAATGCTATACAAATACAATGCCTCAAATATGATTATTTCTTCAAAAAAAAAAATACCCGTAGAAAAAAAGAATAGCACACTAACTAAATTCACGAACTTTCCCTCACATTTCTAGATATTAAGTATAACTATATTATATAATTCAAAAAGTTACGTGTAATTTTCGCTTAAAAGTCAAGCTTGATTTCTTGATTCATCAAACAAGAAACTAATAGGGAGAGAATCAAATATTCTGTTTTTTAAAACAATAAAATGATCTTTTTGTGTGTGTGTGTATATACTTGGAATGTATGGTCATTTTTTAAAATTTTCGTTTATTAAAAAAAAACCTTGCATTCCGGTCATTTTATTTTATTTTTTGATAAAGGAATATAAGATTATTTGTTAGATTATTCACATTCCTTGTCGATACATATAGCTATCAAATAAGTCAGTTTAATTTGATCTAACTTAAATTTTGTAAAACCATTAATAAATATAAAATGGTTAGATTGGGATACATTTGAATTATAAGACTAAAAATCTTAATTCTACCCAACCCATCAAATACTAACGAGTTGGATCGGTTAGACTAATAAAAATATGTTGTTTAGCCACTTTGAATAGTAAAAATTAAATATTAAAATAATGAAATTTCAATAACTTAAATGCATTTTTTAAAAAACAATAAATTAAACTTTGCAATAATAATAATAATAACCATTGGGCTCACCGTTTTAAAGTTGGAATAGACTAACAGATTCATACAACACCGGGGCCCAGTAAATAGATTTTGGAAATGATGTTAACACATATCTGTGACACCAATTGTAGTTGATTGCTTGTCATAAATTATGCAATTGACATTTCATAAAATTTAACAACCCTGAGAGTTGAGATGTATATGATTTATATATATATATATATATATATATAAAATATTTTACTGGTACAAAATATCATTTATAGAGCAAATTACATTTTTTGATTATATATGTGTGTGTGTGTGTGTGTGTGTGTGTGTGTGTGTTCAAGTTATTTGACTCTCTTTTGTTTTAAAATATACAGAGTTTTTCTTAAAGCCTAAATATGATCAAATTACCCTCAATAATAATATTATTTTTTATTAAAAATATAACATTAAAATATATTTTTAAACTTTTATTTCAATTTTATCTATTTGCATTTAAAATTATAAACTTAAGCTTTTATAAATTTTAAAAATTGATCATTTTTATATTGATCAAATACACATAAATGTAATACTTGTTATTTATTTATTATTAAATGAGATTCAAAACCTAACCCTTAATAATATTTGAGCTACAAATTCCATGGGTGTCAGTCTTCCATTGCTTTCAGATGTGGCCTGTGTGTTGTTGGCAGTTCCATAATTACTTCTTCAATATCACTTATCATCTACGAGTGTATAAACTTGGAAGCCATTAACAAAGTGTGAAAACCACAATATAATGATACAAATCGTTACTTCCAGCTCTGCAATATCATTACTCACACATCAAACCATAAAGACTGAGCTGTATGTCGCTGTTGAAATGCTGATTATTCTGTATATATATTCTGTTTAAATGAAGGAGAGGGAACTCAAACTAATGCTACATAAGAATAGAAATTAGCCTCACATGTTTTCTTTCTTCTTCTTTTTTTTTTTCCCTTGTAAATCGTCAACATTTGAAAATTTATTAAACTCCACCTAATATGGTTCAAGTAGGATCAAACTACTTTAATGTAAAATTTGAGTGTTAACTCATTTGCATATAATTGTTAAACTCTCGAGTTAACTCTTAAATTCGTCTAAATTTGTGAGTTTAGGTCTCTAAATCGAGTAATTGAAACTTGGTTAAATTTACCGAGTTTACACCAAGTTAACAGAGTTGAGTTAACAACAATTTTTTTTCTTGTGTGCAGCCCAAAAAAATTAGGTCACCTATATCCAAAATCTAGAATTGTGTTGTATTCACCTTATGACTTCAATTAATACTTTACTTTATTTTGTCAATTTTTATTTTGTATAAATAGTTAATTGAACTTAAAAAGAACAATATAATGATAATTGAAATTAAATAATTTTGTATTAATTATAAACTAAAATATTGTTTATGTGTTAGAATATATATAATTTTAATAGTTTATTAAATGTGAGATGAACATAAGTAAACTCTTATGAATTTCTATTTCGAGTTTAATCATCTTTATCGAGTTTAGGTAAACTCTTAAATTTGACAACCTTGCTCACAGAACTCAAATGAATCCTAAACTAACGAAAAACAAATGTTAAACTATTTGAACTAATTAACATTAGTATTGAGAGACATCTTTTGAATGGAATGAAGTGTGTCAATGGCCACCCAATATTTCTTAAAATTGTTTTTCAATGATATGTATTTTGCATCAAATATTACAAATTTAACTTGTTTAAAAATTTTATTAAATTTATGGCTATATATATATATATAGGATGAAATGGTAAGGGTAGAAGTGTTCATTGGATTGGGTCAACCCGTCAACTAACTCGTAAGATTGGGTTGGGTTGACGGGATAGTTCAATTTTATTTTTTTTTTTCAATTTATCGACTATTTTTTTCCTTCTTTCATCTTAGTTTTAATAAATACGAAAAGAAAAAATTAACTTGATATCAAATTATAGACGAGATTTTCTTCTCCAAAACATATAACTATGTAATGTCTAATTCTATTATTAATTTTTCATTTTTAATTCTAACATTTTAAATTAAGTTTACCATTTAAAAAAAACCCCCCCGCAAACCCAAATTAAAACAATCCATTTGGCAACAGATTCAGTTGGTTCAGGTTGAGTGAGTGAAAATATCCCAAACCAAACCAACTCAACACACTCATTTTTTGTTGGTTTGGTTCCTAAAATCTTTTCAACTCAACCCAATCTAACCTGTGCACACCCCTAGCTAAGGAGATGTTTATTTTTTAAGATTAAGATATCTGGATCTAAATACATATATGATTATTAAGATATAGTCTCTAAGGGATGTTTGTTTTTTTATCATTTGAACACATAGAAATAGTTTATTAGTAAAAAAATAATTTTCAAACAAATTAGTAATTAAACAGATGTTATGAAAAAAATGATAAAATAAAAAAGACAGAATTATATATTAAATAAAAAATTCAAATAACTCCACATGATGAATCTCGGAATGTGGAAGTTATAGTATGATGGAATACAGGAATAAAAAATCTTAAAAATTAGATTGGAAGAAGAATACAATTTTATGGGGGAAAAAAAGGCATAAAAAGAAAATCTTGAGATAAAGAAGGGTACAATAATGCATATGTGTGTGTATATATGTTTATTGAAAAGATAGAGAAAAAAATCATAAGTTAAAATGAATAATATATCTAAATAGTACTAAAACTTTTTGTAAAATCTAATTCATTAAGATGTTGATATCTACTATTTTTCTATACATTGTAGTCTCTAACTTAGTTCTATTGTCATTTTAATTGTACAAATTCTCTAATTTTATCATGTTTTGAAATTTTTTGAGTACAAATTAATTATGGATTGAATATACCTTAATATTATATTTTTAGAACATGATTTATTAAATACCCAAATTAATCTATGTGCAAATGTTGCAGAATTAACATTATTGGAGGAATTTTCACTGATGTGGCATTCTGGAATGATATGGACGTTGACTGGGCATAAATTGATGATTTGGCATTGATTGATTTGTTGTCATGTGGGTCCTACAGGTCATACTAGAATAGGATAGTATGCATGTATTTTATTCAAATTAGAACTTGCACAAAAATGAAAAAAATTCGCAGGTCAGTTTTGGAGACTAGAAAAGTCATTTGTTTAGCCTCTCTTTCCATGCAAAGATCCTTGATTTTTGCTGTTGAAACATTGCCAATTAGAACGGAGACAGAGACACATGCAAGGGGACAAACCAAGGCAAAATTCGTCTCTTTCCTTGGGCTGAAGAGGAGATATCATTCAGAACTTCAGAATAGTAGTTAGACACTGCTTCTTCCTCTCTTCTTCTATAGCTTAGGATTCTTTGTATTTTCCTTTTTGTATTTTTGTTTTAGTTCTTATGGAGGGCTAAAACTCTTTGTGTAATCAATCTATGGTGGAACTAGAAGATGTAATCTAAATGCTTTGAATAGATAAATGTTCCTAATCCAATCCATTTTAGTTTCATCCTTACTTTGCCTCTTGTCTCATTTCTATATATTTTTCTAGTTAGAAAGGATGTATGGTTTTGATTTATGTTTTTATTGCTTCATTAGAAGAAAGATCTTACTAGACTTGTATGTATGCAGTTGTTATGCATGTTTAGTAAGTAAGATTAGACTGAGTTGTCAATATGCAATTGCGGGACAAGATTCCAGTTAGGACATTGTTGAGTTCTCAATTTAGTGCCATTTTGATGTTAAATACCCTCTCTTTTGATCTCTTTCTTGTTGTCCTGTAATTCTTAGCTCATATTTTGAGTAGTTTAGATTAGTTTTAGTTTTCTTTGATCTTTTAATAAATGGAGTGATTTCATGTTTCTTTTATGTGATTTAATGGGTTTATTTGTTATTTTTGGTGTACGTTGAGTTGGTAAAAAGTTCGTGTTAGAAGATGGAATGCTAGAGCTGAAATTCTGAAAATGCTGAATTAATTGCTGTCTCCCACAGCTATAGCGGTAAAATTTACAGCTATAGCGGTGGATTGCTGAAAAAAAGATTTTGGTGCCTTCTTCTCTGCCAGCCACCGCTATAGCGGTGGATCTTCACCGCTATAGCGGTAAAACCTAAAAAAACTCAATTTTAAGCCTTCTTCTCTGCCTCCTACCGCTATAGCGGTGGGTACTTACCGCTATAGCGGTAGTTCGCGATCCTGCACTGATATAAAAGGCTTCAGATGAAATTTTTAGGGTATTCTGGAGTTGGAGACTGAAGGGAGGCGCCGTTTTGGCTGAGAGGAGCAAGGGGAACCTGATTCTCAAGGCTTGGGGAGCTCAATCCATCATTCCACCTCAGATTCATGGCCAACTTCATCTCTTTTTCTGCTTTCTGCTGTTTGTTTTCTATGAGTAGCTAGATTTTCTATCTAGGGTTACTATGAACTTGACTCTTGAATAGATTTTACATCCTCTCATGTATTTGCAACCTTATTTCAATTAATATAAGTCTTTCTATCCATTTTATTGTTGCGTTATATGGACTTGATCAATCTATATGTATGCTTGTTGCTGTCTTCGAACTCGGGAGAGGGAGGTGAGAGTAGAACACTGAATAGGAAGGACGAGTGCGTGAACCTTACTAAGTGTTTTCGCTTGTTAGCTAATAGGAATGTTAGTTAATCTCGTTTAATCAAAGCTAGGTTGGTTGTGTTAGGCTTAACCCACACAAGGAATTGCGTAGGAGTTGAGCAACTTAATTGAGATTCGGGAGGATTCTTTTAAGTTATTAGAATAACCTAGGATTAACTTATATAGTTGAATAAGTTGCGAGTGCATGAGAGGGGTTTTGTAATTTCTAAGATAGAGGAGAGGGATTAGTGACCCTAGGCTTTAATTAGACTATTTCATCAGTTTTTGCATTGTTTACTGTCATTAAAAGAAAATCTATAAAAATTTACTGTCATAGTTCACTTTTATTGTTAGTTCTTCATTAGAGTTGTCCTCAATTCAATTGCTTCGTCCAACTAATTCAATTAAATTTCTTGGGTACTTAGTCGCTTAGTCCTCGTGGGAACGATACTTTTACTCTCAAATCACTATATTACTTGTGCGATTGGTGCGCTTGCCAAATCGACCTAACAAGTTTTTGGCGCCGTTGCCGGGGACTAAGATTTGTGCTAATATTCAAAGAAATTTGAAAGTGTTAGCTTGGACGCTTTGTTTTATTTTCTGTTTTGTCTTGATTTCTTTCATTTTTCTCTTTACTATTCTATTTGAGTATTTAATCATTTAAGCTTTTCTTATGTCAATTTATTTTTAGCTATATTTTTCATTGTTAACCGGTGTTTCTTATTGTGTAGGTGGCCGACATTGGACGATCGACCTTGAACAAGCATCGGTAAAGTCTGGCTGAAGACTATAAACTTAGCGCTCTTGGGAGGCAACCCAAGTTTATTGCTTTCGTAATTTTTTTTTCTTCTATTTTTTTTGTTGTGGTTTGATGTGCTGCTATTAGTAATATTTTAACTGCTATTTAGTATTTATTTTGGAGTTGAATTGATAAATGCTGAATATGGTCATGTTTATTATTTTGGTGAATGGCAGTTAGGATGTTCGTAATAGCATTTTGTTTTGTTTTGTTTTGTTTGTTATGTTGTGTCTTCTTTTCCTCTATTGTGCTGATCTGGAATAGTGAGGACACTGTCAAATTTAAGTTTAGGGGAGAGGTTTGTTGATGAGTTTCTTCTTTGAGAAAATTTTGGTTAATTTTGTGTTGTCCATATGCATGTGTAGTAGGAGGAAATTTTTGAAAATTTTGAAATCTGAAAGTTTGAAGTTTTTGGCAAGTCAAATCATGTCAAATGCAATTCTTTTTAAGAGTTACCTCTTGAGTTTGCTAATCTTAAGTTTTCATATTTTGTAAGTGTTAGCTCTATCACTTCAAAATAACAGGAGTTTTATTTTTGTCTCTTTGAATGGTTTTTAGATCATTTTCATATTTATATATATAAAAAAAAGTTCAATAAGAGGCTAGTGAAAAAAGGATTCAATAAGGGGATAGCTGAAAGTTTTAATAAGGGATAGGCTCTTGTAATTAAACTAAAATGAGAAAATTGGAAAAAAAATTTCCAAAGGAAATAAGGAAAGTTAGGAAGCTATATCCTTGAGAACAAAACAGTGAAGCCCTTGAGAATCGAAATAAAACGATGCCTTTGAGAACAAAGTAGTAATTTAGTTTTGGAATTTTTGTAAATTTGGTTTTATAAACTGTTCCAAGAGGTGAAGCTTTGATTTCAAATTTTCTTGTGGTTTTGGTTAACACTTCTTTTTGAATCCTTAAGGTTGCAAACTCTTGAGTTAAATCTTTTGAGTAATGGTTTGATGAGACTTGGTTTGCTTTAATTCACATTTTCATATCTTTACCCCTCCTAGTTGCACATATTCATGGTCGCACATATTTTTCTCAAAATTTTTCTCATTGAAAGTTTTTACTTGAGGACAAGCAAAGGTTCAAGTTTGGGGGAGTGTTGAGTTCTCAATTTAGTGCCATTTTGATGTTAAATACCCTCTCTTTTGATCTCTTTCTTGTTGTCCTGTAATTCTTAGCTCATATTTTGAGTAGTTTAGATTAGTTTTAGTTTTCTTTGATCTTTTAATAAATGGAGTGATTTCATGTTTCTTTTATGTGATTTAATGGGTTTATTTGTTATTTTTGGTGTACGTTGAGTTGGTAAAAAGTTCGTGTTAGAAGATGGAATGCTAGAGCTGAAATTCTGAAAATGCTGAATTAATTGCTGTCTCCCACAGCTATAGCGGTAAAATTTACAGCTATAGCGGTGGATTGCTGAAAAAAAGATTTTGGTGCCTTCTTCTCTGCCAGCCACCGCTATAGCGGTGGATCTTCACCGCTATAGCGGTAAAACCTAAAAAAACTCAATTTTAAGCCTTCTTCTCTGCCTCCTACCGCTATAGCGGTGGGTACTTACCGCTATAGCGGTAGTTCGCGATCCTGCACTGATATAAAAGGCTTCAGATGAAATTTTTAGGGTATTCTGGAGTTGGAGACTGAAGGGAGGCGCCGTTTTGGCTGAGAGGAGCAAGGGGAACCTGATTCTCAAGGCTTGGGGAGCTCAATCCATCATTCCACCTCAGATTCATGGCCAACTTCATCTCTTTTTCTGCTTTCTGCTGTTTGTTTTCTATGAGTAGCTAGATTTTCTATCTAGGGTTACTATGAACTTGACTCTTGAATAGATTTTACATCCTCTCATGTATTTGCAACCTTATTTCAATTAATATAAGTCTTTCTATCCATTTTATTGTTGCGTTATATGGACTTGATCAATCTATATGTATGCTTGTTGCTGTCTTCGAACTCGGGAGAGGGAGGTGAGAGTAGAACACTGAATAGGAAGGACGAGTGCGTGAACCTTACTAAGTGTTTTCGCTTGTTAGCTAATAGGAATGTTAGTTAATCTCGTTTAATCAAAGCTAGGTTGGTTGTGTTAGGCTTAACCCACACAAGGAATTGCGTAGGAGTTGAGCAACTTAATTGAGATTCGGGAGGATTCTTTTAAGTTATTAGAATAACCTAGGATTAACTTATATAGTTGAATAAGTTGCGAGTGCATGAGAGGGGTTTTGTAATTTCTAAGATAGAGGAGAGGGATTAGTGACCCTAGGCTTTAATTAGACTATTTCATCAGTTTTTGCATTGTTTACTGTCATTAAAAGAAAATCTATAAAAATTTACTGTCATAGTTCACTTTTATTGTTAGTTCTTCATTAGAGTTGTCCTCAATTCAATTGCTTCGTCCAACTAATTCAATTAAATTTCTTGGGTACTTAGTCGCTTAGTCCTCGTGGGAACGATACTTTTACTCTCAAATCACTATATTACTTGTGCGATTGGTGCGCTTGCCAAATCGACCTAACAGACATCATATTACATTAGGTTAGGTGTTAGTGAAGACCTTTAGGTGTTAGTAAAGACCTTCCTAACTTTAATTTTAATGTGTTCTAGTTCTAGGAGATTTTCTATAAAACTTAGTTAATAACTGGAATAATAGATGAAATCAGAGTTGATGTTAAGAAAATGACAATGATGATTACACTTCTAAAAAAACCAGAGATTGACTACATGTGTTCTGTCATAACAGTGCTTTTCTATTCTGTTTCTGTTTCTGTTTCTGTTATAGGATTTAGTGTTCTGTTCTGTCACTCAATTATACAATCACCCCCCGTGATAGTTAATTAGGTTAATTAGTGTTGGAACAATTAATTAAGTAATTAGAAGCAAGACTGCTTGAGTGAATACGACCTGGGGACCATTATATTGACCCAGAATCTAATTTTGGGTGGTTCGGCAACCATAATGGAGTGAACTAGATGTATTTAGATCTATTAAACACTTAAAAAATAATGGTCTAAAATCTGAATGAATCAGATTCATACCTTTATTAAGTACAAACAAATAAGGCGTAAATCCTTTTGAGCTTACTGAGCATAAATAATGAAACTCTCTCTAAATTAACGTTTTTAGAATTCGAATCTCTGTCATCCTTTTAGGATTTAAATAATTATTATCATTGCAAATAGGCAATGTTTAGGTCAAGGGATCTTAATTTGAGTGGAGAGGTATTCTATGGCTAAAATGAAGAGGTAAGGTGAGAGTGGATCTCCCTGTCTAATGCCTTTATTTGGCTTTAAAGGGTTAGTTTGAGTTTCATTGAAAGAAGGCATTAGATGAATCCATTGGTTAGGCAAGTTAAAAGCCTTTAACTTGTGATTTATGAAATTCCAAGAGATTGTGTCAAAGACTTTTTTTATGTCTATTTTAAGGACAATACCCTTTTTTATTCTTAGAGTAATTTATGGAGTGAAGGCATTATTGAGCTAGAAGGAAGAGGTCTGCAGTGTGTCTTCCTTTCTTGAAGCTATAGTCAACGGAATGGCCTTGATGGAAAATTGATTTTTTTTGTTTTCCACAATAAACTGTACGGATCCTTTCTTTAGAAATCAGATGTAAAAGCATCTGATGGAATTGAATAAAAAAGTTATCTCATTTGCCCTTCATGCTCTTTACCATCTCACACTCAGCTGACATTGTTCGTGCTCAGTCATTGTCGATCGTCCTCAACCATTGTCGTTGTCATTCGATTTCTACTCCTTACCCTTTACATTCAATCATCATCGTTTAGAACATTGCGGCAACATCAACCTGAAAATGATGAAGATAAGGTTGAGAGAGTAAGGATGAAGAGGTCACCAAGAGAGACGAGACAAAGACCAAGATTGAGAGGGAGACATGAGAGAAAGTGAAACAAAGGGAGGAGAGAGAGGAAGAAAGAGAGAGAAGCAGAGGCCGTGAGAAACAAACTTGATAGAGTGTGTCAAAGCTTCTAGGTGTCCACAGTGTGCTTTTCTTTTTTTAAAAAAAGAATAAAAATCAAGGGTAATTCCTTTTCCTCTCCCTTAAAAAATATATATCAAACAAAATAATATATTTTTTTATTTTTTTCTATTTCATACTAAACAAATTTTCTTTTCCTTTTCTATTTCCCTTTTCTTTTCTATCTCTTTTTTTTAAAAAATGTTTCCTGCATACCAAATAGGTCATTAATTACGTCTTTAGTTAAAAGTGGCTTAGTGATTTCCCAAATTTTTTTGATAAAAAATTGCATGAAGGCTATCATCTCTCGAGATTTTAAGAAGATAAATCTCCGATATGGCTTTATTAATTTCCTTAGGGTTAATTGAGGGAAATACCCAATTCAATCAGTATCACTCTTTTGAACTGAGGAGCCTGAAATAGAAACCTTGTGGTCAAACATAATATCGCATGGAGTCGGCAATTTGCCACATCAGTCTCTTTAATATATCCTTCGTTTATAATTATATGCCACACACTTCAGTAAATCTGGATTTACACAGCAGCAAATCCGGACTACTTCAGTGGCGTATCTGTCATGTGAAATGAATAAAGTTTGGAAGGAGTTGGAATTATAAATGCGTAAAGTTTATATATTTTTTATTCATAAAATTTTATTTAATAAAAATAAGTATCAAACTACTTAAACTAATTAATATTGATATTTTAAATTTTATGTTAATTTCTTGATTTATTTAGCTTCATTTTATTCTTTAATATTATCTTATTTTTTACTTTTATTTTTAAATTTTAAATTTTTTTTCATTTAATTAATTAACTTTCATAAATTAATCATAATTTTTTTATCGTCAAAATGCTCTGCATAAATTAAATGGCAAACCTAATCATCTCGAAGAAAAAAGAAAAAAAAGAATGCACACAAGGGTGCTGTACTAAAGAAATATTAATATAACAATAAGAAATGAAAGAGCTCACACAACAACAGGCTTTTTTTTTTTTAATTACAGGAGGCTCAAATTGTGACTTCTAAATTATAAATTATAATATCCCAATGTTATACGAGTTAAATTATAAATTTGGTAATAAAATGCAATATTTAAATAATAAAAAAAAAAAGATATTTTAACGGACCAAACCCAAGTTAGTAAGAGATTAATAAAGTTAAATCACTAAGAAGCCAAGTAAAAATTTTCTATTAAAGATATCAGTGGTGTTAAAGATAATGCAACATTTTCACTGAAACGATAAAAGCCTAGTAAAATTCATAGAATTTGCAATAGATGTGCTGATACTTTGGCAAAATGAAACAAGGCGTTACCAACAGTTAGAAAATCTTTTTAGATCCCTCCCTTTTTCTTAATCTTATCTTCATGCAAGAATTAGGATAATGTTTTGTTTTCTGAGGCTTGTAATGTTTTTTTTATGTGTTTTTTTTTTTTTTTGCATTTTCTGCTTCATGTTATGTACTGATCTTTCTTATTAATATAATTTCCCTTTTAACCAAAAAAAAAAAAAAGAAAAGAGAATGCAACATTTAAATGATTTTTGTAAGTTAAGAGTAAATAGAAAAAAAATTAAAAGACCAATGTGGAAGCTAAAGTAAAAAAAAAATAATAATAATAATAAAAGACTAAATTAGAACAAGAATAAAATTAAGGGATAAAATTGGAACGAAATTAAATTAAGAAAAAAAAAAGTAAGGGATGAAAATAATATTTTAGTCTAAAATCATTCACTTTTTTTAACAATTGCACATTAGTAAATATAAAATAAATCAATCCAAAAAAATATACAACTTAGGATGTTATATATTTTGGGGTTCTTTGCTTAAAAATCTCCCAACAGTAATCATCTGCATAAATATCTTATTGAACTAATTAACTCATGAGATAACATTTTTGGTAATTTATTTGGGCCAAGTTTTAAATCATAGTCATTTTGCTTAAAAAGAAAGTGAGAGTAACCTGAATGCCCTTAAACAATGTTCATACCCATTTTTTAAAATTTGCCAATCAATATGATTTTCCTTGGCACTTTAAAAATAAAAAATAAAACCCTTTTTCTTGAGATCATTTTCTAAATATGTTTTGGAAAAATGAGACAATAAAAATGATAGATGAATAATTTTTTTAATAAATTTATATACAAGTACTCGTGCATTCACTGATCAGAAGGGGGCAACCAAAACTCTTCTCCAAGCAATAATCTATCTGCAAAGCAGCAAAGGCATCCATTTTGGATTAAGCTAATAAAAATTTCAGAAATGTAGAAATGTCTAATAAGAATGGAACATATATGCCCCAATTTTGCGGGATACACTGTTTCTCCTATCAAACATCAAAATTAGACTAATCCAACTGATATAAATACATACACATATGCTCCAGCTTTGGCTTGGTGCTCATGCCTTCTGTAAACCACATAAAGCATAGTACTATCTGTAATACAAATTAAGGAGGTTCAAAGTGAAGAAATCAACCCAATATTGACACTGTACAAAACCGATCAAACCAAATCAAGCCGTCAAAAAACTTATCAAAACTGATTAAATTTAGTTTCATTCAAGATTTGGTTAGAGGAGGGAAATTGAACCAATCAGCGATCATACATCTGAGTCCAAAAAATGAAAAAAAAAATATTATATATATTACATAGATTCATAATTTATTAATTTTAAAATTTACAAAGTTTTTATTTATCAAAATTAGAAAAGCTATTTTTTTATAAAAATAAACATTAATCAATTACAATTTAAACTAATCAGGCCTAAATAAAAAAAATTAAGATTAATACCAACTAAACCAAACCAAACAAAACAGATTGTTGACAGTTTTGTTCAGATCAGTCATTCTTTAAAAACCGCATAAGTACAAAATTTTGAATAAACAAATTGGTCTAGTTCGGGCTTGAACCACTTGATGTGATATAATGGTAGAGTGTTTTTATAGGTCTTAGTCTTAAATTCAATCCTCTATGCAATGAAATACCAATAATCAAATTTGGGTCAATACATGCTCTTTACAACACAGTTTTGGGGAGGTGGTACCTTTTGATTATTCTTTTCTTTACTTTTGAGTTTTTCCTTCATCTCTTTTTTCATCAGGCCACACTACGTCTTGCAAACCTGATGAAAAGTTTTTGTAGAACTGCATATAAATCAAAGAACAGGATGATGTGTTAATCAACAGAGAAACTCAATCTTAAAATATATGTCTTTGTTATTTCTAGCTGATATATACAGGAAAAGAGAAAAGGAAAGTGAAAAATAAGTTGAATTTGCCATATTCTAATATGAAAAATAATAGGTTTCTCTTTTTGTTTGTCAAAAACAAAACTCAAAATTAGAATGAATGTTCACAATTCACATGCCTTGTGAAACTCCAGCGTGTCACCCCCCGTCTTCCGCAGCTCCACCATGTGTAAGGAAGGAGCCACTTCGAAAACCTAAAGCCGAAGGCAATGATCAATGATAATACCAATCATCATAACTGAACCAAATAAATTGGAAGAGACTAACCAAATACTAAAAATGCTTATAATCTCAAAGGAATGATTTAATACCTCAGTAGCCACAGAGAGGTAGCCCTTCCTTCCGCTTTTGTCACCTTTAAGCCTCATCTGCAGGATTTCCATGTTCTTAAGTTTGAGTTCCACACAGCATTGATAGTTTTTAAAAAAACATAGGTGCAATTCATCGTATATTTGCTATCAAGTTTTTCAATCAGAATATGACAAGCATGTGATTTTCTAATCCAAGTGTATAATCTTTAAAAAATAACTATATTTTTTACAATTCATCAACACATGATTAGTTTTTCAAGAAACCTTTTACACGTTCTATATTTCTATAGAAGAACTTGATAGCAAAAATATAAAAAACTTTATATAAGTTTTCTCAACTTTTTTTCCATTCTAGACTAGAATTTCTCATTTGAAATAGCTCATCGCAAATAGTCAATGTGGCATAGGCGAAGCAACGAGATAAATTATTACCTTATAGTTTCGCTTGTCAACATTAAATCCCAATGGCCTCGCAGCTTCCTCAATTTTAGTCATAATTTCATGTGGAGGGCACTGTGAAGTAAATCGTGTTTCTCGCTTGACAAGACCCTATAGCATTGAGTTTAGATCAGAAGAACAAGCATCAATAAGCAGAAAGAACAAATACATCTCGTTATCAATATTTTGTTATATAACTTCCCTGAGAATAAACTGCTAGAAAGAACTTAGATCAGGTTTTTAATGAACATACTTGACCAAAATTGATAGAATAATCTCTGTAGTTCACAACTTATTGCAAGTGATATGCCAAATTTTATGTGACCCATAACTGAACTCAAACCAAAGCGCTGTCTAAATTTCACTTACCATCTCCTTCTCAAACAAGTTGTTAAGATTGAAACTCTGTGACCTAGAAATGAGCTCAAAAGCATTCATGGAGACAGGCTTCTCTTTCCTTTCTGTCACAAGATTTTCCTACAAAAAAGGTAAACAAATAATTACACATAGAGAACAGCTTCTGTAAATACTTCTCATATTTCTCAGATAATATACTTTTCTTTCCTTAAGGTAGAATACCAGGGGAACAAATCAAAATACAGTCTCTCAATTAGAAAGATATAAAAAGTAGAATTCCTCATTCCCCTGTCTACACTATACTGAGTTGTTTATACTTTATAGAAGAATGTCGATGTCTGGAGTTCATTAAGTAAACATTGGATTAAAAAAGTCAAGTACCTTACTACCATTGAAAGCAGCAGCTACATCATCTAAATTTATACCCTCTTCCTCTTCAAAAGACGCTGGCTTGTATCCTTCCTTGAACCATCGATCTTCTAAGAGTTCAGGCATTTTTATCCTCTGCAAAAAGCAACCTAATGTTTAAAAAGAAGAATTGATACTTCCAGCTGGGTGATTTCAAGCCACATAAAAGATATTGAAGGGTAAATAAGAGGATTAGAAGTGGACTAGAAGGACAGAAACAGAAATATGAGATAAAAGGTTCAAGTAAGGAAAAAATAAATAAATAAATGGAAGAGCCGGTAGGATTTCAGAACTCACAGTAAGAGGGTTTGGATCAAGAATACGCTTCAGCAGTTTCCTTGCATCTTGTGGAAACCATGATGGGAATGAGAATTCAGCCTTGCCAATCTGAAATAAATTAGAAAATTAATTTCTTTTTTCACTGCTGATTCTCAAGAATCTTAATCTGAAATTACTTACTTTCTTGTACAAAACCATCTGATTTGGCTCATCAAAAGGCAAATACCCAGCCATCAGAACAAAGAGAATGACCCCACATGACCAGATATCAGATGCCGAGCCGTCATAACCTTTAGCTTTAAGCACCTGATTCAGATGGCACATAAGATAACACGCGCAGCAGTTTGAGCTAGTAATGTAGTCACCCATCACATCAACAAAGACAAACTGATTACCTCAGGGGCAACATAATTCGGGGTTCCACAAGCAGTGTGTAGCAGAGTATCATCCTGAGTGATACAAGAAGCTGAATGAGTGTTTCTTTACTCAACGTAAAAACAAATTCAATTCCATTAAGTAAATAACATCCTCTCACCATCAAACTAAGGATGAGTCCTAAGTTTATGCAAATGAGAAAAGAAATGACATCTCAAAACATTCAGACTTCTAATTATTCGATGATTATGAACTCAAACTTGTAACTATGTCAAGTCAACCAGAAATAGTTTAGCTTGATGGGCATGCTGTCTATTCTGATAGAAGCTGGCCACCATCGATAGGTTGCCAGATACCAATAAAATAAAATTGGTGTAACACTACAAGTCTACAACGAATTATCAGAGTGTCAGAGACAACTAATGGGGGTGTTTATAGCATTTATAACTTGAAGAAGCAAGTGCACATATTTAGAAAGATAAAAGAAAGAAGCATATGCCAATAATGTGGCAGATAAGTACTTACTTGCTGTGCGTATGTACTCAGCCCAAAATCTGAAACTTTAAGAACACCATTTCTGTCCAGAACAAGATTCTCGGGCTGTAAAACACATTGAAGATGAGTTTGATTCTTTCTTTTATTAGAAGTACAAGGGAATAAAATAAATTATCGCATAATACACTAATAAATATATGATAGGAATAAATAGAGGGAATTAAAGAAGTTTAAGACCTTCAAATCTCTGTGAAAGACGCCTCTACTATGGCAGTAATCAACAGCGTTAACAAGTTGTTGAAAATATCGCCTTGCTTCATCCTCCTTGAGTCTTCCATTATGAGCCTAGAAATAAAAAAGGCAATAAAGCAAATCTTTATCTGCAGACAGATTCAAGATCCTCTGAAAAGAGCAAAAGAAGGAATAGGAAAAACATATCAACGACAGAAATATGTAATAGGTATTAAAAAAAAAAAAGTAACTTACTATTTTGTCAAATAGTTCTCCCCCATCAACCAACTCCAGGACAATGTAAATCTTTGATTTACTTGCCATCACCTACACATAAACCATATATTAACTAAGAAATTTTCATCCACCATTTGAAGTAAAGAATGCAGTTTTCACTACTTTTAATTATATATTCTACCATAAATATATTCTAAAATGAATATGTGACTATGCATATGATAGGCCTCCTGTAACTAAGGTTTATGAGAGAAGGGCAAAAAAGGGCAAAGAGCAAGTAGGGGATGACCTGGCTGCTGTCTAACAGAATGAAGAGAGAAGAATAAATAAGAATAAAGGAGGGACACGTGGAGTCCCTTGGGAAATAAATTAGGAAAGGGTTTGGGATGGGTAGTCTGGGCAGTAGCTAAGGAGGACTATGAGGAGAGTTTGGGGGCCACTGATCAGGTACCTAACAGCCTACTCCCGAGATAAAACCAGGAAAATGCTTCTTATACGGAAAGGAGTCAAAAAGTCAAAAACATATTTGAATAAATTTCACCATTCAGGATTAACTGTCACACAACACGTTGAAAATATCACAAAAATGCTGCAGAGTTCACCTTGCATAAAAAATATGCTTACATGGCCTCAATATGCTCTCCACCATATCACCAAGTGGGCATGCTTCATGAGTTAGCTCAACTCTAAAGTGCTTGTGAACCACAAATGACTTTTAAATTTTATAGCTTTTATAAGTCAAAAAGAAAAAAAGTTAAGAAAGTACATCCCAAATTAAAAAAAAATTAAGAAAGAAGCACTATCCTAGATATTCAGGCTCTTTGAATCTGATCGGTATTTGCATATTACTATGATAGCTCTACCCCGAAAGGTTGAACATTTTTTTTTTTGGTGAAAAGGGGAAAGGTTGAACTTTTCACTTTACTAGTAATATATGACTGGAATTATTAACAGTCCTCAAAGAGAACACCTTCTTTGATTCAAGTTATGAGAGAGAGAATCTGAAAAAAGCATAGTACCTCATATATTTGAACGACATTGGGATGTCTGATCAGCTTCATGGCTGAAATTTCTCTCTTAAGCTGCCAAGAATAAAGAATATGTTTCACCAATTTTTTATCACTTCCATATAATTACAGAAGCCAAAAAGGACCCAAAAGAAAAAACGATAATATACACAAGTCCTTAGTAAAACACAATAGTACAGGGCATATCAATAGAAAAGTCACCACAAGCAAACAATGAAAAGCTCTTCAATATCACACACAAATATTACAGGCAAATACGCGGGAAATTTGAGTCATCACTCATCTGGAGCAACCTTCCCGGAATCGTGCATATTTTAATAGCACAGTAGCACACACAACACAAATAAGCACGGAGACCCATGTGGGGCCATCAGGAAACAACCTTGGACGACACGAACGGAGTCAAGGAGACAAATAAATTTATGAGGGAATGCTTCAATTGTAATCGCTGACTGCAGCTACCTGTTCCGTCATGCTGTGCTGGAGCACATGGTTACGGTCGAGGATTTTGATGGCGAAGCTTTCCCTGGTCTCGACGTTTCTCGCGATCTTGACCTTCGCGAAGGTACCCTCGCCAATGGTTCTTCCCAGCTCGTATTTCCCCACACGGGTCCGAGCCTTCTGGGTCTTCGCGCTCATCTCTGCTTTCAAGCTCTGAATTTCCCAAGTGGGGCTCTCCCGTTCGTGAAAGTTGTGGAGCTCAAAAATGGAATGAGGCTGGAAACTGAAGATTTTGATTTTTCCTTATGTAGAATAGAAAAAATCTTTGCGGGTAGAGGAGGAGGAGGAGAGGAAGGAGTGACGGAGGGAAAGAGATGAATGGGTGCGCGTCTGAAGCGTGTGGGGACCCACTATCTCTTCTGCAATTTTTTCGCTCACAAACGTGAAATCCTAGAATATTTTCCGTTCCGTGGCCATTACACATTTTTCTTGTGAGTTAGTGCCCTCTTCCCAAATATGCCCTTTTACCAATTATTTGACTCTTAAATGAATCTCCATATATGTTATGTCTCAAAAAATTAATTGCAAAAATACTTATTTTGTTCCTCTTATTTAGAATAAATTTTAATTTTGTCTCACAAATTTTTTTGTAATAATAATTTTTTGTTTATTTTCTAAACTGTGTTAATTTGGTCTTAATTATTGATAAGAATATTATCATGTTTAAACATATTGATAAAGATTGATTAAATGTTGTTAGCATATAATTTATAATTTCAATTCCACCTGAAGTAAATTTTAATTTTGTTTCATATATTTATTTTGTGGCAACTTTCATTTACATGTTTACAAAAGTGTACTTTTTTTTCTCAATTTTAGAAGTAAATAAATCTATAACTTTTTCTTTTTTCACGTACCTAGTTTTCCCCTTTTTTTAACATCATAAGTGTAGGAAATAATTTTTTTTACCATTAGTTAACAATCATTTAAAATTTTATTTTTGATTAAAAAATTGACCATCTTGATTGCTAAATTAAGAGATCTTATTTTTAGAAAACGAAATTAAGAAAATTAAAAAAAAATTATCTTCAAGAGCTAAGCCTTGAATTTATTCTTAATCATGTAAAAGACTCAAGATTGGCATTTCTGTAATGATCTTAGTAATTTCTTTCATTTAAATTTTAAACTGAATCATGGAATTCAAATGATGTGCAAAAATAGGAGGGTAGTTTTGTACTTGGCAGTGCAGTGGACAAGAATGGATAAATGAAATGTTGCAATCATTCAATTCAAAGGAGAGTGTGATTGGGTCTGCATGCATGTGCAATGAAAGCTTCTGCTTTGCAGTATTAATTATTGGTTTTGTTTTGTTTTGTTTGAGAGCGGAAGCACACCATGATCTTATTGGTTTAAATCCTTCAATATGCACTCAAACGCAATTAAATATCTCCACTTCCTTTATTCTTATCAATCCACTTGCTACATACACAAATAGGTCCTACTTAATCAGAAAACTCTACTTGGATTAAGTAAGGTGCTGATCATACAAAGAATCTGTGGGCTTCAAATTTAATCAAATATCTCCATTTCATTCATTCTCATCCGTCCACTTGCTACACACGTAAATGGCCCCTAAATGATCAAACAATCCTACTTAATTAAACAGAGTGTCGGCCAAGCAAGAAGTCTATGGGCTTCAAATTCAATCGAATATCACCATTTCCTTTATTCTCATACATCAACTTACTATTAGTATTGTCAAAACAGATTTTGATCTGCAGGTCAAGTCCTGTCTGGCCACATTTGGCAAGGGCTTGGGCATTTAAGTTTAGGCTCATAAATATAAAAAAAATTAAAAAAATACTTGACCCAAGCCCGCAAGCCAAGCATAAACGAGCTTGGACATAAAAATTTAGGATTGTCCCTGACCTGGCCCATTTTAACAATGTTACTTGCTGTACACAATTTTTCTTTTGTCTCCACGTGGACCAATCCTCTTTTATCATCTCATTGTGTAGAGTTGTGCAGTTGATAATTCATTTTATTTGGTATTTATTTATAGGTGAGGCTTGAGTTTTTACCATTATATTCCTTCTGTGTTTTTTCCTTAATTTTTAATATGCTAGGGTTAATTAAATTATAGGATGATTAAGAATTTGTTAAATTTGTATTTCAGCTATTATACTTCTTCTCTTCATTTTAATGAATGAATCTATTCATGAATTAAATAACGCTCTTTACCAGCATTACAATGGAAACATCTTATTTTCAAAATCTCTCAAAAGTGACAACACACTTGGAGCAGTGATAATGAAACCAACCAGCAAAAAGCATTAAGACTGCAAAGACCAATATATCAATTGCGGTACAATAGAATTGTAATTCACTAGTTATTCTAGATGCTTGCTAAATTTGAAAAAAAAAAAACCAGAGGTTATTTGTATTCCTCGAAAACCCCTGCCTACATCACCATTCAATATTTCTTGGCCCACTATTGGCCAAACTACCTGGGCACTAGGACAACTTTGTAAAAGAGTTAAATATCCTATTTAGTTTCATTCTTCTAAGAATAATGCCCAATATTCAAAAAGAAAAAAAAAGAGTTGGGTCATCATTTTTTCCCGTCATATGGATCACTTCAAAATTTGGGCCAATTTTTCAAAAAATAATTGGGCCAAGAAATTCAAGTGGGCTTTGGGTAACACGCATGCCCTAGCTGGCAAGTGGGCTTTTTTGATTGTTCTTTGCTCACACATTTTTCTTTCTTTTTTTTTAAAAAAAAAATCTTTCAGCCGAAAGAATACATCTCAATTTCAAGTTCGAAATCAATTACCCAAAAGTAAAACTTCGAGAAAATCTCGGAGAAAAGCCGATCATTCTTCAAATATGAGAAAGTATTAGAAGAAAAAGGGCGCAAAAGTACATCTTTTGTTCCTTTAATTTAGGTGAGTTTCAATATGTATTTTGTGCCAAAATCTTATACATATTTTTTATATGTCAATTTGATGTTTATAAAAATTTTCAACATTTATATATTATTGTTAGTGATGTTCATGTCAATAAACATAGATATTACGTTAATAAATGTACATATCTGGCCTAATATTTCTTATGCGGATAATGTATGTTAAAAATAGCTTAACCTGTTTAGCTTGTTTAGAGGGCGAGTTCAGTTGGTTTTATAGCTAGCTCATTTAGAATCGGACCAAATTAGTTCGGCTCACCTACCTCACAAGTAACTTTTTTTCTAATATTATATATATAGTAAAAAATTAATAATATATGTTAAGTTGAATAATATAAAGGGAATAAGAAACATTATTTATTGAAAATAATTACATATCAAATTTGTATAATCATTTAATCTTAATTAATGAAAAAATATAACATTAAAGAAAAAAATAATTAAAAAAAGAGAATAATTCCTTTTTTTAGCTTTTCTTCTTAGTTCCAAATCTTTAAATTAACATCTCTCGCTTTTTTTCAACCAACCGAACTATTCTTTATTATTTTTTATTTTACAAAATTTAAAAAAAAAAAAGAAGAAGGTGCAGGCTGACTCGTTTCGGGGCTAACTTAAAATGGAGGCCGAGTTAGCATATTTTGACAACTCTAATTGTTAGTAAATACAAAATAATATTAATTTGAATTTATTATATGAGATATTAGGTTAAATATCTATGTTTGCATTTTTTTAATAGCCACAAGTTTGACAAATTAGTTAATTCTATTAATAATATTTAAGATGTTAATAAATAAGATTACACTGAAAATTTTATAAACATGTAGTGCGAAATTAATACCCAAAAAAAATGAGTCGCTAAAAGAGGGGGAAAATATTTTTGTCAAAAAAATATATTCAATGGACATTGTTGTAAGATATGATTAAGAATCTGTTAAAAGTCAATAATTAGTTTGGTAGTCGTTATATACTTGGAATATTTTCCCTGTCTTTTAAGAAAGCATGCTCTATTTTTGCAATATTGGTTAAGTAGACATTCAATATAGAGGACTCTCTTGTGTACTTAGATTAAATTATCAATAAATTAAGACAAAATAACAAAGACAAATTCTTAGGCACAATATAGGCTATCACATTTATTTGTACAACAGCTAATAAAATTAAGTTATTTAGTTAAATTTTACACCTCATCCAATCACATACAATATAACATTTATTATATAGAAGTAAATCAATATATGATTACTTTAATTTTAATGATTAATTACTAATTTTAATTTATAATTTGTTTGGTCAAATATTCTTTCTATTGCACTTCCAAAATCTTTTGTCAATTCTTATCAATTCTGTGCCTTATCAAAAGGGGGTGAGAGAGAGAGAGAGAGAGAGAGAGAAGATTTTAAAATTAGTAATTGATCATTAAGCTAAAATTAAGGTAATTACTTATTGATTTATTTTATATAATAAATGTTATATTATATGAGATTAGACGAGATGTAAAATTTGAATGTGACTTCCTTCCAAGGCTTAGAGGAAATACGGTCAAGAATAATGTATTTTTTTTAAATTACATGATTAATTTTTTAAAATAAAAAAATACAAAATTGAACTTGTAAAAATTAATTATATAATTTTTTTAAAAAAATAAAATTAATTTAAACCATTAAATGATCTTATCTAATAATCTATATGAGAACCTAGAGGGAAACAGTTTTCTCCCATGCTTGGAGGAAAGCCACTTTCATAAAATTTAGCCAAGTAGCTTAATTTTATTGGCTATTGTACAAATAATGTAGTACTAAATATTGTTGAGAAGACAAACATGGAAAAATTGATGACTAAGAAATTAAAAGACTATTTGTTAACATTTAAAACTTGATTATTGAGTAATTGGGTAAATCAAAATCTAAATTTGCGGCTAAGCAGCAGATTAAGAACATGTGCATTTAATGCAAATTTGCGTTCCTTTCCAAAACTTCTCTTCACACTCAAAATTTTTTTTTTATAAATAATAATTCGATGTTTAAATATTAAATTATAAGTGTCTAATAGTTGGGTAGAATCACGACAAAATTTTTTATAATAAAATTTAACACAATTACATTTTTAAAGATTTAAATTAAAAACTTGTAATTAAATTAAAATAACTTTTTATCAACTAATCTCATGTCAAAACTTTTTATATAAACAAAAAGCTTGTGATTCAAACTCTTCAGCATATATTTTTAATAAGTAGATCATTTTCGACTAAATTTTAAAATTTAACTCAACCCATGCTTTTTGCTAGAAAATATTAATTGGCATATGAAAATGACAAACGCACCAAGGGCTTCTATGTTTACCTTCTTTTGGATCCTCTTAATTGGTTAAAAAAAATAATATAGTGCGGCAGAAAAAAACAAAGGAATGTAGAACCCATATACTACTTCTATTATTTTATATAAACTTCAGAGTTTTTAATTGTTTTGATTGTATCTTATTCAATCAGATCTTATAAATTTTAAAAAAATTCAGATATTAATTGTTTTAGATATATCTTTTTATTGACATGTATTTAGTATATATAGATGTCGGAAAATAAATATTTTTTAATTATTTAATATTTAATTAAATTTAAAGATAATATTCCAATAACCAAATATGCATTTAGATTCAAGTCTTTTATTTTTTTAAAAAAAAATGCACCTACATACCAACAAAAATACTTGCATTTAATATAGGATAGTGCTTAGGGTAATAATTCCCTAAAGTGGAGTATATTTGTGTGAACTAGAACAAATGCCACCTATGTTCAGATGGTGTATATTTCCTATTGAGAAACATATATATTCTATTGAAAAAAAAACACATAAAAACGCATACTCTTTGTTTATTTTCTATTAAAAATAAAACATTTAATTTTTGAATCCTCTGCATTCACTGTACATGGAATTAATAAATTTTAAATAAAAAACATTTATTTGTTTTATAAAATATTTTATGCATTTTGAATAAACTTAAATTAATAATATAAAGGTAGTTTTATAATTGATTTTTTTAAATAATTGTTATAAGGGCACGTTTGTCATATTGAATATTAATGATGGTTAGTTTAAGAAAAGCCAACTCATCATTATATAATATACAGGGTATAACTAGTATCCTCACGAAAAAATAAAAAAAATAAAATTGTTTGTGTTTAAGATAAAATATTTTTCATTTATTTCTTACATTATAAATATTTACAATTATTAAAAATTGTGAAATTTTTTATATAAAAAAATAAAATATTAAAATATAGAGTAATATTAGAATTAGAATCATGAATGTAAATTATATATTAACACCTTTTATTACAAAGCTTGGTTCCCAATCCCCTAATTTTCTTTTAGCAGGCTCTACATTTAACCATAAGTTCTTAATTAAAAACAAGGCCATTTAGTTCTTAATTTTTTTTTTCAATTTTAGATGTCCTGATTTCAAAGAATATTTTCATATGGAGTATATATTTATCATCAATTTTAGTGAACTTTCTCCTCAACGTACTTCATGTTGAAGCTAAACTCAATTTCTTTCTCAAACCTACAACAATTAACACATATTTGAAAGGGAAGAATGACCAATCATTTTGAAGAAAACTTATAAACAAAACACCGCAAGGTTCAACATCAAAAAAAAAATATTAATAATAATAACATCATGTCAAACATCCCATATAAATTACCCTCATCCATTGTAAGGTTCTCTCTTAAAGTATCTTCTCAACCAATTCTGTAATGATTTAAAAGATGGAACTTTTTAAATTTTCAATGAGTGTTTATTCTTTAATCCACTGACAATAAGTCTGACTTCTCTGTTTAGCCTAGCATCCTATTTGGTCAAACAAAATTATTTGATAGGAATTGATAGGTTAAATTTATATGGGATATACTTGATTATACAGGCTTACTTGAATAAATAAGATGCTGATCAAACAAAGAATTTACAAAAATAGACAACAACGTGTTGATCTTGCCCTTTTAACTAAGAGATGAGAAAGATTAAGAATGAGAAGAAAAAGATGAGACAAGGAATGTGAAGATTTTAATTCCAATAAGATCAAGGAGACAGAGAAAGAAACCAAAACTCAGGTAAACAAAAATAATAATGATAAAACTAAAGCTCATATGAGTTAAGAATCAATCCAGCAATGAGAATCAAGAATAGGAAAGGCTGCTATATAATGCACTAAATATTTCTTAGATATATACTTACTTTTTTGCATTCAATAACTATTCATACTTTAGTTACTATAACTAAAGTATAATTTTGTATAATATAACTATTAATACTTTAGTTTAAAAAAGCTAACTCATCATTATATAGTGTATAATTTGTATGCTTTTTGAAAGCATTTAATGATTCTTAATCAGTGTTCTTAAGGCACTAGTTAGCAAAACCTATAAATATATTATACATGTCATCACTTCTTTTTCTAATGTCATTGATACCAAATTGGTATTAAGATGTTATTGATAAGGAAACAAATTAAGAGAAAAAAGTATATATGATGGATTAAATAAAGAAATAATTTTATAAAGAAACAAGCTATATTTGATATTTTTTATTTTAAGTGTTGTATTCCATTCCATTGATATTTTGACGCATATGGTATAATTTTTTTTTTCTGATTTACTTTTTCGTCAGTTAAATTAACTTTATAATTTTAATTATAATATAACAATAAAAATAGTAAAATTGATTTTAAGCTCTAACATAAAATTGTAACTAATATAATAGTAACAAGAGATTGTCAAAGAACCGATGCAGTTCTCGTCAGGGCTATGGAGTTCATTCATAAGACTTTAATATTTCTATTTTAGATTTGATAATTCAAATTAAAAGACCAAAAAAAAAAAAGAAAAGAAAAAGGCAAATGCAGTTTCTCTTAATCTGCACCATTTTAACCAAAATAGATGACCCATATCTTATAAATGGATTCTGCAATTTTGACTAGAACTACAAAGAATCCAAATTCTAGAAAATTCATAACCAATTGTTAGACTAACCACAATCCTTAACACAAGATCACCAACTTTTAATTTAAATATTTGTATATAATTTAACTAAACTAAATGAGTACAAAAATCTTTTACAACTTATTACTATTTTTATATAGAGTTTTGAAATTTTGAATTTTTTGCTGGGTACTGTGCTAAATCAATTTGGACCTTTCAAGATCAACGGCCCAGATTAACCCTAAATTTCACTAGTTGGTTTGTTTTGTCTTCTTTCATTTTCTTCTCTCCCAAACAACCACTGATTGTCTTTCTTCTTATCGATTTGGAAAGGTGAGCGACCCGAAACACTATTTATTCTTTACATTTTAATATGATCTAATTAAAAGCCATAAACAACAATCAAATCCGCGTGTGAAAATGTACATAATAATATGGGTATTAATAATTAATCCTGAAACCAGTCAAAATACGTAATCAATTTCTCTCTTTTGAGTACATATATGGGCGTCTCCAGAGACGTTCGATCAAAAGGCACGCCACAGCATGAGTCTTGCTCAATAATACAAACTTTCTTGTATTAAACAAAACCCCAAATCATGGGTCTCCTGTTCTCTTAGCTCTCTCCTTCGTCCACGCCAAGCTCAACCCTCTTACATCGCCACGCCCACCAACTGTTCGATCGAATTCCCCTGACATTTTCAGGCAAGTTTTCTCGTATCAATTCATGTTTATATCACATGGGGTCGTCATTTTCTAGTAATTAAGAAATGGGTTTGGTTTGATTTTGAATCTCAGGGAATGGGATCACTGGAAAGGGGAGGGGGAAATGGAGAGTGTAGTAAGGAAGCACAGAGGAAAGCAAGGCCCTACTTGATGATCGTCTTCTTGTCATCGTTTTTGGTGTGCATAGCAGGATGCTTTGTGCTTGGCTGGTGGATTTATAAGTATCATCCCACAAACAAAGAACTCTGGATGGTCCCCTTTGGCCTCATTCTGTTTCTCACACCAGTCTTCGTTGGGTTTTCTTTGATCATTCCTGACCCCTGTGTTTCCAAGAAACCTGAAGAAGATTCACTCACTGATGTAAAGAGATAGTCAAAGGAAAAGGAGTAAGCTTTTTTTCTTTTTCTTTACAATTAAGTTCTGTTAATTCCTCTGGTTTTATTAGTATTCTCTGGTAGTGGTTGGTATACAAACGATTAAACAGATAATAAGATGACATAGTTCAGAAGAATCCCTTTTGGCAGTTTCGTCTCAAACAGTTCATAAATCTTGCTAGTGTTCAACCTCTTCTCTTTTCCATGGCTGTCTTCTTGTTTTTCCATGTCTGTTATTCGACAAACCAGTAAACTGACAAAGTCTAGTTGCGGAAACTGGAAAGTAATTGCGTATGAAAATTAACTCGTTTGTTTACTAATTTTTGAAGATTAAAACTAAACAAACAAAACAACTTAAATGAACATTCTTCAACAAACAGAGTTTTCAGTAGTCATGTAGTTTCTCCAGATTAAGTGAAGGTTCACTTCATCATAGTTCATGTATTACTCAATCCCCTTTCATTTTCTTGTTTATACAACTAAAAGACCAAAATGCAAAGATGTCCTTTTAATTTATTCCCCTATGTTTTGTTAATTTAATTATTTTCAACCTCCATAGATAAGTAATGTAAGAATTTTGGACTAAAAACTTTATTATGCTGGGTTGAGTAAATAGACAAATTAGTCTTAAAAAATACAATTTTTATTACTTAGTCCTATAAACTATTGACTCAATTAATTCTTTTAAAACAGTACATTGTATATTTATTTATTTGAGAGATTAACTCAATATTAATGTATAATGATTTTATAATATTTAATAATTAAATTGTGTAAAATCAAAACCTAAATAATTAACTTATGCAACTTTCAAAACCTAAACTGTTAATTTAGTTTTGAAAGTTAAGAATTACGTGTTGACTTCTGAAGTTGAGAGAAGAAATGACATAAGCCGAAAATTCTTGACATTTTAATATAATAATAATAATAATAATAATAATAATAATAATAATAATAATAATAATAATAATAATAATAATAATAATAATAATAATAATAATAATAAATTTGAGAAGAGAACAGGGGAAGTTGATATCTGGGGCCAGATATTGCTGGATCCAACGTCACTTGCCGTGATAGAGAAAAATTGACAGATAGTAATTAGTAGGGAAGGTATCATGTAATGATGTAAGAGAGAATATGGACCCTTCAAGTGATGATGTGAGTATTTGAAAAATGAAAAGGAGGAGAGAGAGAGAGAGAGAGAGAGAGAGAGAGAGAGAGAGAGAGAGAGAGAGAGAGAGATGTAGCCTTCCCTAGATTACACAAATCCCCTTCAAATTGACAACGCAATGGGCATGTCAAAAAAAAGTATATAGAATGCTGAGTCTTATCAAAGATTGAGATGACATTTGGTTGCTAAAATTGAGGTATGAGCACTGGAATGGAAATTAGAATAACAATGCCAATTGAGGTATGAATGATAGGATAGAAAATAGAATGGAAATGCGAATTGAAATTTCATTCACATTTTAATATTTGGTTACGTATAAAAATAATGGGAAATTTATTTTATATTTAATGTAAACAAATTGTGAAAAAATTATTATAATACCTATAGAAGTAAAAAATATATATAAATATTATATAAAAAATATCGATAAATAAATTCAACAAAAAAATATTGAATATAATTTTTTAGTATATTACACAATATTAAATATTATATAATAACATAATGATTATACTAAATGTTGTATATAAGATATATTGAAAGATAAATTTATAAAGCTAGTTTATAGTTATAATTATTAATAAAAAAATTACTAATATTTTTAATATATTTATGAAATAGTGTTTAATAAATTTTAACTACACCGAAATGCTATAGATACTTTAGAGCAATTAAAAAAGATTAATTATCAATCAGTGTAATTTTTAAAAATTTTATTAGAGTATGATAATCAAATTATTATATTAGAAGTATGAAAAAGTTTATTCTATCACTAAGAACTTGTGAATTCACATTCTCTCAATTGAGAGAACGTAAATTTTTTAAAAAATAAAAATTTCAACAATTAAATAGGAGAACCATAACAATTTTCATTTACATTTCAATTCTTTAGATTAATTCTAGCAACCAAATATAATTTGAGTGTTTTAGCTATTAAATCATTTTAAAATTTATATGTATAGTAATAAAAATATATTTTACACAAATTTTAAAATAATTTAATAATAAAAAAATTCGATAGCTCTTTATAAACTTTTTCTAATCGCATAACAGATGGAATATAAAGAAGTCTACTTGTAGTAGTCCAAGAAGCGTTTTTCCATTTTCAATTGCCACCTCATTGGCTGACTGACCTTTTTATTTATTATTTATTTTTTTAATGCATGACGATTGATTTCCAAAAATGCAGCCTCTTGGAAAATGCGAAATGGTATTGACCAAGAAATGAGATAATTGAAGTTTCCATGGGGAAAAAATAATAATAATGTAAATGCCATTTCTGGCAGGTTTCTATACCAAGGATTAATGAATATTGAGTTTAAAATTTGTCAAGATTGAATTATATATATGTATATATGTATATATATTAAATCATGTATTTTTAAAATTTAAAACTAAATAATTGAAGCTTGTATAATTTAAAAGATTTGCTACAATTAAATTTATTTTGACCGAATTATTATTATATCGATTATTTATATGGTTGAGTTTCTATCACGAAGAAAGATAAAGCTTTACAAATAGTCAAACAAAAGAAATCATAATAAATAAAACAGAATTACAAATAAATAAAAACAAATAAGAACCAGAAACCCAACTATATAAGTGATAGAAAAGCATTTATTTCAAAATGAATTTAATAACTCGCATTTTTTTATTTCAGAAAAAAATATAAATTAAATCATATTTCAATTAATGTTTTCTTGTAAAGAATGAACATCAATAATTAAAGTAGTCAATCTAAAATAATAAAATTTCTTAGTCCGCAACACAAGCACACAAAAAGGCAAAAAGTATTATTTCCAAAACTTTATTTTGTGTCAAATTGATTGAATATCTTTTTAATTGGATTAAATTTTGCTCCTAAGTTTAATGTCATTTAAATTGTTTATAGAAGATTTTAATGTGACCACCTCTATTACACACATAAGTGTCAATTCTTAGTTAGGCACATGCTACATCAGTTATTTTCAAAAAATGACAAAGTTGCCCTTTATTATTCAAGAAAATCGGAAGTGCAAAACTAATAATAAAGGGTAATTTTTTTCATTTTAAGAGAACATCTTATGTAGAATATGTTTAATTGAATGAATCGATACTAACATGTACAATAGAGATAATCATATTAACGTTCACCATCAACAATCTAAATGACACAAAACTCATGGATAAATTTAAAATTAATTAAAAAAATATAAATAAAATTGACACAATATAAAATTTTAATATGAAATTAAAACTTAAGTTAAAATTTAGAGGAAAAAAATAATACGTTGTCAAATATAAAATCACCATCACATATATAAGCATTCTAGAAATCCATTGAACCAGCACATGAACTTGGTTGAAAGGTGATTACTGAGGTTTTCCAAATTTATTTTTATATATGTGTGTGTGTGTGTGTGTGTGTGTGTATATATATATATATATATATATATATATAAAAGGATCTAGTATGTGTTCCTAAGAAAAAGAATTTGCCCATTTTTGGAGGTTTCGAAAGGTGCAAAAACACATAAGAACTCTTGAATTGAAATGGAAAAGTAGATGTAACTCTAATTATTTCAAAAATGGTAAGATCTTTATACAAGAAGAGGAGTTGATCCGTATCATTTTGACTTGGTTCTGATTTTTCTATTTTTTTTAAGAATGTCGAGTCATGTTCTTCTCCTACCTGTATCGAATAAAACATGCTAAGTGAAATTTTTTTTTTATGTAAAACTTGCTTTATTTAGATCGGTTATATATATATATATATATATAATAAAACAAGGCCTTCTTGAAATTTAAAATGAATAATATGTTAAAATAGAATCTTCCTAAAAAATAATATTAAAATTTGAACTGTTGATCTTATAAATCAATAGTTTAAATTAATCTAATACTTTACTGAATATATAGCCTCTATTAAATTATCTATTTTCCATAACAGCTAGTAAGTAGTAGGAGCTTTGGGAGATATGATAATTACATATAGTGGCTAAATTATACAAATCTTCCTTAAATTTTGACTAAATAACATTTTGCGCAAATGTAATTTTAATTATTACAACCAACTCTTCTCTATTTATTTTTGGTCAATATATAACAAAATATTAACAAAATTGAATATATATTGAAAATTAAAGAAGTACAAAATTGAATATAACTAATCTCCAAACTAAGAAATATTAGCGTAATTTATTCTATTATATAATACTTGGATGAAGCATATGCAAGGAATGCAGTTGTCAATGTTCTATGTAGAAAAAGAGGCATGGAGTGGACAATATGGACTTGCAAAGTTTATAGTGCATTTGGTCACGTGACAAACCAGGAAAGATTTAAGTAATTGATAGTTGACCCAAAAGAAAAAAAAGATAATTCACGTGGGTGGTGTGAAATTATAGGATATAGATCTTAAATTTTAAATATTATAATTTTAAGAACTGAATGCGCCAGGTTACTGAATTGGTAATCCAATAGCTAGGTCACTAGACAAATTATTGAATTGAAAAAATAAATAAATAATTATATATATCTATATATTCACAAATAAATATTAAATCAAATAATTTATATATTAATTTTGCAGTCAAAGTATTGTTTATATTTGATAAATACGTATGATCCTTTATAATTAAATTAATAAATTATGAAATTAAAAGTAATTTATTTTTTAATATTTTATTGTTATTTTTTTAACGTGATATGAAATTCTAAATTTTTTTACTAACATTATTCAACTTTCAAGATTTAAAGTCATTTTACACAAAATAATAATATGATTTGTATAAAATAATAACATTTTATATTTTATAATAATAGTGTCATGAATTATACTTCTCTCAAGACTATGTCACGGGTCGATTAAGTGGTTAGATTGTTCGTATTTTGATCTAATTAAATAATTTGAATCGAATAGATTGTGAGATTCCAAAATGATCTGATCATGTCAATATAAATAAAAAAAAAAGGAAAATACAACAAAACGATCTTTGTCTACTGGAAACGCCTGCTAGCATTGGTGATTAGATATTTTATTCTCCCTTTTGTGCATCTTTGGGGAACAATGATTTAATTAATTACAACTATATCAATATGAAACATTGCTTAATATAATAAAGTTAGTTTCTTGACCCAATTCTGATTGGTGGCCGAGATATATTATCATAGCAAAAAGAATGATATACATGTAAATATATAAGAATGTATCAACTTACAAAAAATAGTTTAACGTAACAAATAAGAAAAGAAAAGAATTATTAATAAATCACAAATCAATAACTTAGATGATATCATAAATTACTAATGTGGAAACTAAATAACTTCAGAAACATTTTCACCTAATTTGACACAAAATAAGTTTATAAATATTTAAATCATTTTCTTATAATATTATAATTATTATGATGTTAGAAAATGACTTAAATAACTCGGAATTAACAATACGTCAATACCTTCTCAAGAAATGAATTGAATATCTTTGTCTTTCTTTTATCTCTTAATACATGAGCAAAGATGTTTCGGTCAAATCACTTGCAATGAAATTTTTTAACCTCTCATTTTCAGCCAAGCATTTAGAAACTGTGGGAAAGTGCGAAAACTTTTGGTCACTTTAATTTGTGAAAATGTTTATTATTTTTATTTTTTGAAAGAATGAAAATATCTTTTTGATATTTTCACATTTAAATCTATTTTATAAAATGTTTTCAAGAAAACATTTTTTTTAACCTCAAACATTTTTTTAAACATTTTTTTATTTTCAATAAAAATTAAAAATACCAAAAACAAACACACCTTTTATTTTCATAAACATTTTTTTAAACATATTAAGGAGAGTTGAGCAAATGATTTGGAGCCTTGTGAAAAAAAGTCGAAGAAGACCAAGAAAGACACTTAAAGAAGTTATTGAGAGGGATCTTCTGATAAATGAAATCCCTAAAGAGTTAGTCATTGATAGAGTTCAATAGCGTCGGACGATCCATATAGCCAACCCTACCTTAAAATGAATTTGTTTCAATGTTATTCTTTTCGTCGTACTAAAATAATAGACACACATTCTATAGGATGAAGAATCTAAATCTGATACAAAATCATACTCTCAAATTCTAATGCAGTACCCAAAAGAAATACTACCTTGTAATAAAATTGATATTGTTTCAAGAACCAAAATAAAACCTTTTTGGCAAAAATCAGGTTGATAAATGAAAACTTCGTTAGATCAATCCTATAACAGATCAAATACTTGGGCAGAACTTTGCCCCTTCGGAAGCAAATTTACATTAGGCTCAGCTTCAAATGGAAACCTAATAATAATAATAATAATAACAACAACAAATAATAATGATAGTTGAATCCAAATTTACTTATTCACATGATACATCTACGAGACAAGACCCTGCATTAACAGAGTAAGAACAAAGGCTTCATTCATTAGCTTCATGCCTCAACATCTGAGCGCGTGGGGAATTCAAGGCCCTTAAGTGATGGAATGTTCTCTAAATCCTCTTTTGAAAACAGAGGGAGAAGCCAGAGAGCCTTTTTTGTACCAAAAACCTTGAAGAGGAAGGTGCCAAGATAGAAATCAGATACAAGTAAATATTTGGACAAACGTTAATTGTAGTTTCTAAGAGGTTTCCTACCGGGTTCTACAATAAAAACATGATATTCCGATATTGTTACAGCTTAACAACAAAATATTGGCTGCTTCAAAATAAATTACTCTATATGTTATGTTTTTATTGGAAAACCTCACAGCAAACAATTAAAACACTTAAACTAAGTTTCCTGTTAAAGGTTTATACTTTATACTCGTAAAAAAAAAATCAGTTTATCAGGAGATCACTAGACTGTTATAACAGGCTTTTGTGTGAGAGAAATCCCTCGGCAGAAACAAAAAAAGAAGAAAAGAAAAAAGAACAACTCTATTGTAGTTCAATTCCATAAAAAAGCATTAAACTGAAGACAATGACATTTTGCTCTTTGCAAAATTGAAAAAAGAAAAAAAGTATTTGTGAAGAACATTTTGTTATTTAACTTCCTAGTATAGTACATACTCAAAACTATTTTCATTTAATTCTCCATTTTTTTAGGGGGCAAGCAAAACTGAGCTAGGTCCTCTTTGAAGTTTATGAGCACCGACAAACTGGGATTATAATCTCTAGTCCATAAATTTACCCTTTTTAATTTTGTATGAGATTCAGCAAAGCATGTCATGTAGAAAATACCTGTTCAAAATTCTTCTTCCTTCCCAGGTCATACTTCCATCTGACTCCTTTTTTCTTCTCATAAACCTAAAAATCAATATTTTCAGAAGATTTCTTAGCATCTTAAGAATCAAAATTTAAGAACAAGCAATGCTGGTCTTTGAGCTTTAATATGATCTGGAATCTGGATACTCCGATAGTTATAGCAAGCCAGGCTTTCATTGATCATAGATAAGGTTATCGAATAATTTTCTTATGTCATGTTTATAATCATGATTGTGCTTTCTTAGCTAAAAAATTAGATAAGCCAAAGAGGACAAGATTATGATAGAGCTTTACCAAGAATTAGCTATATTTGTATGCATGTGAACATGTCTGTGAACAACATGATGATACACCAATACTGATTCAACCATGATAAAGAGAAACAGATGTGATAGATTACCTCTACCGAAGTTGTGTTGCTTAACAGAAGAGACAAGTGAAGAACTACGAAACAAAGAAGACTCAGTGCAAATGCTAAATTAAGAACTGCATCAAGACACAATAGTTAAGGGACATTAGTAATGATGAGAATGCAGAATTAACCGGTCAGATGTGCTTGAATAATACAAGCTAACTACTTACCACAAGCCAAAAAGACAACAGCAAAGCTCCCAGGAGATAATGAATGATCCTTGGATCTTCCAAAGAATCTGACAAAACTAGGTACTAAAGCTAAACAATCCAACGTTGTCTCGAGGAATGAATAAAGCTATCAGTGCAGGAAATGAAGAGTAATTAAGTTCAGGAAAAGCAATATGTCAAGACTAGAAATTAACAAGTTGTGTATCACTTTTCCATCCCCACCTGCCCTCCCTCTTTCTTCTAATACTTCCACTAATGTCAGATTTTTTTCCTCTATTTTTTTAAACTACTAGTATGTGCTTTCTGTTTATAAGTTATAACTACAAGTCATCTAAATTGGTTCTCACTTCTCTATAATTAGTTCTATGTGACATCTGAATTACTAGATCTCTCCCTCTGATGCTGCTTAACATAAAAAGGAACATGTCCCAGATATTTGACACAACAAAGGATAGAAGTACTGTCGGTTATTTTAATAGGGTTTAATGCAGTAGCAATGATTAAGGTATTGAATGTAAAAATAACAACAGCAAGAGAAGCAGTAAGAACTCTTTGTTTCTCACAATAATATGCTCATGAAACTTATGCACTTGCTTTGCTAGAATACTTAGGTTGCATTTGAATTGTTGTATTCTAAATTACATAGAATTTGAAGTGCTGTAGTAGTATTTATAACCCTGGCGTTCGAAATGCCTTGCTTAGATAACTGTAGCTTTTATAAAATTCCTGTTGTGTGTGTTAGGTAAAGATCTCGTTATGGAGTTTGGGTTATGGTTCATTGTTGGGAAGAGAAAATAAAATCTCTTTAGGTTCGTTGGGAAGAGGGAACCAAGATCTATTGAGTGCAAGGCTTTAAATTTTTATAACTTTTCTCTTAATACTTCCACTAATAATAAGAACAATTTAAATACAACCTAAGAGGGAATAACTTCCCCTAGTGGTAGAAAACTAACCTTAACCACTCCTAAAAACTGGCATTTAAAACAAAAACTATTAAAAACATAAATAAAAACATATTAACAATATAATTAAACAAAGTCTGAAATTAGAAATTATAAAACTAAAAAAATAGAGAAATAACTAATACTAACTCCAGCAATCTAGAATGACGTTGTTCTATTATTGTTCTTTGCCAAATCCTCCTATAATATTTCATGAGTATACCATCGATAAATGTAGGGGTCACTAATGGTGTGACTGTGAATGTATGTGTGTGTATTATGTAAAATTGTGTGTATTTATGCGAGCTTATGTATATATTTGTGCAAGTATTCATGCTTGCAAACCCAATGTCTGCATATATAAATATATATAGACACACACATACACACACGTGTATAAGTGCATGCACACGCATATATGCATGTGTGCATGTGTGTATATGCATGTGTCTATATATAGACCTGTGTGTATACACACGTCTGTATGTATGTATATACATGTAACAGTGTATCTACTATATAGATATGTATATATCTACACTTGTGCACGCTTGTGTATTTATTTAAGTTTGTATGTGAGCATATGTACATATGCATATATGTGTCTGTTTATGAGTGTGAGTGTGTGTTTGTGTATAAGGGCATGCTTATTTTTGTTTATAAGAACTTGCATGCATACCCATATATATGAGTATTTGTATGCTCGTCTACATGTATACTTAGGCATGTGTGTACATTACATATATGTACATGTATTGGTGTCATTTAAAAATAGTATAAGAAACTAATCCTATAAAAATGAAAGTAAAGGAAATTCAGAAATTCCACCTATTTAGGTAGAACTTTATATTCTTCCAAGTTCCAAATTTACTTGATAAAATTACTTCATAATTTAAAATCCAAAATCCTCCTAATCCAAACAAGGGATTTTTCAATGAAGTAATTCAGATACCTCCAAAAGGTACTTTCCCTTCTTAAATTACCTCATCCAAACACAACCCATAAGCTGCATAGCTCTGTTACCTACAATAATATACTGTAAGCTAAGGTATAGGATTAATTTAGAAATACCCAGCTTGGTAATAAATTATTTTTTATCATATTCTACATCATCAAATTTTACCTTTTAGATGAAAATCTTTTCTCCAAATTCTATTTCCTGAACACTTATATAAAGATAAAACACCAATCAATACATTGTATAAATTGTGCATCAAATTAATAATTACGATATGAAAGCAGACGTATTTAGAACTTTATTTCCAAAACTACATCTTAGTTTATCAAACTTAAAACATAGAGATTTCATTAACCCTACATCAAGGAACCTCTTTTGCTTACTCATCCTCCAAGAAACAGAACAAATTCTGATTTCTCCTCGTGCTTCCTTTATTTTTTTGACTACCAGCATAAAGCAAGCACCAAAATTCTATAAATAAATTCCCAAAACCTCTGGAGAACATATAATATACCCACAATTGACATAGGTGGAACCCAAGGTCACAAAACGTCATCTCATAAAGTGCCAATAAATCCAATTCCATGGATGTAAATTAAACAGATAAATGAAAAACAGCATGGGAAGTGGAATCCACAAATATCTATTAAAATTTCACGTAGCCACAAATAGTGATTGGGATGAACAAAGGAATAATATTTACCAAAAAGAGAAGAAAAAACTTGTAGTTACGTGCCCCAACACAATTCACCACCCAAATACAATGATGATCCATCTTAAGAACACATCTTTGGCCTACAGAAATGTGAAAAGAAGAACTAAGATGGTTTCATCTTCCATTGTATTACCTTAAGTCATCATTGATATAAATAAATAATCATTCCCTAAAATGGGGCATATATATAAAAGTCATGGCAAGGAGTATCAAATATGCATAAAGAAGCCATCAAGTAATATCAGAAAATAACTTTGAAGACACAGAAGTCACATACAAATTGAGCAATGATGGCAACGTGGTGGCTTGCCATTTCGGCATCGACTACAGTATCCTGTTTGTTGTCTTCTTTCCATTCCATCAGAAGAAGACGGTGCAGAAATTGAAATCACAGGTGCAACATGACTTGGCAATGTCACAGGAATACCAGCATCCATACCCTCCTCTGATATAAGTCTCCAATTTTCAGGGACAGAACCTGGATCATTGAATACTACCATAAAGTAGCACCAGGTTAACAGAATAAGCTGCAGATTGAACATAGACAGACACACGCATTAGCAGCAGCAGAAGTGTAAATAGATTACCCAACAAGGGGGGAAAAAACAAAGGAAGCAATCGTCATGTTTTCAAATGAAACAGAGTAACCTTAACTCCATTTTACTTGTACATAAGACATGGACTTCTCTATGGCCAACTAATTAAATCAATCCACATGACATAGTAATGTTCCAAATAAAGTTGAAACCTTAAGTTCAACATGGATCTAGTCAAACATTCGTACACCACTGTACCAGCATTTATTCTCTCATATCACATTGTTACTTAAAATTGATTCATATCGCATACTAAGAACAGCTGCAAGTTAATCCCTACTCAGTAAATGACTATATACATTCCAGTTTCCCATATTGACAGAAGTTCAAAGTTTTACATCCAAGTATCCAATTAAGGACAGTAGATCGGTAAAAATACCCACAGAAAATTCAGCACCGCAGCATCTCAATTTTCGAATAGCAGAGTGCACAGAACGACTAAAAGCTGTGTTTATAATTAAAAAACAAATAGGCAAAATCCCCTTCTTTCTACATGCATTCGTCAATTTCCGCTCCCACTTTGCATTTCAAAACCAAACATGACGGGCTCAAACACTTATAAAAAGAAAAAAGATCTATTAGGCTAACGCACCAGGATATGAAACGCTACGATTATTGCAATAGCCAGGAACGAGGAGACTCCACCATGGAACAAGAGGGGGCCCCAGGTGACCAAAACGACGGCGTAGTAGGTAACGGCAACGATAGCGGCGAATAAGAGGATCATGAAGTAGCCAAGAACTCTGAGTCCAGAGCACAACTTGAAGAGGTTTAAATCCATCCCAGGGATGGGATTGAATCGTCGACCAATTCCAATCCGAGAGATGATTGGGAATGGGAAGGGTCTTCTTGTTCGTGCCGGAAATAGGCGTTTCCAGATATCTGAAGCCAGGATTGGGGTTTCTCTCCGTTTGGAATTTGGATAACCTTGATCAGAAGCAGATGAGGTGAAAGTTGAGACCAAAATCTGGACTAGAGTTTTGTGTGTGAGAGATGAAACTAGCAGAGAAGACAGCCTTTTGCGGGTCGGATCCGAATCCCACACATTAACCCATCACCCAAAAGTGTTTCTTTTTTTTTTTTGGACAAAACGATGTCACAAAAACAGTTTTTTTTTCTCATTTTTCGGGACTAAAAAACTAAACAACAACAAAGGCCTATAGGCCACACATGGCGCCTGGGCGCCACGATCGCGACTTTCTCTCAGTTTTGGTCCGAATCTGGCCAAATCTTCATCGTTTTTCATGATTTCTTCCATAGGATCTCACCCTTAATGTCTAAGGAGCATTTAGACACCAAAATCACCAATTTTAATCGAGAAACGAAGCCGGAATCTCGATTTTTCCTCAAGTACTCTTAAAACTAGAAAATAGGGAAAAACTTAAGAAATAGAAATTTCTACCTCGATTCCTTGCTTTCCCTACGTTGCTTGGCTCCTAGAGGCTCGCCCCGTAGCCCGAGATCCGCCCTTCAAAGCCCGGTTGTAGAGTTGGAGAGTAGAGAGAGAAATTAGAGAGAAGAAAGAGAGAAGGAGAGGAGAGAAAGTGAAGAGAGAGAGAGGAAAGGAGAAAAATGAATAAAAAATAGGTGAGGCCACCTATATACTCGCCCGGGGTGAAATTATCACTTGCTTTGCAATTGACCCTCAGTCAAGACTAGCAAAAGCAAATTCATAAAATCTCACCTCAGGTGTTTCTAAATCCTCGGTGCCCCACAAATTTCCTTATTCACTTTAGTCCCTCTCAATATCTCAAACTCCACTTTAACCTCGAATCCATCATCTTTTCGGTACCGGACTCATAATTCATTCTCATAAGCTCTATTCTTCTTCTCGGGTTCCTACTTGGTCATTTCTCAAAAGTCCTCTATACTTTCTTTTCTTTTCACTTTAGTCCTTGAGAATTTGTAAAAATTTCCTAAATTAAAAATAAAAATTTCTATTTCCACATTTTCTTCACTAATTCAAAAAGAAAATTTTCCACATAATTAAATTTTTCACTAAACTTCAAATCAGACTTTAAATATTCATAAAAATTCTTGGGATATTACACTTCCTGACCCGTCTCATGTCATTCAACCACAAGATGTGCATTTTGATAAAAATCTTACTTATGAAGAAGTAGCAATAGTCATTCTTGATAAATAAATCAAGAAACTTCGCACGAAGAAAATCCCTACCGTTAAGGTTTTGTGGAGAAATCATTCTCACGAAGAGACCACGAGGGAAGCAGAGGATGATATGTGGATGAAGTATCCATATTTATTTGAAGCCTAAGGTGAGATTTAAGTTCGGGGGAGGGGGATAGAATGTAATACTCGCCAAATTTAGAATTATACATTTGAGAATTTTCTGATATATATATATATATATATATATATATATATATAGCATTGTTTAGATTTATTCATTTTAGTCACTTAATATTTCCATATTTATTTGTTCTTTTTTATTATTATTTATGAAAATAGTGCAAAATGAGTAAATTAAATATTCTCAATCATGTGGGGTATATTATTAGAATGGTGAAATTTATGGGAAAAAGGCTTAAAGATAGTTAATTGGTCAATTATTGGTAATTTGACTAGTTGGGTTTGGGTGTTGGATCATGGATATCCATGGGTATTCAAATAACCCATTAGAAATCTTTAACGTAAAACTTCAACAGTATCCTCTAATTACTCACGCATTTGAAGAAAGGCAGAAGTGAACAGTAAATTCGTTTTCTCTCATTTTTCATCCTCCGAACAAATCCTTTCCTTGATCTTCAGAGTTTTGATCATTTCTTCGGTTCAAAAGCCTTGTAAGGATCAAAGGTAAGCTTTAATTTCATTATTTTCCTTAAGTCTAAGTTTATATGAAAGATTAGAGGAGATTTTGTTATTGAAGATTTTGTTGATAATTCATGGATCTGAGTTGTTTTAGAGATTCTTTTTGAGTTAAGATTGAGTTATGGTCGGTTAAGAGATATGAGATTCTGGTTTCGAAACAAGGAATCAAAGGATAAAATTTTCTGCAAAACTCGAATTTATTGTAGCAACCAGAAATTTTGGGGAAAATTTTCAAGTTACTATAGCAATTATCGTAGTGTCGGAAGTCAATGGTACTGTAGCAGTCAACATCACTGCAGCAAACCGTCATTGTAGCGAACTATTACCGTAGCGGACAGTCACTGTAGCGAACCGTTACTGTAGCAATCAGTAAATATTGCATATTTTCATGATTTTGTTTCCTTTCTTATGTTTCCTTGTAATATCTTTTATTAGAAAATTTTCCTACACAAATTCTAGTGTGGAACAAGGTAAATTTGGACAAATATCAAGGTAAGTGAATAACCTTACTAAGCTAGTTTGATATTATTAGTTAAAGTACAATATACGTCTCATTTACAATATTATTTTGATATTAAGAAATTAATTTTTTTAGATGACAATATATGATGATTGGTATTTTTTTTTACAGAAATTCAAAGGAATAAGAGTATGTATAAATTAATTTATTTTATGGTAATTGTATTATGTGATAAATTTTTACTATTTTATTAATGAGCAAAGATCTACGAGATCTAATACATGAGTTTGAAAGGGTTAAAGTCTCATACTACTCAGTGTATAACTATGAAAACCAATACATGAGTTTGAAAGGATTAGAGTCCCATACTACTCGGTGTAAATAGATGAAATCATAAATACGAGTTTGAAAAGGTTAGAGTCTCATACTACTCGGTGTATATCTATGAAATCTTATTCACGAGTTTGAAAGGGTTAGAGTCTCATACTACTCTATGTATAAAATAATTAATTATATGAGTAAATGTGGTATTTGTACTTTTGATATTTTATATAGTACAATTATTTACTTACTGAGTTTTTAAATAAACTCACACTCTTTATGATTATCTTTTCAGATATAGTAAACAAGGAAGAAGAGTATCCGATTGAAGATTAGAAGCCCCTTGGAGATATTCTCCATTTCTGTCTGGTGGGATACCAGTACTTATTAATGTGAATACTAGGAACGCTCTGTAATTTCTATAGGTATCCTAGGCTTGCAATAAGATGAACACATCAGATTATGTATGCCTATATTTGTTTATCAGATGAATATAATTCTGTCGTGTGGAATGAATGATTGAGGTTGAATGTAAAACCTTACAAGATATATGTGATGTTTGAGAATTTTATCAAATGAGTAGTTATGAATATTAAGATTATCCAGGATTTCGGGATACCAATGAGGTTTTTCTAAAAATAGTATCTTTTCACATGTTCAATTTTTGGGATGTGACATATATTGTGCTTTGTCTAATTTAGTAAATTAATTTTTCAAGGTTGTCCACTCACCTTGATATTTGCCCAAGCTTACCTTCTTCTTCTTGTTTTTTTTTCATTTCTCCTTTGTGAGATATTTCCCCTTCCATTTATCGAAATTCTTCTTCTCTCCTTTGTATGAGGTCGCCACGGATCAGAGGTTTAGTTGGAGCTATAGTCGTTGAGCTCCACAACACCGAAGGCCTTTCGCCATATGGGTTCTTTGAAAACTGGCATATGGTGCAGTGCTAGAAGACCAACGCTAATTTAGGATTTATAGATGTGTTGTCTCTTTTTAGACTAGTTCTGACTTAAAGTTCAGGAGTGTGTTGCCTTTATTTGGTCTTCTAGTTGTTGTGTAGTTCTTGGTATTAATTTTAGGGTGTGTTGTCCTATATCATGTATATTTTTACTTAAAAGTTTGGACTTATAATGTAATAATTGATTTTTATGTGTTAAAAAATCTTATGTAATATTGACTCAGTGGCATTTTAATGGAAATAATTTCATCTTGTCAAAAAAAAAATCATAGAAGATTTTGCCACCTCACCCAAAAAAAAAAAAGAAAAATTACCACACAGATTATGAGTGTTGATTGATTTAATTGGTTTAATTTAGTTATATTGATGAACCATATTGATTTAATTAGATATGAAAGTTTTTCATTTAATTAATTATGTCATTTTAGATCAAATCAAACTAGCCAAATTAAGTCTTAACGATTCGGATTGAATTAAATTATCAATTACTGAAAAAAGAATTTTAAAAATTCGTAATAATTCATTATTAAATATTTTTTGTGTTCTCGAACATAAAAATACAATTAAGTAACGAAGTTAACACTAGTATTATTTGGATAACTTTTAGTTTATTCCAAATATAAACAAGTCAAAATTCATAATAAAAACAAAAAAAATATTAAATAATATATGACATATAAAATTTTAATATTTTAATCAGTCGGTTCAACTAAAATCTCTATTATAATTATCCAACAGTTGAACCCCATTTTTTGTTAGATCAGATTGGATGGAATCAGTTGAATTGGATGAACTCAATTTTGAATATTTTTAACATAGATAGTACTGCCATGAAAGGGAGTACCATAAAATATTTTTTTAACAAAAATATATTCTCTCATAAATTTTACAATTACACAGTTTGTCCTTCTATTTCTAATATATGTATATGTATATATATAGATATATTGCTCTCCACTATAGTACGTCTTATACAATAATTTAATTTAATTTTAATTTTTTCACATCTAGAAGTCTATTTAAGTCTGTTTTCTATATTTGGTAACTTAGTGTTCTATTTTTTGTTTTCCTAAAATACCCTTACTTAAAAAATTTAGGAAAAAAAATGCACTTTACCTCCCAAGAACTTTATTTCATGTGTAAAAAATTCTTATAAACTTTAAAACTCGACGATGAACTCCCATAAACTTTTCATTGTGTGTAAGTTATCCCTTCTGTTAAAAAATATTAGTCAACGTAGCGGTCAACGCCCAATCAACAAAAAGACTCCACATAAACTGCTAACATGGCATAATTTGTCTTCTACCAATTTGGTCCCCGTAATTATATTATTACCAAAGTTTCCCAACGTAACTATTTACTATCAATATGGTCCCCAAAATCACATTATTATGAAAAGTATCATAAACTAATTTGTCTTCTACCAATATAGTTCCCATAATTATATTATTACCAAAAGTTACCCAAAACAACAATTTATTATCAATAGGGTCTCAAAATCACATTATTATCAAAAGTATCCCAAACTAATTTGTCTTCTATCAATATAGTCCCCATAATTATATTATTACCAATAGTTCTCCAAAACAACAATATACTATCAATATGGTCCTCAAAATCATATTATTATGAAAAGTGTCCCAAACTAATTTGTCTTCTATCAATATAGTCCCCATAATTATATTATTACCAAAAGTTCTTCAAAACAACAATATACTATCAATATGGTCCCCAAAATCATATAATTACCAAAAGTTTCCCAAAATAACAATTTACTAGCAAAATGGTGCATAGAGTTACATAATTAGCAAAAGTTCCCGAAAATAACAATTTACTACCAAAATAGTGCACAAGAGTTACATAAACACAAAAGTGCCCCAAGACTATAATTTACTACCAAAATTGTGCACAAGAGTTACATAATTATCAAAAGTGCCCCAAAACTAGAACTTACTACCAAAATAATGCACAAGAGTTACATAAACACCAAAAGTGCCCCAATCACTATTGATATGCATGGCTCCTCTTGCTCATACGATGTCACCATGATCTCCTTGGGTGCCTGAGTAGGCGGGGGTTGGCTTACCTACACAAATAATAGCATGTTAATAACTTAAAATTATTTCAATGATGAGTTAATCACTACAATATGCATAACTACTAACTGTGAGTGGAGCATCCGAGGCTTGGCTCGACTTCTTCGACTTCTTCGACTTCTTCTTGTTACACCACAATTAACGCACTTCAATGTAGACCCATCTTTTCTGAGTAAGAAGGGATTTTTTAGCTCATTTGCGACTTCCCTCCTCACTTTTTGGGCCTACCAATTGGGATATGTTTGGGAGTTCGGTGGGTAAACGTGGGTGAGACAAATTAAGTTTGATTAAATATGGTTGGATAAAACCTAAGTTTAAATGAACGTGATTTATTTTTGGGAGATATTTGGCAAATGTAGTTTGAGACAGAGTATAATATTTGGATGTTGATTTACAAACATGGTTTTGGATGTGTAATTACCAAAAAGGATATAAATTCTTTATTTTATTTTTTGATGTACCATGATATTTTGGATGTATACTCTAAATTTTATAGTTATAGTGTTAATAATAATTATAATTAAAGTATTAATAAATTGTTAATTACAAATAAATTATTGACTACTTTTTTATTAATAATTAAATTTTAAACAAAATAAACTAAGTATTCATTATAATTAAGTTTTAACAAATGAATTAATAATTTAAATAAAATGAACTATACATTATTTAAATTTGACTTCTAAATTTTTTTTATCTTCTTATTTAACTAGTTTAAGCCCATTATTCAATCATACAACAACACTCAAAATTTGATAAACTCCTTCTAATCTTAATTAAAATCCCTATTATAACAAATCTGTTCATTTTCAAATATTTTACTTGTAACCTACAACTTTTTATTTTATTCACTTAGGTCCTTGGCTAATATTTTTTCTTTGTCTTTTGCATGATCTCCGATCATATTTAGTTTCATCTAGGTCCCTAGTCCCAAAATATAATTTTTTCTGAAATTATATCAACCCCTATAAACTTTTCATTTCTTTCACTTTAGTCCCTGTCATGCATATTATTAGTTTTCACTTGGTATATTAGTTTTAAATTAAAGTTTAGTTCAGCCCTTCTTTGTCCAGTCCATAAATTTAATTTAAACTAAATTTTGTGAAATTTCAACATTTACCAAAAACCTTTCTATTTATTTACTTAGGTCCTTAGTCAAAATTTTCCTTTTGTCTTTTGCATGATTTAAGATATATTTAGCTTCATATAGGTCCATAGATCTAGAATATATTTTTCTCAAAAATTAAATCAACTCTTGTAAACTTTTCATTTATTTTTAGTCACTATCATACTAGTTATGTTCTTTTCTCATACATTTGATTTCCAAACCTGCCTAGAACTTCTTAGATGTTTTTAGGACATGTTTGATCATTTCCAATCTAAGCCAAGGCAAAACATAAGAAAAAATATCATTAAACCCAAAAACTCCCTCACTCGTAGAAAACAAGTTTTTTTTTTCCTTTCATTCTTTTCTCTTCCTCATTCTCAGGCAACCTCTCCCCTACACTCTAGTTCTACAACCAAGCCACACCACTCATCATCATACACTCTCACATCATGAACAAACTCACCTCACCCACACACCAACTCAACACATCCAACTCACCATCCCACTTCATGGCAGCTCTGTTTTGGAAGTGAAAAACAGAGGGAGGATGAGCTATTAAAGAAGCCTCAAGCTAAAAAACAACAATAGCACAACAAGAGAGAAGGGAAGCTTGGGGAGATAAACTCACACATTCTTTCACGCACTCACATAGAACCGAAAGAGAGAAAGCGAGAGGAAGAACACAAAACGAAGAAAAAATAGAGGAAAGCTTTAGCGACTTCAGCGACCACTGCACACACACTACACACACAAAACACACCAACGCAGAATGCAGCAAAATAAGGGCAAATAGAGGAAAGCTTTAGCAATAAACCAACAAAACTATCAACACAACAAATGACTAAAAGGGGTAAAGAAGGAAGTAATTAATGAACTTGGAGCTACTGTCACATCCCAAAAATTGAACATGTGAAAAGATACTATTTTTAGAGAAAACCTCAGTGGTATCCCAAAGTCTTGGAATATCTTAATATCTACAACTACTCATTTGGTAAAATCCTCAAACATGAGTTGTTTACATCTACTCCATAAGGTTTTACATTCAACCTTTATCATATATTCCACACAACATAATTACAACCATCTGAATAACAAACACAGATACACATAATCTGATATGTTTAAAATATCTCAAGCCTAGGAGACCTATACAAAGTACATAGCATTCCTAAAATTCATATTAATCAATACTGGTATCCCACCAGACAAAGATGGAGAACAACTCCAAGGGGCTCCTAATCCTCAGTCGGATATTCTTCCTCTTCACTTACTGTATCTAAAAAGACAATCACAAAGAGTGTGAGTTTATTTAAAAACTCAATAAGTAAATAACTATACCATATAAAATATCACTAGTACAAATACCACACTTACTAACATAGTCAATCTATCATTAATTTTACACAACCGTAGTACTATATTTGTTTGAACTTGCGTATGATTTCTTAGGTGATCAAACTCTCAATCACTTTACATTTGTGCCGTAGATTTGTATATGATTTTTTTGGTGATCAGACCCTCAATCACTTTGCATTTATGTCATAGATACTTGCACCGAGTGACCTTAGAGTTTAACTCTCAAACTCTTTTTGCATAGATAACCGTAGATGTTTGTTTACCAGTAAAACAGTGAAAATTTATCACACATTATAACTACCATAAATAGCTTAATTGATACATACATGTATTCTTTTGAATTTTTATCAACAATTATAACAATCATTATATATTATCAACTGGAAGATTGATTATTTAACATTTCAATAATCTTGTAAATGGGACTTATATTGTACTTTATCTAGTAATACCAAATTAGTTTATTAAAGTTATTCACTCACCTTGATATTTGTGCTAGTTACCTTGTCCACGCTAGAAGTTGTGTAGAAAAATTTTCTAGTAAAGGATATCACAAGGAAACATAAGAAAGGGAACAAAAATCATGAAAATATGTAATATTTTCTTGTTGTTACAGTAACGATTAACGATCAACTAACGGTTGCTACAGTAACCACTAATGGTCAACTAACCATCACCGAGGCTACAGTAATAGTTTGCTATAGTAACCGCTAATGGTCAGCTAACCGCCATCGACGCTACAATAGCGGTTTGCTATAGTAACCGCTAATGGTCAACTAACCGCTACTGAGGCTATAGTATCTCTGAAAAAAATCTGGAAAATTTTCATCCTTCAACTCTTTGTTTCTTTCACTTGATTCTAAGTTCCAAATATGATCTCTAAACCCTTTTGGAAGGTTAAAAAATGAATTCTAAAAACAAAAGTGAGTTGATTCATGATTTTTCCCAAACTTTCTCAAACATTCACATAAATGGGTCATAGTTGAAATATGGGATCATGATGCCCATTCTTTCCATAAAACACTTTCCTTAACCTTCTCAAAAGAAAACAAGAGAAAGAAGCAAAGAAAACTAGAGAAAGAAGCAAAGAAAACTATATTTATAGAAAAATCAAGAAAATACCCAATTTCTTCACTTAGGGCATTAATGGATGAATTGGAGAAATAGAAGAAGATGATAGTTACCTCTAACTCTGGCAAATTCCAAGAGACCAGAAAATAATTGGAGAATCAAAGATCAATAGAAAAAGTTAGAAGATATTGATGAGATAGTTGAGAGAAAACTCATTTCTTCCTTCTTGCCTCTTTGTGTGTAATTGTGAAAATAGAAGAAAGAGAAAAGATGAAGACTATATGGCTAGGTGGGTTAATGGGTAATCCATGAGTACTCTTACCCAATATCCAAACTCACTTGACCCAAATAACAAGACTTATAATTTTTTTTTCCAAGTAAAATAAATTCAGTCTATTTTTTCATAAATTTTACTATTCATAGAAATACATCACACAATGCTAAGAATATATAGTTTAGTCATTTAACTCAATTTCCATAAATAATATTCTAAGAGAACAATTAAATATGAAAATCAAAATGACTAAAATAAATAACCAAAATAACGTTGTAAATACCGTAATACTATCAAACGTATGATACTCCAAAATTGGCTGATATCACAGCTACCCTCACCGACCCACGCTAATTCAACTGCAGAAGCTACAGCCAGAAGCTTTAGTTTCAACCACGTTTAATGACCAATCTCCAAACCATGTTTGCCGCTAACTTGGTTTGGTCATTACTGCCTAACATCTCAAAAATTCTTAAACGTGGTTAAGAGCTCCCTAAACCATGGTTGAAGCTAACATGACGTGAACCTAAACACATACTTATTTGAAGGGATTGCTAAACGTGTTGAAGGATACCCAATGTCATACACAAAACCGATGAGTGCAGATTTGTATATGAAGTACACACCCAGTGTCCTTCAACACATTTAATCAGATCTTACCTCCATATTACAAGAAAGCTCCTTTGGGGCACTTTTATTAATTACGTAACTTATGTGTACCATTTTAGCAGTAAATTGTAGTCTTGGGGCACTGTGGGTGTTTATGTAACTTATGTGCACCATTTTGGTAGTAAATTGCTTTTTTGGGACACTTTTGCTAACTATATAACTATTGTGCACCATTTTGATAGTAAATTATTATTTTGGGAAACTTTTGGTATTTATGTGATTTTGAGGACCATATTGATAGTAAATTTTTGCTTTGGGGAACTTTTGGTAACAATGTAATTATGAGGACTATATTGGTAGAAGACAAATTAGTTTGGGGTACTTTTCATAATAATATGATTTTGGGGCCCATATTGATAGTAAATTATTGTTTTGGAGAACTTTTGGTAATAATGTAATTATGGGACCATATTGGAAGAAGACAAATTAGTTTAGGGGACTTTTGGTAATAATGTAATTATGGAGACTATATTGGTAGAAGACAAATTAGTTTGGGGCACTTTTCATAATAATGTGATTTTGGGGACCTTATTGATAGTAAATAATTGTTTTGAGGAACTTTTGGTAACGATGTAATTATGGGGACCATATTGATAGAAGATAAATTATGTCATGTCAGTAGCTTATGTGGTGTTTTTTTTACTAACGAGGCGTTGACTGTTAAGTTGATTAACAGATTTTTTAACATAAAAGGTAACTTGCACATATTAAAAAGTTTATAGGAGTTCCTTGTCAAGTTTTAAAGTTTATGGGGGTAAAGTGCATTTTTTTCAAAAAAATTATACATTTTAAATACCTCATGAGCCCATAAATTGATGACGAACTATTATTAAGATTTAGAAAAATCAGATCGATCATTAAACCAGTTGAGATATTATGATTCAAGGGTCAATAGTTAAAATGTAGTACTTAAAATATATTAAAATATTAAAGTATTCAAGACATGTCATAAATATATATTTACACCAATCATAGATCTTTTCAAAATAGCTTATATTTTTTTATTTTTTAAAAATACATAATAATATAATATTAAGTAAAAATTTAAAAAATAAAAAAATGAATCAATTGAACCGTCAAACTAACCAGTTTTACTGGTTCGATTAGTTTTTTACCGTTTTAAATGTTTATTAATTTTTAGATCCAAATCATATCAAAGACCTAAACGATTCACTAATTTTTTTAGTCAAATTGACTATTTGGTCCCATTCTTTGAACTATAATTATTATATTCCACCTAACATAAAAAAGAAAATAATATAACTTGGAACCTATAATTATTTTGACAATAATTCACGGAATCTATAATTTTGCAAGATTACTATTTTTAAAGGGGCACACACAAAGTTCAGTACCAATAAATTATTACCCTTTTGCGGTCTTTCTATTGCCTACCTTTAATCCAACGTAAGAAACAAAAATAGAATCATGAATCATCATCACTCATCACCGATTCAATGTCTTTTTCTAACGCACCTGTCTAATCATCGATCAACAGAAAACAATTAAAACAATTTTGAAATGATTGAAGGTGTGTTTGATAATCTAGCACTTTTGAGTAAATTTAGGTTTAGGTAAATGTTATTTATATTTAAAAAATATTTAGATAACTATGATTTAATACAGAATAATATTTAAATATTGGTATATAAATATAGTTTAAAATGTGTAATAATTATCATAAAGGACATAAATTTTATATTTTATTTTTTGATATATCATTATTATTTATTGTCATTTATTTAAAGTTAACTTAATAAATTATATCAATATTTTAATAAAGTACACTATTTATTTGTTTATTTGTCTAATATTATAATACTAATATTGAAATATAACTTATTTTTAAAATAAACTTTGTGTATCTTATTTGATTATAATTCTTTGGATTAATATATATTAATAATCATAAAAAATTAATATGCTATATTAATGTATAAAATATATTAGAATAATACATAAAATATATTGTCCAAACCAATGGATAAGTTTGAAAATAAACAAGAATAGTATTGTAGAATAGTGTGTTTACAGAGTGAAAAGAAGATAGGGATCAAACTGTAAATAATATCCACAGTTGGACAAATGAATGAGCTTGAAAATAAACAAGAATAGTGCATAATAGTGTGTTTACAGAGTGAAAGAGTGAGGAGGAAGACAAAGGGATGAAGCTGCAAATAGTGTAGGGACTAAATGAATAGAAATTTTTTAACTTGGGGTCAAAGTAAAATTTTGGAAAAAAGTGACACTCCATAATTTAATTTTTGCCAAAGTAAAATCATCCATTGTTGATGACCAAAAGCTCAAATTCTGCACAATTTTTCATCATTTTTCTTCTTTTCTCTTTGTTTTTCTATTTTTTTCTCCCTTTCTAACTCTAACCTCAATTAAACCAAAATAACAACAAATTTTTCAATTAAAAAGAGTACTAGAGGAAACTGAAAGTTATTTCATGTTGGCTAAAACCACATTGGCTGAGAAGTAACACAGACACCGTGGTGGTTCAAACCAAGGTTCTGATGGAAATAATTGATTGAAAGTGGTGGGATCCACAAGAAGAAGAATTTGCTAATGTGAATGAAGCTTCTTTGAAGTCCCACATTGCTCAAGACACCAAATGAGAAGGGGAATGAAGGTTATATATAGAAGCCTTGCCTCTTTATAATATTTGTACCAATATAAGACACATTAGCTTGTATTTAATTCTTTCTTTCTTTATACTCTTGTTCTAGAGTGGTGAGAGATGTAAGTTAAATACATGTTTGAGAGTGTGTGGGTGTATTTGGGTATCGGTTGGTATCTAGTATTGGGTACCGGGTATTTAAAAGAAGTTTCTGTGTGTTGTAAAAATTTACACATAGTGTTTTCTCTGGTTGTCTTTGACAACAGCCGTGGTTTTTCTCCGATTTTGAAGTTTTCACGTTATTTTCTTGTGTTGTGATTGTGAATATTATTTCTTGTTATTTCTTTGGTTTATTTGTGCCAAGGTATTTTTCAAGGGGGAAAGGTATTTTTCCCAACAAGTGGTATCAGAGCCTATAGTTCGGTGGGATATTAAATTCTTAGTATGCTCTTGTGGTTGCAGCTTTGTTTGATCTTCCACAATCAAAAAAGAATTGTTCTCGATTGCTTGAAGATTGTTCTGGTTGCTGGGTTACTAGAACGAAGTGTGGTATTGTGAAAGTACATGTCTAGAAAAGTTTTGACTAAGGAAAGACTAGGTACTTAAGGGTGTCCATTGTGACCAACCTCTCTTTCCTGGGAACTTACCTGGTGTACTGTTTACAGTTGTGTTCACTATTTCAGTATACAGTTGCAATGTCAAATTTTTCCAGCGCGATGAGATTTGACATAGAGAAATTTGATGAGGGGATCAATTTTGGCTTGTGGCAAGTACAAGTCAAGGACGTGCTGATACAATCTATGTTATACAAGGCATTGAAGGAGAAGGTTTCCAGTAAGGATTCTGAAAAGAGCAGATCTAGTATGAGCAATGAAGATTGGGAGGAACTAGATTTGAGAGCGGCAAGTGTAATTCGTCTGTGTCTAACCAAGAATGTTCTTGCAAATGTGCAAGGAATATCAACAGCCAAAGAACTCTGGGAGAAGCTTGAAGGGTTGTATCAGGCGAACGGTATCTCAAATCGGTTGTTGCTGAAAGAGCAATTTCATACCCTTCGTATGGAAGAAGGTACCAAAATATCAGATCATCTCAGTACTCTCAATGTTATCGTATTTGAACTAGAGGCTGTCGGAGTCAAAGTTGATGACGAAGATAATGCGTTAAGGCTTATATAGTCTCTTCCGTCTTCCTATGAGAACATGAAATATATTTTGATGTATGGGAAGGAGACTCTAAACTTTGAAGAAGTTGCCAGTAAAATTATTTCTGAGGAGAGAAGTTTAAAATGTGAGGGTCACTCTATATTTATACATTCGTCAGACTCAATGACAGTAGCTAGAAGTGGGAGTAAGGGGAAGAAGAATATGGGTAAGAATGTGATTTGCTGGAAATGTGGAATGTCTAGGCATATAAGGAGAAATTGTCCAGGTGGAGCAGGTTTGGCAAAAGGCTCCGAGAAAGATGCAAACTCTGTTCTCTCATTGTGAGAAAGGAAGAATTTCTCTGAAAAGTGAGAAGTCTGTATCCTCATGGCATATCCGCATGGCATATAATGTGGAACTGTGATTGTCGATGTAGACAATGAATCAATCGATGTAGTTACTTTCAATCAAGGTGGAGATTTGATGGAAATAATTGATTGAAAGTGGTGGGACCCACAAGAAAAAAATTTGCTAATGTGAATGAAGCTTCGTTGAAGTCCCACATCGCTCAAGACACCAAATGAGAAGGGGAATGAAGGTTATATATAGAAGCCTTGTCTCTTTGTAATATTTGTACCAATACAAGACACATTAGCTTGTATTTAATTCTTTCTTTCTTTATACTCTTGTTCTAGAGTGGTGAGAGATGTAAGTTAAATACATGCTTGAGAGTGTGTGGGTGTATTTGGTATCAGTTGGTATATGATATTGAGTACTGGATATTTAAGAAAAGTTTCTGTGTGTTGTAAAAATTTATACAGTGTTTTCTTTGGTTGTCTTTGACAACGGCCGTGGTTTTTCTCCGATTTTGGAGTTTCCACGTTATTTTCTTGTGTTGTGATTGTGAGTATTGTTTCCTGTTATTTCTTTGGTTTATTTGTGCCAAGATATTTTTCAAGGGAGAAAGGTATTTTTCCCAACAGGTTCAAGGAAGAAACATGATGTGATTGAGGCTATAATGCTAACACTCTGTCAAACACCAACAATTTGATGCAAACCACATTGAGATGAACGTCAATGCCCAACACGAGTATCTGTAATATCCCAAGAATTTATATGAATATTTAAAATCTATTTTGAAGTTTATTAGAAAATTTAATTACATAGAAAATGTTATTTTTGAATTAGTGAGGGAAATTTGGGAATAGAAATTTCAAATTTTTAATTTGGAAAATTTTTACAAATTCACAAGGACTAAAGTGAAAAGAAAATAAAATATGGAGTACTTTTGAGAAATGACCAAATAGGAACCTGAGAGGAAGAATAAAGCTTATGAGAATGAATTATGAGTCCAGTACCGAAAAAATGATGGATTCGAGGTTAAAGTGGTATTTGAGACATCGAGAGGGATTAAAGTGAACAAATACGGGATTTTAGAATTTTAATAAAAATGGGATGTGATGAGGTGTATTTTGTGGGAGTCTATTGGGTGCCCTAAGTATAATCAAGCTTTTTCAATTCCCTTGCAAGTCCTAGGTAAGATGGTTGCCAAAAGGACTAAATTGAAAAGAAAATGAGTGGGGCCCACACATACACACTTAAACATTCATCATTCTTTCTTATTCATTTTTCTATCTTCCTCACGTAGCTCTCGGCCAAGGACTCCCAAGTTCTCTTCTTCACCTCCATCCATGCCAAATACTTAAGGAAGGAAGCCTTGGAAGCTAGGAAGATTGGTAAGTAGATGTTCTTCTTTTTTTTCCTTCCTCTTCTTACAAGAATAAATTCTAGGTTATCATTTTGGGAAATCTTTGTATATTATTTGTATGGATGAATTTAAGTAAAGATATTAGTTTAAAATATTTCTACATGTTGGATAATATTGTGGGACAAGAAATTCGAAGAAAATTAGGAGAAATTCAAGAATTAGGAAATTTGAAGAAAGTTAGGGTTTTTAATCAAAATTTGAGATTAGAGCTTAGATTGTTGCTAAAAATTGTGGATTTTGGTGTTAAAATACTCCTTACACATTAATGATGAAAACCCATGAAAGAAATCAAAAGAAATGTTGTTTTAGATGTGATTTAGGATTTTTGGATGAAAAACGTCACTGTTCATTCTGGAAATTTTTCAGAAAATTTCCAGAAAATACTGTTCACCAAGAAATTTTTTTTCAGATTTTCTCGTTACTGTAGCATTGACTTAGTCAACGACACTGTAGCTGTGTTGACCGTTGAGCATCAGTTCTAACATGTTCATAACTCTTTCATCCGGACTCCGTTTTGAGTGAAATTTATATTGTTGAAAAGATCTTTAAGTCTAGTTTCCAATGGTATAAGTTTCATCTAGATATTCATTACCAGTTAGGAGTTATGATTTGAGAAGTGAGTGAAGGTCAGGAATAGTGGTAGGAAATTCCTCTATTTCGTAGCCCTGATGATTTTTATCTGGTTACAATAGGAATGTTCAAGGCACAAGGTGGGAGTGCCAAGAGCATGAAATCCAGGTGAGTGGGTTAATACTTGTTATGATTAAATATCTTTGTTATTAACTTTTTGCATCATAGTGAAAATATGTTGTATATCCAAGTTTGAAGAGGATGATGTGGGACGATGAAACATAAACAATTGTGGAACTTGCCTGGTGATTCTTATTTTCTCATGAATGGAGGTTATATGATGGATTGTGAATGGCATGTGAACTGAGTTGAAATGTGTCATACTCTGATTGTTGAATTTATTCATATGCGGATAGTTGAAGTATGTTATTGTTGAATAATTGTTCTATATTATGGGTTATGTTGTATACATGCTATGTTGCTGGAACCATATTGATTATGTTGTGACTTGAATTGTAAATGACTGAGTTGTGTATGTGGCTCATGATTATGATTGAGGATTAGATGTGATTGTGATTGTGTTTGACTAGAAAGGAAAGGCATGGTGGTGCATCCCATGGAGAAATCTACGTGAAGCTATAAGGGTGGAGAATATAAATGGAGCAATAAGGGTGGATGCGGCGGGGGCCGCGGGCAACGATACAGAGGTACCCTGGACGACCCGGTTGGTACGGGAAATGTGTGAAATTGATTTCACTGTTTGCTGTTGTGAATTATTTAATTATGTTGAAATGTATTTGATTTACTTGGATATTGTTGTGAATTATTATGAATTATATTATATTATATTATAATTGATTACGTATGATTGCTGCATGTTATCATTATGATGCATGATATTTTTTTGTCATAGTGTTGTGTTGTCCGCTCACTAGGCACGTGGTTTGCTCATACCCCTCTTATTAACATTTTTTTTCAGAGTTGATAGCTGAAGGTAAATATCTGTACAAGGAATTATGGATCCTTAGCCCATAATTACCTTTTCATTTGTTCAAGATAAAGGTATAATATTTAAGTCTTATTCTAAGTTGTATAAATCTAGAAATCTCTGTAATCAGGTAGGTTCATTCAGTGACGTAATGTGAATGACTGTAGTGTATAGAGAACTCGGTTTAACCGTATTTTATTATCTTTTGTAAAAAAAACAAAAGAATATTTCTCTTATTTTAAATTATTAAATTATGTAATTTAAATTAGTTGTATTTAAAAGAATGGTATGATACTTAAGAGAAAGATAGGCTTACGGAGGTGAAATGAAATTCACTTTCCGTGCCGATCACGTGCTCAGATTTTAGGACGTGACAAAGTTGGTATCAGAGCTTTGGGATTAGGTCTCCTACCAATTACAGAGTAAGGTAACCTTAGTGGGATCTCCTCTATCGTGATGAACCCGGGCATAACTATAGAGAGACGGCTCTACCGAAGGTCCTATAGGATGTTTTCATTTCCTTTCCCTCATAGACTTGTCTTTTCTTAGGAATTATGTTTTTAGTTTTATATTTAGACAGATGTGACTACACTTTTGAACTTGATAAAGAAAAGGTTATTATTTGTTTTGATTCCGTTGCTGTCGGATCACATTTTATGTATGGGACTTTATATGTTGAATTCATGATTGATTTTGTGTGACTGTTTTCCTTTATCTTTCTTAATTTTATTATTACTATTTTTTTTAGTACCATCCCATAAAAGAAACCACTGGCGTTAAAAGCGGAAGGATTACATTGCAAAAAAAAAATTACTCATGCATGAGTAATCTACAAGCGAGGTGGTCTCGGATTAGGAAGGTTGTATTGTATCATCACCCCTCGACCATTCCTTGGATTGAGAGACAGAGCAATGTCACGGAGGGTAGTGTAAATCCCATTCATACAATTAACACTTCTTTGTTGTTGATTGCAGAAGCACTGGGTAGACCAATAGAAGAACCTGTCTATTTTTGAAGTTATTGCCGCATTGTTGCGTTTAGTTAACTTCTCCAGGTCCTCTATCATCTTTTTCAGATTTTTCACCTCCTGCTCTAGACAGGCGATTTTGTCCTCCGAGGTATGGTGTCACGTCCCAAAATTTGAGCACGTGACCGGCACGGAAAGTGAATTTCATTTCACCTCCGTAAGCCTATCTTTCTCTTAAAAATCATACAATTCTTTTTCATGCAACCAAAACGAGTTCTTTATACATACTACAATTACTCACATTACATCAGTGAATGAACCTACCCGATTACAGAGATTTCTAGATTTATACAACTTAGAATAAAACTTAACTATTATACCTTTATCCTGAACAAATGAAAAGGTAATCATGGACTAAGGATCCATAATTCCTTGTTCCGATATTTACCTTCAGCTGTCAACTCTGAAAAAAATATCAATAAGAGGGGTATGAGCAAACCACGTGCCCAGTGAGTAGATAACACAACATTATGACAAAAAAATATCATACATCATAATGATAACATGCAGCAATCATACGTAAATCAATCATCATATGATATGATATTATTCGTAGTACTTCACGACAATATCCAAATAAATCAAATACATTTCAACATAATTCAAAAGTTCACAACAACAATCGGTGAAATCAATTTCACACAAATTTCCCGTACCAACCGGGTCGTCCAGAATACCTCTGGATCGTTGCCCGCGGCCCCTGCCGCATCCACCCTTATCGCTCCATTTATAATCTCCACCCTTATAACTTCACATAAATTTCTCCATGGGGTGCACCACCATGCCTTTCCTTTCCAGTCAAACACAATCACAATCATATATAAAAACATCCTCAATCATAATCTTGAGCCACATACACAACTCAGTCATTTACAATTCAAGCCACAACATAATAAATGTGGTTCCAGCAACATAGCATGTATACAACATAACCCATAATATAGAACAATTATTCAACTCAGTTCACATGCCATTCACAATCCATTATATAACCTCCATTCATGGGAAAATAAGAAAATATAATTATATACATTACCAGACACGTTCCACAATTGTTTATGCCTCATCGTTCCACATCATCCTCTTCAAACTTGGATATACAACATATTTCCACTATGATGCAAAAAGTCAATAACAGATATTTAATCATAGCAAGTATTAACCCACTCACCTGGATTTCACGCTCTCGGCACTCCCACTTTGCACCTTGACCATTCCTATTGTAACCAGACAAAAACATTAGGGTTACAAAATAGAGAAATTTCCTACCACTACTCTCGACCTTTACTCACATCTTAAGTCATAACTCCTAATCGGTAATGAATATCTAAATGAAACTTATACCATTGGAAACTAGACTCAAAGAACTTTCCAACGATATAAAGTTTGCCCAAAACGGAGTCCGGATGAAGAAGTTATGGCCGATTGAAAATGAGCTAAGGTTTTCCGACACACCTGGCGCCTGGGCGCCACCCATGCCCGGCGCCTAGGCGCCCCACGTGGCGCCTGGGCGCCATGCCTTTCTCTTCCCCACATGTCCTTGAGAATTTGTAAAAATTTCCTAAATTAAAAATAAAAATTTCTATTTCCACATTTTCTTCACTAATTCAAAAAGAAAATTTTCCACATAATTAAATTTTTCACTAAACTTCAAATCAGACTTTAAATATTCATAAAAATTCTTGGGATATTACATTCTTCCCCCCTTAAAAGAATTCGGTCCTCCGAATTCAAAACTTACCTCAAGATTGAAGCAAATGCCAATATTTTGTTTATATCTCATTCTCTCTCTTAGAATTTTCACAATCAAGTACAAAATATAACAAGTTCAACATATTTTTATTTCTAATACATAAGTTACAGGCAACAAGCTGAACTTGATTTACAAAACAGATAATTTTAATACTTAAACATTAGATCAAACATCAGCTTTAGGTACAAACAAAAGAAAAGATAAATTAAGAACGAGGAGGCTTTTGAAATGCAGAAGATGCTCCAGGTCTAGAAGAAGAAGGTGCTTCAGACCTTAAGGAGGAAGTTAATCGTTGCAGCCTAGAAAGAGTTTCTGGAGGAAACGTCTGGGAAATTTGGCGAAGTGCAGAAGTCACTCCATTCATACAGTCAATACATCTCGCTTGTTGGTCACGAAAATTTTGAGTTGCAAACATCGAATGTCTATCAACTCTATTCGCCAATTCCCTAAAATGACGGTTCAAAAGCTTCTCTTGTTCTGTAAAGAGACGATTTATCAATCTCCCCTGGTCCTCAAAGTGGCGGTTTATCAGTCTTTCCAAGTCCTCCATCTTTTGTCTCATAAGCGCAAGCTCATTATTAGAAGATGTTGCTGTGCTAACATCCTCTAACTCTACTACATCCCTTTTTCTTTTCTTAGCCTCTGGTGACTCTTCCATGGATCTCTTATTCTTATAATTCTCCAGGCTAAGATTTAGATCCAGCTCTACCTTGCCAGCCTCAAAATTTAAATTGAAAGATTTATTGCCGGCCATATTTTTCTGAGCTATAAAGGTTGTACAGAAGGAGAAGTTTGATGCTAGAAAGCTTATAGATATAAACTTTTAGTGTAGTGAGCAGCGTAATGGGGCATCCATTATATATAGACGAAATTTAGGGCTACAAAACCTTTACATCATACTCTAAAGATGACCTACAGACCTTATCCGACGCAATGCCAACGGTCTCAGATAAGCATGCCAGAAAATAACAAAATATAATCTAATACAAAAGATTTCCTCAAAAATTTCGGCTAACTTTTGACTCTTGCTCAAATTATTAAACTAATCGCCGCTTCAATTTATGGCTTCTTAACTCTGTATTTGTCTTATCCAATAATTCTAAATCGAGATATTACTCCATGAACGGGTAGCTTCATACTAGCCTTATCTAGGTTTCTAATCCGTGGCTTTGCCCTAAGCTTACACATTTTCAAACATACATATTAAAATAAAAACTTCTCACATCTACACATCAAGCGTTCCATAAAGTGAGAGAAAAATTTTTACCTTTCACTTGCCTCTACGAGCATATATGTATATATGTATAAACATAGAGATACATCATTATCTATATATATTTTCATCTATTCAAGTTCTTTTAAATTTCAGACTTCTCATTCTCTGAATGTATGTAGAATCATTACATATTATTCCTGGCCATAACAAATAACCTTCACTCTCTATGCATGAATAACATACATACATATCATATGTATTTAGATACATATAATCACAGTATAATTCAATCAATCATGTATATTATACTTAACTGAAGGCTTTCAAGAACAATACAAGAAAGCATAGAAATACATTTTAGTTCATCGTGAAAACATCCAAGACACTCTGTAATGGCTACATTGTCGACTTCCTTCAATTTCAGAAAATGCCAACGAGAGAAATGGAAAAACCAAGTGTAAATCGGCCGCAAATCCACCGAATATTGACTTTCGTGGTTTTGCCATTAATGCGACGCGTTGTTGGTGTGCATGCCTACCCTAGACTCCTAGCTTCCAGCTTGCAGAAATCCATAGGTTAAGCGTATAGGGTGCGGCGAAGAGATATCTTCTTTGTCTCTGAGTTCAAATTTTTCCTCTATAAGAACTATCCCAACGTTCTCAGTTACCACACCACAAAGAGTAATCATCTCTAAGCCTACAACTTCTCAGCATTCCTCTCTTCTCATACTTCGACATAAATTTCTAAATTTTCCAAATCATGGCCACAAGGAAGTACATTGATCTCACAGTGGATGCCAGGAGAGAAGAGCTCGACTTAAACTTAAGTCTGGGCAAAGACAAGGGCAAAAGACCTTTTGAGGGGTCTCCAGAGAAGCAGAAGGAGAAGAAAATGAAGAAGATCGAGGAAGCTGAGGAGACTAGCACGGGCCATACCTCGGAGGACAAAATCGCCTGTCTAGAGCAGGAGGTCAAAAATCTGAAAAAGATGATAGAAAACCTAGAGAAGTTAACTAAACGCAATCATGCAGAAATGACTTCAAGAATAGACAGGTTCTTCTATTGGTCTACCCAGTGCTTCTGCAATCAACAACAAAGAAGTGTTGATTGTATGAATGGGATTTACACTACCCTCCGCGATATTGCTCTGTCTCTCGCTCCAAGGAATGGTCGAGGGGTGATGATACAGTACAACCCTCCTAATCCGAGACCACCTCGCTTTTAGATTACTCATGCATGAGTAATTGTTTTTTTTTTTTTTGCAATGTAATCCTTCTGCTTTTAATGCCAGTGGTTTCTTTTATGGGATGGTACTCCAAAAATAGTAATAATAAAATTAAGAAAGATAAAATAAATCAGTCACACAAAATCAATCATGAATTTAACATATAAAGCCCCATACATACAATTTGATCCGACAGCAACGGAATCAAAACAAATAATAACCTTTCCCTTACCGAGTTCAAAAGTATAGCCATAACTCTCTAAAACTAAAACTAAAAACATAATTCATAAGAAAAGACAAGTCTTGGAGGAAAAGGAAATGAAAACATCCTACAGGACCTTCAGTGGAGCCATCTCTCTATAGTCGTGCCCGGGTTCACCACGATAGAGGAGATCCCACTAAGGTTACCTTACTCTGTAATCGGTAGGAGACCTAATCCCAAAGCTCTGATACCAACTTGTCACGTCCCAAAATTTGAGCACGTGACCGGCACGGAAAGTGAATTTCATTTCACCTCCGTAAGCCTATCTTTCTCTTAAAAATCATACAATTCTTTTTCATGCAACCAAAACGAGTTCTTTATACATACTACAATTACTCACATTACATCAGTGAATGAACCTACCCGATTACAGAGATTTCTAGATTTATACAACTTAGAATAAAACTTAACTATTATACCTTTATCCTGAACAAATGAAAAGGTAATCATGGACTAAGGATCCATAATTCCTTGTTCCGATATTTACCTTCAGCTGTCAACTCTGAAAAAAATATCAATAAGAGGGGTATGAGCAAACCACGTGCCCAGTGAGTAGATAACACAACATTATGACAAAAAAATATCATACATCATAATGATAACATGCAGCAATCATACGTAAATCAATCATCATATGATATGATATTATTCGTAGTACTTCACGACAATATCCAAATAAATCAAATACATTTCAACATAATTCAAAAGTTCACAACAACAATCGGTGAAATCAATTTCACACAAATTTCCCGTACCAACCGGGTCGTCCAGAATACCTCTGGATCGTTGCCCGCGGCCCCTGCCGCATCCACCCTTATCGCTCCATTTATAATCTCCACCCTTATAACTTCACATAAATTTCTCCATGGGGTGCACCACCATGCCTTTCCTTTCCAGTCAAACACAATCACAATCATATATAAAAACATCCTCAATCATAATCTTGAGCCACATACACAACTCAGTCATTTACAATTCAAGCCACAACATAATAAATGTGGTTCCAGCAACATAGCATGTATACAACATAACCCATAATATAGAACAATTATTCAACTCAGTTCACATGCCATTCACAATCCATTATATAACCTCCATTCATGGGAAAATAAGAAAATATAATTATATACATTACCAGACACGTTCCACAATTGTTTATGCCTCATCGTTCCACATCATCCTCTTCAAACTTGGATATACAACATATTTCCACTATGATGCAAAAAGTCAATAACAGATATTTAATCATAGCAAGTATTAACCCACTCACCTGGATTTCACGCTCTCGGCACTCCCACTTTGCACCTTGACCATTCCTATTGTAACCAGACAAAAACATTAGGGTTACAAAATAGAGAAATTTCCTACCACTACTCTCGACCTTTACTCACATCTTAAGTCATAACTCCTAATCGGTAATGAATATCTAAATGAAACTTATACCATTGGAAACTAGACTCAAAGAACTTTCCAACGATATAAAGTTTGCCCAAAACGGAGTCCGGATGAAGAAGTTATGGCCGATTGAAAATGAGCTAAGGTTTTCCGACACACCTGGCGCCTGGGCGCCACCCATGCCCGGCGCCTAGGCGCCCCACGTGGCGCCTGGGCGCCATGCCTTTCTCTTCCCCACATGTCCTTGAGAATTTGTAAAAATTTCCTAAATTAAAAATAAAAATTTCTATTTCCACATTTTCTTCACTAATTCAAAAAGAAAATTTTCCACATAATTAAATTTTTCACTAAACTTCAAATCAGACTTTAAATATTCATAAAAATTCTTGGGATATTACATATGGCCTGTGCTAGTCTCCTCAGCTTCCTCGTTCTTCTTCATTTTCTTCTCCTTCTGCTTCTCTTGAGACCCCTCAAAAGGTCTTTTGCCCTTGTCCTTGCCTAGACTTAAGTTTAAGTCGAGCTCTTCTTCCTTAGCCTCCACAGTGAGATCAATGTACTTCATATATACGGTCACTATTCATACGTACGGATACTATTTATACATACGGATAATATTCATACATACGGTCACTATTCATACGTATGAATACTATTTTTACGTACGGATACTATTCATATGTACGGTTACTATTCATACAGTTACTATTCATACGTACGAGTACTATTCATACTAGAAATAGAGAATACAATATGTAAAAGAGTACACCAGGTAAGTTCCGAGGAAAGAGTGGAGGGTCACACTGGACACACTTAAAAACCAGGTCTTTCCTTAGCCAGAACTTTCCTAGACATGTATTCTTCACAGTTTACATTCTATTTCGATAATCAGAGAATCAAAATAACATATAAACAGCTAAGAACAATTTTTCTGATGTGGAAGATCGGCCAAAACCGCAACCACAGAGCATACTTAAGAAATTAACTTCTAAAATTTGAAAGACATAGAAAGGGCATAGTATCCTTACCTAAGCTGAAAAGGAAAGGCCCAAAATCTCATAAGCCTAACATTGGAGTAAGAAACTTAAGGAGAGAAGAAGAGAAGTTGAAGGTGTGAGTTTAGAAGTGAAATGGAAGGGCCTATTTATAGCAAAAGTCAAGGGTACTATTTGATACTATGCGCTAATAAAATATTTAATTTACTATTCATGAAAATGACATTTCTAATAATGCAGTTACTGTACAAATCGCGGCAACGGCTGAAAATTTTTTTTTATTTACTAAAACTTAAAGAGAAAACTATCCTTTCTCTTAAATCTTTAAGTTTCTTTTCAAATCAGTCCTTTCAATTTAGTCCCTGAGCGTATTTTTACACATAAAACGTCATTTTCTCCTACGAACTTCTTTCTAGTTTTCTCTTATGACCAAACCACATCTAATACTTGACATTTCGATTGTATAAATGAACAGTATCATATACGTAAATAGTATTATATGGGTGAATAATACCGTATACTGAAATAGTAACAGTAGTTTGTAAACAAATATTTATATTTTATTTTTTCTTGGGTATTACATTATCACCCCCTTAAGAGAATTTGGTCCCCCGAATTCAAAACTCATTTCAAGACTGAAATAAGTGTGATTACTTCGTCTATATCTCATTCTTTCCAAACCTCTTCACATCCCTGGTAAGATTTACAAGAACACTATAGCATCAACTGTGAACTCTAGACCGCATTATCAATAATTTTCATAGGACTTTTGCCTTTTCTAAATAGCAAACAATCTCTTCCTCATCAGTTTGATCTTCTCCACAACCTTTTGTACCATAAAGTGTCTCATCCTCATAACCTTTACCAAACTTAAACCATCTGATCAGAGACGAACTCTGTCTCTATGTAAAACCTCAAATAGGTGTCTTCTCAAAAGTGACACGTGGTCTTTCCAGTTTATACTGAATATCAAGACATAAGTTATCATACACATAACTTATAACTTTTACGAATACAAGCACCCCACCTAAAGGCGTCATTTTGGCCATAGGTAATACTCTTGCCCAAAGGCGATCCTTCTACCTTAAGGCGACACTCTCAGCTGAAGGTGTCATATAAAATGAAATCATTACATAAATCTCTAAGAAGAACAATTCTAGAAAATGTGTTAAGTAAATAACATATTCCTCACGCATAATTATAAAATAAATATATATAGAAATTCCTCTCACCTCAATGACTTATATAGAGTTGTATCCCTTCAATGATTAGGGCAAACCCATAGTTCTCTATGTATAGGTTCATAAAATACTTATTTAGCACTCCTCCATAGCTCAGAAATGCAATGAAATATCATTTTAGTAACTCTTCTCAGTCAAAAGGATATTACCATACTCTGCTTTAGAATTTTCATAATCAAGTACGAAATATAAGTCTAACATCTTCTCATTCCTCAAGTTCTTTCAGTAAAAAGATTCACTTCAACAAAGAAGATCTAAATACTAACTTAAATTTTATTTCTAGTACATAGATAATTTTAATACATGAAGCTTAGACCAAATATAGCTTTAGGTACCAACAAAAGAAAGAATAAATTAAGGACGAGGAGGCTTTTGAAATGTAAAAGGTGCTCCAGGTCTAGAAGAGGAAGGTGCTTCAGACCTTAAGGAGGAAGCTAATCGTTGTAGCCTAGAAAGAGATTCTGGAGGAAGCGCCTGAGAAATTTGGCGAAGAGCATAAGTCACTCCGTTCATACAGTCAATACACCTTGCTTGTTGGTCACGAAAATTTTGAGTTGCAAACATTGAATGTCTATCAACTCGATTAGCTAGTTCCCCGAAACGACGGTTTATCAGTTTCTCTTGGTTTTCAAAGAGACGATTTATTAGTCGCTTCTGGTCCTCTGTCTTGTATTCCAGGCTCTCTATCTTACGCTCCAGATTTTCGATCTTACGCTCCAGGAACGCAAGCTTATTTTCTGAGGATGTTGCAGTACTGTCCTCCTCCAACTCTATTACATCCCTCTTTCTTTTCTTAATTTCTGGTGACCTGTCTACAGGTCTCTTCCCTTTGTTGTCTCCGAGACTTAGATTTAAATCAAGCTCTACATTGCCAGTCTCAAAATTCAAGTTAAAAGACTTATTATCGGCCATTTCTCTAGGGATCTCAGAAATAACTTTGAATGAGAAAGGAATGGAGATTGAGAAATAGGTATGTAATGAAAGAAGTTCGCTTGGTGTGATGAGTGGGGTAACGGGCGTACAAGATTTATAGACAACCCGAAGCCCCTGGAGCTAAAGCCACCACAACCTATACGCCGCTCGCTAGGAGGTTTACAGATCATATACGTCGCAATGCCAGCAATTAATGTCGGACATGCAGATAAATAGTAAATGCAATTAACATAAGTCAAAGATTTCCTCAAAAAAATTTTCGGCTAATCTTAACCTTTCTCAAAATTTTCGACTAATCGCCGTTTCAATCTATGATTTCCTCACTCTGTACTTGTCTTATAGTGTAATCTCAGATCACGATATCACTCTATGATCGAGTAGTCTCATATTGGCCGTATCTTAGATTCTAATCGGTGTCTTTACTCTGGACTTACACATAATATATATGTAAATATATATATATTTTAAAACAAAGTTAACTGCTTACGGCACATGTATCAAGTATTATCATGATGCAAGGAAACATTGCCTTTCATTTGCCCACGAGAGCATTATATGTAAGTATGTGTAATTATGAAGATGTATTATCCTCTACACATTTCATTCTATCCAAGTTATTTTGATTTCTCATTCTCTATGAGTATATGTAGGATCATCACATATTCTCCTTGATCGTAGCCTTCACTCATTATGCATGAATAACATACATACATGTAATTACAACATGATTCAATCTATTATGTATATTATACTCAACTGAAGGCTCTTAAGAACAACACAATAAAACAGAGAAATGCATTTCAGTTCATCATAAAAGCATCCAAGGCAATCTTTAATGGCTCTATCGTCAACTTCTTTGAATTTCGAAAAATGCCAACGGGAGAAATGGGAAAACCAAGTAAAATCGGCCGCAAATCCACCGAATACTGACTTTCGTGGTTTTGGAATTAATGCAACGTGCTATCTGTGTGCACGCCTACCCTAGACTTCTGGCTTCCAGCTTGCAGAAATCCATAGGTTGATCGTGTAGGGGTGCGGTGAAGAGATATCTTCTTTGTCTCTTAGTCCAAATTTTTTCTCTATAAAAACCTTCTCAGCGTTCTCAGTTACCACATCACAAAGAGTAATAATCTCTGAGCCTACAATCCCCCAGTATTCCTCTCGCCTCATACTCTTACAAAAATTTCTAAATTTTTCCAAATCATGGCCTCAAGGAAGTACATTGATCTTACAGTAGAGGCTAAGGAAGAAGAACTTGACTTAAACTTAAGTTTATGCAGGGACAAGGGCAAAAGACCTCTCGAGGGATCTCAAGAAAATCAAAAGGAGAAGAAGATAAAGAAGATTGAGGAGGCCGAGGAGATTAGTACAGGTCATAGCTCGGAGGACAAAATTGCCTGTTTAGAGCAGGAGGTGAAGATTCTCAAGAAGATGATAGAGGACCTGGAGAAGTTAACCAAACGTAATAACGCGGCAATGACTTCGAGAATAGATAGGTTCTTCTATTGGTCCACCCAGTGCTTCTGCAATCAACAGCAAAGAAGTGTTGATTGTATGAATGAAATTTACACTACCCTCCGCGACATTGCTATGTCTCTTGCTCCAAGGAATGGTCGAGGGGTAATGATACAATACAACCCTCCTAATCCGAGACCACCTCGCTTTTAGATTACTCATGCATGAGTAAACTTCTTCTTTTTTGCAATGTAATCCTTCAGTTTTTTTGTTTTTAATGCGAGTGGTTTCTTTTATTGGCTGGTACCCTAAAATAATATAGCTACACAAATTCAATCATGAATTCAGCTTATAAAATCCACCATATAAAAATTTGATCCGACAACAACGGAATCAAAACAAGTAATAACCTTTCCTTTACTAAGTTCAAAAGTGTAGCCACATCTGTCTAAAATTAAACCTGACAACATAATTTCTAAGAAGAGATAAGTCTCGGAGGGAAAGGAAATGAAAACATCCTACAGGACCTTCAGTAGAGCCGTCTCTCTATAATTGTACCCGGGTTCACAACGATAGAGGAGGTCCTACTAAGGTTACCTTGCTCTGTAATCACTAGGAGACCTAACAACCATTGCTCTGATACCAACTTTGTCACGACCCATTTTCTGGGCACATGACCGGCACAATGATGAATATCCTATCACTATAAGCCTTTCGATAAATTCTACCCATGAGTATAGTCATTATCTCTATATTATCAAAATAACCATTCCTGAAGAAAATATATCAAATTTTCTTATTTGAAATTCATAGAGATTATTTGCATATAATAATAGATCCTCAACATAAAATACATTATTGTACTGAAATACAAGCCAAATACCAAACCCCTGATCTAGATGTCCTAGACGATTACAGAGCAACATAATCTATAACAAAAGAGGGGTCTACCCGACAACGGGAAGGTCCAAAGTGATCTACTCCTCTAGCAGATATTCTTCGCTGGCAACCTGATCTGAACAAAAAGGTTGTACAAACAGTGTGAGCTTTTAAACTCAATGAGCGAATCGGCCTCGCGTTAATAAAATTCAAATACATTACCAGTCATGCAAGCATATCCAAAGGCTCATACTCAACCAATAGACAGAAGATAAAAATTCATCCAATTCAACAAACGTTACTAGTACTTGTCAATGGCAATATATCACAGAGAGCGCACACAGGCCGACTCACTAATTATGTATATTTCCGCCATGACGCATAACATCATCCTTTTACATACAAGAAGATAAAAATTCATCCAATTCAACAAACGTTACTAGTACTCGTCAATGGCAATATATCCCGGAGAGCGCACACAGGCCGGCTCACCAATTATGTATATTTCCGCCATGACGCACAACCTCATCCTCTTAGCTAGGGCACCTCACGGATTTATCACCAATCCGGGCTATATCCCTACTGAGGGAATCGTTGTCTCCACACTCATTGGTCAAGACACCCTGTCAACCGGGTTTTCCGCCTTGCCGTGAGAGGGGGTACTGTCCCGCTCAATCACAATCAATAGCATTTCATATCATAATCAGAAGCTTAATATAATATTCATCCATATAACAGGTATAGTATATAACTATATTATAGCTTTATAAACCACAATTCAAGAGATTCAATCTTCACATCATCATGAGATACTTGCTTTTTCTTATCCATACTTCTGGATTAATTATCTCATTATATTCGCCATTCTGAATCCAATTTACCCCTATGAATCTTGGGAGTGTCCTACGACATACTTTTTATCACCAATAATGCTAAAACTCTATTAAAACGGGGTCGTTTCACTCACCTGGATTCCGTACGAATATCGCTTCTCTAAGTCGTTACAGACAAGAGTACACAGATGAATTTCAGTATTCCGCTACGGAGATTTTCATTAAAGATTAGAGAAAACAAGTTAGGATTGTTTTCATACAGATACTGTTCATACATACGGTACTATTCATATATACGGTCACTATTCATACGTACGGATACTATTTATACATACGGATACTATTTATATATACGGTCACTATTCATACGTATGAATACTATTTTTACGTACGGATACTATTCATATGTACGGTTACTATTCATACAGTTACTATTCATATGTACGGGTACTATTCATACCAGAAATAGAGAATACAATCTGTAAAAGAGTACACCAGGTAAGTTCCGAGGAAAGAGTGGAGGGTCACACTGGACACACTTAAAAACCAGGTCTTTCCTTAGCCAGAACTTTCCTAGACATGTATTCTTCACAGTTTACATTCTATTTCGGTAATCAGAGAATCAAAATAACATATAAACAGCTAAGAACAGTTTTTCTGATGTGGAAGATCGGCCAAAACCGCAACCACAGAGCATACTTAAGAAATTAACTTCTAAAATTTGAAAGACATAGAAAGGGCATAGTATCCTTACCTAAGCTGAAAAGGAAAGGCCCAAAATCTCATAAGCCTAACATTGGAGTAAGAAACTTAAGGAGAGAAGAAGAGAAGTTGAAGGTGTGAGTTTAGAAGTGAAATGGAAGGGCCTATTTATAGCAAAAGTCAAGGGTACTATTTGATACTATGCGTTAATAAAATATTCAATTTACTATTCATGAAAATGACATTTCTAATAATACAGTTACTGTGCAAATCGCGGCAACCGCTGAAAATTTTTTTTTATTTACTATTGGAAACTTAAAGAGAAAATTATCTTTTCTCTTAAATCTTTAAGTTTCTTTTCAAATCAGTCCTTTCAATTTAGTCCCTGAGCGTATTTTTACACATAAAACGTCATTTTCTCCTACGAACTTCTTTCTAGTTTTCTCTTATGACCAAACCACATCTAATACTTGACATTTCGATTGTATAAATGAACAGTATCGTATACGTAAATAGTATTATACGGGTGAATAGTACCGTATACTGAAATAGTAACAATAGTTTGTAAACAAATATTTATATTTTATTTTTTCTTGGGTATTACACTCAGAGATGATTACTCTTTGTGATGTGGTAACTGAGAACGCTGTGACAGTTTTTATAGAGAAAAATTAGAACTTAGAGACAAAGAAGATATCTCTTTGTCGCATCCTACACGCTTAACCTATGGATTTCTGCAAGCTAGAAGCTAGAAGTCTAGGGTAGGCATGCACACCAACAGCGCGTCGCATTAATGCCAAAACCACGAAAGTCAATATTCGGTGGATTTGCGGCCGATTTATACTTGGTTTTTTCATTTCTCTAGTTGGAATTTTCTGAAATTCAAAGAAGTTGACAATGTAGCCATTAAAGATTGCCTTGGATACTTTTATGATGAACTAAAATATATTTCTCTGTTTTATTGTGTTGTTCTTGAAAGCCTTCAGTTGAGTATAATATACAAGATTGATTGAATCATACGTGATTATATGTATCTAAAAACATATTATATGTATGCTATTCATACATAGTGAGTGAAGGCTATTTGTTATGGCCAGGAATAATATGTAATGATTCCACATACATTCAGAGAATGAGAAGTCAGAAATTTAAAAGGACTTGAATAGATGAAAATACATAGATAATGATGTATCTCTATGTTTATACATACATACATATATGCTCGTAAAGGCAAGTGAAAGGTAAAAATTTTTCTCACTTTATGGTAACGCTTGATATGTGTAAATGTGATAAGTTTTTATTTTAATATGTATTTTTGAAAATGTGTAAGCCTAGGGCAAAGCCACGAATTAGAAACCTAGATAAAGCTAGTATGAAGCTACCCGTTCATGGAGTAATATCTCGATCTAGGATTATTGGATAAGACAAATACAGAGTTAGGAAGTCATAGATTGAAGCGGCGATTAGTTGAATAATTTGAGCAAGAGTCAAAAGTTAGCCGAAATTTTTGAAGAAATCTTTTGCATTAGATTATATTTATTATTTTTTGGCATGCTTATCATAGACCATTGACATTGCGATGGATAAGGTCTTGTCACGTCCCAAAATCTGAGCACGTGACCGGCACGAAAAGTGAATTTCATTTCACCTCCGTAAGCCTATCTTTCTCTTAAGCATCATACCATTCTTTTAAATACAATTAATCTAAATTACATAATTTAAGAATTAAAATAAGAGAATTATTCATCTTTTCACAAAAGATAAGAAAATACGGCTAAACCGAGTTCTCTATACACACTACAGTTATTCACATTATATCACTGAATAAACCTACCCGATTACAGAGATTTTCTAGATTTATACAACTTAGAATAAGACCTAAACATTATACCTTTACCCTGAACAAATGAAAAGGTAATCATGGGCTAAGGATCCATAACTCTTTGTATAGATATTTACCTTCAACTGTCAACTTTGAAAAAAAAATGTTAATAAGAGGGGTATGAGCAAACCACGTACCCAGTGAGCAGACAACACAACACTATGACAAAAAAAATATCATGCACCATAATGATAACATGCAGCAATCATACATAATTGATCATAATATAATATAATATAATTCATAATACTTCACAACAATATCCAAGTAAATCAAATACATTTCAACATAATTGAAATAATTCAGATGAAAATCATAACTCCTAACTAGTAATGAATATCCAGATGAAACTTATACCATTGGAAACTAGACTCAAAGAGCTTTTCAACGATATAAAAAAATGATGCTACAGTAACGGTCAACGCAGCTACAGTGTCGTTGACTAAGTCAATGCTACAATAACAAGAAAATCTGGAAAAATTTTCTCGGGGAACAGTATTTTCTAGAAGATTTCTGGAAAATTTTCAGAATGAACAGTGACGTTCTTCGTGTTCTTCATCCAAAAATCCTAAAATCACATCTAAAACAACATTTCTTTTGATTTCTTCCATGGGTTTTCATCCTTAATGGCTAAGGAGTGTTTTAACACCAAAACCTCCAATTTTTACCAACAATCCAAACTCAAATCTCAAATTTTCATCAAGAACACTAACTTTTTTCAAATATCCAAATTCTACGAATTTCTCTTAGTTTTCTCCAAATTTCTTGTTCTAATAACATCATAAACCATCTAGGAATGTTTTAGATTAACATCCACACTTAAATTCATCCATTAAAACTCAAAATCTTAATTTTCTTCCATAGGTCCGAAAATGGAGAAAAAGAGAAATAGAATAGATAAAACTTACCTCTTTGCCTCTAAAACTCCTAAGAATCGGAAGTATGGTTAGAAAATATCAGATCACCTGAAAAACTTAAAGAAATGATTGAAGGAGATGGAAATGATAGATGAAGAAGAAGTGGAGTCTCGGGAGGAAGAAGGAGAAGAGAAACTAATAATTGTACGTGAGGGCCCCACCAATTTCTTTTTTGATAAAATCGCTCATAGCCACCTTAGCTTATAAGATTTGTTCACTTAAGTCCTTGAGAATTTGTAAAAATTTCCTAAATTAAAAATTAAAATTTCTATTCCCAGATTTTCTTCACTAATTCAAAAAGCACATTTTTCACGTAATTAAATTTTTCACAAACTTCAAAATATATTTTAAATATTCATACAAATTATTGGGGTATTACAGGTCTGTAGGCCATTTTGAAGTTTATTAGAAAATTTAATTACATAGAAAATGTTATTTTTGAATTAGTGAGGGAAATTTGGGAATAGAAATTTCAAATTTTTAATTTGGAAAATTTTTACAAATTCTCAAGGACTAAAGTGAAAAGAAAATAAAATATGGAGTACTTTTGAGAAATGACCAAATAGGAACCTGAGAGGAAGAATAAAGCTTATAAGAATGAATTATAAGTCCGGTATCGAAAAGATGATGGATTCGAGGTTAAAGTGGTATTTGAGACATCGAGAGGGATTAAAGTGAACAAATACGGGATTTTAGAATTTTAATAAAAATGGGATGTGATGAGGTGTATTTTGTGGGAGCCTATTGGGTGCCCTAAGTATAATCAAGCTTTTTCAATTTCCTTGCAAGTCCTAGGTAAGATGGTTGCCAAAGGGACTAAATTGAAAAGAAAATGAGTGGGGCCCACACATACACACTTAAACATTCATCATTCTCTCTTATTCATTTTTCTATCTTCCTCCCGTAGCTCTCGGCCAAGGACTCCCAAGTTCTCTTCTTCACTTCCATCCATGCCAAATGCTTAAAGAAGGAAGCCTTGGAAGCTAAGAAGATTGGTAAGTAGATGTTCTTCTGTTTTTTCCTTCCTCCTCTTACAAGAATAAATCCTAGGTTATGATTTTGGGAAATCTTTGTATATTGTTTCTATGGATGAATTTAAGTAAAGATATTAGTTTAAAATATTTCTACATGTTGGATAATAATTGTGGAACAAGAAATTCGAAGAAAATTATGAGAAATTCAAGAATTAGGAAATTTGAAGAAAGTTAGGGTTCTTAATCAAAATTTGAGATTAGAGCTTGAATTGTTGCTAGAAATTGGGGATTTTTTGTGTTAAAACACTCCTTACACATTAAGGATGAAAACCCATGGAAGAAATCAAAAGAAATGTTGTTTTAGATGTGATTTAGGATTTTTGGATGAAGAACACGAAGAACGTCACTGTTCATTTTGGAAATTTTCCAAAAAATTTTCAGAAAATACTGTTCACCAAGAAATTTTTTTTCAGATTTTCTCGTTACTGTAGCATTGACTTTGTCAACGTTACTGTAGCATTGACTTGATCAACGTTACTGTAGAATTGACTTAGTCAACGACACTGTAGCTGTGTTGACCGTTGACCGTTACTGTAGTATCAGTTTTAAAATGTTCATAACTCTTTCATCCGGACTCCGTTTTGAGTGAAATTTATATCGTTGAAAAGATCTTTGAGTCTAGTTTCTAATGGTATAAGTTTCATCTAGATATTCATTACCAGTTAGGAGTTATGATTTGAGAAGTGAGTGAAGGTCAGGAATAGTGGTAGGAAATTCCTCTATTTCGTAGCCCTGATGGTTTTTATCTGGTTACAATAGGAATGGTCAAGGCACAAGGCGGGAGTGCCGAGAGCATGAAATCCATGTGAGTGAGTTAATACTTGTTATGATTAAATATCTTTGTTATTGACTTTTTGCATCATAGTGAAAATATGTTGTATATCCAAGTTTGAAGAGGATGATGTGGGACGATGAGACATAAACAATTGTGGAACTTGCCTGGTGATTCTTATTTTCTCATGAATGGAGATTATATGATGGATTGTGAATGGCATGTGAACTGAGTTGAAATGTGTCATACTCTGATTGTTGAGTTTATTCATATGCGGATAGTTGAAGTATGTTATTGTTGAATAATTATTCTATATTATGGGTTATGTTGTATACATGCTATGTTGCTGAAACCATATTGATTATGTTGTGACTTGAATTGTAAATGACTGAATTGTGTATGTCGCTCATGATTATGATTGAGGATGTTCTTAGATGTGATTGTGATTGTGTTTGACTAGAAAGGAAAGGCATGGTGGTGCACCTCATGGAAAAATTTACGTGAAGCTATAAGGGTGGAGAATATAAATGGAGCAATAAGGGTGGATGCGGCGGGGGCCACGGGTAACGATCCAGAGGTACCCTGGAAGACCCGGTTGGTACGGGAAATGTGTGAAATTGATTTCACTGTTTTCTGTTGTGAATTATTTAATTATGTTGAAATGTATTTGATTTACTTGAATATTGTTGTGAATTATTATGAATTATATTATATTATATTATAATTGATTACGTATGATTGCTGCATGTTATCATTATGATGCATGATATTTTTTTGTCATAGTGTTGTGTTGTCCGCTCACTAGGCACGTGGTTTGCTCATACCCCTCTTATTAACATTTTTTTTTCAGAGTTGATAGCGGAAGGTAAATATCTGTACAAGGAATTATGGATCCTTAGCCCATGATTACCTTTTCATTTGTTCAGGATAAAGGTATAATATTTAAGTCTTATTCTAAGTTGTATAAATCTAGAAATCTCTGTAATCGGGTAGGTTCATTCAGTGACGTAATGTGAATGACTGTAGTGTGTATAGAGAACTCGGTTTAGCCGTATTTTCTTATCTTTTGTAAAAAAAAAAACAAAAGAATATTTCTCTTATTTTAAATTATTAAATTATATAATTTAAATTAGTTGTATTTAAAAGAATGGTATGATACTTAAGAGAAAGATATGCTTACGGAGGTGAAATGAAATTCACTTTCCGTGCTAGTCACGTGCTCAGATTTTAGGACGTGACAGTATCTAATGTGATGTCAAACATACACTGATTGAAACAGAAGTGAAAAGATTGTGATGGAGATCTCATACCAAATTATATATATATATATATATATATATATATATATATATATATATATATATATATATATAAATAGTTTATAAAAAATTATATTCAAATAAATTAATAACTTTGTTAATTATTATTTTTAATATTATATAGTATTATAAAATATGTTGTTAATGTTTTATCTTTTATAATTTAAAATCATTTTGTATAAATAATAATATGATTTATATTTGTTAAGTTATATTTAAACATTTGCGTTTATATAATAGTAGCAAGACGTGGTTTAGTTGGTGGGAGCAATTTTTCAAATTCAGTCTTCTTAAAATTTTTTTTAAATATTCAAATAAAGTAATCGATACTTAACAATAGGTGTCAAGATTAGATCCAACAAGTTTTCAGACTTTTCAAACCTACATTAAGTGTAAACAAATGCTTCTTAGTAATGTTAAATATTAATATATTATTGATAATCTATTTTTTACAAAATTATGTAATTTAATTTTAAACTATGTGTGAATTGGATCTAAGAGTTTAAATAAAAATTATTTAATTATTAAATTATGAATGAAAAATATACTAAATTTTGTGAGTGAAAATATATTTCCTGAGATGAGATGGAGGCATTGAGCTTAACCTTCACTTAACCAAGAGTATCAACATTGAAGTATGAAATCACATAAAAAATTAATCCATCTAACACATTTCAATAATTGTACCTTCTTATAACATCTGTTCCCCCCCCCCCCCTTGTCTTTTTCCCGCTTTTTATAAATTTCATTTCACATGTCTCATGCTGATGTATGTAACTATGTGAATTGTTTAAGTGAAATTCACTACATTTCTATTTAAACTGTTTCAAGATTTTTCTTGTGATCAAATATTTTTTTTAAACCACCTCTTTTGAATGCAATATTCCTTTGATTGGCTTTTTTTTTAAAAAAAAATTCTTGATATGAGAATTTAAATTTGTAATTTCATTTAAACTATATCTCATTATTCTACATTTTTACTTAGGAATCTGTCCACGTGTTTCTTAATAATTTAATAATTTATTTTTATTTTAAGTTTTTCATTAATTTTGTAATTTTTTAAGCGTCCTATTTAAATTAACCAAAAAGTTAAAAGGCATTGTTTATGATTTTGCATTTTGTAAGCCTGTGAATTTTTTTTAAATTTTTTCTTTTTGATAATGCTACATTAAGGATGTGTTTGGCAAAAATAGCTGATAAACTCGCTGAAAGCTTATAAGTTAATTTTTAGTTAAAAACTTATAGCTGAAAGTTGAAAGCTTATTGAATTAGAAGTGTTTGATAAAAGTAGCTGTTGAAGTAGTTAAAAAGTATAAAATGACATAAAAGAACATATATTTTATAATCTTAAAATAATACAAATATATATATATATATATATATATATATATATATATATAACTGAAGAACAAGCATGGCTAACAGCTGACGGTGGACGGTGAAGATGAGGACTGGACGGCAAAGATGAGGACAGACGGTGATGAACAGCAATGGAGGATGATAGACGATCATCGACCACGACAAATGACCACCACTAAGGCCGCAGAAATTGACGAAGAGGATGATTAAGCATTTTAGGCATTAAGGGTATAATGAAAATATTTGTAAAATAACAATGATAATATATATATATATATATATATATATATATATATATATATATATATATATATATATATATATATAAGTTATAAAATAGAAACTATTTAAAGTAGCGTTTTAAAATAGGTTATAAATTACTGAAATAAGTTTGTTTATCAAATATTTTTAATAAATTTATAAGTTAATTAAATAAATTATAAATTAATTAAATAAATTATAAATTCTTTTTTTAAGTCTTACGAAACACACTCCAACTACGAATATCAACTTCACTATCGATTTTGATAGTGCTATTCTTGCTGAACTTTCATAGCTCTTCACCGTAAGGGTTTAAAATAATGGTAAAAATTGATATTATTGCTTAGCACTTTCATTATGGAATGCTTTGGAAGTATAAAGGTTTTTCAAATGCACTATTCACTGAATGAGAACGTTAGTGACATCATCAACGTACACTTTGATTGATTGATGTTATATAATATTGAATAATTGTATATATATTTTTTCAGAATATTGTTATTGTTGTTGATTTCTTTATGACATGTCTCATGTCTTTCTTGTGCATATATAATTTAATTTATCTTTCGGTGAAAACATTCCTTTCATTTGTGTTTTCCAAATCATTTACAAATTGCATTGTGCAACTTGTTTCTTGGTCGATTTTATTCTTTTTAATTTGGTGTGCAAAATAGGGATCAACGTATAAAGATAAAGTTTATCAAAAAAATAAGAAGAGACTCACTCTGAAAATTGAATGTTGAAGGGGATGCAAGAGAAATTAGAACTGATTGACTAACTTTTATTGAATTTTTTTAATCAAATATCAATTGGCTTGATATTTATAACATTTCAGCTCCCAATGTGCCCACGTTAATTATATCCAAATTAGGATATTCATTTAAAGATCAAATTTTCACTATCTGTTGTATACCATGAGTCTAGAGAATAATGGTGGTATGATCCCAAGTGCTTAGAATTAGGAGTATTTAGAAGTTTGTCTTAATTTTGAGTCAAAATCAAACTGAAACAAACTAATCAGTTTTATAAAAATATAAACTTATTTAATTTTATTTGTTAGATGATTTAATTTAATTTTGTACCGTTTAGTTTAGTTTTTATTATATGATTTAAAAAAAATCATAAAATTTTTATATAATACTTAAGACCTTTTATTATTATATTTAAAAAAAAATTGTACCATATTATTTTATAAATACAATAAATATTTATTTTTTATTTTTTTCATAACTTCATATTTCCCTGTTAGTTTACTAATTGGAAAATACTTTTGCAAACTACATATTTGTTGCAACAGCTCTCAAATTCACTCAATCAATTGCCCATCCAATATCCATCAAACTGGATAAAATCAATTTTCTTTCAATGGAGACAAGCTCTTGCCACAATGAAAATAGTCAAAATACTACAAAAAATTTGACTTCCGACGGCTCTTGTTATCTCTGAAAGTGCTGAGTTCTAGGTAACCATCACGTTGTGGCTAATAAAAAACATTTATTGGAAGTTTCAAGTACCAGGTGACACTGAAACTATGTATCAATGACGACTTTGTTGCCATTGAAACTGTGTAATTGTTGCCACGAAAAGTTAACTAATGAGTTTCTAGAAGGGTCATCATTATTTTTTTTGTCACCGTTGAATACTCATTTTCTTGTAGTGAATGTTATAGTCTTCAAAAACTGTTTATTGGACTTGAATACATTCAAAATTGGTTTGATTCATGGAAAATGTTGGGTATCTTGAATTATTTGATAAATTAAATTATGAATTGATTTAAAATTTTAGGAGCACAAATTAAAAGAAGAAGAAAAAAAAAGGTCTGTGGAGATGAGCAGGGTGTAGAAATGTCAAAATACGCTAAGTTTACTACACTGACCTTGTAAATGGGGTGAGACAGACTAAAAATTTAGTAGTCTATATTTAATAAAAACTTTTAACTCAGTTCATTTAGACTCATAGGGTTGAGGTAGGCTGGGACAGGCTGGTCCCATGGGCTTTTTTTAATAAAAATATTTAAAAATATTAGTACTTTGGGTTTGTAAATTTTTTTGTTACTTAGATTATAAGCTGTTCCCATGGGCTGTCCAAGTATAAAAAATTGGCACTTGAAGTAATGTATATGACACAATCTAATGTCTTAATCCAAAAGAAAGGCTTTTAAAATTAAAAATAAAATCATAAAAGCTATAAATTTTTGTTTATATTTTGAATCTTTGATACTAGCCTATATTTTTTTTTATTGAATTTTATTGAACAAAGATGTCATGTATAATATATTTTTTATTTTGTCATACATTATATCTAAATTTATAATATATATTTAAATTATAAATAAAAAATTATTTTAAAATAAAAAAAATGAGTTGGCTCATCCCAGCCCATGGCCCTTGAAGGGTTGGGTTGGGCCATGATTCTAAGCCCAATTAGTAGCATAAGTCTGGCCCGGCTTGGCCTACATTAATTGGAAGCCCCTGTGGACTTGGGTTGGCCCGGCCCAAGCCCAACCCATTGACACCTCTACCAGGGTGAGGACCGATATATGGTTTTTTTTTAATGCTTTTCTTATGAAGCGGTTATGTATTTTCATATACATGATTATTCGGATTTCTTTTTGTACTAAAATATTTTTGCCTAAAGTAATACAATACTTTTCTCTGCCTGTAAATATAAGTCATATTAACCAAATTACGTAAATTTGTGTGTGTTTTTACAATTTTTTTATTCTATTTTATCTTTTTTGTTCTGTGCATTATACTTGACAAAAAAAATTTGAAAAATTTTGGAAAAATATGTTACCTGGGAGCATTAGGACCGGTTGTTGATGAATTGGCTATTTTTAAACCGACAAAGTCAACCTGAGGAAGCTTGCTCTTACTAAGATTCTCGTGGAGAAATTTTCCTGAACAAAGATTTTTATCTGTACGTAATAAATTTTTTTTTCAAAAGACAAAGTTTACAAGTAGTGAAAAAAAAAAAGGCAATTTCATTCGCTCGGATAACATGACATTTTCAACTTGACTTAATTAACCAAAAAGGCCATTAACTTGGACAAATTCTAGATGGAAAAATTATACTTTTATAGTGTTTTTCTGTTTGTTTAAAGTGCAAGTTCAAGAACCACCTTCCACTAGGAAGGGGAAAAAAGAATCTTGAAACTTCAAATATTATATTCCTTTTATATCATCAATAGTAACTCGTACTATGAGGGATTGCTTAATTGGTAGGCATATTTAATCTTCTGATAATCAAGTCATGCATGAATTCAAACTTAGCGTGATTCTCTGAAAAATTGTTGACTCTCTTTGATTGAAATTATAGCAAGAGATGATCTCATCGATATATTTCAGGCATTTCCATTCATTATTAGGGTTTAAAATAACAGCTCGATTTGATTTTAGTTATTGATTAACACTTTGATTATTGGGCTGCTTTTAAGGTGACATGAGAAAGATTAATTTTTATTCCATATACAGTTTTCCATATCTTGTGTTATTCGCCACAAGAACTATTTGAAACTTCTTTTTTTTCAATAATTTATCAATTAAATTATTATTTAAAAATTGAAAACGCATCATATAATAATGAAAAAAGAGTAAATTATTAATTTAATTCCTGAAATATTATAATTATCCCAAAAGTTATGATAATTTTAATTATGTTCCTCCATCTTCTAAAGTAATTAACATTTTGGCAACACTATTTAATAAATATTGATTGAGTAAGATTGAGTTGATTAATTCAGCAGGGAATCTTGGCATCAAATTTTATGACCAAGAAAAACAAACTAACATTATTTTAAGTGACTTCAATATATAATGACAAGAATTATGGCCTGAAATGATTTTTTAGGAGCACACCTAAAAGAAAAAAAAAACTTAAAAGTTTGAGAGGTGAACAGGGCGATAGCCAATAGATTTTTATTATGATCTAAGTAGTTATGTAAATTTTTAATGTATGTATTTAGATTATTATTATGCAATCTATATAATTTTTGTCAGTAAATAAAAAAAAATTCTCTTCACCTATAAACATAAGTCACACTAATCAAATTATGTCAAATAAATACATTCTTTATGTTTCTGCACTGTTTATCTTTTTTACTTTTTACGTTAATTTCGTATTGCATTACGAGCGGACAAATTCTTAATTAGCAGTTGATCAATAATTGTACTGCATCATATATTGCTCCACGCAATTTGTGTCATGATTATGCCATCATTTAATTTGGTGTACCTTGCAAGCATACTATTTCACCAAATTATGTATGTAATTAACTTGAAAGACATTTCGTGTCGTGATTCATGTCTGGGCACAAATGCATGTATAAAATTAATTAACCACGTGCTTCATAGATAGGTTTTTTTCTTTCCTCTATTTTGGGTAACATACACTTCATATATAGCTATATATAAAATGAGTACGTTCAAAGCATGTGATGATTTATGTGAACCAAAAGGCAGGAGTGGCAGATGTTACATCGATGGGGGCAACAACATTTCAAAGACTTTTGATGGCGAGATGCATGTAACTGCGGGCTGGTTCATCCCCCCAATAATGTTATACTGTAAATCTTGGTACGTTTTCAACATGTGTTTTATGTCTACTTCAACTTCCGTATAGTTCTAGTTTCAATGAATTTTACGTTAATTTTTGTTCACTTCTTGTGATCATCTTATATATATGTATAAAAGGTATACGTAAAAGTATTGTTTTGGTATCTAAATTTTGATTTAAGTTTTAATTTTATCTTAAAATTTTTATTATATCATACATGTATTTTTAATTAGTTAGTTTTATCACTGAGTCTAGTTTGTCTAAATTATTTACAGTAAATATTGATGTAGTTGTACATGTCAACGTTAATTAATTTAGTTATATGTTTAAAATGATAAAATTATCCTTCACTTTTCATTTTGCCATTTAAAGGTGATAATTTGAACTCTTCTGTCATTAAAAAATAATTAATTTTTGAAACGTATAAATTAATTCAAAAATACCCTTACTTCTATTAAAAAAAAGACATAATAGATTATCACATATCAAATTTTTGTGCTGACAAATACATAAAGTTTAAGGGTTGTATATATTATAAATAAAATAAATTACACTTCCGAAATGTTGAAATTATATTGTTCTCTCTAGCAACCGAAAAAAAAATTATAATATATCAACTATTTATATAATAAAATAAGTATTATATATATGATTAATATAGAATAATATAAGAAATTAATATATTATCATTAAGAGTAATTTAAATATATTTAACAAAATTTGTACATATTTTTAAAGTAGAAAAAATATTGTTTAATTTAAATCTTTCAACGTATAAGAGTGTTTTTTTTTTTTGCACAACTAGAGAAAAACAAAACAAAGACGAAAATAATTTTAAAAAAAAAAAACAGAAAACTAGTGCTTAACAAACAAACACCTTATAAATAAAGTTAGCTAATAGCAAAAGGGATATATAGCTCAAAGGGGGGCTTTCCCAATACACAAACAGGTTGTGCCACGGGTTCTCATCTTGGCAAGGATGTTCGAAAAACTATTAGTTTCTTTATGAACATTTATGATAACAATCACAGGCCTCATAGAAAGGATGTGTTTGATGTCGTCAATAATAGTCCCAAATTCATTCGTGGATATATCCCCAACTTTAACCAAAGCTCACAGCCTCAAGCAAATCAGATTCAAGCTCAAAATTCATATCACCCAATCCATAGCAGTTAGCAAACCCTAATGAATAACCTCCAACGCAACACGCATGTTAATGGATATGTCAATATGTGACCAGAAAAATAACCAATGTAGATGCCATTTTGGTTTCTCACAGATATTTTCTACTTGAGTAATCTTTTTTGAGGCATTATCAAACATTAAATATAAACAATTTTCTTAGTTGGAATTAGAACTTACATTCATCATCATGTGAGAGACTAACTATTTTCATTAAACTCAATTATTATTGGTATCCAGATGCCACTTAAACCAACAACTTACTACTATTATAGGTAATTAATTAATACGTATATAGTAGGTTTTCAAACATTTCTATAAAAACTAACCTGTTTAAGAAGTTGACACGTGTATATATATATATATATATATATATATATATATATATATACATGTCCTTGTGGCTGTTGGTGCATCCAAGCAAATTGGATTGTAGATTCCGTTGGTCGATTTGATTTTATTTATCTAATATTTTTTTAAAAAAATTATAAGTATTAATTGATTTAATTATAATTGTAAGTACAATAAGAAATATGAACTAATAATTATAAATTAAAAAAATAAAAATAAAAAACCGTTGAATTTTGGCAATCCAGGTGACATCCGTAGCCTACCACGCAGCATAATTAATCGAAGTTCAAAGACAGCGAAGTATCCTTCAACAACCCTAGGTTTGTCCAGCAAAATTAATACATAATGACGTGAAGTTTTATTTTGGACAATAAATTTGTTAGATAAACAAAATATTATTAATCTGATTAAGACGAACAATAGTAGATTGATTGTTATAGCTATATTGATAATGTATTTTAGGTCTTTTTAAAACTTTGTTTGACTTTTTTTTTAGACCACTTGTATATGAAAATTTTTTAGATTTCAACTAATTTAATTTAAATTAAATCAGACATAAAAGGGTAAAATTGTTTCAATATTAATTTTTTGTCATTCACAAAATTCAAATTTCAAACTTTATTTTAAAAAAATAAATATTGAATCACCCAAATCAAGAAATATAAAACTGTTCAACTTTAATAAATAAGTAAACATAGAGACAGCGAATTAAACGCCATACACAACTGATTCTGGACCAGATATAAGGATGACATATAAGTAAAAATTTTACCCCTGAAGTAATTAATTAAATAAGTTTTTTGTTAATACAATTTTTTAACAAAAAAATGTTATGTACAAGATAATTTGTAAGACACTATTGTGGCACTGATTGTTAAGTAATAAGAAAATTTACTTACCTTATTTTTATTGATATAATTTTGATAACAAAGATTCAAAAATATACGCAAGTTTTGTTCAAATAATTATTGTTGCAAAAAGTCAGATAAAACGAATTCAGACAACAACAGTAATGTCGAAATTGATGTACATGATAACGATGGCTAATTGATGTGACATTATGGTAATTAAAATAAGAACAGGGCACGTAGTGTTGAAGTAAAATTGTTGGAAAGAATTATTTATTGAAAATTTAATCATTTTGTTGGGGCTTTTTAATTAAAAAATTTATGTAAAATTTAGAAGTAAAATTGTTGGAAAGAATTGTTTACGGACAATTCAATAACTTCGTTCACGCTTTGCAACTTAAAATTATGTTATGGCTGTTAGTACGGAACGGGTCAATTGGATCAATTGGACAGATTAAAAATTGATTTTAAATTTAATTTAAAAAAATTGTTTGAATTAGTTAGAAATTAAATTAGTGAAAAATTGGTCAGATCAATTTTGAACTTGTAAAACTGACCAGACTAACTAATTTACTAGTCGGGATAGGTTCAAGGATTTTTTTTAAATTATTTGATACATTTAATATGGATGAATTATAAGATAATTGATAATAGTTTTTTATTAGTTAACTTCTTTTTTTTGTTGTAAACTTTTAATTGATGATGTTATTTTATCAAAACTTTTATGTAATTGAATATTGAACCTTATTTTTAATTGAGATTACAAATTTATGCCTATGATATATAATTTGTATAATATTTAAATATTTTTAATTATATATTATATTTTTTAATATTTTTTAAAGTATTATCGACTCAACTACAATTTGACCATTAACTCTTGAACTATTGTTTTTATTGGTTCAATAACTAGTCCAATTTTTATAATCTTATTTAAAATTTTACTTAAACACCTTAATTTTTATTTTCAAATATCCAGTATTCAAAACATTTTCTCTTAACATTTTTTTTATTCCAATAATAATTTGTTACAAAGTATGATAGATTCCACTTGGATGTGTCACATGTTGTGATGAATTCCACCGAAAAGAAAATTGGTAAAATGGGATCCATTGTAAGATACGTCCACATAATATTATTAATTACATCAAAATGTTTCATTTATTTATTTTGATAAAATGTTTTAGAGAAAGCGTCATTAAAAAGTTAAGGGTATATTACAATAATTTTCTTTAAATTTAGTTAAAGTACATTTGGTATTATTTTAATTTTAAATATTAAATATTAAACTTAATTCTGTTTAATTTAAGTTTCTCATTATTGAAGTTGACTTTTTTGCAATAAAACGTATTTGTTAGTAATAAAATTACTAGATATTTTTTATCATATTAAAAATATAACTATAATTTCACATTAGAGCTTTAAAATTACAATCTTATGTTATGTAAAAAGTTATCTGATTCAACCAAAATGTAAATTGGAGAAAAGATCATCTCTTCAGCAGACTACAATATGCTAAAAAACCAGAGAAGTATTAAATGTGATTTAATTTCCGTCACAAATGTAATTTAATTAAAATTTGAGGGAAATTAGTATATTTTATTCAAAAATTAAATTTTTATAATTTTAATCAGAAACAAAAGCCAGAATATTCTGTCAATCATGCCCCCAGTTGGTGGAGGTTGTTTGGAAAAGAGTGACCGAAAATTGAAAGAGAGCAAAGTGTGACGTAGAAATTAGTAATTATAAGGTTCTGGATAAGCCTAGAGACAACTCAACTTTTAAGAAAAATAAGTTTTGTTTTGTTTGTTGGATCATACCTTTTTATTATTACATAAATTTTAAAATAATTTAACCAAAAAATCCAAAAAAAATATTTTGAAAACTATATTGGTTATTAAACTAATAGATATACTAGTTTAAGATATTTTGTTCTTATTATAGTTAAATTGTAGTTAAACCAATTATAATTAAATATCTTAAATATTAAAAACCTATTATGATAAATTAATAAATTTTTTATATGTTTAAATTTGACAAACTTACAAAGAATCTAAATAAACTACTAAATATTATTATACACATTTAACAATAATACTTACCCATATATTAACTTTCTATAAATTTGTTCTTTTCAAATAAGTAAGTTTACAAAAAATTCAACTTCTCTAATATTTATACTTTTGAATCATTTTAAGATTAATATATATATATAAAAATAAAAAATAATTTATATAAATTTTAAAATAATCTAAAAATAAAAACAGGGAGAGATCGAAATTTTGCAGACTTGTAATCTTTTCAAATCTTGAAAAGACACAATTTTCAAAACATGGAACTCTTCATAGACTCGTTTACAAGTCGAGTGTAGGACTTGTGCTTGGAGCGTGGGCTTTATAAATTTGCCAGCTGCCAGCTTGTCTTGTCCCTCTCTCTCTCTCTCTCTCTCTTTCTCACATTGCATCTAATCCACATAGCACAACACAAACAACATAGTACTACTACCTTAACAATGCATGTCCCACCCTATCTCGAAAGATTCCTCTCTCTCTCTCTCTCTCTCTCTCTCTCTCTCTCTCTCTCTCTCTCTCTCTCTCTCTCTCTCCCACCCAAACCCTCCATTACCTTTATTACAACATTAGACATCCCTCCCCCATTTTCGTAATTCCATCATTTCACGAACGTTAAAGTTGCTTCGCATATGCCCATTTCTCTCACATGTTTCTACTGCTCTTTTACTTGGGGGCTGGGGATGCGCCCTCGCCACACACACACACACACACATATATCACATTATAATAATATCCTATCCCCATGTCACTTTATTATAATTTCACCTTCTATAAACATATATACATGCATCACCCAACTTCCTTAAATCTTTCCCTTTCCTCTCTTTCTTTCCACCAACATCACCTGTGTCATCAACCCCTTCTTATCTTTCCACTTGTCCCCTATATTTATGCTCCTCCCATGTTTCATAAAATTCAACCTTTCATCACCAAATTCGATATTCTTTCCTTTATAAATAACCATACACTTTCTTTTCAAAATAATAATAATAATAATAATAACCATACACTCTGACAAAAATTTTCTACAATTTTCATATATTCTTCTACATCTTACAATTTTTTTCAATTTTTAAATAGAGTCTCCAATATTTGTGAAAATTTTTTATCTAATCCCTTTTCTCAAACTTTTATCAATATTCAGTTAAAGTTTATTTTAACATGACTAACCATATGTATCATTTCAATTTTCTTCTCTCTCTCTCTCTCTCTCTCTCTCTCTCTCTCTCTCTCTCTCTATATATATATATATATATATATATATATATATATAATTCAAGTTAAAAACATAGATTACAAGAATTAAATAAGCCATGTGTGTGAATTAAGGGCATAATAACAATTTTTAATTTCACATTGATAATTTATGCATCAAACTAAATTGACTAAAACTGAAAAAATGAGGTCTAAATCAGTTTTTAAAATATAAATTTTAATTGGTTCAATTTAGTTACCAGTTTGATTTAGTTTGGATTGGTTTTAGTTGTATTAATATATATATATATATATATATATATATATATATATATATATATATATATATATATATATATATATACATATTATTATATTTATATAATTATATATACAAAGTTCAAAAAGAAAAAAAACATTCCAAACTTCCAGTTTCCTTCACCTCCCGTTTAGTATTGAGTCTTCGTTCGCAGCCTCTTGTGACGGTTAACAAGCCCTCACCTCTTAGCCGTCTTAAGCCCTCACCTCCAGTGGCGGAGCCACGTTAAAGCCAGGGGGTGCAGCTGCACCCCTTGAAATTTAAAAAGTGCCATGCAAAATTTTTTTTTTCATTTTGCCCCCCCTCCTTATTTTTTTTGAACCCTCTTAATATTTTTCGAACCTCTTCACTGACTCAATCCCACTCTGCTGCTCACAGTCACAAGACCCCCACTCGCTAGAATCACAAATTTTTTTCTTGAAAATGGTTAATTTCTCATTTCATTGTTAGGGACCTCTTTGTAAAAGTTTGAAATTTAGAGTTTTTGAACATATGTCTAGTTCTATTAAATTAGTTAATTGATTATGTAATTAGGATCATGAGTAACATATTTGTAAAGTCAATTTCATGAAATTTTTCTTGATGATGGTTAATTTCTCATTTCTTTGTAGGGACCTTTTTGTAAAAGTTTGAAATTTGGGGATTTTGTATGTAAGTCTAATTCTATCACATTGGTTGATTGATTATACAATTAGGATCATGAGTAACATATTTGTGAAGTCAATTTCATGAAATTTTTTCTTGATAATAGTTAATTTATCATTCCCTTATTAGGGACCTCTTTGTAAAACTTGAAATTTGAAGTTTTTGTACATAAGTTTAATTCTATCAAATTGGTTGATTGATTATACAATTATGATCATGAGTAACATATTTGTAAAGTCAATTTTATGAAATTTTTTTTGATAATGGTTAATTTATCATTCCATTATTAAGGATCTATTCGTAAAAACTTGAAATTTGTGATTTTTGTACGTAGATCTAATTATATCAAATTAGTTGATTGATTATACTATTAAGATTCAAAAGAAGAACACTTTTTTTGTAATAAAAATATTTTTTAAGAGTAAATTACTATCAAATGAGCAATAAATTAAAATTAATTTAGAAAAATTGTTATCAGATTCAAAAAAAAGAATGAAAATTTTACCCCCCTGACCTAGGGGTCTTGGATACGCCATTGCTCACCTCTTAGCCGTCTTGAACCTCTGCATATCATTTTGTCTCAATCTCTTGCTGTCTCTGACTCTTTTGTGTTTGTCATCGATACTCATATCTGCAACGTTGACTATTAAAAGATAGAAGAGAAATGAAACTACATAATATCAAATAGGTTTAAATTTTTACTAAACTGACTAAGTCGATGCAATTTAATTCATGCTCAAAACTGAATCGAGCTAAACTTATATACAACTTTAATCACTAATATATGTTATAACATTGATTACTTTCTTTTTTTATATTTTACGCTAAACAACTCCTCTTACTTTATATATGTGTGTATTTGGTTTGAACCACCTATATGGAAATTCACTAGTCCTAACTAATTTACTTTGAGTACAACCAGATCATAAAAATATTAAATTCTCTCAATGTTAATTTTTTACATTCACAAAAATTAAACAATATTTAGTTTAAAGGTATCAAAGGCCGAACTCTTTCAACGAACCAACTTTGGTTTATATATATATATATATATATATCCACATATATATATATATATATATATGGAACAAGATCCTCTTTTGTTTTGTTTTGCATGAGAATATGATGGTCCGATTCTACTTCTCAGCAGTTGACATGACTAGTCCAAGAACTTCTTTTCAATTAAAAAAAGGGAATTTAAAGCAAAAAAAAAACTGCAAGATGGAACAAGAAAGAGAGGATGCATTAATATATATATATATATATATATATATATATATATATTAACATTATTAACAAAATTCAAGGTAAAATTATAATAATGAGTTTGAAAAAGTTGTAGAGTCAAGATGATTATATAAGGAGTTTACTTGAGAACTAATTCTAACTGTTTCTGGAGGACCTGTAATTATTCTGATACATACTTACATAGCTGCAGGCACGAACTGCTAACTCAGAAACTGATAAGAGAAGAAACTGAAAGAGTAAGATCCCTTATCCTTCTCCACCACATCCAACCAGAACAAAAAGAAAAAGGAACTAAATAAAAAAAAATTAAGAGAAGTATGAACATGTGGGAAATTAAGAGATCTGGGCAGGGAATCATGGAAGCTACTGATCCAATCTCCTAATGATGGCGGATTTGATGAGACTCTCTGCGCTTCTCAATCCGTGAGGGACCTTAACGACGACGTCTTGAAGCATGACCTCGTTGACGCACGAGATGCTCGCATGGTGCACCTGAAACTCCAAGTCTCTCAACGCCCCCATCAGCCTAGCCCCCGGGTGGTTCCTGTTCTCCGACTGAACCCGCACCATCGCGTCCGGCCCAATCACCCTCACCTCCACCTCCAGCCCCAGCCCCAGCCCCAGCCCCCCGCACCCCGCCCCATTGGGCCCGCTCTGCTCCACCGTCGATGACTCCCCCGTCTCCGCCATTTCCAGCTTCACCCTCTTACAACTCGCCGATTCCCTCTGAACCTGAGACTCTAATTCCTCGATCTTCCCTCTCAGCTCCTTGATGTACGCCACGGCGTCCGATAACAGCGACGCCTTGTCCATTCTCGACACGTTCGGCACGACGGCGCGTAGCGCGTAGAACCGGTGGTTCAGCTTCTCCCGCCGCTGCCGCTCCGCCTCCACGTGGTTTAACGGCGTCTCCCGCCCCACCCCGGGCTTCCGGCCTCTCTTCTTGGCAGGTTTCCTCTCGACTATCGGGTAATCAGAATCCGAATGGGACTGCTCCGACTCCGCGTAGGATCCGAATTTGATATCCAATTCCTTTTTATGAATATTGTCTTTCTGTTCTTCTTCCGGTACGCCGGCGATAATGCCGATGTCAGCGAAGGAGATGTTCTGGTTCTGGGTTTGGGTCTGGGTCTGGGTTTGGTTCAGGTCGTCGATGAGTTGAACCTGGTTTGGGTGGCTATCATTGGGCTGGATGTTAAGATCGGAGGACCCGAACAGAGTTTTGGCTTGGTGGATGAGACCCCAATTTTGCGGGATGATTTCGGAGGAACCCATTTCGAGGACGCCGTAATTTGCAGGAATACAGAGGAGGGTTCGAATCCCGTGCATGGAGGCTTCTTTGGTGCGCTCGCAATTGTAAAACTGAAGCTCGGGCTCTGTTATGTTGACCCAGAGAGGAGAAGCAGAGGTGAAGGCTTTGGCTAGGAGGGAGGATGAATCGGCGAGGGGGAAGGTGCGAGTGAGGGACACGACGTAGAACCACTCGGCGTCGTTGAGGTTGTCGTCGATGGTGCCGTTGGGGCTCTCGACGACTTCGCAGAACTTGGTGGGGGAGGTGGGGGATTCTTTGGGGGGTCGGAAATGGCCGTCGGCCCAGGAGAGGGAGAGGCGGCCATTGTCGTCGGTGGAGGTCTGCCAGAAGATGGCGTAGAGCCAGGAGAAGGGCTGGGAATGGAGTAAAAATTGAAGCTTGTGCTGAAGGGTGAGTGGGTTGTCCCTGGAGTGAGAGAGAGGAACCAGAGAGGAAGAGGAAGAAGGAGAGATTATCATGTCCTCCATGGAAAGAGAGAGAGGGAGTGAGTCGGGGGAGAGTCAGTGAGTTGCGTTAGGGAGAGAGAAAGAGAACTAAGGAGGAGAGTGGGAAAAGCAGAGCATTAATAGAGATAGAAGGAAGGTGAGGTGAGGTGAGGTGAGGTGGGGTTGAGATTTGAGAATACGTGGTACGGACAAAGAGGGGCTTTATTGCGTAAAGGGGAGGAGGTCAAGGGAATAGAAGCAGTGACATTGGGTTATAAGGCAGTGAAATCATGGAAGGGAAGGGAGAAACGAGAAGTAAGAAGAAGGGGTGGGGGCCAATTCCAAAGAAGAAGATGAGTTTGGTGAGGGAATGAGGGAGAATGGGGTCCAAAGAAGGAGAAGAGGAGGTTAATATAGGGGGTCGCTATTTGAGAATTGGGCACCACAGGCACGTGAAGTGAAGGCGAGGGCACTCTCATAGGTGGTATGTGGGCCCATCGCGCATTCCATTTCCCCTCCTCTCAAAAAAAAAAACACCCCCTCTTCTCTCTACAATTTCTTCTCTCTCAATTCTTTCAAATTTTATGATCATCCATACAATCATCTTTTTGACTTTTTTTATATTTAAATCATAACTATAAAAAACCTCCATTCAATTTGTCTATAAATTTCTCTCAACATTAATTTTAAGATTTAGACTCAACATATTACTTTGGGTCTTTTGTTTGTATTTAATAAACGATGCAGTCAAATTTTAGACATTTAAATGTATTTGTTTTTTATGCATAATGCGGTCAAATTTTAGACTTTTAAATGTATTAGTCTTTTTTATTTTTTATTAACTACTTAATAACTCTAAATGTATCTTATTAGCATCAATAGTAAGCTTCATTATTCTCGAACTGTTTCTAATGTTATGTGGTGAAGCATAATACCATGTTGCTCTATGTTTCTCCTGAAGCTCATTGCCAACCCCATTACTAACATTAACTACAACACCCCAATGATTCTAGGTATCTTCAGTCATTTCTTCTTGTGTAACTTGGCCCACTTCAGTTTTTTTAGCTCTCGCTTCCTTCCTAGTTCTTGTTGCGAGTCTTTCAATCTCAGGCTCGAAAAGAAGATCAGAAGGCTCAAGAGTACCTCGCATACACTGAGAAATACCGGTTAGAAGTGACAAAAAGAGAAATTAGAAAAATAACTCTAAAAGCAAACATGACTACTTAACAAAAACAAATAAAATAAGAAACTAATCAAAACAATAAAACAAATAAATGCCTAATCTAGCACCTTTAAATTCTTTAGAATATTAGCTAACAATCGTTAGTCCTCGATAACAGTGCCAAAAATGTGTTAAGCGATTTGGCAAGTGCACCAGTCGTACAAATAATATAGTATAAAATGAGTAAGAATGTCGATCCCACGAGAACTAACTCATTAACTACTCGAGAAATTTAATTGTATTAGTTAGACAAACTAAATTGGATTAAAGGCAGCTCTATTCAAAAAACTGGAAAAGAAATAAAATTAGTAAAATAAAATGCAACTGATCAAGAAACGAATCGATTAATATGTGAAAAAAAACTTAGAGTTACTAATCCCCCTATTCCGTCCTAGAAATTACCAATCTCTCTCTTGCACTTATGATTCTAATTAATTATACATGTTAATCTTAAGTTATCTTTTAGCTTAAAATAATTCTCCCGGATATACATTATGCTATCCAACTCCTACACAATTCCTTACGTGAGTCAAGCTTAATACAACCAACCTAATTTTGATTAAACAAGGTCAACTAATATCCCCTATCAGTTAACAAGTGAAATCCCTTAGGCTAAGGTCATGCACTCATCCCTTAGGCTACGGTCATGCACTCATCCCTTTCAATCAAAGTTTTACTCTTACACCCCTCTCCCCAAATCGATAAAAGTAACATGCAAACTATAAATTGGCCAAGTTTATAGCAAGCTCAAGGTAAATGAATGAAAAGACATGTATTGATTTAAAGAAATCACAAGTACAAAAGAATTAATAATCCCTAATTAGAATTTGGTTTATAGCAACCCTAGAAAGAGAAAACCAGCTACTCATAGCCCTAAAACTATAGAAAACAGTAAAAGATAGAGAAAACTCCTTGAATCTGAGGTTGGATTGGCAGAAATCAGGCCTGAAAAGCTTCGAAACGGGATTCCTCCTCTTCCCTTTGCAAAAACAGCATTCTCTGGCTTCTTCCAAACTCAGAATGACCTAAAAAACCTATTCTTGTGCTATTTAAGCCAGAATCTGATACTACAGAACGCGATCCATTGTTATAGCGGTGAATACCACCATTATAATGGTGGAAGGCCACAACAAAAACAACCTACAACAAAAATAACGAAACACCAAATATTAGAAACAACGAGTCATGAAATCACCTAAATTATTAAAAGCTTTAACTTAAACTAATCTAAAATACTCAAAACAAGGATTAAGAATCACAAGCCAACAAGAAAGAGACAAAAAATAGAGAGGATTAACACCAAAATGATATTAAATTGAGAACTCAACAAGCACGCACAACAAATGAATCCGGTTATACCCGTAAAACTCAGCAAATGAAGTTTCTTATTCTATGTAAAAATTGATCCAATTGCTACAAGCCCAAACAACAATAAAAAAGACTCTTATCTTACCTAATATAATGGTCCAATAGACAAGAATCCAAGAAACATAAATAAGACCTACAAATTTCATCACCCCTTCAAGTTGAGGCTTGATAATAATTCAAAAGGCCCAACTTTGAGATATTTTTTCTGAAAAATGGATGCACTAAGTCCTTTTGTAAGGCAATCAACCAACTGATCTGAAGAGGATACATGATGTAAGGAGATGAAATCGCACTTGTACTGATCCCTGACGACATGACAATCTATGTCCAAGTGCTTGGTCCGCTCACGAAACACTGGGTTAGCGGTAATGTGCATGGCTACCTTACTATCACATTGAGAGGAATGAAGTCTGAAATAGGAACTCCTAAGTCACGTAGTATATACATCACCTATTGCAATTCACAAACAGTCATTGCCATGGCTCTATACTATATCTCAACTGATGACTTAGAAACAATGAGTTGTTTCTTCGTTTTTCAGGATATGAGTGTCGATTAGAGAAAGACGCAAAAGCCAATTAACAACCTTCATGTCCAAATATGAACCCCAATCTACATCACAAAAAGCCTCAAGTTGCAAAGAGTTAGTAGTAGGAAAAAACATTCCTAAAGATGGTGTACCTTTAATATACCTCAGCACATGAATGACAAACACTCCAATGGCTCGTTGTAGGGTCTTGAATAAACTGACTCTTTTAGCTCCCGATCCCCAGGCAATAAGTGACATGCGTGATCATAAATACAGATAATTAAACACGCAGAAATAATAGACAAACATGTCATGTGAGGAATTCTCTATATGCTACCCCTCCCTCTTAGGTGTCCTATTTGACTACAAAGCTTACAACAACAAAGACAATATACCGAAAGAAGACTAACGAATTCCGATCTTTAGGACATGCAAGGTCAGAATCCTTGAACTTCAACTACTCCTTAGTTAGCGATGTTACGGCCAACGCAACCTATAAAAATGCAACAACAAAATAAGATAATCATCTCATTGAACAGTCACTCTCTTGTTTTTCCTTTATACCAGTTCGCATCATCACAAAGGTATGGTTCAACACTTTTACTCTAAGATACACACTAGCCGAGTGTGTGAGAACAACTTGTTGTGATTCTATATGAACACACATGGTACTCTAGATTACTCAGGGCAACCTCGACTCCCAAAATGGACGAATTCATGATACAGTCCATATAAACTGACCTTAAGGTCAACATCTCCACAACAAAGGCAATTTGCCAATTTCTAACTTGAAGGTCAATAAATACCACTAAGCTTGTAGGATTGACAACATCCTTAGGCCTGTAGGCTACTATATAGGTTCCAAGCCCTAAGGCCCATGATATCTCTAGGGTCTCCAATGATGAAAAACACAATCATGATATAGACCACTCTGAGGAACTCTTAATGTACATGTCTCAACAGTATCATCTGCCAAACTAACCGCTATCACAAATGTACTTAACCCAAGCTCACAATACTAGTACCATACAATTTTAAATAAACTTGAACCTCACAGCCCCCTTAAAGCATATTGGCCCATACTTCATACTAACTCCCGACCCGTAGGCTACTGACTCAAGGGTAATTGGTTTTTCAACAACAAGCACAATGCAAAATTATAATTTCACTTTAAGCAAAGCATGCCAATCAAACTCTATCACAGTCATATAGGTTAATACATAACACAATCCAATAGGGATAATGTCCCAATGGCCCGAAAGCTGTAATAAACTCCCAGCCTGAAGGCTTAAATAAAACTCCAGCCCAAAAGCTAAGTGTCACCAGCCTGAAGGCTAAATATCACCAGCTTGAAGGCTCAAATAAGTCTCTAGCTTAAAGGCTGAGTGTCTCCAGCATAAAGGTTCAAACAAGTCTCCCGAGAGATATCACCTCACCCGACAAACAATGCATTCATAATACAAGCATACATAATAACAGTAACCACATTAGTCACAAATAAGAAGATTTTTCCATAATTTTCTATGCAAGGGAAATTCCTTGCACTCCCAACCATCACATCAAGGCATTAAAAGATAGAATGCAAGATAAATATTCTACTCCAGATTCTCTATGTACGAGGGCTAAATCATTTAGCCTTTCATGGCACGTGGTCATGACATTACTAAGGCACGAGGCTTTACAACTCCCGTGATGTAAAACCACCAACTCTCCATAGTACAAGCCATTCGTCCTCTATTACATAAAACATAATAAAATAATTATCCATCAATTTCAAGTAGGCAATTATAAGAACCACACCTTTGATAATCATGTTGCCAAGCATTCTCCATCATGAGATTTTACCACAGGTACATTCCAATCTCCTCCTCACAAATCTATTTCCCCTTCCATAGGATTTCAATCAAGCATACAAGCATTCAACCAAATCATTTAACCACAACTTTATGCATACAAATGAGTATTATTTTGCAAGGAATAACACTTAGGCTATGTTAAGTAGAGTTCTCTGCTCACCTGAGATATTGCCGCAAATACTCCTTCCTAAAAGCCATCTCCCCAACTCTCGTTACTCACAAATCACCTGTAGAACAATTCAAGGTGAAATTAAGCACAAAAAATAACCATAGAAGTTTCCCAGATGGTGGCACTTGAGGCGCTACAAGCCTCTCATGCAATCCTCTGCCAGGGTCTAAATTCTCGGGTTCCCTTCAACTATGTGGTGCCCTGGGTGTCAACCTTGGCGCCTTGGGCACCCACAGCTGGGTGCACGCAGGTAAACATGAACTATCATCCAAAACCACTCTAAACTTCATTCCAACCCCTAAAACTTGTCCCCTTAAGTTAAGGCATGCATAATATCATCAAAAATGAAGTTCTTAACACTAGGAATCCTCCCAAAACCCCATGATCCCAAGCTTTCGAGTTCATGATAAAATTTTCACCCATTCCCAAAATTCATCCAAAACATGTGGCCCTCCAAATGAGCATGAAATTTCGAATTAATCACACAAGACATTCCATTTAGATAGAATTTTAGAGAGAAAACAAGAGATCTCATCTCCAAAGACTCATTCCTAAAATTTCCCCCATTCATACAATCTAGGGTACACAAAAAGTGTTAAAGACTAGAGAGAAATCTCACTAACCTATTATAGGTTGGTGGTCGTCGAAGAATGTTCTCTTGCCGGAGATGATGGTGAGGTTAGGTAGAGGAGGCTTGCCATGAGAAAAGATGGAGAAAAAAGAGGGTGAGGTATGGAGAGTGTATGGTGTATGTGAGTTTGGGTGCTGATTGGGTGTGTGTATATATATATCCATTTGTTGAAAATTATAACTTTGCCCTACCTCTTAAAATTGATAGACCGAAGGCACGATCAGACATCCGGTGTAAATGTTCATTACATACATCCCATTCAGCGCACCAAGACCACTTCACCCAATACTCTTACTTTTCACCCCATCTCAAAATTTTTCATAAAAAGCATAAAAGAAATTTTCTCTCACTGCTTTTTCATTTTAGCCCCTCATGCCACCCATAAACACATCGAGTCTCCTCAAATGGAAAGTCCCATCTTCCTGGCGTACCCCACACAAAACCATGTCTCCTCTACCACCTCGACCAATCTCTAAATCCATAATTCTCCAATCCTCCTTCAAACTTTCACTTTTTCCCATTCTTTCAGTTAGATCCCTCCTGGGGGACTTCCTAATGGCACAACTAATATTGGTCTTCACATTTGCTCTCATGCTCGTCACAAGCGCACACTTTACTTTTGACGACCTCCAAAACTCACGCATTTGCTTATATCATCAAAATTTTTGGGCACACCCTACAAAAGCCCATATCAACTCCGGTCATCACACCAAATCAGGCATAGTAAACTCTAGATACAAGAGCCTACCAATAATTTGTCTAAAAGTTATAGGATCCTTTAAAAGTTCTCCATCTCTATTATTTAACTTAAGAATTTTAGGTAGGGTGTAGAAGTGGGTTTACATCCTAACATACCAACATCTTGCAATAAGTCCATAATATACTTTTGCTAATTAACAAAAGTACCATCTTCAGATCTAGCTAATTCAAGACCTAAGAAATATTTAGCAACCCAAAGGTCTTTAATGGAAAATTTTTCATTTAGAAACTTCTTAACCTTGTTAATTTAAATTTCAGAGTTATCGGTTAAAACAACATCATCAACATAAACCACTAAAATCAAGAAGTAATCAGATATGGTTAGAGTAAACAGATAATGGTCATGACTAGATTAAGAAAACTCATACTGAGTAAGTTGGCAAGTGAACTCAATATTCCACTGCCTAGAGGCTTGCTTAAGTCCATATAAGAATTTTTTTTAGTTTGCAAACTTCTCCTCGACCACATTTATCATAACCATCAGGAGGTAACATATACACCTTCTTATCCAATTTACCATGTAAAAAAGCATTATTTATATCCAGATGATACAAGGGCCAAGATGTAGCGGCAACTATGGCAAAGATAATTCTAACAGTAATGATCTTTGCAACATGAGAAAAACTATCCTTAAAATCTATACCCTTAATTTGATTATATCATTTTTCCACAAGACGAGCTTTAAATCTATCTATGGCACTATTAGGTTTTAATTTAATTTTGTAAACCCATTTACACCCTATGTGTTTCTTACCATTAGATGACTTACATATATTCTAAGGGTATTTTTTTCGAGAGCCTGAACTTCTTCATCCATGGCTTTTATCCAAGCAAGATCTCCTCTTGCCTTCTAGTAATTATAAGGCTCTTTTATCTCAATTAGGCTACCCATATGATTTAAATAATCAGAGGAAAAATAATTAGGAGAAATGTAAGGAAAAGTCCTAGGGGTACAATCTACTTTAGTGTCATTATTGAAGGTGTTTTTCCTTGTATCAAAGCTAACTTGACACATAAAGTCACTCATCTAGCTTTTTTTTTTTTTCTCTAGTGCTTTATCTAATGCTAACTTGCTCTTCTTGGTTTTGTGGCTTAAAATTATTAGTGCAATCCCTTTTTCCTCAATCAGAGGCTCGTTATCCTCACTTAAAGATATAGGAACAAGAGGTAAAGGATGGTTGCTTTTATCTCTCTATTTCAATTTCTTTGAAAGGAAATTTTTTTCACAAAACACTACATCTCTAGATATAATAATCCTTTTAGCACTATAATCATAAAGTGTGTAACCTTTATTTCCCGGACTATACCTTAAGAATATACACTTTACTGTCCTAGCCTTAAACTTATCTTTCTTTGGTTCATTATTAGTTGAGTAACACAAGTTGCCAAAAACTTTTAGGATGCTATAATCTACATCCCTATCAAATAATATTTTATATTGAGTGTTCCAGTTAATAACAAAGCTAGGCCACCTATTCAAGAGGTACGTAGCATGAAGGATGGCTTCATCCCAAAACTTTATAGGGAGACCATCACTAATTAGTAAAGATCTAGCAATCTGAATTATGGCCCTATGTTTTCTTTCAAATTTTCCATTTTGTTGGGGAGTATGCACGTAAGTTTTCTTATGCATTATCCCAAACTCTCTCAAAGTGTTTTGACATTCACCACTAAAAAATTCACTTCCATTATTAGACCTAAGAATTTTAACATCCCTTTGAAATTGGTTTTTCACAATAATGAAAATTTTTTTAATATAGAAATAGCTTGAGATTTTAATTTCATCAAATAAGTCCATGTGGACCTACTGAAATTGTCTATGATGGTAAGAAAATAAAAAGCATTGATTAAAGTTTGTTGCCTATGAGGCCCTCATATATTTACATAAATGATTTTAAAAATATGAAAAGATATGTTACTACTATTGGGAAAGGGTAATCTAGTTTGTTTGGCTAATTGACATATCTCACAAAGCCTGTCATTGTGAATATTTCTCTCAAAACATACTATATGTTTAAAAACAGAGTCAGAGGGATGTCCTAACCTAGAATGTCATAATAAGAAATCTTTAGAAAAATCCTTAACATTACAAGATAAAAGTATTAGAACTACCGTGTGAACACTTGTCGAAACAACCAGTAATGGGGAAAATAGAACCACTAGAACAATCAGAAATAGTGTTTGCAGTTTTTACAACATTGGAATTATCACAACAATCAATATTTGAAAAAAAATAGAACCACCAGAACATCCAGAAACAGTTTTTACAATGTTAAAAGGTCCAAAAAAAAAAACATTTGTAGAATTTGTAGTATTTAACAAACTAGAAACAATATTTATAAAATTTGAAGTATTTAAAAGTCCAGAATTTGCAGTATTTGTAGAAAAAGTAGAATAACAGTAATCGATTTTCTTTCTCCGTTTTTTAAAGAAGTAACATCAAGGTGGTATATGTTATCCTCTAATCTGTTTGATGCTACAATTTCATTAGTCTTCTAGTCCTAAAAGTCACGATAAGTTGAATAAAAAACACACTTTAAGATCTTTTCTTTTAATATTTTTCTAATTGAAATCAGATTATATTTAAAAGATGGAACATAAAGAACATTTTTAAGAATAAAAGATTTGCTTAAAAAAATGTCTCCATATTTTTCAACATTTCTAATATTTCCATCATGCATATGAATCTTTATTTTCTTATTCAAGGTTTTAAGAGATTTGAAAAATTTTCCACAACCATAAAACATAGCAAGTGGCACCCGCTCGCATCAATTATCCAAGAATCAAAATTAACCCAAGAATTAGAATAGATGTTACCTGCAAAGTTAGAAATATGGGCAAAATTTACTTGTTCATTCTCGGAGTATTTATTCTTCAAAAACTTGTTCACCTCCCTTTGCACCTGGTCAGATAAAACAGAGGACAATTGTGTGTTATTCCCCTTCTTTTCCATCATTATGTCTTCCACAAAAAGGACTATTGACCAGATTAACCTGCCTTAGATGAGACCCCCTTCTCCTTTTATAATTGCTTGAACCAATCAGGATAACCGTGCAACTTAAAACATGTATCTCTAACATGGCCTATTCCTTTATAGTGATCACAAGTTCAATCCTCTTTCTTATTTGAATTTTTTTAAAAACTAATAATACTCTCGCCTTGTCTTGTTCTGGCAAGCATCACATTACTGTTTTACTTTTCAGAAACTAGTTTGTACTTTTTTTTTCTACCCTTAGTATCATAAAGTATGCCTTGTTTATTGAGGGTAGGTGATCCATGACTAAAATTTGATTCCTAACATTATCGTAAATCTTATTTAGTCCCATAAGAAATTGGATAAGCCTATTTTGAGAGATAATGCTAAGAAGTTACCTGAAGCGTTATAAGTACAATACTTGATTGCTCCGTAAGAACACTGTGGGATAGGTTGAAGAACATTCAATTCTTCCCACAGTTTTTTTAACCTTCTAAAATAAAGAACGACAGAGAGACATCCTTGTTCCATGGAAGAAATCTGTCATTGTATTTGATATATCTGAGGCCCATTGCTCTCACCGAACTGTTCCTCGAGGTCTAACCAGAGCCTCCTTATTGATGACACGTAGACATATGTCTCAGTAATATCCTTCAAGATTAAATTTATAATCCAAGCACAAATCATCTCGTCGATTCTTTTCCAAGCACTCAATGCAGGTTTATCCGCCGATTATTATATTGTTCCATTGACGAAGCCAAGCTTATTGCATTGCATGGACAGTCTTTGTGTCAAGAAATTCAATTCTGATAGAAGAATAGTAACGAGGATCACACTCGGGTTCTCTGACATCTACAATGATAGAGGATTGTCAAACTTCTGCCCCTCACTTTGAACACACCTCGTTCCTTGATTGCAGAGTTAACTAGAGCTTCGAACTCGGTGTATATCTTGCATGACAGCTCTGCCTTGACTGGCCATTTGTTGAAGAAGATTGAAAAGATAAGGGAGACAACGCATGGTCATGATTTGGTAGGGGAAAAAAGGTAAAGAAAACTAATTAGGGTGAAATGTTGAACGCTAATAGTTCTACGCGAAAGAAATATTGGGGGAAAACAGGTTCATAATAGAAAAGGGGAAGATGAAGTTTAAATCACTAATTTCGAAAATGAAGGATTAGCTCTGATACTATCTACAAAACTAAACCGGTACGCACAACAAATGAATTAGGTTATACCCGTAAAACTCAGCAAGTGAAATTTCTTATTATGTGTAAAAACTGATCCAATTGCTACAAGCACAAACAACAATAAATAAAACTATTATCTTACCTAATATAACAGCCCAACAGACAAGAATCCAAGAAACATAAATAAACTTATAGTTTTCATCAACCAATTTAATTGGTAGGGACAAATTAAAATTTAATTATTTAATTATGTCATTTTTACTAATTTGGGATTTGATTTGATATGTTAAAATTAAACAAGTTTGATTTTCAATACAAGGCAGTGAATGTTTGTGGCATCATCAGAAACATAATGAATCCAATAATTACTCCCTTTTGGACTATTAACTGTCTTGTCGTTGTTCGTTTGCGACTTTTAGTGTCATCTATATGTAAGAATTGAAACTATGATATGAAATTGGACCATAAATTAAAGACGTTAATGAAGTGCAGATCTCCTATTTGGCGACAACAAATAATGAAGGATTTCAGTGCCGTCTAATTCAGCTACATTATGCAATTAGAGTAAATAGTGCACCTGATTTTGTTAGATGAAGTTTAATCAAATGGACTTCCAGCATCTAGATGGTTAGTGGCCATCAAGAGATTCACGCCCCATATCTTTGTACTTTTGTGGCCATAAGTTAATCATATGGAAATTTTTATTAAAAAAATAGAAGAATTCATATTGAAATTCTTATTAGCACTATCAAAATATACCAGTCCGAATTGTCCCATAAAGGGTCTGAGAAAAACAAGTTGATCACAAGCTAGCCCATTTTTAATAGGCATAGATTTTGATATCTAGGCCCGCTTATGGGCTAGAGTTTTTTTTTTTTTTACTGGATTTTAAGCACAAAAGAAAAATCAGATATTACAATGAAGATACACTTCCTCTCTTACTATGCAAAACAAATCAAACATCATAGAATCAACAAGATTAACATCAAGGTTAGGGTCTGTTTGATTTGTCAAAATATTTTATGTTTTCATTTTTAGTCTTCATTTTCTGAAAACATCTTTATGGTATTTTTAAATTTGGGCCTATTTTAAGAAATGTTCTCAAGAAAATATTTTTAGTTAACTCAACCAAACGCAATTTCAAACTCATATTCTATTTTTAATGAAAATGAAAACAAGAAATGTCCAAACTAAACAGGCGCTTAGAATCTAAAATTGTACTTAATCCTTAATCCTTCAAACATTTAAGGCGAAATAAAACGAGCCACAAAATATCTAGAAGCAAGAACCAAAAAATGAGCTGCACAAAAGCTATCCATCATTCAATAGTTTAGAAACATTCATGAAAATCAAAGACCAAAAATCCCCAATTCAGCTCATTACCACACAAGCACAGAGACACCTAGTTAGCCAAGAATATTACACAACACAACTCTAAAAAGGATAAATTACAAAAGACCAAGAGCATAGGCAAACAAATGAGCTTATGATGATGATTGAAAGGAAGAGAAAGAAAACTCATTACTGGTGTAGCGTGTGGGAAGCGGAGGCAAATGATCCGATGGTGTGAGGGCAAGGCCGATGCTAAAATACAAAGCCGAGTCTGAGAGAGGCAGAACGGAGGCCGGAGAGGAAATTTGGGAAAGGCAACGACAGTGGCGACAAGAGTGAGTAAGGATCATATAGAGGAGATCTGGGGAGATGAGCTGAGTGCAAGGAGAGGCCAAGAGAGCGAGACGTGAGGTGATGGGATGCAACATGCCAAGAAGCCAAGAGTAAGAGATGAGATATCAAATCAGAGATTCAAAGTGAGAGTAGTGACTGAGATGGAGCCGAGAACTAAGAGAGTGATAATTAGTTTGAGACAGTGAGACTAATGAATGATGATGGAGCAAACAGGGTGGTTCTCAGTTTGGGCAATTGGGCTGTTGCTAGATGGAGACAGGTAGGGTAATTCTAAAAAAATCCTTTTAAAAAAAAAAAAGAGGTAGGTCGGCTTGCAGTTTGCCCACGCCTAATCTATTTGGCATGCAGGCCAAATGGGTCGACCTGTTTAGGCCCATTTTCTAACGAACTCATTTTTGCATGCCCAAGCTCAGCCCGCATTCCGCCTAATGCTAATATTAACGGTGCTAATCCTAATTCCAATCCATTGGGATACTAATTTCAATATGGATTTTGTTATGAAAAAAATCGACTTTTTTCTGAAATAAAACTTTGCATAATATTACTCTTTTGACTTTTTTCCCACTAACAGTGTGGCTTCAATTTGATGAAAACGGCGGTGGAAGAAATTATGAATTGAGGAAAAAGGAGAAGAAAAAAGAAGTTTTTCCAAAATTAGACACAACATCAATAATTAGTTAATTACAGCTATGATACATGAAACTTTGGAACGAAATATTTACTTCAGGTGAATTGTTAATTAAGCACATTAATAAAACAAAACTTTATCAACATCAATTGTTTCAAGTGATCTGGTTTGTTTTATTTAAGTAAAATTTTGAATTTGACTCTTATAAATTAAAAAAATTAACATTAAGAGAAAATTTTACACATATATTAATCTGACCTGCTTTAAACTATATTGTTTAAAGTCTAGTAATAAATTTTCAAATATTAGTGGTTTGAAAAAGACAAACTCTACTCAGCTTAAAAGTCCAATCATTGTGAAATCTTGAAAACTTCTCTATGAAAATCGGCTTGTCAACGCTCATCACTTCTTTACCTTCTAAGGCATGAGCAATCAAACTTTTTTTTTTTAAATATATGTTTACTTATAAGAAAGGTTGGTATATATTGATATAATTGACATATTTCAGAAATGAAAATGTATAATTAATCAAGGTGATATCACATATGATGAAAATTTAAAGTGTGAGATTTTTTGTGATTTTCTAGAACAAGTTTTGGATAAAAACAGTGAGTTTAATGTATATAATTACGTACACTAAACAAGAAAAGGGAATTAGAAGTTAAAAAAAGTCATATGTAATTTGAAAAATTTCATCACAAATATATATATATATATATATATATACGACTGAACTAAACAATTTTCGTCGCAAACCCTTATGTACAGAAATCTTAAGCACAAAGCCATAAATGAAAAAACTGATACCTCAGATTACACATGCTTATTCAATAAATATTTAAGACTGAAATGAATCTAGGGTAGGGTAAGAATAGTAAAAATAAATAAATAATCAATAAATATTAGCGTGCATATAAATATTGATATTGAGTGCTCTATATACGTTTAATATGAATTGATAGACAGGTTATTTGATATCTGACTAATGATTAATTATATAATATATAAATATATAATATAAAAAAATTTTAATATATTATTTATATAATATAAATTTGATAAACTTAAAATATTGGTTAGTAGATATTAGGTATCAAGTACATGGATACCCAATTACCAATTTAATTAGGGTATTCAATGCCATTATGTAATTTTTTTTTTGAATATTTCAAATATTTTGGATATTGAGAATTTTGAGTACGTACATGGAAGTAATTTTTTTTTTTTGGATTTAAGTACAGTGTGGGTATTAAATATTTAGGATGAATTCAGATATTAATATTAAAAAAAATTTGAATGGTACAGCCTATTGCCAGTCCTAATGATACCTACATAATAAAAAAAAATTTAAGCGTTAACTTATTAGTTGATTATTAAAGAAAATTCTTAATTTAACAATTGACATTTGATTCTCTTAGGAAAGATTATAAAAAAAAAAATAGCATTGATATAATCGGAAAAGATACTGTTCAGTCGTAATTAACTTGTTAAAAAAAAAAGGATAAATTATACTGGCCTCCTAAAGTTCGACTAAGCTACACTAGTTAACACCATTATAGTTTAAATATTACACTTAATTTTCCTTGACTATATATTGCAAAAATATCAAGTTTGCTTTATATTAAATTAAATAACTTTTTTTACCTGAAATTTAAATAAATTTTTATACAACATGAAATTTTAACTTTTTAAAATGACAAAAAGGCAATTAATTAAAATTGTAGTTTTATTTTTAATATGACTATAATAATTGTTAGGCAAATGCAATATTTATGCCCCCTAAATTTTGATCCCTTTAATTATAACTAAAAATTTTATTTAATGTAAATTATAAATCATATATTTTCAATTAATTTCGATTATAACTTTAAGAATAATACCATTAAAATATTTAATTAGTCATATTATATATATATATATATATTAAATTATTTACTTTAAATATGTTACATCAAATATTACTTTAAAACCACCAAAATAAATTTGTGAATAATGACAAAAGAGGTAAGAAATTTAAAGAATTCACATGGTGGATCATTTTAACTTAATAAAGATGGGTAATTTGGTACTACTATGTACAAGATGGATTTTTACGTTATTGTCAACCATCAAGTATTTTGATCGGATTAAGCTTAAAGGCATAATTAAAATTAATTTTAAAAATATGAGTTATAATTTATAATTAATACAAAATAAAGTTTTAGATTAAATTGAAACATTGATTATAATTCAAATGCATAAATAATACTTTTGCTTAATTGTTAAATGGTTTAGTCATTCAATGAAACGTATGTCGTACCAAAAAAAGTTAATTTTAATAAAATAAATAAATAAATTAGAAAAAGGCCGACCATGATATTTAAATCTAAAAATCAATGTTGTCAGAACCGACCCGGCTATTGACCCGGACAGGTCTTCGGGTCACCGGGTCACTGGTTCAACCGCCGGGTCACTGGGTCAATTGCTGACCCGGATAAATACATTAAAAAAATTAAAATTATATATATACCTATATATCTTTACAAATAAATTAAAAAATAAGTAAAATAAATAATTTATATGTAAATTTCACAATTTAAAGTCATAAACATCCAAAATAATTCATAAATATCTATAATAATTTAAACATAAAGTCATAAATATTCATAATAATTCATAAAGTCATTAATAAAATCATCCAAACATAATAATTCATATACTAAAAGTCTTAAACATCCATAATAATTTATAAAGTCATTAAAATGCTAATGTTCATAAGATCCACAATCAATTTAAAAATTCCAAGCATCTGGGTTGTCCGTTTCTCCAGTAAGAGGCATGCCCCATGAGTCAACTAGTCGTCTATTATATTCTACGTTAGCAGCCCCCTCAATATCTTCACCACCATCACCACCACCACCACCATCATCATCATCATCATCATCATCATCAATAATCTCATCCAAATTCAATTCTGTAGAAAATAATTTAGATAAATAAAAATTTTGAAATGACTTCACAAAATAATATATCAAAATTATCAAACACAAACCACAATCAGCATCATATTTTTCAGTGGTGCAAGCTGCAAATTCACGATTAAGAACTTCTAATTCCTCAGCAGTCAAGCTTGATGGTTCTTCTTCCAATATCCAATCACTATTTTCTTCAAATGATTCGAAACTGATCGGATCATAACTCTTCTTTAAATCTTTCCTGTACATACAAAAATATAAATGATTATTTATATGTTTAAAAATTGCAAATACTGTTATGAAGAGAAATATACCTCTTTTGTAGCTTCAAGTTGTAATGAACATAAACAAGATCATTAAGCCTTTGATGCTCCAATCTATTTCTCTTTTTTGAATGAATATGTTCAAATACACTCCAATTTCTTTCACAACCTGAAGAACTGCATGTTTGGCTTAAAACTCGAATTGCAAGCTTCTGTAAATTTGGAGCACTTGATCCATAGCATTGCCACCACTCATCTAATGATTTTAAGCAAAACAAATTAATGAAAAAAAACTAAAACAAATGAAGGTTCTTTTGTTAATAAATATCAAAATTACCTGGCATCATTGTATGACGACTATTTACTGCAAGTCTTCTTCCAAAATCTCCTTCTGCATTCCTAAAGATTTTCATTTCACTTGATAACTTAGTTTCCAGCTCTCTATCATTATAAGTATATTTTTCAATGACATCAATAACCCCTGAGATAGTGTTCTTGTGCCTTCCTATTGCTTCAACATCATATTGATAAGATGGATTAAACCAAAAGCCAGCAGCATGAAGATTTTTTTGTAATTGATTATCCCAACGCCTATCAAGAATTCTTAGAAAAGGCTCAACCATTCTTTTCCTTCTTTGAAACCTTTTCATCATTTCATCCCTAGCTACATGAAATGCTGCAAACAAATAACCCATTGCAGGCTTATCTTCACTATCTACAATACGCAAGACACGGATCAATGGCTCAGTGACTTTCACAATGAACGCACAATCTTTCCAAAACATTGAATCTAAGATAAGATCCACAAATTTCTTTGATTTGCTGTCTCTAGCAAATGCTGAGCTTGTCCATTCTTTACATGTTACCATGGCTTGCAAAGCAACCTTTTGAACTAATATGCTTTGCAAAGCAATGAAATTAGTTGCAAAACGAGTTGGAGCTGGACGAAGGATCTCTCTTCCATTAGTATGCTTCCTCATCAAATGCAAAGCAAAACAATGATTGTAAATAAATTTAGTAATTTTTGAAGCATGATTTACAACTAATGTCACCTGATCCAATTTGCCAATATCTTGCAACATCAAATTAATACAATGGGCAGCACATGGAGACCAATAAAGAGTTGGAAATTCTTGTTCCAACATTCTACCGGCAGCAACATAATTTGCAGCATTATCAGTCACAATTTGAATCACATTTTCAGCTCCAACATACAACACAATTTCCTTAAAAAGATTAAACAACATATCACCGGTCTTAGAAGCATCAGATGCATCAACAGATTTTAAGAACACAGTCCCTTTAGGACAATAAACTAAAAAGTTTATGAGAGTTCTCCTACATTGATCAGTCCACCCATCTGCCATAATCGTACACCCTGTTTCCTTCCAAGTTTTGCGATAACTATTAACATATGAGTTTATTTCTTCAACATTTTTCGTCAACAAATATCCACGAAGATTTTGATATCCAGGACCCTTATATCCCGCACCCATACTAGCAATAGCATCAATCATTGGTTGGTAGTATGATGAATTAGTAGCATTGAATGGCAAATTAGCATCAAACATCCACTTAGCAATAGCAATGTCACACCTTTCTCTCGCCTCTTTGCTTTGCAATACACTTTTAATAGTGGGTTGGGCTCCAGGAGTTGTTCTAGGCATAAAATAGGAGCTTATAGGCTTCTTTCCCTTTTCTTTTGCTTTTCCCCTATCCTCAGAAGGCTGAACAAAAGAGTTATTTAATTCTACAACATCATCACTATATAAGCTCTCATCAGGATAAGGATTACTTTCTTCATATTCTTCTACAACCTTTCTTTTCTTTTGAGTAAACTCTTCAACACTATTTTGTAGTTGGAAACGAACATTTGCTGGAACCTTTTTACATGGCTCCACATCTCCCTTTATTCCAGCCAAATGTAACTTAATTCGATTAATTCCACCCCCCTTGAAAGTCTTGTTACAGTATAAACATATTAAATGACGCCTAGAACCAGTTCCTTCAGCAATTCTACAATGACCCCATGCTAAATCTGTTTTTCCTCTTGAAGCACCTTGTTGCACAGACTCAACTGACTCTTGTGTGGGATTGCTAGATGACATTTATGACAATCTAGGATTAACAAAAAAAATTCCTAAATTAAAATTGGTCCCAAAGTTATCTATAATTAAGAGATGCATAATTAATTTCAATCTTAGCACAACTCAAAATTTAACTACTCTATTTAGATAAGCCAACATTCAGATCAGCCAACAGCACCAACCAACATTCAGCAATCAAAAAAAAAATTAAATTACCTATTCAGATCAGCCAATGCACCAGCCAGCATTCAGTACTCAAAAAAAATTTTAATTTCAATTCAGCCAACATTCAAATTCAGCAATCAGCCACGGTTGAGTCAACATTGAACATTGAACATTCAGAAATTTAAAAAAAAAAAATACTGATTTGAAGACCTTTGATCGGCCAGAACTGAATGCTTCACTGATATTGGAGACATTTGATCGGCCAGAACATTCAGAAGTACCTCGAAGAAGAAGGCGACCTGCTTCAACCGCCTTCAATGGAGACCTCTTTCTGAACACTTGAAGCTATGGCTGAGAAGATGACTTGAAGCTCGGCTGATGCTCTCGACTGGAAAGAAGAAGGAGCTCTCGTGGGAAGAAGAAGGAGCTCGCGTGGGAAGAAGAAGGAGTCGTCGTGCAATGGCTCTCGGTGATAGCCGGTCGCCGTTCGCAGGAGCTCTCGGTGGTCGCCGTTCGCAGGAGCTCTCGGTGGTCGCCGTTCGCAGTGGCTAGGGGTGGTCGCCGTTCGCAGTGGCTAGGGGTGGTCGCCGTTCGCAGTGGCTAGGGGTGGTCGCCGTTCGCAGTGGCTAGGGGTGAGCCACTGCGAACGGCGACCACCCCTAGCCACTGCGAACGGCGACCACCGAGAGCTCCTGCGAACGGCGACCACCGAGAGCTCCTGCGAACGGCGACCGGCTATCACCGAGAGCCATTGCACGACGACTCCTTCTTCTTCCCACGCGAGCTCCTTCTTCTTCCCACGAGAGCTCCTTCTTCTTTCCAGTCGAGAGCATCAGCCGAGCTTCAAGTCATCTTCTCAGCCATAGCTTCAAGTGTTCAGAAAGAGGTCTCCATTGAAGGCGGTTGAAGCAGGTCGCCTTCTTCTTCGAGGTACTTCTGAATGTTCTGGCCGATCAAATGTCTCCAATATCAGTGAAGCATTCAGTTCTGGCCGATCAAAGGTCTTCAAATCAGTATTTTTTTTTTTAAATTTCTGAATGTTCAATGTTCAATGTTGACTCAACCGTGGCTGATTGCTGAATTTGAATGTTGGCTGAATTGAAATTAAAATTTTTTTTGAGTACTGAATGCTGGCTGGTGCATTGGCTGATCTGAATAGGTAATTTAATTTTTTTTTTGATTGCTGAATGTTGGTTGGTGCTGTTGGCTGATCTGAATGTTGGCTTATCTAAATAGAGTAGTTAAATTTTGAGTTGTGCTAAGATTGAAATTAATTATGCATCTCTTAATTATAGATAACTTTGGGACCAATTTTAATTTAGGAATTTTTTTTGTTAATCCTAGATTGTCATAAATGTCATCTAGCAATCCCACACAAGAGTCAGTTGAGTCTGTGCAACAAGGTGCTTCAAGAGGAAAAACAGATTTAGCATGGGGTCATTGTAGAATTGCTGAAGGAACTGGTTCTAGGCGTCATTTAATATGTTTATACTGTAACAAGACTTTCAAGGGGGGTGGAATTAATCGAATTAAGTTACATTTGGCTGGAATAAAGGGAGATGTGGAGCCATGTAAAAAGGTTCCAGCAAATGTTCGTTTCCAACTACAAAATAGTGTTGAAGAGTTTACTCAAAAGAAAAGAAAGGTTGTAGAAGAATATGAAGAAAGTAATCCTTATCCTGATGAGAGCTTATATAGTGATGATGTTGTAGAATTAAATAACTCTTTTGTTCAGCCTTCTGAGGATAGGGGAAAAGCAAAAGAAAAGGGAAAGAAGCCTATAAGCTCCTATTTTATGCCTAGAACAACTCCTGGAGCCCAACCCACTATTAAAAGTGTATTGCAAAGCAAAGAGGCGAGAGAAAGGTGTGACATTGCTATTGCTAAGTGGATGTTTGATGCTAATTTGCCATTCAATGCTACTAATTCATCATACTACCAACCAATGATTGATGCTATTGCTAGTATGGGTGCGGGATATAAGGGTCCTGGATATCAAAATCTTCGTGGATATTTGTTGACGAAAAATGTTGAAGAAATAAACTCATATGTTAATAGTTATCGCAAAACTTGGAAGGAAACAGGGTGTACGATTATGGCAGATGGGTGGACTGATCAATGTAGGAGAACTCTCATAAACTTTTTAGTTTATTGTCCTAAAGGGACTGTGTTCTTAAAATCTGTTGATGCATCTGATGCTTCTAAGACCGGTGATATGTTGTTTAATCTTTTTAAGGAAATTGTGTTGTATGTTGGAGCTGAAAATGTGATTCAAATTGTGACTGATAATGCTGCAAATTATGTTGCTGCCGGTAGAATGTTGGAACAAGAATTTCCAACTCTTTATTGGTCTCCATGTGCTGCCCATTGTATTAATTTGATGTTGCAAGATATTGGCAAATTGGATCAGGTGACATTAGTTGTAAATCATGCTTCAAAAATTACTAAATTTATTTACAATCATTGTTTTGCTTTGCATTTGATGAGGAAGCATACTAATGGAAGAGAGATCCTTCGTCCAGCTCCAACTCGTTTTGCAACTAATTTCATTGCTTTGCAAAGCATATTAGTTCAAAAGGTTGCTTTGCAAGCCATGGTAACATGTAAAGAATGGACAAGCTCAGCATTTGCTAGAGACAGCAAATCAAAGAAATTTGTGGATCTTATCTTAGATTCAATGTTTTGGAAAGATTGTGCGTTCATTGTGAAAGTCACTGAGCCATTGATCCGTGTCTTGCGTATTGTAGATAGTGAAGATAAGCCTGCAATGGGTTATTTGTTTGCAGCATTTCATGCAGCTAGGGATGAAATGATGAAAAGGTTTCAAAGAAGGAAAAGAATGGTTGAGCCTTTTCTAAGAATTCTTGATAGGCGTTGGGATAATCAATTACAAAAAAATCTTCATGCTGCTGGCTTTTGGTTTAATCCATCTTATCAATATGATGTTGAAGCAATAGGAAGGCACAAGAACACTATCTCAGGGGTTATTGATGTCATTGAAAAATATACTTATAATGATAGAGAGCTGGAAACTAAGTTATCAAGTGAAATGAAAATCTTTAGGAATGCAGAAGGAGATTTTGGAAGAAGACTTGCAGTAAATAGTCGTCATACAATGATGCCAGGTAATTTTGATATTTATTAACAAAAGAACCTTCATTTGTTTTAGTTTTTTTTCATTAATTTGTTTTGCTTAAAATCATTAGATGAGTGGTGGCAATGCTATGGATCAAGTGCTCCAAATTTACAGAAGCTTGCAATTCGAGTTTTAAGCCAAACATGCAGTTCTTCAGGTTGTGAAAGAAATTGGAGTGTATTTGAACATATTCATTCAAAAAAGAGAAATAGATTGGAGCATCAAAGGCTTAATGATCTTGTTTATGTTCATTACAACTTGAAGCTACAAAAGAGGTATATTTCTCTTCATAACAGTATTTGCAATTTTTAAACATATAAATAATCATTTATATTTTTGTATGTACAGGAAAGATTTAAAGAAGAGTTATGATCCGATCAGTTTCGAATCATTTGAAGAAAATAGTGATTGGATATTGGAAGAAGAACCATCAAGCTTGACTGCTGAGGAATTAGAAGTTCTTAATCGTGAATTTGCAGCTTGCACCACTGAAAAATATGATGCTGATTGTGGTTTGTGTTTGATAATTTTGATATATTATTTTGTGAAGTCATTTCAAAATTTTTATTTATCTAAATTATTTTCTACAGAATTGAATTTGGATGAGATTATTGATGATGATGATGATGATGATGATGATGGTGGTGGTGGTGGTGATGGTGGTGAAGATATTGAGGGGGCTGCTAACGTAGAATATAATAGACGACTAGTTGACTCATGGGGCATGCCTCTTACTGGAGAAACGGACAACCCAGATGCTTGGAATTTTTAAATTGATTGTGGATCTTATGAACATTAGCATTTTAATGACTTTATAAATTATTATGGATGTTTAAGACTTTTAGTATATGAATTATTATGTTTGGATGATTTTATTAATGACTTTATGAATTATTATGAATATTTATGACTTTATGTTTAAATTATTATAGATATTTATGAATTATTTTGGATGTTTATGACTTTAAATTGTGAAATTTACATATAAATTATTTATTTTACTTATTTTTTAATTTATTTGTAAAGATATATAGGTATATATATAATTTTAATTTTTTTAATGTATTTATCCGGGTCAGCAATTGACCCAGTGACCCGGTGACCCGAAGACCTGTCCGGGTCAATAGCCGGGTCGGTTCTGACAACATTGGATGAAATTGCCGCAGCATTATCTGTACTGTAGTCTCCTCTCTCTCTCTCTCTCTCTCTCTCTCACGTAGTCCCAACTCCCAACCAAAAGTTTAAAGGGTGACACTGTTTCACAACAGTGAGGCAGAGGAGGAGTCAGAAGTCAGAACGAGGTGGTCCCATATTTTATTTGTTAAATTTATTGAAAGTTCAATTTCGTGTTGAATAATCTTGACATTTATGTAAAATATTTTATGATTATTATATACATAAATTTTGAAATAATTTATAGTAAAAAAATACAAACCTCAGAATTTTATATAGACTTTTTTTATTTTCTTATTAATTTATTATACATATTCATCCAAATAAACGACCACCTCAGAATCAAATCCTGGAACTTGGCAAAAATGGAGGCACGTGATTTTTGGGCTCAGTCCTCCCACGTGCTTATGTTCTTTTTGCCACCCGATTTGTCTGTTTCGTGATGTTTGGCATTTGCTGATCCAATAATACCCGAAAATGCGAGAAATGAGAGATTGATGATTTGTGGAGATATGTTTGGGTGAACGACACAATGTGGGAGGAAGATAATTAAGTAATTTTGATAAAAATTAAAACAAAATTGGCCAACGATGGAAAATCCGAAACGTTGCCGAAAATTTTGAGCCAACGGTAAGAAACCGTATTGATAAGGTTATGGTTGGGCGTGTGAAGCTGGGGAATAGGATTAAGCAGGATTTTAAAAATTTTATTATTAAATCAATGAAAGTATCGATTTTAGAGTTAATAATTATATCATAGTTGAACTGATGATATTTTAAAAATATTAATATATATAATTAAAAATATTAAAATATTAAACATAATTACATATCATAAATATAAATATGCAGCTCAATTAAAAATAAAATTTAATATTCTTAATTGCACAAAAATTTTGATAAAACAACATCCTCAATTAAAAGTTTACAAAAAAAAAGAAGTCAACTAACAAAAAAATATTATCAATCATCATATAATTCATACATATCAAATTTATCAAATAAAAAAAAATCATTGAACCAGTCTGACTAATAAAACTGATTAATTTTACCGGTTTAAAACCAATCTGATGATTTTGCACCAATCCATTCTCTCACCAATTCTATAGTTTTTTCAAAACCAAACCTAGGATCAGTTCTCGGCTCAATCGGTTGAACCGTCCAATCCGGTGCGATCCGATTCTAATAATCATGGGATTAAGAAAATTACAAAAAACTTCTTTTTTAATGTTAGATAATTTGTAAATATCTAAAATTTTAAATTCACAAATAAGTTATTTAATTTTTAGAAATTAATTATTCATTTTTTTATGGAGGTTGGGTGTGAAATTGAAGGGTCATTTCTTTTTTTGTTTTAAATTGCTGCATAAATAACAGCTTATGGATCAATTATTAAAAAAGAAAAAAGAAAAGTTTGATGTGGCATTTGAAATAATATTGTTAAGGAGAAAATAGGCAAAAAAAGAAAAAAGAAATTTATTTCTTGGAGTATAAAAGTTGATGCTGGAGGACTTGTCTTTCTTTTCTTTTTCTTTTTTCTCACTCTCTCAAAATATGATAATTAATTAAGTTATCAATGTCATTAGGTTCAAATGATTCACATTTATTTTTTTTTCAAGCAAAGTCTCAAGTGTTCAAATTTTTTATTCTTGTGAATGAAAAAAATTAGCATTGTAAAAAGTTACATATTTGAAATATAACTAAGTTCAAACTAAATTAGTTGAAACTCAATTAATTTTTAGGTACTATTGATTCTTTAAAAAAAAAAGATAATTAAGGTTGACACTCCACTTATCAAAAAAGAGCAAGGTCAATTTTATTTTTAATATAATACTCTGAAAAAATCATCGTTTTTCAAAATTTAACATTAAATTAGAAGCGATTTTTTAAAAGTATTTTTACAAATATTTGAATTTTTATATAAGTTATTGAATTAATAGTTATGTAGTCTATTTTAATATATATATATATATATATATATATTGAAGTACCAAATTATGAAATTAGTGAGTATCTTCACTTAACATATTTTAACATTTAGCTTATTTAACTTATTATACATATATGTGTGTATTGTAAATTTACATTACTAATGGTTAATTAATTATTTATCAGCAAGGATTCTTTTGGTTAATGAAAAAGCAAATAGACATTGTGACATTGCAGTGCATAATTTTTTTTTGTATATATATGATAAGGGTATTGTCTCAATTTGAGCAAAAATTGAGATTATTGGTTTCATTGTCAATGAGTTAGTCATTTTTTAATTCAAACTAATTAAATAATGGTAGATTTTGTTTTAATTTTTTTTTGTTAATTACTTATATTAAATCAACCCAACTTGTATTCTCTTTTTGGGGGATAAAACTCACACTACCAAAAAAAAAAGTTGCATATTAACAGTTTAAACCAAGACATACTTACGTAACGAAACAATCGATCGAGACACAAATGTGAATCTCATGAAAGAATAGTCATTTAAAAAAATTTAACAATAGTTCACACTTGAACCGTCGTTAAAGTTGAAACTTAACTACCAATAAATTAATATAAGTTAATCATAATTGCCACTAAATTAAGGATGGTTTATGACATAGCTGTCGCATTAAGTGTAGGATTAACGACAGTTATTAGATAACTATCATTATCCTATTCAATTATTATGCAAGAAGTTTTTCACTCAAATCCCTCTTTCACAATAGTTAAAAGTAAAACCGTCACTAAATTATTTTAATTTTTAGCCATTTGTCTCATTTTTACCTTCAATTAAACAGTTATAAATAGCGAACTAGAATATCCAATTCGTCTCGTAAAAGAAAAGAATCTACTATTCCAAAAATATACCATGCTTTTTAAGTATTAAATTAATTTGAGTGAGGAAGTGAGGATAATGGAATTGTCTCCATTGGACGGTTTATTTTCTATTTTTTTTTAAAAGCCAGTACATGGATTTGTCTTTATTATCAAGAAAACTAATTAATTTGTACGTAGAGTGTCAATAACACGTCACAGAAAAGTGTGGGCAAAAAAATACATGCTTTGACGTTTTCGTAAATTAAATTCCCGCAGTGAGTATTTTAATTGAGCAAATATATTAGTATTTATCACAAAGAAAAGCCATTCATTAATATTATAAAATATAATATGTCGTGCATATGCTTTCGCTTTATATGCCCCATCTAATATATTGTTATAATATTGGTTAACTTGAAGCATGTGAAAACCTGCGTAGTAAGAGGACAAAGACGCCCTTAAATTATGTTTATGGTTGATTATTAATTAATTATATTATAGTTTTATGCTAAGTTCCTGTTAATTTTCCAACCAACGACATAGATTGCTTCAGTTTTCTGCCTCACTTTTTTGTTTAATATAAAATAATAAATATAAAATGCTCTTTTTCTACACGTGGGGGATGTTAAAATTGCTGCGGGTAGTTAAAGTACCTACTTGTATTGCAAATGGCAAAGCCCAGCGATGAAGATAAGATTGTTATGTGAAATTACTAATTAAACATTTATGGCTTATACTTTCAAAATTTTAATTTTATCAATTTCTCATACACTTAAAAAACTATGTAATTCAGAATAAATTATACTTATTTTTTAGAGTTTAGGTAAATTGTTTCTATTTTTGAAAAAAAATTATATTCAATATCTTTGTAATTAAAGTTATCTTTCAAAACTTTAATAATATGCTTATTTCAAAAATCAAATTTGTGTATAAGATTTTGTGAAGATGGGATGTCATATTTTAGATTTTGTGAAGATGAGATATCATATTTTAGCTCTCATTTGTATTTGGAATTAAGCCTTCTCCTCTTTTGCAATCTAAATATTAAACGATAAACGATAATATAGCGTACTTTTTAATATACATCAATGTAAAATTATTTAATCCTGTTGAGATGCATTATATATAAATTTAAAATGATCAAAATGCTTATAATTCTTTTATTAATGACAAAAATACCCTTTTACTTCTTCCTTCTTCTTCCCTCGTCTCTCTCTCTCTCTTAAATAATTTCATATCCAAACAAACTCATTTTTTATTTGTTTTTGCTTGTGTGTTTATAAAACAGTTGGGAAAATTTAGGTTTAGGTAAACTGTAGTGTAAAGAATTGATTTTAGAAAAAAATATATTTGGACAAACCATAGTTTTCAGAAGTAACAATCTAGAACTTTTATCAAAATTATAATTTAAAAGAAAAATCACGTTAATACAAAGATTTCTAAACACACTATTTTATATCAAAATCATGTTAAATAGTCCAAACCATAATTTACAGAAATCCAACGAAAAACCAAACACACATGGTCATTTATTTCTGTTGCTTTTTAGCAAAAATCACTACTTTTCTTCTCTTTCCTTTAAAGTGGAGTTTCATATTTTTCATAAGGAGAAATAAACAAAACAAATGGTAGTCTTCACAGATTTCAAAGCTCGCCAAGTTGGATTGGGTGACTGGGAGTGAAGTGGGATAGCTTTATGTTAAAGGTCATGACATGGTAGAGCCACAGATAAATGGGTCTTAATCCAATTATGATTCTTCATGTACTCTGACCATATCATTATTTTCAGAAATCCAGCAACACCACTTCGCCTCCCATGGCTGACCTGGACCCTCGACCTCGACCTCTGCTGCGATTTAGCTTTTAAGTTTGAAATAGAAGACTCTCTGCTTTTTTCTACTTTTCTAAAGCTCCTTTGGGTGAAGAGGGAGGGAGAGAGAGAAGGAGAGAAGAAGAAAAATTAAGGAGGAGGAGTAAGAAGAAGAAGGAGTATTTTTGTCATTAATGAAAGAATTAAAGACATTTTAACCATTTTAAGTTTGTAGATCACGTGACATATTTGGGTTGAATCACTACAAAAAATTAAGTAGATATCAACGGTCATTTTCTAATGATTTTAAAAGACCTCTGATAGATGAAGTAGATACTGGCAGTTCTGTGTAAATTTCGATATATGCAAAATGAGATATTACTGTAACATTTGCTGTTAAATATGTCATTAGTCTAAGGGTTATAATCAAAACTAATTAAAAACATATAATATATAAGTAACACAAAATGAAGTTTTGGATTCTAATTCAAACGTGGGTTAAAATTCACAGGTACAATTGGGCTTGTCCTTTTTTGTCCCAATTCAATGTGTTTCTTACTATTATATGTTAATGAACATCAGTTAGTTTAAGTGGTTTGACACTTGTCCAGTTCCCCTTAAACAATATTTTGGATATGAATCTTGTGTATTACTGGCAAAGTTTTACTCTCTTAGAATCCAACTCATCTCGAATTATATTAGTTAAAACTCAATGAGTTCTGGTTAAAAAAACGAAACTATTGTATGTGACTCTGGCATTTTGGCTTGGTACCTGAAATCATATATTAATAAATTAATCAAATAAAGCATAAGAAAGAGTGAGAAGTAGTGAGAAGTTAACTTTCCACTACTTTTTTTAATTATTTTATATTTATAACAAAAAATACTAGTTTTCATATAAAAAATTACTGAAAATAAATTAAACAGAAAATTGACATGCACTTCAGGGATGAAATGCATGCGAACCCACTAGTATTAATAAAGAAAATACAATATGACAATAAAGTTGAATTTTTTACGGAAAGCTGGGTGTAATCTAACAAATTAAACTTTAAAAGATGTTAGTTTAATGTTAGTGTAATATTTATTCTATAATTTATTACAAGCTTAAAATGATATATGTCAACAGAAGGTATAAATTATAAGTATTTTTTAAAACCCGGTGTAAGTATATATATTTTTTATATTAATAATCTTTACATGTGAAGGAAATTTGCGCATATGATTGATTAAGACAGATCCTCTCCTTTGCTATAATATCAAGGTATTATTTAAATCTAAATGGAATAAGGGTGTACTGGAGTTATATTGAGTTAAATTGAGTCGACTTTAAGAGCTAAATCAATCAAAAAGAGCATGTTCGGTTAGTTATGATTGAGATATTTCTATTTACTTAAACTAAACAAACTTAATCTGTTGTTAAATGAGTTTATTTGGTTCGTATTGGCTAATTTTTTTTAAAGAATGTTGATTTAATTTAAAATTCTAGAATTTAAAATAAAAAAGAATAATAGAATTAGATCTTGTATAATTATATTTTTTTAAAAAAAATCTCATCTATAATTTGACATTGAATTAATTTTTTTTAATGTTTATTAAAATTGAGATAAAAAATAAAATAATAAATTTTTAAATAAAATAATTAATAATTTAATAAATAATTAATATAGTAGATATTATATGTGGTATTATATATTGACATTATTAGTGAAATGTATTTTAATTTCTCTCAGTTTTGTTTTTCAATGATATATAGGTGCATCGCATATACATTATGTGTCGCACCAATTTGCCTTATATTATTGATTATAGAGCAAAGTTGTTTCTGGGGGAGGTTATGTTTGTTTTCTTTTGGGACAATTTTAAAGACTTATTATACCGACCTTAAATTTTAAATTCGAATAATTAGAAGAAGGAGGAAAAAAAGCACTTCTCTCAAACTATTAGGTCAATATTTTGATTAATTTAGAGCAAGCCATGTTTCTTAGATATCATAGAAAATTAAAAAAATTGGAGTTGAAAGAAAAATAAAAACTTTTGAACTGTAAATAAAGACAATACAAAATATTATAAAATATCGCAAGTTTTGGAATTATATTGTTTGTTTTTCTTAAACCATTACAAGCTTGTTCTACTTGTTTATTTTTTTAGTAATGTGACATCACAAGATAATTTTAAATTAAAGTACTTAATCTCATTAATTATTGAGAACATTAATTTACACGATTATAACATGCATTTTTTCCTGTTTGGTACGAGGCATGATTATGATATATATGGGCCATGTATGTGGCTGAGGACAGGGCATGCATGAATGAACTAAATAAAAAGAAATAATTTTATATTACATACATCAATATTTAAAATTAATTATCCTATTTCAAATAGTTATCCTCTAATATTGTTTTCTAACTCTTAACGCGTACCAGAGACGCAAACCTATAATAATGCATACAAAAAGAAAATTAGTATTTCAAAACGTCATATTGGACTATAAAAATGTAAATTAAATGGCAATGTTAAAAAAAGCTCCTTTTTTGAGGAGGTTGAATTTTTGGCTGTTGATTTTTTGTTTTTCAAAATTTGTGTAAATTTGTGGCAACTATATTATTTTAATACAGACTCTTTCATTTTTTTTATGACATAAAAAGAATATCAAAGAATAATGTAGAATAATTTTGTACTATTTAACTTTTTTTTTGTACGATGTTATGTTTTTTTATTATTTTAATTTAATTGTAATACAAGTTCTAATTCAGTAAAAAGATCAACCAGAATGCAATTTTTTTTCTTATAAATTCTGTCTTTTCATTTATTTTAAAGTCAATTTATAACTTAAGTTCATTTAATTTTTTTAACAAAAGTAATTTTTGTTCCTAACATTTATTTTAAAGTTCAATTTCATTCTTAATTTTTTTATGTTAATTTTATTTCACATATTTAATTTTTATTTAAATTTTTTCTTTAAAGCTATTGTCGTTAACATAGTAAAATATTTGGAACAAAAAATATCATATGTGGCAAAATTAAAATTTAGTCAAATACTTAGGACAAAATTAAAATTAAAATAAATTAATATGACTTGTTGGTGTTGGACTTGTCATATATTAATGACTTTAGCCTTAGAGACAAAATCCATATAAAAATAAAATATGTGAGACAAAATTAATATAAAAAATATTAAAAATAAAATTAAAACTTAAAATAAATATTAGGGAAAAAAATTCTTTTGCTAAAAATTAAACTGGCTTAAGTTATACATTAACTTTGAAAAAAGAAAAAGAAAAATTGCATTCTAGTTGATCTTTCTATCATATTAAAATTTGTATTACAATTAAATTAAAAAATAAACTAAGATAACATTGGGCCAAAAATGTTGAATAGAACAAAAAGGTTTTACATTATTCTTCTACGTTTTTTTTGGTGTAATGAAAAAAGCAAAAAAATATATTTTATATTAAAATAATATAGTTACAAAAAATTTGCACAAATCTCAGTAAAAATCAACGGCCAGAAACTCATAGGATTGCCTATAAATTAAATTTAGTTAACACTAATTTTCTCTATTTACATTATTTATATTTGAAATTTTACTTAAAATAAAAAAAAAGACTGAAGTACTCAAACCAACAAAAATTAATAAAAAATGTGATAATGTTTTGGACCGAAATCTTTAATTTATATATATAAACCTTTTCAATAATCAAAATGGAAGGAAGAGTAATTAAATATACGGGCACTATATTTAATTATATAATGACAATACACAAATCGGATTCTCTCGATTCAGTTCTACTTTGATTTTGAAGATTAATAATTTAAAATTATAATTTCTCTTTTTTTTTTTAATTGAAGAACCGGCCTCTTTTCAATGGACGGTGTAGAGCTCATTCTTTGAGTGCATTATTACATTCTTACCTTTGATTTTGAGTTTTGACTGAAAAAAGTTGAAAAATGGGTCAAACGAGATGAGGTTTATATTTTGAATAAGCAAATTTAAATGAATACTTTATTAAACCATGTGTATCCCACACATGGTTTAGCTAAATTTTAAATGTAAAAAAAATTAATACTAAGAGAATTTTATATCTTTGTATTATGATTGAATAAATTCGAACTATAGATTAATTAAAGTCTATTAAATTTCTAAAAATTGTGGTTTTAACTAAAAAAAATATGTAAAAAAAATTGTAAATTTATATCAACACCAAAGATATTCATGGGCAGCTACGATTCCCAAATTTTTGATTAAAACAAATGTGTTACATTAAAATTCCCGAACCTATACATTAATATGTGACAAACAATCTCCATCCTAGACTCATGGGCTAGCTTAGTCCATGCTTATTATTAACCTTACAATCTCTATCCATTTGACGTCTTCATAAAAATTCTCAAACTTTATGATAAATTGAACAATTTATTACAACTTGATATTCTTCAACATAAAATTTATTTATATAACATCACAAAAAAAAAGCTTTTACAACAATTAATATTATTTAAACATATATAATCAACGTAGCTTAACTTTTTTTAATCCCAACCAACATATATCTCTATTATATGTATATCTATATACATATATTTGTATCTAGGCCCATTTTATGATATCTATACAAGTTAGGTAGCTGAACCTAGACCCATTTCTTATGATTTCTATATTTGAATATTGTATAAGAACATGGACGGATCTTGAAAATAATTATTAAGGGAGTATAAATATTTTTTGTATTTTTTGAGGGAGCTAATAAAAAAAATTAAATCGACAAATATTTTTTTAAAAAAATTAATTAAAATTTTTTTTGGGAGGGGGGGGGGGTGGTTATCCCCCTTAGTCATCATGAAGATTTGTTAGTGTATAAGAAGGTCTTGTTTTTTAAATTAAGATTGACGGTTGTAAAAATTGATAATATTTTTTGTTAAATTTATTTTTTTAAAATGAAAGTTTAACCGTAAATTGTCGACCTTCACGATTGACAGTTACAATTAAAAAAGAACTCTCTAGTAGCGGAGAGAATTCTGATATTAAAATATACAAAGTCGTTCTAAAGATTCACAAAACTGCAAACTACTGAATATTATATCACTCACTGGTCACAATTCATCAAGTTTTTGGAACAATGGCATTAAAAGAATGGAGAAACTATGTATAATTTTTTTAATAATCTAAATCTTTTACTTTTAAAATGTAACATTTTTATTTTTTAAATTATTAAAAAAATGAAAATATTGTATATCAATTAAAATTAACAGTTAAAAATTAAAAGATTTTAAGAGAAAAACAAATAAAAATTATGAAAAAAAAACAAAGTAGAAAAAAAAAAAGGAGGCATAACATCACAAGACGAATCATGTGAATTTTATTTGTTAACTTTAATTAATATTTAATATTTTTACTGTTTGCAATATTTTAAGAAGATAAAATATTGCACTTTAAAATTTTTAAATTGGGAGACTAAAATTTTAATTAAGTTCAGGGGCTTAAATGTAATTCCATCCCCCCCACCCAAAAAAAAAACTGTGCAATGTTCTAGACGTTTTGTGAGATTAAAATAAATAGATTGTGAGTGAGTAGCTTTGGCTGGATTTATAATTAGATTTGATCATACAGAGACTGATCACCTTGCATTTTTGTTTTTTTTAATTGCTTACAATTAAATAATTAAGCCAAAATTTACAATAGATTTTATTTGAGATTTGGCCTCCTTCGTTTCTCAAAAACACTTGAGAATTTTGTTTGAAAATATATTCAAGTTTTTTTTTCTAACCAACTGATTTTAGATCATATGAAAGTTTTTTTTAAAAAAAAATCAATGGCATTCCTTTATTTTTTTTAGTATTTGAATAAAGAAAAATATAAAAGGTCTATTTAAACTTTAAGTCACTTGTAAATAATATAATCAACTTTCAAAATTTAGATTGGTAAATTTTCACGTTCCAACAAATAAGTTCTTTAGTCTTTTTTTTCCCCTAATGGTGTTAGTTTATTTATCAGCTTTAATTTTCTCTGTAAAACTTAATTGGATTTCGGCTAGTTTAAATCAAGGTCGAAACAGACTAGAGAAATATAAAATTTTTTTAGTATTGATTTTTTCTATTTACAAAGCTTAAATTCAAAACTATACTTAGAAAAAAAATTTATTATCAAATTACTTAACCTACTAACATTGGTAACTAAGAGATCATTGTATTAAAACTTTCTCTCTTCTCTTCCTCAAACTATGATAATTGTTTATTATTTTCCTTTACTTTAAATTATAATAAATGTCAAGCATTAATTTAAGCCATTTATTATTTCTTCTACAGTAAATTGATATTATGGCCCTACAAAAAAATCTTATCTCTATTTTACTCTTTCAAATTCTTAACATCTTATTTTAAATTTTTAAATTGTACTTCTTTTTAATATATACCATATTTACATTAAGCCTGTTGATATATATTTAATAATTATAAGTGATACTCTTAATGTGAAGATAATATGATTATTAAATACTATGGTGATATGCAGCTACTTCGAGATCAACGTCTTCGGCTGGTCTAATTTTCAAAACGTTAGGTACAACATTTTAGGGTCTTCATTTTGTATTTCTATTATTTGTACCTTTATGATAATATATCAACGCCTTTTATGATAAAACTGTACATAAATATAGGGGTCATGGCACATTCATAGGGATGCCTGTGAGTATGGCAGAGTACTGTAGGATTTTGTTTGCTTGTTATTAAAAATAATTTATTTTAAAAGATAAAATTTGTTTGATATATTATTTTGAAGAAGTATGTTTTAAAACTAGTTTGTTAACATTTGTTTCTAAAATTTTTTTTAAAAAATTTTTATACCTTTTTGAAAACGTTGTTCCTGATAAATAATTAAAATTTTTTTAATAATTATAAGTAATACTTTTAATATGAAAATAATATGATTATTAAATACTACGATGATATGCGAAGATCAATATTTCTCACTGATTCAATTTTCAAAACGTTTGGTGCGACATTTTAGGATTTTCATTTTGTATTTCTATTATTTGTACCTCTATGATATATATCCACGCCTTTACAATTTCTTTCTTTTTTTTTAAATCAAGAATTGGCACTTTATACATAATTTTATGGGCATATCAAAACAATAACTATGTATGGAAGAGTAATAAACTAATAATAATTTCAATTTTTCGAATTTGATAATTATATTAATTATATGTGCAATTGGTTTCTTAGATGTCACGCTACCTATCACTCATAAAACTACATAAATATTGGGGTCATGGCACATTCATAGGGATGCCTATGAGTATGGTAGAGTACTGTAGGGTTTTGTTTGGTTGTTACTTGTTATTAAAAATAATTTGTTTTAAAAGATAATATTTGTTTGATATATTATTTTGAAGAAATATGTTTTAAAAACAGTTTGTTAACATTTGTTTCTAAAATTTTTTTTAAAAATATTTTATACCTTTTTGAAAACATTGTTCCTGATAAATAATTAAAAACTGTGGTGGCATATTAATACATATGTCGGTTGATTAATGACATTTATATATGTAAACATAATTTGCAAGAGAAAAGGAAATACTTTTGACAATTTCTTTAACCAAAAAAAAAAGGAAAAATCATTTTAAAAAATATTGGGACAATTACTACTAACAGTAATTATTATATTTTTTTTTTACCTTTCACGTTTTTCTAGAGAGATTTGTATTTTTTATCTAATTTTTGTGAAGTTATCACTGTTAATATTTATTATTTTTATTTTTATAGATATTTTTTAACTAATTTACACTAATCCATTTATCTTATTAAAAGTATAATTTTTTTTATTTATTTTATCTCATTGAACTTATTTTCATTCCTTTTTAAATTATTCTTTTTGAATTTATCATAACATTACATAAAAAACTTTTGTATCAAATAATGTTTAAATTTCGTTTTCAAAAACAAATCTTTTAGACACTTTTTTTTTTGTTTTCTTAATTCCAAAATTGATTTCAGAGCAAATTATCCAATTTTTTTATTTTCAAATTAATTTCTACAATAATCTTACAAAATTGCTTTTAAATTGTTATTAGTTTGTAACTTGAAAAAAATACTCTTCCTATTTCCAAACCATGTTCAAGCTGTCATTAAATTTAATCTCCATCTTTTCCATATCGAATCTCCGATTCTCCGGATCCAAATGATAAATGGGGTTAGATAATGATATCACCATTTTCATCTTCATTTCCAATAAAAAAAAATTCAATATGAAATTAATAATGTAATTATGGCTGCTAAAACACAAAGATAGAGATGACTCGTGAATCTCATGTTGATCAATAGTAAGCTAGATGCTAGAAGTCCATTCGATTAAACTTCATCTAACGAAATCAAGTATGCCATTTACTCTAATTGCGTAATGAAATTGAATTAAACGACGTTGAAATCCCTTCACATCGTTATCTGTTGTCGTCAAACAGGATATTTGCACGCCGTTTATGTGTCTAATTTGTCGTCCAATTTTGTATCATAATCTCAAAAATTCAATGACAAGACCGTCTAATTGTCTAAAGGGGAGTAATTATTCGATTCATTACCTTTCCAATGATACCACAAACATTCACTGCTTACTCATAATCATCTTCACTACTATTAAAATTATCCATAACACAAATTTCCTCATATATATTTTGAGATCTCAGATAAATAGTTGAACCCAAAAAAAGGTAATCATATTTAGGAAATTGTTTTGGTTGGAATTAAAGTGCATGGTTACAATTATATGGCCTCATATGGGAAGGCATCCTTGCAAATCGTTCGTGGTAGCGGTTGCCAATATTTTTAAAAATTAGATTAATTATTAAATTAATAAACATACTAATGAAATCATAATTCAATCGATATATTTTAAAATATAATATATATAATTAAAAATATAAATTTTTAAATTTGATAAAAAAAATTTTGTATCAAAATACACAAAATAATATTTACAATAAAAAATTTATAACAAAAAATTAATCAAATAACAAAGAAATATTATTGATTAATATAATATTACTTAATATCAAATTTATAAAATATCAATATATTGATATCTCTACTAAAATTAATTGATTTGTAAAATTAATTTTTTCATTACTTAGAATTAAAATTTAAAAAATAAAATAATAAAAAATTAAAATAGATTAATTTAATCAATTTATTTAACATTAATTTTTATCTAGTTTAATTAATTTTTAACTAATTTAATAACTCATTAATTTTAAAAAATTATTTTAAATTAATTTTTAATTCAACCGAACACCGATTTGACAGTAGTGGTGGTTGAGAGACCAATAATTCTTTCTCCTTTCTAAAACGTTAACATCATTAACCTTTAGCAACTTGAAAGTTGGTGGGACTATAAACACACACTTTAATCTCAAAACAGTAGTAAATTCTAGTGGGGATCGGTTATTTTATTCCCTCTCTCATATTTTATTATTACAACCACGTTTAAGCATCAGTAATTTTAGCTAATTATTTAAAGCTTCCTTTAAAAATGTGGACGTCTTTAATGTTTATTAAATTTTCAGTCACTTTTCTTTCTTAATTAAATAATCTAAGTTAACGTTTCATATAAGTTTAGCCCCACTATGTGTGGTCCCCAATCTCTTAGGCTACATAACACTCACACGCAATCGATTTATAAAATCAAATAAAATTATATTTCATTTTCAAACTCCATTGCTTTCTTTCTTTCACTAAAATCTTTCCATAATTATTAAGTCAATGAATCTTCTGCCCTGGGAAAGATGAAAATATTTTAAAATTAAAACATTATTTCGATTGGGAAAGTCAGTGAAAACAAGTCTTCTTCACTTCTATAAAGAATTTTAGGTTGGTGGTACCTTGAACATTTATATATATATAATTCAGTGGAAATAAATTAATTTTCAACATATTGGTTAATATTTTAATTAATAGATTTATGAATGAGCGAATATTATTTTTGCCAATTCAAAACTTGTTCCTCTCGACATTGAAATTTCACATTATAAAATCATGAGATTCAAATGTGGTGATTCTGATTTCAGTTTTAAGTCTTAACCTTCTATTCTATTTTAATTCAATCATATGGAACCTTTTTATGTGTAGAATATAATAAACCAATGATTAGCATATCTCTATCGCTCATAATTCACTTATATTTCTGGACTAATTGAGCTAATAAACTAATAGTTTATATGTCACTGTCATCATTTTTTAAAATTGAGAAGAAATTTAGAGCAATTGATTCCATAGACCTTATTCTTTTTTTTTTCTTAAAAAAGGGATATTTATGAAACTATTACATTTCATAATTTCACAAATTTGTACATATTGTATCTTCTCAATTAGATGCACTGACTGACGATTTTCCACTGAAATAAAAGATAAATTATTAAACAGAGCTAATAAAAAAAAGTGTATGAATAGATTTATAAATGTATTCTTAAGTACAAATCTCATCAAAAGTAGTGGCCGACATAATTACGTGTCTATTATTAATTTTGTCTACTGGTTTTTGACATATCAAATTCATTAAAAGATTTCTCAAAAGTTGAAGATTAAATTACCCATTATCTTTGCATTATTTTAAATATAAAATTTAATTAATTAAGTAGAATTAGTCTCAACCTAAGTCTCTAAAAGATTTTTTTTTGGAACCCAGTTATGATGCCAACTTTACTCTAAAACTGACATCTGAATTGTCGAATCATTTGAATTACGGATATTGTTTGTATTGCTTTTTGTTGATCTTGAATTATTTTTTGTGTCATGTGCAAGTATTTCTCTCTTCGTTTAAGGTATGGACTACAAAATGAAAGTACTCTGTCAAACTTTCATGAATTAGATTTACAAATTTAATATTTCATCACTTTTAGGTGATTATTTTGAGTAAAATAAAAAAAAATATAAGTAGGAAATGTTTAGTGAAGGTAAAATATACTTACTGTCCACGTGAAAGTGCAATACAAGACGTCATTGACGACCAAATTACTATATTTTTTATTTACAAAACACTATTTCAACATTTATTGAGGGAGAAGTGTGGAATGATTTAGAGCGTTAACATGCAAATGATCTGACGATTTAGATGTCAATTTCAGAATAAGGTTTGCACTGTAAACTCTAGAGAAACCATTCTCAATTTTAAGCTTAATATTGTCAAAGTTAGAAGAATTGAATCAATTGACCGATAGTTAACACCCTGCAACATGTGGTGCAATGTGCACAGTTTAAAATGAAACTTCCTGCAAGGATTTTATTTAACGTTGAAATGTCAAATATATTATTTATTTTTTTAATTTTACTTTCAATACATTGATAAAGGGTTAACATCATCGTATATTTTTTTCTTGAACACTTGATTATAAAAATGTATACTTGAAGTACAGCAAGCTCATGAAAAAGAATGCGATTGTTTGAAGTTAAAATCCATGGAACAAGAGTCCTACCCTACCAGCAGTGAAGAAAGGGAAGGATTTTGTGGTAGATTATGCAGAACTCATCACTTCAAGAATTACAAGCAACAACATTGAGCCTTGTGAGATTTGTTAAAAGCTATTGACCATCCTGTCCTAAACATTTTGAAGTAAAACATTGATGTTAGAAACTAAGGTTGAGACTTACGCATTTTTTTTTTTTCCTGAATCAGTGATCTCTATCATATCTCTTTCTGTATCGATTTTCCAAAGGACCAATCTCATATCTTGAAGGCGTAGTACTACCACCTGAAACAAATTCAATTTCCTTAGCTCCAAAGTTTTGTTGGTGAAATGTAGTTTGAGTCCCGTCATAATGTTTTCCTTCAGGATTATTATACTGCATTGAATAAATCACACAGTGGAACTTTTCCAAGTTGAAATAGACTCTTCTGAAAGATGTTCTAAGAACTAGAAAAGCAAGAAGAATGAAAAATAATGAAATCTAGAATATGAGACTAGCAAAAACACGAGAGAGAAAAAAAAAATCTATAAAAACTGACTGGAAAATAATAAGAGTGCTTAAAATAGTTTACAGAAATAATTTTTTAAAAAAGGTAAAAACTCTACCCCTTCGGTTTATTCACATGTAGGGGGACAAATAAAAGACTTGCATTACATCAAGCTGGAACGTTGAGGCATGCGAGCCTATCTCTTCTCTTAACATCTATTTTGCCACACTTAATAGATCACAATCTATAACTTCCCCAAGATATAACAAAATCTTCTGGAAGATGTCATAGGACCCATAACATCAAGAAGAATGGAAAATAATGAAACCTAGAATACAAGACTAGAAAAAAAAAACATGAGAGAAAACATAATAATAAATTTATGAAAATTGACTAGAAAATAATAAGAGTGCTTAAAATAGTTTACTGAAATATTTTTAAAAATGTAAAAACTATGCTTACTCAGTTTATTCACATGCAAGGGGTAAATCCAAGATTTGTATTGCTTGCATGACCCAACTTTTCTCTTAATTCTTTATAAGTCCATAGCTAGTGTTGAAGTTTATAACTTGTATGAACTAAAAGCTCATTACAAGTTAGAAATTAAACTAATCACATTACACCCCCACAATTCTTGTTGTTAACACTCTTGTGTGTTAGTAGCCATGCATGTGTTTGATATTCTTAAGTCCTTTAGAGATTTTGCCAAAATATCATCAGAGCAGCCTCACTCCACATTCATATAGGTAATTTTATCAAGTTTATCTACAATAAATACTTGATATTCATAAGTCCATTAGAGATTTTGCCAAAATATCATAAGAGGCCCCGCTTCACCTTCATATAGGTAATTTCATAAAGTATATATGCAATAAATACACTACCCATATATGCTTGTGGAATTATTAAAAACATTTGTTCATCATCCAAATTAATGTCTTTTAGCACTTTCACACACGATATAGGAAGGGATTAACAATTGATAGGGCTAACAAAATCAACAAGTGACTTGTTATTATTTATGTGAACCTTCTTCATGAGATCTCTAATCACATAAGTTAGGTTACTATCATTATTACTTTCAAATTAGCATAAGTCTTGTTCCCCTCGATGTATTAAGAATGAATTTTATTTCCAAATATTTAGTTAGAAGATCAGCCAATTTCACTTTTGACCTCAAATAATCAATCTATTTAATTCTATCTTTTAAAGTTGCTTAACAACATCATGTCTCAAACTTATGTGTACTTTTACTATTGAAATTTTTATTCTTTGTAATGGCTATTATCGCTTGGCAATTACAATGCATAGACATAAACAATGTTGGTTTCATACTTAATAGAATACTAATTAAAAAGTTTTTGACATTGAACATTTTTATATACATTTTAGTCCATATCTTAGTCTCTTTGCATATTTATTCATGAAAACTCTTTAGTTTTATGATGTTTTGATATTCTTTGGGTCCAAATTAATTGTGAAACTAATATGCTTTAATTTCACATTTTTAGGACCTTAAGTGATTAATACCCAATTAATCCATTTGTGTATTTTGCAAAATTGATTTTATTAGAGAGTTTGTGCTGACGTGGTTGCTAACTGGGCACACCTTTTTGACTGTTTTGCTGAATGAATGTTGGGCTCCACCATTTTTTTTCCCCGATTCTTATTCCTTTATTCGTTTGGTTGGATTTCTATCCCGTAGAGTACGAAGGCCGTTCACCGTTGATGCCCGTAGCAATATCTATATCTTTGTTTGAAGCCTATAGGGCTTTCTAACGAAAGAGACGAACTCCACTAACAGGGCTCATCAAGGCCAAAGGAGTCTATTTGAATCCCTAAATGTGAGGGCTTGGACTCCATTCTTGAGTAATAGTAATAGGGATTAGACCAATTGCAACTACATCATCGTATAATGGACTTGCAGAAAGAGAGATCACTTCCTAAGACGGAAGCAAGGGCCATTAGATTTCTGAATCTGAAAACAACATGCATTCAGTTTCTACTTTTCTAACTTAGCCAAAAATAGCATTCTACAATGGATAGTTTTTTGCACAAATTCTACAGCAACCATTTCATGAAATTCTTTGTCTAAAGGTTATTGAATCAAATGACCTAGTTGAAAATCAAATTCATCCATCTAAGAGGTTGAAGATACAAGAACACCTTTGGACTTCATTTGGGTTGTTGAAGAGCTTCTCCTTCTTCCATCTTCTGTATCGTTCATAGTCTAGGGTTTTCTGTGTATTTTCCTTTGTGTAATTTTGTTTTAGTCCCCATGGAGGGTAAAACACTTCTTGTAATCAATCAATGGTGGAACTAGATTCTGTAACATGAATTCTCTGGTTAGATTAGTATTTTTGATTTAATCTATTTCATTTTCATCCCTAATTTGCCTCTCTGTTGTCGTATCTTTACGAGTTTCTAGTTAAAGAATATATAAATTTGATCACTGTTTTAACTACTCCATTAGAGAATAAATCTTACTTGGCTTGTATGTATGTGATTGTCAATATGCGATTCCTGGAGAAGATTTCGGTTAGAGCTTAATCAGATTACATTTGGTTAGCTGTTAGTGAAGATCTTCCTGACCTTAATTTTAGCATAGTCTAGTTATAGGATATTTTCTGGAAAAATTAGTTGACAACCGAAATAATAGACGAAATTAGAATTGATATTAAGAAAATAATGATGATGATTATACTTCTACAGAAACCAGAGATTGATTACATGTGTGCCATTATTTTATTCTATTGTGTGTAACTCTGTTGCTATTCTGTTTATTTCTCTAACCACTAGCTAATGGATTTAGTATCATATGAAACAGAGATCCAGCTAATATTATTGTATACTTTTAATACAATGAAAAATCCTCTATACATGATATCAAAACTCATGGTATCTCAAATATCTCATTAGTCAGACTAAAACACCCCATAGTCGTGATTAGGATTGTATATATCTACTCAACCTACAGATAGCATATGCTATGTCTAATTGGTTCAAGTTCATTAAATGTAATAGCTCGCAATAATTTACATATACTCAAATTGAGCAATAGAATCATTTTTGTTTTTCTTTAATTAAGTATTAAAATCATAAGAAATGTTCATCAATTTATTATTAAAATGACCAAACTTTTTAAAATCTTTTGAATATATTGTTCCTATAATAATAAAATACTATAATCTTCTTTATAAATTTAACTCCTAATGTCACATTCACTTCATTCATGTATATCAAATTTATATGTAAGAAAATATATAGTCTTACATATAACATCCATGCTAGCACTAAAAATAAGCGCGCCATCCACATTCAAACAAATAATCACACAGTTATCATTAATCAACTCTTTTTTTTTTTCTTTGTAACGTTTGGATGTGGAAGGATGTGTTTGCTGGAAGTGGAAGGATATCCGTGAAGTGTGCTGACTTGTCTATGGGCTTACTGAGAGGTTCTCGGATGGACTGGACTTCACGTAGACTAATTGTGTCTATGTGCTTGCTGGACTGGGCTACTTCACTACTGTGATAGATGGCTGGGCCTTATATGTGGGCTTTTTTTTAAAATAATTTTGTGCATGATTGAAAGTGTTTCGGTTGGGCTTTCTGTTTAAATACAAGACTAAAGGGCTTTTGGTAATTGCCATTTGGGTTTGTATTGGATGACACGTGGGTTACGCAGCAGGCTAGTGTGTGTGCTGGGCCAGCCAAGTGGTTTGCTGAGCTTTTTTGCATTTTGAATCAAGGGTGGATATGTTTTGGGCTTTCTTTTCTCTTTTTTTGGGTTTAAAGTGTGGGTAATTTGTGAAGGATTCAGATGCACTCGGATGAGGCCTAGTAAAGTCCAAAAAAAAGGCCTAGTAGTCTTTGGGTGTTACGCTTCCTTTTCAAATTTTGGCATTCTTTTATTTTGTGTTTAGTTTTTTACCTATTACTTAATTTTTACCTTTTTATGCATCTTGATTTTATTTGTGTTATAGTTATGCAATTATTTTTTTATTTTTTATTTCTTCAGTTTCTTTTAGTTTGATTTAAGTTTGGAAACTTGGATTATTTTATATCTTTTTTTGGGTTTAGTTCTTGGGCTTCGATTTTTTTGGGATTAAGTGCTGGTTTTTTTTTCCTTAATTTTTGGTAAATTTGGGTTTTCATTTTATGGATTTTAAGACTTAGTTTGAAATTTTGGGACTCATTTCTTAGGAATTTGATTCTAGTTTTATTTTTGGGAATTTGGATTTTGAATTTTGGGTTTGGATTTGGACAAAATACAATGCTAACACTATTTAAAAAAAAGGAAATAAAATGACCAATTTGCTTGGACATAAAAGTTTAAGGAACTAATTGCCAAATGTGAAAGTTTAGGGGATTGCCCGCAAGTGATTCAAAAATTGAGAGACCTATTTTGTATTTTTTCCCCTTACATAATTAATGTATACAATTTTTAAATCAAACCTGATCTATCACAATGTTTCCTAAATCCTAAACCTGAAACTTTATATTCACTAGTTTGAACCAGGAGCTGAATTGGTTTTAGTATTGAAACCCTTGGTTCTCCAAGCCAGCCATTTTATTAACGATTAGATAGTTGACAGTAAATTTTTTTTGAAAGTGATTGACTGTCAAGTGTCCTATCGCTAATCGGATAGTTGGCTTGGGGAATCAGTAGCTCCAATATTAGAGCCAATTTTGTTCCTTTGAATCAACCAAAGTGACACTGTGACTTGTTGTTGGTTTAAAAACTCTCAACAAGTGTACTGAGTTAACAAATAATATAGAAATAAGTAGAGTATCGATCCTACGAGAATTACGCGAGTCAAGTACCAATTTTTCTATTTCTAAACTATCTAGATAATCGATTTTAAATGTGTGAGATTAAACTAAACTAAATTAAACAATTGACAATTAACTAAATTACTGATGATTGGCAAAAATTAACACAAATAAACTAAAGAAATTATTTAGAAACTAAAAATTATCAAAACATTAGGGATTCGATGTCACTAACCTATCCAACTATGGTCTGAATTTCTATTTTAATCTAAGTTCTTAATTTCTACATTGATGGTTAAATTCTCAATTCTAATTAAAATTCAGTCCCTTGGCAAATTAACTCTCTTATCCTAATCAAATTTCCTAATTCCTTAGACCAATTTGATCAGGAAAAGGCAATAAGAGCAAATGAATTTAATCACAACCACACAAATAATTTATCTATTCCTAGATCAAATTAATTTGCAAAAATTATTTCAATAGGCATGTTCATGTATGAATTTTTCAATTTCCTATATAAACCCTAATTTAATTCTCAAGGGCTAAATTTGTGAAAGTAGTAGACACAAAAATAATTGACTAATAAAAAAATAAACTTAGATTATCATAAGAAATTTCAAATAATAGAATTCAAAGGAAGCTACATCTTCTCCCTAACAAATAGAATCTAGCTACTCATGACACATATATCATCCATAATAACATCTATGAGTTTTGCCATCAAAACCAAAATAAAACTAGAAGAAAAGATGAAGAAGATATGAATGAAAGTAAAAGTGAAGAACTCCAACAACTTCTCCAACGTGTGTTCCACGCCAAAAATCTCATTTCTTTTCATATATTGCTGAAAATAATAACCAAAAAAATAATAAATCAAAATAAATTAAAAGTATAAAAATTACTTTAACAAATCCTATCCTAATTCAAAAAGATACTAATTAAAATAATTCTTAATATAAGTTAAATTATAAATCTAAACTAAATTAAATAAATACGATAAATTATAAAACATAAGATAAATCTTAAAAAAATTAATTTCTTATAAAATTAAATTAAACAATTAAAATGACTAAATAAATTTTAAAAAAAAAACTTAAAATTATTTATTTTAGTCAATTGATTAATAAAAATCTAAGTTAAATATTATCACTTGTGATGGATGTATGTGTTGAATATTGAAACTCTTGTTAGTGTGCTCCACCATGAACGCAAGTGTGCAAATTGAGGCGAGGGACACATTGACAATGGTGTTGTGTTCCCTACATTCACTAAAGTGGGGATGCCTTCCTTTTTTTCTTATCTCAACTAATCCATAATGGTCCCATCACCACCACACCACTGATGTAAAAGTTTCCACTACCAATCAATGGCAAATCATTTGTGCCATCAACAATAAAAGAGTAAATTATTAGTTTAATCCAAATTATAATTAATTTAATTTAGTCATTAAAAAAATTAAATATATCAATTTAACTCTTAAAAGAATTATACTTATATTAATTATTTTTTTTATTATTAAATCATAAAATCAACTGTGATTAAATTTTTTTGTTATTGTTTTAAATATTAAACTTCAGTCCTTTGATTTGACTCTCGTGCATTTTCGTTATTAATTATTAATATATATATATATATATATATATATATATATATATATATATTTATGGCAACTTTTGATCAGCATTATAGTGAATACTTTATTTGCATGTTATCGCTCTCAAAATTGCGGTAAACTTGTTGTTCAATTCCTTGCATGCCCTTTATAATATTGTTATTACAATTTTTTCCACTGTCGCCTCCTCTATAATCGAGGAAAAAATCTATAAAAAGAGATTGAGGTACAGTTTAATATATTACTATAATTATTATTAAATTCTTTAATAAAAATATTATGTTATGTTTTTTAAGCACAGGAATATGTTGATGTCATTGAGTTTTTTTTAAAAAAAAATTATACCCATGACGTATTTTATATATAAAATTTATTTTTAAATATATAGAGGACTTTACTAAGTATAATCTAAAAAGTATTAATCAAATTAAAATCTAGGATAACCTCTGCTCAAAAGTTCTGAGGGCAAAATACCATAGGAACAAGTGTTAAAACCAAAGAAAATAAAAAAAAAATATTCTAAAGAAGAGAAGAAGAGAAATTTAGAGAATATAGTGTATTACTCTCATTATTGAATACAATACATCTCTAAGTGTATTTCTAGACATCATAAAGAAAACTAACATACAATTTTAATACTCTACTCTCAAGTTGGAACTATAGTAAACTAAACCAAGCTCAATTTGAAAATCAGAACACCAAAAAAAAAATACCAAAACCTTCATAAGAAAGTTTTCAAACTTATACAAAGTTTTCAAGAAACATACTTTGTAAATCCACGCTCTATAACTCAACGTGAGCATCATCCGTGTTGAACAACGGGTGCAAACAGGTAAAGTTACTAACAAGGATTACCTTGTCGTACAGAGGCAATATCTTCTGAATTACGTACTCTGATCCTGGGGCCTATTATATTCTCCAAGATTATCAACGACATAATCAGCTATCACAGCTGAACTGCTTCGGTCATCCTCAAGAATATTTCTTTCAATCTTGCCAACAAGATTAACACCAATGTTAGCACTCAACAATGTTGACAAAACATATGTTATCTTCTCAGGAATATTTCTTTCAATCTTGCCAACAAGATTAGCACCAATATTAGCACTCAACAATGTTGACAAGACAGATGTTATCTTCTCAAGAAGAAGAAAAAAAAATTCTGCATACTTGAGCTTCCCACATTTACAGTAGAGATCAACAACGCCACCGCTAATAAACTGATTTGAAATGAAGTCATTTTTCAACACCCAATTTCAAGTTTTTTAGACCAGAACAAGCACTCAAAACGCTTGCTAAAGTGTGTTCACTCCACTTAACACCATTCTGAAGCATTTCAGAGAACAAAGCAAGTGATTTCTCCACATAACCATTCTGGGGATATCCTAAAATCATTGTATTCCAAGATATAGCATCATTCAATTCAAAATTTTTCCAAAATACATTCAAAGCCATGTCCATCTTTCTTCCCCGAAACAAGTGCATATACACTTCCATCATTTGCAGTTTTCACCATATATGAATGTACAAATTGCCACGCGTAGCTTCGAAGTCAAGTTAAGCATCATCATCAGAGTAAACTCATCAATCCCAATTGTCCCACATGTAGATTGCATTCCAGTGAACAAATCAAGCGCCTCAATTTCATACCCATCAGCAATTAATACAATGGTTGCAGTAAAACCTGAATCAAGACTATTTCTAGATGCTTCCTCAGAAAATTTTGCATCAATATCATGGATTGCTTTTCAACAATGCCTCATTCAAAATTTCCAAGTGAATTACACACTTGGTACCATTACTCAATCTTGGATAGCCATGGCATCAAGAATCAGACACAGACACAAACACAAGGATAGTAATCGATCTGTCTTCATCTGGCATCAAGAATCTTCGTCTGCCACCAAGAACAGGAGAAGACATAAATGAGAATAGTGCAATTAGTCGTCCAGCATCAAGAATCTTCATTCGCTACCAAGAATAGAGGAAGACACAAACAATTAAAGTGGAAATGAATGGCGATGCAAATGTTTATGCAGGAATTTGAGGAATCCTTTATCCAGCGTCAAGAATCAGTAGAAGCTACGAATGAGAAGAGCAAAACTGGGTCAACTTAATTTTTAGTCAACAAGGTCACAAGAATCAGAAAAGAGCAATGTTCAACCAGACAAGAACCGACGAAGGGATAGCCATGCTTAGCCAAAATATGATAGGAATAGAGGGAGATTAGACGAGTCGAAGAAGATGTGATTCGGCCAAAAGGGAACCACACAAGGACCATTCACCTACCTAGAACAATGATTAGGATAAAAGATTGAATTCTAATCGAGCAAGGATCAGAAACATGCCTTCTGTGATCAAAGGGAGATGTGAAATTAAAGCAAATCCTCACATGAGGAAGAAGATTAGAAAAAATCTCAAATCTTGTAGCTTTGATACCATGTTAAAATCAAAGAAAATAAATAAAAGAAAATATTCCCAAAAAGGAATGAAGATAGATTTAAATAATATAGCATATTACTCTATTATTGAATATTACTCTCATAATAGAATACAATAACCTAAGAGTATTTATAAACATCATAAGCAAAAGAAATTAACTGAAAACTAACTATAATTTCAACAACAAGGATTGGCATTAGGAGTTTTCCTCCAACCCATATGACTCGTTACTTCAAAAGGATATTTCTTAATTAGAGAGGAGAGGTTAATAGACATAAATCCTAGGCTAGGGAATGGATTGTGAGCGATGTTTAGGAAGTTTTAATATGTCTCTAAACGACGAACATTAGGAAGCGACGATAACTAGCTATAATGGGGAGAATAGGGAGTGGGATACTTACAGTGAGTTTGATACGCATGAAAGATTTTTGATGGAAAGGAAAAGAGAATGGAAAGAAAAAAAGGAAAAGGAAAGAAATTGTGTTTAGTATGATAATAGAAATTAATGGAAAGATTTGATTGTTACATTGTTTGGTAAATGGTTTAAATTGAAAGAAAGGAAAAATTTTAGTATAATTTTATTAAATTACACTAAAAAATAAAATATAACAAAAAATCATAAAAGATCCAATATCTCATCATCAGAATATTTGTCTATCCTCATCAAGTTCTATCTCTCTTCCTTCACTAGTGCACACGTGCAGACATGCTCTCGAAGCTCTTAGAATATATATCCTCATCATTCTTCTCTAGCTCTACTCTTCTTCTCAAAGTTTCTATCGTCGATGCTCGAGCTCCTCTCTTCGTTCCAACCGGTAAGGGAAGGTTCATGGTGAAAGTGTAGCGAAACATATCGGGTAAGAGAAAGAGAGCAAAAATTAAGAGGAATATCAAAATGAAGCATTTGATTTCTTAAACCCTTTGTCGATCTCTCGGTCTCCCTCTCTCATGTGCCATCAAAATGAAGCAAAAATGGCACTACTCTCGCTTCCCTTTGTCTCTCGATCTTCCTCTGTTTCCTTCGTCTCCCTTTGCTTGTAGCCTTTATTTGTTCGTTGTCGGTCTTTCTCTGCTTCTCCTTTATTTGTTCGTTGTCGGTCTTTCTCTGCTTCTCTCACCTCCCTCAGTTTGCTTGTTCTCGGTTTTCCTCTGCTTCTCTCATCTCCCTCTGTTTGTTCGTTCTCAGTTTGTAGTCTTTGTCTCTTATCTTCCTCTTATTTGTAGCCTTTGCGCACAGAACAAGAGAGGGAAAATTCAGCTTCAACAAGAGTTCAACTTCCTTTTCCCTTTCCCTTTGTGGCTTTCCATCAGTGAAGCAATGGAAATGATCAGTACAAAAAAAATGGAAAACATAATCCCACCTTTCCATCGAAACACTGTAGATAGTCATGTACCAAACACTTAAAAAGGTTAACAATAATGGAATTCCATCTTCTATTCTCACGCATAATGCATACCAAATGCACCATTAAAAGCTTTCTCAAATTCTTCCTAAAGAAGCACTTAGTTGAGTTTATAATATAAATCTACCCTAAAACAAAAAAAAAAGGGAACAAGACACCCTAAGATGGGTTAGAGAGAGTGATGGTCAATTCTTAGTTTAAAGTGCCTACAAAATTAAATTTCAGGCTATTAGAGGGGAGGGGAGTGTGGAAGCAAATTTGGAAATTGAGGATGCGAGGTGCCTGAGAGAATTATTATTTTCATTTAGCAAGTTTGTCGTGGAAAAATTATTGCCAAGAAATTATGTGGTAAACGAGGACAGGTGGACCTATTCTACCTAGATCATTTGAGAATGAAAGAAGATATCCTTCATTCTTTAAAGGATTGTCCATAGACTACAAATACCTAGAGTTATTTCATTAAATATCTTCTAAAAGAAGTGATTTCTTTCAACCTGAGGATCATGGCCAAACTATCATACTATCATGGAGTTGTTTTTGGGTGGTGATTATGTGGATGTTATGGCAATGAAGGAATAGTTATCTCCATAACAGAGATACACCACACTTTAGAGAAGCAATCAACCAGATTATGAAGACAGTAAATGAGATTGCATGCTTGAACCTTCAATGTGAGCCAAACTAGAAGTGGGTCACAAATTGACCCATCTATTATGGGTCATAAGTGGCTTGACTCATGGGTACCCATTTAATCCATTTATACATAGACAAACTAGAAGTTAGAGCACCATAGGAGGTTGAAGCACAAAAGCACTTGAACTTTTTCAAAAAATTACAATGATTCTTAATTTTGTGTACTCAAAGTTTCGAAAGATGAGTATGATTATTCTACACAAAATCTAATTAACTATATAAGACCAATGTAACCGATTGGATTGGCAACTCAAGGCTTAATACAACTTTATTTGAAAATCACACGTGCACACACCCACGCAAGAGTGCGCGCGCGTGCACGCACACACATACATATACACAAACATACACACTCATACATACATACAAACACATGCACATTCACACACACCTATGGACATATTTAGAATTTTTTTTTGAAAAACAAGTTAATAATTCTTTTAGTTTTTGGTACTTGTTGTGGTACCTATTTTGTTAAAACTTAATATAAAATATTATCTGAGTTTGTGAGTATATATATATATATTGAAAATTCTTCCAATTTCAATAATGACCAAGTGACTCAATGGTTAGATTAGTGATAAAGTGACCCAACTGGTCACCAGTCCATGTCTTATATATGTGTGCATATATATATATATATATATATATATATATCCACTTTGTTTGACCCCAAGAAAGAAATGACTAAAATATTTTTATAATTGAAATAGCAATAATTTTTTAAGTAGGGATGAAAATAGATTAAATTGTTCTAGGACATTTTAATTTAAAATAAAAATGAATTAAACAAACATTTTTGAAAAAAGAATGGGTTAATGGTTGGGTTGGGTTGAACTTATAAAAAAATGAGTAATAGGCTAACCTATAATCCATATAATTTTTTTTTTAAAATGGGTCATAAATTTAACCCATCAATTTTGGACCTAGACCCAAACCCATCCCATCCCACCCATTCTGACACCCTAAACCTCAACCAATCCATAGTATTAGATTGAGTTAACGGGTTGGTTCAATTTTTTTTTTCTCAACCCGCTGATTGGTTTAGGTAATAAGATTATAAATTTTCAACTCATTCAACTCAAATCATCCATCAAACTTATTCCTTCTTTTTATTTTTGGTTATATATATATTCAACTCCCTTTAATTTGTATGTAATAGATATATATATTCAAAATCCCTTCAATTTGTATGTAATAGAAGAATAAGTTTGAATAATTTATGACGGGATAATGAAATTGGAAGGGAAAAATGAAATATTAAACCAATTTATGCTATTAACTATGTGCATGTGATAGAGAATTTAAAATTATGTGTTAAACTTAGAATGAGTAATGACTAAAAGTTTTCTTCACCTTGTTTTTATTTTCATTTTTTTTTGCTACAAAGCCATGTACTTTTCAATTTTAGATTTTATATTTCAATACTCATTGTCTTACAAGTTATGCCACAAAGTGAATATATATTGATGGACAGGATGTTGAACTCGACAACTCAAACTAACCCAACTCGCTTGACAACAAGTTGGATTGATTTTGGTTAATAAAAAATTTTGAATTTAATCCAACCCAACTTGTGCACACACCCTAATTTTTTAGTATATGATGATGTTCTAGTTATATTTTAACTTAGGAAGAGAAGTACAAGCCTTGCATGTCACACTCAAAAATAAAGTTTATTTCGACTTTGATTTCTATTTCAATTTCAATATGACAATAAAAAGTTGAATTTAATTTTGAAATAAAAATTACGTGTTTAATTCAGTTAACTCCAAAAAGAAACATAAGAAAATTTAGGGGCAATTTGTTTTTTAAAGATTAAAATGTCTGAATCTGATTATTAAGGTATTGTTTCTAAATCTGAGTACTAAATGACTTGTTTTTCAACATTTGAATACATATAACTCATAAAAAAATTATATTCAAATAATTTTTAAATAAATTAGTAACTAAACATTTGTTGTCAATTATTATCTTTATTATTATGGGTATTATAAATTTGTTGTTAATGTTTTTATATTTTTAATAATTTAAAATCATTTTATACACATAATAATATGATTTACATTTTTTATATTATATATTAAATTTCTCACATTTATATAATAATAATAAGATTTAATTTTTTTAGTTGAAGCAATATCTTACATTTAACATGATGCAAGGTCGAATCTTCTCAAAATTTTTTTTTAATATTCAAATAAAATAACGTAGACATAAGATTAGATGTAAATAGTTTTCAGACTTGTCTCAATATCTGATTTATTAAAACAATTGATTATATATGGATGGACAAGATGTTGAACTCGATAACCCGAACTAATCTAACTCACTTGACAACAAGTTGGTTTGGTTTTAGTTAATAAAACATTTTGAATTTAAACCAACCCAACTTGTGCAGGTCCGGCTTCTCTACTTGTATTTATCATGCTTGTCTTCTTAGCAACAGTTAACTTTTAGTAACACTTTTAACAGTTACTAAAACCTTTAGTAACAGTTAAAATCATTGCTAAAAAGACAAGCATGAAAGTAATGGTTGGAACCCAAGAGGGGGGGTGAATTGGGTTTTATAAATTTTTCACAAGAATTAATTGGAAGTTAAAATGATTTTATGTAAAAGTACAATGCTTAGGATAATAAATACAATACAGAAAATCAATGTGCTGTCAAGATAAATAATTATAAAGATCAAGGAATTAAAAAATAGATATCAATATGCACAAATTAAAGAGTAAGGGATAGAGAAAGCAAACTCAGAGATTTATACTGGTTCGGATAATCCAAGCCTACATCCAGTTCTCAAGAGACCACTTGAGTATTTCCACTATAATTGCAAGTTTAATCCGGGTACTTGCAAACCACTACAACCACGCAAATTCGATGCGGGTATTTGCGAAACCACAATGGAGAATTTATGAATCCGGGCTCCTCCTCAACCCAAAGCAAGTTCTTCCAACACCGGTACTTGCGAACCTCAACTCAGAATAATATATGTGTTGATCAAAATCAACAATATAAAGAAACTCTGTCTAAAGAGTAGATGAAAACAAATGAAGTTCTAATAACTCTAATGATAGAGAATATGCAAGATTTGGCTCAAGAATGCTTTCCTTTCTCTCAAAGATGATAGAAGAAGTTAATATCACATTGTAGGACTTTGTTCTTGCTCAAAATCGTGTATCTAAGGTCATATATATAAGATTTTATAAAACTAGCCGTTATATAGCCGTTATAGTGCAGTCCAGATTTTGAGCTTTCTTTAAAAATTCATAACTCCCTCATTTGAACTCCGTTTTAAACAAATAATATACCGTTGGAAAGCTCTTGGAGTCTAGTTTCAAATGAGCCAAGTTTTACATAAAAATTATTTTTCTTTTAAAAGATATAATCAAAATACTGACTATAGGTCAGAACAGAATAATTTTTTATTACAGTAAAATCAACTTTCAGTTTTTCAAACTATATTTTGAATAGTCATATATTTCTCATTTGGACTCCGTTTTGAATAAATAATATACCGTTGAAAAGATCTTTGAGTCTACTATCAAATGAGACTAAGATACTTGAATAACCGATTTTTCATTTATGAGATATGATATAAGGAGTGACCAAAGGTCAAAAAATAACTTTTGTAAAACTTCATATCTCACTATCTTTTTGTTCAAAAATGCTTGAGCCAATGTATGCAAATCTAAATCATTGAGTTGCACAAATATACTAGCCTATATAAAATATACCTAATTTAAACACATAGGCTATCTTGATGCATCCAAGCTTCCAAGACTTCAAATCTTCTAATTCTTCATTTCTTGGAGCTTCATCCTTGCATGTTGTTTTCCTTGAGTGAAGCATGATATTGCTTTTCCTTGTTCTTCAATACAATCCTCACTCTTCTTGTTTTGAACCAACCTATAAAATATATCTTACTTGCAAACCCAATGGTTAGTTTAATAGCATGATTCAATATATGCAACATACATATTAAATAACATAATCATGCTTAAGTACTTATAGCATATATATGATAATTAATCTTTATATATATATATCAATGCTACTATTCAAATACATTTGTCATCATCAAAACTTATGGCATATAGCCTTAGGGTCAACAAAGCATACCTCTACTTGTCTTTAAGACAAACACAATATTCTTGCTGAACTTGTAATACCCGTTAATTTCGGAATATAATTCGTTTAAGAGTATTTTAGAATTTTACAACGTTACTTTAGTTATTTATTTTGGTCATTTTTAATTTTCATATTTAATTGTTCTCTTTGAATATTATTTATGAAAATTGAGTTAAATGACTAGACTAAATATTTGCACCATGTGGGATATATTCTAAGAATGGTGAAATTCATGGAAAAGTGGTTTTAGAATGGTCAATTAGTCCATTTATTGTAAATTGACTGGATGGGTTTGGATGTTGGGTTATGGATACCCATGGGTTATTCAATAACCCATTAGAAATATTTAATATAAAGTTTCAATAGTACCCCCTCATTTTTTCTCACGCAACCGAAACTGATATTTGTTTTCTCTCTCCTTTCTTCATCCTCTTCTCAAATCTTTTCCTTGATCTTCAAAGTTTTGATTATTTGTTCGGTTCAAAAGCTTTGTAAGGATCAAAGGTAAGCTTTAATCTCATTATTTTCCTTAAATTTCAGTTTATGTAGAAGATCAGATGAGGTTTTGTTCTTGAAGATTTTGATAATAATTCATGAATCTCAGTTGTTTTAGAAGTTATATTTTAGTTATAATCGGTTAAAAGAGTTGAGATTCTGGTTTTGAATCAAAAGAAAGGAAAGGATGAATTTTTGAAAGATTTTCTGCAAAATTTGAGTACTGTAGCGACCAGAAATTTCGGGAAAATCTGAAAAATTTTCTTCGAGTTATTGTAGCAGTACTGTAGTGTTGGCAGTCAACGTTACTGTAGCAGTCAACGTACTGTAGCGAACCGTCACTGTAGCAAACTGTTACTGTAGCAATCAGAAAATTTTACGTATTTTCGTGATTTTGTTTCCTTTCTTATGTTTTCTTGTAATATATTTTACTAGGAAATTTTCCTACACAAATTCTAGTGTGGAACAAGGTAAACTTGGACAAACATCAAGGTGAGTGAATAACCTTGCTAAGCTAATTTGATATTACTAGTCAAAGTACAATATAAGTCCCATTTACAATATTATTTGGATAATAAGCAATCAATTTTTCATATGGGAGTATATGATGATCGGTAGAAATAAGAGTACGTAGAAATTATTTTATTTCATGGCAATTGTACTATGTGATAAATTCTCACTATCTTATTAATGGGTAAAGATCTACGGGATTTAATACTTGAGTTTGAAAGGGTTAAAGTCCCATACTACTCAGTACATATCTATGAAACCTATACACGAGTTGAAAGGGTTAGAGTCCCATACTACTCGGCGTATATCTAAGAAATCTTATTCATGAGTTTGAAACAGTTAGAGTCCCATACTACTTGGTGTATACCTATGAGATCTTATTCACGAGTTTGAGAGGGTTAGAGTCCCATACTACTCGGTGTATATCTATGAAATCTTATTCATAAGTTTGAAAGAGTTAGAGTCTCATACTACTCGATGTATAAGACAATTAATTATATGAGTAAATGTGGTATTTGTACTTTTGATATTTTATATAGTACAGTTATTTACATACTGAGTTTTTAAATAAACTCACACTCCCTATGATTATTTTTTTCAGATACAGAAAACAAAGAATAAGAGTATCCATTTGAAGATTAGAAGCCCATTGGGATTATTCTCTATTTCTGTCTGGTGGGATACCAGTACTTATTAATGTGGATACTAGAAACGCTCTGTACTTTCTATAGGTCTCCTAGGCTTTCGATGAGATAGAAATATCAGACTATGTATGTCTATATTTGCTTATCAGATGAATATAATTCTGTAGTGTGGAATGAATGATTAAGGTTGAATGTAAAACCTTACAGAATATATGTAAATAACGTATGTTTGAGAATTTTATCAAATGAGTAGTATATTTTCATATGTTCAATTTTTGGGATGTGACAATTTGGTATCAGAGGATAAGTTTTATAGGTCCCCTATAGAGTACAGAGTAAAGTATCTTTGTGGGCCCTTTCCTATTGTCATGAGCCGCGGCATGACCATAGGATTAGGTTCCATAAAAGACCTTGTACAGTATAACGTCATTTTATAGATAATTTTCAGTGGGGCTAGTAAGTGATATTTTGTTTATGTCTGAAAATTGTTTGTTATGTGTGTAAATCAGTGACAGTACAATGTCAGAAGGATCTTCTAATAATAACGAGCATATGGGTCCAAGGAGGGCCATAAATCCACCAGTACATGTGCAAGATGATCCTAATCGTGGTGATAGTTTACATGCTCAAAGTACTGAGGGCGCAACTAGTGAGCAAACAAGGAGAGTCGAACCTGATGCTCACGTTGGCAATGCAACTATTGCACATGTGATTAATTTGATGAATGAACGATTTGACCGATTTGAGGCTGAAATGAGAGGTCGAGCTGCACAAGCTAACCTGTCAGTGGATCCTCCTATTGTTGAAGCTGAAATTGTACCACCAGCTCAGTTAGCTGGAGGAGATAATGTAAGGGAGGTAAGAATGTCTGAGTTCCAGAAAATGAGGCCTCCTACTTTTTCAGGGGAAGATCCCAAAGAGGACCCACAATGTTTCCTTGAAGATTGTGAAGCAATCTGTGATGCTATAGGGTGTTCTCCTACTTAAAAGGTAGAATTCACTTCCTTTCAGTTAAAGGGTAGGGCTGGTAAATGGTGGAGGAACTGAAAGAAAGCTAGAATTCAAGGCGCACCGCCAGTTATGTGGACAGAATTTTACATATTGGTTATGGATGAATTTCTTCCGACAAGTGAACGATCTAGGGCCAGGGATTTTCTGTATCTACTACAGGGAACCATGACTGTTGATGAATATTCAGCTCAGTTTGTTAAATTATCTGAATATGCTCCTGAAATCATTCCTTCTGAAAGGAAGAAAATAGAAAAGTTTGTGGAAGGGCTTTGTGATGCCTTATATGATCAAGTGGGTTCTAATATGAATGATTACTCTTCTTACTCAGAAGCTGTTGATGTGGCCCGAATAATGGAAAAGAGGTCAAAGAATAAAGAAGAATATCGTCAAAAGAAAAAAGCCAGATATAGGAGATCTTTTGATCAAGGGGAAGACTCAGGGACTTTGAAACCCTTTACTGCATCACAACATGCTCCAGCCACTCCTACTAAGTCATCTTATTCTACAGCCAGTGTGGCTAAGCCTCGTTCAGAGAGCAGGGGTGGTTTTAGCTCTTCTAGTAGAGGAGGTACTCAAGGTAGAAGGAAAAAACCTCAATGTCCTGAGTGTGGAAAGTTTCACTTTGGGGAATGCAGGTTAAACACTGTTGGTACAGGTTGTTTTAACTGTGGACAAAAAAGACATTTTATAAGGGAGTGCCCTCAGCTCATGACAAGACCAGGTCAAGGGTCTACTTTGCCACCTTGACCACAATCTATTACTCAAACACCAACCCTTTCAATAGGGGGTAGTATGGGAAGAGGTTCTGGAAGAGGCCAAGGTGACCGTGGAAAACAAGCTGCTGGCAGAGGAAATGCAAGAGTATATGCTCTAACCCGACAGGATGCTCAAACATCCAATACTGTAGTTACAGGTATATTGTCTGTTAATACTTTTGCTGCACGTATTTTGTTTGACCCCGGTTCTACTCACTCATATGTGTCACCCCTATTTTTCAAGAGATTTACATTTGATTCAATTACTCTTAAAGAACCATTCTTGGTTTCCACACCGATGAGAGAGACTTTGATGGTTAAAACATGTTATCGTTCTTGTAAAATAATTGTTGGGGGCACGGAAACTGAGATAGATCTTATGGTTCTCAATATGTTAGATTTTGATGTGATTTTAGGGATGGACTGACTATCTTCTTGTCATGCTACTATAAATTGTCGTGACAAAGTTATTTCCTTTAATATGCCGGGGAAGAGTAATTTTGTGTTTCAAGGAGATCGAAGTGATGTACCTTGCAACATGATATCTATGTTAAGTGCCCGGCGTATGTTGCGAAAGGGATGTCAGGGATTTCTAGCTTTTATCAAAGATTTAGAAAAGAAAGAACAAAAGTTAGAAGACATTCATGTGGTTAATGAATTCCCAGATGTGTTCCCAGAAGATTTACTTGGATTACCGCCAGAAAGAGATATTGAGTTCAGTATTGATTTGGTCCCAGACACAAGACCAATTTCTATTCCACCTTATCGTATGGCTCCTGTTGAGCTAAAAGAACTTAAAGAACAATTGGAAGATTTGTTAAACAAAGGGTTCATTCGCCCAAGTTTTTCACCTTGGGGTGCTCCTGTTGTCACATCCCAAAACTTACATGTGATATAAACATAAAATACCTAGGGTGTACCTCCGTGGTACCCCATAATCTCTGTGAACATTCTTAATATCCATAATTATGTGAATCATAAATATTCCAAAAAGATATTTTGTATACATATTCAGAAAATGTTCAACCTTCAAACACTATACAGTACTATACAACCTCCCAAGCCTAGGTGGCCTACTAGATTACAGAGCGTTTCCTAATCCTTACCAATTGTTTACCAGACAAAAGTGGAGTATATCCTTAAAGGCTATAAATTCTTCTCCTCAACCACTGTATCTGAAAAGATAATCATGGAGAGTGTGAGTTTATCATAACTCAGTGAGTAAACAACTGTACATGAAAATATCATAAGCACAAACACCACATTTACTAATACAATCAATCTATCATTTATTGTAAATAATTATAGTATTACACTTGTCTGAATTTGCGTATGATTTCTTGGGTGATCAATCCCTCAATCACTTTGCATTATATGCTATAGATACTTGCACTGAGTGACTTGGGAATTTAACCCTCAAACTCTTGGTGCATAAGTTTTCACAGTTATACACTGAGTGGTATGAGACTCTAACCCTTTCAAACTCGTGCATAGGTCTTCACATTTATACACCGAGTAGTATGGGACTCTAACCCTTTCAAACTCGTGCATAGGTTTTCACAGTTATACACCGAGTAGTATGGGACTCTAACCCTTTCAAACTCGTGCATAGGTTTTCACATTTATACACCGAGTAGTATGGGACTTTAACCCTTTCAAACTCGTGTATTAGATCTCGTATATCTTTTGCTTATCAATAAAATAGTGACAATTTATCACAATATAATTACTATGAAATAAATGAATTTACACATACTCTTATTCCCTTGAATGTCTATCATCAACCATAACAATCATCATATATTATCGACAGCGAGACTGATTATTTCTCACTTCAATAATGTTATAAACAAGACTTGTATTGTACCTTATCTAATAAGATCACATTAGTTTAGTAAGGTTATTCACTTACAAAATGTTTCAATTTATTCAAGAAACAATCACATCTAATTCTTTAGTCAACTAGAGAAATCAATTCTTAAAGGTAATAAAATACCTTCCAATGATATTGTACTTTTTCTCAACCTGAACACACACTGATAATCTTTTCAATTTCACAAATAACGCAAATGGGATTTATATTGTGCTTTGACTAATTTATTAAATTAATTTTGCAAGGTTGCCTACTCACCTGGATTCCACGCTCTCAGCACTCCCACCTTGCGCCCCAAGCATCCCTATTGTAACCAGGTAAAAACCATTAGGGTTACAAAATAGAGAAATTTCCTATCACTACTCTCGACCTTTACTCACATCTTAAGTCATAACTCCTAACCGGTAATGAATTTCTATATGACATTTATACCATTGGAAACTAGACTCAAAGAGCTTTCCAACGATATAAAATTTGCCCAAAACGGAGTCCGGATGAAGAAGTTATGACTGATTGAAAATAAGCTAAGGCTTTTCAGCATACCTGGCGCCTGGGCACCAAGCCCCTTTTCTTTCCAAAATCTTCTGAACCTTGGCGCCTGGGCGCCAGAGCTGGAGCGTGGGCGCCAGGATCGCGACCTTTCGCGATTCCTCTCGGTTTTGGCTCAGATCCGGCCAAATTTTCACCGTTTTCCATGATTTCTTCCATAGGATCTCACCCTTAATGTCTAAGGAGCATTTAGACACCAAAAACACCAATTTTAATAGAGAAACGAAGCCGGAATCTCAATTTTTACCTCAAACTTTCTAAAAACTATAAAAGAGGGAAAAGCTTGAGAAATAGAAATTTCTACCTCAATTCCTTGCTTTCCCTACGTTGCTTGGCTCCTAGAGGCTCGCCCCGTAGCCCGAGATCCACCCTCCAAGCCTGGTTGTGGAGTTGGAGTGTAGAGAGAGAAAGAGAGAAGAGAAAGTGAAGAGAGAGAGAGGAAAGGAGAAAATGAAGAAAAAATTAGGTGATGCCGCCTATTTACTCGCCCGGGGTGAAATTATCACTTGCTTTTCAGTTGACCCTCAGTCAGGACTAGTAAAAGCAAATTCATAAAATCTCACCTCGGGTGATTCTAAATCCTAATTGCCCCACAATTTTCTTATTTCACTTTAGTCCCTCTCAGAGTCTCAAACTCCACTTTAACCTCGAATCCATCATCCTTTTGGTACCGGACTCATAATTCATTCCCATAAGCTCTATTCTTCTTCTCGGGTTCCTACTAGGTCATTTCTCAAAATTACTCCATACTTTCTTTTCTTTTCATTTTAGTCCTTGAGAATTTGTAAAATGTCCCAAATTAAAATTTTTGAAATTTCTATTTCCAAATTTCCTTCACTAATTCAAAAAGAACATTTCTCATGTAATTAAATTTTTCAATAAACTTCAAATAGACTTTAAATATTCATGAAAATTCTTAGGATATTACACCTGTTCTTTTTGTGAAAAAGAAAGATGATTCTATGAGACTATGTATAGATTATCGTCAGCTGAATAAAGTCACAGTGAAGAATAAGTATCCTTTACCAAGGATAGATGATTTGTTTGATCAGCTTCAAGGAGCAAAATACTTCTCAAAGATTGATCTAAGGTCTGGATATCATCAGTTACGAATTAAGAATGATGATATACCTAAGACTGCTTTTCGTACACGGTATGGACATTATGAATTTCTTGTGATGTCTTTTGGGTTGACAAATGCACCAGCAGCATTTATGGATTTAATGAACAGAGTGTTCAAATCATTCCTTGATAAGTTTGTAATTGTATTTATTGATGATATTTTGGTATATTCAAAGAGTCATGAAGAACATACTGAGCATTTGAGAATAGTGTTTCAGACCTTGAGAGAGCATCAGTTGTACGCAAAGCTCTCAAAATGTGAATTCTGGATGAGTCATGTAATGTTTTTGGGACATGTTATTTCCCAAGAAGGTATTAATGTAGATCCAAGTAAAATTGAAGCAGTAAAACAATGGCCTAAACCAACAACTGTGTCTGAAGTACGTAGTTTTCTTGGCTTAGCAGGGTATTACCGTCGCTTTGTCAAAGATTTCTCTAAGACGGCTCTCCCATTAAATAAGTTAACCCGAAAGAATGTTAAATACATTTGGGATGATTCATGTGAGCAAAGTTTCACCCAATTGAAAGAGTGTTTAACTTCTGCACCAGTCTTAATCCTACCATCAAGACCAGGGGGTTACTCTGTATTATGTGATACCTCAAAGATAGGCTTAGGATGTGTGTTGATGCAACATGGTAAAGTCATAGCTTATGGCTCACGTCAGCTTAAAAAGCATGAATTGAATTACCCCACTCATGATTTGGAAATGGCAGCTGTAGTGTTTGCCCTAAAGATATGGAGACATTACTTGTATGGGGAAACTTGTAAAATTTTTACAGATCACAAAAGCCTTAAGTACATTTTTGAGCAAAGAGATCTCAATCTAAGGCAACGAAGGTGGATGGAACTTCTGAAAGATTATGATTGTACCATCCTTTACCATCCAGGTAAAGCAAATGTAGTGGCTGATGCTCTAAGTCAAAAGTCTATGGGAAGTTTAGCTCACATTGCCATTATAAGCAGGTCTCTAATACATGAACTACAAGAATTGGAAGCTGATGGAGTATTCTTCGAGATCACTGAGTCAAGTACATTTCTGGCTCATCTAACAGTTAGATCATCCCTTGTTGAAAAAGTAAAAGCAACTTTAGAAAATGACATTGATATGGTCAAAATCAGAGATAAGGCAAGGCAAGGTCTAGCACCAAGTTTCTTGGTAGATGAAGAAGGAGTCTTATAGTTTAATGGGAGACTCGGTGTCCCCAACATTGAATCTTTGAAACATGAAATCTTAATGGAAGCTCATGGTTCGCCCTACGTTGTACATCCTGGTGCTGTGAAAATGTATCAGGACTTGAAACAAGTTTACTGGTGGGAAGGCATGAAGCGAGATGTGACTGACTTTGTAACTCGATGTTTGACTGTCAGCAAGTTAAAGCTGAACATCGACGACTACCTGGTTTGATGCAAAAACTAGATATTCCCGAGTGGAAGTGGGAAAGGATCACTATGGATTTTGTAGTAGGTTTACCTCGGTCAACAAAAGGAAATGACTCAATATGGTTCATAGTGGATCGACTTACTAAGTCAGCACATTTTCTTCCTGTTCATATCACTTTCAGTGTAGCAAAACTTGCTCAACTTTATGTTAAAGAAATAGTGAAACTTCATGGTGTACCAATATCCATTATATCAGACCGAGGACCTCAGTTTACTTTTCGGTTCTGGAGAGTCTTTCAAGAGGCTTTGGGTACCAAAGTGAATCTTAGCACAACATTCCATCCTCAGACTGATGGACAGTCCGAAAGGACAATTCAGACTTTAGAGGATATGCTAAGAGCTTGTGTGATAGATTTCAATAGAAGTTGGGAAGATCATTTGTCTCTTATTGAATTTGCTTATAATAACAGTTACCAAGCCAGTATCCAGATGGCACCTTTTGAGGCTTTATATGGGAGACGGTGTCGATCTCCTATAGGTTGGTTTGAACTTGGTGAAACCAAAATATTTGGACCTGAGATGATTCAGGAAGATATAAATAAAGTTAAACTTATCAGAGAGAGGTTGTTAACTGCTCAGAGTAGACAGAAATCTTATGCGGACAACCGACGACGTGATCTTAAATTTGTAATAGGTGACATGGTTTTCTTACGAATCTCACCTATGAAGGGAGTAATGAGATTCGGGAAGAAAGGCAAGCTTAGTCCGAGGTATGTTGGCCTATATGAGGTTGTAGACAGAGTGGGTAATGTGGCATATCGCCTAGACCTACCTTCCGACCTAGAGGGAGTTCATCCAATATTTCATGTGTCCATGCTACGGAAGTATCTTCCTGATCCTTCTCATGTCATTCAACCCCAAGAAGTTCATTTTGATGAAACTCTCACCTACGAAGAGGTACCAGTAGCTATCCTTGATAGAAAAGTCAAGAAATTGCATACTAAAGAAATTCCTACTGTCAAGGTTGTTTGGAGAAATCATTCTCGCGAGGAAGCTACGTGGGAGGCAGAAGATGAAATGTGGAAAAACTATCCACATTTATTTGAAACTTGAGGTAAGATTTTAATTCGGAGGACCGAATTCTTTTAAGGGGGTAGAATGTAATACCCGTTAATTTCGGAATATAATTCGCTTAAGAGTATTTTAGAATTTTACGTTACTTTAGTTATTTATTTTGGTCATTTTTAATTTTTATATTTAATTGTTCTCTTTGAATATTATTTATGAAAATTGAGCTAAATGACTGGACTAAATATTTGCACCATGTGGGATATATTCTAAGAATGGTGAAATTCATAGAAAAGTGGTTTAAGAATGGTCAATTAGTCCATTTATTGTAAATTGACTGGATGGGTTTGGATGTTGGGTTATGGATACCCATGGGTTATTCAATAACCCATTAGAAATATTTAATATAAAGTTTCAATATTACCCCCTCATTTTTTCTCACGCAACCGAAACTGATATTCGTTTTCTCTCTCCTTTCTTCATCCTCTTCTCAAATCCTTTCCTTGATCTTCAGAGTTTTGATTATTTGTTCGGTTCAAAAGCTTTGTAAGGATCAAAGGTAAGCTTTAATCTCATTATTTTCCTTAAATTTCAGTTTATGTAGAAGATCAGAGGAGGTTTTGTTCTTGAAGATTTTGATGATAATTCATGAATCTCAGTTGTTTTAGAAGTTATATTTGAGTTATAATCGGTTAAAAGAGTTGAGATTCTGGTTTTGAATCAAAAGAAAGGAAAGGATGAATTTTTGAAAGATTTTCTGCAAAATTCGAGTTACTGTAGCGACCAGAAATTTCGGGAAAATCTAGAAAATTTTCTTCGAGTTACTGTAGCAGTACTGTAGTGTCGGCAGTCAACGTCACTGTAGCGAACCGTCACTGTAGCGAACCGTTACTGTAGCAATCAGAAAATTTTACGTATTTTCGTGATTTTGTTTCCTTTCTTATATTTTCTTGTAATATATTTTACTAGGAAATTTTCCTACACAAATTCTAGTGTGGAACAAGGTAAACTTGGACAAACATCAAGGTGAGTGAATAACCTTGCTAAGCTAATTTGATATTACTAGTCAAAGTACAATATAAGTCTCATTTACAATATTATTTGGATAATAAGCAATCAATTTTTCATATGGGAGTATATGATGATCGGTAGAAATAAGAGTACGTAGAAATTATTTTATTTCATGGCAATTGTACTATATGATAAATTCTCACTATCTTATTAATGGGTAAAGATCTACGAGATCTAATACTTGAGTTTGAAAGGGTTAAAATCCCATACTACTCAGTGCATATCTATGAAACCTATACACGAGTTGAAAGGGTTAGAGTCACATACTACTCGGCATATATCTAAGAAATCTTATTCACAAGTTTGAAAGGGTTAGAGTCTCATACTACTCGGTGTATATCTATGAAATCTTATTCATGAGTTTGAAAGGGTTAGAGTCTCAAGCCCGGAGAAAGGAGGAGGGTTGTGTTAGGCCATCGACAGCCAACGTAAAACTGTGTCGAATCTCTCATGAACATGGATCAACGACAATATTTTGCTAACACTAGGACGTTGCCCGGAAGCAAAACACTGTATGGCTCGAGTACAGTGACAAGTGAGCTAGAGCCGCTGCATCGGCACCCGGATGTAGTGTTAAATGAGCAAGGGTCCACTAATACTAGGTCGTTGCCCGGAAGCAACGCGCTGTATGGCTCGAGTACAGTGTCAAATGAGCTAGAGCCACTGCATCACCGATCGATTGTAGTGTCACAAGAACATGTTCCTGGAAGGTTGAGGGTAAATAAGCTAGTTGAGGAGAACAAAATCAGGATTGCTACCTGGAATATTGGAACCATGACAGGAAAATCCATGGAGGTTGTGGACACTATGAAGAGGAGGAAAATTAACATCTTGTGCCTTCAAGAGACTAAATGGGTTAGAGAAAAGGCTAAGAAATTTGACTGTTCAAGCTTCAAGTTCTGGTACACTGGAAAAGTAAGGACAAAGAATGGTGTAGGTATTATGGTGGACAAGGAATGGACACCGAGTGTGGTGGAGGTAAAAAGGATTGGGGATAGGATTCTATGCTTAAGGATGATTATTGGAAGAGATACTATCCACATCATAAGTGCCATGCACCACAGGTAGGGACAGATGCATATCTTAAAGAAAAGTTTTGGGAAGATTTGGAGGGATTGGTTAGAAGCATACCTTTAGAAGAGAAGATTTTCATCGGGGGGGACCTTAATGGTCATGTTGAGAAAGAAGTAGGACATTATGAGAGGGTCCATGGCGGCTTTGGTTTTGGGGAGCTTAACGAGGAAGGACAGTCTATATTGGATTTCTCAATGGCTTATAACTTCAGGGTTGTCAATACCTGCTTCAAGAAGCGAGAGGAACATTTAATCACATACAAGAGTGGAGCTTCAAGGTCACAGATTGACTTCTTTCTGGTAAGGAATCCAGATAGAAAAATCTGTCAAAATTGTAAAGTTATTCCTGGAGAACCCGTGGCAACTCAACATAGGGTTTTGGTCCTTGACGTAGTTATTAAGGGTCGGAAACAAAAGCATCGTCAGGTGATGAACCCTAGGATCAAGTGGTGGCAGCTAAAGGGGGAGAATCAACTGACTTTCAAGAGAAGATTGTTGAAGGAAGGATCTTGGGAGGTACGAGAAGATGCTAACACCATGTGGGAAGAGATAGCCAAGAAGGTTAGAAAAGTAGCTAAAGCATTTTTAGGAGAATCAAAAGGTTTTGGACAAAGAGATAAGGAATCGTGGTGGTGGAATGAGGCTGTTCAAGAAAATATCAAATTTAAAAGAGAATGCTTTAAAGCTATCCATCTGTGCAATAACTCGGAAAATTGGGAAAGGTATCGAAAGGCTAAAAAAGAGACAAAAAAAGCAGTAAGTGAAGCACGATCTAAAGCATTTGAAGAGTTTTACAAGGATTTAGGAACGAAAAAAGGGGAACAAAAGATTTACAAGATTGCGAAGGCTAGAGAGAGGAAATCTAGAGATTTGGATCAAGTAAGATGTGTTAAGGATGAAGAAGGAAAAGTTCTGGTTACAGACGGAGATATTAAAAATAGATGGCAGGGTTATTTTCATAAGCTCTTTAATGACGGAACGGAGTCGACTTGTGATATGGAAGATTTAACAACCTTGGAGAGAGAACAAAATTTGGCATATTATCGCAGGATCAAGGTGGATGAGGTCAAGGAAGCTCTTAGAAAAATGGATAATGGTAAAGCTGTTGGTCCCGATGGTATTCCTATTGAAGTTTGGAAGTGTTTAGGAGAGGAGGGTACTATCTGGCTAACTAAGCTCTTTAATGTGATTTTAAGGACTAAAAAAATGCCTGAAGAATGGAGAAGAAGCACTTTAGTACCTATTTACAAAAATAAAGGAGACATTCAGAACTGCGCAAACTATCGTGGGATAAAGCTTATGAGTCACAATCTAAAATTATGGGAAAGAGTGATTGAACGTAGGTTAAGAATCGAGACGAGTATTTCTGAAAATCAATTTGGATTCATGCCAGGACGGTCTACAATGGAAGCTATATATCTTCTAAGGGGGTTGATGGAAAGGTATCGGAGTGAACAAAGAGACCTTCATATAGCATTTATTGACTTGAAAAAAGCCTATGATCGAGTACCAAGAGAGGTACTGTGGAAAGCCTTGGAACAGAAAGGTGTACGGGTTGCGTATATTAGAGCCATAAAGGATATGTACGAGGGGGCTACGACTAGTGTGAGAACGTCTGGCGGGGAAACTAGAGACTTTCCTATTAAAATTGGCCTACATCAGGGATCATCCTTAAGCCCTTATTTGTTTGACTTGGTTTTAGATGTTCTGACGAAACACATCCAAGAAGAAATCCCTAAGTGCATGCTTTTTGCAGATAACGTTGTTCTCATAGCAGAGACAAGGGAAGAGATTAATTCTAAACTTGAGTTATGGAGAGCTACTTTGGAATCGAAGGGTTTTCGTCTGAGCAGGAGTAAGACCGAATATATGCATTGTAAGTTTAAAAAGCGACAAGCTAGGAACGAGCTGGAGGTTAAGCTTGGTGATCACGTCGTATCACAAGTGTCAAAGTTTAGGTATTTGGGATCAATTATACAAGATGACGGCGAAGTTATTAGAGATGTGGAACATAGGATACAAGCTGGGTGGTTGAAGTGGAGAATGGCATCAGGGGTTATTTGTGATCGGAAAGTACCTGATAAACTCAAAGGAAAGTTTTATCGTACTGCTATAAGACCAGCGATTTTATATGGGAGTGAATGTTGGACAATGAAAGGACAACAAGAACATAAAATTGGAGTGGCGGAGATGAGGATGTTGCGTTGGATGTGTGGTCATACAAGAAAAGATAGGATCTGTAATGATCATTTACGAGGTAGAGTTGGGGTGGCACCTATTGAGGAAAAAATGGTTGAAAACCGTTTAAGATAGTTTGGGCATGTGCAAAGAAGATCGTTGGAAGCGCCAGTTAGGAGAGTTGAGCAGATGGTTTGGAGCCCTATGAAAAAAAGCCGAGGAAGACCAAAAAAGACACTTAGAGAAATTATTGAACGGGACCTTTTAGTAAATGAGATATCTAAAGAGTTGGTCATTGATAGAGCTCAATGGCGTCGTGCGATCCATGTAGCCGACCCCACCTAGTGGGATAAGGCTTTGTTGTTGTTGTTGTTGTTGTATTTACTTACTGAGTTTTTAAATAAACTCACACTCCCTATGATTATTTTTTTCAGATACAGAAAACAAAGAACAAGAGTATCCGTTTGAAGATTAGAAGCCCATTGGGATTATTCTCTATTTCTGTCTGGTGGGATACCAGTACTTATTAATGTGGATACTAGAAACGCTCTGTACTTTCTATAGGTCTCCTAGACTTGCGATGAGATAGAAATATCAGACTATGTATGTCTATATTTTCTTATCAGATGAATATAATTCTGTAGTGTGGAATGAATGATTAAGGTTGAATATAAAACCTTACAGAATATATGTAAATAACGTATGTTTGAGAATTTTATCAAATGAGTAGTATCTTTTCACATGTTCAATTTTTGAGATATGACAGAACTTGTGCACACGCCCTAATTTTCCCTTGTATGATGATGTTCTAGTTATATTTTACCTTAAGAAGAGAATTACAAACCTCGCACGCCTCACTCAAAAATAAAGTTTATTTCCAACATGATGCTTTGATTTCAATTTCAATATGACAATAAAAAGTTGAATATAAATTTGAAATAAAAATCACATGTTTAATTCAGTTAACTCCAAAAAGAAACATAAGAATAATTTAGCAGCCATTTGTGTTTTTTAAAGATTAAAATGTCTGAATCTGAATACGCATCTAATTATTAAGATATTATTTCTAAGTCTGAATACTAAATGATTAAGATTATTTTTCAACATTTGAGTACATATAACTTATAAAAAAAATTATGTTCAAATAATTTTTAAATAAATTAGTAACTAAACATTTGTTGTCAATTATTATCTTTATTATTATAGGTATTATAAATTTGTTGTTAATGTTTTTATATTTTTAATAATTTAAAATTATTTTATACACATAATAATATGATTTATATTTGTTATATTATATATAAAATTTATTACCTTTATATAATAATAATAATAATAATAATAATAAGATTTAATTTATTTAGTTGAAGCAATCTCTTACATTTAATATAATACAGGTTCGAATCTTTTTAAAAGTTCTTTTTAATATTTCAATAAAATAACATGGACTTAATGTTAGATCTAAATAGTTTTTAAATTTGTCTCAATATTTGATTTATTAAAATTTATTAAGGTCTTAATAAAAAAATACTTAATAATTTAAAATCTAAACAACTCATATTTAGGCTGTATTCGGCAAACGAACTTATAGCTTATAAGTTAGCTTATAGCTTATTTGACTAGCTTATAAGCTCGTTAAAAGTGTTCGGTAAACGAGCTTATTTTAGTAGCTTATAGCTTATTCTAATAAGATACTTTGAGTACCTTATAGCTTATAGCTTATAGCTTAAAGTTTTTTGTTCCTATTTTGCCCTTACTATTTTTTCAAAATACTCATTATGTCCATTACTTTATTATATCATGTTTACTCATCTTTTATTATATTTATATTTATATATAATATATTATACATATGATAAAAATACATAAATATATTATAAATATGTATAATATATATAAATTATTATATATGTAAAAATATATTATTCATATATAAATATATATATTTTTAATGAATTTTATATTTATAATAATTCAAATTAATTTAATTAAAAACAAAAATAGTAGATTTATTTATATTATTTTAAAATTAAAAAATATATGCCCTTTTATGTCATTTTACAATTTTCATCTACTCAATCAGCTACTTTCACCGAACACTTCTTATTCAAATAAGCTAACTTATAAGCTAGAAACTATCAACTATAAACTATAAGATAAAAATTAATTTATAAGTTATCAATTAATTTATAAATTATTCGTTATAAACTAATTTACCTTAAACTCCTAAAACCCTGTCTCCCACTAGCCTATTCTAAATTGGTGAGGTCATTGATCAAGGATTTCAACTTTTGAGTCCCACTTTCCCTTCGTTCTAGAAAGAAGTGTAACCTTGTTAATGTAGTCAAAAGTTCAGATAAAGTCATTGAACGTAACTCTAATGGAAAGTTGGATTTTTCTAGAACAACTTTTTCATTATTAGATTTTTGAGAGTTTATGTGAAGTAGATATTTTTATTATTATATCAAAAAATTTCAAAGTAATCATACCATAAAAAACTCTAAGAGTCAAAAAGTCGAGTTTCCACTTCCACATGTGTCAGGTATATAGTTAAAGCCAAGATTCAAATTTGATAGTCGTACTGTCCCTTTGTTTTAGAAAAAAGTATGATTTTGTTGACAACTTCAAAGCAAATAAAGACTAACATAAACGCTGACATGCATTCCTTTCCAGATTACTTGAACGAAGCTTACAGAAGAAAGCGTAGTCAAGGGCTGCTTGTTTGTCTTTTATGGTCCATTTTTCATCTCAAGACCACCATGCATGGCTGCTTGAGAAAAGTACAGTATTATTGCTTTAAAGGACAAATCTTTTTGCAATATTCCAAAGTTTGCGAGTGCCCCAAACTGCTTTTGTGGATTTTATAAAGGGCACACAATTAATCTCGCATGTTGGTGGGGTTCGGTGAGTCTGTGGCTTGGTTTATATATAACAAGTGGATTTGAAAGGGGTAAAAAGTTGAAATCTTCATGTTGATCATAATATGTTGTATTTAACACGTTAATATTTTTCCTTTTTTTACCTTAATGTCTCTGTTATTCTCTTGCAAAAGATTCCAATTTAATTTAACTCTAATGGGATATATAATTTAATTCAATTTTGCCTAAGTCTTATAAGGTCAATAATTAATATGAGGTGGATAAAGTTAGGATAATTTGTGTTATGAGTTGAAAAAAATTTAGGTAAAAATATTTTTTATGTCCCTAACGTTAATATTAAAATTCAATTTCATCCCTAATTATTTTTACGTCAATTATGTTTTAAATATTTTATTTTTGCTTCAAATTTACATTTTTTTACTAACGCCATATATTTTATTAATGAAAAATGTTGATTAAGTAGTTAATAAAAATAATAAATTTAAAATAAAAATAAAATATATAAAATTCAAACCTACCATTTTTATGTCTCTAACATTTTTTTGCGTCAATTATGTCTTATATGCATGTTTTATTTTTGTTTTAAATTTACTTTTTTTACTCCAATCAACGATTCTCGTTAGTGAAATAGATGACATTTGTAAAAAAAGATAAATTTGAAATAAAAATAAAACATGTAAGACATAACTTATGTAAAAAAAAAAAGTTATAGACAAAATTAAAACTTGATATAAATATTAAGTACGTAAAAAATACTTTTGTCAAAATTTTAAACTCTGTCTATCAATGGTTATGAGTTAGGCTGTCTAACTCATAGGTTTTTTTAAAAAAAAAAGTATTTGTAAATCATTTTAAATGAATGAAATTAAATATTTAAGTTTCTTACATCCTAATCTACCAATGTCCCAAAGGATTTTTGTGGTTAAACTAAAAGTTTTTCTTTAATATGACCTGTTGAATTATTAATTCAGTCCACCCAAACAGGGTTAGGTGCCCATATTGAAGAGCGAAAGAGTAGTGAAAACATGGAGAGAGGAATTAGTATGATAACTTGGACTAAAATACTAAGAAAGTCTAAGCTTGAAATGGAAAATTGATGACCTCAAAATTAGTCCCATTCAATCTAATATAATTTAATTACATTTTAAAATTAAAGATTACTTACAAACAATTTGTTTTATATTAAGATTATAATAGATATTTTCTTTTCACACCTGTAACACTATATAATTAGATATTTCGAGTACATTAAGTTTCTCTAATATTATACTTTGATCAAAAGCATTCAATGATCAAATCTCCAAATGGAAACATGAATTAAATAGCTAGACAATTTAATAACGACCTTCCCCAAAAACCCCTTCCAATTATGTTAGGGAGGCTAAATGTTTCCGCAAATACTAGTGACACATCTTGACAATTGAAAAAGAAGGGACAAAAAAAAAAAGTTTGCGTGAATTTGATTGTCCAAACTCCAAAGAAAGTACTAATAATGTATTCAACCTAAAACTTTGTTAGAAATTCAAATATAAGTGAAAACTGTATTTGAAAGCACAATTGTAAAAGCTACATCGAATTATTAGTTCAACTAATTGGATTAGAAACTAGTTTGAAATAACTTCTAAAATCGATAAGTGATTAAACCAGTTAAAAATCGATCGAACCAACAAAAAATTGGTCGAATCAGTGCTAAATAAACCATTTGAAATGGTCCACTTGATTATTTTTTTTCTTATTCTAGTTATAATTAGCTAATGAAGAAACTAATATTATATATTAGTTAATTTTAATAGAGATACTAATATATTGACATTTTATGGATTTGATTTAAATGAATATTAATAATATTTCTTTGTTAAATGATCAATTTTGGCTGTGAACTTTTAATATAATTGTGAATATTATTTTATGTAATTTGATATCAAATCTTATTTTTAATTGAATTCATAAACTTATGTTTATAGTTTTAATTATGTGTATATATATATATTTAATATTTTAAAATAAACCAGTTTAACCATTAATTCTTAAACTAATATCTTTACCGGTTCAATGATCAGTCTAGTTTTCAAAATGTTGCTTAAAAGTGAATGGATTAAGTAAGAAATATGTATAAAAAAAAACTGTCTCATAGACATGATATTTTTTTATATTCAGAATTTCAGATAAGATGTTAAATTTGAAAGTATAATTTCTTACTAAAACTCGATACAAAAAGAATCTCCATAATATTTCAGGCTCTTCAATCCTATAATAAAAATTTGTTCTATTGACTCAAAAGTGGTATATATATGTATAGAGCCTTAAAAGTGTTGGACGACAGGTCTCAATTCCAAAAATATATACTATACTTCACAGTTATTTAAAATGTCGGATTCACCTCAGTCATTATCTAAATTTTAATTACAAATTAATGTTAAAATATAATCAAATATCGTGTTAATTATTTAAAAATTAAAATTATTAACAAAAGGTCACATAATATTAATTGTAATAAAAAAATATTTGACTAACTTTAATATGAATGCCCACAAAAATTTCTTTTTAATAAAACTCGAATAAAAAGAGTAAAATATTGTTTATATTTATCTACCTAAAAAAATAGTTAATTCTTCCTTATATAAAATCCGCGTAATGAATGTGCGTTCAATACAGCTGAAGCTATGGAAACGGCCAAATATATTTAAAAAATAAAAACATGTATAAAAGAAGTAAACTATTTGACTAAATAAATTATAATAAATTATATCAGTAGGAATTAAAAAAAAACTATAATTATTTATTGACCGCAATCCGCCATTCATTTAGGCCGTGACAACCGCAAACAGAATGGATAAGGCATTAATAAATGTCTATGATATATATATATATATATATATATATAAAGAATACGTGCACTCCATTATTGACAAGTCCTCGTGTGCAATAATAAAGATTTTAACATAATTAATAGATGATAATAATTCAAGTTTCTATGATTTATTGTCTTGACATTATGCTAGTGGATTACCTATTTAATTAAAAGATTTATAATCTTAATTAACAATTATGTGATTAAGTGTATATTTTTTAACTAAAATATTCTAACTTTTTATACATTTTTTATTATTGATATTCTACTACAATTTATGATTCTTAAACTATTCGTATCAAAATATCAAAAGAATTTGAAATAAATTTAAGAATTGTTAAATAAAATAATAAATTACATTAATTTTTAGGTGTAGTAAATTTAGTTAATATACTTTTTAATCAACTTTTTAAATATGAAGCTAACTTTTTACAGTGCATGAGAATGTGATTTTAATATTAATTTGATAGTAAAAATAATTGAGTTGATCTCAAATTTTAATATGAGACTGTAATTTTATTTTAAATGTGGTGATAAAAAATTTAATTAAGTTTATTATAAAAAATATAGGTCACCTAGAAATTAATTTTACTAAAAGAAAGTAATTTTTTAAAAAATAAAAAATTTTGTAATATATATAAATATTGAGAGGATTGAATATAATTATTAAAATAAAAAAATAAATCTTACATAAAATTAACATAATATACTATAAATAAAATTAAGTGCTCATTAACTTATATATTCCTCTAGAAGACCACAATACAATGACAAACTTCCGAGTTATGAAATAACAAAAAGGGGTCCACAGGCTATTGTATCTCCCGCCTTTCAATTTTCAAGGTTGAAACAAAAATTAATGCCAATAATAAAAAAGGGATAAAAGATAAAAAAATAAATAAATAAAAGCATTTCTGAATTCTGAACGGTATAGCCTGCGATGAGATGATGAGATGGAATTAAATTGAATCTGAAAAGGTGGAAGCCATTGCGTCGTGCTTGGATATTCCGTTTTAAAATATGATTTTGGGCACATGAATAATTATTTAATTTGACATTTATATTATTTCTCAAACCATATTTTCTTTTTTAAACTTCTGTATACTTTAAGTGATTTTGATTTACTTTTAACTAAAATTAAATATAAAAATTAAGTTGATATAAAATTACAATTATCTTGCTTTAATCTAAATATTCATTACAAAATAAGGAAAGTAATTAAGAAGAACACATAGCCATTCACATACAAACAATCTTACACAAGCTTAAATCTTTTATTGGGCGTTGTACACCCATCAAGGTGCTGGGCACCCATCACTCGTCTAATGTTGGTGGGCGTCTAATAGGAGATTCCCATGCCTCGAATATTAAGGATTCAGACTCTTTGTTAGACGAAAACACAAGTGACATAGAGTTGAACAATTTGAGTGGTTAAATTCTAAAATCAACGGCTTGCATTTTAAAATTCACAAAAAAATTAATTAGACCCTATTTTAACCATCTACATTGTTAATCTGTAATACTAGTCACTTAAATTTTAAAAGAGCCTATTTGAAAAATTAACAATCCATATTATTTAGCAAAATGCTAAGCATATGCACACCGTATTAAGAAGTGATGTTTTCTGATCGATTCATTTTGATAGCTTTACATATATATTGTTTATTTTTCTCTCTGTACTTCGCCGGTCTCATTGAATACGCTCCAAATAACACTGTTTCAGAGACTGCCCACTCCTTCCAAAGAAATCTCAGTGATTCAGTTTCCATTCAGACCCAGAAAACTGAACCCCTATGGTCCCTCCTCCACTTTGTTTTTGTCTTCCCTTCTTAAGAAAAAAAAAAACGTCATATATGGTATTTGGATCGTACCGTATTAAAAATTATTTTTTTTATAAAACAGGTCGTTTTTCTTCTTCTCCTTTTCTGTTTATAAAATTTCACGAGAAAAAAATAATAATAATAACACACTGGTGTTTTCAACGGGGAAGAAGAAAAAGAGAAATATTTTACCAACTTTATAGAATCTCTAACCGTTCATACTTCTTACTTTTATGATATACATTATTTCTTAAATTTATAATATCAAGAAGCTAGATTATTATTAATTAATTTATTATTTCCTTCCGTAATTTTTCTTATTTAAATATCTACTTTAAGAGATAAAGTTAAAATAGGAAAAACAAACAATATACATTAAATTAATAAATTTACAGGTAAATTTATAAAAAACTCACCTTTTATTATTAGATCACATTAAAATTTATATAAAATAATTTTTAATTATCATATACATAAATTTAAAGCGATTTAATGTTAGTTTTTAATATTAAAAAAATTCAACCAAGATGTTAAACTCTCCATTGATTTTTCCTAAATTTACAATCCAAATCATCTTAATTTCCTTTGGAAAATAAGATAATCAGATTCGGAAAAAGATTAACAGTAGATGAAATTTACAATCATAAAAAGGAAAGAAACAAAAAAAATTACGGAAAGCATAGAGGTACATGTTTTACAGTATCTTGTTCCGCTCATACCGTTGACTACAGCGTATTTGTTATTTAATGACATCAAAAAGTAACAGTTTTTGGCACTAAGTACCCTCACATTGTTCTTTTCCAATATTCTATATTTCTTTTTCACAATAATAATTTTTTTTGGTGATAAGGAAATTAATTAAGCTGTGAAAAATCCTTCCATTAGAGAAACCAAAAAGATCGAGTGAAGCACACCGCTTTGACAGAAAGTTAAAGTAATTACAATTGGATGCAACATTCTGTCGTCACCATCATCAAAAGGAAAAAGAACCTAACCACTAAGTTTAATTTACAGTACCTTCAAGAACTAACCCAAAATACTTATTTGAGTTATTTCTGGGTCAAGATTTGTTCTTTCTTGCCTCTTCCTTTCTGGGTTTGATCAGAATCATCAGAATTCACCACCCAAAACACCTAATTCAACATTAAAAGGAAAAAAAAAACTACCCACTGGAATTTTAATTACAGTACCGATTTGTTGGCTAGTTTCTGGGTCAAGATCTTCTTTCTTTTTTCCTTCCTGGGTTTCGTCAGAAACCGAAGCACCCAACATGGTTGTGGTGGTGATGATGATGGTGGTGGTGAAGGGATTTGTCTCTATCAATCATGCCCTGGACGTACCGAAACTCCTCCACGTGGCAAGGAATCGTTATGGTTCCTTTCTGATCGAACCCAAACTCTTCCTCTGCCTCCTTCAGAAGCTGCAGGAACAGAGGGTGATTGAAGTACATCACAGGCACCACGAACCTCTGTAACTGCTCGCCTCCTTGACCCACTTTGATCGCCAAGCACCCTTTTGGGACGTCTCTGAACTCTTGCTTCTTTCCAGAGCGATGTGAATGGAAGCTCTTCAGACTCTTTTCTTTCGTAACCATGTCTGCAAAACCTGCAGAGAGAAAGACAGGGGACAGGGAAAAAGCAAAAAGGTTCGAACTTTATGCTTGTTTCCCGAGAAAATTCGCAAGAAAACAAGGCGAAACCAGAGGGAGAGATCGGTGTCTCGGAGAGCCTGGAAGGTTGGTCATGGCTGATTCACGGCAAACGAGAAACACATACCAACCAGAAGAAATATAGATATATAGGACAAAGGGAAGGACATAGAGAGAGAGAAAGAGGAAGTAAAGTGGCTTCTATAACTTGTGTGTGGGTGTGAATAGGTGAATTTTATGTTTTCTATAATTTATGAGAAGTGGGATTGTAGACCGTTAGATCGTGATGATGATCAGCATCTTTTGTGGACCAAATAATTAGGAGAGAATTCAGAATTGGAAGATGGGTAGGAATCAGATGCGTCGCATGTTTCTGTGTCACAGGTGGTTATCAAGATCATGATGATTTGGTGATGACGTGGACGGCCAAAAACGGGTGTGAAACTAGCTAGTTGAAATCAAGTTGAGAGAGAGAGAGAGAGAGAGAGAGGGGGAGAGACGCCTATTTATGATGTGCAAGAGACATTTTTACTGTATTTTTATACTAATTTAATATTATTATAATTCATATATAATAAATAAGTTTGATTTAAAATTTAAAATTTTATGATTTAGTTTAACCATACTTTAAAATCAAATCACGTAATTTTTTATTAAAAATTTTAATCATGAACAAGATAAAATAATAATAATAATGATGATGATGATGATGATGATGATGATGATGATGATGAGTATATAGTACTATACAAAAGAATTGAAGACAATTTTAATAATTGCGAATAAAAAATTAGTTTAACTCATTTATTCAGTAATTTTAGCTAAATATTAAGCTCATTTAATTAAATAAATTCAAATTAAAAATTAGATAATAAATTTGTTAAGTTTACAAATTACCCAATTATTAATATTATATTCTATTTATATACATAACACGAGTTGCTTGTTGATTAAAAATAATTATTATAGGATTACATTGTTCTTTTCTTCTTCGAGATGTATACAAATTAAATCGTAAAATTCTCGCAAATTAAATTTATTCAATTTTTAAAGTAATCAATTTTTTATTAAATTATATAAATAATAAATGCAAAAATTTCTCAGTAAAAATAAATATAAATATAATTTCTTTTTTATTAAAAAATAACCGTAAAACATTTTCTAATTTTAGAAAATAGTGTAACTTTTTAAAATAAAAAATTAAATAACATAAGTAACCTTTCTAAAATAATAAAAATATATTTTATGTCTTCAAAGTTTACATCAAATTTTACCTATACCCCTAAGATTTTTTTTTTTGCCCGTTCATATCTCACACCTCTCAATTTTTGTCATATATACTTTTTTTTTATAACTTTGTTAGACAACTTAACAGAAATATTAACTGGGCTGTCACGTCGCGTGGACTCCCTAAAATATATATTTTTTAAAAAAAATTCTTAAAAAAAGTTTTAGTTTATTCACTTTCTTGGTTAAAAATTTTTTTTTATCCAATTTTTGATATAAACTTTACTTTGTTTAGGTCTCCTAGTTTAAGAATCTATTTTTTTTATTTGTCAAAATCATCCCCTGAAAATTTTTTAGTTTGTTCACTTTGATCCATGCTATTTACTTTTATGTTTTTTTCTCACAATTTGGTCATCCAAATCAGTCAATAATTTTATTTTTAGTCATAATGTGATTTAACCTATCATTTATACCCAAAAACAATAAAAAGAAATAAATTAAAATTTAACTTTCAAAACTTACCTTTTATAAGAGAGAGGTATATGCAACATTTGAAAACTTAAATTTTAATGAATTTTATGTAGTCTACTTGGCTACCACGTGATAGATACTTTTTACCACGTGGCAGCCCAGCTAACATTTTTGTCAAATTAATTGATGGAATTATAAAAAAATGATATATATAAAAAAATTAAAAGGTATGAAATATGAACAAGCTAAAAAAAACTTAAAAACAAATAAAATTGAATATAAATCTTAAAAACATAAAACACCTTTTGCCTTCTAAAAATTATCTAACTTACTCTCATTATTTTAGGCGTGATTAAAGTTTTGGAATATAGTCAGTAAAAGTTGACTGAATTCTAGATTAACTTTTCTTCGGGTTCAAATTTTAAAGTCGTTACTTTGAGAAGAGTTGTAATTTATCATATTTTTTACTCAAGATTGCAAAAGCAATTACTCCCGTAACTTAAAAATACCAGAAAAACAAAAATTGAAGCATACAAAAACTGTATTTGGTTATGTTTGCCCCATCAAGGTGCATTTTCTGCGGAAGGAAAGGAGACACCTGGACGGACAGTGGATTCAAGCAAAACACGTGGGTGCTGTGAATGCAATGAAACGAAGGCTTACGTGATCATCACATTAATTTTATAGATTGTTTTTCTTTAATTACAATCACCCTTATATAAATATTTATTAAATTTTAATTAATTTGATTCAAATCAAGTTAAATTATAAGAATAAAGTTTTCTTAATATTGTTTCATTTGTTCTCTTAATTTACAAGACTCCAATATGATTTTACTTGGAGAAAAAAAAAAACAACAAACTTCTTGAATCAACCATTGTTAGTTATAAAATGCTCACTTTCTTAAATGGCTAAGTGTCACTAAAGGGTCATTTGTTTATTTTAAGATTAAGGTCTTAATTTGGGAAACGGCTTGCCTCTTGTGCGCATAAAGTTATGGGAGTTGTTGGATATATTCATCAAGCTTTTTTTGAATTTTTTTCTTTTAATTTTTAATTATTATTTTATATTTATTATTGTACTTACAATTATCATTAGATTAGTTGGTACTCATAAAAATTAAAAAAGAAAAAAAATTGAATGAATAGAAGTTGTTAGATCAAACTGATTCAACGACTTCTGGATTATCTCTTGCACAGGAGGCAATCTAATTTCTTTAATTTGAATATACATTTAAATATTAAAATATTATCTTTGAATATGAATATTAAATATTTAAGATTGTCTTTTTAAACATTTGAATATATAAAAATTGTTTATTAGTAAAAATAATAATATTCAAATAAATTAGTAATTAAATAGATATTATAAAAAAAGATAAAATAAAAATTAAAAATAGAATTATATATTGAATAAAAAATTTAAAACTTAACAAATAAACATTAGTTGTTAGTTTAGTTTACAAAATAATTAATAAAATGATTGTTTCGTACGACTTATAAAATTTGAGGGAGTTATTCATCAGGTTTTAAAATTTAGAGGATAAAATGCACGTAAGACAAAAGTTTAATAAGGTAAATACATTTTTACCTAAAATAAATAATACATTTTAATAGTATTAAGAGTTGTTACAATACCTAATTCATTAACATGTATTCAAATCTATTCAGTGTTTTAAAAATAAAAAAAAATATCTCTTGCACCTATCTAAAAATATTATTTTTAAATAAAATAATAGATATTTTCATAAAATAAAAAAGAATGTAGCAATTAAAAAAAACCATATTAAACATTGTAGGGCCGTGCTAGTCGACCTCTTATATTTCTGTATCCATTTTATTAATTTGGGCACACAATCTATAAAATTTTTTTGAGTGAGGAGGTGGACTGCTCTGTATTTTTTTTTAATATTTTTATGACAATATCAAAGATCAAAGTACGGAAGGACAACCAACAGCAACATGTCCAGGTAGACATTAACATAACACAATACAAACGATGTTTCTGCTGCTTTATTTGCTGGATTCGTTAAATGTGGGGAGACACAAAAGTCTACACGGAAGCCAGCAATTTTATTATTTACTTTTTTTTTTGTAATAGGAAATATCCATCTTGGTTTGTGATTTTTTTGTTCTTTTAAAAGGAGGAATATTTAAATTACCAAAAAAAAGGAATAAATAGAATTTAATTTTCGATTAAAATATCAACATCAATATAGGAAAAAGATCAGTTTTACTTTTACGTACACATGAAGTTCAGAAAGGTGTTATTTTATTGCCATATCTTTGTGATTGATTAGAGAATCATTACTGTTTTTGTTTGGCAATTAAACAGAATCTGGATAGTTTTTAATTTACTTTATTAAACAAAATATCTATATTCTTTGGATCTAATTATCATTTGGTACCTCTAAAAAGTATAAATACCATTTGTCTCATGAAATACACTTTAGAGAATAAAAATATTTTTGAAAATAATATATTTCTAATTCTAATTTACAGAAATAAATATTCTTTCACTTCAAAATCTATTACCTTGAATTACCATATCTCTAGTTGCAACGTCTCAATGAATTAATAAGATAAAACTATCAAATTGATGACAAGATAAAAACTTTCACGGTACTTTAAAAAATGTTAAAGCTGATAACTTTTTTAATTTTAAAAAAATAGTTAACCATAGAGTAAATTACATTAACTTCTCATGAGATTTGATTAGATTATATTTAATATTTTTATTTCAAAAATTACATTAGACTCCCTTAATATTTTGACAAATATTATATAAGTTTTCTATTTATTTATTTATTAAATAAGTTAACTCACTGCATAATATAACAAAGTAACTTAATTCTTAATATGTCCATAAAATAGTTAAATTGACAATAAGTTCCAACAAAAAATTGTAATTTTATTTTTAATATAATATTAAAGAATTTTAAATAATTTTATTACTAGAAGGAATCCATATAATATAAAAAAAGTTAATTTCCATAAAAAATAAATTAAAAAAACTCAGTGTAATATTGAAACAAAATAAAATATTAAATCTAATTTAACTAAATTTTAAGAAACTAAGTGTAATTTATTTATCATCCTATTCTCTTTTTTTTAAGAAAAAATTAGTTCCCAACCTTTTTTTTTGGGGTGATAAATTTCCTTCTTGATAAGGACAATTTTTTTTCTCACATGTAAAACATGCCTGAGAAATAACTTTTAATAAAAGTATAAAACAAACATTTATTGATTTCTATAAATAAAAAAGAAACAAATAGAAGTTATTTTCCTTCCGAAATAACGTTAAACTAATTAGAACAGACAAGAGCAGACGAATTTCTGACCGTTGGATGCATTTCAGAAAAACAGAAATGGTGTTGTGTCAACGAAATCAGGGGACACGTGGGGTCCAGAGGAGGGAGGAGGTGAGCCACACAGAGAGGCTACGGTGAAGACAACGTAGGGAATCATTAAAAATCAGAAGTGCAATGACAAAAATATCCCTTTCCAGTGTTTCATTTATTCATGTGCCATCTCGTCGGCGTTCGCGGATGGTGGGTCCCACTCAAATCTGTTATGCTATATATGGAGCTCCATTTCATTGTCAGCGGGCAACTAGGGCCCACGTGGGCTTTGCCATCCTGTGTGTCCTCGGTTCAATCACTACAAATTTTTTTTTTAATAATAAAATAATAAAATACTCAAACTTATGACGTGTTTTCTGTACATATAAAATCAAGCACTTCTCTTGTTTGATTTGCTTTTAGGCGCAGGAGACAGATTTCATTTGATGGATCATTTCTTTCAAAATGTGTACGACACATTACGCAGAAGACAAATTTCATTCGATAATTCATTTCTTTCAAAATGTGTATGATAGCTTACTTCAAAAATCTTATGAAAAACTTTTCCTACTTACTCCATTTTTTCTACTTACTCTTGCACCGGAAATCAAATGATGTTGAAGATTCCAACGGTGACAATGAAAAAGGAAGAAGAAGATGATGAAGATAATGATTAAAGCGACAATGGCGGCGGCACAACAATTGACAGTAGAGTGGGACTTTCCATTAAGAGAGAGAGAGAGGAGAAGATGATGATGATGATTGGGCATGGAAGAAGAGTACTGTAGCCACTGGGACTGGGACTTTCTGATCTCTTTTCTTTTTGGGTTGTATTTTAATTTTTTTAATAAGAGGTAAATACATTAAATTTTTTCTATTCCTTCATTTAAAACTTCTTACCAAACAAATCAACTTCATTCATTTCCCAATGATATCAAATATATTTTTATGATTCTCATTTCATCTCTTTTCCTTTCCCTTAAAAGACTTTAATATATACTAAATGTACCCTTAGTTCCTACCATCAAATATAAATTTTGTTTGAATTTACAAATATAAATTTTTAGATGAACTAATGAATAATGATTGAACAACTCGCCTTTCAAGAGTCATAGATTTTTTTTTAAAAAAAAAAGAATCTACATTTAAATTCTTAAATTATCATTAAAATTTTTTAAAACATATTAACTATAATTAAAAATTAAAAAATGTGTTATTTTTAAAATAATACAGGTAAGAGACTAGAAAGAGAAAACATGTGAGAAAATAATAGAGGCATAAGATATTACTAATAGTTTATATAATTTTTAGATACTAATTTTGATTGATACATGATACTTTTTATTTATCAATAGTTTAATGAGTAAAATATAATTTAAAATTGAATGAACAAAATTGAGAGTAAAATATAATTTAGGGGTTATATCTTTTTTGTTTGGAAAAAAATTGAAGGTAGTAAAATAAGGACTAAATTATAATTTGATGCGTCTTATATCAATTTAGTTTTTAGGAAGAATGATTATAGGTAGGCATCATATCATAGTTAAATTGAACAATCAACTTAGGAGGTAGAGATTTGTTACAATATAACTAATAGATTAATTACAAACATTTACAGTTTAGGGGGAAAAAATTACTTTGAGGCAAAAATTAGGATAAATAAATACTATTCTTTCCTATAAAATATAGAAATATAGATATATTAGAAATATATTAGTTGTAGTTGAGTATCCGAAGCGTTAAATTCAAATTGGCCGTAAATCACTTAGAATTTCTAATTTTAATATATGAATTATACGAAGCTAATATAGTCGTCGTTGATTGGACATTGAGTGTTAATTTTGGACAAAAATTATTAAATATCTGAAGTATTTATTCATATCAATGACATCCTTATTTTAGAAATATTATAACTATCATTTTAGTTTAAAATTTCTCAAATTCAATTGTTATAATTTTGCCATATGCTAAATTAATAGCTGATACATCTTACAAAAAGATTACGCAAATCAAATTTAAAAATCTTTACTTATACTGATGGTAGCTTGCTTAGGAACCCGGGGAAAGTAGGCATTGGAGGTATTACTAGGGATGAGGAGGGTGTTGATTTGGTTTTAATTTTAATCAAATTGAATTGAGTTTATCAATTTTATAAAATTATGGATCTATTCTATTTTAATTTTTGAAGAATTTGATTTGGTTTTGTTTACAATAATTTATAATTTTAATAAAATATATAAATAGAAAATAAAATAGACCAAATTAATTAATATACATACATATATATATATATATATATATAATTTTCTTGACAAAAAAAATATAAATATAATATTATATATATAATATAATTTTTTTATATAAACTGATTCAATTTTAACTGAATCAAATAAAATTAAATCGACAATCAAATTTAATCTTTTTTTTAGATTGTCTATTTTATCTTGTAGGCCTAAATAGACCAACTCGCAAGCTGCTCTTTTTTTAAAATAAAAATTCTATATTAAAATAATTTATTTTTTTATTATTTAAAAAAATTAATTATTTTTTATTAAAATACACTTTATACATATAAAACATTTTAATATTTTTTAAAAAATCAATAACTTTAATTTTTCATTTTTTAAAAAATTAACAAAATTATACTTTAATTTAAAATTTCTATATTTATTTTTAAAAAATTACAAAAATTTTCATATCTAAATTTTACTATATTTATTAAATATAAAGTTATAAAATATAAAAAAAAAGTGATAAAGTGATATTTAAAAAAAAATAATATATATTTTTGTAAAAAATAAAAATAAATAAATAAACGGGTCAATCCATAAATTTAATCTGTTTAGACCTATTTATAAATAAAATTATATTTTTTAATTTAAAATCACTCATTTATAGACCGTCTTCAACTAGCCTATGGGTCACAGGCTAAGTTCACTGTACTAATCATAATGGAGGACATTAGAGAAATTTTTAGAAGGATTGATAGTTTTAGCCTCTTGCACATCCTTAAGAAGGCGAACCAATACATTGCTGGTCTTACGAAAATTGACTTCTGGAACTCCGTTTCTAAATTGATGAAATATCCATCTTTTAAAAATCTAATGTTTATTTACTCTAAAATTGACCTCTTAAAGGCTCAGAAATGGTGAATTTATCAATGGTTAATATATGCATTCAATATTTGACGATTTCAATCCAAAATTCACTGCAACCTTTTTTTTTTTTCTTAATGCAAAACCAATAAACCTTTTCTATGGAGAAAACTAGTACTCAAAATTTACTAGTAAAGCTCCATACACACACACTAATTAACCTTTTCATCATTTTTTAATCAAAAAATGAGCGGATCGATTCCTTGTTTGTTTTTCAATAGTACCAATTAATTTTTATCAGAGAAAAAGAAAGCATATTAGCAATCTTAACTTTGTAATATAGTAAGGAGATTCAATTTCTAGACTTATCCTGTGACTTAATGAAATAAGATTTTGTTATAGGATTGAGTGTAAGAAAGGGCCAAAATTTACTCATAACTTTTTTTAAATGTTGATGTCCAAAATATTTTTTAAAAAATTTAACCAATACAAAAAAAAATCTACAGATTTTGATTAATTTAGCTCAAGTTAATAGAATAAAAAAAATTTGTGCTGATTTATTTTTATTCACAAAATTTGAACTTAAAATATTATTAAAAAAAGTGTTGAACTGTTTCAATTAAATTAAGCAACTGATTCTTTGTACATGCAATGCTTTAAAGGAATAATTTTGATAAAAAGGAGATTGGAATTGATTGGAATATTTTATCGCTGGATCTTGACACTTCAATTAAACAAGAATATTATGAATGATTATCTTTAAGAATTCTTTGAGATGAGTCTCATATATTAGTCAAAGGCAATAGAACAAAAACAAGAATATCCTTAAACTTGGAATCTCTCATTCTAACCAGAAAGAAAACGCACCCTGGGTGGTCATTCGTCACAAATCAATCTAAAAATATTCTAAAGTCTCCTCTTTACAATATTTTAAAGAATATCTCTCCATTAATTTTGTGCACACCTAATATTCAATTCCGATTCCTATTAATTTCCTTTCAATTAAACTTGAGATAATAATAATCCATAAATGCTATATTTTAAGAATAAAATTAAGATGTTTGATCTTTTAATGATCAAATTAAGACAATTTTAATCAAAAAGCAAATTAATAATTTACTCATTACTAAATCATATATTGATCACTTTCTCAATTTAATAAATGATTTGGTTTTAGTTCAAGTGACTTGACACTTGTTTCCTATGAGTAAAGTCTTAAGTTTGAGTGTTGTTAATGAAAAAAAATCAATGATAATAGAATTTTACACATTATCCAATTCAGCTCGAACTAAATTAATTAGTTGTAAATTAGTAGTTTAAGTTATTCAACACTTATTGCGTTTGAGCAAGGTCTAGGATCGAGTTTTGTAAATTAAAAAAAATAGCATTAGGAGAGCTTTAACTTTTTTAATCCGAGTCATCTTGAATTAGATTAATTAGACTTCAATGAATTTTTGAATATTAGTAGTTCAAGTGGTTCGACACTTTTTTTTTTAAATAAGATCTCAATGCGAAGCTTGAATATTGTAAATGAAGAAAATTAATATTGTGCGAGCTGAACTCCACTCGAACAAGATTAATCAAAACTCAAGTGGACTTTCGAATACCAGTGATTTCAAGAAAAAAAAATTGAGATGTTCATTTTTTTAATCAAATCTTTGCAATGGAATTTATTTAATATTTCTCATATTCAGTGTTTGAATTAATTATTATGGTGGAGAAATGATGCCTAGGAGACAAAGCCAAATGGGGAGTGCTCAAGACACTGGGAAGTCCAAAAGATGGAATACCGTCCAATATGGAGGGAGAGGGAGTGCCCTAAGTGGCATCACTTTCTGAAGAATAAGATAAACCTAATTATTATTATTATATGCCTAAAATAATATTGTTTTTTGGACTCTATTCCCTTGCTATCCTAGGTTTTTTTTATATATATATATATATAAATTTAGATAGAGATGGATACAAACATACAAATCTTCATCAACCACCAAAAAAAAAAACGCATTTGACTAATTGACAATAATTTGTGGGAATATAAAATATTGGACAGGTGAAGGATAAGTGTGACACTTGCAATCAAAAGTCAATTAACTAACATTTTAACAGATTCAACGTACTTACTTATGAGTGGGTTGGTGAAATGCATTGAGAGAAAATCTCTCATTTTGGTTTCTTCCACATACAAAGATTGCAAATTGAATTTTCTTTTTGTAGATTATATTTTGGTTGATTCAGTCCCTCAAATATGAAGGTGCGTAAAATGTTATTTTGCTGCCCTAGTTGTATTTATAATTGAATTTCTTAGACGATAAAATGATATAACTCTGTGTTTTTCAAATATACATATATAATTTTTTTGTCAACTTTTCGTTGATTGAGCTCTTTAATTATGGATGAAGTTAGAGGAAAAGAATAATATTAGAATTTTTTTTAAATCTTTGAGAGATTAAATTGATAAGAAATATATAGAGGATAAGGAGTACTAGTTATCATATAGTACAATCCAATATTGATCAAAATTAGATTGTATTAGTCTGATTTTGTCCAAAATTAATTACGCTGATTAGATGGAGGTTCACTTAACCCAAGTTTAGAAACCAAACCAATTTAAACCAATAAATACCCCTGATAAATAATTAAATAAAAATATCCTAGGTCTCAACAATCAAAGTACAATTAACCTCATATATATAATTATAAGCATCTTATTCAATTTATTAATGGCAACACTGTATTAATTTCTATTTTTTTTTTTGGTTTTACTAATATCTCTTTATCTGATAGGATGGAAGTTTTTTTCTTTGAACTTACTGAGTGTAAAGAATAGAGTCTTCCTTAAATTGATGTTTCTCATAACCAAACATTTATTATTATTTAGATTCAAATAATTTTTATACCATTGCGTCCAACCAATATTAAGTGATTTCTTTTTAATTTAAGCAGTCAAAGTGACCTTCATTGTCTCTGTAGTCTGTAGTTTTATTAGTACCATTGATTATCTTAAAAACTTTTAGGGTAAATTTAAATTTATAGTTGACTGAATATTTAATTCCTCAAAAAATAATCAATGCATCAAATTTAAAAATAATACCTAATTATCATTATTATTAAAACCCATATACGGTTCTAAGTTTTTATTACTAATAACCGCCAAGGTGTAAAAAAAAAAAATCTCAGTCTAGGGGCTTCGTGTTCTTCACTCTCTTCAATCCCAAGATCCCTACAAAGTAAAAATTACTGTTATCAAAATTAAATTGCACCAGCTGGTCTGACTAGTAGGATTGGAAATTAGCTAAGAAATTAGTCTAAAATAATTTTTAAAATTGTGAGTAATTGAATCGGTAAAAAATTAGTGCTAAATGAACTGATTGAATTTGTCCACTTGATTTTTTTTATTTTTTTATTTTATAATTAGGTAATGAAGAAAATAATATTACAAATTAATCAATTTTAGTAAAGATACCAATATATTGATATTTTATAAATTGGATACTAATAAATATTATATTGATTAATAATATTTTTATATTATTTGATCATTTTTTATTGTGAACTTTTGATTGTTGATATTGTTTTGTGTAATTTAATATCAAATCTTATTTTTGATTAATTTTGTAAATTTATATTTATAGTCTTTAATTATGTATATTATTTTTTTAAAATTTTAAAGTAAACCGATTCAACTATAATTTAATTATGATTTGACTATTGACTCTTAAACTGATACCTTCACCGATTCAATGACAATACAATTTGTAGAACCTTGGTACAAATAGATCCATTCATTTCTTTAGTTTCTATGAATGTTTATATTTGATGATAAATGAGAAGTAGCTTTTTTTTTCCTTTTTTCTTGTTCCAAGATAAATGAGAAATGGCTACCATTTTTTATTGTATGCTATTCCGGAACCCTAATCTCTTATGAAGTCCGCAAAGGTTTTTTGGGCTTTTATTCTTAGAAAATTTCGTTCCTTAGGCCCAACCATAACCAACTCTACGTAATGAGTATTAAAATACTAAAAAAGAAAATTGTAACACTGACATTGGAAAAAACAAATCCATAATAGCACTTACGTGTCACAAGTTTTTGAAAATATATTGAACTAGTAAAAGTATCAATTTAAGAGTCAATATTTAATTGAACTATTTTATTTTAAAATATTAAAAAATAAATAAATATAATTATAAATTATAAATATAAAATTTCAAATTCAATTAAAAAAAAGATTTGATGTCAAATTAAATAAAATAACATTCACAATCAAAAGTTTATAATATTAAGATATTAGAATATCTACTAAAACTAGTTGATCTGTAATATTAATTTTTTAATTATTTGATTATAGAATAAAAAATTTAAAAAATTAAAAAAATTCAAGTAAATTGGTTCAATCAGTTCATTCATCACTAGTTTTTGGCCAATTCAACCATTCATCAATTTTTGGTGTTATTTTAGACTGATTCTCAATTCAACCAATTGAACCAACTAATGTGATCCGATTTTACAACAATACATTTCATAGAACTAGTAATTGGATACAAATACATAAGATTTATGGCATAAATTTGTCGTAAGATTCTTTATAAATTTAGGACACTGTATTTCTTATATCTTCAAGATATTTTGTATTTCCGGGCCCGAATTTATGATTTACCATCTTAAGAAATCCTTTGTACCTAAGAAACCATCTTGTTTTTTCGCACCAAGTTGGTTTATATATTTAAGTTCGATTCCTTTTTCTCTCTTCACAGATTATAAGGACGTTACCATCGATCATTCTCAACGAAGAAAGACAAAAGAAAAAAACAAAAAAACAAAATGTAGGTGGAAAAATTAAAAGACAGAAAAGAAAGAAAAGGATTTGATATTTTTCCTTTTCCACTAAGGCTGCTAACAGAGAGTACGTAATTGACAAAACATATCACATTACAAGCAAGAAATTAAATTCCTGTCATCTTCACCCATTTGCTACTTACAAGACGAAACTGATGAAATAAATAAGGTTACATCACACTATTTTTTGTTTTGGTTATATATTTATTATTTCATTTATTTCAAATATTACATTAAACTCCCTTTATGACATTTGTTTTTTATTTTAAGGGAATCTCTCCACTTAATTAATAGAATAGAAGACTAATTTTGTAGAATTTGTCGACTGCAAATAGTAGAGTCCTCTCTAAATATTTGCGTCACCAAGAATTGAATCATTATGGGTTCAAACAATTATTAGGTACTATTGCAACCAACAATTTATATATATTGTAGAAACCTTTTCTTTAGTTTATTTTTTGTTAAATCAGTTGACTTTTTTGTACAATATGATACTATGATTTTATTTTTAAAATCATAGTAAAGGTAGCTAAATTAATGTTAAACTTCAATATAAAATTGTGATTTTATTTTTAATATGATAATAAGAACTATTAAGTAATTTTATTATTAGAAGGAATACATAATGTAAAAAGTCAATTTAATAACGACAAAAATTAAATTAGAGAGGATTCGAGTGTAAAATTCGAAGCAACAGGGGTAGCAAATGTAATTTAGCCAAACTTTATGAAATGTTAATGCTATTTACCTGAAAAATAAGCTAATGATTTTTTGAAATATTAGAACGATTTAACTACAGTTTTCGAAAAGTAGTGATATGTAATAATTTATTCTTAAACTATCAACGGAAAAAGTATCATTTCCATTTATAAATTTTGACTCAAGTTTTAATTTTGTCCTAAAATTTTTTTTGTTAATTTTGTCTTACAATTTTTTAATTGGTTCCAATTTTGTCCCTCAACCTAACATTGTCTAAATTATTGACAAAAATGCAAATATGGCCTTGTCTATTTGGATCTAGATTTCCTCCTACGTGTGAAAAAGCACGGGAAGTTCTAGGTCTCATTATGTTTGTTGGATGCGGTATATCTAACGACTCACGTTTTTTCAGTATTTTTTGTTCTTTTTTTTTAAAAAAAAGGTGCAGTGACTGTTGGATTTGTTTATCGTTAGATCATATATTCAACGTTCAGTGCAATTTTCTAAAAAAAAAAAGCAAAAAAACGCGTGAAAAATCAAAGTCATTGGATACATCATCTAACGATTGTACTGGAGAACTGAAGCCTCCTATGCAGGAGAGAATCCGCATTCTGTCTATTAGACACTCAACGCTGGATCAGGATCTGCTATAGACACTTGTCTGATTGTCTAACTAAGTCAGATACACTGAAAAAATTATCATTTATTCCCTTTCATCTTTTCCTCCCATCTCTCTCCCTTTGATCATCCTGATCATCCAACCTTTTTCTTCTCTCTAATATTTTTCTCTCATTACAAATTTGAGTATGATGAGGTAAACTATCCTTGACAGTAAAACCCTTGTCTTGTTTGAGAAACCCCTTCTAGTCTAAAACCCCAAGAATAAATCACAAGCAAATTCAAAAGGCATTGGTCTTGGAGTTGTTGATTCTCTCTTCGATGACAAATCTAGCAAATTCAAACCAAAACGAAAAAGGTGAATGGTTATGTTTGGATCCCAACTCAAGATTCAAATCCCGTCTTTGCTTCCTCCATCTGAATTGCTTAAATTCTCACTCGATTTTGAAATCAAGACGGAAAATTCCCCTCCCGTGGAGAAATCTGCATCTGGTTCTGCTAATTTCACCATTGAATCTCTGAATTCTGCTTAAGTTTTATTTTCAAAGGGTGTCTCTAGTCATGAGACTAAGATGGAGCTCTCTAAGGACTATTCTCGCACGATTTCCAATGGTCCCCATTGAGAGAGACAGAGAAATGAAGGGGGTCAATTAGTCATTTTCTTGATGTATTTGATATGGTTGACATATGTTGAGAGAGAGAGATAAAGAAGCAGGAAAATTAGTCATTTTTTATGATGCATTTGATATGATTGACATGTGTGCAATTAGTAAAACAAGTTGCCATTGATATGTATTAGCATTTTTTGTCGGCAATTTAGATGATGATAGATACAAAAACGAAATTAAGATTGATTGAAAAATTGTGGAATAAAATTGAAGGGAAAAAGTCTTGCAACAAGATTGAAACTTAGTTTGAAGTTTATAAAAATAATAATAATAATATGACTAATAATAAATCCATTACATGTCATGCCATTCTTTTTGCGTGTATAGTTGAATCATTTGACAAAAATTCTCGCTTGGAATGAGTCTGCTATATTTAAAAATTAATTGCGAAACTCATAATTTTCCACAAGAAAAGTTAAACAACAACAACAACATAGTCTTATCCTATTAAGTGGGGTCAGTTACATGGATCACACAACGTCATTGGGCTCTATCAATGACCAACTCTTTAGATATCTCATTTATTAAAAGGTCCCGATCAATAATTTCTCTAAGTGTCCTTTTTTGTCTTCCTCGACCTTTTTCACAGGGCTCCAAACCATCTGCTCAACTCTCATAACTGGCGCTTCTAATGGTCTTCTTTGCACATGCCCAAACCATCTTAAACGGTTTTCAACCGTTTTTCCTCAATAGGTGCCACCCCAACTCTACCTCGTATATAATCATTACGGATCCTATCTCTTCTTGTATGACCACACATCCAACGCAACATCTCCGCCACTCCAACAAGAAAAATCAAGCAACCTAATTACTACTTTAATCATATAGATTAAAAGACTGAAGCCAAAAACCAATTACAACCAGAAAGCAATTAAGGTCTAAAAAAAATTCTCGCTTGGAATGAGTCTGCTATATTTAAAAATTAATTGCGAAACTCATAATTTTCCACAAGAAAATCTAAAGAGAAAGAAAAATCAAGCAACCTGATTACTACTTTAACCATATAGATTAAAACGCTGAAGCCAAAAACCAAATTACAACCAGAAAGCAATTAAGGTCTAAATTCTAAACACCTATACAAATCACATATATAAACCTAGAGATCTGAAAAGAACTATGTAGATCGATATCAACTTTGAGATGAAACCCTAAAGCAGCCAACAGAAAGGTGGTGATGATGAGAGTTTATGTCCCTATCAATCATGCCTTGAACGTACCTAAACTCCTGCAATTTGCAAGGTATAACTATGGCTCCCTGTTGAGCAAACCCATACTCTTCCTCAGCCTCCTTCAATAGCTGAGCAAACAAAGGGTGATTTAGGTAATTCACAGGCACCACAATTCTCTCTTGCTCTTCACCTTCAACACCCACCTTGATCGCCAAATACCCCTTTGGCATATCTCTGGTAATCACTCCCTTTCGTTGTTGATCACGATGATGATGATGTGTAGTAATCAGAAGTTCTGAAAGTTTCAAGCTTTTCTCTCTACTTTTCACCATGAGAGAAATGGAAGCAAATAATAAAATTTGTTTTGGGTTTGTGGTAAAATTAAGCAGGATCGATGGAGCGCTTTGCTTGAGAAAAGGGTATTATATATTTAATTTGGAGGGTAATGGATAAGACGAGACTTGAATATGCTATTTTTGCGTTATGGCGGCACATTATTAACGTCACCAAAGGGAGGAAGAGGATGATACATATCTGTTAATTATTTGTTTTGGTGCATATATATATATATATATATATATATATATATATATGTATATATATTTAATGGAAGATGAGGAGGTGTTATTTGTGTACAAGTGGGTTGGTGATGGTTGAGATGAGATAAACGGGGAGGGATGCGAGTGTCACATTCATTTTGTCATCTACTAAGGATATTAAATATTAATTGTCAATTTTCACGTCAAGGAGTACAAGTTTGGCTTCTTTCATTTTCTCAAAATATATATTTTTTAATTATTTGGTTATAAATTATTGAAATATACTGTTTTATATTGTATAAAACTTTTTATTGTGTAGTATAATTTACATTTGTCAACTTTAATAGTTTGACAATAAATTATCATTTTGTGCACTATAGCTCCTTTGTTAACTCTTTCATCTAAAACTCTAATACTATTTTGTCCATGTAAACTGAAGAAAAAAATGAATAAATAAGGCCAACCTATCATTCTATAAATGACAAAAGAATGATTTATTTTTTGTCATTTTTTTTCTATACTTTTACAATAAAAGATCAGTCTCTCAAGATGATATATTAAATGTATTTTTTGCTTATTTAGCTTTTTTACCCAGCATAGATAAATAATGTAAGAATTTTAGACCCAAAAAAATAAAGATAATGTTATATAAAATTGAAAATATTGGGGAGCTTATTGCCAATTTTAAAATTAAAAAATAAATTACAAAACCTGAGAAATGTTATTTGCATTTTAATTGAAGATTTATGAATAATGTGGTAAAACATTTAGAAATAAAATTTTTCTACTTTTAAATTCAATGACCAATTAATAATTAAGTTATGTATCTTTTTTTATTTTTTACAAGAGGGCTTGAGCCCTAATCCCAAAGCCCATAGTGCCTAATTTCATACCACTTGAGTTACAAATTCTAGTAAATTATGTATCTATTAGATACCTACAATTGCACTTCCTTGATATTAATTTCTTTAGAACTTGATGATTTTATGCATATATGGGATATATAAAATAAAAAAGAGTGAACTAATGGGATTTGAGCATAGCGGAATAAATTAGTATTTTGTAAGGTAATGAACTAATGTTCAAATTTTTCACTATGATAGGTGTTTATATTTAATGTTCAATGGTGCTTTGAGCAAATTGTCGTCAGTACCGAAGATTAGAACTATTAAAATAGATCGGGCCATGTTGGCCCGTTTTAAATGGACTAATATTATGCTGGCTCACTCTGCTAGGTGCGGGTTGGCATGCCAAACGGACTAGCCTGCATCTTTTTTTTTCATTATTTTGCCTTTTATTTAAACAATAGCTAATAAAAAAAATGGTCCATTTGCTTAAAAAAAGAAAAAAATGATATGAATTTAGAAATTTAGAACTTTAAAAAAAAAGCAAAAAATGGAATTATTTTTTAATTATTATTTTTTTCTTTAGTGTTATCTGATTTCATTAATTAATAATTAGAATTGAACAATTATATAAATTTGATATAAAATTATCTTCAAATAATATTTTTTACTCCTTTTATATTATTTAACTTGACATATATTATTAATATTTAATATATATAATTAAATAAGTGAAAAAGGGCCAACCTATTGGTTTGATGGACTGAGTTCATTCGGTCCAATTCTAAATAAGTTAGCTAAAAGTGAGTCTAATATGTCAAGTTAGATCTGTTTTAACAACCATATTTTTTGTGGAGCTAATTTGTAAAAAAGAAAAGAGTAATTTTAAATGAAAAGTAAGAAGAAAAAATGACAACTATTACATCATAAATCAGTTATGAAGATTGTCACACAAATCGTTATACATGTATAATAAATATTTTTCTATGAAGGTAGAAAGGTGGGAAAAGGTGTGTAAAATATGGTGCAGTAAGAAATTGAAGTCAGAGTGAGAGGGCATTAAAGTCATAGTTCTTTTGGACCACATAGGAATTAGGTCCTGCCTTTAAAAAAAAAAATTGACTTGTTTTCTTAGTTTTAAGGCCCACTAGGCTTGCACAAAATTTCTGACCTAAATTAAAACTAGGACCTAGCTTGGACTCAAAAAAAAAAAACGAACTTTAGTTTCATTGACCGACTGGATTGGTCTGAGATGTATATAAATACACAAATATGTATTATAAATTATTTATTATACAATACATATAGTACATAATCACAGAATAAAGTGTATATACGTGGTGATTCCTAATTGGTCTACATGAATGAAAAAAAATACCACACATGGATGCGTAGGATGTTACATGATCCGATGATAGACACTCAATGTTAAAGTAACGTAAAAAATCTTAACATTAGAGAATCAGATCTAGTTTATATATTAGTATTTTTGTAATGTTTTTCTTAAATTTAGGGGAAAAAATATTGAGTTTTAAACTAGGCTAAGACCAAGATTAGTGAACTTTAATAATACAAATTATTAAAGATTTATCATTTTCGATCTAACAAGAATGGAATTGTGCTATGTAGGATTTGAACCTACGACATCGGGTTTAGAGTTAGCTCTGATTTGAACTCAACTTGATTCTGACTTTGTCCACCACTAGAATTAGTGAAAAGATTTTTGGAATTGAAAAATAAATAGACCAAGTGAATAAAGAGATTTAATACTACCCCTTTGAGTTATCTTTTGAAAACAACATGTGTAAAAAATTTTATATCTTTTTTATTAAATAAAAATAAAATGTGTAAGAAGTATCTTGTAACATCCGCCATTTTATTTCCTTTCAAAAAAATAATATTTTTTCTTTAAATTGATTTACTAAATAATTTTTAAATAAATTCTTTTTAAATAATTATGAATTTCACTATTTACGAATTTATTATTCATGTAAATAGTAACCTTGCAAAAAATTTGACAAGATTTTCAATAATTATGTCTGAGCTTGAATATTATACAAAAAAAAATTTACATAATATTTGTTATTATCTTTACATCTTTGAATTATAAACTATCACAAAATATATTTATACACTTCAATCTCATCATTAATATCATCAAGCCTTCCAATTTGCCCTTTTCCTGAAATGATCAATTTTCTAAAAGTGAGATATAAAATATCTCAATAGTTAGTCACTTTATTAAAAACATGTAAATACATGAACAGATCATTTCAGCCATAAAAGCATAACATCACACTGATAATAATTAAATTTCTCTTATTCACTATGTAGAACAAGATTTATAAATAAAATTCTATAAAAACTGATTGTGCATATAGATATCATAATTCACAAATAATTATATTTTTATAGAAGACTAACTACCTTATGAAGAACGAGCCTTAAATATGGATCTAAATCCCTTCATCCTTTAATATTTTTTATAGTCTTCTCTCTTCTTATTCTTTCTTTTCTATTTTGTCTCCTCCTCTCTCTCTCTTCTCTTTCTTTCTCTCTTGTTTTCTCTTTTTTTCTTCCTTCCCCACCATGCACACACACAACACACAACACACACACACAGATATATATATATATATATATTATCCTCATCATTTTCCCACATGTTTTTTTAATTTCTCCCTCTTTTTCTCCTCCGTCCACATATACACACACCTCACACACATCACTTTCTTTTTTTCTTTTGGTTAAAAATAATAAAAAACCTCAAATCTTTTTATCTTTTTATTCTATTCAATTAGGTCCCTATTTAATTATAAAATTCTATTTATGTCTCTAAAAAATTTTTTAATAACTATTTTATCTTTATTTACTTGTTCATTTATTTATTTAGCCTCATTTCCTAAGGTAATTAAATTTGAGATATCACATTCTTCCCCCCTTAAAATGAATTTTGTCCCCAAAATTCAAGTTAATACATTTATATACATATGAAAATTGCAACCGCAACGTGCATGAATGACACATCCCAAAACTTACATGTGATATAAACATAAAATACCTAGGGTGTACCTCCGTGGTACCCCATAATCTCTGTGAACATTCTTAATATCCATAATTATGTGAATCATAAATATTCCAAGAAAGATATTTTGTATACATATTCAGAAAATGTTCAACTTTCAAACACTATACAGTACTATACAACCTCCCAAGCCTAGGTGACCTACTAGATTACAGAGCGTTTCCTAATCCTTACCAATTGTTTACCAGACAAAAGTGGAGTATATCCTTAAAGGCTATAAATTCTTCTCCTCAACCACTGTATCTGAAAAGATAATCATGGAGAGTGTGAGTTTATCATAACTCAGTGAGTAAACAACTGTACATGAAAATATCATAAGCACAAACACCACATTTACTAATACAATCAATCTATCATTTATTTTAAATAATTATAGTATTATATGCCATAAATACTTGCACTGAGTGACTTGGGAATTTAACCCTCAAACTCTTTGTGCATAGGTTTTCACATTTATACACCGAGTAGTATGGGACTCTAACCCTTTCAAACTCGTGCATAGATTTTCACATTTATACACTGAGTGATATGGGACTCTAACCCCTTTCAAACTCGTGTATTGATTTTCACAGTTATAAACCGAGTAGTATGGGACTCTAACCCTTTCAAACTCGTGCATAGGTTTTCACATTTATACACCGAGTAGTATGGGACTCTAACCCTTTCAAACTCGTGCATAGATTTTCACATTTATACATCGAGTAGTATGGGACTCTAACCCTTTCAAACTCGTGTATTAGATCTCGTAGATCTTTTGCTCATCAATAAAATAGTGAGAATTTATCACAATATAATTACTATGAAATAAATGAGTTTACACATATTTTTATTCCCTTGAATGTCTATCATCAACCATAACAATCATCATATATTATCAACAGCGAGATTGATTATTTCTCACTTCAATAATGTTATAAACAAGACTTGTATTGTACCTTATCTAATAAGATCACATTAGTTTAGTAAGGTTATTCACTTACAAAATGTTCCAATTTATTCAAGGAACAATCACATCTAGTTCTTTAGTCAACTAGAGAAATCAATTCTCAAAGGTAATAAAATACCTTCCAATGATATTATACTTTTTCTCAACCTGAACACACACTGATAATCTTCTCAATTTCACAAATAACGCAAATGGGATTTATATTGTGCTTTGACTAATTTATTAAATTAATTTTGCAAGGTTGCCTACTCACCTGGATTCCACGCTCTCGGCGCTCCCACCTTGCGCCCCAATCATCCCTATTGTAACCAGGTAAAAATCATTAGGGTTACAAAATAGAGAAATTTTCTATCACTACTCTCGACCTTTACTCACATCTTAAGTCATAACTCCTAACCGGTAATGAATTTCTAAATGACACTTACACCATTGGAAACTAGACTCAAAGAGCTTTTCAACGATATTAAAAAAAAACTGATGCTACAGTAATAGTCAACGGTCAACGCAACTACAGTAACGTTGACCGAGTCAATGCTACAGTAACGTTGACCGAGTCAACGCTACAGTAACGAGAAAATCTGGAAAAATTTTCTCGGTGAACAGTAATTTCTGGGGAAAATTTTCGATGTTCTTCGTGTTCTTCATCCAAAAATCCTAAAATCATATCTAAAACAACATTTCTTATGAATTCTTCCATGGGTTTTCATCCTTAATGTCTAAGGAGTGTTTTAACACCAAAACCCCCAATTTCTACCAACAATCCAAGCTCAAATCTCAAATTTTCATCAAGAACACTAACTTTTTCAAATATCCAAATTCTACGAAATTTCTTGTTCTAATAACATCATAAACCACCTAAGAATGTTTTACATTAACATCCACACTTAAATTCATCCATTAAAACTCAAAATCTTAATTTTCTTCCATAGGTCCGAAAATGGAGAAAAAGAGAAATAGAGTAGATAAAACTTACCTCTTTACCTCTAGAACTCCTGAGAATCGGAAGTATGGTTAGAAAATACAAGATCGCCGGATGAAAATTTGAGAAATGATTGAAGAAGGGAAGATGGAAATGAACGAAACATGAAGCCTCGGGAGGAAGAAGGAGAAGAAAACTAATAATTGTATGTGTGGGCCCCACTAATTTCTTTTTCAATAAAATCGCTCATAGCCACCTTAGCTTATAAGATTTGTTCACTTTAATCCCTCTCGATGTCTCAAATACCACTTTAACCTCGAATCCATCATCTTTTCGGTACCGGACTCATAATTCATTCTCATAAGCTTTATTCTTCCTCTCAGGTTTCTATTTGGTCATTTCTCAAAAGTCCTCTATACTTTCTTTTCTTTTCACTTTAGTCCTTGAGAATTTGTAAAAATTTCCTAAATTAAAAATTAAAATTTCTATTCTCAGATTTTCTTCACTAATTCAAAAAGCACATTTTCACGTAATTAAATTTTTCACTAAATTTCAAATTAGACTTTAAATATTCATATAAATTCTTGAGATATTACATTCTTCCCCCCTTAATAGAATTCGGTCCTCCGAATTCAAAACTTAACTCAAGATTGAAACAAATGCAGATATTTTGTCCAAATTTCGTTCTCTCTTTTAGAATTTTCACAATCAAGTACAAAATATAACAAGTTCAACATATTTTTATTTCTCAAGTTTCTTCAGTACAAGAATTGCCTTATTTCTAGTACATAAGTTACAGGCAACAAACTGAACTTGATTTACAAAACAGATAATCTTAATATGCGAAGCTCAGATCAAATATTAGCTTAAGGTATAAATAAAAGAAAGAATAAATTAAGGACGAGGAGGTTTTTGAAATGCAGAAAGTGCTCCAGGTCTAGAAGAGGAAGGTGCTTCAGATCTTAAGGAGGAAGCTAATCGTTGCAGCCTAGAAAGAGTTTCTGGAGGAAACGTTTGGGAAATTTGGCGAAGTGCAGAGGTCACTCCATTCATACAGTCAATACACCTCGTTTGTTGGTCACGAAAATTTTGAGTTGCAAACATTGAATGTCTATCAACTCTATTCGCCAATTCCCTAAAATGACGATTCAAGAGCTTCTCTTGTTCTACAAAGAGACGATTTATCAATCTTCCCTGGTCCTCAAAGTGGCGGTTTATCAACCTTTCCAAGTCCTCCATCTTTTTTCTCATAAGCGCAAGCTCATCATTTGAAGATGTTGCTGTGCTAACATCCTCTAGCTCTACTACATCCCTTTTTCTTTTCTTAGCTTCTGATGACTCTTCCATGAATCTCTTATTCTTATAGTTCTCCAGACTAAGATTTAGATCCAGCTCTACCTTGCCAGCCTCAAAGTTTAAATTGAAAGATTTATTGCCGGCCATATTTTTCTGAGCAATAAAGGTTGTATGGAATGAGAGGTTTGATGCTAGAAAGCTTATAAGTAATGAACTCTTAGTGTAATGAGTGGCGTAATGGGGCATCCATTATTTATAGACGAAATTTAGGGCTACCAAAACCCTTACATCACACTCTAAAGATGGCCTCCAGACCTTATCCATCGCAATGCCAACGGTCTATAATAAGCATGCCAGAAAATAACAAAATATAATCAAATACAAAAGATTTTCTCAAAAATTTCGGCTAACTTTTGACTCTTGCTCAAATTATTAAACTAATCGCCGCTTCAATTTATGACTTCCTAACTCTGTATTTGTCTTATCCAATAATTCTAAATCGAGATATTACTCCATGAACGGGTAGTTTCATATTAACCTTATCTAGGTTTCTAATCCGTGGCTTTGCCCTAAGCTTACACATTTTCAAACATACATATTAAAATAAAAAAAACTTCTCACATTTACACATATCAAGTGTTACCATAAAGTGAGAAATTTTTTTTTTTTTTTTACCTTTCTCTTGCCTCTACGAGCATATATGTATGTATGTATCAACATAGAGATACATCATTATCTATATATTTTCATCTATTCAAGTCCTTTTTAAATTTCAGACTTCTCATTCTCTGAATGTATGTAGAATCATTACATATTATTCCTGGCCATAACAAATAGCCTTCACTCTCAATGCATGGATAACATACATACATGGCATATGTATTTAAATACATATAATCACAATATAATTCAATCAATCATGTATATTATACTCAACTGAAGGCTTTCAAGAATAATACAAGAAAGCAGAGAAATACATTTTAGTTCATCATAAAAGCATCCAAGGCAATCTTTAATGGCTACGCTGTCGGCTTCTTAGAATTTCAGAAAATGCCAACAAGAGATATGAAAAATAAACAAGTATAAATCGGCCGCAAATCCACCGAATATTGACTTACGTAGTTTTGCCATTAATGTGACACACTGTTGACACGCATGCCTATCCTAGGCTTCTGGCTTCCAGCTTGAAGAAATCCATAGGTTGAGCGTGTAGGAGTGCGGCGAAGAGATATCTTCTTTGGCTCTAAGTCTAAATTTTTCTCTATAAAAACTGCCCCGGAGTTCTCAGTTACTACACCACAAAGAGTAATCATCTCTGAGCCTACAATTTCCCAGCATTCCTCTCTCGTCATACTCCTGCAAAAACTTCTAAATTTTCTAAACCATGGCCACCAGGAAGTACATTGATCTCACAGTGGAGGCCAAGGAAGAAGAGCTCGACTTAAACTTAAGTCTGGGCAAAGACAAGGGCAAGAGACCTTTTGAGGAGTCTCAAGAGGATCAAAAGGAGAAGAAGATAAAAATTGAGGAAGCTGAGGAGATTAGCACTGGCCACACGTCAGAAAACAAAATCGCTTGTCTAGAGAAGGAGGTGAAAAATCTGAAGAAGATGATAGAAGACCTGGAGAAGTTAACTAAACGTAATAATGCGGCAATGACTTCAAGAATAGACAGGTTCTTCTATTGGTCTACCCAATGCTTCTGCAATCAACAACAAAGAAGTGTTGATTGTATGAATGGGATTTACACTACCCTCCGTGACATTGCTCAGTCTCTTGTTCCAAGAAATGGTCGAGGGGTGATGATACAATACAACCCTCCTAATCCGAGACCACCTCGCTTTTAGATTACTCATGCATGAGTAATTTCCCCTTTTTTTTTTTTTTGCAATGTAATCCTTCCGCTTTTAATGCCAATAGTTTCTTTTACTAGATGGTACTCTAAATAATAATAATAATAATAAAATGAAGAAAGATAAAAGAAATTAGCCACACAAAATCAATAACAAATTCAGCTTATAAGCCAATCACATAAAAAAATTTAATGACCCTATAAGCTGACACAGAGACAAACAGAAGCTCTATACAAGCCTCGTTGTCTTTCCCCTTATCATACGGGAGTAGATGAAGGCTTACCGTATAGATCAATTGAACTCGATATTATGCCCTCGAATTGTCATGAATTCTTACTTAAGAGCCTCGATTCGCAAGCTTTCCTTAAACTAACACTCTGAGGCACAAACTACCATAAGAATATCTTTCTAGACCATTCCAATCATACATCACGTTTAACAATTATGAATGTTCATACGCCAACAGCCTACCTTTAACATGCTCTAATTGTTCCAATGTTACAAAACTTCTACATTGTATATATATATATCTTTTTTTTTTGAAACACTTCTATCACATAGTACCATCATGCCAATCCCTAACTAAACAAGTGCAACTTTGGCGAGTCGCCCCTAGAGAAGACTTATAACGTACCTCAATATCTCTTATGCTAGGTTCCATTTTACCGTAGTATCTCCCTTAGAGAAAAACTACCTAGCCCACATCTATTTTCTCAACCAAGCTTTTATCAAGGAACATATTATTTAGGACTTACATCCTCTTCCATAAATTACATCTGTCTGGCATCTATCAAAATCAAATCTTGATCTGCCTCACAAGAGTTCTTTCCCATTCTTGCATTAGTAATCTGCGCTATATTCTTTGTGAAAATCTTTCTTGAACTCTAGCCCATGCCTCATAATCAACTTTACCCCATCTAATACATCACTCTTGGCCCAGCCCTCAAGCCATATTCTAGCAATTACTGATCCTCAGCTTTAAGAGTACACTACAGAGTTATGTTCCCAATTTCTCAAAAAGAAAAATTTCATACAGAGATCACCTTTTCCATCGGTATAAAGATCATACCTCCAACAAGTTCCAAAGTTCCACATATAAAATCAATTATCTCATATTGTAACAAAATTATCTCTAACTAACTCCATCGAAGGGTAAGTTATGACAAGAACACTCAACTTTACAAAGTCTTTTATGGAACCTAATCCCATGGTCATGCCGCGGTTCATGACAATGGAAAAGGACCCACAAAGAACACTTTGCTCTGTAATCTATAGGGGACCTAAAACCACCTCTGATACCAATTTGACACATCCCAAAACTTACATGTGATATAAACATAAAATACCTAGGGTGTACCTCCGTGGTACCCCATAATCTCTGTGAACATTCTTAATATCCATAATTATGTGAATCATAAATATTCCAAGAAAGATATTTTGTATACATATTCAGAAAATGTTCAACTTTCAAACACTATACAGTACTATACAACCTCCCAAGCCTAGGTGACCTACTAGATTACAGAGCGTTTCCTAATCCTTACCAATTGTTTACCAGACAAAAGTGGAGTATATCCTTAAAGGCTATAAATTCTTCTCCTCAACCACTGTATCTGAAAAGATAATCATGGAGAGTGTGAGTTTATCATAACTCAGTGAGTAAACAACTGTACATGAAAATATCATAAGCACAAACACCACATTTACTAATACAATCAATCTATCATTTATTTTAAATAATTATAGTATTATATGCCATAAATACTTGCACTGAGTGACTTGGGAATTTAACCCTCAAACTCTTTGTGCATAGGTTTTCACATTTATACACCGAGTAGTATGGGACTCTAACCCTTTCAAACTCGTGCATAGATTTTCACATTTATACACTGAGTGATATGGGACTCTAACCCCTTTCAAACTCGTGTATTGATTTTCACAGTTATAAACCGAGTAGTATGGGACTCTAACCCTTTCAAACTCGTGCATAGGTTTTCACATTTATACACCGAGTAGTATGGGACTCTAACCCTTTCAAACTCGTGCATAGATTTTCACATTTATACATCGAGTAGTATGGGACTCTAACTCTTTCAAACTCGTGTATTAGATCTCGTAGATCTTTTGCTCATCAATAAAATAGTGAGAATTTATCACAATATAATTACTATGAAATAAATGAGTTTACACATATTTTTATTCCCTTGAATGTCTATCATCAACCATAACAATCATCATATATTATCAACAGCGAGATTGATTATTTCTCACTTCAATAATGTTATAAACAAGACTTGTATTGTACCTTATCTAATAAGATCACATTAGTTTAGTAAGGTTATTCACTTACAAAATGTTCCAATTTATTCAAGGAACAATCACATCTAGTTCTTTAGTCAACTAGAGAAATCAATTCTCAAAGGTAATAAAATACCTTCCAATGATATTATACTTTTTCTCAACCTGAACACACACTGATAATCTTCTCAATTTCACAAATAACGCAAATGGGATTTATATTGTGCTTTGACTAATTTATTAAATTAATTTTGCAAGGTTGCCTACTCACCTGGATTCCACGCTCTCGGCGCTCCCACCTTGCGCCCCAATCATCCCTATTGTAACCAGGTAAAAATCATTAGGGTTACAAAATAGAGAAATTTTCTATCACTACTCTCGACCTTTACTCACATCTTAAGTCATAACTCCTAACCGGTAATGAATTTCTAAATGACACTTACACCATTGGAAACTAGACTCAAAGAGCTTTTCAACGATATTAAAAAAAAACTGATGCTACAGTAATAGTCAACGGTCAACGCAGCTACAGTAACGTTGACCGAGTCAATGCTACAGTAACATTGACCGAGTCAACGCTACAGTAACGAGAAAATCTGGAAAAATTTTCTCGGTGAACAGTAATTTCTGGGGAAAATTTTCGATGTTCTTCGTGTTCTTCATCCAAAAATCCTAAAATCATATCTAAAACAACATTTCTTATGAATTCTTCCATGGGTTTTCATCCTTAATGTCTAAGGAGTGTTTTAACACCAAAACCCCCAATTTCTACCAACAATCCAAGCTCAAATCTCAAATTTTCATCAAGAACACTAACTTTTTCAAATATCCAAATTCTACGAAATTTCTTGTTCTAATAACATCATAAACCACCTAAGAATGTTTTACATTAACATCCACACTTAAATTCATCCATTAAAACTCAAAATCTTAATTTTCTTCCATAGGTCCGAAAATGGAGAAAAAGAGAAATAGAGTAGATAAAACTTACCTCTTTACCTCTAGAACTCCTGAGAATCAGAAGTATGGTTAGAAAATACAAGATCGCCGGATGAAAATTTGAGAAATGATTGAAGAAGGGAAGATGGAAATGAACGAAACATGAAGCCTCGGGAGGAAGAAGGAGAAGAAAACTAATAATTGTATGTGTGGGCCCCACTAATTTCTTTTTCAATAAAATCGCTCATAGCCACCTTAGCTTATAAGATTTGTTCACTTTAATCCCTCTCGATGTCTCAAATACCACTTTAACCTCGAATCCATCATCTTTTCGGTACCGGACTCATAATTCATTCTCATAAGCTTTATTCTTCCTCTCAGGTTTCTATTTGGTCATTTCTCAAAAGTCCTCTATACTTTCTTTTCTTTTCACTTTAGTCCTTGAGAATTTGTAAAAATTTCCTAAATTAAAAATTAAAATTTCTATTCTCAGATTTTCTTCACTAATTCAAAAAGCACATTTTCACGTAATTAAATTTTTCACTAAATTTCAAATTAGACTTTAAATATTCATATAAATTCTTGAGATATTACAATGAAAATATCCTAAATATAAACATCACACTTACTAATATAGTCAATCTATCATTCATTTTTACACAACTGTAATATTATATTTATGTGAATTTGCTTATGATTTCTTAGGTGATCAAACCCTCAGTTACTTTGTATTTATACCGTAGATTTGCGCATGATTTATTAGATGATCAATCCCTCAATCACTTTGCATTATGTGCCGTAGATACTTGCATCGAGTGACTTGGAAATTTAACCATCAAACTCTTTGTGCATAGGTTCTCATAGTTATACACTGAGTAATATGAGACTCTAACCCCTTTCAAACTCACGTATTAGATGCCGTAGATCTTTACAGGTTTTCATAGTTATACACTGAGTAGTATGAAACTCTAACCCTTTCAAACTCATGTATTCAATCCCGTAAATATTTGCTCATCAATAAAATAGTGAGAATTTATCACATAGTACAATTATCATGAAATAAATTAATTTATACATACTTTTATTCCTTTGAATTTCTATAAAAAAAATAATATATCAATCATCATATACTGTCATCTGAAAGATTGATTACTTAATATCTAAATAATATTGTAAATGAGACTTATATTGTACTTTGACTAATAACATCAAACTAGCTTAGCATCCAAGGCAATCCAAGGCAATCTCTTTTTTTTTTAGTTCTAATTTTATTTTCTTAAGAAATTTAATTTCTATTATGAAACATATCTTCACTTGTTTCATAATACATCATAACCATACATTTTTTTTAACCCAAATTCTCTCTGCAGAATTAAGAGTTATTACATAAACATAGATATGTTTATACTAATAACATATATAATCATAAATATGGCATGGAATAAGTATTCCATATCATTTTTGTAGAATTCCATCTTCAAGAATACTTTTAGAGAGAAAACAAACACATGGATAATTTATATGATTATGAGAAATATAAGCTTTATTTATAATTCAATGTACACTTCACTAGGTACTTAATTTTATAGAGATAAATATCTCTAATATGTTTATCTAAATTATCACACTCAAAGTGAATTCTAATTCAACTTCGGCATACTTTTCTTTTTATGAATTTAGGCCAAAATGATTTCTTATATGTAAAATATACTGGCCAGATATACATTACAGATAAGACTTTATTATTTTCTTTATTCATCAAAAGATACTTGGTATGCCTTTATTCATCTTTAATCAATTCTCTATATGACTTACTTTTATTCAGATATTTTTCTAAATCTTACTTAATCATAACAAACATTCACAGCAACTCAAATACAAACATCATAAAAATAATACTTTTAACAAATCAAACAATTATATGTAAGTATTTTCATTTCCATAAGATGACAAGACCTTTCCTCTTATACCATTTTGTAACATTCCACCTTTTTATTCCCTTTAAAAAATAATATTTTTTCTCTAAATCGATTTACTAAATAATTTTCGAATAAATTCCTTTCAAATAATTATGAATTTCACTATTCACAAATTTTACTATTCATGTAAATAGTAACATTGTAGAAAATTTGACAAGATTTTCACTAATTATGTCTAAGCTTGAATATATATATAAAAAAAGAATTTACATAATATTTGTTATTATCTTTACATCTTTGAATTATGAACTACCACAAAATATATTTATATACTTCAATTTCATCATTAATATCATCAAGCCTTCCAATTTACCCTTTTCCTGAAATAATCAATTTTTTAAAAGTGAGATATAAAATATCTCAGTAGCTAGTCACTTTATTAAAAACATATAAATACATGAACAGATCATTTTAGCCATAAAAGCATAACATCACACTGATAATAATTAAATTTCTCTTATTCACTATGTAGAACAAGATTTATAAATAAAATTATGTAAAAACTGATTGTGCACATAGATATCATAAATCATAAATAATTATACTTTTATGGAAGACTAGATACCTTATGAAGAACGAGCCTTAAATATGGATATAAATCCTTTCATCATCTGATATTTTCCATAGTCTTCTCTCTTATTCTTCTTTATTTTCTATTTCGTCTCCTTCTCTCTCTTTTCTCTTTTTCTCTCTCTTCTCTTTCTTTCTCTCTTGTTTTCTCTTTCTTTCTCTCTTGTTTTCTCTTTCTTTCTTCCTTCCTCACCGTGCACACACACACACACACACACACACACACACACACACACACACACACACACACACACACACACACACACACACACACACACACACACACACACACACACACACACACACACACACACACACACACACACACACACACACACACACACATTATCCTTCTCATTACCCCACATATTTTTTTTTTTATTTCTCTCCCTTTTTCTCCTCCGTCCCCATATACACACACCTCACACACATCACTTTCTCACTTTTTTCTTTTGGTTAAAAATAATAAAAAATCTCAAATCTTTTTATTCTATTCAATTAAGTTCCTATTCAATGATAAAATTCTATTTATGTCTCTAAAAAATTTCTTAATAACTATTTTATCCTTATTTACTTGCTCATTTATTTATTTAGCCTCATTTCCTAAGGTAATTAAATTTGGAATATCACATATCTTAAAGAACTACTCATTTAATGTTGAGTTTTAAAAATAAAATATAAAGTTTATTTTTTTAATAAAGACTATACACTTGTCGTGTTTTAATTAGAGAATCTATTAACAAAAATATAAAGAATTGTATATAAGTTTTTTTCTTATATTTTTTAATAACTAATTTCATTTATTTATTTTTTTGTAAATTAAATTTAGGAAAAACTACATATAACCCCTATAGCATATTATGACTTTTGTATTCAAACTTCAAAATATAATATTTTATCCTCTAAATTATTAATTACAAGATAGTTAAAATATTACACATAAGTACAAATTAATATCCAAAACTACATGATTTTAGGAGAAAAAGACGGACCATATATTAAGGAGTGGAAATGGGAAAAATGATAAAATCATAAGGTATTATATGACAAATCATGTGATATTTACAGGTTAATTTTAATGATCTAATACGTTTTTTGTGATAGTTTAGAAATATAGAATATTAATTTGTTTTTCTTTTTTATAACAAGGAGAGTCGAACCCTGACTGCTAACTCACTATAAATAATCCCATATTATTTGAATTATAAGCTCAGTGGTTAAAACATTAAAATTTTAAAGTTTGAGTATCTAAATTATAAATAAACTATAATTCAAAGAGGTTATATACAATTTCTTTTAAGGGTTCGTTTAGATAAACAACTTAATTAAACGCTTATACAATAAATATTTTTATATAAGTTATTTCTACAATTGAAAAGTTTATAAGGACAAACTTAACATAAGCTCTGTATAAGTTGTTTTTATAAACTATTTTGGAGAGCTTATGGACATATTATAAACTATTTCTATAAGCTATCCCAAACACATGCATGAATATTTATATCATATGATAAGTTTAAATTTTTTTTTTCTCAAAGGCATAATAACGGTTAAAGAATGGACGAGAATTGGGCTCGCTATTGGTGTTAGCTTTAGTGGGCTGGTTGATATCAACTACTCTTGTGGCCCATAATTAATTTCAATTTTTTTTGAATTTCTAATTATTAATATGATTGAAAATAATATTGACGTCATAAAAGCTACTCAAAAGTCTTGCTCCATTTATCATGGCTCATGAGTCTCATTAATCCAAAAGTGCCTTATTAATTAGCCCAAGTTTCCAAGTCTAGTTTGGGGGAAAAACAAAAAAAAAAGACAGAGGGGATATATCCAGAGTTGCCTATGTTTGGACCCCAAATTATTATTATTTTTTAAAAAGTTGCCTAATGACAAAAGAGGAATATTATGGAGAGGTTAATTTTTCAAAAAATGAACTTTTTTTGGTTAGATATTCTTAAAAAAAATGAAAGATACATAATTTTATTATTATAACATAAATGCAAAGTGGTTCAACGATAAGAATAAAGTTGTCTAAAATACAAATAACTCAATTTAATTTAAATTTAAATTTATTTTATTATTCTAAAAATTGGCAATTGATCACCCTCAAAGTTTTAATCTTGATTGTGCGGCTTTTGTGTTATGAAAATTCACTAATAGATACTATTTTTAAAACAAAAGGCCATTGTTTTGTAAATTAGAATGACTTTTTGGATATACTTTTGATTGATTTGGTTTCTTTTGACCTAGACATAATGATATTAGGGTTCTGGACAAAATAAATTAATGAAAGGGTCATGTTATACAAAACTAAAAGTTTAAAGGAGTCTATTGTCAATTTTTAAATTGAAAAGATTTTATTGTACAATTCTTTAAAAATTGATTTTTTTTTTTTTGCATTTTGACATAAAAATTCAGTGTTTCAAGAAGTCAAACTGCGTGTAACAAAAACCAATTGCTAATGACATAAAAGGGAAGACTATGAGGTCCTCAAGATCAACAATCAATAATCCACTCACATTTTAGATTTTTTTTTTGTTTTTAAATTTTATTTTGGACTGTTGATCTTGAAGGTTAATTGTCTAAATCAGAACACGACCCTTTATTTTTCAAATGGAACAAGATTATCTTCTTCTTCAAGTAGCTACGCAAATAGTACAAAGCCTAGTTTGAATTGTGATCACTTAAATTAATTACATTCACACCCCAGTTATCTCTGGAAATGTCAAAGTCAATTAATTATATAAAAGCTGCGTTGGAATTCAACTAACATCACTCATGACCCTGTTCTTCTTTTTAACACAAAGCACACTCCGGTTTCTATCAACTTTATTAATTATATATGCAATGCAATGGTCAAAAAGATGCAAATTCCCAAAGCCACGTCTTTTTGGGACAGCATTATCATTTTCATACACTTCATTTAATTACAATCAGCCATGATTGGTTATTGAAGTGGGCCAAAGTGAAAAATTTGAATACATGTTTAAAACCAAACAAAATCGATCTAAAAAAGAGATTTAAATTATAAAATTTAATTAATTTGATTTAATTGTCATTGATTTGATTTAGTCAGCTTTATATATAAAAAATATTATATATATATATATATTATATTTTTATGTTAACAAAATTATTTATATATATTAATTAATTTGATCTCTTTTTATTTTATATTTATATGTATTTTATTAAAATTAAAAATTATAAATTATTATAAATAAAACTGTCCAAAACCGAATCAAACCACTCAAAATCGAACTAAATTGTCCAAAACTAAAATCGAATAAGTCTATAATTTTGCAAAATCGATAAGGTCGATTTGATTTGGTTAAAGCTCAAAACTGAGCTGAACCGAAATTATGAACACTCCTACTTGCTAGTCATAATAAAGCATTAAAATTTATTAAGTGAGGGAGAAGTAGTCTTATATATTATATAATTGGTGAAAGAGGGAAATAAGTCAGATCATTAAGTTATTGTTCAAATTGATATAGAAGCAATTAATGTGGAAGTTAAAGACAATATTATCAAGTATTTATGATTTTTTTTCTTTATTTCTGTATTAATAGTTTTTACATTAATTTGTAATTTAATAGTAATTATTTCTTACTCCTATTTCTCACATTAAATTGCTCCTTTCACTTGATATGTATGCTTATTATGCAATAATATATTTAGTTATAATTTATAATTTACAACTTGAAAAAAGTAGTATTGTTATAGAAAAATTAAAGTAACGTCGAGATTCGCCCTTGATTTTATATCTACTTTTAAATATGTTCCCTGTGTCAGATAAAAATAAAATCATGCATATCTCCAGCCAAATATATAAATTCAAAGAGTAATAAAAAAAAATCCGATGTTTAAGATTCTCATTTTAAAAATTTAAAAAGTATGTGTTGTTATAAAAGGCCTAACGTCTTAAAAGGTGGAGTTTTTTCACTCAAATTTTATATTATTTTCAATGTGTCAATAAAATAACACAAATCCCTGAATAAATATAGAGGTCCAAGAGTAAAAGAACTCTTAATTCAAGCTTTCCACAGCAATTTCTTAAAGAGATGAAATAAAATAAGAATTCCATTCCAGAGTGTATATATAAGAAGACTTGACTTTAAAAAAGCAAAAAATCTCACTAAAATAATCTTGGAGTCAAATTTAGAATATGTTTTACCCCGCAAAGAGAAATCGAAAGAAAGAAAGAGACAGTCGTTTCCTAGATTCCAAACAGCTATGCACTTAGCTTTCTGACTCTTCACGAGTTCACAAACTTCAGCGTTCACATTGGGAAAAAGAACTACTATGCATTATTATTAATTTATTAATTCACACAAGAGAAAAATTAAAAGAAAAAAAAAAGAAAAGAATTGATACATGACTTGTGAAGTAAAACATTGCGTGCAAATTTGAGTGCGTGAAGAGGCCAAATGAAATGAGAGTGAGAAAGAAAAAGCAAAAGTCATGAGCACTGTTGATGTCATTCTTGTTCCCCCTATATGCCCCTACCTTCCTGCTCATAGTCATGCTGTTATCTATCATTCTGCAGATTCAAACTCATTCATTCTTGGTGTTAGATTAATTCATTAATAACTGCCTCTTCTTTCAAAACATCTGTGTCCACAGCTTGAAGAAGCAAGCCAAACAAAAAAGGTTAAATCAAGGACACCTTAATAAGCACCTTTTTAATTCCATTAGTCATTGATTGTCATAAATGCAAACTATCTACTTTACAACAAACCTAAAAAGGAAAAAAAAAATGCTTACTTTGTACCTTTGTGATGCTTGCATAATGCTAATTTGCTCACTCATGAGTCCCAATTCTCATTTTTTAACGTCAGATCAAAAGTATAATTTGCAAATCGTGACTCAAATTGAAAAAAAAAAAATATTCTATACCTGACGATTATGATTTACGAGCTGCATTGTGCATTCTCCATTTGGTGTCCAAAAGAAAAGAGGATTTGGATTCCTCATTCACCTGCATAATGCTTGTTTGAAGGCTAAGAGGCCGAGCTTTATATCATTAAATTTATTTGGAATCTTGGAATACATTTAATGGTGAAGAGATTCGAGCTCTTTGAGGAGATATACTCTTCATTTTATAAGGCAGCATTGACATTTTCTATAAGACAGAGCAGTTGAGATCTGTGAGAAATTGTTGAACCCAAAGAAGGCAGATAGATGTTTAGTTATCATGAACAGTATAAGATTCATGAGCAAGTTTGGCCATTAATCACAAAATCCTAGCTACGTAATCATCAGTTTCCGGATCTTCAGCATTTTTTCGATTCAAAATGTAGGACTTTTTGTCCACTAGAGGGTACATAATAATGCAAATCTATTCATAGCATATGGTATGATTGATCCTAATCCTTATCAAACTATATATGTAGGCCTCGCTTTTTTATAATAATAGAGTTGACATTGATAAAATGAGTGAGAAAAAGTGTTCTACCTTTAACCTTTTTTTCTTCATGTAGCATTCAAGCCTCTGATTGTCGTAGCTAGATGATTTTTTTGAGATTAGAGCCTGGACATAGGCATGGAAACCCTAAATAGAGAGAGAGAAAGATAAAACAGAAGAGGGATGAAATTGAAAACGTCGAATTAAGTTCATAAGGAGCCAGATCTGAAAAAATTACGGCAGAAACGGACAGATCGGACGCTGGAAATCATGATGAGAAAGAAGATCTGGTGGGCAATGATGAAGAAGAAAAGGTGTTTGACCTGACAAACCCCCCACCCCCCATCCCCCCAAAAAAATGAGCTCTCCAACTTTATTGGTCTTCTGAGAAACACCATCATAACCTGATCAGAGAAAAAGGAAGGGAAGAACGAAAAGGAGGCAATGATGAAGGGCTTTTAGGAAATTGGTCAAAATGGATCATGATTACGCCAATCTGCGCACAACCCACATCCTTAATTGCTCTAAAAACAAAAACCCATGTTCCAGATCTGACTATAATTAAGAAAAAAACAAAACTCGAATCATTCAACAGACAAAGATCAGGGGAATTAAAAACAGAATCGAGGAGAAGAAAATCCAGACCTTTGTTTCTCGTATATGTACGTATGTATCTCACAGCCAAAAGTGGTGCTCCATGGAAGCAGATAATTGGGGGGAATGAAGCCTGGTCCGACGACGCTTTTGGGATTGACTCTCCACAAATCATCTTGAATCAAACCTGTAAGGAAGGGTCCTCGAGCCAGACAACATTCCCCTCAAAACACAAAGCTTCCTGTTGCTGGTGAAGATCAGTGAAGGAGATGAGTGGTGATACTGATAGATAAGAGAGGGAGAGGGAAAGAGGGGGGATGAGAAGGGGGGCTATAAGAAAGAAGAGAAGAGAGAAAAAGACAAAAGAATGGGTGCAGAGTACAACCCTACCAGCTGGGTTCCTCACTTCCAGAAATGACCACGACCCCATGCACCTCCTTTCTTCTTTATTTTTCTCACTCTCATTTTCCTTAACCAATAATTTTTCTTCATTTTTAATTATGTTACGCCAGTAACGCAGTAAATAGAGAATATAAATAGTGTAAAAAATAAAGAATATACAAATTTAAGTTAACGTGACTTATAACTATAAACAAATAAACTTTTTGGGTATTCACAGGCAAAATTTATATGATTTACATGATAAAATTGACACATAGCATATATCAAAATATATAATTGCACAGACCATGTCACTCTACTTTTTTTCTGCTCGCTCCATAGACATTTAATTTTTCTTCTTTTGCATCGTACTCTAAAAAAAAGGTCATGTAGTAATCCGAGTTATTATATAATTTAAGTCACTCGACAAAATATATTATACTTCATATTTCTCTCATTTTATATAAATACTACGTTACACTCCGTTTTTAGTTTCCCACAAATATCTTAAATGTGAGCACAAATTTAAAGTGTAACTCGTTAACTGGTGAGAAAATAGTCCTTTTCAGACCAAACTTTGGCTTGTTACTACTTTGATATTAGATATATATTGCAGAAACCTTTCTTTAATTTATTTTTTGTTAAATAGGTTAACATTTTGTACAATATAAAATTGTAAATTTATCATAAATATAATACTAAATGCCATCAACTTGATGTTAAACTCTAACATAGGATTGTTTTGATCTGTTTGAGGTGACTATAACTTAATATTGTTTTGATCAGACTTTAATAGCAGAAAAAACAATTGAAATACTAATTTGTGAAGTTTTATCTTTGTTGGACAAAAATAAGAGCATAGTATTCTTCAATAAAGAAACTAAACTATTGATTTATTCCAAAATCACGTATAAATTACTAAATAAAAAGGTTTTCTTATTTATTTTTATTCTCTCCCTACTTTAGGGTTTCCATATAGTCAAATTTTTAACTACAAATATACAAAAAAAATCTATGAAAAACTCAATATCTTAAAATGTTGAATTTTCTATTGACTTATCCATATATATATATATATATATATATATATATATATAAACACAGACACAGAAGAAATTAATGAAAAGAATAATAAGGTTGTGTGAGAACCGAGAGCCTATTTGTATGATTTGGTGTGAAGAATAGATGTGGTATTATGGTAATAATGGGAAGAGAATGATGTGGAGCGTTGGATGAGGGGGACAAGCATTGACTGATGCCAGACGTACCAACAAATTCCACAAAAGTAAAACCCATCATTTGATTTATGAGGCCATTCAGCATTGCATCACATGATGGATTGATCATGTTGTCATCATGGTGGAGGAGGGATGGGGGGTGTTTGTGTAATTGTGCTTGTATGTGCATGTGCATGTGCATGTGTATGCACATCACCCCTCTTGACCATTTATTAATTGATTTGAATAAGAGAGAGAGAGAGAGAGAGAGAGAGAGAGAGAGATTGATGGAAAGAAAGAAAGATAAGGCAGAGTGAAAAAGAATAGTACGACGAAACAGCAGAAGAGAGATACATAGATAGACATAATGATGGTTTAAATAATTGAAGACCGAAATGGAATCACTAAGTTAAACGGACCGCTGCCTCTCTGTGTGCCCGCCTTTCATTTATTATTTTCCAGAATTGTATTAAGTTATTTTTTTAATAAAGAAGATAAAAAACTTAGAAAAAAGAAATAAACTCACGACCAGTAAAATTTTTAAAATTTATATTAGAAAAAGTGTCGTTTAAATTAAGAGTGTTAATTTTGTGTTGTTAGCTGCTGGAGATTTCTGATTTGAATTTGTTGAATATTTCAAATTATTATTGTTATTATTTGTAGTGAAAATAAGATATAGAAAAGGAGGTAGCCTCGTGTGGCGTGTCACTTTTTGAGAGGCGAGGAATTCGAGGAGGGTGAGTAGGGAATAGGAGTAGGGGGAGAGTGGGGCCCGCTGATGCACATTTCTTAATCACAAAGCGATGATATTAAACCCAACGTCCCAATTCCTCGGCGTCTTTTATGCGTCCCCTCTCTTTCTCGCCCTGTCACTGTTCATTTTGCATCGCCCCCCTTAACTTTTGTATAAATTTCTAAACTCAGATTACTCGTTGAATCAGTAAAAATAGTAATTTAAATGGTCAATCATAATTCAACCGTAATTAAATTAGTTTATTTTAAAATTTTAAAATATTAATATATAAAATTAAAAATTATAGATATAAATTTAATAAAAAATAATATTTGATATTAAATTAAACAAAATAATATCTGTAATAAAAAATTTACAATACAAATTAATTAAATAATAAATAAATATTATTAATTAATATAACATTCAATCGATTTGTTTAGCGTCGATTTTATCTAATTCGATCTATTATTGACCAGTTCGACTACTCACAAATTTTTAAAATTATTATGGACTGATTCATAGTTCAATCGACCAATTCAATCTAGTTCTCATAACAATGTTTCTATCTATTCTTTTTCCCTACTACTACATTATTTTTTTCCCATTAAGAATTTAATATTTGAAAATTTGTTATCTAATTTTTTAAAAATAATTAGTTAGCTCAATCTTTTTCTTCTTTGAATATTTATTTCACATTCAATTAATTGATTTAAACAATATATATACAATATGCCAATGCAATTTATATTCTTAGATTAACAAATAAAAATTTTGATTTAGGTGATACCTTCCTTAAACTAAACTGATAGGAGGACATGATGCACCTACGTTCAATCTTTAATTTTTTTTCCCTCTTATATATATATATATTCACTTTCAACGCTTAAAATTCTGTGTTGTGCGGCCTTTGTAGCAAAAGCTTTTGTCTTTATTCTTTTAAAAAGTCATCTTTGAGTGCATTTGGTGTAACTGCTTCACTTGGAAGCTAAATTTGTGTACAATTAAAGATATATATATATATATATATATATATATATATATATATATATATATATATATATATATATATTTGTGACTTTTCTTACTTTCCCTCTTTAAGTTTTCATAACATATTCGAATGCCATTAATTGTATTATTTAAGAAGAAAAATATTTTTAATGAAAATATAAAGGATGATGCATGCATTGAGTAATTAATAAATTAATAAAAAAATCTTGAAGAAAAAAAAAAGGATAAGATAATTGACGTTAATTTGGTTGAATTAGTTTATATAAATTAAATTCAACTGCGTACAAAAGTTATGGGGCCATAGCCCTTTAATTTGATTTTTGCTTCGCTAAATGTCATTGTTCTTGTCTTCTTGGTCGGTGTCTCTCTTTAGTCTTTTCTCATCCCTTTTATTATTCCCTCCTTGGAATTTGCTAATCTCACGTCTTAACCAATATTTCTTCGTTAACCCCAAAGCACCTACGCCTACTAATATATAAATAAAAAAATTCATTCAAATTTAATAATTTTTCATAAAAAATTGTAATATTTTTGCATCAAAGTACAGTTAAACTTATATAAATTAATAACATTAGGACCACGGAATTTTATTAATTTATAGAGTTATTAATTAATCTATAAATTAATAATTTGTTAATTTAAAGACTGTTTTCTTGATTCAACAAATATAAATTTAATTACATTAAAAACTTATTGTGTATATCACTAATCTACAATGTATATGTATCATATTTCTTAAATTAATTTTTTTAAAATTCATTGTACATATATATTTAAGGGCATTTGGATTATCTGGGTGAAAATGATGAATAATGTTCAAAGGCCCAAAGCTTAGAAAAAATTGTAGCTAGTGTCATTAAAAATCCTATTGAGAATGAAGCTGAGGATGATATGATTTAGTACATTTGGACCAATCACGTGAAAAAAAAAATACTCATAGTGGCAACAATTTTTCATAATTATTTTGTTGCAATTCGAGAATACGACACCAAAGCTTTTGAATGCAATGAAAAAAAGTTAGAGATAAAATCTACCTAAATTTAAATTTCATGGAAAAACAAATTAAACAACAATATTTGTATTTTACTAAATTGTCCTAGTTATATTTGTAATTTTAGAGAATTATTAATTTATGATATTAAGATGACTATAAATTTATATAAGGGTCTTTATAAAAATTATTATCTTATTAATTTATCAAAATCATTAACTTTGTAAACTGGTACAAGTTGGAAACGAAAAAAAAATATTACTGTAAGAAGATTATTAATTTATCAAGTATAAATTTATGGAAGTTTAACTGTATTGGTTTTATCGGTTTATAACAACCGATACCTAGAAAACTTATCATAATTCAGTTTTTTTTATATACAATTTTTGGTTAATTTTGAATCATGTTAGATCATAAAAATATAATTTTTTTTCTGCACTGATTTTTTCGATTCATAACGTCTGAAACTTAAAAATTTACTTAAAAAGTGTTGAACTTGAACGAACAGAACCAACTAGTGAAAGTATTGGCTTATACAAACATGGTGATGTTTTACACTTTGTTCATTAAATGTGTGAAATTTCAAGGTTAATGTTGTTTGATTACGTTACGAGTCTTGATTCGTATTTGCAAAATACCACGTGCTGCATAATCTAATAGGAATCAGAATTGGCATTTCTGAAAAAAGTCAATGCAAATCATGAGTATATAGTTATTGTGTGAACCTAATTTTACTGTTATTGATTCAAAATATAATTAAATTATAGTCTACGTGAATTGACATAGACCTGAAAGTTTCCAGTAGGACTGAGAGAGACTGCAAGAATCCAAGGGCCTCTCTGCTGTAATCCTAAATCCAAATTAAATAACAAGCCTCTTTTTTAGCGTAAAGGATTAATTAATAAGCTAATGGATTAAAAAATTTAAAAAAAAAAAATTTTCAAAGTCACCTTACCCACCCCCACCTTCCAAAAAGACAATAAACAAAATACCAAAGTACCATATGCACATGCACTTATTGGAAGACAGACATGATGTTGCGATAATTTATATCTTTCTTTTTTTAAAAAAAAAAAATTGACACAAAGTTGATTGCCTTCCAAGTTGTTAAGAGTAATTCATGCGAGACTTTACATTATTTTGTAATTATATGTTGTTGCACATAATACATATTTGATAGTATTTAAGAGTTTAAACATTTTTTAAATAACATTTATGAAAATAAGAAAGAACAATGCATGTGTTAGAGTTACGCAAGTAATTTTTGTGTGTCTTATTTGTGTTAATATGTTTTAAAGCTTAAGAAATTAGAGATAAAGATTTTTCAAGAAAGGTGGAAGAACCAACATACCTGTTGTTTGTACTCACTATACAAGGTTGTGAAAATTAGACTGATCATTAAATCGATAGAAGTAATGATTCAATAATCAATGGTTAGACCGTAGTAGAACTATAATTAAAATGGTCTACTTTAATATATTAAAAAAATAATATACATAGTTAAAGACAATAAATATAAATTTACAAATTCAATTAAAAATAAGGTTTGATGTTAAAGCAAAAATTGACTAAACAACAAAGAAATATTATTAATCAAGATAATATTCACTCATACCAAATTTATAAAATACCAAGATATTGACATGTATACTAAAGTTGACTGATTTGTAACATTAATTTTTTCATTACCTGATTATAGAATTAACAAAACTAAACAAATAAATAAAAAATTTCAAGTAAACTGGTTCAACCAGTTCATATAGCATCGATTCTTACTCAATTCAATCAATTTAATCACTCATCAATTTTAGGAATTATTCTAGACTAAATTTTGGCAAATTTTAAATCCAATCAATTGAACCGGCCGATCTAGTTCTCACAATTGAAAAAAGAGGCTTAAGGTGCCATGTCAACGCTGGACCGTTAGTGATTTTGTTACATGGTTTCAAGCATTAGGTCAACGTTCGAACGTTAGCGATGTTGTTAATTACATGATTTCAAGGTGTCGCGTCAACGCTGGATCATTAGTGGGTTATAAATGCATGGTTTCATTTCAAAGAGTCTAGTCAACGCTTGATCATTAGTGATGTTGTTACATGGTTTTATTGCTATAAAATTTTAAAAGTTGATTTGTTAATTAACAAGGGTTATGGATGAATTGATTAGGCATGAGTACCATTTATTAATTTCTTTGGCATCCATGTGGTATTCAACAATCAAGACTCAAGATATATATTCCAAAGCAATTATAATGTTTTAACATTGGTATTAGTAGTACACTGGTATGATGTAGAGAACAAAACAAAGATATTTTAGTTCTTTATATTTATTTTATATTTCATTTTGATTTTTCATCTATCAAAAGTTTCATATTAGTCTTTTATGTTTAAAATTATACTATTCTAATCATTTTTTCTTAGAGTCATTAATTTATATAATAAAATTAATACGTCATTCTCTTAATATTAATTGAATAAAAATGTCTTATGTGTAAAATAAAATTATTCAAAATGTCCTTATACTTTCTCTCTTCTATCTCTTATACTTTCTCTCTTCTATCTCTCTTTACTACTCGAACACATAACAGATCAATATTTAAGTGCAATATTTCCAAAAATTTCACTAATTTTATATAGAATTTCAAAGCAATATTTTGAAAAATCACAAGGAACTTTTGAGCAATTTCATTTTACACGTTATCAAATTAGCAACACTTTACGAGAATGATATTGATATGTTAAATTTATTATATAAACTAATAATTTTAGGAAAAAGGAACTAAAATAGTAATTCAACTGTAGTTTACTGTTGAGAACAAAACAAATTGAAAAAGTGATTCAGTAAAAGTGAAAATCAAAAAGAAAAAAGGAAGGGCCAAGAAAGGTAGTAAAAGAGTAAAGAGAATGAGAATATAAAGGTAGAAGGAATTGGAATGACTTGTTTAGATGCATAAGTCTTGACCCATTCCCTTGTTTTATCCATAACGGGACACTCACAGTCACAGAGTGCCCGTAACATGTGCTGCATCATCGTCTTCTTCTTCTTTATCTTTCATTTTCTTCCTCACTTTCTCTCTCTTTCTCTGTGGACAAACAAGGTACACATCAGAGTGACAAACGGAGAGGACGATACTGGCTCCAGATTTCAACGCTTTCGCACACTATCCAACGTTGTCCATATATAACACCAAACTCCCAAGCAAAGAAACAACACGAAAATGTCAAATCCCTCCCGTCTCCAACTATACTCTGTCTCCATTTTAATCCTTTTGTTTAACTCAAAGCAGGTGATTAATTAATATTGATATCATTACTTTATTGTCATGAAATCTTTGGAAGCTTTCGGAACCCGCCTGGGAATACGTTCATTCTCATCCACATGCTATGCTGGCTAATCTAACTCTATATCACATGCACTGTAGGTGTCTGTTTTTCCAAGTAAGAGTCTTGTAGTTTGTATTACCAACAAAATTTTTAAACATATTTTCTATGTTTCTTATTTAGGCAGCTTATTCTTTAATAGAAACATAATCCGTGACTTGTTAGTGTTTTTTAATGATAAATGGTGTGTACGTAAAGTTCAACATTATAAATTAAAACTTTTATTTAAATTTCAATAAAATTTATATGTAATTATTTACTTTGATATTTGTGTGTAATTATAAATCATTTAAATAAGTGTAATTTTTTTCTCTCTTAGTGATAAGTCAAGAAAGAGGATAGATAAATCAGTGATGAAGTAATAAAAACAACAAAATTGACCAAAATGATTCAAATAGTTCAATACTTATTTAAGTAAGATTTTATTTAAGTAAGATTTCAGCTTCAAGTTTTGTCAAGTAAGGAAACTATAGCTAGGAGATATTTACACTATTATGAACTCACCCATGTTGTTACGGGAATTAATGCAAATCAAAGACAATAAACAATGCTTAAATTTAAACACACACAAAAGAATTCATGTGATTCAATCAGTGTGACATTCGTTTACAGACAGAGAGAGATATATGTATTACTTTTGGCAAAAAGTGTTTGATGATGATACAGAACAATGAATCCAAAACTAAACATAAACATCTATGGAAGAAACATAAATGCTTTAGACCAGTTCGCTCTACTACAGACTCGGACCCATCGATTATTGTCATGCTCGATCCACAGACCTTTATTTTTTTTTTTTCAGGTCATACACTCAAATAAATCGAGTCAGATCATAAACATGGTCATCATATGAGAATCAAATTAGTTTCACTAGATTTTCTTAGTACCGATAATTCTAATTTTCAAAGTACTTAAAAAACATAATAACATACAAAAAGGAAAGTTTAAGTTGAATCTTGTCGCTATGAAATTAAAAATGAAAAGAAGAGTTGAAGAGGGAGTGGTTGTAAAGAATGCAGGGAGAAAAGGTTGAAGAAGCTTTTGTGTCTGAAAGCAGAAAGGGAGAAAGTAAGAAACAAAAAAGAAGAAAGAAAAGGAGGAAGAAGAGGAGTTGTGAAATTCTATTAAGTGTGTGAAATTAAAATAAATTTTTTTTTTAAAAAAAGAGAAATGCACAAAGGTTAAGGGGGAAAGCAACAGATTATGCAGTGCTGATGGGTGGTGGCATTTGTGTCAGATGCAATTCATTTAATAACATGGCAGAGAAACACAAGCTTTCTTTCTGGCATCTTTTCTCTGTCTCAGATATTCACACCAAACCCCCTTCTAAACTTGATTCACACTCAAATTCCTTCATTTTTTTTAAATTAATAATTTAATTTTAAAATATTTATTTATTCTTTTCAACAGAATGCTTGTTTAAAAAATAATTAAAAAAACTAAAATATGTTTGATTTGTGAAAATATTTCATATTTCATATTTTCATTTTCAATTTTTATTTTTTAAAATGTATTTTTTAAATAATAAAAATATCTTTTTGATTTTTTTTAGATCTAGGCCTATTTTAAGAAATATTTTTAAAAAAATATTTTCATTAAATTCAATCAAACACATTTTCAAATCTTTTTTTTATTTTTAGTAAAAATAAAAATTAAAAATGTCCAAACCAAACAAGCTCATAAATTTTGAACAAATCAAAGTTTGAATAGAGGCAAGTTAGAGTTGCTTCATAACAATCTAAAGTTTGGGTTCTATTAATTCTGTAAAACCTTGGTTTTTAAACTTTGAATCAAACATCAGGTAGTTCCTGCAAAATCTTAGTTTTGAAGCTTCTCATTGATTTTCCAAACATGTACACAATTTTTATCAATTAATTCTTAAATTAGTTTTAGTAAAAATAATTCTTTTATTAAATAAAAATATTACCCTTAATTAATAATATGAGCTTCACTAAAGAAATAGCTAGACTATTTTGATTAAATAATATTTAGAAATTACATCGAGAAATTTTATATTTAAAATTTAAATTAAAAGAAGATTACGTTAAATGCTATTTTTTAAAAGGTCATATTATTATTATTATTATTATTATTATTTTCAAAAAAAATAGTATCTGGTTTTCTTGAAGCATTTCTAGTAGTGATTTTTAAAAAGTCCTTAAATTTAATAATCAAATTTTATTTTGGTTCACCATTGGAGTTCGCCAAGCATAAGAATAGTTCTTATACAAAATAGTTGAAAATTGTTTGTAGGACTCATTTATAGGTTCTTAAGAGATTTACCATTAACATGTTATTGTGGGACCTATAATAAGAGTTCAAATGAGATTCATCATTGGAGATGCATTTAGGCATAGTTATATACATATCTTTTTTTTTTGGGACTTGCATATATATTTTCCTTCTTATTTCATATATATTGTAAAGCCAGGCCCACATTTGTTCACTGTCACTTGCACTAGCCCACTATGGGCTAGGCCCAAGTGAAAAGTTTCTTTTTACGGACAAAGGTCCTAAAGGAGCCCAACAAAAGCACCTATACTGGGCACCCGCCGGCCCAAACCCAAAGAAAGACCAAATCTTCGAAGGGAAAAGACAACTAAGCCCAAGACCGTACTCCAAGAAAAAGACTAAAACAGAAATGAGATCTGAGCAAGGCAAGCGACATACTAGTCTGAACAGAGACTAGACAGACTATGCTTTTTTGACAGACTTAGCTACTTTTAGAAGATCTCAAGTTTTTCTTTTGCCAACTGTATGCTAGGCCCATTGTCTGTCACTGGCCCAACACGGGCACGATCCAAGGAAAAAGTTCAGCTGGCAAGCCCTTTTTCATTTTTTTTCTCGTTATATTGTTCCCAGCCATAAAAGTTCAAGGCCTAATTGGACTGAAGTCAGCAAATCTTTGGACTCTTTGCTGTTATTCTTGTTTGGGCTTTTTGTTTGTGTTGTATGAAAACTTCAACACTTTTAAGAGTGGGAGAAAGTGTTTTGAAGCGGTTATCGAGAAAAAGTGAGTTTCTTCTTTTTTCTTATCCAAATTTGAGATCGCCCTTACCTTGGTCTTCTCGATGATGACGACCAAGAGAAGGCTAGTCACCACCTCTTTTCATCCTCTTTTAGTCTAGTAGTTTCTTTTTGACAGTTTTCTTTCGTCCTATTCGAATAGTTTCTCTTTCGAGTGGTAATTTCCTTTCGTCCTTTTCGAGTAGTTTATCTCTCGAGCGGTGATTTCTTATCCACTTTGTGTTTTTTTTTCTCCTTTTTGATGTGTTATTTGACTTTCAATCCTTTTAGGGAACTTCGAGGCTAATAGTGATTTTGAAGAAAATGAAACTCATTATTAATTAAAACGTACAAATATTAGTCAATATGATCAAAGGAAAGGTGGATGAAATGACTTCAGATGTTTCAGTAGTATAACTTTTTTTTTCTCCTTTGATTGGTAAGTCGATGTATGCTTTTTTTTTTCTCTAAATCCTTTGATAGGTTTCAGAGTTTCTTTAAGGTTTTTTTTTTCATTTTCTGTTTCAGCTTTTCTTTTGGAGATACTATTGTATCTGGCTAATGTAGTCTATCGATTTTTTCTTCATATGATTTGTCTTGGGCCTTTTGGCCATTATAAAAAAATAATTTTTTTAGACTTGAAAATTTTTAATTTCATTTCTTGTAATTTAAAATTTTTAATTAACTTCTTACATTTTAAATAACTAAATTTTAATTTTGTCCAAATTATTAAACTTTCATCAACATTTTATCAAACTTCGCTTTCATATCGAATCATGTAATATTTGGGCACTGTGGTTGCTGATTGTACACGGTTTAAGCTAATTCATCTTAATTATTTTAGCACAAATTTTATCATACACCATATATGTCAATTAATATCACTTTATAATCTATTTTCACTTTTTTTTTCTTGACATAAATTACACATATTAAAAATGTTAATAATTTAATATCTATGTAATTATTGGCAACCTTTCACCACATCACTTTTTTCTAAGAACTATATATTACAAGACTGGATCGGTCGGTTTGATTAAGAACTAGTCATTAGTCTGGTTCAATTGATCCAAAAATTTGGCTGGCCAAAAAATTGGTAATGAAATCTGGTGAACCGATTTTTGTAAAAAATCTACTATTTACAAATATAATTCTTTCTCACACTATATGAGATTTAGCAAATTTTTTTAATCTTTTTTATTCTTTTCTATCATGTTATATTTTTTTTGTCTTCTTAATTATTTTTTCATAATAATATTATTTTTGCCACAAAAAAAATAACAAAACAAGGAAATAAAAAAAAAAGCAATTACACACACACACATACATATATATAAATATATATAAATAAAATAATATAAGTTTACTAGAATTAAGTATGAAAATATTTCTTAATTTATTATATTATATATATATATATATATATTTAATTATTACTGGTTCAATCTTAGTTCCATCACAATCAAATCAATGAACCATGAATCAATACTTATGCCGAATAACAGGTTCAATTTTTAAAACATTAAAAGTAACAAACTATGAGCATAGGTAAGAATGAAAAGAAGAGAGAGGGCAAAAGAGAGATAAATGAGATTCAATTCATCACTTAGAATACCTGCAGTATACAATTTGGATACCTTATATCTTTGCTTAACAGTCAAAACGCCTTCCCTGGGACTCATCAACGTCATCAATCCCTTATAACAATTCCAACTGATCTTATTTAGATTGATTTTACTAAAATTATTACTATATTTCAATATCATTTAAAAAAATAAAAAGATCCTATTCTAAGTCTTGATTCTAAGATAAAGATTTTAAAATAATATTTTTTTTATTTTATTAAAAAAATTCTTCAAATCTAAATCATTAATCTAAAGAGCGTTATCTAAATTTGTTATCGAGCGTTTCCATGTCTTACTCTGTCTTTTCCACATGTACTTTGGACCAAAAAAGAAAAATCTGAGGCCACGCATGCCTGTAAGCTAAGAGCATAATTGTAGTTTCAATCTCAACCAATTTTAATGCATTATTGATGCTAATAAGCATGTTTTGGTAGTTGGCGATTCTTTGAACAGTGAATGTTCAAGCAATTATCTTTGGCAGAAATTAGGGTTGTCTAGAGGAGTCAAAACGGTAAGGTCTTATAGGCCGTCATGCTTTTATGTTTTATTTTAATTTTGATATATTAGATAAAAATAAAACTAGTTTTAATTTGAATGATTAAAGTATTAGTTTATGTAACGAAAAAATGTATTATTTTAAACTTCTAATATGTTTATTTTTGAGGCAAAGTTGTATTTTAATTATACTTATTTTAATTTTTAAATATTTGATAAGTTTTTTTGATAAATAAATATTTGATATATATATATATATATATCTTTATTTATTTTTGGTATTATTTCTTTAAAAAATATATATTTTTTAAAATAGGATTTGACCCGATCCAATCCTAATAATATTGGGGCCAAAGTAAGTTAGAGCTAAGTTGATTCATTTTGACACATATAAAGTTGTTAAATGGGTTAGATCGACCTATTCTAGTCCAAGCTTTGTAAGACTAGTGATGAGCATGAGCTAAATGAAAGGGTGGGCCTTATATAATTCATGGCCTACGAATCCTAACTTTGCCTAACCTATCAAAGACTGTGAGTTAGATTGGGTGGCCTATTTATCTTTTTTTTTAAAATATATTTACTCTAAATAATAAAAATTAAATATTAAAATTATCAAATTCTAAAAAAATTGAACTAAACTTGTGAAAAAGTATGGCTAAATTTTCTTGTTTAAAAATATATTTTTAGTTAATTTGAATAACAAAAATTAGATATTAAAACTATAAAATTAAAAAGTTAAACTAAACTTCTATAAAGATAAACTAAGGCTTAAAATATAAATAAACAAATAAAAGCCTAATAAGGCCCACTTATTAGCCTTTGGGACTTTAGTGGGCTTGACTAATTTTTTCTTAAAAAAAAATATAGGCTATTAACTTAATTATTTAGCCCATTCACAAGATTGGAACGAGATAAGCATATTTTGACAAGTTAAAATGGTCATGATTATGCTTTAAGGGGTGCCAATGTTGCCTTTTTTTTTTTGGACTGTCCAATGTTGTCTTAGGCTTAACTTTGTTTTTTTGGGTTAGTATTTTGCTTGACTTAATTGTCAAAATGATTAGCCCGGACTAGTGGATTGGGCCTAGACCCAAAATTTTCCAATCAATTTATAACTAGAAAACTGCATATCAATTATTAACATGCAAAACGGGTGTTCAAATTTATGAGTAATCTTGTTTAGCTTTTATGTGTTTCGTATTATTTTAAAAAGTAAATTATTGATTTAGTTTCTAAAATATTATAATTTTTTTTTTTTATTTTTTTAAAAATAAATAATTTAATTTAATTTTTTATTACTAAATCACAAAATATACTATTATTAAATCTCAAAATTTTTGTTATTACAAGTCATTTTGACAAAAAGAAAAACTAAATTAAAAAAAAAATTTTTTTTTAAGGATTAAATTGAGACAATTATAATTTTTTGTGGAACAAATTCGTAAATTACTTATGTTTTAATTCTTATTCAAAATTTCTTTCTCCTAGAGAAAACTTGCAAAATTAGTGCAGCATCACACCTTGTAAAATTAATGATAAAAGTAAATAGATGAGCCTTTCAAGAGAAAAATTTGATCACCTAAATTAGTACACTCTTTTTTCACAAAAAAGAATTGGATAATTATTAGCCAAAACATAATCACTTCTAATGACCAAACCAAATTCAGCATATTTTTGATTTAGAAAATGAGTGGTTCAGAGAGAAATCCAAATTCCACATCACGCATTTAATTATAATTTAAAATATAACTCTTACAAATGGCAAAAACAACATGAGTTTGATTAGATTTAGGACGTTGTCAATTGTATTGTTGACTTAATTTTCTTTTTGTCTTTGTGTAATAATATTGACTATAAATAATTCCAGTTAATTTAATCAATTAAAATAAATTGATTTAACTTTGACCAGTCTTAGCAAACAATTTATTGGGTTTCAATTTTGACGATAACCTTGTCCAAACTTCCATCATATTAAATTATTTCTTTATTCACTATTTAAGAAGCAAGATAAATAAAGAAATAAAGAAATCAATGAATTTGGGGTTTGGAGAATTAAATTCACAAGTATTATGAAATAATTTCTAAAGGTATGAGTGCATAGTTGGTTTCCCCCCCCCCCCCTTTTTTTTATAAGTGTTTATAATTTCGTGTTATTTGGCTATTTAATTATTAAGAATAATAAAATTCGAATACAGATGGATCATAATTTGTTTTGAATAAATCACAAAATATTATTTGTTAAAGAATAAAATCCAGATTAAAGGAGCAATCAGCCTGTTGCAAAAAGCAAAGAAAGATTATCAAAATTCAAGTAGCCGAAATAGTCGTATCAAAAGGCTAGCTCGTATATACAAGTTATAACATGAACATAGTTTTGAAATTTAAATTTTCACAGTACAACCAATATTTTTAAACTGATGAAGTAATTGGAAAATTCTAAAAGGCTTGAATCTCAAGTCTAACAAATGAAATTTTAATAAAATTTAAAATTCAAGTCGCAATGGTCTATACTCAATACTGAAGAAACTTGCTCCACGCAAAACACTTAGTGCATAGTTGAGAGAAATAGTGAAATGCAGTTTGTATATTGAATTAGTAAATCAGTGAAATCACTGTACAATGTTGTTCCAATATATATACACTCTACTGTAGCTATTTTGTTAGAATTAAACTGATTAACTAATAATTATATACAACTAACTAATAAAACTAATTGTCACAAAATAAAATAAGCATAATCTCTTTATCCCCCCTCAAGTTGAGACTTGTTAATAATCTAGCAAGCCCAACTTGTACATCATGCTGTGAAATCTTGAATAGTTAAGAGCTTTAGTGAAAGAGTCTACTAGCTGGGAAAAAGGATATGTGTTGTGGTAAAATGAACCCTTCCTTGTATTTGTAGTTGACAAAATGACAGTGAATGTCAAGGTGTTTGGTCCTCTCATGAAACACTAGATTTTCTACTATGTGAACAACTGCTTGGTTATCACAATACAAGTGGATTGGATCAGTCACATGTAAGTTAAAATCTTTAAGGATATACGAAATCCACTAAAGTTCACACACAATAGCTATCATTGCTTGATACTCTCCTTCTACAGTTGATCTAGAAACCTTCGGCTGCTTTTTAGTTTTCCAAGCTACAAGGGCATTACCTAAGAAAACACAATATCAAATTAAAATACCTCTTAATATCCACACATGAACCCAATCAACATCACTATAGGCTTTTAATTGTAAAGACCTGGTGGATGGAAAGAACAAACCCAGTGAAGGACAACCCTTAAGATACCTAAGAACTTGAATAGCTTCTTGCTAATGGCTCTCTCATGGTGCTTGTACATACTAACTTAGTTGCTAAGTGGCATATGCAATGTTTGGTCTTGTAAATCCAAACTATAGTAGTCTGCCAATTAATCTTCTATATTGTTGTGGATCTATCAAGAGCTTCCTTTCACTGCTATTGAACTTGATTCCTTTTGGTAAAGGAGTTGAGGTTGGTTGACACCCTAATTACCCTGCATCTTGGATGAGATCTAAAACATATTTACGTTGGTTAACATACAAGTCTTTGTTAGATTAGGTGAACCCAAAAAATATTTAGCATGACTAAGATCCTTAATAGTAAATTTACGGTCAATAAACTGTTTGACTCTAAAGATTTATTTTTTAGAGTTCCCTATAAGCAATACGTCATCCACATAACCAAGTAAAGCCATGAAATATCCAGATTTAGTCAAAACAAACAAACAATAATCATGTGCTGACTATTTGAAACCATAGGCCTTAAGCTTAGTAGTCAACACAATGTTCCACTACCTTTAAGTTTGTTTAAGACCATACAATGATCTCTTTAACTTGCAAACTTGACCTGGTTTTACCTTTTCATACCCTTCTGGTGTATGCATGTAAATTTCTTCATCCAAGAATCCATGTAAGAATGCTTTATTTAAATCTTTAAATATCAATAAAGCCCTCAACACTTAGCAATTCAAGACGCCTCCTACATCTCTTCTACAAGGAAAACTTACACGTCTTCTCTCTTGTCTCTTTAAAAAACACAAGAACCTTAGATGCCACACCTCCACATATAAAACCTCAATGAATACATCTCCGGTGGTCATTCCTGATGTCGAAAAATTTCAAAGACAGAAAGTTGCTAAGAATTTATCTCGGAACCTTGCACACATATTTTAACATGTGAAACCTGGTAAACATGACATTGGAATCCATGTGAGTGATCTGACTATTTCCTAATATAGTTTTAGTCTCACATGCCAAGTTTGTTGCCATAGGATAATTTCTTGGATATAGTAGGGTAATGTAGGGATTGTTCTTATGGATGCCGTGGGGATTTTGAGGTTAAATGATGAACAATTGTTAGATTTAATTTATGATGATACTCAGTAAGGAATAACATATATTATGATTTATTTTGGTAAAAGGGATTGTTAATAAAATCTACATTGTATTATTTTGCATGAATTAGGAAACATAACCTAGATAAGTTGGGTTGTTCTTGTATAAGTTATAGGAATGATGATACTAAGTCAATGAATAAGTTGTTACATTTGAAATTAAAATAGTGTACAGCAAAAAAAGGACTTATATAACGTGAATTATCATCTGAAAGATGAATTGTGATGTGAGTAGAGGATCATCAACAAATTTCACGTTAGAGATATTATAAATAAATATAATTTTAGCATCTTTCACTTTATGGGATGCTGTAAGTTAGCACCCCGAAATTAGTAGGGAATATGATGAATATTTGGAACATGAGCTATAGGGACAATATTAATTGTCACGACCCGTTTTCTGGGCACATGACCGGCACAATGATGAATATCCCATCACTGTAAGCCTTTCGATAAATTCTACCCATGAGTTTAGTCATTATCAAAATAACCATTTCTGAAGAAAATATATCAAATTTTCTTATTTGAAATTCATAGAGATGATTTGCACATAATAATAGATTCTCAATATAAAATACATTATTATGCTGACATACAAACCAAATGCCAAACCCCTGACCTAGATGTCCTAGACGATTACAGAGTAACATAATCTATAACAAAAGAGGGGTCTACCCGATAACGGGAAGGTACAAAGTGATCTACTCCTCTAGCAGATATTCTTCGCTGGCAACCTGATTTGAACAAAAAGGTTGTACAAACAGTGTGAGCTTTTAAACTCAATGAGCGAATCGGCCTCGCGTTAATAAAATTCAAATACATTACCAGTCATGCAAGCATATCCAAAGGCTCATACTCAACCAATAGACAGAAGATAAAAATTCATCCAATTCAACAAACGTTACTAGTACTCGTCAATGGCAATATATCCCAAAGAGCGCACACAGGCCAGCTCACCAATTATGTATATTTCCGCCATGACGCACAACATCATCCTTTTACATACAAGTTCTACGTTAGAGTTGTTATGATCATTATTATTCATGTGCTCGACTTAAAAAATTAAAGCTAGAAGGGTTTGAAATTGATTCCTTGAATATTCCTTGAAAACATGGATGGGGGAAACTTGTGATATTTATTATAATTATTTTCATTACGATTTTGTGCTGACATGGATTGTATGAATCCCTTTGGACGCTTTGGTTGGTGTTAGTGGTGTCTCTCTTTCATGGCAAGGTAAAGTAAGGACCCGGGGTTGAGCTACGACTCCCATGAGTATTTTAACTGGTGATTGGGGGTAATGACTCTCAACATCAAGGTCAAGGTGAGGACGTGCAGGGTGTCTTGACCATTGGGAGGTTCGCAACGACATGGTGAAGGCGAGGACCTGTAGGGCGTCTAGCCACTGACGTGTACCACTAGTTGGTTGTATATTAGCATCGCCATGGTAGGGCGATGGCCCATAGGGCGTCTTGGCAAGGACTCGTGCTAGTTGATTATGATTGGATGCTATTTTTATATGGTATGTATCTTTTTACTTGTTTTGGTATTGAGATTTAGTCCCAAGGGCATTTTATTTGACATTGATGTATTTGAATTGTATTTTGAATTAGTCATATCATTCATTGTGTCTATGACTCACATTCCCAATGTTTCATTTTCTATAGATTCATTTGTCGACGAGGAACACCCACTTGAGGTGTAACAGGGTTTGTGGGGAACTTTCTCATTGCCGGATAGGTTCAATCATCATTTTGGTTATTAAGTTGCTAGGTTGCTCTGTAGTTATGTAAGACACTTAGGGGGATTTTGGTACAATTTGTTGTGTAATTTTTGCTTTTGTTTTATTTCAGACATTTTTGAAAAAGGGAATTGACATGAAGTTTATTTTGAAAATATATTTTTATTCTGAAAATGTTTTATTTTGAAAGAGAATTTCCATTGAAACTTTTTTATTTTAAAAGGATATTTATTTTATTTGAAAATTTAAATGTTTTGAAAAAAGGATTTTGCATATAAGGTAATGTCAGACACCCTTAATTTTATTTGATTAATGTCAATTTAGATAATACATATTTAATTTGTTTTAAAATTTTACATAACTACGACGAGAATCGTAGGGTATTTTAGAGATAAGTTATGCTTACGGTAATAAGAAGTGTCATTATTATGCCGGTGATGAGACTAGATAGTAGGTTGTGATGGTTTCATTATTCATGAAATGGAGAAGAAAAGAAGAATAGAGATTTTACCTCAAGTTAGAGTGCACCTAAGGGGAGTTGCAAGAGTGGAAATGAAGATGCAAGGGAGAGTCTTTCAGGGAAAAAGAGAGAGAGAGCCATGGGAGACCAAGTGGGATGTGTGTGTGCGCACGTGTGTTGAGATGAGTAATAGACTAAATGTGGCGAGGTGTGTAAATGAGTATAACACGAAGGACCAAATTGCCTGTAATACCCAAGAAAAATAAAATATAAATATTTGTTTACAAACTACTGTTACTATTTCAGTATACGGTACTATTCACCCATATAATACTATTTACGTATATGATACTGTTCATTTATACAATCGAAATGTCAAGTACTAGTAGTGGTTTGGTCATAAGAGAAAACTAGAAAGAAGTTTGTAGGAGAAAATGACGTTTTATGTGTAAAAATACGCTCAGGGACTAAATTGAAAGGACTGATTTGAAAAGAAACTTAAAGGTTTAAGGTGAAATGATAGTTTTCCCCTTAAGTTTTCAATAGTAAAGTTGCCTGTGACTTTTCCGAAATTGCACAGTAACCGTAAATGATTAACGTGAATTATTTTATTAGAAATGTCATTTTCATAAATAGTAAATTGAATATTTTATTAGCGCATAGTGACAAATAGTACCGTTGACTTTTCCTATAAATAGGCCCTTTCATTTCACTTCTAAACTCACACCTTCAACTTCTCTTCTTCTCTCCTTAAGTTTCTCTTACTCAAATGCTAGGCCTCTGAGATTTTGGGCCTTTCCTTTTCAGCTTAGGTAAGGATACTATGCCCTTTCTATGTCTTTCAAATTTAGAAGTTATTTTCTTAAGTATGCTCTGTGGTTGCGGCTTTGGCTGATCTTCCACATCAGAAAAACTGTCCTTAGCTGTTTATATGTTATTTTGATTCTCTGATTACCGAAATAGAATGTAAACTGTGAAGAATACATGTCTAGGAAAGTTCTGGCTAAGGAAAGACCTGGTTTTTAAGTGTGTCCAGTGTGACCCTCCACTCTTTCCTGCGAACTTACCTGGTGTACTCTTTTACAGATTGTATTCTGTATTTCTGGTATGAATAGTACCTATACGTATAAATAGTAATCGTATGAATAGTAACCGTATATATAAATAGTAATCATACGTAAAAATAGTAGTCATACGTATGAATAGTGACCGTATGTACGAATATTATCTGTATGTATAAATAGTATCCGTACGTATGAATAGTGACCGTATATATGAATAGTACCATATGTATGAACAGTATCTGTATGAAAATAATCCTAACTTGTTTTCTCTAATCTTTCATGAAAATCTCTGTAGCGGTATACTGAAATTTATTTGTGTACTCTTGTCCGTAACGACTTAGAGAAGTGATACTCGTATGGAATCGAGGTGAGAGATCCTACCTTACCTTGTTTGCTTATTTAATGTATATATTAAAAGTATACTCTATATATATATGTGACATGAAATTCATGCATTCATGTTATACATTGAAATGTGTAAATATGATTCTGTTGTGAACTTTTCCTGAAATGAGATGCATATGGTTGCCTATGATTGTGTAATGTGGTTGTGTTTGATCTTGATAGAAACGGAAATAAAGTTTATGGGATCCCATATGATGAAATAAGGGTGGAATGAAATCACTATAGCCACATGATATTGAATATGATATTAGTCCTTTTAAGGACGGGGTGAAATAAGGTTAGACTACAGATTTGTCCCTTTGAGGACAGGGGTGAAATAAGGGAGGATACGGCAGGGGCCGTGGGGCAACGGCCACTTATTGTGGACGGGACCCGAAAAATGTCTGGGAACTTGATTTAGAATTGTTTGAATTGTTTGAAATGTGATTTGGTTTGATCTTAAATATGTTGTTAATAATTGCAAGGTCGATTTGCTCACTGAGTTTAAAAGCTCACATTGTTTGTACAACCTTTTTGTTCAGATCAGGTTGCCAGTGAAGAATATCCGCTAGAAGAGTAAATCACTTTGGACCCTCCCGCTATCAGGTAGGCCCCTCTATTGTTGTAGATTATGTTGCTCTGTAATCATCTAGGACATCTAGATCAGGGGTTTGGCATTTGGTTTGTATGTCAGCATAATAATATATTTTAGAATCTATTATTATGTGCAAATCATCTCTATGAATTTCAAATAAGAAAATTTGATATATTTTCTTCAGGAATGGTTATTTTGATAATGACTAAACTCATGGGTAGAATTTATCGAAAGGCTTACAGTGATGGGATATTCATCATTGTGCCGGTCATGTGCCCAGAAAACGGGTCGTGACAAAGTTGGTATCAGAGGAATGGTTGTTAGGTCTCCTAGTGATTACAGAGCAAGGTAACCTTAGTGGGACCTCCTCTATCGTTGTGAACCCGGGCACAATTATAGAGAGACGGCTTTACTGAAGGTCCTGTAGGATGTTTCCATTTCCTTTCCCTCCGAGACTTATCTCTTCTTAGGAATTATGTTCTCAATTTTAGTTTTAGACAAATGTGGCTACACTTTTGAACTTAGTCAAGGAAAAGTTGTTATTTGTTTTGATTCCGTTGCTGTCGGATCAAAATTTTATATGGTGGATTTTATAAGCTGAATTCATGATTGATTTTGTATAGCTATATTATTTTAGGGTACCAGCCAATAAAAGAAACCACTTGCATTAAAAAAAAAAACTGAAGGATTACATTGCAAAAAAGAAGAAGTTTACTCATGAATGAGTAATCTAAAAGCGAGGTGGTCTTGGATTAGGAGGGTTGTATTGTATCATCACCCCTCGACCATTCCTTGGAGCAAGAGACATAGCAATGTCGCGGAGGGTAGTGTAAATTCCATTCATACAATCAACACTTCTTTATTGTTGATTGCAGAAGCACTGGGTAGACCAATAGAAGAACCTGTCTATTCTTGAAGTCATTTCTGCATGATTGCGTTTAGTTAACTTCTCCAGGTCTCCTATCATCTTTTTCAGATTTTTCACCTCCTGCTCTAGACAGGCGATTTTGTCCTCCGAGGTATGGCCCGTGCTAGTCTCCTCAGCTTCCTCGATCTTCTTCATTTTCTTCTCCTTCTGCTTCTCTGGAGACCCCTCAAAAGGTCTTTTGCCCTTGTCTTTGCCCAGACTTAAGTTTAAGTCGAGCTCTTCTTCCTTAGCCTCTACTGTGAGATCAATGTACTTCCTTGAGGCCATGATTTGGAAAAATTTAGAAATTTTCGTAAGAGTATGAGGCGAGAGGAATACTGGGGGATTGTAAGCTCGGAGATTATTACTCTTTGTGGTGTGGTAACTGAGAACGCTGGGATGGTTTTTATAGAAAAAAATTTGGACTAAGAGACAAAGAAGATATCTTTTCACCGCACCCCTACACGATCAACCTATGGATTTCTGCAAGCTGGAAGCCAGAAGTCTAGGGTAGGCGTGCACACCAACAATGCGTCGCATTAATGCCAAAACCACGAAAGTCAGTATTCGGTGGATTTGCGGCCGATTTTACTCGGTTTTCCCATTTCTCCCGTTGGCATTTTCCGAAATTCAAAGAAGTTGATAACATAGCCATCAAAGATTGCCTTGGATGCTTTTATGATGAACTGAAATGCATTTCTCTGTTTTATTGTGTTGTTCTTAAGAGCCTTCAGTTGAGTATAATATACATAATTGATTGAATCATGTTGTAATTACATGTATGTATATTATTCATGCATAATGAGTGAAGGCTACGATCAAGGAGAATATGTGATGATCCTACATATACTCATAGAGAATGTGAAATCGAAATGACTTGGATAGAATGAAATGTGTAGAGGATGATATATCTTCATGGTTATACATACTTACATATAATGCTCTCGTGGGCAAATGAAAGGCAGTGATTTCCTTACATCATGATAATGCTTAAGGCTTGCGACCGTAAGCAGTTAACTTTGTTTTAAAATATATATATTTACATATATATTATGTGTAAGTCTAGAGTAAAGACACCGATTAGAATATAAGATAAGGCTAATATGAGACTACCCGATCATAGAGTGATATCGTGATCTGAGATTACACTATAAGACAAGAATAGAGTGAGGAAATCATAGACTGAAACGGCGATTAGTCGAAAATTTTGAGAAAGGTCATGATTAGCCAAAAATCTTTCAGGAAATCTTTGACTTATGTTAATTGCATTAAATTATATTTACTATTTACTTGCATGTCCGACATTAATTGCTGGTGTAATATCTCAAGAATTTATATGAATATTTAAAGTCTAATTTGAAATTTAGTGAAAAATTTAATTACGTGAAAATGTGCTTTTTGAATTAGTGAAGAAAATATGGGAATAGAAATTTTAATTTTTAATTTAGGAAATTTTTACAAATTCTCAAGGACTAAAGTGAAAAGAAAAGAAAGTATAGAGGACTTTTGAGAAATGACCAAATAGAAACCTGAGAGGAAGAATAAAGCTTATGAGAATGAATTATGAGTCCGGTACCGAAAAGATGATGGATTCGAGGTTAAAGTGGTATTTGAGACATCGAGAGGGATTAAAGTGAACAAATCTTATAAGCTAAGGTGGCTATGAGCGATTTTATCGAAAAAGAAATTAGTGGGGCCCACACATACAATTATTAGTTTTTCTTCTCCTTCTTCCTCCCGAGGCTTCATGTTCTTCATTCATTTCCATCTTCCCTTCTTCAATCATTTCTCAAATTTTCATCCGGCGATCTTGTATTTTCTAACCATACTTCCGATTCTTAGGAGTTCTAGAGGTAAAGAGGTAAGTTTTATCTACTCTATTTCTCTTTTTCTCCATTTTCGGACCTATGGAAGAAAATTAAGATTTTGAGTTTTAATGGATGAATTTAAGTGTGGATGTTAATGTAAAACATTCTTAGGTGGTTTATGATGTTATTAGAACAAGAAATTTCGTAGAATTTGGATATTTGAAAAAGTTAGTGTTCTTGATGAAAATTTGAGATTTGAGCTTGGATTGTTGGTAGAAATTGGGGGTTTTAGTGTTAAAACACTCCTTAGACATTAAGGATGAAAACCCATGGAAGAAATCAAAAGAAATGTTGTTTTAGATATGATTTTAGGATTTTTGGATGAAGAACACGAAGAACATCGAAAATTTTCCCCAGAAATTACTGTTCACCGAGAAAATTTTTCCAGATTTTCTCGTTACTGTAGCGTTGACTCGGTCAACGTTACTGTAGCATTGACTCGGTCAACGTTACTGTAGCATTGACTCGGTCAACGTTACTGTAGCTTCGTTTGACCGTTGACTATTACTGTAGCATCAGTTTTTTTTTTAATATCGTTGAAAAGCTCTTTGAGTCTAGTTTCCAATGGTATAAGTGTCATTTCGAAATTCATTACCGGTTAGGAGTTATGACTTAAGATGTGAGTAAAGGTCGAGAGTAGTGATAGGAAATTTCTCTATTTTGTAACCCTAATGGTTTTTACCTGGTTACAATAGGGATGATTGGGGCGCAAGGTGGGAGCGCCGAGAGCGTGGAATCCAGGTGAGTAGGCAACCTTGCAAAATTAATTTAATAAATTAGTCAAAGCACAATATAAATCCCATTTGCGTTATTTGTGAAATTGAGAAGATTATCAGTGTGTGTTCAGGTTGAAAAAAAGTATAATATCATTGGAAGATATTTTATTACCTTTGAGAATTGATTTCTCTAGTTGACTAAAGAACTAGATGTGATTGTTCCTTGAATAAATTGGAACATTTTGTAAGTGAATAACCTTACTAAACTAATGTGATCTTATTAGATAAGGTACAATACAAGTCTTGTTTATAACATTATTGAAGTGAGAAATAATCAATCTCGCTGTTGATAATATATGATGATTGTTATGGTTGATGATAGACATTCAAGAGAATAAAAATATGTGTAAATTCATTTATTTCATAGTAATTATATTGTGATAAATTCTCACTATTTTATTGATGAGCAAAAGATCTACGAGATCTAATACACGAGTTTGAAAGGGTTAGAGTCCCATACTACTCGGTGTATAAATGTGAAAATCTATGCACGAGTTTGAAAGGGTTAGAGTCTCATACTACTCGGTGTATAAATGTGAAAACCTATGCACGAGTTTGAAAGGGTTAGAGTCCCATACTACTCGGTGTATAACTGTGAAAATCAATACACGAGTTTGAAAGGGGTTAGAGTCCCATATCACTCAGTGTATAAATGTGAAAATCTATGCACGAGTTTGAAAGGGTTAGAGTCCCATACTACTCGGTGTATAAATGTGAAAACCTATGCACAAAGAGTTTGAGGGTTAAATTCTCAAGTCACTCAGTGCAAGTATTTATGGCATATAATACTATAATTATTTAAAATAAATGATAGATTGATTGTATTAGTAAATGTGGTATTTGTGCTTATGATATTTTCATGTACAGTTGTTTACTCACTGAGTTATGATAAACTCACACTCTCCATGATTATCTTTTCAGATACAGTGGTTGAGGAGAAGAATTTATAGCCTTTAAGGATATACTCCACTTTTGTCTGGTAAACAATTGGTAAGGATTAGGAAACGCTCTGTAATCTAGTAGGTCACCTAGGCTTGGGAGGTTGTATAGTACTGTATAGTGTTTGAAAGTTGAACATTTTCTGAATATGTATACAAAATATCTTTCTTGGAATATTTATGATTCACATAATTATGGATATTAAGAATGTTCACAGAGATTATGGGGTACCACGGAGGTACACCCTAGGTATTTTATGTTTATATCACATGTAAATTTTGGGATGTGACAGCTGGCATTGCGACATATGTGATCTGTAAACCTCCTAGCAAGCGGCGTATAGGTTGTGGTGGCTTTAAGGGGCTTCGAGTTATCTATAAATCTTGTATGCCCGTTACCCTACTCATCGCACCAAGTAAACCTACTTCTTTCATTACATACCTATTTCTCAATCTCCATTCCTTTCTCATTCGAAGTTATTTCTGAGATCCCTAGAGAAATGGCCGATAATAAGTCTTTCAACTTGAATTTTGAGACTGGCAATGTAGAGCTTGATTTAAATCTAAGTCTCGGAGACAACAAAGGGAAGAGACCTGTAGACAGGTCACCAGAAATTAAGAAAAGAAAGAGGGATGTAATAGAGTTGGAGGAGGACAGTACTGCAACATCCTCAGAAAATAAGCTTGCGTTCCTGGAGCGTAAGATCGAAAATCTGGAGTGTAAGATAGAAAGCCTGGAATACAAGACAGAGGACCAGAAGCGACTAATAAATCGTCTCTTTGAAAACCAAGAGAAACTGATAAACCGTCGTTTTGGGGAACTAGCTAATCGAGTTGATAGACATTCAATGTTTGCAACTCAAAATTTCCGTGACCAACAAGCAAGGTGTATTGAATGTATGAACGGAGTAACTTCTGCTCTTCGTCAAATTTCTCAGGCGCTTCCTCCAGAAACCCTTTCTAGGCTGCAACGATTAGCTTCCTCCTTAAGGTCTGAAGCACCTTCATCTTCTAGACCTGGAGCACCTTTTATATTTCAAAAGCCTCCTCGTCCTTAATTTATTTTTTCTTTTGTTTGTACCTAAAGCTATATGTGGTCTAAGCTTCATGTATTAAAATTATCTATGTACTAGAAATAAAATTTAAGTTAGTATTTAGATCTTCTTTGTTGAAGTGATTCCTTTTACTGAAAGAACTTGAGGAATGAGAAGATGTTGGACTTGTTATATTTCATACTTGATTATGGAAATTCTAAAGCAGAATATGGTAATATCCTTTTGACTGAGAAGAGTTGCTAAAATGATATTTCATTGCATTTCTGAGCTATGGAGGAGTGCTAAATAAGTATTTTATGAACCTATACATAGAGAACTATGGGTTTGCCCTAATCATTGAAGAGATACGACTCTATATGAGTCATTGAGGTGAGAGGAATTTCCATATATATAATTATGCATGAGGAGTATGTTATTTACTTATCACATTTTCTAGGATTGTTCTTCCTAGAGATTTATGTAATGATTTCATGTGATTTTGCCTTTTATATGACGCCTTCAGCTGAGAGTATCAAGGTAGAAGGATCGCCTTCGGGCAAGAGTATTACCTATGGCCAAAATGACGCCTTCGGGTAAGGTACTTGTATTCGTAAAAGTTATAAGCTATGTGTGGAAACATGTGTTCTGATATTCAGTATGAACTAGAAAGACTACGTGCCACTTTTGAAGATGACATCTATTTGAGGTTTTACATAGAGACAAAGTTCGTCTCTGATTAGGTGGTTAAGTTTGGTAAAGGTTATGAGGATGAGACACTTTATGGTACAAAAGATTGTGGAGAAAATCAAACTGATGAGGAAGAGAATGTTTACTGTTTAGAAAAAAAAAAAGGAAAAAGTCCTATGCAAAATAATTGTTAATGCGGTCTAGAGTTCATAGCCGATAGTATAGTGTTCTTCTAATTCTTACCAAGGATGTGAAGATGTTTGAAAAGAAAGAGATACAAAGGATGAGATATAGACGAAGTAATCACACTTTTTTCAGTCTTGAGATGAGTTTTGAATTCGGGGGACCGAATTCTCTTAAGGGGGTGATAATGTAATACCCAAGAAAAATAAAATATAAATATTTGTTTACAAACTACTGTTACTATTTCAGTATACGGTACTATTCACCCATATAATACTATTTACGTATATGATACTGTTCATTTATACAATCGAAATGTCAAGTACTAGTAGTGGTTTGGTCATAAGAGAAAACTAGAAAGAAATTTGTAGGAGAAAATGACGTTTTATGTGTAAAAATACGCTCAGGGACTAAATTGAAAGGACTGATTTGAAAAGAAACTTAAAGGTTTAAGGTGAAATAATAGTTTTCCCCTTAAGTTTTCAATAGTAAAGCTGCCTGTGACTTTTCCGAAATTGCACAGTAACCATAAATGATTAACCGTAAATGATTAACGTGAATTATTTTATTAGAAATGTCATTTTCATAAATAGTAAATTGAATATTTTATTAGCGCATAGTGATAAATAGTACCGTTGACTTTTCCTATAAATAGGCCCTTTCATTTCACTTCTAAACTCACACCTTCAACTTCTCTTCTTCTCTCCTTAAGTTTCTCTTACTCAAATGCTAGGCCTCTGAGATTTTAGGCCTTTCCTTTTCAGCTTAGGTAAGGATACTATGCCCTTTCTATGTCTTTCAAATTTAGAAGTTATTTTCTTAAGTATGCTCTGTGGTTGCGGCTTTGGCTGATCTTCCACATCAGAAAAACTGTCCTTAGCTGTTTATATGTTATTTTGATTCTCTGATTACCGAAATAGAATGTAAACTGTGAAGAATACATGTCTAGGAAAGTTCTGGCTAAGGAAAGACCTGGTTTTTAAGTGTGTCCAGTGTGACCCTCCACTCTTTCCTGGGAACTTACCTGGTGTACTCTTTTACAGATTGTATTCTGTATTTCTGGTATAAATAGTACCTATACGTATAAATAGTAACCGTATGAATAGTAATCGTATATATGAATAGTAATCGTACGTAAAAATAGTATTCATACGTATGAATAGTGACCGTATGTACGAATATTATCCATATGTATAAATAGTATCCGTACGTATGAATAGTGACCGTATATATAAATAGTACCATATGTATGAACAGTATCTGTATGAAAATAATCCTAACTTGTTTTCTCTAATCTTTCATGAAAATCTCTGTAGCGGTATACTGAAATTTATTTGTGTACTCTTGTCCGTAACGACTTAGAGAAGTGATACTCGTATGGAATCGAGGTGAGAGATCCTACCTTACCTTGTTTGCTTATTTAATGTATATATTAAAAGTATACTCTATATATATATGTGACATGAAATTCATGCATTCATGTTATACATTGAAATGTGTAAATATGATTCTGTTGTGAACTTTTCCTGAAATGAGATGCATATGGTTGCCTATGATTGTGTAATGTGGTTGTGTTTGATCTTGATAGAAACGGAAATAAAGTTTATGGGATCCCATAGGATGAAATAAGGGTGGAATGAAATCACTATAGCCACGTGATATTGAATATGATATTAGTCCTTTTAAGGACGGGGTGAAATAAGGTTAGACTACAGATTTGTCCCTTTGAGGACAGGGGTGAAATAAGGGAGGATACGGCAGGGGCCGTGGGGCAACGGCCACTTATTGTGGACGGGACCCGAAAAATGTCTGGGAACTTGATTTAGAATTGTTTGAATTGTTTGAAATGTGATTTGGTTTGATCTTAAATATGTTGTTAATAATTGCAAGGTCGATTTGCTCACTGAGTTTAAAAGCTCACATTGTTTGTACAACCTTTTTGTTCAGATCAGGTTGCCAGTGAAGAATATCCGCTAGAAGAGTAAATCACTTTGGACCCTCCCGCTATCGGGTAGGCCCCTCTATTGTTGTAGATTATGTTGCTCTGTAATCATCTAGGACATCTAGATCAGGGGTTTGGCATTTGGTTTGTATGTCAGCATAATAATATATTTTAGAATCTATTATTATGTGCAAATCATCTCTATGAATTTCAAATAAGAAAATTTGATATATTTTTTTCAGGAATGGTTATTTTGATAATGACTAAACTCATGGGTAGAATTTATCGAAAGGCTTACAGTGATGAGATATTCATCATTGTGCCGGTCATGTGCCCAGAAAACGGGTCGTGACATTGCCCTTATGAATGAAGGTCAAAGTTAATGAAGAAAAAGGGCACAAATTGGAATTCCTTTAATATAACTTGTGAATGAAGGTCAAAGTTGATAAACCCTACCTTATTCTTAGCAGCCAAAGCTCTCTTGATGGATATGTTCCAAGTAAGAAAATTTGAATTTGTCAGCAATGCAATAACCAAAATTATACCAGGATTGTCTGAATTTTGCATAATCAATGTATCGTCCATGTTTTGAGAGGAATTCGAGCTTCTCTCGATAGTTGAGTCATTGACTGCTTCCATAAGTTCAAACATCGATGATCAAAACGCAGAAGATAAACGAGAAGATTGAGCAAGATAATCGCAGAGAAGAATTAGTTGATTGATTTCAAAACCTATGGCTCTGATACCATGAAGAAACTTGCTCCACGCAAAACACTCAGTGCAAAGCATAGAGAAATAGTAAAATGTAATTTGTCTATTGCATCAATAACTCAGTAAAATCACTGTACAATGTTGTTTGTTCCAGTATATATACAGTACCGTAGCTATTTTGTTAGAATTGAACTGATTAACTAATTATATATAACTAATAGTTAGCTGCCAACTAACTAATAAAACTAGTTGCCACAAAATAAAATAAACATAATTGCTTCATATACATCCATACTATAAATAACATTAAATTCATCCATTAAGAGTGGCTCCAGTGGTAAAAGTATACTTGAACTTAATAGTATATATGTTAATAGGTTTCGGCAATATTAGGAATTTGCTAAAACTAATTGTGAGAAAAAATAGCCATCTGCACCAATAAAAAACATGACTCAGTATTCAAGTGTGAGACTTCGAAGCATTTTGTTTATATAGCTATATATGCCACAAAGGACTCCAATTTAAATATAGTAGCTTAATTTCACTAACTAAATATCTTAGTTGCCATAAATTTAATTAAATTATTAAGAGAATTAATATCTTTATCGACCGTTATTCCTTACGAAACGATCGAGATTACAATTTTATATGAAAGAGCATGAAAATATTGGTGAACTTTTCTTTTGTTTAAAATTAAACTCTCTTCACTTGGTGTTTAGTAAAGAACTTTTTTTATTGTAGGCCAGCTTCCCAAACCTTAGCCTTCGTAGGAAAATATTTATTATTCGTGGTATTAGTATTACCTTTATTCATAAGTAATTTTTGCCTAAAATTTAAAATTCAGCTCAACCATAATTTAAAATGAGATTACAAAAATTTTATAAAAAAATCACAATAAATTGCGTGATAAAATATGAATGAAAATAATACTAAATTATTGATTACCGAAAACGGATTTGCTTTCATAGAAACTTCCCAGGTCTAACTCTGAACAAGTAATTTATTGCCACTCTCTAAGTGGAGATTGGCCCCTACTTGTTTTTCTTCCATGCTTAGCCATACGTAAACTATTGCTAACTCATGATTATAACCACCACATACATATCTCAAATTAAATAAAATAATTAAAGTCAAAAGTCTTTTTCTATCTTACTATCCTTATCATCATCATTTCCCTTCTCTTTCTTCTTATTGTTTCACTCCACCTCGTGATCACATCTCAAAACCCCTTCCCCACTATTCAAAAACCTCCAGATTGTTTCATACGACTACGCCGTATTACACGGACTGCAATTATGTTAGACAAAATATGAAAGTGAGAGAGACAGAGACAGAGACAGAGAGAGAGAGATGATAAGGAAAAAAAAAAAAAAAAGACATTCTCCTCATAGTACAACGTAACTATGTTAATAATATAATACCAGACATTTTCATTTTCAAGCATGTAATATGTTCTTCTCTCATTGGAAGCACCACAATTTGATAATCCATGCACACCAATATGCTTATCCCAAGTGCTGCCAATGTCTTAAGGGATTAAATTATAACCAAATAAAGACTGAAAAAAAAAAGAAGAAGAAGAAAGAAAGAAAGATAGAAAGAAAGAAGTGGTCTAGAAAGCTCCTACTACGTAGCTCATCATTACTAGCTTTACTGCAATTAATTACATAATCCATTAATTAATTTTAAATAATTTTAACGTGGCTCTAATTGCTGTATCTATCACTTAATTTCATGCACCAAAGGGACCTGTCATATTGGACATCATACTACTTCAGACTTATTAGTTAAAGTGTTGATTTGTAGTTAACACGTTAATTTTATGGAGCCACGTCATTAAAACAAACATTTAAACCCCACTTTTAAAGATCAACATATTTACATAGGATCAAGTGATTCAAAACCTATTTCTTTTAAATAAAATTTTATATTCAAATTTTATGAATAAAAAGAATTAACATTAAAGAAGTTTTACATAATTCAATTTAAATTAAATTAATAAATTTTAAATATTATTGGTTCAAACAAAAAATTATATATATATATATATATATATAGAGAGAGAGAGAGAGAGAGAGAGAGAGAGAGAGAGAGAGAGAGCATGCAGAAGTTTTTCATTAAAAATAAAATGTGTAATTTTTTTAAAAGACCAATTATATAATGTTGTGTAGTAAAGGTATACAAGTGTCTTCTAAAATTCATACACGAGTTATATTTAAATTAAAAAATTATATATACTATGTCCTAATTAAAAAAATTAATAGGAAAAATATAAGTAATAGCAGCTAATTTAATTTTTTGGGTATATATATATTGTAAAAGTAGTAGGTATCGCTAGAAGACAAGAAGCAAGGAGTAACGTGTGAAGCAGGTAGAGCCCACAAAGGAGGACATCTGTACCAGACAGCATGTGTCCCACAAATGAGAATCTCAGCAGGTTACGATATTAGATCCTCAAGCCGCCACGTGTCGAACAAGTGTTGTCTTCCACGAACGTACGACCATGGGATTTGTGCCACGTCATGAGAGGAAAACCCAAAACTCCAAAGGAAGAGACGACGTAGGAAGATACTATGTTTTGACAGCGGGCAGGTGGCGACACTCCATTGGCTCACGTGTGACAGCTGACAGATTCGTGTCGCTCGGCAACTGATCTTGTTGGCTGAGAAAACAAAAAAATAATAATATTATTATTATTTTGAATTAGTTAAATAATTGGAAGTCTAGGAACTCTGAATAATGATAAGGAATGGGAATTGTTTTAATAGAGGGAAAGAATTAAAGTTGGGGAGGGTGGTGACAATGACTCAACCCAACGACTTCCATGTCCCAAGTGGGTCGGCTTAACAAGCCGAAAGCTTGATATTTAATTTGTTTTTGGTCATTTTTGGGGTTATAAAATGTATAATATTGAGTAGAAATATTTTTCACATTTAAAATATATTAGTATTTTATAGACAAATTTTCTCAATCTTGATTTTCTGTAGAAGTACACAGAATTCCGAGAGTTCTTGTATTTGTAAAATTTATGAATTATTTAGAATATGTGAATGGTCTTTAAAAGAGAAAAATATGACTTGATAATTTATTTTTTTTAATTTTGAAAAATATTAATCTATAGACAATTACTTCTCAATAAAAGAATAGTTTATTTAATATTAAATTAAAGAAATTATACTATTGTGAAATAATCTAATAACATATATCTTACAAATTTATCTAAATTTTATAGTATATTTTTCTAAGACATCAAAGACTAAATTGTGTATTAATATTAGTTAATTTAAGTGATTTTGTGTTTCTTTCTTTTAACTAAGATTTTAAATTCAAGTTTTGTAAATAAAATAATCAAGCTTTAAACTTTTATGATTCTATTAAACTTAAATCAAATTAATTAGAAGTTAGTAATTTTTAAAAACTCGTAGTTTAGAAAAAAAAAAAAAGCCACCAAATTGTGTTAACTCAAGCCTTTCGGTGGATGTTACACATTCCTACCCGCTTGTGACATCATTGCGCTTCGGAATAGATTTTAAAAAATAAAAATAAAAAGAAGAAAATCACATGCATCATGCTAAGTGAGGAGGTTTCAGGACAAAAATAAAATAAAATAAAATAAAGCTGGCTGAACTTATAAAGATTAATTAATAAGTTGTAATCATTGTAGAACTAGTGTAGATAGAAAATTTGGTGAAAGAACGTGAATCATGTTACCGACACAATGAAATTAGGACAAAACCAAATTAAAAATGATGCTGCTACTGATAAGTGATAATGACCAAATCAGTATTAAATGTTAAATCCCTTCTCCCATAAACCATTAAAAATGTGGTTAAATAAGAGAAATAATTAAACAGTGTGCTGCGCTGTGATCCCATGATAGTAATATTTAAGAGTATATAGCTGATTTAATTATTGAAAGATTACAATTTTATCAATTTAATCCTTAAAAAATTAATTGTCTCAGTTTAGTTCTTGAGGAATTAAATGTCTTAATTTGATCCATTTTATTTTAAAATTACAAAATTTACTATTATTAAATCTCAAAATTTTTATTGTTATAATTCATTTTGACAAAAAAAAAATTGAATTGAAATAAATACAATTTTTTTTAAGATTCAACTAAAATATTTAATCTTTTAAGAATAGAATTGAAACAAATATAATCTCGCCGATTAAATTAGTAATTTATTAAAAAAAACTAAGCAAGCCACCCAAACTAAGCCAACAAAGAAGCTGGCTCAAGCCCAAAACCTCATTCAAAAGAATAAAACAAAATAAAGATCAAAGGCACGGGGGAAGAAAGAGGTAATATTCACAGGGCACAGGTGGAGAAACTTCATAGGTCGAATAGGACCCATAGAGTTTTTGGATATAAAGCAGAAATTGGAGACTTAAGTCACACCTCCAAACACCACCATGATAAGAACTCCCAGAAGTCGAAGCTAATAAATATATACATGCATATAATCATATGGCACACACCCCCAAAAACATTCCCTATCACCTATCCTCAACCTTGAGGGCTTTAAAGTCCCAGCAAGAAGCCACTGCGAATCCCCACATGTTAGATCACATGATGGAGTATTCTCATTCATCAGAAGTTGCAGAAGCAGAAGCCTATAGCAGCACAAACCTACCGGGAGGCTTGAGAAAGAGGAAGAGCAAAAACCAGAGAAGATTCAGTGATGAACAAATCAAATCATTGGAATCTATGTTCGAGACAGAGTCAAGGCTTGAGCCTAGGAAGAAGTTGCAGCTAGCAAGAGAACTTGGGTTGCAGCCAAGGCAGGTGGCTATATGGTTCCAGAACAAGAGGGCTAGATGGAAGTCTAAGCAGATTGAAAGAGACTACAGCATACTTAGAGGCAATTATAGCAGCCTGGCTTCACGTTTCGAAGCTCTGAAGAAGGAGAAGCAGACATTGCTAGTTCAGGTACTAACAGATTTGCAGTACGATTTTAATCTTCGGTTAATTTATTGTGTTAGCTCTCATAGTTTCACTCAATTTTTAATTTGGTCCTTATAGTTTAGAAGTTCGTAATTAGGTCCCTATATATTTCTAGTTTAGTCCTTACTATAAAATCTTCATCAATATGCTATTAAATTTTCTTGATGTGGTCAATTATGAGTCACTTTAGCATTCTGAATATGCATAATTCATGTAACTCACTCAAGCCCTTTAACATGGATACACGAGATTCTACACCTCAGTGGATTTTACTCTATTTATTTATGCCCCTTTTGTTGGCATAAACTTTGGATACTCGAGTTCTAAAATAGTACATGGTTCGTCACCAAGCAAGATTTAAGGACACGCTGATGAGAGTTCAAAGACGAGGACCACATTAAATTTTTTTAAAACAATAGGAACCCAGCTACAAATTGAATGAATGAACCAAAGGGGACCACTAGAATAATTTAACCTTGTTCTAAGTTTAGAAATCCATAATCTACCCTTTTAATTATAGATTTTAATGATTTTACTTCCATGTTAAAACAGTTGCAAAAGCTGAATGATCTAATACAGAAACCAAAAGAGCAAGCTCAGTGCTGTACACAAATCAAACCAGCAAACAGCATGGATAGTCAATCAGAAAATGGAGACACCGTTAAGGGAGAACCTGACGTAAAGTTAAGCCCGTCAATGGAAAGATCAGAGCACATACTAGGCGTTCTCTCAGACGAGGATAGCAGCATAAAGGCAGAATACTTTGGCCTTGAAGATGAACCTGCCCTTCTGAATTTTGGTGATCAAGTTGATGATTCCTTGACTTCAGCAGAAGACTGGGGCACTTTAGACTCTGATGGCGTCTTAGCCCAGTCTGGTAGTGGTTACCAGTGGTGGGACTTTTGGTCCTGAGTGAAACAGAGTACCCTAAATACGGAGAAAAATGTATGCAAGTGATGTTACAGTTGTTCTCTAGTTCAAGAGGTTGGTTTTTTTTGTGGCGGTGGTGGTTTGTGGGTGTTTTTGTGGACTAGGGAATCAGTATAGAGAGTTCTATCTTTAGACTATGGGCGATACCGGAGGTTGGTATTGCAGATGTTGATATCCAGAAATAGTTGCAGTTTCCTACCGCATCAAGTTAAGCTCAAAATTATGTCGATTGTGTAATCAGGAGATGGATCGTAGAGAAATAAGATTACCAAGGAAGCATCGAGTGCTTTCCACACCATGTTACCTGGTTTGCATAGGAGAGATAAAACATCCTGCATAACAAGTATAACCATCTATAGCTACATCTGTTCAACCACAAATAAGATGGCAATAAGCCCAGAATTTATCCCAAACACCAGTTTTTATTAATTAAATATTAAGTGAAACATTCATACTATTGATGCTTGTTTAAAAGCAGGAAGTTTTCAAAATATTTCCAAACAGAAGTACACCAGTAAACCAAATTGATTTTTTCAAAAATTACAAGTATTAAATGAGATAATGCGATCCGAGAAAATAACATTTTGACGTTTTGTTTGGGGTCATGAGGAGTTAGACATGCTAACGAGGGAGAGGGGAATTGAACCTGCATCCTTGAATTTGGTGGGGACCGAGTCTACCACTGAGCCAAAGCTGAAGTGGCAGCATATTGACAATGAAGATATGCGTGCGTGTCTGTGTTTCCCAACACTAAATGACCAGTCCCTATGAACTTTCTAGTTCACAAAGATAGTTTCTTTCAATTAGTAATGAGAATGACAAATTTAATAGAAAAATGATAAAAGTAGTACATTTGAACATCCAAAAGAACTTAAAAAAATATCAATCTTGTGTACTTAAAATCTTTGAAGCTGTGTATTTCCTTTTTGCAATGATGAAAAGAATTAGTGTATTACACTGACTCTTTCTTTTCGGGTTTAAGGTTCTGAATTTCTACATGTAGATACTCATTTGTAATTGGTTGTTGTTCATCAAAGATACTTCACGGTTTGTATAAAACTCATAACAACCTGGAGCCATACGGCTCTCACATTATTATATATCGAGTCTGACCTTGGTTATTTAAATAAATGCAGATTAAAATATCATGAAACCTAAACAAATAGCAAAAAGATTGAGTGTTCGTTTGTGCAGATTTGGGTTAGGATCCAAATCGCCTTCAACTTTGAAGGTTTCTGCTCTGTCACTCCCATACCTACTTAGTTGTGTACTGTATGGTCGATCTGTGTAGCTTTTAAACAGTCGATTCTTCTCAGAAAAGTTGACTGCATTGTTGAGAGTGTATCTCGTTAATCTTGTTGTGTTGAGGATTTTATCTACCTCCTTTCATTTCAGAATTAAAACATGACTACCTTTGGCAGAAAAATCAAATAGCAGAAAGTTCTTGAATGCTGATCTCTTTGAGTTCCTCAATGTTACAATAAGGTGGATCAGATCCTAGCAAGCAAAGGTAGCTGAAGAATGAAATGATCATGTCAAACTATAAAATCATCATTTGATTTTGTGCTCATAACCTCTTGACTATTCCACATCCTCTTGACATTGTCAAAGACCTGAAAGTAAAAACCATGAAACAATAGGAAGGTGTCTATTTCAGTTGTTACTCAAATTCATGCTTCACTCTTGGGAGAATTTTACTAATTGCTTATATGCAATTGCAATATGACACTGAGCATCAAATGTATAAAATTCAAATGGCACTAACTTCAACCCTAAACATACTACAATAAACAATAATTGCTGACATCCCTAGTTGGGGCTCTTATCAAATTAGCTGCCAGTATAAAATATACTAAATACAAAACAAAATAACCTAACATGATCCTCATTTACCGTTTAATATGCGTATTAATTGCCCATAACTTACAATCACGACAGTGCAAAACATCCAATTGAATGACATAAGCACAACTGGAAAAAGACTTGAAGAACCTGGATGATACTAATTTGCAACTCATATATAACCTGCATTAGATGGCAAACTTAGGTAAATGATCATCAGAGACACCAAAGCCTTTTTGTTAATCACAAAACCCATGCAGAAATATGAAATTTAACAACAGCGAAAGTGGTGTTTACACTCAGGTGGGCTCTAAATATCACTAAAATCAGATTAATTTTCTACATAAAATGGTGTAAAAAGGTGTAGTTAGCAACTTAGCTTCATTCAGTAGCTCACCTGTCACTCGAAGGAACTCATGATGAAATAAAGTTCATTATGAAATACCTTAAATTTGAGCAAACTACCATCTGATGAAATTTCACTGTTATTTAATTTAAATAAGAAAAAATCTGAATCATAAAAAATCCTAAACAATATATCCCAATCTGCAACCTTTTGTCCCCTTCTCTGTCTGGAAGCCAAGAGAAATTCAACAATATAAAAATAAGTCAACTCAAACGCAAAATTATGTGTTACAGCGAGTCAATCACAAGAACCATGTCTGCTAAGCTTCAGCTTGCTCTGAACTGTGAAACTATACATTCGGATTTGTTGAATACCGAACATAGTGAAAACGGTGATGCCCGAAAAAATTTTCGTCCTAATATTTATAGTTAATTATCGATAAAAGAAAATCAAAAGACGCTTTTATTACCTTTGTATGCTCAATTTGACCTGCTCTTATTCCCGCTCCGATCAAGGCTAGCTTCGTTCCGATGCCGTTTTTCGCGTTAGGAGCTAGGAAGTCGCGGCTACCGTCGTTTTTAGGTCATTGACTAAAACCCGCTCCACGACCCGTCCTTTGATGATGTGTGTAATAAAAATGATTACATTAGTATTTGTTGTTAAATTTAAAAGACAATTAGAACTAATTAAAAAGTTGTAGGGTAAAATTAACACGAAATTAATACTTAAAAATTAGAAATGAAAACGATAATTTTGCTACCTTCTTAAACTCTAATTTTCTCTAAGCCCATTCTATATAAGAAAATATAATTTATAGAATACGAATAGTTACTACTTTTGAAAACAATAGACTTGACAATTACTTTTAAAAATTCAAAAAGTAATCAATCAATTTGTTTAATTTTGAGATCAGAGAAAAACTGATAACAACTAGTCTATTTATTTTAAATGCTCAAACTCTAAAAGAGCATTTGGTATAAGAAATTTTACATTCTTAAGAATATTCACATTCTTGAGAATTTGATTCTTAGGATATGATTCTCAAGAATGTGACATTCTCATGTTTGATTTATTACAAATATTTATGAGAATATTTTTCTATAATCCTGAAAATATGGCATTCTTATATTCGGATCATATCAATATTCCCAAGCACATTTGACAATTTTTTGAAATTATTCCTATCAATTTTTAACATATAAAAATAGTGTTGTTAAATTGGACTGACTTGATAAAATATTGACAACAAGACATTATTGATAATATATTGATAAAAGGGTATTATTGATAACAAATTTGATTGTGAGGGACTACATTTAAAAATATCCATATGTGAAGGGCCAAATTAAAAAGATAATTTTATGAGTGGCTAAATTGAGAAATATTTCATGTGAGGGACCAAATTGAAAATTTTCCATATGTGAAGGGCCAAATTGAAAAGATAATTTTATGAGTTACTAAATTGATAAATGTTTCATGTGAGGGACTAAATAGAAAAATATCTATATGTGAAGAACCAAATTGAAAATATAATTTTATGAGTGACTAAATTGAGAAATATTTCATGTGAGGGACCAAATTTAAAAATATCCATATGAAGGACCAAATAGAAAAGATAATTTTATGAGTTGTCAAATTGAGAAATATTTCATGTGAGGGAAGAAATTGAAAAATATCATATGTGAAGGACCAAATTGAAAAGGTAATTTTATGAGTGACTAAATTGGGAAATATTTCATATATGAGAGGTCAAATTGAAAAACATCAATATGTGAAGGACTAAATTGAAAACATAATTTTATGGGTAACTAAGCTAATAAGTATTTGAGGGACCAAAATATAAAGATAATTTTATAAGGACCAAATTGAAAAATATCCTATTTTTGAGGGACCAATATAGGGTTTTATTTTTTGATAATTAGAAGTATGGAATATGGATAATGTGATATCTCAAATTTAATTATCTTAGAAAATGAGGCTAAATAAATAAATAAGTAGGTAAATAAGGATAAAATAGTTATTAAAAATTTTTTTTAAAGACATAAAAGAGAATTTTATCATTGAGTAGGGACCTATTTGAATAGAATAAAAAAATTTGAGGTCTTTTATTAGTTTTAACTAAAAGAAAAAGTGAGAAAGTGATGTGTGTGAGGTGTGTGTGGACGGAAGAGAAAAAGAAGAGAAAAAGAGGGAGAAGTATATATGTGGACAAAAAGAGGGGAAAAAAAAGAGAGACATGTGGGGTAATAATGAGGATAAAATATATATACGTGTGTTATGTGAGTGCTCGGTGGGGGAAGGAAGAAAGAAAGAGAAAACAAGAGAAAGGAAGAGAAAAGAGAGAGAGAAAGAGAAAAGAGAGAGGAGGAGACGAAGAAGAAGAGAGAAGACGATTAGAAATATTAGAGGAAGAATGATTTAGATCTATATTTAAGGCTCGTTCTTCATAAGGTAGTTAGTCATCTATAAAAAAATATAATTATTTGTGATTTATGATATCTATATTCATAATCAATTTTTACAAAATTTTATAAATCATGTTTTACATAGAGAATGAGAGAAATTTAATTATTGTCAGGGTGATATTATGCTTTTATGGCTAAAATGATATTTTCATGTGTTTACATTTTTTTTAAAAGTGATTAGCTACTAGGATATTTTATATCTCACTTTTAGAAAATTGATCATTTCAGAAAAAGGACAAAAAGAGAAGGCTTTGATGATATTAATGATAAGATTGAAGTGTAGAAATATATTTTATAATAGTTTATGATTTAAATATGTAAAGAGAATACCAAAAACTATGTAAATTATTTTTGTATATATTCAAGCTCAGATATAATTTATAATAATCCTGTCAATTTTTTTTGTGAGGTTACTATTCATGTAAATAGTAAAATTCGTGAATAGTGAAATCTATAATTATTTGAAAGGAAATTATTCAGAAAATTATCTAGTGAACTGATTTAGAGAAAAATTATTATTTTTTAAAGAAATAAAAAGTCAAGATGTTACAGATAAGGTAGTAATTTTATATCAGAAAAATATTCTCATTACATGAAAATCTATCATTCTCACATCTCTTCATAGGAATTAAAAATGAGAGTTTTGTGAGAATATTTGATTCTCAAGAAAAATACATTCCCTTGAATCATTTTAAAAACTATATACCAAACATAGAAATTTCTATAAAATATTCTAAAAATCATTTAACATTCTCACGTACTAAACAGCCCAACATTCAAGTCCATGTCCTTACCACACACAATGAGTTACATATATAGGACCCAATGATGAATTAGAAATGTGAAGAGTTCATTGTTGGATAAGGCAGTGACAATAACACCATGTTTGGTTGGCAAGCCTAGGAGGAAAAGAACACGGAAATCCAATGAGCATTAGCTTCTCTTTTGCTTGGTTGGTATTTGAGGGAGGAAAATCAGCTTTCCCTTTTGGAAAAAATAGACATTATTTTCTCTAGTTGCTTTCCCTCCCAAAAGCTATGGAAAATCGTGTTCAATTGTGTTGTGTTTTGCAGAGTCTTCATCTTCGTTATTATATGTGGGTTGCGTCGTCTTCGTCTGTTATGTGCTTATGTACTATTCTTCTATATTTTGTTTTTGTTCTTTGCTTCATAGTGAAGATGAGTTGATTTTATTTAAGCAGGAATCTTTGATTTTATTTGAGTTTATCTGAAGCATAATGATTATATCAAAGAGAGAGAGAGAGAGAGAGAGAGAGAGAGAGAGAGAGAGAGAGAGAGAGAGAGAGAGAGAGAGAGAGAGAGAGAGAGAGAGAGAGAGAGAGAGAGAGAGAGAGAGAGAGAGAGAGAGAGATGCACATAGATGCACGAGAGCGAGGGATGAATTGAAAAATTTATATGGGTTGATTTCAACAAAAAAAAAACTCAAACTAAGGACCTAGATTAAGTAATAGAAGAGTTTATATTAAGTAAATGACGAAAGAAAAATTTTAGCTAGGGACATAAGTGAATAAATATAAAATTTTTTGGATAAATGATAAAATTAAAAACAAAATTTGTAATAACTGTGATGGAATTGAGGATTTATGCAATAAAATGAAAAAATTATATTAAAGGATAAAATAATAAATTTACTCACATTTCTTTTCTATTTTCTTTTAAAAAATAATAATACAATTTTATTACAGTATTTTCTATTGCATATTAAATAACTTTGTTTTCTTTTTCTTTTCTTTTTTTCATTCTTTTTTCTTTTCTATTTATACTCTATATTACAAATCAAACAGACTGTAATAGTATGAACGTAAAAGTAATTATGCTCAAATTCCCATGTTCAAAATTTTCTAAGAAATAGACAAACCAACCATTTTTATGAGGGTTTGAATGACATCTAGGGTAGAGTATTCTAAAGATAACTACACCTTATTAAAGTTAGATTGAGCTTTCAGGTATTTAGGCTATGTTAAGTAGGTTGAACCCATATTTTAGTTTATGATCTACAAATAACATTGTAATACCCATGAAAAATAAAATATACATGCGTATTTACAAATTATGGTTACTATGCTAGTATACAGTACTGTTTATCTATATAATACTATTTACGTATACGATACTGTTCACTTATACAATCGAAATATCAAGTACTAGATGTGGTTTGATCATTAGAGAAAACTAGAAAGAAGTTCGTAGGAAAAAATGACGTTTTATGTGTGAAAATACCCTCAGGGACTAAAGTGAAAGGACCGAATTGAACAGAAACTTAAAGGTTTAAGGTGAAATGATAGTTTTCACCTTAAGTTTTCAATAGTAAGCCGCCTGCGACTTTTTCGTAGTTGCACAGTAACCGTAAATGATTAACGTGAATTATTTTATTAGAAATGTCATTTTCATGAATAGTAAATTAAATATTTTATTAGTGCATAGTGACAAATAATACCGTATATATAAATAGTTCGTAGGAAAAAAATGACGTTTTATGTGTGAAAATACCCTCAGGGACTAAAGTGAAAGGACCGAATTGAACAGAAACTTAAAGGTTTAAGGTGAAATGATAGTTTTCCCCTTAAGTTTTCAATAGTAAGCCGCCTGCGACTTTTCCGTAGTTGCACAGTAACCGTAAATGATTAACGTGAATTATTTTATTAGAAATGTCATTTTCATGAATAGTAAATTGAATATTTTATTAGTGCATAGTGACAAATAATACCGTATATATAAATAGTGTCATATGTATGAATAATATTCGTATGTATAAATAGTATCCATATGTAAAAATAGTGACTGTATGTATGAATAGTATCTATACGTATAAATAGTAACTGTACATATAAATAGTAACCGTATGTATAAACAGTATCTGTATGAAAACAATCCTAACTTGTTTTCTCTAATCTTTCAAGAAAATCTCTGTAGCGGAACATTGAAATTCACCTGAGTACTCTTGTCTGTAATGACTTAGAGAAGTGATACTCGTACGGAATCCAGGTGAGTGAAACGACCCCGTTTTAATAGAGTTTTAGCATTACTGGTGATAAAAAGTATGTCGTAGGACACTCCCAAGATTCATAGGGGGAAATTGGATTCAGAATGATGAGTCTAATGAAATAATTAATCCAGAAGTATAGATAAGACGAAACAAGTATTTCATGATGATGTGAAGTTTGAATCTTTTCAAAAACAGATTAATTGTTATCTTGATTTGTGGTTTATAAATCTATAATATAGTTATATACTATACATGTTATATGGATGAATATTATATTGTATTTCTGATTATGATATGAAATACTGTACTATTGATTGTGATTGAGCGGAACAGTACCCCCTCTCACGGCAAGGCGGAAAACCCTGTTGAAAGGGTGTCTTGACCAATGAGTGTGGAGACAACGATTCCCTCAGTAGGGATATAGCCCGGATTGGTGATAAATCCGTGAGGCACCCTAGCTAAGAGGATGAGGTTGTGCGTCATGGCGGAAATATACAGAATTGGTGAGCTAACCTGTGTGCGATCTCCGGGATATATTGTCATTGATGAGTATTAGTAACGTTTGTTGAATTGGTTGTGCGTCATGGCGGAAATATACAAAATTGGTGAGCCGGCCTGGGTGCGCTCTCCGGGATATATTGCAATTGATGAGTACTAGTAACGTTTGTTGAATTGGATGAATTTTTATCTTCTTGTATGTAATTTCTAACTATGTCTATTGGTTGAGTATGAACCTTCGGATATACTTGCATGATTGGTGATGTATTTGAATTTTATTAACGCGAGGCCGATTCGCTCACGGAGCTTAAAAGCTCACACTCTCTGTGGAACCTTTTTTTTCAGATCAGGTTGCCAATGAAGAATGTCCGCTAGAAGAGTAGATCATTTTGGACATTCCCGCTGTCGGGTAGGCCCCTCTATTGTTGTAGATTATGTTGCTCTGTAATCGTCTAGGACATCTAGGTCAGGGGTTTGGTATTTGGCTTGTATTTCAATATGATAATGTATTTTGTATTGAGAATCTATTAATTAAGAAAATTTGATATATTTTCTTCGTATTTATTAAGGAATGATTATTTTGAGAATATAGAGATAATGATTAATAATCTAACTCATGGGTAGAATTTGTCGAAAGGCTTACAGTGATGGGATATTCATCATTGTGCCGGTCATGTGCCCAGAAAACGGGTCGTGACAAACATCATGTAGACATATGTTACTTACAGATAAATTTGTGAATGTTTTAATTATGTAGACATATGCTGATTACAGACAAGTTTGTAAATGTTTTGACCTTACATACCACCCTTTTAGTGCTTAGTTAGTATTAATGTCTAAGCCTGATTAGATGATATAGTCCACATAAACCTCAAACTGCTTTGTGTCGACATAGTCAAATGTAAATTAGAAAAATATGATAATTCAAACAATGTTGTATTGTAATGGGCTAAAAATTTGTTTTTATCTTTTGCTTTATTTGTAATTGAATTTTAAAAAAAAATAATTACATGACCAAAACAATGGCACTGCCAAACAGTTCAACCATTGAACGGCACAAGCTGGCCATCAAACAGTAAAGAACACGTTGGCCTATCTAACAAACTAGTTATTTTTACAATGTCCATATCCGTCTAATGTGGCTTGTGAGTCACTTTTTTTTATTTTTTTTATTTAAGAAATTATATATTAAAACTTTTTGAATAAAAAATAATAATTTTCATTAAAAGACAATTTATACTTGTGAAACATTGCATTTTTAGAGCCTCTTAAATTGCCAATAATTTTGCTTTTACATAATATCCTTTTAGAATAACTATATTATTTGTAAATCTAAAATTTCTATATTCATTAAAAAATACAAATTTTTTATATTTATATTTACTGTATTTTATAAAGTTATAAAATATAAAAATAATAAGTAAGATTTTTTTTTGTATTATATAAAATAAATTAAGTTTAATTTATTTAAAAAAAAGTTGCTAGCTGTCACATCCCAAAATTTATATGTGAGATAAACATAAAATACCTAAGGTGTACCTCCGTGGTACTCCTTAATCTCTATGAATATTCTTAATATCCATAATTATGTGAATCATAAATTTTTCAAGAAAGATGTTTTGTATACATATTCAGAAAATGTTTAATATTCATACACTATACAATACTATACAACCTCCCAAGCCTAGGTGACCTACTAGATTACAGAGCATTTCCAATTCCTTACCAATTGTTTACCAGACAAAAGTGGAGTATATCCTTAAAGGCTATAAATTCTCCTCCTCAACCACTGTATCTGAAAAGATAATCATAGAGAGTGTGAGTTAATCAAAACTCAGTGAGTAAACAACTGTACATGAAAATATCACAAGCACAAATACCACATTTACTAATACAATCAATCTATCATTTATTTTAAATAATTATAGTATTACATTTGTCTGGATTTGCGTATGATTTCTTGGGTGATCAATCCCTCAATCACTTTGCATTATGTGCCATAAATACTTACACCGAGTGACTTGGGAATTTAACCCTCAAACTCTTTGTGCATAGGTTTTCACAGTTATACACTGAGTGGTATGAGACTCTAATCCTTTCAAACTCATGCATAGATTTTCACAATTATACACCGAGTAGTATGGGACTCTAACCCTTTCAAACTCGTGTATTGATTTTCACAATTATACACCGAGTAGTATGAGACTCTAACCCTTTCAAACTCGTGTATTGATTTTCACAGTTATACACCGAGTAGTATGGGACTCTAACCCTTTCAAACTCGTGTATTGATTTCCACAATTATACAACGAGTAGTATGGGACTCTAACCCTTTCAAACTCGTGTATTAGATCCCGTAGATCTTTTGCTCATCAATAGAATAGTGAGAATTTATCACAATATAATTACTATGAAATAAATTAATTTACACATACTTTTATTCCCTTGAATGTCTATCATCAATCATAGCAATCATCATATATTATTAATTGAGTCAACTAGAGAAATCAATTCACAAAGGTAATAAAATACCTTCCAATGATATTGTACTTTTTCTCAACCTGAACACACACTGATAATCTTTTCAATTTCACAAATAACGCAAATGGGATTTATATTGTGCTTTGACTAGTTTAGTAAATTAATTTTGCAAGGTTGCCTACTCACCTGGATTCCACGCTCTCGGCGCTCCCACCTTGCTCCTCAACCATCCCTATTATAACCAGGTAAAAACCATTAGGGTTACAAAATAGAGAAATTTCCTATCACTACTCTCGACTTTTACTCACATCTTAAGTCATAACTCCTAACCGGTAATGAATATCTAAATGAAACTTATACCATTGAAAACTAGACTCAAAGAGCTTTCCAACGATATAAAGTTTACCCAAAACGGAGTCCGAATGAAGAAGTTATGACTGATTAAAATAAGCTAAGGTTTTTCAGTACATCTGGTGCCTGGGCGCCACACCTGGTGCCTGGGCGCCAAGTCCTTCTTCCTTCCCAAAACCTTCTGAACCTTGGCGCCTGGGCGCCACGATCGCGACCTTTCGCGATTCCTCTCGGATTTGGCTCAGATCCGGTCAAATCTCCACCGTTTTTCCCGTTTTCCATGATTTCTTCCATAGGATCTCACCCTTAATGTCTAAGGAGCATTTAGACACCAAAAACACCAATTTTAATCGAGAAACGAAGCCGGAATCTCGATTTTTAACCCAAACTTTCTTAAAACTAGAAAATAGGGAAAAGCTTGAGAAATAGAAATTTCTACCTCGATTCCTTGCTTTCCCTAATTTGCTTGGCTCCTAGAGGCTCGCCCCGTAGCCCGAGATCCACCCTCCAAGCCCGGTTGTGGAGTTGGAGTGTAGAGAGAGAAAGAGAGGAGAGAAGGTGAAGAGAGAGAGAGGAAAGGAGAAAATGAAGAAAAATAGGTGAGGCCACCTATATACTCGCCCGGGGTGAAATTATCACTTGCTCTTCAGTTGACCCTCAGTCAAGACTAGTAAAAGTCACAAATTTTATCTTCAATATATTGGCTCTGTTGGCAAGACATCACTGTTATATGATGTTTTAGTGGGTTTTGCAAGCTATCTTTCTTTGTTTATTTTGCTTCTGCTTTTTTTTTTTTATAATTTTTTGATCAAAGTTAACCTTCTCTATTTTTGAGTAAAACTTAGCTCATTTGAAACTAGACTCCAAGAGCTTTCCAATGATATATTATTTTTTTAAAACGGAGTTCATGATTCTAAATCCTAAGTGCCCCACAATTTTCTTATTTCACTTTAGTCCCTCTCAAAGTCTCAAACTCCACTTTAACCTCGAATCCATCATCCTTTTAGTACCGGACTCATAATTCATTCCCATAAGCTCTATTCTTCTTCTCGGGTTCTTACTTGGTCATTTCTCAAAAGTACTCCATACTTTCTTTTCTTTTCATTTTAGCCCTTGAGAATTTGTAAAAATTTCCCAAATTAAAATTTTGAAATTTCTATTTCCAAATTTCCTTCACTAAGTCAAAAGAACATTTTTCATGTAATTAAATTTTTCAATAAACTTCAAATAGATTTTAAATATTCATATAAATTCTTGGGATATTACATTCTTCCCCCTTAATAGAATTCGGTTCTCCAAATTCAAAACTCAAGATTGAAACAAATGCATATATTTTGTCTATATCTCATTCTCTCTTTTAGAATTTTCACAATCAAGTACAAAATATAACAAGTTCAACATATTTTTATTTCTCAAGTTTCTTCAGTAAAAGAATTGCCTCAACAAAAAAAATCAAATACGAAAATTTTTTTATTTCTAGTACATAAGTTACAGGCAACAAGCTGAACTTGATTTACAAAACAGATAATTTTAATACGCGAAGCTCAGATCAAATATTAGCTTTAGGTACAAATAAAAGAAAGGATAAATTAAGAACGATGAGGCTTTTGAGATGTAGAAGATGTTCCAGGTCTAAAAGAGGAAGGTGCTTCAGATCTTAAGGAGGAAGCTAATCGTTGTAGCCTAGAAAGGGTTTCTGGAGGAAGTGTCTGGGAAATTTGGCGAAGTGCAGAAGTCACTCTATTCATACAGTCAATACATCTCGCTTGTTGGTCACGAAAATTTTGAGTTGCAAACATCGAATGTCTATCAACCCTATTCGCCAATTCCCTAAAATGACGATTTAAGAGATTCTCTTGTTCTACAAAGAGACGATTTATCAATCTTCCCTAGTCCTCAAAGTGGCGGTTTATCAACCTGTAATATCCCAAGAATTTTTATGAATATTTAAAGTCTGATTTGAAGTTTAGTGAAAAATTTAATTATGTGGAAAATTTTCTTTTTTGAATTAGTGAAGAAAATGTGGGAATAGAAATTTTTATTTTTAATTTAGAAAATTTTTACAAATTCTCAAGGACTAAAGTGAAAAGAAAAGAAAGTATAGAGGACTTTTGAGAAATGACCAAGTAGGAACCCGAGAAGAAGAATAGAGCTTATGGGAATGAATTATGAGTCCGGTACCGAAAAGATGATGGATTCGAGGTTAAAGTGGAGTTTGAGATATTGAGAGGGACTAAAGTGAAATAAGGAAATTTATGGGGCACCGAGGATTTAGAAACACCTGAGGTGAGATTTTATGAATTTGCTTTTGCTAGTCTTGACTGAGGGTCAATTGCAGAGCAAGTGATAATTTCATCCCGGGCGAGTATATAGGTGGCCTCACCTATTTTTTATTCATTTTTCTCCTTTCCTCTCTCTCTCTTCACTTTCTCTCCTCTCCTTCTCTCTTCCTTCTCTCTAATTTCTCTCTCTACACTCCAACTCTACAACCAGGCTTTGGAGGGTGGATCTCGGGCTATGGGGCGAACCTCTAGGAGCCAAGCAACATAGGGAAAGCAAGGAATTGAGGTAGAAATTTCTATTTCTTAAGCTTTTCTCTATTTTCTAGTTTTAAGAGTGTTTGAGGTAAAATCGAGATTCCGGCTTCGTTTCTCGATTAAAATTGGTGATTTTGGTGTCTAAATGCTCCTTAGACATTAAGGGCGAGATCCCATGGAAGAAATCATGAAAAACGGTGAAGATTTGGCCAGATTTGGGCCAAAACCGAGAGAAATCGCGAAGGGGTCGCGATCGTGGCGCCCACGCGCCAAGGTAAGATGGGAAGAAGAAGGAATTGGCGCCCAGGCGCCAGGTGTACCGGAAAATTTTAGTTTATTTTTCAATCGGCCATAACTTCTTCATCCGAACTCCGTTTTGGGCAAACTTTATATCGTTGGAAAGCTCTTTAAGTCTAGTTTCCAATGGTATAAGTTTCATTTGAATATTCATTACCAGTTAGGAGTTATGATTCGAGAAGTAAGTGAAGGTCGAGAGTAGTGGTAGGAAATTTCTCTATTTCGTAACTCTGATGGTTTTTGTCTGGTTACAATAGGAATGGTCAAAGTGCAAAGTGGGAGTACCGAGAGCGTGAAATCCAGGTGAGTGGGTTAATACTTGCTATGATTAAATATCTGTTATTGACTTTTTGCATCATAGTGGAAATATGTTGTATATCCAAGTTTGAAAAGGATGATGTGGAACGATGAGGCATAAACAAATGTGGAACGTGTCTGGTAATGTATATAATTATATTTTCTTATTTTCCCATGAATGGAGGTTATATGATGGATTGTGAATGGCATGTGAACCGAGTTGAATAATTGTTCTATATTATGGGTTATGTTATATACATGCTATGTTGCTGGAACCACATTGATTATGTTGTGGCTTGAATTGTAAATGACTGAGTTGTGTATATGGCTCAAGATTATGATTGAGGATGTTTTTATATGTGATTGTGATTGTGTTTGACTGGAAAGGAAAAGCATGGTGGTGCACCCCATGGAGAAATCTATGTGAAGCTATAAGGGTGGAGAATATAAATGGAGCGATAAGGGTGGATGCGGCGGGGGCCGCGGGCAACAATCCAGAGGTATTCTGGACGACCCGGTTGGTACGGGAATTGTGTGTGAAATTGATTTCATCGATTGCTGTTGTGAATTTTGAATTTTGTTGAAATGCATTTGATTCACTTGGATATTGTTGTGAAGTATTATGAATAATATTATATCATATGATGATCGATCTACGTATGATTGCTGCATGTTATCATTATGATGCATGATTTTTATTTTGTCATAGTATTGTGTTATCTACTCACTAGGCACGTGGTTTGCTCATACCCCTCTTATTGATATTTTTTTTCAGAGTTGACAGCTGAAGGTAAATATCGGAACAAGGAATTATGGATCCTTAGTCCATAATTACCTTTTCATTTGTTCAGGATAAAGGTATAATAGTTAAGTTTTATTCTAAGTTGTATAAATCTAGAAATCTCTGTAATCGGGTAGGTTCATTCAGTGATGTAATGTGAGTAATTGTAGTATGTATAGAGAACTCGTTTTGGTTGCATGAAAAAGAATTGCATGATTTTTAAGAGAAAGATAGGCTTACGGAGGTGAAATGAAATTCACTTTCCGTGCCGGTCACGTGCTCAAATTTTGGGACATGACACAACCTTTCTAAGTCCTCCATCTTTTGTCTCATAAGCACAAGCTCATTATTAGAAGATGTTGCTGTGCTAACATCCTCTAGCTCTACTACATCCCTTTTTCTTTTCTTAGCCTCTGGTGACTCTTCCATGGATCTCTTATTCTTATAGTTCTCCAGGCTAAGATTTAGATCCAGCTCTACCTTGCCAGCCTCAAAGTTTAAATTGAAAGATTTATTGTCGGCCATATTTTTTTTTCCTGAGCTATAAAGGTTGTACAGAAGGAGAGGTTTGATGCAAGAAGGCTTATAGGTAATGAACTCTTAGTGTAGTGAGCAGTTTAATGGGGCATCCATTATTTATAGACGAAATTTAGGGCTACAAAAACCTTTACATCATACTCTAATGATGGCCTCCAGACCTTATCCGTCGTAATGCCAACGGTCTATAATAAGCATGTTAGAAAATAATAAATATAATCTAATGCAAAAGATTTTCTCAAAAATTTCGGCTAACTTTTGACTCTTGCTCAAATTATTCAACTAATCGCCGCTTCAATTTATGACTTCCTAACTCTGTATTTGTCTTATCCAATAATCCTAGATCAAGATATTACTCCAAGAACGGTTAGCTTCATACTAACCTTATCTAGGTTTCTAATCCGTGGCTTTGTTCTTAGGCTTACACATTTTCAAAGAAATACATATTAAGATAAAAACTTCTCACATTTACACATATCAAGTGTTACCATAAAGTGAGAAAAATTTTTACCTTTCACTTGCCTCTACGAGCATATATGTATGTATGTATAAACATGGAGATACATCATTATCTATATATTTTCATCTATTCAAGTCCTTTTAAATTTCAGACTTCTCATTCTCTGAATGTATGTAGAATCATTACATATTATTCCTGGCCATAATAAATAGCCTTCACTCTCTATGCATGAATAACATACATACATATCATATGTATTTAGAGACATATAATCACAGTATAATTCAATCAATCATGTATATTATACTCAACTGAAGGCTTTCAAGAACAATACAAGAAAGCAGAGAAATACATTTTACTTCATCATAAAAGCATCCAAGGCAATCTTTAATGGCTACATTGTCGACTTCTTTGAATTTCAGAAAATGCCAACAAGAGAAATGGAAAAACAAGTATAAATCGGCTGCAAATCCACCAAATATTGACTTTCGTGGTTTTGGCATTAATGTGACACACTGATGGCACGCATGCCTACCCTAGACTTCTGGCTTCCAGCTTGCAGAAATCCATAGGTTAAGCGTGTAGGGGTGCGGCGAAGAGATATCTTCTTTGGCTCTAAGTCTAATTTTTTTTTTGTCTATAAAAACTGTCACGACCCGTTTTCTGGGCACATGACAGGCACAATGATGAATCTCTCATCACTGTAAGCCTTCCGATAAATATATCAAATTTTCTTATCTGAAAATCATAGAGATGATTTGCATGTAATAATATATTATCAATTTAAAATACATTATTATACTGACATACAAGCCAAATGTCGAACCCCTGACCTAGATGTCCTAAACGATTACAGAGCAACATAATCTATAACAAAAGAGGGGTCTACCCGACAACGGGAGGGTCCAAAGTGATCTACTCCTCTAGCAGATATTCTTCGCTGGCAACCTGATCTGAACAAAAAGGTTGTACAAACAGTGTGAGCTTTTAAACTCAATGAGCGAATCGGCCTCGCGTTAATAAAATTCAAATACATTACCAGTCATGCAAGCATATCCGAAGGCTCATACTCAACCAATAGACAGAAGATAAAAATTCATCCAATTCAACAAATGTTACTAGTACTCGTCAATGGCAATATATCCCAGAGAGCGCACACAGGCCGGCTCACCAATTATGTATATTTCCGTCATGACGCACAACATCATCCTTTTACATACAAGAAGATAAAAATTCATCCAATTCAACAAACGTTACTAGTACTCGTCAATGGCAATATATCCCGGAGAGCGCACACAGGCCGGCTCACCAATTATGTATATTTCCGCCATGACGCACAACCTCATCCTCTTAGCTAGGGCGCCTCACGGATTTATCACCAATCCGGGCTATATCCCTACTGAGGGAATCGTTGTCTCCACACTCATTGGTCAAGACACCCTTTCAACCGGGTTTTCCGCCTTGCCGTGAGAGGGTGTACTGTCCCGCTCAATCACAATCAATAGCATTTCATATCATAATCAGAAGCTCAATATAATATTCATCCATATAACAGGTATAGTATATAACTATATTATAGCTTTATAAACCACAATTCAAGAGATTCAATCTTCACATCATCATGAGATACTTGCTTTTTCTTATCCATACTTCTGGATTAATTATCTCATTATATTCGTCATTCTGAATCCAATTTCCCCCTATGAATCTTGGGAGTGTCCTACGACATACTTTTTATCACCAGTAATGCTAAAACTCTATTAAAACGGGGTCGTTTCACTCACCTAGATTCCGTACGAGCATCGCTTCTCTAAGTCATTATAGACAAGAGTGCTCAGGTGAATTTCGGTGTTCTAAGCAAAAAGGAAAGGCCCAAAATCTCAGAGGCCTAGCATCGAAGCAAGAGAAACTTAAGAAGAGAAGAAGAGAAGTTGAAGGTGTGAGTTTAGAAGTGAAATGGAAGGGCCTATTTATAGCAAAAGTCAAGGGTACTATTTGATACTATGCACTAATAAAATATTCAATTTACTATTTATGAAAATGACATTTCTAATAATGCAGTTACTGTGCAAATAGCGGCAACGGCTGAAAATTTTTATCTTTTATTACTATTGAAAATTTAAAGAGAAAACTATCCTTTCACCTTAAACCTTTAAGTTTCTTTTTAAATCAGTCCTTTCAATTTAGTCCCTGAGGGTATTTTTACACATAAAACGTCATTTTCTCCTACAAACTTCTTTCTAGTTTTCTCTTATGACCAAACCACATCTAGTACTTGACATTTCGATTGTATAAATGAACAGTATCGTATACGTAAATAGTATTATACGGGTGAATAGTACCATATACTGAAATAGTAACAGTAGTTTATAAACAAATATTTATATTTTATTTTTCATGGGTATTACAAAAACTGCCTCGTAGTTCTCAGTTACTACACCACAAAGAGTAATCATCTCTGAGCCTACAATTTCCCAGCATTCCTCTCTCGTCATACTTTTGCAAAAACTTCTAAATTTTCTAAACCATGGCCACAAGGAAGTTCATTGATCTCACGGTGGAGGCCAAGAAGGAAGAGCTTGACTTAAACTTGAGTTTAGGCAAGGACAAGGGCAAAAGACCTTTTGAGGGGTCTCAAGAGGATCAAAAGGAGAATAAGATAAAAATTGAGGAAGCTGAGGAGATTAGCACTGGCCACACGTCAGAAGACAAAATCGCTTGTCTAGAGAAGGAGGTGAAAAATCTGAAGAAGATGATAGAAGACCTGGAGAAGTTAACTAAACGCAATAATGCGGCAATGACTTCAAGAATAGACAGGTTCTTCTATTGGTCTACCCAATGCTTCTGCAATCAACAACAAAGAAGTGTTGATTGTATGAATGGAATTTACACTACCCTCCGTGACATTGCTCTGTCTCTTGCTCCAAGAAATGGCCGAGGGGTGATGATACAATACAACCCTCCTAATCCGAGACCACCTCGCCTGTAGATTACTCATGAATGAGTAAACTTTTTTTTTTGAAATGTAATCCTTTAAATTTTTTTTTATATCAATGGTTTCTTTTACTAGATGGTACTCTAAATAATAATAATAATAATAATAATAATAATAATAATAATAATAATAATAATAATAAAGAAAGATAAAAGAAATCAGCCACATAAAATCAATAACGAATTCAGCTTATAAAGCCAATCATATAAAAAAAAATTTAGTGACCCTATAAGCTGACACAAAGACAAACATAAGCTCTATACAAGTCTCGTTGTCTTCTCTCTTATCATACGGAAGTAGATGAAGGCATCCCGTGTAGATCAATTAAACTCGATATTATACCCTCAAATTGTCATGAATTCTTGCTTAAGAGCCTCGACTCGCAAGCTTTCCTTAAACTAACACTCTGAGGCACGAACTACTATAAGAACGTCTTTCTAGACCATTCCAATCATACATCACGTTTAACAATTATGAATGTTCATACGCCAACAGCCTACCTATAACATGCTCTAATTGTTCCAATGTTACAAAACTTCTACATTGTATTTTTTTTCTTGAAACACTTCTATCACATAGTACCATCATGCTAATCCTTAACTAAACAAGTGCAACTTTGGCGAGTCGCCCCTAGAGAAGACTTATAACTTACCCCAATATCTCTTATGCTAGGTTCCATTTTACCGTAGTATCTCCCTTAGGAAAAACTACCTAGCTCACATCGATTTCCTCAACCAAGCTTTTATCAAGGAACATATTATTTAGGACTTACATCCTCTTCCATAAATCACATCTGTCTGGTATCTATCAAAATCAAATCTTTGATCTGCCTCACAAGGGTTCTTTCTCATTCCTACATCAGTAATTTACGCATTCTTTGCGAAAATCTTTCTTGAACTCTAGCCCATGCCTCATAATCAACTTTACCCCATCTAATACATCACTCTTGGCCCAGCCCTCAAGCCATATTCTAACAATTACTGATCCTCAGCTTTAAGAGTACACTACAGAGTTATGTTCCCAATTTCTTAAAAAAAAAGAAAAAATTTCATACAGAGGTCACCTTTTCCATCGGTATAAGGATCATACCTCCAACAAGTTCCAAAGTTCTACATATAAAATCAATTACCTTTTATTGTAACAAAATTATCTCTAACTAACTCCATCGAAGGGTAAATTATAGCAAGAACACTCAACTTTACAAGGTCTTTTATGGAACCTAATTCCATGGTCATGCCGCGGTTCATGACAATGGAAAAGGGCCCACAAAGAACACTTTGCTCTGTAATCTATAGGGGACCTAAAAACCACCTCTGATACCAATTTGTCACATCCCAAAATTTATATGTGAGATAAACATAAAATACCTAGGTGTACTGTCACATCCCAAAAATTGAACATGTGAAAAGATATTACTCATTTGATAAAATTCTCAAATATACGTTATTTACATATAATCTGTAAGGTTTTACATTCAACCTTAATCATTCATTCCACACTACAGAATTATATTCATCTGATAAGCAAATATAGACATACATAGTCTGATATTTCTATCTCATCGCAAGCCTAGGAGACCTATAGAGAGTACAGAGCGTTTCTAGTATCCACATTAATAAGTACTGGTATCCCACCAGACAGAAATAGAGAATAATCCCAAGGGGCTTCTAATCTTCAAACGGATACTCTTCTTCTTTGTTTTCTGTATCTGAAAAAAAATAATCATAGGGAGTGTGAGTTTATTTAAAAACTCAGTAAGTAAATAACTGTACTATATAAAATATCAAAGGTATAAATACCACATTTACTCATATAATTAATTGTCTTATACATCGAATAGTATGGAACTCTAACCCTTTCAAACTCATGAATAAGATTTCATAGATATACACCGAGTAGTATGGGACTCTAACCCTTTCAAACTCGTGAATAAGATCTCATAGGTATACACCGAGTAGTATGAGACTCTAACCCTTTCAAACTCGTGAATAAGATTTCTTAGATATACGCCAAGTAGTATGAGACTCTAACCCTTTCAAACTCGTGAATAAGATTTCTTAGATATACGCCGAGTAGTATGGGACTCTAACCCTTTCAACTAGTGTATATGTTTCATAGATATGCACTGAGTAGTATGGGACTTTAACCCTTTCAAACTCGTGTATTAGATTCCGTAGATCTTTACTCATTAATAAGATAGTGAGAATTTATCACATGGTACAATTGCCATGAAATAAAATAATTTCTACATACTCTTATTTCTACCGATCATCATATACTCCCATATGAAAAATTGATTGCTTATTATCCAAATAATATTGTAAATGAGACTTATATTGTACTTTGACTAGTAATATCAAATTAGCTTAGCAAGGTTATTCACTCACCTTGATGTTTGTCCAAGTTTACCTTGTTCCACACTAGAATTTGTGTAGGAAAATTTCCTAGTAAAATATATTACAAGGAAACATAAGAAAGGAAACAAAATCACGAAAATACGCAAAATTTTCTGATTGCTACAGTAACAGTTTGCTACAGTAACGGTTCGCTGTAGTGTCGGTTCGCTACAGTGTCGGTTCGCTACAGTAACGTTGACTGCTACAGTACCGTTGACTGCCGACACTACATTACTGCTACAGTAACTTGAAGAAAAATTTCCAGATTTTCCCGAAATTTCTGGTCGCTACAGTAACTCGAATTTTTGCAGGATTTCTCACAAATTCATCCTTTCCTTTCTTGTTTCAAAACCAGAATTTCAACTTTTTTAACCGATTATAACTCAAATATAACTTCTAAAACAACTGAGATTCATGAATTATCATCAAAATCTTCAAGAACAAAACCTTCTCTAATCTTCCATATAAACTTAGATTTAAGGAAAATAATGAGATTAAAGCTTACCTTTGATCCTTACAAAGCTTTTGAACCGAACAAATAATCGAAATTTGAAGATCAAGGAAAGGATTTGAGAAGAAGATAAAGAACTGAGAGAGAAAAATGGCACTGCTCCTTTTGCTTTGCTTCAGAATCGAATTATGAGAAGTTACTATTGAAGTTTTATTTTAAATATTTCTAATGGGTTATTGAATAACCCATGGATATCCATAACCCAACATCCAAACCCATCCAATCAATTTACAATAAATGGACTAATTGACCATTCTTAAACCACTTTTTCATGAACTTCACAATTCTTAGAATATATCCCACATGATGCAAATATTCAGTCCAGTCATTTAACTCAATTTTCATAAATAATATTCAAAGAGAACAATTAAATATGAAAATTAAAAATGACCAAAATATATAACTAAAGTAACGTTGTAAAATTCTAAAATACTCTTAAGCGAATTATATTCTGAAATTAGCGGGTATTACATTCTACCCCCTTAAAAGAATTCGGTCCTCCGAATTAAAATCTTACCTCAAGTTTCAAATAAATGTGGATAGTTTTTCCACATTTCATCTTCTGCCTCCCACGTAGCTTCCTCACGAGAATGATTTCTCCAAAGAACCTTGAGAGTAGGAATTTCTTTAGTACGCAATTTCTTGACTTTTCTATCAAGAATAGCTACTGGTACCTCTTCGTAGGTGAGAGTTTCATCAAAGTGAACTTCTTGGGGTTGAATGACATGAGAAGAATCAGGAAGATATTTTCGTAGCATGGACACATGAAATATTGGATGAACTCCCTCTAGGTCGGAAGGTAGGTCTAGGCGATATGCCACATTATCCACTCTGTCTACAACCTCATATGGGCCAACATACCTCGAACTAAGCTTGCCTTTCTTCCCGAATCTCATTACTCCCTTCATAGGTGAGATTCGTAAGAAAACCATATCACCTATTGTAAATTCAAGGTCACGTCGTCGGTTGTCCGCATAAGACTTCTGTCTACTCTCAACAGTTAACAACTTCTCTCTGATCAGTTTAACTTTATTTATATCTTCTTGTATCATCTCAGGTCCAAATATTTTGGTTTCACCAAGTTCAAACCAACCTATAGGAGATCGACACCGTCTCCCATATAAAGCCTCAAAAGGTGCCATTTGAATACTGGCTTGGTAACTGTTATTATAAGCAAATTCAATAAGAGACAAATGATCTTCCCAACTTCCACTGAAATCCATCACACAAGCTCTTAGCATATCCTCTAAAGTCTAAATTGTCCTTTCAGACTGTCCATCAGTCTGAGGATGGAATGCTGTGCTAAGATTCACTTTGGTACCCAAAGCCTCTTGAAAGACTTTCCAGAACCGAGAAGTAAACTGAGGTCCTCGGTCTGATATAATGGATATTGGTACACCATAAAGTTTTACTATTTCTTTAACATAAAGTCGAGCAAGTTTTGCTACACTGAAAGTGGTATGAACAGGAAGAAAATGTGCTGACTTAGTAAGTCGATCCACTATGACCCATATTGAGTCATTTCCTTTTGTTGACCGAGGTAAACCTATTACAAAATCCATAGTGATCCTTTCCCACTTCCACTCTGGAATATCTAGTTTTTGCATCAAACCAGGTGGTCGTCGATGTTCAGCTTTAACTTGCTGACAAGTCAAACATCGAGCTACAAAGTCAGTCACATCTCGCTTCATGCCCTCCCACCAGTAAACTTGTTTCAAGTCCTGATACATTTTCACAGCATCAGTGTCACATCCCAAAAATTGAACATGTAAAAAGATACTACTCATTAAATAAAATTCTCAAATATACGTCATTTACATATATTCTGTAAGGTTTTACATTCAACCTTAATCATTCATTCCACACTACAGAATTATATTCATCTGATAAGCAAATATAGACATACATAGTCTGATATTTCTATCTCATCGCAAGCTTAGGAGACCTATAGAAAGTACAGAGCGTTTCTAGTATCCACATTAATAAGTACTGGTATCCCACCAGACAGAAATAGAGAATAATCCCAAGGGGCTTCTAATCTTCAAACAGATTCTCTTCTTCTTTGTTTTCTGTATCTGAAAAAAAATAATCATAGGGAGTGTGAGTTTATTTAAAAACTCAGTAAGTAAATAACTGTACTATATAAAATATCAAAAGTACAAATACCACATTTACTCATATAATTAATTATCTTATACATCGAGTAGTATGAGACTTTAACCCTTTCAAACTCATGAATAAGATTTCATAGATATACACCGAGTAGTATGGGACTCTAACCCTTTCAAACTCGTGAATAAGATTTCTTAGATATAAGCCGAGTAGTATGGGACTCTAACCCTTTCAACTCGGGTATAGGTTTCATAGATATACACTGAGTAGTATGAGACTTTAACCCTTTCAAACTCATATATTAGATCCCGTAGATCTTTACTCATTAATAAGATAGAGAGAATTTATCACATAGTACAATTGCCATGAAATAAAATAATTTCTACATACTCTTATTTCTACCGATCATCTTATACTCCCATATGAAAAATTGATTACTTATTATCCCAATAATATTGTAAATGAGACTTATATTGTACTTTGACTAGTAATATCAAATTAGCTTAGCAAGGTTATTCACTCACCTTGATGTTTGTCCAAGTTTACCTTGTTCCACACTAGAATTTGTGTAGGAAAATTTTCTAGTAAAATATATTACAAGGAAACATAAGAAAGGAAACAAAATCACGAAAATACGTAAAATTTTCTGATTGCTACAGTAACGATTTGCTACAGTAACGATTCGCTACAGTGTCGGTTCGCTACAGTGTCAGTTCGCTACAGTAACATTGAATGCTACAGTCGTTGACTGCCGACACTACAGTAACTGCTACAGTACTCGAAGAAAATTTTTCAGAATTTTTCTGAAATCTCTGGTCGCTACAGTAACTCGAATTTTTACAGAAAAATCTTTCAAAAATTCATCCTTTCCTTTCTTGTTTCAAAACCAGAATTTCAACTCTTTTAACCGATTATAACTCAAATATAACTTCTAAAACAACTGAGATTCATGAATTATCATCAAAATCTTCAAGAACAAAACCTCCTCTGATCTTCTACATAAACTGAAATTTAAGGAAAATAATGAGATTAAAGCTTACCTTCGATCCTTACAAAGCCTTTGAACCGAACAAATAATCAAAGCTCTGAAGATCAAGGAAAGGATTTGAGAAGAGAATGAAGAAAAGAGAGAAAACTTCCTCAGGCTTCGGTTGCGTGAGAAAAAAAATGAGGGGGTACTATTGAAACTTTATATTAAATATTTCTAATGGGTTATTCAATAACCCATGGGTATCCACAACCCAACATCCAAACCCATCCAGTCAATTTACAATAAATGGACTAATTGACCATTCTGAAACCACTTTTCCATGAATTTCACCATTCTTAGAATATATCCCACATTGTGCAAATATTTAGTCCAGTCATTTAACTCAATTTTCATAAATAATATTCAAAGAGAACAATTAAATATGAAAATTAAATATGACCAAAATAAATAACTAAAGTAACGTTGTAAAATTCTAAAATACTCTTAAGCGAATTATATTCCGAAATTAACGGGTATTACATTCTACCCCCTTAAAAGAATTCGGTCCTCGGAATTAAAATCTTACCTCAAGTTTCAAATAAATGTGGATAGTTTTTTCCACATTTCATCTTCTGCCTCCCACGTAGCTTCCTCGCGAGAATGATTTCTCCAAAGAACCTTGACAGTAGGAATTTCTTTAGTGCGCAATTTCTTGACTTTCCTATCAAGGATAGCTACTGGTACCTCTTCGTAGGTGAGAGTTTCATCAAAATGAACTTCTTGGGGTTGAATGACATGAGAAGGATCAGGAAGATACTTCCGTAGCATGGACACATGAAATATTGGATGAACTCCCTCTAGGTTGGAAGGTAGGTCTAGGCGATATGCCACATTACCCACTCTGTCTACAACCTCATATGGGCCAACATACCTCGGACTAAGCTTGTCTTTCTTCCCGAATCTCATTACTCCCATCATAGGTGAGATTCGTAAGAAAACCATATCACCTATTGCAAATTCAAGGTCACGTCGTCGGTTGTCCGTATAAGACTTCTGTCTACTCTGAGCAGTTAACAACTTCTCTCTGATCAGTTTAACTTTATTTATATCTTCCTGTATCATCTCAGGTCCAAATATTTTGGTTTCACCAAGTTCAAACCAACCTATAGGAGATCGACACCGTCTCCCATATAAAGCCTCAAAAGGTGCCATCTGAATACTGGCTTGGTAACTGTTGTTATAAGCAAATTCAATAAGAGACAAATGATCTTCCCAACTTCCACTGAAATCCATCACACAAGCTCTTAGCATATCCTCTAAAGTCTGAATTGTCCTTTCGGACTGTCCATCAGTCTGAGGATGGAATGCTGTGCTAAGATTCACTTTGGTACCCAAAGCCTCTTGAAAGACTTTCCAGAACCGAGAAGTAAACTGAGGTCCTCGGTCTGATATAATGGATATTGGTACACCATGAAGTTTCACTATTTCTTTAACATAAAGTCGAGCAAGTTTTGCTACACTGAAAGTGGTATGAACAGGAAGAAAATGTGCTGACTTAGTAAGTCGATCCACTATGACCCATATTGAGTCATTTCCTTTTGTTGACCGAGGTAAACCTACTACAAAATCTATAGTGATCCTTTCCCACTTCCACTCGGGAATATCTAATTTTTGCATCAAACCAGGTGGTCGTCGATGTTCAGCTTTAACATGCTGACAAGTCAAACATCGAGCTACAAAGTCAGTCACATCTCGCTTCATGCCCTTCCACCAGTAAACTTGTTTCAAGTCCTGATACATTTTCACAGCACCAGGATGTACAACGTAGGGCGAACCATGAGCTTCCATTAAGATTTCATGTTTCAAAGATTCAATGTTGGGGACACAAAGTCTCCCATTAAACCATAAGACACCTTCTTCATCTACCAAGAAACTTGGTGCTATACCTTGCCTTGCCTTATCTCTGATTTTGACCATATCAATGTCATTTTCTAAAGTTGCTTTTACTTTTTCAATAAGGGATGATCTAACTGTTAAATGAGCCAGAAATGTACCTGACTCAGTGATCTCGAATAATACTCCATCAGCTTCCAATTCTTGTAGTTCATGTATTAGAGACCTCCTTATAATGGCAATGTGAGCTAAACTTCCCATAGACTTTCGACTTAGAGCATCAGCCACTACATTTGCTTTACCTGGATGGTAAAGGATGGTACAATCATAATCTTTCAGAAGTTCCATCCACCTTCGTTGCCTTAGATTGAGATCTCTCTGCTCAAAAATGTACTTAAGGCTTTTGTGATCTGTAAAAATCTGACAAGTCTCCCCATACAAGTAATGTCTCTAAATCTTTAGGGCAAACACTACAGCTGCCATTTCCAAATCATGAGTGGGGTAATTCAATTCATGCTTTTTAAGCTGACGTGAGCCATAAGCTATGACTTTACCATGTTGCATCAACACACACCCTAAGCCTATCTTTGAGGCATCACAGAATACAGAGTAACCCCCTGGTCCTGATGGTAGGATTAAAACTGGTGCAGAAGTTAAACACTCTTTCAATTGGGTGAAACTTTGCTCACATGAATTATCCCAAATGTATTTAACATTCTTTCGGGTTAACTTATTTAATGGGAGAGCCGTTTTAGAGAAATCTTTGACAAAGCGACGGTAATACCCTGCTAAGCCAAAAAAACTACGTACTTCCGACACAGTTGTTGGTCTAGGCCATTGTTTTACTGCTTCAATTTTACTTGGATCTACATGAATACCTTCTTGGGAAATAACATGTCCCAAAAATGTTACATGACTCATCCAGAATTCACATTTTGAGAGCTTTGCGTACAACTGATGCTCTCTCAAAGTCTGAAGCACTATTCTCAAATGTTCAGTATGTTCTTCATGACTCTTTGAATATACCAAAATATCATCAATAAATACAATTACAAACTTATCAAGGAATGATTTGAACACTCTGTTCATTAAATCCATAAATGCTGCTGGTGTATTTGTCAACCCAAAAGACATCACAAGAAACTCATAATGTCTATACCGTGTACGAAAAGCTGTCTTAGGTATATCATCGTTCTTAATTCGTAACTGATGATATCCAGACCTTAGATCAATCTTTGAGAAGTATTTTGCTCCTTGAAGCTGATCAAACAAATCATCTATCCTTGGTAAAGGATACTTATTCTTCACTGTGACTTTATTCAGCTGACGATAATCTATACATAATCTCATAGAACCATCTTTCTTTTTCACATAAAGAATAGGAGCACCCCAAGGTGAAAAACTTGGGCGAATGAACCCTTTGTTTAACAAATCTTCCAATTGTTCTTTGAGTTCTTTTAGCTCAACAGGAGCCATACGATAAGGTGGAATAGAAATTGGTCGTGTGTCTGGGACCAAATCAATACTGAACTCAATATCTCTTTCTGGCGGTAATCCAGGTAAATCTTCTGGGAACACATCTGGAAATTCATTAACCACATGTATGTCTTCTAACTTCTGTTCTTTCTTTTCTAAATCTTTGATAAAAGCTAGAAATCCCTGACATCCCTTTCGCAACATACGCCGGGCACTTAACATAGATATCATGTGGCAAGGTACATCACTTCGATCTCCTTGAAACACAAAATTACTCCTCCCCGGCATATTAAAGGAAATAACTTTATCACGACAATTTATAGTAGCATGATAAGAAGATAGCCAGTCCATTCTTAAAATCACATCAAAATGTAACATATTGAGAATCATAAGATCTATCTCAGTTTCCATGCCTCCAACGATTATTTTACAAGAACAATAACATGTTTTAACCATCAAAGTCTCTCTCATCGGTGTGGAAACCAAGAATGGTTCTTTAAGAATAATCGAATCAAATGCAAATCTCTTGGCAAATAGGGGTGACACATATGAGTGAGTATAACCAGGGTCAAACAAAATACGTGCAGCAAAAGTATTAACAGATAATATACCTGTAACTACAGCATTGGATGTTTGAGCATCCTGTCGGGTTAGAGCATATACTCTTGCATTTCCTCTGCCAGCAGCTTGTTTTCCACGGTCACCTTGGCCTCTTCCAGAACCTCTTCCCATACTACCCCCTATTGAAGGGGTTGGTGTTCGAGTAATAGAAGCAGAAATAGACTGTGGTCGAGGTGGCAAAGTAGACCCTTGACTTGGTCTTGTCATGAGCTGAGGGCACTCCCTTATAAAATGTCCTTTTTGTCCACAGTGAAAACAGCCTGTACCAACAGTGTTTAACCTGCATTCTCCGAAGTGAAACTTTCCACATTCAGGACATTGAGGTTTTTCCCTTCTACCTTGAGTACCTCCTCTACTAGAAGAGCTAAAACCACCCCTGTTCTCTGAACGAGGCTTAGCCACACTAGCTGTAGAATAAGATGACTTAGTAGGAGTGGCTGGAGCATGTTGTGATGCAGTAAAAGTCCTGAGTCTTCCCCTTGATCAAAAGATCTCCTATATCTGGCTTTCTTCTTTTGACGATATTCTTCTTTATTCTTTGACCTCCTTTCCATTCTTCGGGCCACATCAACAGCTTCTGAGTACGAAGAGTAATCATTCATATTAGAACCCACTTGATCATATAATGCATCACGAAGTCCTTCCACAAACTTTTCTATTTTCTTCCTTTCAGAAGGAATGATTTCAGGGGCATATTCAGATAATTTAACAAACTGAGCTGAATATTCATCAACAGTCATGGTTCCCTGTCGTAGATACAGAAAATCCCTGGCCCTAGATGATCGTTCACTTACCGGAAGAAATTCATCCATAATCAATCTGTAAAATTCTGTCCACATAACTGGCGGTGCGCCTTGAATTCTAGCTTTCTTCCAGTTCCTCCACCATTTACCAGCCCTACCCTTTAACTGAAAGGAAGTGAATTCTACCTTTTAAGTAGGAGAACACCCTATAGCATCACATATTGCTTCACAATCTTCAAGGAAACATTGTGGGTCCTCTTTAGGATCTTCCCCTGAAAAAGTAGGAGGCCTCATTTTCTGGAATTCAGACATTCTTACCTCCCTTACATTAACTCCTCCCGCTAACGGAGCTGGTGGTACAATTTCAGCTTCAACAATAGGAGGATCCACTGGCAGGTTAGCTTGTGTAGCTCGACGTCTCATTTCAGCCTCAAATCGGTCAAATCGTTCATTCATCAAATTAATCACATGTGCAATAGTTGCATTACCAACGTGAGCATCAGGTTTGACTCTTCTTGCTTACTCACTAGTTGCGCCCTCAGTACTTTGAGCATGTAAACTATCACCACGGTTAGGATCATCTTGCACATGTACTGGTGGATTTATGGCCCTCCTTGGACCCATATGCTCATTATTATTAGAAGATCCTTCTGACATTGATCTGTCACAGATCTACACACATAACAAACAATTTTCAGACATAAACAAAATATCACTTACTAGCCCCACTGAGAAGTTATCTATAAAATGACGTTATACTCTACAAGGTCTTTTATGGAACCTAATCCTATGGTCATGCCGCGGCTCATGACAATAGGGAAGGGCCCACAAAGATCACTTTGCTCTGTACTCTATAGGGGACCTATAAAACCTATCTTCTGATACCAAATTTGTCACATCCTAAAAATTGAACATGTGAAAAGATACTACTCATTAAATAAAATTCTCAAATATACGTCATTTACATATATTCTGTAAGGTTTTACATTCAACCTTAATCATTCATTCCACACTACAGAATTATATTCATCTGATAAGCAAATATAGACATACATAGTCTGATATTTCTATCTCATCGCAAGCCTAGAAGACCTATAGAAAGTACAGAGCGTTTCTAGTATCCACATTAATAAGTACTGGTATCCCACCAGACAGAAATAGAGAATAATCCCAAGGGGCTTCTAATCTTCAAACAGATTCTCTTCTTCTTTGTTTTCTGTATCTGAAAAAAAATAATCATAGGGAGTGTGAGTTTATTTAAAAACTCAGTAAGTAAATAACTGTACTATATAAAATATCAAAAGTACAAATACCACATTTACTCATATAATTAATTATCTTATACATCGAGTAGTATGAGACTCTAACCCTTTCAAATCGTGAATAAGATTTCTTAGATATACGCCAAGTAGTATGGGACTCTAACCCTTTCAAACTCATGAATAAGATTTCTTAGATATACGCCGAGTAGTATGGGACTCTAACCCTTTCAACTCGTGTATAGGTTTCATAGATATGCACTGAGTAGTATGAGACTTTAACCCTTTCAAACTCGTGTATTAGATTCCGTAGATCTTTACTCATTAATAAGATAGTGAGAATTTATCACATAGTACAATTGCCATGAAATAAAATAATTTCTACATACCCTTATTTCTACCGATCATCATATACTCCCATATGAAAAATTGATTGCTTATTATCCAAATAATATTGTAAATGGGACTTATATTGTACTTTGACTAGTAATATCAAATTAGCTTAGCAAGGTTATTCACTCACCTTGATGTTTGTCCAAGTTTACCTTGTTCCACAATAGAATTTGTGTAGGAAAATTTTCTAGTAAAATATATTACAAGGAAACATAAGAAAGGAAACAAAATCACGAAAATACGCAAAATTTTCTGATTGCTACAGTAACAGTTTGCTACAGTAACGGTTCGCTGCAGTGTCGGTTCGCTACAGTGTCGGTTCGCTACAGTAACGTTGACTGCTACATTACCATTGACTGCCGACACTACAGTAACTGCTACAGTACTCGAAGAAAATTTTCCAGAATTTTTCTGAAATCTCTGGTCGCTACAGTAACTCGAATTTTTGCAGAAAAATCTTTCAAAAATTCATCCTTTCCTTTCTTGTTTCAAAACCAGAATTTCAACTCTTTTAACCGATTATAACTCAAATATAACTTCTAAAACAACTGAGATTCATGAATTATCATCAAAATCTTCAAGAACAAAACCTCCTCTGATCTTCTACATAAACTGAAATTTAAGGAAAATAATGAGATTAAAGCTTACCTTCGATCCTTACAAAGCCTTTGAACCGAACAAATAATCAAAGCTCTGAAGATCAAGGAAAGGATTTGAGAAGAGAATGAAGAAAGGAGAGAAAACTTCCTCAGGCTTCGGTTGCGTGAGAAAAAAAATGAGGGGGTACTATTGAAACTTTATATTAAATATTTCTAATGGGTTATTCAATAACCCATGGGTATCCATAACCCAACATCCAAACCCATCCAGTCAATTTACAATAAATGGACTAATTGACCATTCTGAAATCACTTTTCCATGAATTTCACCATTCTTATAATATATCCCACATTGTGCAAATATTTAGTCCAGTCATTTAACTCAATTTTCATAAATAATATTCAAAAAGAACAATTAAATATGACCAAAATAAATAACTAAAGTAACGTTGTAAAATTCTAAAATACTCTTAAGCGAATTATATTTTGAAATTAACGGGTATTACAACCAGGATGTACAACGTAGGGCGAACCATAAGCTTCCATTAAGATTTCATGTTTCAAAGATTCAATGTTGGGGACACAGAGTCTCCCATTAAACCATAAGACTCCTTCTTCATCTATCAAGAAACTTGGTGCTAGACCTTGCCTTGCCTTATCTCTAATTTTGACCATATCAATGTCATTTTCTAAAGTTGATTTTACTTTTTCAACAAGGGATGATCTAACTGTTAAATGATTCAGAAATGTACCTGACTCAGTGATCTCGAAGAATACTCCATCAGCATCCAATTCTTGTAGTTCATGTATTAGAGACCTCTTTATAGTGGCAATGTGAGCTAAACTTCCCATAGACTTTCGACTTAGAGCATCAGCCACTACATTTGCTTTACCTGGATGGTAAAGGATGGTACAATCATAATCTTTCAAAAGTTCCATCCACCTTCGTTGCCTTAGATTGAGATCTCTCTGCTCAAAAATGTATTTAAGGCTTTTGTGATCTGTAAAAATTTTACAAGTCTCCCCAAACAAGTAATGTCTCCAAATCTTTAGGGCAAACACTACAGCTGCCATTTCTAAATCATGAGTGGGGTAATTCAATTCATGCTTTTTAAGCTGACGTGAACCATAAGCTATGACTTTACCATGTTGCATCAACACATACCCTAAGCCTATCTTTGAGGCATCACAGAATACGGAGTAACCCCCTGGTCCTGATGGTAGGATTAAGACTGGTGCAGAAGTTAAACACTCTTTCAATTGGGTGAAACTTTGCTCACATGAATCATCCCAAATGTATTTAACATTCTTTCGGGTTAACTTATTTAATGGGAGAGCCGTCTTAGAGAAATCTTTGACAAAGCGACGGTAATACCCTACTAAGCCAAGAAAACTACGTACTTCTAACACAGTTGTTGGTCTAGGCCATTGTTTTACTGCTTCAATTTTACTTAGATCTACATGAATACCTTCTTGGGAAATAACATGTCCCAAAAATGTTACATGACTCATCTAGAATTCACATTTTGAGAGCTTTGCGTACAACTGATGCTCTCTCAATGTCTGAAGCACTATTCTCAAATGTTCAGTATGTTCTTCATGACTCTTTGAATATACCAAAATATCATCAATAAATACAATTACAAACTTATCAAGGAACGATTTGAACACTCTGTTCATTAAATCCATAAATGCTGCTGGTGCATTTGTCAACCCAAAAGACATCACAAGAAATTCATAATGTCCATACTGTGTACGAAAAGCAGTCTTAGGTATATCATCATTCTTAATTCGTAACTGATGATATCCAGACCGTAGATCAATCTTTGAGAAGTATTTTGCTCCTTGAAGCTGATCAAACAAATCATATATCCTTGGTAAAGGATACTTATTCTTCACTGTGACTTTATTCAGCTGACGATAATCTATATATAGTCTCATAGAACCATCTTTCTTTTTCACAAAAAGAACATGAGCACCCCAAGGTGAAAAACTTGGGCGAATTAACCCTTTGTTTAACAAATCTTCCAATTTTTCTTTGAGTTCTTTTAGCTCAACAGGAGCCATACGATAAGGTGGAATAGAAATTGGTCATGTGTCTGGGACCAAATCAATACTGAACTCAATATCTCTTTCTGGCGGTAATCCAGGTAAATCTTCTGGGAACACATCTGGGAATTCATTAACCACATGAATGTCTTCTAACTTCTGTTCTTTCTTTTCTAAATCTTTGATAAAAGCTAGAAATCCCTGACATCCCTTTCGCAACATACGCTGGGCACTTAACATAGATATCATGTTGCAAGGTACATCACTTCGATCTCCTTGAAACACAAAATTACTCCTCCCCGGCATATTAAAGGAAATAACTTTGTCACGACAATTTATAGTAGCATGGCAAGAAGATAGCCAGTCCATCCCTAAAATCACATCAAAATCTAACATATTGAGAATCATAAGATCTATCTCAGTTTCCATGCCCCCAACAATTATTTTACAAGAACGATAACATGTTTTAACCATCAAAGTCTCTCTCATCGGTGTGGAAACTAAGAATGGTTCTTTAAGAATAATCGAATCAAATGCAAATCTCTTGGCAAATAGGAGTGACACATATGAGTGAGTAGAACCGGGGTCAAACAAAACACGTGCAGCAAAAGTATTAATAGATAATATACCTGTAACTACAGCATTGGATGTTTGAGCATCCTGTCGAGTTAGAGTATATACTCTTGCATTTCCTCTGCCAGCAGCTTGTTTTCCACGGTCACCTTGGCCTCTTCCAGAACCTCTTCCCATACTACCCCCTATTGAAGGGGTTAGTGTTCGAGTAATAGAAGCAGAAATAGATTGTGGTCGAGGTGGCAAAGTAGACCCTTGACCTGGTCTTGTTATGAGCTGAGGGCACTCCCTTATAAAATGTCTTTTTTGTCCACAGTTAAAACAACCTGTACCAACAGTGTTTAACCTGCATTCTCCGAAGTGAAACTTTCCACATTCAGGACATTGAGGTTTTTCCCTTCTACCTTGAGTACCTCCTCTACTAGAAGAGCTAAAACCACCCTTGCTCTCTGAACGAGGCTTAGCCACACTGGCTATAGAATAAGTTGACTTAGTAGGAGTGGCTGGAGCATTTTGTGATACAGTAAAGGGTTTCAAAGTCCCTGAGTCTTCCCCTTGATCAAAAGATATTCTATATCTAGCTTTCTTCTTTTGACGATATTCTTCTTTATTCTTTGACCTCTTTTCCATTCTTCGGGCAACATCAACAGCTTCTGAGTACGAAGAGTAATCGTTCATATTAGAACCCACTTGATTATATAAGGCATCACGAAGTCCTTCCACAAACTTTTCTATTTTCTTCCTTTCAGAAGGAATGATTTCAGGGGCATATTCAGATAATTTAACAAACTGAGCTGAATATTCATCAACAGTCATGGTTCCCTGCCGTAGATACAGAAAATCCCTGGCTCTGGATGATCGTTCACTTGCCGGAAGAAATTCATCCATAACCAATCTGTAAAACTCTGTCCACAAAACTGGCGGTGCGCCTTGAATTCTAGCTTTCTTCCAGTTCCTCCACCATTTACCAGCCCTACCCTTTAACTGAAAGGAAGTGAATTCTACCTTTTGAGTAGGAGAACACCCTATAGCATCACAGATTGCTTCACAATCTTCAAGGAAACATTGTGGGTCCTCTTTGGGATCTTCCCCTGAAAAAGTAGGAGGCCTCATTTTCTGGAACTCAGACATTCTTACCTCCCTTACATTATCTCCTCCAGCTAACTGAGCTGGTGGTACAATTTCAGCTTCAACAATAGGAGGATCCACTGGCAGGTTAGCTTGTGCAGCTCGACCTCTCATTTTAGCCTCAAATCGGTCAAATCGTTCATTCATCAAATTAATCACATGTGCAATAGTTGCATTACCAACGTGAGCATCAGGTTCGACTCTCCTTGCTTGCTCACTAGTTGCGCCCTCAGTACTTTGAGCATGTAAACTATCACCACAGTTAGGATCATCTTGCACATGTACTGGTGGAATTATGGCCCTCCTTGGACCCATATGCTCATTATTATTAGAAGATCCTTCTGACATTGTACTGTCACAGATCTACACACATAACAAACAATTTTCAGACATAAACAAAATATCACTTACTAGCCCCACTGAAAATTATCTATAAAATGACGTTATACTCTACAAGGTCTTTTATGGAACCTAATCCTATGGTCATGTCGCGGCTCATGATAATAGGGAAGGGCCCACAAAGATTACTTTGCTCTGTACTCTATAGGGGACCTATAAATCCTATCCTCTGATACCAAATTGTCACATCCCAAAAATTGAACATGTGAAAAGATACTACTCATTTGATAAAATTCTCAAACATAGTTATTTACATATAATCTGTAAGGTTTTACATTCAACCTTAATCATTCATTCCACACTACAGAATTATATTCATCTGATAAGCAAATATAGACATACATAGTTTGATATTTCTATCTCATCGCAAGCCTAGGAGACCTATAGAAAGTACAGAGCGTTTCTAGTATCCACATTAATAAGTACTGGTATCCCACCAGACAGAAATAGAGAATAATCCCAAGGGACTTCTAATCTTCAAACGGATACTCTTCTTCTTTGTTTTCTGTATCTGAAAAAAATAATCATAGGGAGTGTGAGTTTATTTAAAAACTCAGTAAGTAAATAACTGTACTATATAAAACATCAAAAGTACAAATACCACATTTACTCATATAATTAATTGTCTTATACATAGAGTAGTATGGGACTCTAACCCTTTCAAACTCATGAATAAGATTTCATAGATATACACCGAGTAGTATGGGACTCTAACCCTTTCAAACTCGTGAATAAGATCTCATAGGTATACATGATAACATACTTTTTCCATTTATTTTAGTCCCTATTTTAGTCCTTTTTGCCTCTTTAATTTTGTCAATTCTCTAATTTTATTATGTTTTGGAATTTATTGAGTATAAACTATTTATGGATTGAATGTGTCTCAATTTTTATATTTTTAGAACTTGAATTGTAAAATGCTCAATTTAATTCCTACAAATTTTAATTTTGGAGAGAAAAGTGTTGACATGGACAAAGATGATGATTTGGATGCTAATGTGGCACTTTTTGGGTGATGTAGATGCTTACTAGGATATGCTGGATGTGGGGCCCACTTGAACTCTTATTCAATGCCATGTAGTCAGAATTTTTGGGCAGAAATATTAATTTTCGTAGGTCAAGAAAAGCATGGCTGAAATATTAATTTTGCCATGATATTCTGCTGCTGTTTGTCACTTTCTGCTGCAGAAATATTAATTCTGCTGCTGCTGCCATACCATTCTGCTGCTGCCATACTTTTCTGCTGCTGCAGAAATATTAATTTTGTTGCTGTTTTGCTGTCAAAGTGCTGCCATATCATGGAAGAGGCATCCAAGGAGGCATCTAGGGCAAAATATCCCTTTAGGCATGTGTTAGATCAGTTTTATATTTGCAAAAATCGAAATTTATTAAGGAGGCTAAGTCATTTTTCTGATGTGAAGTCCTAGCACCATTTTTCTATCTTCCTTGGGCAGCAGTGGCTGGGAGCAACATAGAGGCAACTCTCTAGCTTGGTTAGAGGGAAAGGAAGCCTTCCCACTTGGGAATGGCTCTCCTTCTCCCATTTTCCTTCCTTTTCTTGCATTTTCCTTCATAGTTTCTTAGATTTCTGTTGTATTTTCTGTTTTCTGTCATGTTTTTCCTTCTCTTCCATGTAATTTTCTAAGTTTAAGGATTGATGTAGTTTGGTTCTATGATGTTTTATTGCTGAACAATTTCAATTTTAATGCATTTTCGTTTAATGGAATGGATTTTACTGATTATTCTTCCTCTTGAATGTTTGATGAACCTTCAATGAGTTTGGGATTTTTATGTCTATGCTAGAGTTAGCTAGATATTGAGCTTGACCTTGTAATTTCCACCATAAATTAGATTATCTAGATATAGATAGTTTCATTTATGTGGCTTGAATAATTTTCTTGAGCTTCATGACTTAATTGAATGGTTGATCTAAGATTTTAGTCAATTATTTTGGATAAGTTAGATTGTAATTTCAAAGCTTTTGGATTCAATCATATTTTAGAAAATTGGCCAACATTGAATGGATTGTAATTTAATTGAATTATTCTTCAATGATTCAAAGATTAATTTGTCTATGAATTAATCGGATTAGACCAACGAAATCAATCTCATTTTCTTGTGTAGTCGGTCATTTGATGAAATGGAAATTGTACTTTAATTCATTTGGACCAATGAGTATTTTCTCGGCCAAAGTTCTATTTTATTTATTGTCCTATGAAGCTTGTTATTTATACATGCATGCGATTGTTACGTATTTGTAATGAGTAGGACAAGAGATAACATGTCATATGCGATTGCGGGGCATTGATGTGATTAGGACTTCATCGGATTATATTTGAGTTATAGATTAGTGAAGATCTTCCTAACTATAATTTTAATATAATTCAGTCTTAGAAGACTTTCTGAGAATTTTAGATTGAAGATTACATAATAGAATTAGCCAAGAATATTCAAAGGAAATGATGATGATGTACAATTCCATGAAATTTGTGACCAGTTGCACATCTTTTGTCTGTTTTGTTTTCTGTTTAGTTATTTAAATTTCAGTTATTTATATTTTGTTGTTTCAATCACCCCCCCCCCTTTTTGTGTAATTTCTACAATTTCCTTCATAAGTCTTAATAGCATTTCACTTAGCCTAATTGAATTTTATTTGATACCTCAATCTTTGTGGGACGATACTCTACTCATCACTTTATTACTTGATGCGACCCAGTATACTTGCTGGAATATTTTATGTGCTATAAAATATACGCACCAAGTTTTTGGCGCCGTTGCCGGGGATTGATGGTTGTCAAATTGATTTTTCTTTAAAGCCAAAGTGATGTTATTTTAGACATTGTCTTTTCTTGTTTTAGTTTTTACAATTTCAAGTGTTTTTAGCTTTTCAAGTGTCTTTATTAGTTTCATTTCTTCTTGTTACCTTGCTTATTTGATATATCTCATGTTATTTCTCTTTGTTGTGTGTGAGGTACTTGATCATTTTCCTTGACGAAGGAAATAAAAAAATCAAAGAGAAAGTAAGGAAAAAAAGAAGAAGCGACGCTAAGCATAGACACCAAATAAAGTCTAGCTAAGGACTTTAAACCAAGCGCTCTTGGGAGGCAACCCAAGTTTTTCTAATCTTTCTCTCTTTAATTTGTTGTTGTATTTCTTTCGTAATTTTAATCTTGTTTGTCTTTTTTCTGTTGTCCATTTTTTTTTCTCTGTTTTCTCTGTTTTGGCAGAAATTTTGTCATCTTGCATGAATATTCTGTACTGCTTAGCTATGGTTTTTGCCACTTTCTTTACATGTTTTTAAACCTTTATATGTCTTCTGGTTGTAGAATTTTTTTTGGAGTGATTCGCATCCGTTTTGTGGTCGTTCTATGTCGGTAAAGCCGTGTCGCCAGAAATTCTGCACTGTAGAATTTTGCTACTCTGTTTTGTCCAAATTTGATGCTCACTTTTTAAATTTTTGATGGAGTTTTGGTGTGGAATTATGCATGATGAAATAGCTAAAGTGTAGATTGACTTAGCATGAAGAGAATTTAGTCTTATTTCTCTAAGGAATTCAAGTTAAATGGCAATGACGTTGACTTTAATGAATTTGTAGTAATAGTCTTTTAGCTGTGAGGATTTGAGCCTAAGTAAAAAATGTTATTCTTCTTGTTATGTGTTCTCTATCATGGATTGTCACTCTAGAACTTGTCTTGAATCTTTGATTGAGGCTACATATCTTGTACATACTTGGAAATGATTTAGGCATTTGTTTCTTGTAACCACTTTTAGCCAAATAGCCATCCATTATCATTGTTTCCATTGTATGCCATTTTGTGCCTTATCCATTTTCTTTCTTGTGTTCTTCCACCACTTTTTCTGCCTACAACAATATTTTTCTCTTTCAACTTAAGATGTGAGAAGTATTTTAAATTCTTTTAAGGGATTGATATGCTAAAAAAATTTTGTGAATTTTGGGGTGTTTTGAACTATATTTCTTCTACTTCCTCTCAAGAAAAAGAAAAAGACTGGCCAGTCAAGAAGAAGAAAAAAAAAGGGGAGAAAGAAAGAAAGAATAAAAAAAAGAAGAGAAAAAGATAATGAAAAAGAGGAGCAGATAGAACATTGAGACCCAAATTTATTTATACTCAGTCTCTTATATTTCACTTGTAAATGCTCTTCATTTTCTTGAGTTGTTACCATATTTTGTTTCATTGTTCAATCTTTCCCTTTGTCTCCCACTATTTTTCTTACCCACGTTACAACCTTGTAAAGTCCTTTTGATTCAAGTATGTATTAGATTCAAGAAGTGGAGATTTAGATTCTTGACAAGCTTATGGTAGTGAAATTTGTGATAGGACGACTTTGAGTGATTCCCTCTTAAACACTTGAGAGAGTAGAGGATAAACACCTTACCTTGTGAGGAGATTGTTACTTGAATTCATTCTTTTCGAAATAATTGCCATGGAGCTTGAACTTTTTAAAAATTTAAGATTTATTTCTCCTAATGTAAATCTCTCTAAATTTTAATTATTTCATTGTTGTATATTTTCTACACTTTTTCTTGCTGTGCTTATTGGGATTCTCTGTTGTATTTAATTGATTTTGCCCAGGAGTGCAAAAGGCCTAGTGTGGGGGATTTGATAACATACTTTTTCCATTTATTTTAGTCCCTATTTTAGTCCTTTTTGCCTCTTTAATTTTGTCAATTCTCTAATTTTATTATGTTTTGGAATTTATTGAGTATAAACTATTTATGGATTGAATGTGTCTCAATTTTTATATTTTTAGAACTTGAATTGTAAAATGCTCAATTTAATTCCTACAAATTTTAATTTTGGAGAGAAAAGTGTTGACATGGACAAAGATGATGATTTGGATGCTAATGTGGCACTTTTTGGGTGATGTAGATGCTTACTAGGATATGCTGGATGTGGGGCCCACTTGAACTCTTATTCAATGCCATGTAGTCAGAATTTTTGGGCAGAAATATTAATTTTCGTAGGTCAAGAAAAGCATGGCTGAAATATTAATTTTGCCATGATATTCTGCTGCTGTTTGTCACTTTCTGCTGCAGAAATATTAATTCTGCTGCTGCTGCCATACCATTCTGCTGCTGCCATACTTTTCTGCTGCTGCAGAAATATTAATTTTGTTGCTGTTTTGCTGTCAAAGTGCTGCCATATCATGGAAGAGGCATCCAAGGAGGCATCTAGGGCAAAATATCCCTTTAGGCATGTGTTAGATCAGTTTTATATTTGCAAAAATCGAAATTTATTAAGGAGGCTAAGTCATTTTTCTGATGTGAAGTCCTAGCACCATTTTTCTATCTTCCTTGGGCAGCAGTGGCTGGGAGCAACATAGAGGCAACTCTCTAGCTTGGTTAGAGGGAAAGGAAGCCTTCCCACTTGGGAATGGCTCTCCTTCTCCCATTTTCCTTCCTTTTCTTGCATTTTCCTTCATAGTTTCTTAGATTTCTGTTGTATTTTCTGTTTTCTGTCATGTTTTTCCTTCTCTTCCATGTAATTTTCTAAGTTTAAGGATTGATGTAGTTTGGTTCTATGATGTTTTATTGCTGAACAATTTCAATTTTAATGCATTTTCGTTTAATGGAATGGATTTTACTGATTATTCTTCCTCTTGAATGTTTGATGAACCTTCAATGAGTTTGGGATTTTTATGTCTATGCTAGAGTTAGCTAGATATTGAGCTTGACCTTGTAATTTCCACCATAAATTAGATTATCTAGATATAGATAGTTTCATTTATGTGGCTTGAATAATTTTCTTGAGCTTCATGACTTAATTGAATGGTTGATCTAAGATTTTAGTCAATTATTTTGGATAAGTTAGATTGTAATTTCAAAGCTTTTGGATTCAATCATATTTTAGAAAATTGGCCAACATTGAATGGATTGTAATTTAATTGAATTATTCTTCAATGATTCAAAGATTAATTTGTCTATGAATTAATCGGATTAGACCAACGAAATCAATCTCATTTTCTTGTGTAGTCGGTCATTTGATGAAATGGAAATTGTACTTTAATTCATTTGGACCAATGAGTATTTTCTCGGCCAAAGTTCTATTTTATTTATTGTCCTATGAAGCTTGTTATTTATACATGCATGCGATTGTTACGTATTTGTAATGAGTAGGACAAGAGATAACATGTCATATGCGATTGCGGGGCATTGATGTGATTAGGACTTCATCGGATTATATTTGAGTTATAGATTAGTGAAGATCTTCCTAACTATAATTTTAATATAATTCAGTCTTAGAAGACTTTCTGAGAATTTTAGATTGAAGATTACATAATAGAATTAGCCAAGAATATTCAAAGGAAATGATGATGATGTACAATTCCATGAAATTTGTGACCAGTTGCACATCTTTTGTCTGTTTTGTTTTCTGTTTAGTTATTTAAATTTCAGTTATTTATATTTTGTTGTTTCAATCACCCCCCCCCCTTTTTGTGTAATTTCTACAATTTCCTTCATAAGTCTTAATAACATTTCACTTAGCCTAATTGAATTTTATTTGATACCTCAATCTTTGTGGGACGATACTCTACTCATCACTTTATTACTTGATGCGACCCAGTATACTTGCTGGAATATTTTATGTGCTATAAAATATACGCACCAATACACCGAGTAGTATGGGACTCTAACCCTTTCAAACTCGTGAATAAGATTTCTTAGATATACGCCGAGTAGTATGGGACTCTAACCCTTTCAAACTCGTGAATAAGATTTCTTAGATATACGCCGAGTAGTATGGGACTCTAACCCTTTCAACTCGTGTATAGGTTTCATAGATATACACTGAGTAGTATGGGACTTTAACTCTTTCAAACTCGTGTATTAGATTCCGTAGAGCTTTACTCATTAATAAGATAGTGAGAATTTATCACATGGTACAATTGCCATGAAATAAAATAATTTCTACATACCCTTATTTCTACCGATCATCATATACTCCCATATGAAAAATTGATTGCTTATTATCCAAATAATATTGTAAATGGGACTTATATTATACTTTGACTAGTAATATCAAATTAACTTAGCAAGGTTATTCACTCACCTTGATGTTTGTCCAAGTTTACCTTGTTCCACACTAGAATTTGTGTAGGAAAATTTCCTAGTAAAATATATTACAAGGAAACATAAGAAAGGAAACAAAATCACGAAAATACGCAAAATTTTCTGATTGCTACAGTAACGGTTCGCTACAGTAACGTTGACTGCTACAGTACCGTTGACTGCCGACACTACAGTAATTGCTACAGTACTCGAAGAAAAATTTCCAGATTTTCCCGAAATTTCTGGTCGCTACAGTAACTCGAGTTTTTGCAAGATTTCTCACAAATTCATCCTTTCCTTTCTTGTTTCAAAACCAGAATTTCAACTCTTTTAACCGATTATAACTCAAATATAACTTCTAAAACAACTGAGATTCATGAATTATCATCAAAATCTTCAAGAACAAAACCTTATCTAATCTTCCATATAAACTTAGATTTAAGGAAAATAATGAGATTAAAGCTTACCTTTGATCTTTACAAGCCTTTTGAACCGAACAAATAATCGAAATTCTGAAGATCAAGGAAATGATTTGAGAAGAAGATAAAGAACTGAGAGAGAAAAATGGCACTGCTCCTTTTGCTTCGCTTCAGAATCGAATTATGAGAAGTTACTATTGAAGTTTTTTTTTAAATATTTCTAATGGGTTATTGAATAACCCATGGGTATCCATAACCCAACATCCAAACCCATCCAATCAATTTACAATAAATGGACTAATTGACCATTCTTAAACCACTTTTTCATGAACTTCACCATTCTTAGAATATATCCCACATGATGCAAATATTCAGTCCAGTCATTTAACTCAATTTTCATAAATAATATTCAAAGAGAACAATTAAATATGAAAATTAAAAATGATCAAAATATATAACTAAAGTAACGTTGTAAAATTCTAAAATACTCTTAAGCGAATTATATTCTGAAATTAGCGGGTATTACATGTACCTCCGTGGTACCCCTTAATCTCTATGAATATTCTTAATATCCATAATTATGTGAATCATAAATTTTCCAAGAAAGATGTTTTGTATACATATTCAGAAAATGTTCAACATTCATACACTATACAGTACTATACAACCTCCCAAGCCTAGGTGACCTACTAGATTACAGAGCATTTCCTATTCCTTACCAATTGTTTACCAGACAAAAGTGGAGTATATCCTTAAAGGCTATAAATTCTCCTCCTCAACCACTGTATCAGAAAAGATAATCATAGAGAGTGTGAGTTAATCAAAACTCAGTGAGTAAACAACTGTACATGAAAATATCACAAGTACAAATACCACATTTACTAATACAATCAATCTATCATTTATTTTAAATAATTATAGTTGTCTGGATTTGCGTATGATTTCTTGGGTGATCAATCCCTCAATCACTTTGCATTATGTGCCATAAATACTTGCACCGAGTGACTTGGGAATTTAACCTTCAAACTCTTTGTGCATAGGTTTTCACAGTTATACACTGAGTGGTATGGGACTCTAACCCTTTCAAACTCATGCATAGATTTTCACAATTATACACCGAGTAGTATGGGACTCTAACCCTTTCAAACTCGTGTATTGATTTTCACAATTATACACCGAGTAGTATGGGACTCTAACCCTTTCAAACTCGTGTATTGATTTTCACAGTTATACACCGAGTAGTATGGGACTCTAACCCTTTCAAACTCGTTTATTAGATCCCGTAGATCTTTTGCTCATCAATAGAATAGTGAGAATTTATCACAATATAATTACTATGAGATAAATTAATTTACACATACTTTGATTCCCTTGAATGTCTATCATCAATTATAGCAATCATCATATATTATTAATTGAGTCAACTAGAGAAATCAATTCACAAAGGTAATAAAATACCTTCCAATGATATTGTACTTTTTCTCAACCTGAACACACACTGATAATCTTCTCAATTTCACAAATAACGCAAATGGGATTTATATTGTGCTTTGACTAGTTTAGTAAATTAATTTTGCAAGGTTACCTATTCACCTGGATTCCACACTCTCAGCGCTCCCACCTTGCGCCTCAACCATCCCTATTGTAACCAGGTAAAAACCATTAGGGTTACAAAATAGAGAAATTTCCTATCACTACTCTCGACCTTTACTCACATCTTAAGTCATAACTTCTAACCGGTAATGAATATATAAATGAAACTTATACCATTGGAAACTAGACTCAAAGAGCTTTCCAACGATATAAAGTTTGCCCAAAACGGAGTCCGGATGAATAAGTTATGACTGATTAAAATAAGCTAAGGTTTTTCAGTATATCTGGTGCCTGGGCGCCAAGTCCTTCTTCCTTCCCAAAACCTTCTGAACCTTGGCGCCTGGGCGCCACGATCGTGACCTTTCGCGATTCCTCTCGGATTTGGCTCAGATCCGGCCAAATCTTCACCGTTTTCCATGATTTCTTCCATAGGATCTCACCCTTAATGTCTAAGGAGCATTTAGACACCAAAAATACCAATTTTAATCGAGAAACGAAGCCGAAATCTCGATTTTTACCCCAAACTTTCTTAAAACTAGAAAATAGGGAAAAGTTTGAGAAATAGAAATTTCTACCTCGATTCCTTGCTTTCCCTACGTTGCTTGGCGCCTAGAGGCTCGCCCCGTAGCCCGAGATCCACCCTCCAAGCCCGGTTGTGGAGTTGGAGTGTAGAGAGAGAAAGAGAGGAGAGAAGGTGAAGAGAGAGAGAGGAAAGGAGAAAATGAAGAAAAATAGGTGAGGCCACCTATATACTCGCCCGGGGTGAAATTATCACTTGCTCTTCAGTTGACCCTCAGTCAAGACTGTAAAAGCAAATTCATAAAATCTCACCTCGGGTGATTCTAAATCCTAAGTGCCCCATAATTTTCTTATTTCACTTTAGTCCCTCTCAAAGTCTCAAACTCCACTTTAACCTCGAATCCATCATCCTTTTAGTACCGGACTCATAATTCATTCCCATAAGCTCTATTCTTCTTCTCGGGTTCCTACTTGGTCATTTCTCAAAAGTACTCCATACTTTCTTTTCTTTTCATTTTAGCCCTTGAGAATTTGTAAAAATTTCCCAAATTAAAATTTTGAAATTTCTATTTCCAAATTTCCTTCACTAAGTCAAAAGAACATTTTTCATGTAATTAAATTTTTCAATAAACTTCAAATAGATTTTAAATATTCATATAAATTCTTGGGATATTACACTAGCCCACCTTAACTCGTGGTCTAAATAGGTAGTTTTTTAGATTTGTTTTTTAGACAAGCCAAAAGATTTTTATGTCCAAGTCTATCTAGTTAGCAAGTTAAATGGGTTGACCTATCAATTACGGTCTATTTTGGCGTTACTAAAAACCTTATTCAAATGTTAAATGTTAAATTTTTTTTCTATATTTGTCCTTTTCTTTTTATAACTTGACTAGGTATAAATATAAAAAAAAAATGGAGACTCTTGAGTTCCAAAGTTTATGTGACATACAGAATTTTTTTTATTTACAATATACCCAAGTTGTCTAGATTTTATTTTTAGTGAAATAAATTACTCTATAAGCATTTTAAAAAAAATTATGATTAGACCTTACAAGTTTTATGGGATTAATTCGGTAACTTCATATTATATATATATATATATATATATATGAAACTAGTAAAAAGTGAGAGTTACTTTTATAACATTTTGACAAGAAACTACTATCTCATTTTAACTTTAAACATGTTAACCATAATCATTTTTATTTTAACTCATTTTTTAAAAAAAGAGTTACTTCTATAACATTTTTTTGGTCAAAAATAACCCTAAAACCTAAACCTTAAATAAAAATTTATATGGGTAGAGATAGGTAATAATATGTTGGACCATGGGTTCTCGTGATTAGGCCCTCTGGTCTGTTTTCAACATCTTGTAATGTTGGGCTGCCAGCCTGCCACCCATTCTATGGTGGACTATACATAATGGGCCTATCAGTCTATCAAATATTAGTTTAAATTGCATGATTCATCATCCTTCTTTGTCCAAGCCATACAGAAGAAAATAAAAGTTGAATATTGGCTAAATGAATAAAGAAACAGACATAATCACAAAAATCAAATGCTAAAATGCAAAGAATTCTTTTAAACTTTGGGAATTGGTAATTTATTCTTTTAATTTTAAAAATTGACAATAAATATTTTAAACTTTAAATTTTGAAGCATAATTTCTGTATTGACCATTCGTCAAATATTTATACTATTTGTCTATGTAAGTTGAAAAAAATCAAATTAAATAAAAAAAATGCATCTAACTTATCATCTCAAATTTTTTTTTGTTGCAAAAATGTACAAAAATAATCATTATTTTGTCACTTAGAATAATAGGTTAGATGCATTTTTTTATTTCTTTTCTTTTTTTCGAATTTGCGTGGACAAGTGATAATAGGTTTTGGATAAAGCATTAAAGCTATTGGATGAACTGTGTTGCACAAGATTCAAAATTAAGTGAGGTTTATTTCCAACTCTTAAAGTTGAGAAGGTAAATTCTTCTCTCTCCTTTGAGAGTTCTTCCCTCTCCTTTGAGATTTCTTCATTCTTCTCTTCCCTCTTCTCCCTCCTCCTTCTCTTCTCTTCTTTCCATCTTATCCTTCCTCTTTTTTCCTTTGTTTTCTTTGTCCACATGACGGATCCTGGAGAATCATCCCAAGCTAGTTCCAAGTCTAATGAAGACTCCAGGTTGCAGGAAGGTGACCATGTGTCCATGTCAGTCTCGAAGCAACAAGTGTAGATTCTATCATTGTTGCAAAGCAGGTGCTGAATGATAATTGCAGATAAAGTTTTGAACAGAAATACTGTTAAAGCTATGATTATGAAAGGTTGAGGAGAACCAGAGGACCTCAGCATCATAGATATAGGGGCCAATACATTCCTCTTTAATTTTAAAGAAGATGCTCTACCAAACAAGATATTGGAGGAAGCACATTGGAATATGATGGGTTATATTCTCTGCTGACAATGTTGGATCCCAGGAATTACAGCGCAGGAAGTTGATTTTACATACTTGCCTTTTTGGGTTCAAATACATGGAGTCCCTCTAGAACACTTCTCTAGAAAAAATGTAACCAAAATAGGAGGTAAACTTGGCGATGTTCTAGCAGTGGAGAATCTTCTTGTTGAAGTATGAGAAACTCTATGATTATTGTTATAAGTGTGGTATTTTTGGGCATGATCAGAAAATGTGCAAAAAAGAACCATTAAAAGCCTCGTATGATATAGTGAAGATGAGATATATAGGAATCCGGATCTGTTCTAACTAATTCGAGAGTTCAGTTCTTTTTAGTAATAATTTTGTAATTTTTAACTACGATTATAATTATGACTATTTTTTAGTCACGGTTATAAACGTGGTTAAAAGTTAAAAAATTGTTGCTAAAAAGAGTTAACATCTTCAGTTAGCCGAAGCGAATCCAAGCACAGATAACAAAGCGAGTTTAGTCCCTCGGGTGATTAAGGAAGGCAACATATAGTAGAAAAAGAGCAATGACAAAGTAAGGACTAATCAGGAACGATGGTGGCTTGAAAGAGAGAGGATCAGGTAGGACGCTTTGATGCAAGGCAAGAAAGTGTTCCAGAGGGTGACGATGGAGGAGGAGAGAGTCACAATTTTTGTACTTCCTTCCTTTATTATACACTCTCGTGCTGCACGAGAGAGAAGGACACCACCACTCACAGTGCCACACACGCAAAAATGCATAACGAAGGGTATTAAGAGAGAAGGATTAGGAAACAAAGAAAAACACATAACAAATTGAGAAAAGAATTGAAATCCACACACGTAGTAGCTGATTAGATGTATTTTTTTTTTGAAAAAATAATTTTAATTCAAGGGTAATTTAGTAAAATTATCTTACATCTTTCCTATCCTTTCCCTTAAAAATACATAGCAAACAAGATAATACTTTTTTTTTCTTTTATTCTTTTTCATTCTATACTAAACATATTTTTTTTTCCTTTTTGTTTTTCTTTTCTATGTGCCAAATGGGCGCTCTTAGTCGTGGGGATGTCTTGGAAAGATTACAAGCTATTAAAATCAAAGAAGTAGCAGATCTTGGGCCTAATTCTTTGAGTTCTGATACTATAAATTGCATTAATTGCGGAGTCCTGATGAAAGCGAGACAAGTAATGGAGAACAACAGCAAAAGGATAACTATCAACATATCATGGAACTTGTCAAAGAAGTCAAGCATAAATTGTCCCTGAAGAGAGGACGTGATCAATATGACTGCAGTAATGTTCTGTTACTGAGGCAGAATCCAAAGGATATGGAAAGTCAACAAGAAGAGAAGTAAAAATGATCATTTTTTCATTTCATCTGAGGCTGAGGAGGCGGGCTTTGTCATGCATTGCCCCCTCAAGCCCCATGAAGATCATCTGTTGGAACTGTGAAGGTGTGGGTGTAGCCTTGACAGTTCGAAATCTAAAGGACATTATTGTCCACAATAAGCTCAAGTTGGTTTTCTTAGAAGAAACCAAGGAGAAGAAGAAGAAGCTTTTGAATTTGAAGAAACGCCTTAAATTTGACAATAGTTATATTGTAGAAGCTCAAGGTTCAGTAGGAGGTCTTTGCTTGTATTAGCACAGTGAATGTAATTTACAAGTTCTGCAGAGTTCGATGAATTACAGTCACACTAAATTACACTGCCCTTGTCCATGCTCTCCTATTTATATCTCTTTCATCTATGCCCCTCCAAACTTTAAAAGGTGAAAATGCTTCTGGTATGATTTATCTGCGTTGAATTGCAGTGAGAACTTTCCTTGGCTCCTTATAGGAGATTTTAATCAGTTTCTGCATGCATACGAAACAGGTGTTAAGGAGCGTAGTTTTAAAAGATTAAGAAGCAAATTGCCAGTTTGAAGGATGGCAATCCCTCTCCATAGGCTATCAGTAAATTCAAGGAGTTTGAAAGATCCCTTAACTGATCTCTCTGAAAGCAAGAAGAGCTTTATTGGAATCAAAGATCTTATATTAAATGGCTGCAAGCAAATAAAAGGTGAGAGTTACTTTTATAACATTTTGAGAAGAAACTACTATCTCATTTTAATTTTAAACGTGTTAGCCATAATCATTTTTATTTTCCAAGTAAAAAAAAAAAAGGTTTATATGACTAGAGATGTATGTGGATCAGCTTTTGCTGTTTGTCACTTTCAGCAACAGTTTTTACCCATTGCTGAAAGTTTCAGTAATAGAAAAAATTGCTGTCATAACTTTTAGCTGATAAAAATTATTGCTAAAAGTGACAAGCAGCTACTTGTCAAACAATAAATCCGAACTCGCTAGAAATAGGAAATAATATGTTAGACCATGGGTTCTTGTGATTAGGCCCTCTAATCTGTTTTCAACATCTTGTTGTAACGTTGGGCTTTAGCCACCCACTCTAGTGGTGGACTCTACATAATGGGCCTATCAGCCTAGCTATCAAATAGTAGTTTAAATTGCATGATTCATCCTTCCCCGTCTAAACCACATAGAAGAAAAGAAAAGTTGAATATTGTCTAAATTAATGAAGAAAAAGATATAATAACAAAAATCAAAGGTTAAAATGCAAAGAATTCTTTAAAAGTTGACAATAAATCTTTTAAACTTTTACTTTTGAACTATAACTTCTGTATTGACCTTTCCTCAAATGTTTATGTAAGTTGAAAGAGGCCAAATTAATAAAAAAATGCATTTAACCTATCATGTAAAAGTGTTTTTTGTTGTTGCAAAAATGTACAAATATAACAAAAGTAGTCTTTTTTTTATTTTTTATTTTAATTTGCATGGACAAGTAGTAATGGGCTACATTGCACAAAGTTAAAAGTTAAGTGAGGTATATTTCCAACTTTTAAAGTTGAGAAGGTAAATTGTACAATTTCTAAATTAAAAAAAGTTCTTTATATTTTGGCCAAAATCAAATTTAGCCCTTCTAAAGTACAAATGTGAACTAATATTAAAACTAAGTTTTTTTAATTGCAAGTTGACTATGGGCAATAGTGGACAATATTAAAGGCTTCAAATGATATAATATTGTCTACCTAAAACAGAACTAGTGTGTATATACAAGGAAACATTTTGTTGCGAGATTTAATATTGTTTAAAATCAAAATCCTATCTGGGGCAGATAGATCATTTTGTATATATTAATGTCCAAAAACAAAATCATTTGTATATTTAATTGGTGGCCACGTCACAATATGGTATTTTCCACGTTGTCACCCTCAAGACCTAAGAGAGTTGCTTTATATATATATTTAACCAAAAGCCATCTGTCTAGTATATACCAGACCCAAAACATTCTTAATTTAGATTATTCCTGATTTAGTTCTTAAAAGTTATAATTATCTTAATTTAATTCTTAAAATATTAAATATTTTGATTTAGTTTCTAAAAAATTGTTCGAGTCTCTATTTTTTCCCTCTATATGTCAAAGTAATATTTATAGATGGAGAATTTAGCAATTTAGTGATGAAAATGTTCAAATTAAAGCAAATATTATTTTTCAAGAATTAAATTGAGATGTTTCATCCTTTAAAAACTAAATTCAGATAATTATAACTTTTTAGAGACCATATATACTCTTCTTAATTTATTCATTAATGTTCTTAGAGAAGGACCCTTCAAAAAAAACTTGATCTTAATTTCATTTTCCTCTTCATTGTTCAAAAGGGAACCTACACTAGGAGTTTCTCAACTTGAAAGTAAGTTACAATGTTACTATCTATCTGATTATTAAACTATTATTGGAGAAAACGATTGAGAAAACTACAGTACCCACTTGCCTATTTTAATACTCTAAGGTGTTTCGCATCCATTTCATCTTGCATTAACTTCTTCTGCAAATTAATAATTAATCTTATACAAGAACTTTTTAAAAAAAAAAATCAGTGTGTCGCATTATTTTTATATTCACTTTACTAATAAATAAGCGAAACTTAATAATATAGGAAAAGAAGAGAAGAAAAAAAAATGCAGATCGAGCCTCGGACTTTGGCTTATTACAAATAGACATCCAAAATTTCAAAACTACACATTAAATCTATGAACTTTCACAACCTATCTAGGAAATAATTAGTCTTTCTATTTTTTTTTAACAATGTTAATTTAAACGTCATATCAAACTTTTTTTTTATAAATAACATAAAATGGGTGGTGGCATTAGGGACAATTAAGAACTTGCTGTATATGGGAAAGTCTAATGTGACGTTTGAATTGATTGCATTGAAGGAAAAATAGTTTGAAATTAAAGGCCTATTTCCTCGAATTTGCATAGTTGAATGACCTAAATTTCAAATTTGAAAGTCTAAGGGATTATTTGTAAATGACCCAAAGCTTAAGAAGGGGTTTTTGTAATTTTCCCATTAAAAAAACAATTTTCTATGATGAATTTCTCCATATCATTTGTGATCATTATTGATTAGTGAATTGATGTAAACTCAGCCGCCATAACAGCTAAAATATTCTAAAACGGTTGACCTTTGTAGTGTATAAATTGACTTCTAAGTCAATCATTCTGTGTGAAGCTAATCAGTTCCTTGTTATATGGGATTATATCTAACTTATGAAGAAAAGAAAAAAAGAGGACACACAAATTAAAAAAAAAAAGACAAATGGGACAATGTAACATGTGTTTTCAGTAGTTGATTGAGTGGAAGAAAAGAGCTAGAGATTTTAGATTTTTATAGGTATTATATTAAATATGCATGTACCTGGACAGGAAAAATGACGTTTATTATAAAGGTGGAAACATGTTTGGCTTCATGCATCTAAAAGATCAAATCCGAGATTACACTAAAGAAACTTCAAATAATATTCGAGATTACTTTTGACGAGTTATTAGCCTCAAGGTTCAGAGAACTAGTCAAAACACCGGTTCAAACATTAATAATCAGATCACAATTGAATAATGATCAAAACAGTAATACTTAAAATATATTAAAACATTAAAATAGATGATATATAATATTCAAATATTTTAAGTATATTACAAATATATATTTATATTAGTCCTAAATCTTCTTTTAATAGTTTAAATTTTTGAAGATTTTTTAAAAATATATAAAATATTTAGTAAAAATTTAAAAAAAATTAAAAAAAAAAATTAAACCGATTGAATCAGTAGGTTTAACTGATTCGACCGATTTTTTTTAAATTTATTGATTCAAACTGAATTAATTGTTTGATTAATTTTTCAGTTGAACTGATCAATTTAATCTAATTATCTGAATACTTGTTAGCCACTTTCAATCTTTCTCTTTCCCTTTCAACTTCAATACATGATTTTTGTCGATCTTGCTGTCCCCTCTGTTTCTTCGCTTTTTCCTCTCAACTTTAATTTTCCATTTTAACGTGGAACATACGTACCATGAACTTAATTACTGAAAAATGGTCCTTTATCCTTCGTATTTAATTTGATTTGTTTTGAATTTAGTGATTTTATGAGACCCCTTATCTTGACCAATCAACATAGATCCAAAATAACGACAAACGATCTCTAGATATTTAAGCTACTGGCATTTATAGTGTCATGCAAGTCACAAGAAATTTACAGAAGTAAATGTGCAGAATTAATTGCACATATGCGTGCATGGATGCAGACAAAAATTGACAAAATTCCAATGTAATCTTTGAAAGTTGATCTTGAGATCAATTGGCCCCCTCAAAAGTATCTAATAGTTTAATTTTGTTTTGACTCTATAGAACATTTGATCATAAAGAATTGCATAGTATCATTTTAGCTTCTTTTTAAGTGAATGGGCAATTGGAAAAAACTACAGCTGGGAAATTGATACGAAAAAACTTTGAGGGAATTAGTTAATTGATACTAGTCATATTTGGGGGATTAAAATGAGATTTTGGTAGATAAAAAGTATGCAGACAAATATTTGTGTATATGGATGAATAAACAAAAGAGATCTAACGAGAAGACCCAAATATTCCCATATAGGTCTAATCTATTATATATATATATATATAAAGTAGACAAAGGACCGTAATGGACGAAAATGTGAAAATGATGCTAGAAATATATCTTACGAAAAAACTGTCTCAATGTTTGCATGCTTTTTCTTTTTTTAATCGTTGGTCTTTATTTAATTTTTTTTGTTAAAATAACCAGTATCTAAAAACTCATCAAGTTCTGACTAATCTGATTTGAACTGAATTAGACTAGAAATGTGTAAAGTTCTTGTAATATTAATTTTTTTTATTTACTGTCACATCCCAAAAATTGAACATGTGAAAAGATACTACTCATTTGATAAAATTCTCAAACATACGTTATTTACATTTATTCTGTAAGGTTTTACATTCAACCTTAATCATTCATTACACACTACAGAATTATATTCATTTGATAAGCAAATATAGACATACATAGTCTGATATTTCTATCTCATCGCAAGCCTAGCAGACTTATAAAAAGTACAGAGCGTTCCTAGTATCCACATTAATAAGTACTGGTATCCCACCAGACAGAAATAGAGGATAATTCCAATGGGCTTCTATTATTCAAACGGATACTCTTCTTCTTTGTTTTATGTATCTGAAAAGATAATCATAGGGAGCGTGAGTTTATTTTAAAACTCAGTAAGTAATTGTCTTATACATCGAGTAGTATGAGACTCTAACCTTTTCAAACTCATGAATAAGATTTCATAGATATACACCGAGTAGTATGAGACTCTAACCCTTTCAAACTCGTGAATAAGATCTCATAGGTATACATCGAGTAGTATGGGACTCTAACCCTTTCAACTCGTGTATAGATTTCATAGATATGCACTGAGTAGTATGAGACTTTAACCATTTCAAACTCGTGTATAGGTTTCATAGATATGCACTGAGTAGTATGGGACTTTAACCATTTCAAACTCGTGTATTAGATTCCGTAGATCTTTACTCATTAATAAGATAGTGAGAATTTATCACATAGTACAATTGCCATGAAATAAAATAATTGCTACATACTCTTATTTCTACCGATCATCATATACTCCCATATGAAAATTGATTGCTTATTATCCAAATAATATTGTAAATAAGACTTATATTGTACTTTGACTAGTAATATCAAATTAGCTTAGCAAGGTTATTCACTCACCTTGATGTTTGTCCAAGTTTACCTTGTTCCACACTAGAATTTGTGTAGGAAAATTTCCTAGTAAAATATATTACAAGGAAACATAAGAAAGGAAACAAAATCACGAAAATACGCAAAATTTTACGGTTCGATATAGTAACGTTGACTGCTACAGTACTGTTGACTGCCGACACTACAGTAACTGCTACAGTAACTCGAAGAAAAATTTCCAGATTTTCCCGAAATTTCTGGTCGCTACAGTAACTCGAGTTTTTGCAGAAATTTCTCACAAATTCATCCTTTCCTTTCTTGTTTCAAAACCAGAATTTCAACTCTTTTAACCGATTATAACTCAAATATAACTTCTAAAACAACTGAGATTCATGAATTATCATCAAAATCTTCAAGAACAAAACCTCCTCTAATCTTCCATATAAACTTAGATTTAAGGAAAATAATGAGATTAAAGCTTACCTTTGATCCTTACAAAGCTTTTGAACCGAACAGATAATCGAAATTCTGAAGATCAAGGAAAGGATTTGAGAAGAGGGTGAAGAAACGAGAGAAAGTGAATTTACTATTCACTTCAGCTGCTTCGATGCGTGAGAAAAAATGAGGGGGGTACTATTGAAACTTTATATTAAATATTTCTAATGGGTTATTGAATAACCCATGGGTATCCATAACCCAACATCCAAACCCATCCAATCAATTTACAATAAATGGACTAATTGACCATTCTTATACCACTTTTCCATGAATTTCACCATTCTTAGAATATATCCCACATGGTGCAAATATTCAGTCCAGTTATTTAACTCAATTTTCATAAATAATATTCAAAGAGAACAATTAAATATGAAAATTAAAAATGACCAAAATAAATAACTAAAGTAACGTTGTAAAATTCTAAAATACTCTTAAGCGAATTATATTCTGAAATTAACGGGTATTACATTCTACCCCCTTAAAAGAATTCGGTCCTCCTAATTAAAATCTTACCTCAAGTTTCAAATAAATGTGGATAGTTTTTCCACATTTCATCTTCTGCCTCCCACGTAGCTTCCTCGCGAGAATGATTTCTCCAAAGAACCTTGACAGTAGGAATTTCTTTAGTACGCAATTTCTTGACTTTTCTATCGAGAATAGCTACTGGTACCTCTTCGTAGGTGAGAGTTTCATCAAAGTGAACTTCTTGGGGTTGAATGACATGAGAAGGATCAGGAAGATATTTCCGTAGCATGGACACATGAAATATTAGATGAACTCCCTCTAGGTCGGAAGGTAGGTTTAGGCGATATGCCACATTACCCACTCTGTCTACAACCTCATATGGGCCAACATACCTCGGACTAAGCTTGCCTTTCTTCCCGAATCTCATTACTCCCTTCATAGGTGAGATTCGTAAGAAAACCATATCACATATTGCAAATTAAAGGTCACGTCGTCGGTTATCCGCATAAGACTTCTGTCTACTCTGAGCAGTTAACAACTTCTCTATGATCAGTTTAACTTTATTTATATCTTCTTGTATCATCTTAGGTCCAAGTATTTTGGTTTCACCAAGTTCAAACCAACCTATAGGAGATCGACACCGTCTCCCATATAGAGCCTTAAAAGGTGCCATCTGGATACTGGCTTGGTAACTGTTATTATAAGCAAATTCAATAAGAGACAAATGATCTTCCCAACTTCCACTGAAATTCATCACACAAGCTCTTAGCATATCCTCTAAAGTCTGAATTGTCCTTTCGGACTGTCCATCAGTCTGAGGATGGAATGTTGTGCTAAGATTCACTTTGGTACCCAAAGTCTCTTGAAAGACTTTCCAGAACCGAGAAGTAAATTGAGGTCCTCGGTCTGATATAATGGATATTGGTACACCATGAAGTTTCACTATTTCCTTAACATAAAGTCGAGCAAGTTTTGCTACACTGAAAGTGGTATGAATAGGAAGAAAATGTGCTGACTTAGTAAGTCGATCCACTATGACCCATATTGAGTCATTTCCTTTTATTGACCGAAGTAAACCTACTACAAAATCTATAGTGATCCTTTCCCACTTCCACTCGGGAATATCTAATTTTTGCATCAAACCAGATGGTAGTCGATGTTCAGCTTTAACTTGCTGACAAGTCAAACATCGAGCTACAAAGTCAGTCACATCTCGCTTCATGCCCTCCCACCAGTAAACTTGTTTCAAGTCCTGATACATTTTCACAGCACCAGGATGTACAATGTAGGGTGGACCATGAGCTTCCATTAAGATTTCATGTTTCAAAGATTCAATGTTGGGGACACAGAGTCTCCCATTAAACCATAAGACTCCTTCTTCATCTACCAAAAAACTTGGTGCTAGACCTTGCCTTGCCTTATCTCTGATTTTGACCATATCAATGTCATTTTCTAAAGTTGCTTTTACTTTTTCAACAAGGGATGATCTAACTGTTAAATGAGCCAGAAATGTACCTGACTCAGTGATCTCAAAGAATACTCCATCAGCTTCCAATTCTTGTAGTTCATGTGTTAGAGACCTCCTTATAGTGGCAATGTGAGCTAAACTTCCCATAAACTTTCGACTTAGAGCATCGGCCACTACATTTGCTTTACCTGGATGGTAAAAGATGATACAATCATAATCTTTCAAAAGTTCCATCCACCTTCGTTGCCTTAGATTGAGATCTCTCTGCTCAAAAATGTACTTAAGGCTTTTGTGATCTGTAAAAATTTTACAAGTCTCCCCATACAAGTAATGTCTCCAAATCTTTAGGGCAAACACTACAGCTGCCATTTCCAAATCATGAGTGGGGTAATTCAATTCATGCTTTTTAAGCTAACGTGAGCCATAAGCTATGACTTTACCATGTTGCATCAACACACACCCTAAGCCTATCTTTGAGGCATCACAAAATACAAAGTAACCCCCTGGTCCTGATGGTAGGATTAAGACTGGTGCAGAAGTTAAACACTCTTTCAATTGGGTGAAACTTTGCTCACATGAATCATCCCAAATGTATTTAACATTCTTTCGGGTTAACTTATTTAATGGGAGAGCTGTCTTAGAGAAATCTTTGACAAAGCGACGGTAATACCCTGCTAAGCCAAGAAAACTACGTACTTCCGACACAGTTGTTGGTCTAGGCCATTGTTTTACTGCTTCAATTTTACTTGGATCTACATGAATACCTTCTTGGGAAATAACATGTCCCAAAAACGTTACATGACTCATCCAGAATTCACATTTTGAGAGCTTTGCGTACAACTGATACTCTCTCAAGATCTGAAGCACTATTCTCAAATGTTCAGTATGTTTTTCATGACTCTTTGAATATACCAAAATATCATCAATAAATACAATTACAAACTTATCAAGGAATGATTTGAACACTCTGTTCATTAAATCCATAAATGCTGCTGGTGCATTTGTCAACCCAAAAGACATCACAAGAAATTCATAATGTCCATACCGTGTACGAAAAGCAGTCTTAGGTATATCATCATTCTTAATTCGTAACTGATGATATCCAGACCTTAGATTAATCTTTGAGAAGTATTTTGCTCCTTGAAGCTGATCAAACAAATCATCTATCCTTGGTAAAGGATACTTGTTTTTCACTGTGACTTTATTCAGCTGACGATAATCTATACATAATCTCATAGAACCATCTTTCTTTTTCACAAAAAGAACAAGAGCACCCCAAGGTGAAAAACTTGGGCGAATGAACCCTTTGTTCAACAAATCTTCCAATTGTTCTTTGAGTTCTTTTAGCTCAACAGGAGCCATACGATAAGGTGGAATAGAAATTGGTCTTGTTTCTGGGACCAAATCAATACTGAACTCAATATCTCTTTCTGGCGGTAATCCAGGTAAATCTTCTGGGAACACATCTGGGAATTCATTAACCACATGAATGTCTTCTAACTTCTGTTCTTTTTTTTCTAAATCTTTGATAAAAGCTAGAAATCCCTGACATCCCTTTCGCAACATACGCCGGGCACTTAACATAGATATCATATTGCAAGGTACATCACTTCGATCTCCTTGAAACACAAAATTACTCCTCCCCGGCATATTAAAGGAAATAACTTTGTCATGACAATTTATAGTAGCATGACAAGAAGATAGCCAGTCCATCCCTAAAATCACATCAAAATCTAACATATTGAGAACCATAAGATCTATCTCAGTTTCCGTGCCCCCAACAATTATTTTACAAGAACGATAACATGTTTTAACCATCAAAATCTCTCTCATCGGTGTGGAAACAAAGAATGGTTCTTTAAGAGTAATCGAATCAAATGCAAATCTCTTAGCAAATAGGGGTGACACATATGAGTGAGTAGAACCGAGGTCAAACAAAATACGTGCAGCAAAAGTATTAACAGATAATATACCTGTAACTACAGCATTTGATGTTTGAGCATCCTGTCGGGTTAGAGCATATACTCTTGCATTTCCTCTGCCAGCAGCTTGTTTTCCACGATCACCTTAGCCTCTTCCAGAACCTCTTCCCATACTACCCCCTATTGAAGGGGTTGGTGTTCAAGTAATAGAAGCAGAAATAGACTGTGGTCGAGGTGGCAAGGTAGACCCTTGACCTGGTCTTGTCATGAGCTAAGGGCACTCCCTTATAAAATGTCCTTTTTGTCCACAGTTAAAACAACCTGTACCAACAGTGTTTAACCTGCATTCTCCGAAGTGAAACTTTCCACATTCAGGACATTGAGGTTTTTCCCTTCTACCTTGAGTACCTCCTCTACTAGAAGAGCTAAAACCACCCCTGCTCTCTGAACGAGGCTTAGCCACACTGGCTGTAGAATAAGATGACTTAGTAGGAGTGGCTGGAGCATGTTGTGATACAGTAAAGGGTTTCAAAGTTCCTGAGTCTTCCCCTTGATCAAAAGATCTCCTATATCTAGCTTTCTTTTTTTGTCGATATTCTTCTTTATTCTTTGACCTCTTTTCCATCCTTCGGGCCACATCAACAGCTTCTGAGTACGAAGAGTAATCATTCATATTGGAACCCACTTGATCATATAAGGCATCACGAATCCCTTCCACAAACTTTTCTATTTTCTTCCTTTCAGAAGGAATGATTTCAGGGGCATATTCAGATAATTTAACAAACTGAGCTGAATATTCATCAACAGTCATGGTTCCCTGCCGTAGATACAGAAAATCTCTGGCCCTAGATGATCGTTCACTTGCCGGAAGAAATTCATCCATAACTAATCTGTAAAACTCTGTCCACATAACTGGCGGTGCGCCTTGAATTCTAGCTTTCTTCCAGTTCCTCCACCATTTACCAGCCCTACCCTTTAACTGAAAGGAAGTGAATTCTACCTTTTGAGTAGGAGAACACCCTATAGCATCACAGATTGCTTCACAATCTTCAAGGAAACATTGTGGGTCCTCTTTGGGATCTTCCCCTGAAAAAGTAGGAGGTCTCATTTTCTGGAACTCAGACATTCTTACCTCCCTTACATTATCTCCTCCAACTAACTGAGCTGGTGGTACAATTTCAGCTTCAACAATAGGAGGATCCACTGGCAGGTTAGCTTGTGCAGCTCGACCTCTCATTTCAGCCTCAAATCGGTCAAATCGTTCATTCATCAAATTAATCACATGTGAAATAGTTGCATTACCAACGTGAGCATCAGGTTCGATTCTCCTTGCTTGCTCACTAGTTGCGCCCTCAGTACTTTGAGCATGTAAACTATCATCACGGTTAGAATCATCTTGCACATGTACTGGTGGAATTATGGCCCTCATTGGACCCATATGCTCATTATTATTGGAAGATCCTTCTGACATTGTACTGTCACAGATCTACACACATAACAAACAATTTTTAGACATAAACAAAATATCACTTGCTAGCCCCACTGAAAAGTTATCTATAAAATGACGTTATACTCTACAAGGTCTTTTATGGAACATAATCCTATGGTCATGCCGTGGCTCATGACAATAGGGAAGGGCCCACAAAGATCACTTTGCTCTGTACTCTATAGGGGACCTATAAATCCTATCCTCTGATACCAAATTGTCACATCCCAAAAATTGAACATGTGAAAAGATACTACTCATTTGATAAAATTCTCAAACATATGTTATTTACATATATTCTGTAAGGTTTTACATTCAACCTTAATCATTCATTCCACACTACAGAATTATATTCATCTGATAAGCAAATATAGACATACATAGTCTGCTATTTCTATCTCATCGCAAGCCTATGAGACCTATAGAAAGTACAGAGCATTCCTAGTATCTACATTAATAAGTACTGGTATCCCACCAGACAGAAATAAAGAATAATTCCAAGGGGCTTCTATTCTTCAAACGGATACTCTTCTTCTTTGTTTTCTGTATCTGAAAAGATAATCATAGGGAGCGTGAGTTTATTTTAAAACTCAGTAAGTAAATAACTGTACTATATAAAATATCAAAAGTACAAATACCATATTTACTCATATAATTAATTGTCTTATACATCGAGTAGTATGGGACTCTAACCCTTTCAAATTCATGAATAAGATTTCATAGATATACACTGGGTAGTATGGGACTCTAACCCTTTCAAACTCGTGAATAAGATCTCATAGGTATACACCGAGTAGTATGGGACTCTAACCCTTTCAACTCGTGTATAGATTTCATAGATATGCACTGAGTAGTATGGGACTTTAACCCTTTCAAACTCGTGTATAGGTTTCATAGATATACACTGAGTAGTATGGGACTTTAACCCTTTCAAACTCGTGTATTAGATTCCGTAGATCTTTACTCATTAATAAGATAGTGAGAATTTATCACATAGTACAATTGGCATGAAATAAAATAATTGCTACATACTCTTATTTCTACCGATCATCATATAATCCCATATGAAAAATTGATTGCTTATTATCCAAATAATATTGTAAATGGGACTTATATTGTACTTTGACTAGTAATATCAAATTAGCTTAGCAAGGTTATTCACTCACCTTGATGTTTGTCCAAGTTTACCTTTTTCCACACTAGAATTTGTGTAGAAAAATTTCCTAGTAAAACATATTACAAGGAAACATAAGAAAGGAAACAAAATCACGAAAATACGCAAAATTTTCTGATTGCTACAGTAACGGTTCGCTACAGTAACGGTTCGCTACAGTAACGTTGACTGCTACAGTACCGTTGACTGCCGACACTACAGTAACTCGAAGAAAAATTTCCAGATTTTCCCGAAATTTCTGGTCGCTACAGTAACTCGAGTTTTTGCAGAAATTTCTCACAAATTCATCATTTGCTTTCTTGTTTCAAAACCAGAATTTCAACTCTTTTAATCGATTATAACTCAAATATAACTTCTAAAATAGCTGAGATTCATGAATTATCATCAAAATCTTCAAGAACAAAACCTCCTCTAATCTTCCATATAAACTTAGATTTAAGGAAAATAATGAGATTAAAGCTTACCTTTGATCCTTACAAAGCTTTTGAACCGAACAGATAATCGAAATTCTGAAGATCAAGGAAAGGATTTGAGAAGAGGGTGAAGAAACGAGAGAAAGTGAATTTACTATTCACTTCAGCTGCTTCGATGCGTGAGAAAAAATGAGGGGGGTACTATTGAAACTTTATATTAAATATTTCTAATGGGTTATTGAATAACCCATGGGTATCCATAACCCAACATCCAAACCCATCCAATCAATTTACAATAAATGGACTAATTGACCATTCTTATACCACTTTTCCATGAATTTCACCATTCTTAGAATATATCCCACATGGTGCAAATATTCAGTCCAGTCATTTAACTTAATTTTCATAAATAATATTCAAAGAGAACAATTAAATATGAAAATTAAAAATGACCAAAATAAATAACTAAAGTAACGTTGTAAAATTCTAAAATACTCTTAAGCGAATTATATTCTGAAATTAATTGGTATTACATTTACAATACTTGAACTTAAGATTTTATTTAAAGAAAATAAGTATCAAATCACTTGAACTAATTAGTATAAATTATTTTTGTTCTCTACTTGTGTATTTTTTTATTTATTGACTCTATTATTATTGTTTTCAAGAAGACATCTTCCTCCTCATTCACTACGTTAATGAAGTAAAAAAGATGGGAATCGAAAATCAAGTAGCCTAACAAAAAAATCATTTAGGACTTAGGACATTATTAAACTTTATAGTGTTAGCATAATCTTTTTTTTTTTGGTGAAAGAGGAAGATTAAAATAGCGTAAAAATAGTACAGATTATGATCTCAAAGTAGTGTTAGCATAATCTTTCATGAATGCTTATAGAATTCCAGACGTGCAAGATTCCGGTCTAACCTATAATCAAGTCCTATAATCATCGTGTATTATATTTGTTATCTTTAATGATATATATCCTTAAGGAAGACATCCGTATCTTAATCTGTTAACAGATTTTGCTTTTACAGTAATATAATTAATATCAAATGCAAATAGGTATCATGATCGCATAGTTTGTACAAATATATATCTAGCATTATAATAAACTCCGGAAACAGGTCAAAAAGAAAAACACAACAAAAGCTACCGATTATCAAATAACAATATCATATGTATGAACATGCATGCATGCAGAGGCAACTTCTGTCTGTCATTGAGTTGTTTGGCACCAATAATCTTAAAAGTAAATAAAGATCACAAAAAAACAAAAGAAAGCAACATTGTATATGATAGAGATGTTGTGTGAATTGATGGTGAATAATAAGTAGGCAAGTTGCATGAGGTGTAACTGTAATCTGAAGGTTTAATCAATTAATCATTCGAATCAAATCTTATGAAAGGAAACAAGAATATTATGAGCTCAAGATAATGCTTCTCGATCTGTCTTCTTATGCAGTTAGTTGCGCTTTGATTAATTATGGCCCTATATATATATATATATATATATATATATATAAACACATCAACATAGCCACAAAAGAACTTCCTAAAGTACTTAGTTACAAAGGTGGTTCTCCTTTAAAGAAAGCATCTTCTTCTTTTTTTGTTGGGCTTTTATTTAGTGGGGGAAGCGGCTCATGGATATCCTCTAGTTTCTACTATATATATGTGTGTGTCTATATATATATATATATCACATTATTTATTTATTTCGCGTAAATTTTCAAGGATTGCTTTCATTAAGGGAAGCGGCTCATGGATTTGATTTGTTTAAGAAATTTAATTAGCAACTAGATTTTGAAACTATATTGCACAAAGAAAAATCATTGTTAATTAATCTTAAAATGGTTAATTTTTTACACAAAATATTTATAAAAATAAAATTATTCAATTATCTTTATTGTTCTGAAGTGAAAAAGAATAAATCATAAGGGGGACCAGAATTAAAGGCTGTAAAGTAGATCATGATATGGTTTTGGCCTCTTTTACTTTAGAGATCTCTCGATAATCCTCTTCTTCCATGGCCATGACTACACGTGCAAATACTGATCTTTAAAAGTTAGCAATAAATCTTTTTTTGTGCAAAATAATTACGCTGAAAATGGCCAAATTAATCAAAAGACAACTCATTTCACCTTTTTCAATATGCATAGACAAGTAGTGTAAGAATTTGGGATGAAAAAGTAAACAGAGAGATTATGTTTATACTTTATAGTACACAAAATTGAAAATTTAAGGGATTTCTTTGCCAATTTTTAAAGTTGTTAGAATATTTGCACAATTCCCTAAATTATGAGATTATTTGCACTTTGGCCTTTTATTTTGGAGAAAATAAATGTTGTGCAAAAAGTAATAGCAGAGCAGGTCGTTGCGGTATCATTTCAAATATTAGAAGTTCGTTGAATTTTTTTAAAAAAATAATTATCAATTATAATTTAATTTAATCTAACCTTGAAGTTAAAAAGTAAAATTTCTTCATATTTTTATTTAAAGATTCGCTTCGCCTAATAAAAAAAGGTTGTTATACACATAACTGAATTACGATTTATTATATAAAAAAATTAAATATAATCAGAAAAGTTAATTTATAACTCATTATTGTGGCAAATTTTTTCTCATTTTTTACCAAGTTTATAAAAATGAGTGAATGACCTTATAATTCATATAGCATCAGCTTCAGTCTTTTAACATTAAAGTGACCACAAGAACATGAACATGATATTGATTCCTTTTTCCCACTTCTAATTACACCAATCCTCAAGCCTTGTATTTTTCCTAACAAAAGGAATTTTTTAACAAGGAATTTAAAAAGACTATATAGCCATATATAAAGTTTAATTAATTGATAATAGATAGTGATTAAAATGTGCTATAGAAGTGATGACATGCATGATGTTTGAGGAAGAATCAGAACATGCAGATCTATACATGTGTAGGACCCAATATCACATCTCTAGCTGAGATATTGTCTCCCTCACCTGTGCTTTCCTTCCATATACTATAATTATAATACACAGTATTTTAAGTCAAAAAGAAAAAAAAAATATATATATATAGAAAATATTGTCTATCGTCAATTTTTGTGAATGCTTAAAAAACTGAAAAAAAAAAAAAGAAGCAAAGCTTGTGAAAGGACCACGGTTTCCTAATTCGATGAACATATTCTTCATTCAAAGATCCAATTTTTGAAAGAAAAAAGAAAGAAGGTGAGAGAAAGATATACATATATAAAAGTGAAGAAGAATCTCTTGTGTTTGTATTTGCCAACCCAGAAAAGCCAGTCAGAGATGAGAGAATGGCATCGAACCCAATCATCATATGAGGTCAGTTTGTTTAAAGGCAAGTGGGTTAGGTCCTTTTGCAGTGGAAAGTGCCACTAAACTCCAAGGATGCTTTAATTTTTGTTAATTCAACATTAATTAGTTATTTTTTTTTCTCTTTCGGAACCATCATTCAAAATATTGTAGAAATGAACTAAGTTAGATCATAAATGCGTAAAGCTCTTAGTTTTTCTTTTCTTCATTAAACTTGAATATGATACCTTATTTAAAGAAAATAAGTGTCGAACTAGCTTGTTGAACCAATTAGCAAGTTTGTCAAATTTGAAAATATATCTAAACTCGATAAAGGAAAGCGCGTAAACTCAAAATATAAATTTAGAACGTATAAAATTGTAAGAGTTAAAATATGTTCCTTCCTCATTTAATAATCTATGTATTAAAATTATATATATTCTAACACATATAAATAATATCTTAATTAATTTATAATTAATATAAAATTACTTAATTTCAATTATTGTGATGTTACTCTTTTTAGAGTCAATTAACTCCTTATAAAAAATACAATTTGATAAAGTAAAGTATCAATTAATCAGAATATTATGATAAAAAACATACCCAACAAACATAAATTGTTTTAATTAGTTACAAAATCTAATAATAAATACATTAAAAATTGCAATTAGCTTTGAAAAATTACAAAATCTAATAATAAATATATTAAAAATTTCAATTTCCTTATTTGATTTTAGACTTCTGAGTTTTGAATATGGGTGATTCCATTTTTTTTGGACTAGATACCAAAAAAAGAACACTTAACACTGTTGTTGACCCAACTCAATATAAACTCGACGAGTTTGAATATGTTTACATTGAGTTTGACGTAATTTTGATTTTAGAATTGAATTTATTCCATTTGGAGATCTAAACACTTAAACTCAAACGATAACTCAAAAGTTTAATAACCATCTCAATTAGTGTTGGTATTAATTAATTACTTTCAAAGACGTAATCAAATTATCAATATTAAATCATCATACTAAGTTCTTGTAACTCTACTCTTTTTCCTTGGATCTTTGGATTGGTTGTTTATGCACTTAATTATTGGACAAGGACATCACAAGTAGAAAGTTGCATGATATGATGCCACATTTCACATAATTATAAGACACAATTTTGCTTAGATTCCCGAGGTCTCACTATCTAGCTATATTTTGTTTGCCAAATATCAATCCCTTCGTATAAAATTGGGTTGCCACTTATTCCTTCAAAAAAAAAAAAATGAGTTCGAATGTTACGAATAAAAAAATTAATGATAAAACGGTATTATATTTTTTAAATAATTTGACATGATTTAAATAAGATTATTTAGAATCTAATAAGTTTTTTTAATATTAATAATTTTAAAAAATTGGAAGATTCATTAAAAGCTTTAAACATGAAAATAAATACTTATAAATTTTACTTTAATCCAACATTATTTTAGATTCAACCTGTCAAAATATTAATAATCATTATGCACTTTTTAAATGGGTTGTTTTAACTTAATTTGATCTTACTTTATATGAAAAGTAATAGGATATACGCACATATATATCAGATTATTTATATATATATATATATATATATATATATATATATATATATTCTAAAGAGAGGAGTAGGTAATTAGGTCACATATAATTACTTAGGATTTACAGATACAGAGTAATCTGGTATGTATGCGTTATAAGCAATACGTAGTGGTAATATATTAGTTTATTATGGTAGATTTTACACTAGGTTTCAATTTAGTATCCATATTTGTTATTTCAATTGGATTCTTCATTTTTTTTTTCATAGTCAATTCAGAATGGACATCGAATAATGTTAATTTGCAGAATAAATAATGGTTTTCAATGACGTGGGCATAAGATTTTGTTAAGTGCGCATGGCCTGTGTGGTTTATATCTTACAGAACCTATTCATATCATTCTAACGCAAATAGCATATTGATTTGATCTTCAAAGTTAATTAGAGAATATATTTTGATCGAGATAATTATAATATTTTCTATCATATGTCATACGAAATATTTTATAAAAATAAATAACATCAAATCTTATTGCAAGCGTTTAAATCCGAAATGTCTTTGTTATTAAATTGATTGTAGATTCCCAAGTTCTTTCCTCGTAACTTCCATTGAAGCTTCTATAGCATTTACACTTTCTTTCTTCCCAGAAATGCTAAATCAACGTCTTAGAAAGATCCACGACAATACCCATTAAACATATAATTAACAATCGTACAAATAAACTATGAATGTTTGTTGTTGTCCTTTGTGTGCTTTTAATTCAGAGGAATTAAAAAATAAATTAGTTAGTTAGTTTTATATGTGTATTTTCAATAATGGGATCCCATAATCCTAAAAGCTAGCTAGGTAGCTTGTATACGACAATTACGGAGAATAATTAATAATCTTTTAATTTTCTTAAATTATAATATTCCAATTATATAAAATAACCTGTATTAATTAACTTAAAAACTCATAGGGCCTGAAGTGGATATCACACTTGCTTTTTGGATTAAGATAAGAGCCACGGTTTACTCATGCCTTAAACTTGATTTGTTGTTGGTTAATTAAAAAACTTCATTAAATATTTTGGGTTCTTTGGTTTGGTAAGTGTGTAACATAGCTGGATGCAAACTACAATAATACTGCGAAATCTTTCTTAAGTCTTTATTAAGAGGCATATGCTTAAAACTTAAATTGGTTTGGTGGAGTCATTTAAGTTAAAAATAAATAAATTGTAGCTATGTCTGCTAATTAATTTAATTTTAGTTAATTATTTGATTGTATGGTTAATTAATTAGAAGAATATTCTTAATTAATTCAATAGTTTGTTACTCTATCATTCTCCTTTAGTCATGTTCCCAATAGAAGTCGATGGAGTGCATTCGCATGTTGAAGTTTAACATCAATGGCAGCTCTCTGGGGAATCCTAAGAGAGCATTAGGGATGGAACCTTGTGTATTGTATAGTTTGTAATATTACATAAAATAAAATTTTGTCTAATTAGTTTTATTTCAAACTAATGTCTCGGTTTGAAACGATGTATTAGTTAAGTTTTATATATTATAAATATTTTAAATCAATTTTTTTTATTGAACTTTAATTATCTTAAAATTCTAATGGATTTGTTCTGTTTCATTTAAATTTAACATATAAATTAATACATCTATTAGAAATTAAATAAATATAATTATTTAAATTAATGTGTCTATTAAAAATAAAAAAGACTCAACTGTTTAATTGATATATCTCTTGGACATTGAATATATATAATTATCAAGGGATATATATATATATATATATATATTCAGATTCTACACATAATTATGCTAAAGAGATAGAAAATATCCAAAAGTTTCAAAAGGTTTTGTTGTATTCTATAAAAATTTGCTTGTAATTTTTTAATACACAGATATAAACTCTTTGAAAAAAAATGATTTATCATGTGTCAAAACCACTTCAACCTACATTGTTTCTAACAGTGTATAATGTTAGGATCGGATTGGTGGTTTCATGTTCAACAATCAAGTTGAGCTTGCTACGATGGCACGTGCTCAAGATAGTGAGTGATTATCAAGAATATCTTAGGATGGTAAGAGAGATTGTGGATTTCCATATCACTCATATAAATGCTTTCACCAAGATGGAGTCTTGCAGTGATATGAACATTTTTACTTGAGAAGATCTGCCACTGGAGATTAAACTGCCACTCCTTCAAGATTTTTCCTTTTTACAGATTTTGTTAACAGTTTAATTTTTCTTTCAGCTCTTCTTATATACCCAAAAAAAAAATTAATTTAAGGGAGCATTTGAGGAAAATGTTAATTAACGTACGTATACCTGCACACATATTTCTATTTCCACTTAATTAATTTGAACAAAGAAATCAAGTAGAATTTTTCTGGACAATAATGGAAACAGAAAGGTCTATTTTGATTCCACTGAAATGCTGTCTCTTTCTTGCACATAATCATAATTTTATGATGGCATAAGCAAAATTACACACAGACAAAATTGAATTTAAATATTGCCATTTGTAACGATCTGCTGAGACCTTAGTTGCTAAATTTTGACGCTTGGCATCCATGGATTAAGACTGTGCATTTAATGATGTAACAACCAAATTAAATGAATTTGTTTCTTTTTTCAAAGGAAGAACAACAATTGGATAAGTAACTAAAGAATGCAAAGTAACTTGCAACAATTTGTTTGAGCCATTTTTGAGCTAAACAATTATCGTGTCTTGCTTCGTTGTATAATTGAACCATAATAAATGCGAATTCATTGAATGAACACTATATGTATATAATTAATGAACACATGAGTATGTCATAGTTGATATAGAAGAACGAGATTTGAATCTTTTGATTTCTTCTTAGCATTTCATCTCCGTCTCATCTCAATCACAAGGCCATGAAAATTATTACAGAAAAACACTTGAGCACAAGGCGATGCTTGTTAGTAGTGTCAAAATAGCCTTTAGTTTGCGGACTAATTTAGGCGAGCCTAGATTTAATAAATTAGACTCGTTTAGCCTATGAGCTAAATGGATTAAGACTACGGGATCCACAGATTGGTTCGTTTATTTTGTTTAATTTTTTTATAAAATTGTATTATTTAATATAAATACTTTTACTTTATCATATTTTTATATTTTATAACATTATATTTAATAAATATAATAAATTTATATATGACAATTTTTGTAATTTTTTAAAAATAAATATAAAATTTTTAAATTTAAATATAATATAGTTGACTTAAAAATAAAATATGAAAAATTAAAGTTATTAGTTATTTTAAAATATAAAAAAAGTAATGTTTTATATGTATAAATTATATTTTGATAAAAAAATCATTAAATCATTTCACTAAAAAAATTAAAATTATATTATTTAAATATAAAAATTAAAAAAAATAGCCCATAAGATGACCTATGTAGGCATGCAAATGATATTAGACAATCAATTTAAGATTCATTTATAAATAAATTGGTTACAGGCTGACTTATTTATTTCTTGTTTGAAAGAAAGGGGTTCGACAATGGCCAAGTTGATTGCCTTTTCAACTTTTCAAGCTTGTGAGCTTGTGGTATTTTCCTGCACCCTTGAAATGTGTACAATAAATCTTTTTAAAAAAATTAATTAATTTTTTAAGAGTTTAACTAAATTATATCTAGAGTAAATTACAATCAAGTCGTTTTCGAGTCATTTATTTTAAATTAAATTAATGATAAATTAGATTGGTTGGAGTTAGAAAATTCACCAAAAAAATAATTGTGCCACACTCCAATAGTATTTATATTGATATATATATACACACACATTATTTTGAAATAAACTCAGCAAACAATTGAAAACATTCTTTTTCAAAAACTTTAAGACGTATAAATTAAAAAAGTCTCACAAAACATTAGAATTTCTTTCATAGAGCTAGCGACGAAAAACCGTGGACTTTGCAAGCGTGTGGTTTTGCTCTTAAAGTATGCACAGTAGCATTTTCTTTTAGAAAAATATAATGTTTGACTTCTTATATTTACCTCAACTGATTTACTTTTCTGATTTAATTGGTGAAATATATATTATACGAAAGGTAATTTTGAATGTTATAATAAAGTAATTTTTTTTATTTACTTAGTTTATAAATATCATAGTCAATTCAATCCAAAGGATGCACCTAGGCCACTAGGCCAACTAGTTGGAGCCTATTTCATTCAAAGTATTAATGATTTACGTGCACTTGTTCGTATTAAAATATTACTCAGTTTATGCAACTTAGATTCCTTTATTACTTGAAATTATATTCTCAAAAGATTTATTTTTGTATTAAAAGCATTTGCACAAATTTCAACATCTCAAAAAATCACATTTAGATTCTCACAATTTCCAGTGGGAAATGAAAATTGTATTCTTCCAATAGCGAGTGTCAATACTAAATTTCATAGTCATGAATCATGATTGAATTAAGGTAGAAAATACCTAAGGTTTTAAAAATTAGAACCATCGTCGAATTGAGAAGTATACTGTTTTAAAATTCATTAGTGCGGTCGGGTGAATTGATTTTAAATAAATAAATATATTAAATATAGTTAATTGATAAATCTTTTATGTTTTAGTTTGACAAGTTTACAACGGGTCTTAATAAGTTATTAAATATTTTTGTATACATTTAATAATAATATATAATTTGAATAATATATAAATATGGAATAAAATTTAAAATTAATTATAAAATATTACATAAAATAACACATTAATGCTCATAAAATTTATAAAAAATAAAAAATATATTAAAAATAAAAAATAAAACTAAAACAAGTTCAACCAATTGTTTGGTTTTATTGATTTTTTTTATTTTTTTTACTATTTTAATCACTAATTAATTTATTAAGTTAAACCTTTTATGTGACTATTCTATCATTTTTTAATTCGACCAATCAATCAATTCTTTAAACAGTGAAAAAGTCACATTTGGTTTGACTAATTTTTTAAACTTTATTTTTTTAATTGTGATTGTTCGATTAGAATAAACAACGAGGAAATGCACTTACAATTTCTTGCAAGAATTAATAGAGAGAATCCAAACCCTTAAAAATCACGCTCAGTTACCTGGCACAACTTTTTACTGCATCGAAGATTATTCTTAAAAGATATTATTGTAGAGAGTATTCTTGAAGCCTGTTAACAAATAGTTAATTCAAGTGATTCGTGATTTATTTTTTTTAGCGGAGTTTAATGAAAAAAATAACACAAGGAAAGATTTATAATTGATCAAGTTTGAAGTGAAGTAGTGAAAGTTGAGTAAAATTTTGAATTCTAATAATTCTAAAAAAATTTATTTACCAATTTTAAAAGAAGTTAATCATATAAAGAATTGCTTTAGAAAAATGAAAGAAAAAACAATAAATGAAGAGGTACAGACGTGTCTGAAGAGAGAGATGGGTATGTTTGACAGAGCAACAAATGTGGACGGACAGGGAATGATGACGGTGATGCTGGGCGTTGATGACGTACAAACAAAGGCCACGTCACCAGAAGTGGGTCCCAGTAATTTTACACGTTATCCTGCGACCGTAGTATCGACATGGAAGAGGACAACGACCCATGTGTGGTGGTCCGGGTCCGGAAAGACCATTTTGCCCTTCCAACTGGATATACTCATGAATGTTATGTTCCGCTTGAAACCCAACCCTGCGATGGAGTCACATGGAGGGGCATGGAGGGGACAGGTGGCGGAAGGAAAGGGGGAGGGTGGTACATCCATGGGGGTAACGATAGGGCTTGGGAGCATTGAATTAGCCATAATGGAAAGAGCCATACTGAGATGCCTAAAAGCAATGTATGAGATGAGAGTCATGAGTTCATGGGCCTGTGCCGCTAATCTTACCCGTTATCTCTCAGAGGCCAGTCAGACAGTGTTTTGCCACACGAACCCCACGTGTCAGACAGTCCAACCTGAAGTTTACTGCTCCCACGTTAATTTGTCGTCGTAGGAAGTAAATACCCACTTCATTTCCACGCGCTCTGTCTCTGTGCCACCAAATCCACCGCCTCACTTTCCATCAATCTAACACTTCCATCTCAAAGTATTTGCATTAATCCTCTCCTGCCCGTCAAAAGCGTAGGTCCTATCTCGTTAGAATTCTTAGACGTAGACAGTTAATCATAGCGTATCTAATTGCCTATATTTTTTATATTTTTTTAAATGATATTAGTTATTGGATTATACTCAACAATTAGTGCATATAATTTTTTTTTAAAAAAAAGGTTAAAAAATATAAAAAACATTACAATCGTTAAATGCAACACCCGACAATCGTGATGAAAAGCTTAAGCTTTTTACATGTGAAAGAGATAGGAGGAAATTCACATTCCACCCTAACCAGCCGCTTAGTTAGCTTTCCATAAATAGGCAAATATCTTACTTCGACAGATACAAATTGAGTTTAACAAAAGATATTAATCTTTTATATCGAATTTAGATTCAAATTTTTGTTTTAAAAAATATTTATATTTAACGGTTGATCGTATTTTGAATATGATTGTCTTCAGTAAAAAAGTATTTATAAAAAAACCTTCTTCAATTCATAAAATATTTTTATCTTATAACAATTATATATATAATTAATAATATAAACTTATAATTGTAACAAAATTTTAAAATTCGATGTTTACCAGTAAAATAATTTTATAATATTAATTATGGAGGATAAATAAAGAGGTATTTAGTATGAGTTCAGTTTTGGAAAATTGAGCAAAAACTGTCTAATTAAGTAGTAAATACTCAAGTTTTAATCTATAGACTTAAGATGCAAATAAGAGAGAGAATATACTTCTTTAAACTTTTGGTGCTTATATATATATATATATATATATATATAGAGAGAGAGAGAGAGAGAGAGAGAGAGAGAGAGAGATGCATCCAATTATTATATACTTGCAAAGCTCACGTTCTTTTCATCATTTTGCCTTAGTACATTGTTGTATCAATTTTACTATCTGTGACCGAGGAAGATTGAATCTAATAGAAACGGTTAATTTTTAATAAGATAATGAACTAAAGTTTAAATTTTTATTGAGAAAAATGTCAATATCTAATACTTAATAATGTTTTAATTAGGACTGTCTCCAATGGATGACACTTAGAGAAACTAAACAAAAATTTTACTAGATGTCATTGCAGATTTAATATGCTTGTACTTAATACACTAATATCTAAACACTAAAATACTAAGGTGCTATAAAATAACGTTAATTTTGGCAGATAATACTAAAAAAAATCATGAGAATCTCATATATGATTTGTTGATTAACTTTTCTAAAATAATATCTGTATTTTTAATAACAATTTTCAATTATTTTTATAAATTAAATATTATAATCTCAAATATTATAGTATCTTATTCAGTTATATTATGATCATGGTAATCAAAATCTAGATCCTGCTAGTAAAATCATACATGATCTAGATCATGATAACAAAATCAAGCTAAATCGTACGTTAGATCTTTTTAGTCACAGGATCACGTGAGATCGTGATCTGGATAGTAGGATTGTAGGATCGCATGATCTCATGCGATCCCGTCAACACTGTATTTTTTTTGTCATCAAAACGACGTAGTTTTGCCTCTTTTTTGGTTTTGAATCATCAGTAACACTAACCCTCTTTTGATATCTCATTCAACTCTAACCCGTGCCCGTAGTCTCTCTCTTAGTCGTCCTCCACTCCGATCATGCTCGTGGTCGTCCATTCGTGGTGCTCGTGGCCTTCTGTGTTGTCGTGCTCTGCTCTGCTTGTGGTTTGCTGCGCTGTCGTGCTTGTGGTCTGCTTTGCTGTGCTCGTCCCGTCTTGCTCGTGGTCCATCGTGCTTTGTTCTTGCTGGTTGTTCGTGGTGCTTTGTTCTTGTTGGTCGGTGGTGCTCTATTCCTGCTGGTTGCCTGGTCCATCGTGGTTTCAGCCTCTCAGGTCTGCTCTATTCGTGCTGGTCCATCGTGGTCTTCTGTGCTCGTCCGTGTCTGTGCTCTGCCGTCCTCCACCTGGTAAGTTGACTCTTCAATCTTCCAATTTCTTTCTTTGATCTGATGAATGCTTACTAATTACCAGTTACCATGCTATTGCTAGTGCTTGTGTTTTTCTCTGCTCTGTTGTCGGTTTGGTGCTGATGAATGATGATAATATATTGTTTTGTGATTTTTTTTGTTGGGATTTCGGATTTGGCGGCTTGAGGACTTAGAGATTCGTGATGTAGAATTAATTGACATTGATGATGATGATAGTGACAACAGTGGGAATGATAGTGACAACAATGGGAATGATAGTGAGAATGAGGCTATGCAAGAACAAGAGCTTGATAATGTCAAATGCCAACACTTTTATCTTTAAGTGTCATGACTTCTTTTTGTTTGTTTAATGTATGGACTATGGAGTGATTTGATATTGGTTGTATTGACTATTGATGACTTTTAAATGTTTATGAATGACATTTTGTTATTTTTGGTAATATATGATATAAGTTGTTTAATGAAAATATTTTGATTTTTGATAAATTTATGCTTATTTATTAATTTTAGCAATTTATATAAATATTTTTTATATTTATTTTTTAAAATTGCATAGGATCTTAAACTCCTACGATTTAATCTTACGATACGATCTTGTCCGACTTTTTTAATTTTGTACAAGATCTTGATCTTGATTATTTTGATTATGATGTTCAGAATCGCCATATTTAAGATGAGATAATCATATACCAAACTTCATTTTAACAGGATATTTTGACCTTAACATCTTGTAAGTAGTATTAATTGTCCTTTTTTGCATTTAATATTAGAACAGATAAAAAAATAAAATGACAACAGAAATAATTTAGCTGAACTAATTTAAGTGGTCTACTATTCATTTATGATTTTAATAAATTTAAAAATTCCATTTAGTTTTGTTCATTTAAAAGTCTATAATATGAACAGATAAGGATTTATTTAAACAACAGTATTCAGGTTAAACAAAACAGTACTGAACCTAGCTATTTGCTTTTTAACCTTAATCGCTATAATTAATAAAAAAGAAAGAAAGAAATAAAGACATTGCGCACTTGTTTGAGCCCGTAAGTTAGAGAATTAATTAATTAATTTTTATAGGCATAATCCTTCCTGGTTGACTTCAGCCAATTTCTTTACGTTTCTCATGGACATCATCTATTCAAATTTCCTGTCAAGCAACAAATAATTCACGGCTAATTATTTAAATTGAACGGAAAATGAGTAGAATTCACAGTAAAATAAATTTTTCTATATATATTCCATATTCTGATATTCGTAGCAATCCAAACACTTGTTTGATGATAAATAACAAAAAATCTGACATTTACATCAAAATTTTTATTAAATTAATTTTAAAATAGAAATTAAAATAATATTATTAATTGTTTTTTATTTAGTAGTAATAATATTAATAAAGTAATAATAATGATATTAATAAAGCAACAAGGGTGTACCGCGACCAGGTGACCCAATCTAGGTTCAAACTGTGATTCTGTTTCTTAGCAACGATTTTAACTGTTGTTAAAGGTTTTAGTAATGATTAAAACCATTGTCAAAAGTTTTAAGAAAATAAGAAAAATAATTTTTACCAATGGTTTTAATTTTTTAATAACAGTTAAAATCTTTGTTAAAAGACAAGAATAATACTTGTACAAATATCAAATCATATTTCATCTAAGTTCATAGATTTCGTCATACTCCCGTGGCGGTGTAGCTCAAAAAGCTAAGCTACCAATTTCATAAATAGTTTTCGAATAATTAATTTTAAAAATTTAGTACTTCATTTAATATTAAAATTTATCCAATAATTAATAACTAATTAAGATTTTTAGTAGTATACATCAGAACACAAATTTAAAGATTAGACTTTTTAACCTATATTTTAAATATTAGATTATATTAATTCCTCCACAAAATAAAATTATATATATTGTTAAAACTAGTGATATCTAAAATTAATTAAAATTAAATTAATTTAATTAGATGAGAATATTAAAATAAAAATATTTAATATCAATTCTTTTAAAAATTTTTGATAAAAAAGATGAGTGCCTAAGAGTATTTCCAGTGAAAATTCTTAAAAATAAGAATTGATTTTTATTGAGTTTTACTATTAGAGTTCATCAACATGGTTGCCACACGTAAGAATCACTCTTAACAAAAAAAACAAAAAAAAATATTAAATACATCTGTATTAATTAAAATAGTGGAGAGTTACTTACGGAACCTATTTATGAGTTTTTAAAAGTTACACTATTTAAGTGGAGAGTTGTTTAAAACCAAAGTAATAATATGATATAGTGAGACTAATAATAAATAATTTATTAAAATTACACCATTGGAGATGCTCGAATTATATATACTAGGCTTGGTAATAAAATTATATATATATATATATATATATATGTAAATCATGAATACGAGTATTGTTATTTTGTTCGTTATACGGTGCTCTTTCCGTTAATTTGTTTAGTCTATTCATGTGTGTAGCGTGCATATTAATCTTTCTTAACTAAAACCCAACGGTTATTCTTTAACCCACCTGCGCTACTATCCATCTTCATTCTTCATCCTATATATACTCCCCAACCAACCTCCACTCTCTTCGCCTTCCTCAACCATTTCCCTCCCTCCCTCCCTCAGTCTCTCTCTCTCTATCTCTCTCTCTCTTCCTCTTCTTCGTTCGTTCTCAGAATTCATCATATCAAACACTTACTGTGCACCTCCCAACCCCCAATCAATCCCCACCATGACCACCCACATTGACACTCTCTGGATCCTCCTCTTACCCTCCCAATGCTCCCATGAGAACCTCGCATGGTCCCTCCTCCTCATGGCCCTCCTCTTCCTCACCATCTCCCTCTTCCTCTGGTCTCACCCCGGTGGTCCTGCTTGGGGCCACTACTATTCCTATTCCCGGATCACCAAATCCTCTTCTAAAATTCCTGGTCCAAGAGGCCTTCCTCTGTTTGGCAGCATATCCCTCATGTCCTCCCCGCTTGCCCACCGCCGCATAGCCGCCGCCGCCGCCGCATGCAACTCCACCCGCCTCATGGCCTACAGCCTCGGCCACACGCGAGTTATCATCACGTGCCACCCCGACGTCGCCAGAGACATCCTGAACAGCCCCGTGTTCGCCGACCGGCCGGTCAAGGAATCCGCTTACGCCCTCATGTTCAACAGAGCAATCGGGTTCGCGCCGTACGGGGTGTACTGGCGTACCCTGCGGCGAATCTCGGCGAATCATCTCTTCTCTCCGAAGCAGATCAAGTCCTCCGAATCTCACCGCTCCGAAATCGTTACCCAAATAGTGGGGATGATTGGGAATGAAGGTAATCGCGGGGGGTTCTCTGCTCGGCGGGTTCTGAAAACGGCGTCGTTGTGTCACATGATGTGCTCGGTGTTTGGGACACGGTATAGGGTGGACGAGCCAAACAGGGAAATGGAGGAGCTATGCGGGTTAGTGGAGGAAGGGTACGACTTGTTGGGTACTCTTAATTGGGGGGACCATCTGCCTTGGCTTTCGGATTTAGATGCCCAAAGAATCCGGTTCAGGTGCTCCAAACTGGTCCCGAAGGTGAACCGGTTCGTTGGTGGAATCATTGCCCACCATCGAGCCGAGCCGAACCGAACCAACCGGGATTTCGTTGACGTCTTGCTCTCTCTAAACGGACCCGATAAACTATCCGACTCCGACATGATCGCCGTACTCTGGGTATGTAAATACTAAATAGCAGCGCCTTCTCACTATTTCGTCTTTTAAAAATTACTTTTAATTTAGTCTTTAAAATAATACTGAAGAAAGTGTAATCTTGGCTGTTAATTAATTGACTCTTTTTTTCTAAAAAAAATAGGAGATGATATTTAGGGGAACTGACACGGTGGCAATTTTGATCGAGTGGATACTAGCGATGATGGTGATTCATCCTGCTGTGCAATCTAGAGTTCAAGCAGAGATTGACGAGGTGGTCGGGAAGTCACGTGTCGTCACGGAGGCGGATGTGGCGTCGATGGTGTACTTGCCGGCGGTGGTGAAAGAAGTCTTGAGGTTACACCCACCCGGGCCACTTCTCTCATGGGCTCGCTTGGCTAACACTGATACAACCATCGATGGGTATCACGTGCCCAAAGGGACCATGGCCATGGTAAATATGTGGGCTATAGCTCGGGACCCAAATGTGTGGAGGGACCCATTGGAGTTTATGCCCGAGAGGTTTGTTACTAAAGAAGGTGACGTGGAGTTCTCTATCCTTGGGTCGGATCTCAGGCTAGCTCCGTTTGGGTCAGGAAGGCGGGTATGCCCGGGAAAGACATTGGGCTTATCTACAGTGAGCTATTGGGTGGCATCGCTTCTACATGAATTTAAATGGTTACCATTGGATCAAAATGGGATTGATTTATCCGAAGTACTGAAGCTATCTTGTGAAATGGCTAGTCCTCTCACTGTTAAAGTACGCCCTAGGCATGGTTAAAACTTCATACAAGAAAAAAAAAGATGAAAATAAGGAGAAAATCTTAGATAGACTTAAAAAAAAAAAATTTATAGACTAAACTAATTATGAATAAATACCTTAAAAATGAATGTCCTTTAATATATATATATATATATATGATATAGTTTTATAACTAATTTGGTCTATAAATTTAATAAGTTCAATCTATCTAAGATAGCATGTGGATGGGGTTGGTGAGAGAAGTATATATATATATATATATATATATATAGAACCCCTTGGAGGGACCAAAATGATAAATGAATGAACGGAGAAGGAAGATGGCATGGGTGAGTCTCCATTATGGGCCTTCAGGTTCTCTTTCTTTTTAATTTGACTGTCAAGTCTCAAGTTGTCTTTTTATTATAAAAGGATAAACGTGTTGCCAGCATTGTATATACTAGCTGAAATTAATAGAAGTTTTTTTTTAAAATTTATTTTGTAATATATTTTGCGTCACTCTCATACATTTGTTCCTTTTTCTTCATGACCATGTCTTAAAAAAAAAAAATCGATATAAGATATTAACTAGCGAAGGTTAGTCATGATGACATACAGACATGGCTGGCATATTCTTATGTTTAGATGCACAATAATGGGTAGACAGCAAAAAGACCTTAGCAGTATTAAAAAAACATGTGATCACCATGTTATTATCCATGGATGTTCCATTTGTTAGATTTAATTTTTGGTTTGCAGGGTTATATATATAATTTTTCAATGTAAGGATGAATATCATTCATTTCGAGATAAAAATAAATAAATAAATAAATAAAGGACTTCCTTACAATTTTAAAGAAGTCAGATTTTGGTAAATTTTTGTGGCTGTTTATTAATATGAAGTTTTTCAATAAATATAAAGCAATTGCAATTTTTTTAAAGACTCAATCATGTAGTATATAGTTGCATAAAACAAATTTGACAACTTGTGTTTTCATTGAAAAAAAACTAAACGAGAAATACTTAAAGTGTACCTAATTTTATTTCGTCCAAATAAAAAGACAAAGTTGATATTTAAAGTGACTCTTAGAATACACTCATACAGTGTCAACAGTAGTCTCATAAGAGGTGAGAGAAAAAAATAATTTCCATTACATTATATTTTAACAGTTTATATAGTTCATTACATATTTATGGTTTCCTTATTTTTGAGTTAATAGTTTTGTATTAATATAAAATATTGATTTGTGATTTAATGGCAATTATTTCGTCTTTTCATTTCCTAAATTAAACACTCCTCCGGCTTGATATACATACAAAAGCGTGCACACATACATATATAAACTATTGATTTGTAATTTAATTGTGACTATTCTATCTTATCATTTCTTATATTAAACACTCTTCTCACTTGCTACACACATATACATGGTATGCACATATTTATAGTCTCACGACCTTAAAGATATTATAGTACTATGTGTACATTTGAATTGGAGTTAGACAAATTTAATTGAGTTAATACAAACAAGTAAATACTGTTTCACACAAACAAGAATTTGAAAAAAAGACATGTGATGTGAGAAAAGAGATGAATGCCAAACTAAATAGCTGATTTTTTATCTAAAATCACATCTTGAAGTTCAAACGAACTTTTAAATAGTCAAAATGTAAAATCAATCGGAGCTTATGGTTACAATTAGAACTATGAAATCTGAAGTAGTCCCGGCCTTGGACAGAATGTCAAGTCTTTTGATTTGATCCCTAAATGTCTCTGTTAGCAAGTTGCAAAACTTGGATTTGTTCACTATCTATGAATTATTAGGAGCAGTCAATTTAAAAATATATTTGAGTGATATATTTGGCAATTTAATTTGGCACTATGTATGAAGACAAGCACAGGAACCTTGGCATCATGTTCATCTGCTCTTCACAAAAATACATACCTCCCTCCCTTGGCTTTCTAGGGCAATTTTCACTCAACAAACAATCCTTGTTCTATATATATAGCATCATTTTCCATGAGATTTTTCAGTAGATTTGATTGATTAATTATTAAAATATAATAAAATTAAAAAATTAATTATTAATAAATACATGATATATCATGTTAGAGACTACTTTAATAAAAAAAAAGACATTTACTTTTTTTTTTTTAAAAATTATGTTTGGATTAACTTGTGTGCATGCACATTAAATTTATCGGTCTGGTCAAAAGTAGACCATTAGTGATATGTACATCTCACTTTATCAAACCAAGTATCTCAAATTCTCAATTAGTCCACTTCACAAGTACTGTAGTGAAAAAGATAAATCCTTTGACCCTAAGAAAATTGACGTGCTTAAGATTTGAATATATATGTAATATTGCATTAATTCGACTGTACATCACATATTAAGCCAACTCTTTAACATTTACTAACATGATTATTAAATTATAACTAATTTATAAATTGGTTCTTTGATTGATTGAATTTAGTCCCTAATTAATTTTTTTATATCTTCAGCAAAAATTGACTATATATCTTGATGTATATGATGTGCATGTGAGAATTTGAAATAAAAAGTATGGCAGTGATTTCAAATTATCTGATTTTATAATTGAGGTACAAACTTATTCAAATGAAAAGCATAAAGAAGGGAGTGTTCTATATTTATTACTATACTAGTTCTATGAAAATTTCTTTTTTCTCTTTTAGAGCAATTTGAAATCAACTTCACGTAAAGTGGGTTTCTCCATTTCATTGAAAATAGTTACTATATATATATATATAGGATAAAAGAAGGTATAAATGATTACACAGCAAAGGACATGCTAATCAATATGAAGCTTTTTCCAGCTAAACATAAATGGCACTTTCAGAACAAAACAGCTTCAACGTCAACAATTTATGAAGAATAAACACGTTTATGTTCTGAAACACTAAAATGGGTGCAGCCATGGTGAACTGCAAACCTACTAAATGTCATCATGTTTCAACTTTTTGGGAAACAATATGAGTATTGCTATATTGGACAACTGTATATTCCTATTGAGGACATTGATAATTAGATAGGAGTAATAGGAGTAGGACATCGATGTTTTTGTTCTGTCTAGATATGGTTTTCCCTCCTGTTCTATAATTTCTTTAAAGGAAAATCATTATCTGTGGGTGCATGTTCTAGTCACTTATTTTCTGACAAATAATTAGGTAAAAATTCTATTTTAATCCTGAAAGAATAGTGTGCTTATCAATTTGATACTCAAAATATTTTGTATCGCTTTAGAACTCATATATAAGGGTAATTTTTATGCACAATTTCATTAATTTAGAGAGGTACTAAAATGTTATTATATGTTAATAATATTCTATATATATAGTTGAAACAAAATCATATTGGCAATTATTAAAATTGATAAAAAATTTAAAACAAGTTTCAATAATTAAATGGATTGTTAGCAAAATTTTTTGACAGAAATCTTACCAATAGTTTGTTAAGAAGATTTATAATCGAGTAATACTAATTATTATTAATTTTCTTTCAAGAACTAAATTAAAAAATTAACATATTTAAAGATTTAAACAGTAGCTTTTTTTTTTAATGATAAAGATATGCCTGATTTAATCATTGCAGTACACAATGATTAAGGAATTCAATGCTTTTCTTATTTTATTTTATTTTTATATTTGGTTAACCAGAATGCAACTTTAATTTGAACTGTCTTTGCAAAATTGGGTCAAAGCAGGTGTGAGAAAGGACAGTTTAAGTTTAAAATTTGAACACGTCACTGTTATACTGCCAAGCAGGCAAATTGTTGACACTAACATAAACATTTATTTATATACTTTATATTGACAAATTGTCACATCAATTTTCTTAACCCTAAAAAGATTACCAGCCTACCTCTGGTTTACTGTTCATACTTGGATCAAAAAATAACTCTTACGATTTCCTTAGTTTTCCCATGGTTTTGTTGACACACTTGCCCTCATTGAAATGGACTTCTTTCGTATATACTAATCTTAAAAGTATTTCCGACCCATGAATTGATATTACTAATATATATATATATATATATATATATATATATATATATATTTGTGATTTGAGTCAATTTAATTGAGGACTAGATAGTTTTTAAGATACTGCTAGTTAATATATATATATATATATATATAGTTATGTACAAATACATATATGTGTGTGTGAAATCTTGCTATATATATATATATAGTGTGTGTTTGACTCAACTTGAAGTAATTTAATTGAAAATTAATGAGTTTCTACATACTTGTAGTTAAAACAAATATATATATATATATAGCAAGATTGCACACACACATATGTGTATTTGTATATAACTATATATATATATATATATATGTATGTATATATATACAAATACACATATGTCTGCGCGCAATCTTGCTAGGTTGTATCTACAAGTACGAAGTATTGACATTAAATATTAGCATATATAAATCAAGTGTAACTAATATCCATTACTAATTGATTTAATTGATTAATTAATGTTAATTAGTGTTGGCTTATTTGAACTTACGTTAGGGTGTATTAATTAAATTGAGTAAGGGCTGATGAAAGACCAAGATTAAATAGTTAGGCCTTACGTGTACAATACTCGTAAGTTGTTTTTGTCTATTTGGCTCATGTTATTAAGAAGACGGTTGAAAGAGCAATGTATCCCTAGACAATGATCTAACAGACAATAATAATTTTTTCTCTTATTAGTTAATAACTTAATTCTGAAAATGACTCGCCAACAATTCATTAAGCTAATTAAATAGTAAATACACCATCAATATTGATATTAATGTTAATATTTATATTTAGCCTTATTGATCATGACCTTTTCTCTTACTTATTGAGGCTTCCCCTTTATCTCACTAGACATGGACACTGACCGTAAAGCAAATCCAAGCACAAGGAACAAAAAAATGGCTCCCCATGTTTGGATAAGGAGGAAGAACTAATATATATATATATATATATATATATATATATATATCATAGATATTAACGTTTTTTTAGTTCAAATAGTTCAATATTTGTTATCTTTGAGTAAGATTTTGAGTTCAAATATTGTAAATTGAGAAAATGAACACTACGAGAGATTTGGATTTAAATATTTTATTTGGTTTAATTTAAACTATTAGATTTTACAACTAACAACTTAGATTTTAGGATCTTATTTTTTCTTAAAAAAATATCCTGAAATTTGGCCTAGATTAGGTCAAGCAAGGGATCTTTTTCCAAGAGATTTATACCTTCATATTCGATTCAACTTGAATTAGATTAGTCGAAACTTATAAATTTTTTAATACTAATGGTTCTAATAAAATAAAATAAAATATTCCATGGATTTGAGGTCAATTTCAAGCTTATATATTGCTCTTGCATTTGCATGTACTCTATCAGTTTTGATAACTATATGTGTGGTAGCTGTTGTGTTTTTCTTTCGTGATAATGAGCTTGAACATTATGGTGAAAATATATATAAAATCTTCAGTGTCTCATTAGGCCACCTAGATCAAATTTTATGGTTGTTTCTGTAAGGCTATTTTTTAGGCTAAGGACCACTTTGTGGTGGCATCTGTGAGATTGAGATATTACAAAATACATATATTTCATTTAGATAATTAACTATCAAGCTCCTTTGGTTGTTAGTGAAGTACTTACAAGAAGAGCCACATGTAGTGCGATCACAGAGAAAGTGATATACATCTCAAGCAGCAGCAGAAGAAGAAACCTTTCTCTGCAATTTAATAAGAAAAATTAGGGTATAAGTATTGTCTATGATTTGGTCTGAAATTGCTTGTATCATCTGCAGTTTAAAAAATGTGTTATTCAACTTTTATATGGCTTGTTCCAATCATGTAACATATCATATGAATATCAAAATAATAAACATAATTTTATTATTGAAAGCATGTTTCAGTACTAATAATTCAATAATTTCATTCAGTCTTGTAAGATTGAGGGTGGAATTAAACTATTTAGGAATTAAAATTGCATGACTAAATCCTAACCGTAGCTTTGAAACACGATGAAGATGTTAAAGACATGAGTAAAACATATATGCTTTTGATAGTGAATTAAGTTATCATTTGTTTTTACATTTACGTGATTGTTAATAATTCGTTAAACTTTAGATATATTAATATGACAAGGTAGAAGTGATAATGAAAGAAACTACCTAAGTCTTTAAAGCACACTTTATAGGAACAAAGAAGTAACTTCAAACCAAACCAAGGAGCTAAACTATAATTAGCCATAACATTATGAGTAAATTACTCTCTAGTTAATCTATATATATGTGTGTGTGTGTGTGTGTGTGTGTGTGTGTGTGTGTGTGTGTGTGTTTGGGGGGGTTTTTTTTTTGGGGGGGGGGGGGGGGGTTTAATTATATTCAACTTTCCTTTCTATTACGAAGAATTACATGCATTTCGTTGCAAATTAATATGCTCAAGTTATAACATAATCACTTTTAAAATTTAATGATTTAAAAATCATATAACAGTATAACACAAAATAAATAATTTTTAATAACAGATTATATTCACAAAATAATTTTTAAGGAAATCTAACTTCTTTAAGAGACAATAATTAATAATATGTAACTTTAATATTAATATATGTATGGAATAAATATTTAATCTCATAAACATTTACATGTAATAAAATTATAGAATAAATTAAATGCATTGTTTTTAAATGAAACATGAAAAAATTTAAGAAATGAATTTGTTGAAAAGTATATTTTAATGAAAAAAATATTTTTATCCTTAAGGATAATTTAGTTGAGTGTGTATTTTAATTTTAAGAACAAATAGTATAAGTTTCTTTTGTTTGTGAAAAGAAAAAATACAATTAAGTTACCTTCTAAGAAAGGATATACTAATCTATACCATAAAATTACATTTTTCACCAAGACTATGATTGTCTTAGAAAACTTGGCTCTAAGCAGTGTATACTTAATGGGGTTAATTTGTTTTGCTGGTTTGGAGCAGAGTCAGAAACAGAGAATGATAGAAGAACAGAAGGAAACATCAATGTCCTCAACCTAATCAGACAGAATAATTATGGTGAATTAATGTGAAGTGTACTGAAATGTGTTTATTACTGATTTTGACATAAAGGTACCATGCCAAATTTTTAACTTTGCCTATGTGTCTGTTTGTTCAGACTAAGTCTGTTTGGTCATATCAATTAGTGAAAACAAATGATCAACTCATTAATGGTTCTTATTGTTCCCAATAATTTGTGTATGATAAAACCATTTAATTTGTGTTGTATTCTCATAGAATAAAAAAGAATTATGTACATGTCACATTACTCCCTTTTAGATTTCTTAAATTTTATAAAACGTCAATTTTACCTTTTTATAACAATTTTTACTTGTCAAATTAAACATGATTTTGAATAGGGTTAATTATAAAGAAAGTTTTTGACCTAATTTTACATTGATACTTTATGATTTAAAAGTGCCAATCTGATAGGAGAAGCATTACTACTGATGTGGCATGATGATGATGTAGTAGTCTGTTAATGATGTGGCGATCTATTAATTATCAGTTAGATAGGTTAATCTTAGTTATTTCTCTGTTAATGAGTTAGGAGTTCAGTTCAGAGAGCTTAGGGCTCGTGTACTGCTATATATATGTGTGTGCGCGCGCGCGCGCACGCACCTGTAGCTTTTCAGTGATTGAATAATAAGAAACACTTGCTGCTATTTCTTCTTTGAATCTCTTTCAGCTCTTTTCCTTTCATATATAGTATCAGAGCTCGGCGAACCAAGGGAATATGGAAAATGGAAATAGCTCTGGTGTCTCTCCAAACGCTTCGCTAGCAAGCTCGAATCTACTTTTGACAACTCAGAAAACGAGGTTCATCACCATCCACCACCCATTCTCCGTTAAATTGGACGAAAAGAACTTCTTAGTTTGGAAGCAACAAACAATTGTAGAGAAATTCATCAACGAAGATGCCGAACGGCCACAGAGGTTTGCGAACACAAAGGAAGAACTTGCCAAAAAAGTCAGCAAAGAGTTTATGGCTTGGAATCAACAACATCAGTTGCTCTTGTCCTGGTTGCTGTCTTCAATGAGTGAAACTATGCTGACGAGAGTCGTAGGCTGTGAAACGTCGAGCAATGTGTAGGAAAGAATTCATCAATTTTTCGAGTCACAGAACAGAGCTAAGATACAAAAATTCAAGACTGAGCTTTGCAGCACAAGGAAGGGAGATAAACCAATGAATGAGTGCTTGCTATGCATCAAAGCACTCGTTGATTTCCTGATTTCCATCGGAAACAGGATTACTCCATCAAAACATACCGAGGCAATTTTTGACAGCTTAACTGAAGTGTATGATCCGTTTATAATGTCCATTAATACCAGGTTAGAGCCTTGCTCTGTATTTGAAGTAGAAAGCCTACTTATAGCTCAAGAAGTTAGGCAGGAGAAACACAATAAAATCAACGGTCCTGAAGAAAAAGACTCAGTTAATGTAGTCAGTTCAGATAACAAAGATAAAGCAGTTTCTAGCACAAATAAAACTGGTCAGAATAGTCAAAATAATAATAATTAAGGAGGATTTTGTGGTAGCCAGTATAATTTCCGAGGAGGAAGGGGTTTCAATAGGTCTAGAGGCAGAGGAAACAGAAATGGAGGACGCTATATAACCTGTCAGCTTTGTAATAAACTAGGTCACATAGTTGTTCAATAATATCACCGTTTTGACCAGCATTGTCACGACCTCCCAAACCGGGTCATGACTGGCGCGGATAGTGTCTTAGCTACACCGCCGCAAGCCTAACTTCTACAACACAACCTCTTTAATAACTTATTAATACATACCATAAATTCATAATTACATGCTCATTTTTCTATTCTCGAATAAATCTAATTATAAACATTACACAACAACGTAACTCAATACACAACGTAAAGTGACTTATCTGATTACAGAGCATTTCTAAATATTTCTAACTACTAACAAAAATTAAAGAAACTACCTAAGATGATACCGTACCATGAATAAAGGGGAGGTCTTCAAGCGTATATGTCTTCGAATAGCGAAACCCGTCATACTTAAAACTATGAGGGGGTGAGTCCAAACTACGAGACTCATCATAAAACCTTACCTGTTCACAAACACACGATAGGTATATTACAATACTAAAGATAACAACAATATAATAAAAATTTATACCAATTAATTCAACCAATACTCATAGTAGCTCTCAATAGGCTACATGCAATACACATCATATTTACTCTGTACAGTACAAGGGACGCATTTGTGAACATTTAATCCTTGCCCATGTCCAATAGTTAGCAATCAGGGAAGTCTCACACATAGGAGTAAGATCACACATCTCACTAATACCATGTTTACACACAGGTCAGAAGCCAATCGATCCCTCAGCAACTCAACGACCACAACGCATAGATCCTGTACGTGTAGCAACATGAGACCAAGGATTGTTAACCCATTTCATTCAAAGCAATATATGGATTTTGATGATTAACAAACTATATAAAAAGATATATTCCTCTATATACCAATATTCATATTTTTAGGAATATCCTTCCAAGAGAAAAGGAGTTAAAGAGCTTGAAGAAGAAGTTGTTTAATTTTGTCTTAGGATTTTATGTAAAGACTTTTGAAAGGCAAGAGAAATGTTTTTGAAATATTTTCTAAATGATTTAATATGCCTTAACCAAGTTGGAAATGCACTAAGAGTTATTGATCCTTAGATGCTTTTAAAAGATTTGAAAAACTAAATTCAGAGGAGATCAATCAACTAATAGACTTAGAGTAGTCTACTGACATCTCTTTGTTTGAATTTCAGGTAAGGATGACTTAACTCAATAGTCAACTGATAGCCTTGGACAGTCGACTAATATCTTTCTGTTTGAAATTCAAATTGAGCTCCATTTCAAGCAGTCGATTGATACACTTGTAGTAGTTGACTGATGGACTTTGGAGTAATTTGAATTAAGTAACAAAAAGTCATTAGTCGATTAATAATCTTGTATTAGTCAACTGGCACCTCATTAAAATACATCAGTTGTCTATCGTGGTCCTATCAATTGATTGCCAGCATAATGACATCAGTTCCAACGACTATTTTCTAAAAATTTTAGCTGATATCATCATAGATCCTCTTCTAACGGATTTTTAACTTCTTGGCTTATATATATTGACTTCAAAAGTTGTCAAATCAATAAGAAAACATTCATTTTGCTTCTGAATCTTCAATTGTCAACTCTTGCCAATCATATGCTAATATAGAGTTTACAACTTGTAAATTTACTTTGTTTTGAGAGTTTCTACTGTTCATCTCTTTTCTTCTGAGTGTATTAATCAAGAAAGGTTTCCCTAAGGTTGTGGTTAAGTGTAATCATAGTGTGAGGGAGAGAGACACCCTTGGGAAACAAAGTTCTACGTTGTAGTGGCTCACAAGTGCCCTTTTATATAAACTCGTGGTTGATAATGAAAAACTTAAGAAGTTGTTTTAAGGATTGGGTGTAGGGTTATTTTGAAGCTGAATCAGTATAATCACTTATGTCAACTTCTCTTTCCCTTATCTTTTTAATTGCCTATTATCTTATCTTTGATTATTTGCACTCTTCCTTCTTTTATCTTGGCATTGCTTTGTTTTACTGTTATAAATATTTTGGCTTTGTTTTAAAAACTTCTTAAACTTCCAACAAGTTTTGAAGAAAATTTTATAAACCCAATTCACCCTCTCTTGGGAGCTAGCCATTACTATCAAAGATATCAAAACCCAACCATATCACAACATATAGAGGAATTGATTCCTCATCAACTCAATGACCACAATGCATAGATCCTGGCATGTAACAACGTGAGACAAAGGATATCAAAGCCCAACCATATCACAAACACACGTATAACATAGAAGACATATTCATAGTTTACGCTTAATCACCATACAATACTAGGGTTTTGATAAGCATAAGTAACATTAATTTATGTACTTAACACAACGACAACATTTATGAATAAATCATAAGAATTATCTTTAATTTCTCACTAAATACGTAAGTTATGGAGATTTCATATATGTTCACATTCTTGTAATTACCCTTACTTCATTCACACAAAGCAAAAAAAAAAAAGAGTAGGTCTATGTGCTTTATTTAAACACATATACTAAATCACGTAGTTCACCCTAGTGGGGAATTACATTTGTGTTAATATTAACTTTCAGGAGTTGCCATATTTTATACTCTTCCATAAGCATTCACTAACATTGATCATACATATGTCTTGAAGTCTTATTGTGATTTATATGACAACATACATACACCATTAACTTACAACTATACAAAATCAAGAAGTATACACATGATCTCTTCATGGGGGCACACCTTTGTTATTTATACTATATTACATATTTCACATGTTCATCATATCAGGCCATTCACTTTACTTATATGACACCCATGATTCTATTGTTTCTTATGCTCACTGTCCTTAATTCAAATGATACTTTACTTAATTGGAGACGAATTAACTTACTACAAATAGTTTTAAATTCTTAAAAATTAGTAATTAAACTCTAAGAATAGTACCATATCAATTAAGATACAAAAAGGTAAAGCTCCTCACCTTTGCCCATGTTCTATTATTAATTCCAACTATTTTTGGGAGTTTGCAAACTCAAGAATATCTCAAGGTACACCAAAGCATCATCCAATACTAGGGTCTAAGACAACATGAGGAAGGGATTAAAAAGCTTTACTTTTGGACAAATAGTTGGTGGTGGCACCCTGGGTGCCCACACATCAGCACATCAGGTAAGTTGGCACCCTATCCTAGCTCCCAAGGCATCAACCCTTGAATTCTAAGGTTCAAGGTCAGCCCAGGACACCACGTCTGGGGAGCCCAAGTCTGGGCAAATGTGAACCTCCATGGTTTTGCTCCAAAATGCATCAAATCATACCTTTGTGGTTCCAATCACTTCAAGGGTTCATCTAGGGTGGTTCTAAGCAAAATAAGGCACTCAAAATAGCCACAAAGTTTAGAAATTAAAGGAACAATCAAGGGGAAGGATTTCCAAAATCATCTTTAATGTCATTTTCTCAACCACCCAATTCCCTTCCAATGATTGCAGTATTTTATCCATGGTTTTTATTTATCATCAACTTAGAACGATCATATTGCATAAATTTATCAATGGGGGCCTTATATCTCATTTCTCCCAAATTTCCTCATCTAGGGTTAGATGTTCTTGAAAGGAGGAGGAAAGGAAGGAAGAAGAACTTTTAAGAAGAGAACCTTACCTTGAGGGAAGATCATGATGATTAGATATGTAAGAAATCTTTTCCAAAGCTTCAATGTAGTGAGTGTGCTAGTTGTAATAACCGCGATTTTCTTGATTTAACTAATTCTATTATTCTGTTATTTTGTGAGCATGTGCTTGATGATTTGAGCTCTGTTAAAGGTAATTATATGTTTAAATTTGTGTCTTGTATGACTATAAAAGCTTAGGCCAAGTTTGGGGAATAATAAAAATAAGGATGTCCAAGAAAGGATTTGGCAAGGCCTATTTTGATGATCTAGACTAGTGGGCCCCATGCTCTTAAAGCCTTTTTCCCCTCCTCTCCCTCTTATTTTTCGTGAAACACACTCCCCTTCTCCTTTTTCTTTCACGCCACTTTTCCTCCTTTGTGTGTGTCTACTGGTGTGTAGGAGGAAGGTGAAGATTTTTGGCTAGCTTGAGTTAGATAACCACCAAGTAAGTATGGCATTCCCTTCTCCCCTCCATTCCCTCCTTACTTTCTTTTAGGTTAAACCCTAGAGTGCTTGTGTTGTCTATTTCTTTGAGATTATGTGCTATTGGGGCTTCCAAATGCTTCCATGATGTCATAATACATCTTCATTTATGGCAAGTTTAGGGTGGTTGAACTGCATTTATGAAGAGAGATTTGAAAATTTTCATTTAATGCTTTTAGAAAAAAAGGGGGAAATTGGTGAGAATGTTACAAAATAACCCCACCCTTAGATTTAACTATGAGTAAGTTGATATATGGTACTCAATCACCTAAACTTGCCATTTATGTTGGTCATGGAAGTGTTGGGGGCCAAGGGTTTGAGTTTGAGCTTCATGAGGAAAATTTTGAGCTACTGGTTGTGCATCAGGCACCTTTGGTGCGCACACCTGGAGTGTTTAAAGGAAATCTAGATTGGCTGTGGCGCTTAGGCGCCGGTCTTGGCGCCCGGGGTGCCACGATCTGATGGTTCCATCATTCTTTGATCTTATAAATTCTATTGTATTCTCTGAGGTGCCTTCCTCAATTATTTGTATACTGCCTCCTAATCCTTTTAATCCAAATATTAGGTGAGGGATCTCTCTACCAAACTCCAATGATGTATATATATGTGTTTGGGTAGATTATCATCTTCACATTGTATTCATTAACTCCTAATTTCTTAATTATTGCTACTAGGATAAATTGGAACTTTGCTGTATTGAATATAATGATTATATAGAGACTATCTTTACATGAATATATATATATATATATACACACACACACACATATATTATATACCATTTTCCTGAGGCTATGCCAAAAGGAAAGAGTATCAGTTATTTTTGCATTAGCCTCGGTGTGGCATTATGATTGTATTAGCATCGATGTGGCTTAAATATTGAATTAGCCTTACTGTGGCGTTATTATTGTATTAGTCTCAGTGTGGCTTAAATGTTGGATTAGCCTTAGTGTGGCGTCATTATTGTATTAGTCTCGGTGTGGCATTATTGTGGGATTAGCCTCGGTGTGGCTTATTGTTTGCTTAGCCTCGGTATGGTTTTATTGTTGAACTAGCCTCGGTGTGGCCTTATTGTTGATTTAACCTCGGTGGCCCCTATTATACTAGTTATTTATTAAAGACTTGTCTGTCATGAATATGTTTACTATGCAGGAACTACTCAAAACCCCCATTATCGTTGAATGTGGTTTAATTTAATAAGGGATCTTTATTGAGATTTGGCTAAGGTGAGCCATTAGATAACTCCTTTTGTGTGAGACACATGGTAAGTTTTCATTATATTATTTCCTTAATGAGTAGATGTACTCACCCTCTTTATATGTGTCTCTTGTAGATTTTGTTGTAGCAAGGGAGTCTCCGCAAGAGAAGTAGTATTATCTCTTCCTTATCACTACTTTTGGCTACGTGTTGGTGATTACTCTTTGATTTTTTGGGATGGGGGTCTGCTCTGTAGTTGTTAGGACCTTTAGGTCTTGCTTGAGTGCGATTTGTTAAAGGTTATTCTTTTGTAACTAATGATAATCAATAGCTTATGTTTTACCTTTTCCTTGCCCTATTTAGTGGATGATAGATGAAAGTTTTGAAACATAAGCCTCATTGTAATAGCCTATTTTGAATTTGACATTATTAATTGAAATGCCTGGGTACTCCTTTATATGTTATTTGTTTGTCGCATGAATGGTGTCGCTATGCTTTGAGGCTGATGGTTGTAGTGATCCCCATACCGTGCCAATCACTCAACCCCAATCGAGTCGTGACACTGTTATTGGTGGCCGAGACAAGAGAGACACGTGAATGAGGAGAGGAAAAGCATCAGAAAAGAAATATGTGTGTGTGTGTGTAAGTAAATGTAGGAGTGGGGCCCACTACTTCCCCTTTCAATTTAGTCCCTTTAAGGGTAAAATTTAAATTAAAACTTGCAAGAGGATTTAACAAACTTTTAATTCACTGGTAGGCACCCAATCACACCTTCTTAGGGACAGACATAATCACATCTAATTTTTCACAAAAAGACCAAACTTCACATTTATGCACTTTAGTCCCTCTCCATGTCTCAGCATTTACACTAGCCTTAAGCCCAATAGTTTTAAATCACCAGTCTCATAGATTCATCCATCTAAGGTTTGTTCCTTCCCAACGTTCTTATTAAGAAATTTCTCAAGAGTACCACATAATTCCTTTTCTTTTCACTTTAGTCCTTAAGCATTTTTCTTACGCTCATTTCCTACATCTTCTTTTCCGGTGTAAACTTACTTGCCCAAGACATGCTTAGTTCTTGTTTACCTTTGAACCCCTTGTCTCTTTAGTCAAAACTCTTATTAATGCACGAAAAATTTTCACTTCCCAAAATTGGGTACTTTAACCTTCATAGTAATATCGAGGGTATTGTTGATGAGACGGCAAGTATATCGATCGCGCAAGTAAGAAAGAATGAGTATGAGTATCGTCCAACAGAGACTGAATTGCCATGTACTCAAGAAACTAAAATATACTACTTAGACCAAACAATTGATAGAATGAAGTTTAAATAATAAAATGAAACTTATAGAACAGTTAACGTAAAAGAATGCAATAACAAAAGTATTAAGGAAATTTACTGATTAAATAGCCCTAGAGTTACTAATCCCCTTCATTCTTCCTAAAAATTGTTGTTCTAACACACTCTTGCTTTCACCAATATACAAAAGAATTTAGGGCTTACCATTACCTAGAAGGATACTCTCAAACCTCAACTAAGTTAACCTAATTTCTCTATAATTTCTTATGAGTATTAGGTTCAATTTTAAACCAAGCCTATGATTGATTATATGAGGTCATCGATTATATGTCTATATGTAACATCCCAAATTATTATGGAATAAATATTTAATATTTTTTTTATTTTTTTTTATTTTGAGACTCTAGAAATCTCTTGAATGTCCTTGATGAATCTAGATTGTTCTAGAGGAATCTTGTATGTTCTAGAGGTATCTTGTATATTCTTGAATTTCCTAGATAAGTGTAGAATGTTGTAGAATGGTATAGATAATTCTAGAGAATTCCAGGTTAGTTATGTTCTAGAGATATCTTGTATATTCTTGAATTTCCTAGATAAGTGTAGAATGTTGTAGAATGGTATAGATAATTCTAGAGAATTTCAGGTTAGTTATGTTCTAGAGATATCTTGTATATTCTTGAATTTCCTAGATAAGTGTAGAATGTTGTAGAATGGTATAGATAATTCTAGAGAATTCCAGGTTAGTCTAGGTTTATCTTGAGTTATCTTGAGTTCTCTAAACATTTCTAGGCTTTAGAGAGATGTTTCCTCCCCTTTTTAGCTATAAATAGCAACATCTTCCTCCCCTTTCCTTGCACCATTCACAACCGAGAGAGAGTGAGAAAAAGAGAATCCAGCAGCTTGGACAGAAGCAAAAAAATATTCTCTGTTTTTCAACCATAAAATAGAGATTTTGGAAGAAGCAAATAACAACGTTAAACTCGATTTTTCTGAGCTACTTTGGGGAGATTCTTCTATTACTAACCCACACAAGTGTTAAGGGAGAAGTGATAGTGAATAGGAAGCAAAAATCAGAACCAAAACTAGTGCAAACTACCCCACGGTCAACGGTCAAAAATCGTGAAACAAATTTCAAGACAGATTGAATAGCTATTTGAGCTAAAAAGTCAGACTACAAAGTACAGGTAGCTTAGCAATTCATAAAAGCTTGTTTTACTACTTGAATATTTTATGTCCATGAAGTTTTATTTAAAGAGAAATATGTTTTTCATGATGAAATTAGCATGATATCAGCTTGGAAGTTTACTTCCATGTTCAGCTTGGGAGTTCTGCTTCCATGTCAGCTTGGAAATTCTATTTCCATGTCAGCTTGAAAATTATATTTTCATGTTTTAGCTTGGAATCTTTCTAGCTTGAGTTAAAGGACTGCAGTAGCCTTTTTCTCATGTTCAGCTTGAAAAAAGTAGTTCTGCAGACTATCTTTTCCATGTCGTTGAGTGTGCCACCAACTATTCTTGATTCCATAGTTTATTTATATATCAGCTTGCTAATTTTTCATCAACTTATTGCACTGAATTGAGAATTTAGTAGTTTATCATTTCATAAAAGCTTATTTTAACTACTTGTAGCGTAGCTTAGCAATTCATAAAAGCTTGTTTTACTACTTGAATATTTTATGTTCATGAAGTTTTATTTAAAGTAAAATATGTTTTTCATGATGAAATTAGCATGATATCAGCTTGGAAGTTTACTTCCATGTTCAGCTTGGGAGTTCTGCTTCCATGTCAGCTTGGAAATTCTATTTCCATGTCAGCTTGGAAATTATATTTTCATGTTTTAGCTTGGAATCTTTCTAGCTTGAGTTAAAGGACTGCAGTAGCCTTTCTCTCATGTTCAGCTTGAAAAAAGTAGTTCTGCAGACTATCTTTTCTATGTCGTTGAGTGTGCCACAAACTATTCTTGATTCCATGGTTTATTTATATATCAGCTTGCTAATTTTTCATCAACTTATTGCACTGAATTGAGAATTTAGTAGTTTATCATTTCATAAAAGCTTATTTTAACTACTTGTAGCGTAGCGTAGCTTAGCAATTCATAAAAGCTTGTTTTACTACTTGAATATTTTATGTCCATGAAGTTTTATTTAAAGTGAAATATGTTTTTCATGATGAAATTAGCATGATATCAGTTTGGAAGTTTACTTCCATGTTCAGCTTGGGAGTTCAGCTTCCATGTCAGCTTGGAAATTCTATTTCCATGTCAGCTTGGAAATTATATTTCCATGTTTTAGTTTGGAATCTTTCTAGCTTGAGTTAAAGGACTGCAGTAGCCTTTTTCTCATGTTTAGCTTGGAAAAATAGTTCTGCAGACTATCTTTTCCATGTTGTTGAGTGTGCCACCAACTATTCTTGATTCCATGATTTATTCATATATCAGCTTGCTAATTTTTCATCAACCTATTACACTGAACTGAGAATTTATATTACATGGACTGATTTTTATGATATAAGTGCTTTTATGACTGAAATGGTATATTTATAAATGTTTATAAAATTATGCTAGCTACTGAGATACCCTTATCTCACATTTTTGTGCTTTTCCAACTGACCATTTCAGGGGCTGAGTATAAGGGGAAAGGTGTAAAGATTGATTGACCACTATTAGAGCACTCAAGTTTATTAAGTATTAGAATTATAGATTATTTTTTTAAGTTTAGATATCAAATTACTATGTACGACAGATTTGTAATTTATTTCAAACGAATGTAAAATTATCTTATGTTTAGAATTTCAATTATTATGTATAACCAATTATGATTTGTACTGAGAACAATTGTAGAATGTTCTTTTTGAAGGTACGAGTATTAAGCATTAGAATTTAAAAAAAAATTCAGATTTTAGTATTGTAAAATAAGGACGTTACACTATATCATTAGCAAATCACTTCCCCTAATCATCTAAAGTTCATGTCACATATTTTTCATTTATCAGTCTAATTTCACTTTCTCTCTCAAGACAAGCAAAATCACAAATCAATCCATAATTTGATCAAGATTATAGAAAGCATTAATCACTGAATGAAAACAATTGTAATACAAAGCAAATGTTCATAAGAGTAGAGAGAAACAACAAATCTTATTCGAAACTATAATTCATAGCAACCCTAGAATGGAAAATTAGCCACTTATGGTGACAAAACAACAAAAATCAACAAAAGATAGAGATAGATCCATGAGTTTGAGGTCAGAGGTAGAGAAATTGGCTCTAATGATGCTCCAAAGACAAGCTTCCTTACTCCTAGGTCAAGAGTGGTGCCTCCTTCTTTTCCAAACTCAAAATCCTCCTTTTCCCATTTTCCAAAAGAGTATTTGAACCATTAAATTTGATGGTACTGTTCATCCTTGTTAATAGCGGAGAAAACTTCACTTTCAGCGAAAAACTCTGCAGAAATTTTTTCCTTTTTGCAACATGATTTCCTTTTTTTATTTCACCTTATCAGCCCATCAATTATTAAAATTCAACCCTACAAAAACATCTAAAAATTAGAACAAAGCTAGAAAATAAAAATCAAAATGGTAGGAATTTAGAAATCCAAATGAAGCAACAAGAAAGGATACAAATAAGTTGTTTTTACTAAAAAGGCAACAAAAATACAATTAGGGGATTAAAACTTAAAGAGCAAAATGAATCCTAATTTAGTAAAATTAGGAAATTAAAAGGTATTACAAGCACTATCAACCACATAATCCTCCCCAATTTTAGAGGCCTTTATCGAATGTTACTACAATGTATGCTGGTTCAGAAAACGCTCTTGATCAAGGATAGTATCTAGACTTCGGAGCTTCAAATCATGTAACATTAGATTATGGAAATCTCATGCACAAAAGTGACTATGGTGGGCTAGAACAAGTTCGTATCGGTAATGGAATCTCCTTTTAATTCAAAAGTCTCTTTAACCTTACAAAATCTGCTTCATGTGACTCATATTACAAAAAATCTTGTTTGTGTATCATAACTTGCCAAGGATAATTGAGTTTATTTCGAATTTCACCCCTTCCATTGTTATGTCAAATTGCAGGATACTAACCAAGTAGTTTTGGAAGGGACACTTGATTAAGAAGGATTATAATAGTTCAACAACTTTTAGCTTCAGCACCTTACATATCCTGCAGAACAAAAACATTCTACTGATAGCACAACTAAGTTGAATGACTGTTTTTCCCCTTCTATGTCTTCTTCTATTTTCTTGTCACAATGTTCCTACTCATAAAATATGTGGTACTATAGACTAGGCCATCCCAACATTCAACTCTTACGTAATACCCTCAAGTATTGTAATATCAGTGTTTCCAATAAAGAATACTTCATTTTTTGTACTGCTTGTGCCCATGGCAAAACTCAAAGTCTCATGTCCCCACAATCTCCCAATATATATCGAAAACCCCTTGATCTTTTATATTGTGACCTGTAGGGACAAGCTTCAATTCTGTCTACCAATGGAAATTGATATTATTTGAGTATTGAAGATGCCTTTTCCAGTTGTACTTGGCTCTTCCCTTTAAAGAAGAAATTAGAAACTCTTAATGTTTTTGTCCAGTACAAGTCCTTAATTGAAAATTAGCTTGGTATCACAATTAAGGCTATTCAAACCGATGGAGGGGTGAATTTCGAGCTTTTCATTCTTTCTTAAAAACGCATGGAACAATATTGGTTTACTTGTCCTTACGTGCATCAGCAAAATAGCACAATAGAGAGGAAACATAAACACATCATCCAAATAGCCCTCTCATTGTTATCTCATGCCCAATTACCCTATGAATATTGGCAATAGGCTGTCATGACATTTGTGTATCTCATCAGTCGGCTACCTATTATTGCTAACTCAAATATGCCTTTGGTTTTCCATATTCATCTTGACTATACCTCTGTCAAAGTGTTTAGTTGTGCATGTTACCCACTTTTAACACCATACAACAAACACAAATTTTAGTTTAAAAGAATTGAGTACATCTTTATGGGGTACAGTACACATGATAAAGGTTATAAGTGTATGGATAGATTTGGAAAAATCTATATTTCTGGAGATGTCAAGTTCAATGAAAGTTCATTCCCTTATAAACATGAGTAGCAGTTGTTAACTACACCTACTTTTCCTTTGACTCATTATAATCAACATTACACTTCTTCTTTTCCCCCTTTATTGAATGCCCAACATGTTTCTCACTATAAATATTTTTCTAATTCTTCTTTTGCCAATACTAATGCTTGTCCAAATAATACAGGAACAATACAAGGCCATGACTCGGGTCCACCCTCAACTACATGAACTACTGAGCAATCTTCTAGTGAGTATCTCAGTCAATATTCTCTTGCTGCTACGGATGTAATGTCTTATGAAGTAGTCAATGGTACAAATATCAGTGAAGTTGGTGCTGAACAATAGACTCTTTAACTCACATTTTCCATTATCCAAATTTCCAATCCAAATGGTCCTGTTATATGTCCAAGTACCCAAACACAACTGTTCTACTAGCTCAGAATTCCTACCCGATGCTTACAAGATCTAAAGTGGGAGTTTTCAATCCAAAGGTTTATCTAGTTCATATAGAATCTAACACTGTGCAAGAGGCTCTTACTCATCTTGTGTGGCTTGTTGCAATGAAGGAAGAATATAGTGCATTGATGTAGAATAAAACTTGGAAATTGGTTCGGCTCCCTCTTAACCAAAGTGCAATAGGATATAAATGGGTGTTTAAAGTTAAATATCATTTTGATAACAATGTTAGCAGATATAAGGCGAAGTTAGTCGCTAAGGGCTTTCATCAACAATAATGCTTTGATTATAATGAAACATTTCCTTGGTAGTTAAACCTACTATTGTCAGAATAGTTCTTTATCTTGCTCTTACTAAAGGTTGGTCACTTGGGTAACTCAATGTGAAAAATGCCTTTCTCAATGGGTTTTTAAAGGAGGAAGTTTACATGGTTTAACCTCCCTGTTTTGAAACCAATGATAAAACATTGGTTTGTAAACTTGAGACAGCCCTCTATGGACTCAAACAAGTGCCTTAGCATAGGTTGACAAGCTTACAACAACGCTTTTCAAGTATGAATTCAAGCAAAGTAAATGTGATCCTTCTTTGTTAACGAGGGTTACTTCCTCTTATGCTACCTATATGTTAGTGTACATTGATGACATTATTGTCACAGGATCGTCGTCTACCTTTATTGCTAATCTTAAAAAGATGCTGTAATACCCATGAAAAATAAAATATAAATGCGTATTTACAAACTACTGTTACTATTTCAGTATACGGTATTATTCACCCGTATAATACTATTTATGTATATGGTATTGTTCATTTATACAATCAAAATGACAAGTACTAGAAGTGGTTTGATCATAAGAGAAAATTAGAAAGAAATTTGTAGGAGAAAATGACATTTTATATGAGAGAATTCCCCGAGGGACTAAATTAAAAGGAAACTAAATTAGCAAATTGATTATACTAGTAGGTGAGACTAGTAAGTGAGACTAGTAGATGAGACTAGTAAGTGAAACTAGTAGATGAGACTAGAGACTAATAAGTGAAACTAGTAGATGAGACTAGTAAGTGAAATTGGTAGGTGAGACGGGGTAGATGGAATAGTACCCTTAAATTTTCCTATAAATAGACCCTTCCATTTCACTTTCAAAATCGCACCTTCAACTTCTCTTCTTCTCTCCTTAAGATTTATTGGTCCGACGCTAGACCACTGAGATTTTGGGCCTTTCCTTTTTGCTTAAGTAAGGATACTATGCCATTTCTATGTCTTTCAAATTCTAGAAGTTATTTTCTTAAGTATGCTCTGTGGTTGCAGTTTTGGCCGATCTTCCACATCAGAAAAACTGTCCTTAGCTGTTTATATGTTATTTTGATTCTCTGATTACCGAAATAGAATGTAAACTGTGAAGAATATATGTCTAGGAAAGTTCTGGCTAAGGAAAGACCTGGTTTTTAAGTGTGTCCAGTGTGACCCTCCACTCTTTCCTGAGAACTTACCTGGTGTACTCTTTTACAGATTGTATTCTCTATTTCTGGTATGAATAGTATCCATACATATGAATAGTAACTGTATAAATAGTAACCGTACGTATGAACAGTATCTGTACGAAAACAATCTTAACGTATTTTCTCTAATCTTTCATGAAAATCTCCGTAGCAGAACACTGAAATTCACCTGTGTACTCTTGTCCATAACGACTTAAAGAAGTGATACTCGTACGGAATTCAGGTGAGTGGAACGACCCCGTTTTAATTGAGTTTTAGCATTATTGGTGATAAAAAGTATGTCGTAGGACACTCCCAAGATTCATAGGGGGAAATTGGATTCAGAATGACGAATCTAATGAGATAATTAATCCATAAGTATGGATAAAATGAAATAAGTATCTTATGATGATGTGAAGTTTGAATGTTTTCAAAAACGGATTAATTGTTATCTTGATTTGTGGTTTATAAATCTATAATATAGTTATATACTATACCTGTTATATGGATGAATATTATATTGTGCTTCTGATTATGATATGAAATGCTGTACTATTGATTGTGATTGAGCGGGACAGTACCCCCTCTCACGGCAAGGCGGAAAACCCGGTTAAAAGGGTGTCTTGACCAATGAGTGTGGAGACAACGATTCCCTCAGTAGGGATATAGCCCGGATTGGTAGTAAATCCATGAGGCGCCCTAGCTAAGAGGATGAGGTTGTGCGTCATGGCGGAAATATACAAAATTGGTGAGCTGGCCTGTGTGCGCTCTCCGGGATATATTGCCATTGATGAGTACTAGTAACGTTTGTTGAATTGGATGAATTTTTGTCTTCTTGTAGGTAATTTCTAACTATGTCTATTGGTTGAGTTTGAGCCTTCGGATATGCTTGCATGACTGGTGATGTATTTGAATTTTATGAACGCGAGGTCGATTTGCTTACTGAGTTTAAAAGCTCGCACTCTCTGTACAAATTTTTTTTGTTCAGATCAGGTTGCCACCGAAGAACATCCGCTAGAGGAATAGATCACCTTAGACCTTCTCACTGTCGGGTAGGCTCTTCTTTTGTTATAGAATATGTTGCTCTGTAATCGTCTAGGACATCTAGGTCAGGGGTTTGGTATTTGGTTTGTATTTCAGTATGATAATGTATTTTGTATTGAGGATATATTATTTAAGAAAATTTGATGTATTTTCTTTGTATTTATTAAGGAATGGTATTTTGAGAATATAAAGATAATGACTAATAATTTTACTTGTGGGAAGAATTTATCGAAAGGCTTACAGTGATGGGATATTCATCATTGTGCCGGTCATGTGCCTAGAAAACGGGTCGTGACAGATGCTGCATAAGGAATTTTCCTTGAAGGATTTGGGCACACTTAGCTATTTTTTAGAAGTTAAAGCTACAAAATCTTCTACTAGAGGGTTGATTTTATCTCAATAGAAATATATTTCTAATATACTCAAGAGGGTTGGTATGTCTAATACAAAGCCTACAATTACTTCTATGGTTGCTTCATCTAAACTGAACTCTATGAACAATCCAAACTTTCACAATCCTCAGCTTTACATGTCTGTTGTGGAGTCCTTGCATTATACAACAATTACACATCCTAAGATTAGGTTTCTAGTAAATAAGGTAAGTGAATTTATGGTGTCCCATTGATGATCATTAGAAAGCGATTACAAGAATCTTGAGGTACCTTAAAGGCACATTAACCTACAGATTATATTTCACTCGAGCTTCCAACTTCTCCTTTTGTTATGGATTAGGCCAATGACATATCAAATAGAAGGTCCACTATTGGTCTTTGCATCTACCTTGGACTTAACCTTATCTTTTAGTATTGTAAAAAGCAACCAATTGTGTCCAGATCAAGTACTGCGAAGTTGAGTATCGCAGCGTTGCCTCCTCTGTGGCAGAAATAATGTGGATTTAATCATTGTTACAAGAATTATGTGTTCAACTTCTTGGTAAACCAGTTCTGTTCTACGACAATCTCAGTGCCATGTCTTTATTGCATAACCCAGTGTTAGACTCTCGCACCAAACATATGGAGATAGACATTTTCTTTGTCTGAAAAAGGTTTTGCGAGGTGAATTTACTATTACATAGTTGCCATCAACTTATCAGATAATTGATGTGCTCACCAAACCCTTGTCCTTAACTTAATTTTCAACTCTATGGAGCAAACTCAATGTGGTGGATTTTAGTTTTTGCTCATCTCTCACTTGAGATTGAGGAGGGATGATAGGAGAAGCATTACTAGTGACATGGCATGATGATGTGGTAATGATGTGGCAATATAAAATCTTTAAAAAAAAAAAAATCCCATTTTGCCTATTTGAACCTTAATTTTACAATCATGAAAATTAAGACCCAAACTTATAAGATCTATGGCAAGTTAGTGGTTATTTATGCCAAACATATAAGGTTTACACATGCTGTAATTTTTTTCACGTGTTCGAAAAGAATGAAATTTATAAAACTAAGATTCAAAATGGGAAAATTAGAGATTGTTTACATCAAATAAATAAGATTTAAGTGCTAATTTGCTTCAAGTGTTCAAGAAAAGAGGAAATTTGTAAAACTAGGATTCAAAAATTGGGAGTTATTTACATAAAATAAATAAGATTAAATTGTAATTTGTTTAAGTATTTAGAAAAGGAGAAATTTTGTAGCATTAGAGTAATGGTCAAATTGGAATCTATTTACATCAAATAAATAAGATTTGTATGCTAATTTGCCTAATTAAATGTTAAGGAAATGAAGGAATATGTGAAATTATGGTTTAAAATTTTCAAATTGGTACACCAAATAAATAAGATTTATGTCACGACCCAAAATTAGGGGCTAGGATTTCTGCCATTACTTTGTCCGAGGCTGTGATTGGTGCGGACAGTGTGTCACCCACACTGCCATAAATCTAGATCTTTCGACCTATGGGTTATCAACACCCACACTTAAATTCATCCATTAGAGCCCCAAATTAATCCAAAATTCTCCAAAACTGAAAATGAGCAAAAATTGAGAGAGAAGTTAGGATTTTAGATGAAAAATTGATGATTTAGACTTGAATTGTTAGAATTAATTGGGGGTTTTGATGTCAAAACACTTCTTAAAGATCAAGGATGAAATCCCCTGGAAGAAATCAAGTTAAATGGTGAAGATTTGAGAAAAAATTTAGGCTTGCGGTAATGTGGGTGACACATCGTTCGCATCGATCATGGCCATGGATCCTGTAATGGCAGAACTCTTAGCCCTCGGTTTTGGGTCGTGACAATTTAGGTGTTAATTTTCTTCAGGTGTTCAGGAAAGGAGGAAAAAATTGTAAAATTAGAGCTCAAAATAGTCAAATAAAGTGTTATTTACATCAAATAAATAAGATTTGGAGTGCTAATTTACTTCAAGTGTTTAGAAGATTTATGAAATTACAGTTCAATTAAGATGGGTAAATTGGGTTTTATTTTTTAAAATTTTAGAATCACATAGGCCTCACATGACTTTTTCATTAAAAACTTAACAAAAGTAAATCATAGAGTTCTAAAGTATTAATGGCATAAACCACATATGGACTATTCAATTAACACTTTTTGAACTATATAGTGTATTAATGTAAAATCAGGACGAACCTCATACTACAACAATAACACTTGATACCTACAAAGCGTCCAGTCGCAAATATATGAGTTTTAGTAGGAAAACAAGATTTCCTAATGAATTGCTACTGAGTTTTTACAGTTGTAAAATGCACAGTCGCTAATTAGACACCGATTGAATTTCGACTGAAAAAATAATTCCTATTACAACGTTCCTACTATATTTTAGTCACAAAAATAGGGGCCACATGTATATATCTGTTTACTTTATTTTTAAAATGTTTTGTAGTCCAAATGGTCCCCACCTTTTATATTTTCCTTAAATAATTTGTGACTAGGGAAGCAACGTCAATGATGGCTCATGTGTGTGCTCCCTATATATCTCCGTTTTGTGTGGCGTAGTGCTGAGTTTTTTTTATTTGTTTTGATTATTTTCAGTTTAATTATTTTTTATTTAATAATAGAAATTTATTATATTTTTTTGTGATTAATTTTATGTGTTTTTTTTGTAGAGTATAAATTTAGAGAAGATAATTTATACATGAAAAATAAATATCTCTACAATTTTTTATTTCAACCGATGAATTTGTTTTATTTTATAGGAGAGAGTTAAATAGTTTTAATCTATAACTCTACAATTGTTCATTTTTGATTATCAGTTTCATTGAACACATATAATTGACCTTCAAAATGAATCCATCCAGATTATAAAAAATGCAGTCCCCTCCTGTAAAAGACATAATAGCAGAATTGATTAGGAATCAATGAACTTATTAAAAAACCAAACTTAAATAAGGAAGAAAAGAAAAAATGATATTACAGAAAATGATGGCATAAATAGTTGATCTTCAAAATGAATCCATCTAGAATATAAGAAATGCAGCGTCGTCCCCTCCTGTAAAACATAATCGTGGAGTTGATTAGAATAAAAAAAGAAAGAAAAGGAAAAATGATATTACAGAATGATGACATATAAGTTTCTATTTACGACTATAAATGAGTAAAATGCACTCTTGTTTGTAAAATGATATACTGAGTTAGAGGAAAAAAATTGTGAAGAGAGAAGACAAAAGACAATAATAGAAAAAGTTGGAAAATAATAGACGAGTGAAAAGAATGTAAGGAGAATACTAACAAAGCAAAAACAAAAAAAAATCGAATCACATAGCAGAAGAAGAGAGAAAGGAAAATAAGAAAGTGTAGTGGAGTGATGAATCCTCAGCATTCATATATATTCTATGGAGACTTTTGTCATATTGGCATACTTTTGGCTTTTGTTAGGGTTTTAACACCTAATTTTTGGATAGTTGCATACATACCTCACTCTTAGGATAGAAATGCAATTTTTGGGCCTTTAATCGCATTCTTTTTGGGTTACTTTTGTAAATATGTTGGTGATTCTATTTTTGCAGATATTTCAGCTGGGAAAATGTTGTTGAAAGATGAGAAATCCTAAGCCGAGATTTAAATGATGTAAAGAGGAACCTTGGAGAAGAAAAAGGGGGCTCAAAATAAAGACTTTGCTGTCCCTCGCACGCCTAAGCGGGATTTCCATGCGCCTAAGCGCATAAAGCTGAAGAAGGAGATTCCTCTCTGCCATTTTCACGCTTAAGCAGGATATACACACGCTTAAGCAGATACGTGCAACAATGAAGGCCTCATTCTGTCCAAAATACACTTAAGCGTGGATAATGTGCGCTTAAGCGGATAAAGTGTGCGCTTAAGCGCACAGATCATTTCACTGTCACGTACAGTAGGCTTTAAAAGGAATTTTGGACTAAATTTTTAGGGAATTCTGGGTTGGAGCCGAGGGAAAAGCAACGATTTCAGCTCCAGAGACTAGGGGAACCAACTTTTGGAGAAGATTGAAGCAATTTCTCTTCCACCCAACTTGGAATTATGAAGTTTTCTCTTCTCTTCTCTCATTTTCTACATTTTGTAACGATGTATAGCTAAATTTCTGTACTAGGATTGCTATGAACCCTAGTTTAGATTAGGTTTTGTAAATCTCTTGACTTTTGTGATCATTTGACCATTAATACATGTTTATTCATTCTTACTTTCTTGCTTTCATTAAACTTGATCAATTTAATGATGGATTGTTTAGTGGTTTTGCTGCACTTGGGGAGGAATGTAAAACCTAGACCATAGAATGGATAATATGAGTTCTTGAACCTTAAAAGAGAGGGGATGGATTCGTTAATATCATAAGAATATAGATATTAACCTCATATAGTCAGATTAGGGTTTATGTATTTTTGAAACCTAAGATTACATAAGGAATTATGGGGTTTTTGGGTTTAGTCTTAGTTGGCATTCGGAAGAATTCATCTAAGCATGTTCGTATCCTAGATTAGCATGTATGGCCGGTGAGAACAAGAGGGAGAGGGATTAAAACTTGTGAAGAACGACGAGGGATTAGCAATCCTAGGTTGTGTTCATCTTGTGACTTGTCTTGTGTTTGTCTTGTGATTTCCATTGAGTTTGTTTAGAGTCCAAACAACATACAACTCACTTTTAACTCAATTTTACATTTTCATTTTCTTTCTGTTAAGAACCATATAAATTTGGATTGTCTAACTAACATAGCTTAATTTCTCGGGTAGTTAGTAAGTTAATCCTCGTGGGAACGATACTCTTACTTAATTTTCACTATACTACTTGTACGATTGGTACGCTTGCCAAGTCGTCAACATGGAGGCATATTATTATATAAACACATTTTGTGGGAACTAAAAATTTTGAAATCGCATAAAAAAATTTAGAGAAATTGGAAACGAAAAATAACATAAGCTCAGTGTTTCTAGGCTTTCGCGATTTGAGCTTTGATAAGTAAGTCTTTCTGTGTTTTATATTATTTGTGTGTTATTTTATATTATTTATATGTTATTAAATACTCTGTTATATATTTTATACTATTTATATGTTTAGAAATGAGGATAAACAAAAATTGAATAAATTCTATTAAATACATAATAATAATAATTATTATTATTATATATATAAATATATTATATATTTAAATATATTTATAAATAAGCATAATAAATTGTATTAAATAAACAATTAGTTGTTGTAACGAAAAAATAAGTTATATTAATACAAATAAATAAGAATTAATTTGTTTAATACAAATATTTATGCTTTGTGAAATTCTTGGAAGCGAGTCCAGTTAAGCTCCGATGGGCCTTCTTGTATATAGTTTCCACAAGTTGTGGTATTAACAATTTTTGTTGCCTTAACTCTTAAACTATATATCTATCCCTTTTTTTTTTCCTCTGTTTGCTTTTATCCATAGATCAAGATCCGATAATTCTTGTTCGAAGCTAGTTAAAGATTGTAGCCTTTGATATTCCGACTTGAAAGAAAATATAATTATATTAGGTCGTATTATAAAATATATACCATGTATATACAATTGTATACAAATTAACACTTACAAATGTTACCTCTGATTTTTTATCAACTCATTTCTGATCAGTCTTATTCTGATGAGTTCGGAGAAATAATTCAAATACAGTAAGTTCTCATTCTAATTCTTTTGTATGTGGTATAGGAAAAAAAATAAATGAGTTTTTGATACAATGATGAAATAATAAATAAATAAAATTAAAAAATTAAATTAGTTACCAATCTTTTTTGTGCTCAGACATTGAAATAAAACCTCTAATGTGAAGAGATGAACCGAGCTCATTGGAGTCAGAAAATCTATTTTTCTTTTTTTGATTGCTAATTTGTTTGAATTGTGGCGTTCTCCATTTATTGAACAATTAATTCCAAACAAATTTCCCTATCCACATTGGTTTTTTATTATGCTTATGCATTGAATATATCAAATCCTTCAAGTGCATACAACTTTTCCAAATGTTGTAAATGCTGTAGCCATGTTGTAATAACCAAATATAATATTTCTAAAAAAAAATAGATAGTTAATTAACATAAATTATAAAGTAAAGAAAAAATTTTAAATAATGATAATGAAACTGTACTTAAAATTCTATCCACCAGAAGCCTCGCAGGGATTCGGGTACATCTCTTCAACAAGTATATGGTCCATCGTGTGTTGCTTTAATGATAGACATGATTTGACCTCAAACATTATTATGGTTTGAAGAAAACTTGACTCAAAGAAACTCAAAATATGACTACATAATTTTAAAAACATAAATTTAAATAAAATATAATTTACGATAGTTAGAAAAAAAAATTTACTCTTTTCTATCAGGCGTGATTGGGTATTTGCTAATAATGTTGCTATCTTTATGTTGAAAATCATGAGTTGTTTTCTTTGTTGAGATTGGAGAGGATTCAGAGAGTGATAATGATCTAGATGAGGTTCGAAGTACAGGTGGAGATGGGGTTGGGCCTAAAGGTGCGGATGGAAATTGAGAATGTTGTGAAGAAGTAAAGTTATTACGATATGTTTAAAGTGCGGATGGTGAGTTATTTGGGACCTGAGGAGTAGTAGATGACATACTAGATATTTCATGGTGGCGCGTAGAATTTCCATGTGATGGTGGTCCAACTGGAGGTGATCCTAGATGAGTCATAGGTTGTAGTATATTTCCTTGAAATTTCTATGGCATTGGTGAATAGAAGTTTGGAGGAGTTGTGGAGGACATATTTTGTTATGGGCCAATATAAGAAGGGTAAGGAAATAACTACCATGGGTTTATTGATGTGGCTGTATCACTGTCTGTACTGGTGGTGGTGTTGGAAGAAGAAGGATTCTAAGGTTGAGCAGAATGTTGTCTTCTTGCTCTTCCTTTGTATAAATTTTTAGGCTGTTGTGATGGATCGTCAGACACATTGTAAAGGAAGGAAAAAATGGAAGCTAGGAGTTGTGAGCACTAAGTGGAGATGAAAATGGAGAAGAGAGAACTAAGTTGAGATCAGAAAACCTATTAAAGTAAGTCTTGAGATACGTGGACACAACACTAATATGAGAAAATTATGTTAGCATATATGTATTGAGATTTAATATATGAGGAAATTATGTTTATAGTACATAAAATATGTACTGTATAAGAAATTGAAATGAATTTATATATTATAAAAAATTATAAATTATTCTACAGCATACAACAATAACAAAATTAGTTAAAATATATATGCGTTATGTATTAAAATAATTTATGTTATATATTTTATAATATAATAAGAGATCGACGAGATGTTATATACTAAAATTACTAAAATAATTTATGTCACAAATGGAATATTACGATAACATAATGTGTTATATATACTGATATAAAATAATTTAAGTTATATATTATAATAACAAAATATATTATGTGTTATAATGTCATGTGTTTTTTTCTTTTTGCTTCTTTCAAAAAGTAATGCCACTTGTTAGCGAAATTTTTTTTTTGTTAATGCCATTTGTTAGTTATCGGTCAAACTCCTTTCCACACCCCACACTTCCTTTCACAAGCCACACTTCCTATATAATTATTACCTCACATCCTTTCAACATCTTCCCAATTTCCTTTTTCCTACTCATCTTGCCACACTTGACACCTCACACTCCCTATATAAGTTTAACTTAGTCACATTCTTTTAACATCTTCCCATTCTCTTTCTTCCTACTCATCCCACTTTCCTACTTGTTTTAAATTTGTCATCTTCCTACTTGTCCTATCTTTTACTATTTGTTGGTAATCATGGCCACTCGTGATTATGATATTGTTGGCCCCACATATACAATTTATTATACTTGGAAGAACAACATATTTCTTCTTTGGTGTGGAAAAATAACCAAGTATTTGTTATTTATGTAGTTCCAAAATTGTTCTTTTCATTTATATAAAGTTATTAAATTATTTATTTACTTAGAAGCGACATTTAGAAACTTTTTTATTTTACATTATAATTCATTATTTTTTCCACAAAATCGTATCATTATTGTTCAGATATGGACAAATGCTCGTAATCCACATCTTGCTATCATGCTACTTCTAATACAACATGGATTTTATGGTGTGTCTATCTTGGGTGATTTTGCCTATTACTACGCATTTATTTTTCCACAGAATTGTATCATTGTTGTTAAGAAATGGACAAATGCTCATAATCCACATCTTGCTAGCATGCCACTTCTAATACAATCTAGATTTTATGGCATGATTGGCTTGGGTGATTTAGCCTATAACTATGCATTAGTTTCTGCCTTTGTTGAACGGTGGCGCCCAAAGACACATACTTTTCATATAACTAAGGGTGAGATTACCATTATGCTACAAGATGTATGATTATTATTGGGACTTCTATGTATAGGAAGACCAGTAATCAGTAATCCCCACCTATCAAACTTCGAAGAATTATGTATGCAAACATTAGGAGTTGTGCTACCAGTATCAGAGATCGATGAGCAAAGAGTATGTCATGACCCAAAAATTAGGCACGTGATTTTCTCATAACTCCTAGGGTTGTGGTACCCCAGAAATTCCCTGAATTTTATTTATAACTCATAAAATATGCATCCATCCAAAAATTCCCTGAATTTAGTTTATAACTCATAAAACATGCATCCATGTGTAACTCATCATTTTCAACAAAATGAAATTTCATTCATAATACATAAATATTTTTTTTTAATATTCCAATCCATTTTTCCCAATTCCTAACTATGGGGGAATTATCCAAGACATAGTACAATTATAAATTACATCCGAAAATAGTAATTCATAATATTACATATAAGCGTAGGTGGTCTATACGATTACAGAGCTTTTCCTAGGCTTTCACAAAAATGGTTCCAAGAACCCACCACAAAATGGAGGGTGTCTCCTAAAAGTCGCCACTCTTCTAGCAGATACTTCTCCTTCTCAACTACTAAATCTAAAAATCAAAGAGAGTGTGAGTTTATCAAAACTCAGTGATCAAAAGACTATACAAAAATAAAGGTATAACAATACAAGTACAAATACCATTACTCACCGTCATGGCCGGAAAGGAATATCACAAGCATGTACAAACAAATATATAAATATACACATACACGAAGCATAGTATACAAGGAATGTCATGCTTTTCCTCTCATGAGTTTACGTTCTCGCAAATGCCTCCTTGAGGGTTAACCACAAGACTTACCCTTCGGGGTTGATACTACTTAAAAGATTTGTGCTAGGTGTCTACATTCCCCTAGGCTTAATTTCCCGAGATTCATCGACATGGATTTACCTGTCTAGTGATTCATCTCTCGGGTTCTGCTGTAGGTCTACTTTTCTACAACAAATCCCCATTCTCATGCAATACACATATATATCATAACACATTCATGTATTACAGACAAACCACATCCCTTATATATAAATCAAAATACCCTTTTCAAACACACAAAGGATCCTAACATCTAACATCATTAACTAGTAATTTATTTCATTTACCGGAGTAATGGCGGCAAAGGATTCATATTGTACTTTTGAAAGAAAACTTAGATAGCAAGGACACCCACTCACATTGATTCTAAAAGGTTCTATTGTGGAAAAGGACCGAGAAACGAAGCCGAAGAACTTCCAAAAACGAACTAGGGATCAAGGCCAAAAACCATTTAGCAAAATATAAAACATCCCCTAGGTTCAGCCTAGGGCGCCTAGGCGCCCTGAATCTCCCCTTGACTGTTGTACACGCCCAAGCCAGGGAATCGGGCCTAAAGTCTCTGTCTTGAGGATGCTTGGAGGGTCACTTCTCTCTCAACCAAGAGGGTGCCTAGGCTCTCTCTTCAAATTTCATCTCCAAAATTTCCAACACCCATCCCTTCCTTTCCTTGCCTTTCTCCTTTGGTCCTTGCTCCAAGTAAGCCTCCAAGAGTGCCTCAAATTGAATAAAACTCTCACAAGGACAAAGAGGTAAGTTGATTCCATGGTTCCTTAAAGAACCTCCTCATTTTCAAAAAGGCATTTCACTATTTTACTTCCATGGAACTAATTCCAATGAGTTGTGTGCCATTAACTTCAGTAGCCAAACCAAGGAGAGCGACAGGAAAGAAAGTTCATAACCTAATATTTACAACATTCCCATTTCTACACCTAGGGCATAAGGTAAACAAAAATAGGGAAAAATTGAAGGAATAGAACTTACCTTTCTCCCTCTCGAACTTCGGTGAACCGGAAAATATGGTTGGAATAAGGGTTGTCACTGGAGAAAATGGGGTTGAGGGGTTGTGATTGCTTAACAAAGAAAGGAAGTGGAGGAAGGAGCTATTCCCTTACCTAATATATGTGTTAGCGTGAAAGTGAGAGGGAAAGAGAGGGAGTTTTAGTGAGGTGGGTAGGTCTTGGATGACCCATGGGTTCCTATCCATCCCAAAGATAAACACCACTCTAGCCTAAAAGGCCCAAACAACAATTCCATAATCATAATATTAATTCAAATAAGTCTCTCCCCGTAATTCCCACAGTTCACAAAAATAACTACATATCACTAGAAATTTCCAGTCAAGCTATTGAACACAAATTCCATAATTACCACAAATAGAAAGTAAATTAATTACAGAAAGGAAAAATAAATAATGCTATAATAATCGCAATACTACCAAACATGTGACCTCTAATTTGGCGGGTATTACAGAGTAACACTGAGGTAGCTCACCAATACATTTGTAGAGCTAACTAAAGGTGCAGATCAAGCCACCTTGGAATTCCATGCTAGAGCATGGATTCTACAATTACTTAGTGGATACTTGATTCTAAATAAGTTTGAAAATTTTGTAAGCTTGAAGTACCTCCCTTTCTTTATTGATCTCCATCGATGCGAGCAGATGACATGGGGTTCGGCCGTATTAGGCTTTTTGTACAGGGAGCTTTGCTCTGCTGCAGTAAAGGATATTAAACAAATTAGAGGGTGCATGGCCCTCTTACATTGTGGATCTAGTGGAGATTTCCTTGTTTTTGCCCCAATGTCATCCGACAACCAGCTCCATTGCCCGACACTTATATACTTTGGCCATCTTTGGGTTTTAGGTATGTTTCATTTTTTAACATAATGTAGGTTGACTAATTTGTATTTTCCTAATTAATAATCTATTACTATTTTTATAGGTGGACAAAGGCTCGTATGCATCCAACCCCCTCAAAAATTTTGATAACTAAATACAAAGAAATGTTGAACACCATGAATGACCAAGAGGTATACAATGTCTACTAATATAATGAGTCTCCATTGAATAAAATATACTAACAAGTGTCATATCATTGTAGGTTATTTATCCTCTATATTTACGAGGGATTGAGGGAATCCTTGCATGCTATATGATCAGGATGGAAGTAAGTCAGGCCAGAGTGCCTTTTATTTACTTTCATATAGTTGAAATGCAACTTCCTAAGCACTTACTACGACAATTTGGTCTATTGCAGGGAATACTGCCAGACCCATTGAGGGACCAAATAAAAGGTTATCCTACTCTAAAGGCCAAGGGGAGTATTCGAAACTATGACTGGGCGAACCACCATCAAGAGGCCATTCAAATATGAAACAAATAGAGAAGACTAGTCGTACGAGGTGACTTTTCCAACGAGACACACATAGACCCAGGGTCATCGAACATGAATTGGTACTTTTGGGGTCACACGCCATTATATTGGTCAAGATACGGTAGTGATATCTATTGTGGTATAATATTTATTTTATCTTTCATACAATAAATTAATTTTTTATTTAGATTTATTGATTAAATAAAAATTTAATTTCACTATTGTTCATAATAACACTGCGTATATGGTAGAACGTGTTTCTTTGACATATCCCAAAAATGAATTTTCTGCGATTGCTAGAAAACAAATGACATTAATACAAGCGACTGTGGGTTAGAGAAACCAAAGACAATTTACGCTGAGGCAAACTCAAATGTCTCGTAGGTTTGAAACCTAAGATATAGAAGCCGGTACCATTAACGCTGTTGCTGCAAGTGATGCTGTTGGTTCAAGTTGGAAGAAGAGGATAAGGAGGAGGCAAAAAGGGGAAGAACGATAAGTAGAAGAAGTAAAAGCAGAAGGAGAGTGAGACAATGAATAGAGATTTATCTTTTTTTGTTGTTTTAAGTTGTATGATAAATAATATTTGCACTTTTTATTAATCAACATTTTATTTTACTAATTAACATGTTATTATGTTATTAAGTTTATATTATATAAAAATTAAATTATTTTATTTAAAAATAATTATATACAATTTTAAAGATTAAAATCAATTACTAACATTGAAGACGCCAATGCACAAAGGTGACCCCGGTGCAGATGTTTTCAATTCTATCCCAAACCTTTTTTTTTAAAATTAGTATATTTTATTTTAAAGAATTAAAAATAAAAAATAATATTAATATAATATTAATTTTATTACATACATATAATATTATATATATCTATATATTAATATTACAGATGTATTATATATATTAATATAATGGAACTTTCTCTCTTTCACATTGAAGACTTTAAAGTAGGAGTCAGATATGATAAGATGGGAGGGGATGGGTGTGCACATGCCAGCTATAAGGCTACATGGAAAAACTATATAGAGGAGGCAACGTAGATGGGATGTGAGCCTAAGGAAATTGCCACTTGTCATTAGAAAAAGATTTGATGGGAAAGAAGAGAGGATGAGTTCAGATAGACTTACATTATATTGAGATATAAATATGCAGAGTTTAGATAAGGCTACAGAAAATTATAGTAAAATGAATATTTTAATATCGTTCCAACCAATGGATAAATTTAATTATAAAATAAGTGTGTTTAATTATATTTTATATATTTATAGTATAATTAGTTAGAATAATTATATCAATAATTTCATAATTTACAATTATTCTAAAAATATTACTTACTTTTAAATCTTTGTATAACTATTTTTTTTAACAATAAATATTAATTTAACATATATAACCGTTTGCAAAAGATCAACATTAATTATATATGTCAGAAAGTTCTTATTCAACATTGTTGGTTTTTTCTCTTCATTCTTGTGTCTTTTTCTTTCCTTCTTGATAATGGAGATCCCTTCTCATCAGAGACGGATGTATAATAAACTAAATCCTGAAAGGAAGGGTTACAGAAAAAAAAAATTTTGTTCGGGGTGGAGGAATTTGTTGTATTTGCTGGGAGATATGCAGTGGATGGAAAGATTTAGTGTCCTTGCTCAAAACACAAAAATGGCACCTATACGGGTGTTGAGGACATTAAAGTGGACTTTTACAGAAGAGAGTTTCAGCCAGGATACTAGTGCTAGACATCACTTTCCTAATTTTAGGATTGAAGCATCACTTTTCTCACACACAGTCTACTCTCACTTCCCTTACCAAAGTTCAGATCGAGCACCAAGCAAACCATAAATTGATTAGAAATATGAAAAACAAAACATAAACGAATGAGAAAACATGTATTTCATAGATAAATCACATAAGTACAGAGAGAGTTCATCATCCTAATCTGAAATAAGGTTCATAGCAACCCTAGATAAGAAAACTAGTCACTCATTGTGGTAAAAGAACAAAAATCAGAAAAAGTAAATGAAGGAAACATGAATTCGAGGTGGGAATTGGTGGAGAATGGCTCCAATCGTGCTCCTAGGTCAAGTCCCCTTGCTCCCTGGTCAACAACGGCACCCGCTTTCTATCCTTAACTCAGAGTAATCTCCAAAGTTCAGAAAAAACTATTTATTTTCGAACTGACACTGTTCATCTTTGCTGTAGCAGAGAAATTCTCACTTTCAGTAGAAAACTCTGCAATAAATTTCCTTTTTTGCAATAAGAACTTCCTTTTTTTACTTTACCTTTCTTTTCGCCTTTTTCTGCCTCTAGTTCAACCCTACAAAAACATATCAAAAACTAATACAAATCAAATCAATTAAGTCCAAATGCTAAAAATCTAGAAATTAAAGTGAAGGAATTAAAAAAAGAAACAAATAGGACATTATTGCTAAAAAGCAACCAAAACTCAATCAAGAAATCATGAATTAATGAGCAAAAAGGATCCTAATTTAGTAAAATTAGGAAATTAACACATGGGGACTATTTAGAGAAGCCAAGATATAACCAATGTATTTTGTGAATGGATACAACTTTCATATTAATGCCTGTAGCACTGGAAAGAAGACAATCAACAGTGGGGTTTGTGTTAGAGGCACTAGAGAACGTGGTGGAAAAAATGATTATTTTGGCACTCTTAAAGAAGTTGTACAGCTACAATATTTTGGAAAACCTACGAAAAAGAAAATTTTGTTTCACTATGACTGGTTTGATCCAGTGATGAATCGTGGAACTAGTGTCACATTCCAAAATCTAAGCACGTGACTGGCATAGACAATTAATTTTACCTTACCTTCGTAAGCTTATTTTTATCTTAAGCACAATACTAATCCTTATTTTGGTTATTATTTTAAATGTAATTAATTTAAATTGCACAATTTAAGAATTAAAATAGGTGAACTATTTCTTTTTCACCAAAAAAAAATATATGAAGTATGGCTAAACTGAGTTTCCTATACATGCTACAATCATATACATTACATCGCAGAACTAACCTATCTGATTATAGAGCTTTTCTAAATTTATACAACTTATTATAAGACCTAAGCATTATACTTTTACCTTGAACAATTGGGAAAGTAATCTTGGTGTGTACGTCATCGAACTAGAAAATACTCCATACCTGAAATTGAAGACAGCTTTTACTTGAGAGAATCCTATCACATTCACACGCAATATAGGTATATATACATGCAGATATACATAATTGATGTAACAGTATAATCATCTAAGTTTTGGTGTACAATATTTTTATTAAGACATACACATTGAAATCACCTTGCAATTATTAACAAACACGTTCAAGATCAAGCCAAATCACATTTCAAATAATTCAAATAATTCATACAATTCCAATTTAAGTTCTCAGACATTTTTCGAGTCCCATCTACATAAAGTGGTCGTTGCCCTACGGCCCCTACCGCATCCTCCCTTATTTCACCCCTGCCATCAAAGGGACAAATCTATAATCCAAGCTTGTTTTACCCCCATCCTTAAAGGGACGAATATCATATTTAATATTATGTGGCCATAGTGGTTTCATTCCACCCTTATTTCATCCTTGTTCTCAAAGGAAAAAATCTGTAATTAACCTTTATTTCATCCCATGGGATCCCATAACTCCATTTTTGTTTCTTTCAAGATTAAATACAATCACATTACACAAACATAGGCAGCCATATACATTCCATTTCAGGAAAAGTTCACAGCAGTGTCACACTTTCACATTTCAATGCATAACATGAATGCATTAATTTCATGTCATATATATATATAGTACACTTTTAATATATATACATAAAATAAGTAAACAAGGTAAGGTAAGATCTCTCACCTCAATTCCAAGCTAAAATTCTACACTTCAAATCAGAGGATAAATGCCAAGGAACTCATCAAATGCCTAAAGAACAAGCCAAGCAAAGAGATAATGCCAAATTAACAAGCCAAGCAAAGAGATAATGCCAAGTTAGAACATAGGCTATTAATAATCTAACTTTGTTATGTTTTGAGGCTAAAATCAGAACCAATCTTTAGAAAAATTTTGGTATTAATTCATAGCTCCCAAAACTATAAAATTTGATACAAAGTCTTATTAGTATGTTGACATACTAGAATAAAAATTTTATAATTTAATTCTATCGTTTGGTCCTACTAAAGACCTTATTAGTGGCTAAAGATCAAAGCTGTCTAAATTCTGAACAGGTACAATATTATGCATTTTATACTTATTTAATCATGTCCAAATGCCATGAAATTTTTCAGATCATTATTTTCATGTCTTAGCTAAGTGCCATAGAAATTACAGATCAAAAAAAGGTCTTTAGCTATTAAAACCAAATTAATTCCAAAACTGCCCAGATTCACTCTGCATTAAATAAAGTGTTATTCCCATAATTATTTGACCAACCAAACCAATTTTTATGAACTTGAAACTTTCCAGATCAGATTAATAACATGTTAGGAGCTCCCCATAAAAATTTCATGATTTTAGGAATTGATTTGGTTATCCCAAAATACATAAAACCAGTAGCATGACAAATCAGTCTTATTCTGCCCTTTACATTCAGTCATTGTTTTAGGTATATTTGGGGTACCAAACCAACCCAGAAAATTCTAAAATAATTTAAGTATATTCTTGGACACCGTTTCTAGTTGTATATCAAATTTCATGACCATTAGAGTTCATTTCTTTTTGCAAACAGTCTAAAACTTCTAAAGTAGTAAATGACAGCAAAATGATAGTCTAAGTTGAGTCTTTGAAACTTGCTATTCTCAAAAGCATATACAACCTCAAGATGTCTATATACATATGTGAGACCACAACTAGTTCAGTAGTTTAGTTATTAATCTAGTTTAAATTTAGTCACAATTAAAACAAGCTCTAAAAGAATCCATGAAATATGTAGAAAAAATCCTCCAGATTGAACCATCTTTTCTCTGTCTTGTGATGCAGAATTTAATTAGTGTAACGCCCTTGATATATATATATATATATATATATATATATATATATATATATATATATATCATACAGATCCGAAATCAATCCCCAAATGCATAGAAAAGTTAGAGAAGGCAAGAGATTAAGGCTTAATTCAAAGTCATAAACTTTTCTCTCCTATACGGCTAAGGTTCACGTTTGCAATATGGAAGGGAAGAGATGAGAGAATTTCTACTTACCGATGACGAATCTAGCCAGGGACAGTGGCACACGGAGGAAGATGATGGAGATATGCCACCACACTTAACTTGTCTTTCTCTCTCCCTTGATTTTTTTTTCTAATCTCTTCTCTCTCCCTTTACTATGTATTCTCCGTGAATATGCCTTTCTTCCACTCTCTCTGGCTGAAGGTTCAACAAGTCAATCTCTCTCTCTCTTTCTTTTTTTCTCTTTGGCTAGACTCACGACAAGGGATAACAATAAGGAGTGGGATACACATGTTTGTCTGCCACTAATATTTCATTTAGTTGAAATGTTAGAATACCCTCCTCGAACTTTTTGTTTTTTTAATAAGGTCTATAGTCCAATTGGTAAAATTATATTTATAGCTCAAAAATTATTGCTAACCATCTCTTTATGTTTTATCACCATATATATATATATAACATTGTCAACTTAAGAAAAAGATCAACTTGTTAGAAATAGATGATAAGTACAAATAAATTTTAATAAGTATTTTATTAAAAGATCAAAACTCTGAGTCAGAATATGACACAGATAGTGGTAGTAATCAAAATAAAATTTATCAAATAGATCACCAAGATAGTTCATTAGCTAGTTCCGAATCTGAAGATGAAAGTCATTCAGAGATATAGAAATTTGTAGCTGTAAAAAAAGTTCAAAAATTAGTTGTTCAAAAACCATTAATGATAGAGATAAAATTCAAACCTTAGTAGAAATAATTGATAAGATAGATAATGACGAAATTAGAAAAGAATATTAGCTCAAAATAAAAGATATTATAGATTCAGAAGAATCCCAATCAAAACCGGAAGTAAAACCCTATAATGTTCAAGAAATAATTAATAGGTTACACAATAACCTAGTAGAAAAAAAAGTTACAATAAAAGAATTAAAAGAAGAAATCAAAATTATTAAAGAAATTCAACTGTTAAAACAAAAGGATATGAATTTATCCTTAGATATTTTAAGTATAATGGTTAAAAAAGACATCAAAGAAGATAAGGATCAAGAAGATACCCTAAAAAGTAGTTCAAAACCTAGTGATCATTATTTAAATTAATTTCTAGGATCCAAGGTCAAAAATGGTACTGTTAAGTTACCTTAACTGTCAATTAAAATTATAGTTTAAAAATAATTGCCCTGATGGACTCAGGAGCCAATCTAAATTGTGTTCAAGAGGGACTAATTCCCCCTCAATATTATGAAAAAACTACTGAAAGCCTTAGTGGCGCAGGAGGTAATCAACTACCCATTAGATACAAACTATCAAATGCCAAGATATGTAATTAAGGCATCTGTTTCAATACAACTTTTGTTTTAGTTAGGAATTTAAATGAACCTATGATTTTAGGAACTCCTTTTTTGACTTTAATTTACCCATTTAAGGTTTTAGAATTAGGAATTTCAACAGAAATCTTAGGTAAAGAAATTTGTTTTGAATTTTTAAACCCTTCAAAAACAAAAGATGTTAATTTACTCAAATCATTAGATGTTTTAAAATTAAATCTGATAACTAGAAAACAAAACCAGATCAAAATGTTAAATAAAGAAGTTCATTTCAAGAAAATAGAAGAACAGATAGAAAACTCCCAATTAAAGATAGGATTACCCTTGTCTAACAAAAATTTGAAAAGAAATATATTCAGAACACCCAAATGCGTATTGGGATAGGAAAAAGAATATAGTTTCACTACCTTATGAGCCAAGCTTTACAGAAGATAAGATTCCAACTAAAGCTAGGCCTATTCAGATGAACAAAGAAACTTTAGAATATTACAAAAAAGAAATTCAAGATTTGTTAAATAAAAAGTTAATTAGAAATAGCAAATTTCCTTGGAGTTGCTCAGCTTTCTATGTTCAAAACCAAGCAAAAATAGAGCAAGAAGCCCTTCACATGGTTATTAATTACAAACCCCTCAATAAATTATTAAGATGGATTAGGTTTCTTATTCCTAACAGAGGAGATCTAATCTCAAGAGTTCAACAAGCCTGTTTGTTTTAAAATTTGATATAAAATCTGGCTATTATCAAATTCAAATAGCTGAACCTGATAAGTACAAAACTGCTTTTATAGTTCATTTTGGTCATTATGAATGGAATGTTATGCCATTCGGTCTTAAAAATGCTCCTTCAGAATTTTAAAACATCATGAATGATATTTTCAACCCTTATACCCAGTTCACTATAGTCTATATGGATGATGTTTTAGTCTTTTCTAGATCAATAGAACAACACTTTAGGCACTTTGATTAATTTTACGAAATTGTTAAGAAAAATAGTTTAGTAGTTTCTGCTAAGAAAATGAAATTGTTCCAAACTAAAGTTAGATTTTTAGGTTATGATATTTACCAAGGTATGATTAAACCTATTAATAGATCCATAGAATTTGCTAACAAATTTTCAGATGAAATTACTGATAAGAATTAATTACAAAGATTCTTAGGATGTCTCAGTTATGTTGCAGATTTTGTTCAAGATTTAAGAATTATTTGTAAACCGTTATATCAAAGGTTAAGAAAGAAAGCTCCAGCTTGGGATAGTTCAATTACTGAAATAGTTAAAACCCTAAAAACTAAGGTCAAAAAACTACCCTGCTTAGGAACCTCAGATCCAGACGCCTTCATGATAGTCAAGACAGACGCCTTAGACTTAGGATATGGAGGAATACTTAAACAAAAACTCAAAAGTGGTGATAAAGAACAAGTAGTTAAGTATTATTCAGGAATATGGATAGAAGCTCAAGAGAAGTATTCGACGATCAAAATAGGAATTTTATCTACAGTGCTAAGTATCACAAAATTTGAAAAAGAATTGTTCAATAAACATTTTCTTTTAAAAATGGATTGCAAAGCTATAAAAAGCGTTTTAGAAAAAGATGTTCAAAATTTGGTTTCAAAACGTATTTTTGTCTGATGGCAATCAATACTTTCCTGTTTTGACTTTGAAATTCAACACATCAAAGGAAAGAAAAATGCTCTACCAGATTTTCTCACAAGAGAATTCTTGCAGGGAAAATCAAGAAATAGAGAAGAAAAAATCAAAAGAAGTCAGTAAAGATCAATACGGATCCCTACTTGGTCCTTCAGTATCACCAATACTAGCTCCAATACCACTAAACATACGCCCTTCCGGCAGTGGTATTAAACCACGAGGCATTAGGCTTTCATCTCCTTCAATACTTTCTCAAAATCATTTTATTCCACTAACTTACAATCAAGCCTTAGCAACCCCCTCATCTTCTCAACAAATCTCTCTAGTTCAAACCTAAAAAATGGTTCCACTTACTCCAGCCAAAAATTATGTTCAAAGTATCTCTCAAAAAGACCAATATGTTAAAAAAGATTGTGATGCTCCAATAATGGCAGTTGAACCTGAATGGATTCTAACACCTGAAACAACTGCTAGGGAAGGCGCCCAAAAAGCCTTTAAAGAAGGATGGTATTTTCATCCATCAACCCCAAAAAAATCAAGAGTATTCTATGAGTTCATCCTGGTTGACACCAATTCAATAGCCTTAACTCATGAATACAACCCTTAAAACCCTTCAAGAATCCTATACTCAAAAATAAAGATCAATCACGTTATAACCCTTACTCAATGGAACAAATCCTCATACACTGAACAATCCTTTACAAGACAGTTCAATCCTCAAACCCATAGCTATTGGGATTACCGAATAGCCTGGTTCAACATGTTACTTTTCCGTCCCTTTTCTCACTCATGTTTATCTAGTTGAATAAAGGTCAAAAGGAATTCCTAACCTGGTTCTCAGAATGGTTATATTTCTTTAGACCAACGACAAATTTTCTCCCTCAATATGCTAAAGAAGCTTATCAATTTAGTTCAAACTGATTTTACTCCTAGAACAGACATATTACAACTTTTTGTAATTTTGGAACTCCTTGGATCATGACTTGGGATTTCGATTTCAAAACCAAGACCAAATTCGGATATCCAACCTATTTATCCCGAACGTTCAATATAAAATGGTGGTCAAACTATAACCCCTACCTGCTCAATAAAAAAATTGTTGAAAAATGGCTTGCTCAAAACTCTCATCTTCAAAAATACAGTCAGAATATTCAACAACAATCTCTGTTTTTATCTTTAAAATCTCAAATTATGGCAGAATTAGCCACAGCCCAAATAGAAGAAGAGTTCAATTTATTGCTTCAAGCTCTTGCTGACAAAGCCCCTACAAAAAAGGCTCCATTAGTCGGATCTAATATAGAAGTTCAAAGTCTGTTCCAAAATGAAGATGACTGTTTCAACATCGATTTAGCTAACCTTAGTCAATTCTGATTATGGTTTAGTAAAATCGTTGACACATCAAGACAAAAAGGAAAAGCCAATTCAAAAATTTGTACAAGTCAGTCAAAAAATATTCAACAGGTGGCAAACAAACCTTTTGAAAAAACAGCATCGACATAAGACGACAAAGAAACTTTTCAAAAAGAAGCCGCTCTCGTGATCAACTTTTGGATTCTAATCAAGTTCAAATCCATGGACTTCAGAGCCTCTGAAATCCACGGACTCCAAGCCTGCTCAAGTCCGTCCTCTTAAATTCTATAAATAACAAAGTAGTTTAATTGAATTTGAATATATGTATTATGATCAAAATTAATAGAAGAGATCCGGGAAATCTGGTATCAGAGCCTAGTTCATTAAGAAGTCTGCTTAGAAATTTAGAAAATTTAAGATTTTATTTCTTAAGAAATCTTTTAGTAAGTTAAGGATTGGTCAGCCTTGTGACTGCGTTGGTAAGCCGTAAGGCCCAGAGAGAGGCAAGTGTTCCTGTAGGAGATGGTCCTGATAAACCTTGATAAACCCAAAGGAACTTTAAGAAATTATTTCTTAAATATGTTTGAATTAGTAAGAAGACTTTTTAATAGAAATAGTACTGAGATCAGTCCACCCGCAACCTCTTCAACATATTATAATAATTTAGATCAAGATGGACATAATAATGCAGAAATATCAATACAAGAAGCTGAAGAAAGGTTAAGAAGTTGGGAAATGCCTAGGGGTAGACCTAGCGAGGTTTATAAATACTCAACGTTCAATTTCAAAACTCAAGATATTGTTAGGACCATAGAATTTACAAGAAAGATAGGAACTTCTCAAGACACAATAAGTTTGTTAGATAAAAATTTAATAGAAAAACATAGAAAAGAAGGATATGGTTTCATACACATAGGGCTAATCCAAGTAGCGATTAAACCTATGTACAGGTTAGGAATTAATCATCCAATACTTTTACTTTTACAAGATAGGCATGCTATATCGTTCTAAGATGCAATAATTAGTTTAGTAGAGTCCAATCTTTACAATGGACCAATATATTTTTAATGTTTTCCAAATTATATGAAAACATTAAAAAATGTAGAAATTTCTTTACAATTACATGTTAAGACTATTGAAGGAATATTTGACGAAGGATCAGACAATCTTGTCGTCATTTTTAGGATTCATTACAAGATTTCAAAAACTAGCATAGGAATCTCTGTTAAAAAAGAATCACCTAGAAATGAAACAATACTTATGGAAGCCAAGCTTAAAAAAACTATGATCATGACTCCAAAACTTCCAAAACATGATGAAATGATGGCTGCTTTTCCAGATTCTTAGGAGTTAGAAAAGATTCAACCTCCTAAGAAAATAGAATGAAAAAGTTTAGAAGGATTTGTTCAATCTCCTGAAGGAAATGTTAGGTTAAATATGAAAAGATCTCAATATTTTAGATTAAGAATATTTAAAACTCTAGAATTAGAATTTGGACATAGGTACTCTGTAGATAGTGACTATAGATTTGCAGTTAGTAACCCTCAAACTCCAAATACTCTAAGAGGAGTAGATTTCCAACCAAACATCCCTTAACCGGTTTATGAACCTGTTAATGAAGAACCTTCAATAAATCACTCACCTACTAAATCACAAATCTTAGTGTTAATAAAAGATTTTATAATAGATAAACAAAAGTTAAACACCGAGTTCATAAAAGACTATAACACAGCCCAAAGAGAATGGTATTTTAAAACTTTCTCATAGGAATAAGTTCAATTATGGAAAGAAGAATATTATCAATATTTAGAATAGATTAAAGAAAACATTTTCTTTTTTACCTGGTTTAGTATGTACTGTCAAAACAACAATATTTCCAACCTTTTTGTAGAATAACGGTAGAATGAGATACAACATTAGGTCAAACAGTCATATTTGTTCATCTACCTTTAGAAAATTTAAAAATTTCAAAAGGAAGTACAAAAATAGAAGCCTCACCGTTCAAAATAATAGAAGGAAACAAAGATCAACCTAGTCAAAAGAACGATGTTAAGAACATAAAATCTCAAAATAATTATACAAATCTAGCCCTCAGTACTATAGGAAAACAACTAGACAGAATAGAAAACGTGATCAATAACAAAAGCTTAGAAGCCTCAACAAGTACCTCTTTTCAAAACAAAATTAGTTCATCCATTCCACAACAACACCTGTACAAAATACCAACCTTAACAAGAGAAGAATTAAGACCAATAAATTTAGGCAAAACTTCTCAAAATTTAGGTGAAGAAATTACCAAAAGATTAGATCAACTAAATGTTTCAAACAATAGATCAAAAGGTCCTCAGCTCAACACTATATCAAAAAAATACCAATATAGAAAATGATCAAAGTATAAATAGGATAAAATTTAGGAATCTAAGACCTATAACTAGAAACTATTATCTAAGACCTAGTTACCAAGACACTCAATATAAAGAAAACACTTTAGTTACAGAAGCAAGTTACTCAGGAGATTCAATAATAGAATGGAATATAGATGGTCACAGCGAACATCAAATTCTGGGAATAATTTAAAATATGTCAATGTGTGCTAATGTATATAAGATCAAAAATAATAGTGAAAGAGATATAGTTACAATGTTAACAACTGGATTTACTAGTCAATTAAAAGGATGGTGGGATAATTATCTCATAGAAACTAATAGATCAACAATTAAATTTGCAGTTAAGCAAGAAAAAATAAATGGTCAATTAATAAAAGTTCAAGATGGCGTAGTAGTGTTAATTTATACTTTAATAAAACACTTTGTAGGAAACCCCACAGATTTCTAACAAAGAATAGCTAATCAGTTGGTCAATCTCAGATGTTTAACGATGTGTAATTTTAGATGGTACAAAGATATGTTCCTTACAAAACTATATACAAGATCCGATAGTAATGCATATTATTGGAAAGAAAGATTTTTAGGTGGTTTACCAAACTTGTTTGCAAAACGAGATAAAGAAAGTATCAAAAAACAGTGTAACAATACAATACCCTATCAACACATGACCTTTGGAAAGTTAATAAATTATGTTACTAACAAGCTATCACGTTATGTAATGACATGAAGCTTCAATATAAGCTCAAAACAGAACTTAAGAGTAGTCATAGAGAGTTAGGCAATTTCTGTGATCAATATGGAACAGAAAAAATTCAAGCCCCCTCTTCAAAATATGGAAAACATAAAAAATTAGAAAAACACAGGTTTGTTAGAAAAACGTATCATAGACACCCTGACAAACTTGTTAGATCATTCCAAATAAATAAAACCCATCAAAACTCCAAGAAATTTAGGCACCAAAGTTCCAAACATACTTGGCAAATAACCGACCGCAAACATATAGTTTGTTTTAAATGCGGGAGGTATGGTCATATTTCAAAACACTGTCAACTTTAGAAAAAGATCAACTTATTAGAAATAGATGATAAGTACAAACAAAGTTTAATGAGTATTTTATTAGAAGATCAAAACTCTGAGTCAGAATATGACACAGATAGTGGTAATGATCAAAATAAAATTTATCAAATAGATCACCAAGATAGTTCATTAGCTAGTTCTGAATCTGAAGACGAAAGTCATTCAGAAGATATAGGAATTTGAAGCTGTAATATATACATATATATATATATATATATATATATATATATATATATATATATATATATAATTTAAATAATTCCTCACATTTCCATTTTTTTTAATTCTCTCTTTTTTAAAAAAATTTCACATAATAAAATTTCCCAATAAATTTCTAACTATTTCTTTTTTTTTTTGAATAATTCCTCAGGGTATTACAACTAGTGTGCACTTAGATTATGGAATTAAAGAGATTAAGCATACAAGAAGATACGAAAAATTTGATCCATTTGTATTCGCATACCAAGTAATATGGGTATATTTTGTTCCTTATCTAATTAAAACAATAAATAAATTTGACTGGTTGTCATTAAATCTAAGCCCAAAAATCTAGTAGAAAATGAGGAAAGACTTGAAGTTGCCTACCAGAATGACCAACCTCATGTTTTTACTCTTAATAGTGATTTATTAAATGAAAATTTAAGAGAGGAAGGACAATATGAAAAAATAAGATATACACAAGAAGAAGCAGCAAAAGACAAAGATTAAGTAGAAGAGGGAGAGGAAGAACATGAAGAAGAAGATGAGGACCAAGATACAAATATGAATGAAGATGAAGATAATGACAAAGAAAAACAAGAATAAGAAAATGACGGCACCACAAAAAGTGATGACTTTTTTTTTTTGTATAATTCTTTCTGTTCAAAAAGTGACACTTATTGTTCGTATGTAAAAAAAAAAAAAGAATTCCTTTCCAAAATTTTTATTTTTGTATATATACATATGTCACCAAGTTAACTATACATTTTTTGTATCACCGATGACGCGGGGGTATGGCGGGGGAATATATGTATATATGGCGTGGGGGGATATATGTATATATGGTGCTCTAAAAAAATTTAAAATTAATAATGAATGATAAAATTTGAATTAATCTTATTAAATTTTTGACAGAATCAAATTTTAAACAAACATAAAGTGGACACAGTTAACAAACAAAAATAAAAATAAAAATAAAAATAAAAATAATATTATAATAAAAAATTTACATAGCCCAAACAAATTTTAAGATAAAAATAATATTATAATAAAAAAATTAAATAGCCCACCTGCGCCATGTGGTATATATGGTGTGGGGGAATTCCTTTGTGCCATATGTGTATCATCCGCGTAATTTTTTATTTATTAGAACATTATTTTTATTTTAAATTTTGTTTGTTTAAAATTTGATTCTGTCAAAAATTTAATAAAATTAATTCAAATTTTATCATTTGTTATTAATTTTAAATTTTTTAGAGTGCACTCTAGCCACTATTTACAGTAATTATGCGATGAAAATAAATTAGTCATGAATATAAAAATAAAATAAATTAATGTCTCTTTACAAAAATTCTTTACGAAATACACTTTCATAAAAAAACAAAAAACATTAATTTCAACCAACTGTGGGCAGTCTAATATAAAAGCAAATATAATTAAAATTACATATACATTTCTCACGTGATAACTAAATAATTTCTACTGATTTTTAGTAAAGATATAACGAGTAGGTGAACTAGACAAGTAATAATTCCTATAACATTTTAGTAGAGAAACGTAAGTATGATAGTAGGAATTTCTTTGAGTAGACTTCAGTCGGAATTTGGATTGATTGTTGTAGTGTTAGACTTTTTTTTTTCCTTGTAATTAACTGTTTTAAATACTGTAGCCAGGGACGGATCCACATTATGGGTTATGGGGACAATTACCTCCACAAGTAAATTTTTTTTATTAATATATGTGGTAATTTTTTTTGCTCCCACAAAAATTTAGATATTGTATCTACATAGTAAATTATGACCACTCATCTTATTAAGAGTACCCAACTCAATAAGTTTTTTTTAAAATTGAATTTAAAAATTAGCTGTACCCCACTACAGCATCATCCAATAAATTTATATCTTGTATATTTTATATCATTTTTTTATCGCTTATACATACTTATAATATTTTTTAGTAAAAATATTTATACACTATTTCTTATCCATACTAATCAAAATTTTTAGATTCGTCCCTGACTATAGTCTCATATCTTGATATCGTAATTAACATAAAATGTATGATAATAGTATATAACTGCCTTTAGGTATATGATAAGAGATATAGCAATAATGCAAACGGGAAGATTTGCCCATGATGATATTTTATGATGGATGTTATAATTATTATTTAGCTTAATGATTGATTGAGTCAAATATATGCTTGACAACCTGGACCAATCAATATTAAAAACAACAATATCCAATCATTCAGTATTTTCAAGTCTATTGCCCAAACTTCTTGAGAAAAATTATTTTTCTTAGACATATATTTTCTTTCTTTCTTTTTTTCCCTCCCTCTATCTCCATCTTCTCTATCCTACATTGCTCCAAAAACAAATATTGATATTTTATAATTTCCAAAATGTACACCGTACATTAGAAGAACCAAATTGCTGTGGGTAGTATAATTAATGTGCACTAAAAATATATATCCAAATACTCAACTAAGTAACTATATTAATACATATTAAGCAGGACAAATTCCATCGTGGGTTGTAACTGTTCATCAACTAATTTGTTTGTCCCAAACAATGTGGGGCAAATCAGATTTTGGATCAATCTGCCATTAGTTAAACTCTTTTGCTTGCAAAAGAAGAGGGACCAACAATGTAGACTAGCCCTTAATGACACCTTTTTGTCAAGTATATATAGCTAGATTTGGGGGGACCACAGCCTTGAGCTTTCACATATCCTCAAGCATCTACGTCAAGACTCGTAAGGGGGACCAAGCTACATATATACATGTGTGTGTGTGTGTGTTAGAATATGTGTACCCAAAGGTTAAATTAGGTACTTACTTATTTTTAAACTTACACAATTTTTTTCCTCTTTTTTTATTCAATTAGGTTCCTAAAAAAATTGATTATTCTGAGATCCTTATCAAAGAGTGCTTAGAGAATGATTTTTGAAGATAAATTGATATTTTCAAAGTAAAAACAAAAAGCAATAAAGTAAATCGAGGATATAGATGATATTTCAAAATCCATTCTTCAAACACAATATGAGAATTTTATTAGGAAAAAATAACAAGTACAACTAGCAACGTAACCTAGTTAAGACTCAGTACCCTACTTTTATATTGTCACAATTAATAATGTCAAACTATGGACCAACATGTTCTTACTTTACACTAAACTCAACACTAAGTTTTACCAAGCCATTAACAAATTGATCACCAAGTAAGTCACTCTAAACTTTTTATAACATCTTTACCTCAAAGAGCCAGTCACAAGCTTTTATACCTCAACACCAGAAATCACATTAAGTTCCTAACAATTTGTCCACACAGGCACTAGACAAGTACTAGTTACAGGAGAGATGCATTTTTCTCAGAACATATATAGAGATTTAGCTTACTCAGAGAATATAACAATATTCAGCTCTCTCTCAAAATATAAGAAGAAATAAGTGCGCACAGCTCAAAGCTCTTTCTTTCTTTTCTTTTCTTCACCAAAGCATGTTGAGAATACAAAATGAATTTTTTTTTATAGCCCTGAGGAACTAGCGGTTGCACAGAGGCTCCACATTAAATGTCTTTGGATGAGGTAAGAAAAATGCGTTACTCCAAATAAGGAAATAAATAATCGTTGAGTTGATCATATTCCATGTTGCATAAATCTTCCATATTTATTTGTGATTATTCGTTTCTGAATAATTCATTCATTCATTTTCCGTAATTCCCATGTTTGACTTCTTCGAAAGCGGGCATATTCCTTATTTAGATTCCCAGCAATTAATTGTATAAACTTTCCTTTATTGCTTGATACTGGACTATTTCCTTTTCTGTGTTTTTGACTTCGTTATATCCATCTCATTTTAGTAGATTTTTCTTTATCGAGCTTCTTATTTAAGTCAATCAACATTAATATGTGATTTTCCCTTTTTCTGCGAGATATGAAATCCGTTCATTAAATACTTGCTTCATAATGATCCTGGAGATTGCATTAATTAATCAAAAACTCGTGCATGAGGAACTTGGTTCCAACAATATATATAGGGATTTATATAATTATGAATTAAGCTCAATTAATTATCAGAAGGGTAAAAAAGACCTCCCACAGAACTCGAGGATAAATTTTACTAACATTGTATGGTTTGGTCCAACTTGGCTATAGTCATATATATAAAAACAAGGTTATGGTATCAGGATAAAAATTACTAACATTATTTGTCAAATAGTCTTGGATAGTTATATAAGCAGGTCTAGGTGGCTTGCAACTTTGGTTCTTTGAGAGAGATATTAGAGACGGACTCTTTAGGAGCCATTCATCTTATACATCATCCTGATACTAATTAATATTGATATGTTTGGACCGTTTAATTAGAAGCTTATATTATAACTTGTAAACTAGTTTTGAAACAAGAAAGTTTTCTATAGCCTGTTTATATATATATATATATGTATATTAATATTTTATATATAAAAGTCGATTTTTAAAGTCCAACCTGGCTAGATATAAACATGGCGGGCAAATAAAAGTTTATATTCATTTGCAAACTAGCTCAATAGTGGAATTCATTATAGCCTATAGGATGAGAGGATCTTTGAGAAATTTGTTTTTAAAAAAATACTATACAATTAATATAATTAAGTTCAGCTAGCCAATTAGTTGTTGACACTCACAATTGTTAACCCTCAGCCATCGATCACATTAAAATGTAGAACTTAGTTACCCTAGTTCTTCTACTTCCTCTTAATTCAAACATTAAATTTCATGCTTCGGTCTCTGGGAAGCAATCATAACCCTGTTAATTCAGTTACTATCAGCAGTGTGACATCTTCACGCATCTTTTGGAGTTATTATTGAAGATATTCCAATGATTAATCTTGGAGAAATATGAACTATCACGTAACTCATATTTTTAATTATATACTATATTAATTTTTGAAAATTTTTTAATAACATTAATTGATTCTTTAATAATTTACTGTTATCACTTTAGTCTTTAAGAAACCAGAATATTAGTTTACGTACATTCAATTTCAAATTTATAGTTCAATTTAATATTTTATTACGGGGACCTTTTTAAAAATTATACATATCACTATTTAGATACGTACAGATTAGAAAATAAAATAAATAAATAAAAGTAGATGAAAATTGAATATAATATAAAATGGATGATATGAAAGTGACAACTTTTAGAAAAGAAAAATAAGATAATCATCAAAAGAGAGTACGATGTCTCATGAGCTAGTTATGGATTACATAACTCACGGATTGGGCCTATAACACAATTAATAATACTTAATACTGAAGCCCAAATTGGCCTTAGCCCAAATGAAATTCAAATTTGATTGAACAAAAACACATTCAGAGTTTGGACTTTGGACACAAACTAGATCACGCTAATAGTTGTCCAGAAAAAGAGAATAGAATCTAAATAATTTAAAAATTAATTAATTAAAATAATTAAATTTTATAACACCAGAGTCAAGTTATATTCAATAGCACTTACAAAAAAAATATATTGGATTTAAGTTTTTAATTAAAAAAACAAAATTTCATATATATATATATATATATATGTAAACACATGCTGGACTTTATTCCTAAATAATGATTAATATTCATAAAAATTCAATGACTGGTTAGTGTATCTGTGTTTGAAAAGTATAATAAAACATGGAATTAAGGCTTCGTTGTTTTTATTAAATGGGACATATTATTTTATCTCTCTTTTCATATTTTTAAGTCGGTCCATAGGCTCAATGATGAGTCCATTTAGGCTCGCAATTAAATAGCTAAAATTTATTTAAAAAAAGTAATAAGTCCTTATTATTTTAATCAATCTTTAATTAGATTTTTATAATTTAAAAATTTATAAATAGATTCTTATAATTTTAAAAAAAATTAATTTAATTCCTATTATTCATCTTTTCTTAATATTTTGTTAAATTTTAGTGACATATCCAACTATGTATAATCTTGGTATTTACTTAGAATACATAGAGGTGAGTTAGTTTCACTTAACTATCTACTTTTCATATTTTTTGTTACCCAAATTAATATTTTACGTAGGATTGGATGAAAAGTAAGATAAATCGGATTGAAAATCGTTAACTTATTTTATAGGACCAAAATAATATTTAATAAATTAGATAGTAATATAAAATTATTTTAAACAAGTATAAAATTATCAAAATCTTAAAATAATTTGAATAAAACAAGAAATAAGTTGCAAATTTTATACATAAACAGTTAAGCATGGTCCATAAGTTACTAAAGTGACAATAAATGATATGAAAAGAGAACATAAATGATATGACATAGGAACGAAGAATTGCACAAAATCAGAAGAAATTCACAGAACCAAAAGTATCACATGTTCACTTTTTTCTTTTTGGCATTCTATAAAAGCACAAGATTATAAAAGGAAGTTTGCGATAAGCCAATATACTTGCATAAAAGCATACTTCATCACTCGTTTCACTTTGATTTCAGAGTATTGTAATATTCAAATCAAAAGTGTCGTTTTGACTGGCCAAAACAGTGCATTCTACCCCCAAATGGTGTATTTTACTGCCTCTAAGTAAAAAGTTTAAAATTGAAAAATATTGCATTATTGGGATCAAGTAAGATCTTATGATCTTAGTCAGCATTCTGCTCTAGTCCCACACATTTTCGATTCTACATGGGATTAGGATTGAAAATGACTTATAAGATCGTAAGATCATTCATTTGAAACACTAATAATTAATCTTATGATCTTAATCATGACTCTACTCTAATCCTACACATTTTTAATCTTACATGAGATTAAGATCGAAAATGACTTATACGATCGTAAGATCATTCATTTGAAATACTAATGATTATTCTTGGATTAAATTTATCTAAATCAAACCACTCTATATTTTTCAAGTTGACAAAATTTATGATCCCACGTTCTCGTTTATATACGTTAATGATATTCTCATTACAAAAAGTTCAGAGGCAGAAAGTGTAGAGTACAATTATTATCAAGCAAAATAAACCAAGAATCTTTTAATAACTAAAGAGAAAGTGCATTCTTTCTTCTTCTTCACTCAGATCTGAGATCGCTCTTACTTTTGATCTTCTCAGTGGTAGCGATCAGAAGGAACTTTGCCACCATCCCTCTTCATCCTCCTTTAATCCTTCCGAGTAGATCTCTCTCGGGTAATAGATTTCTTTTGTTTCTTCCAAGTAGTTTCTCTTTTGGATAGTGATTTTCTTTTGTCCTGTACGAGTAGTTTTTCTCTCGGGTAGTAGTTTCCTATCCCCTTTGTGTTTTTTTTTCTTTTCAAGTGTGTTGTTTGACTTTCAATCATTTGAGAGAGCTTTGAGGTTAAGAGTGATTTTGAAAAAAAAAAACTCATTATTAATCAAAACGTGTAAACATTTGTTAATATATATGATTTGAGGAATAATAGATAAAACAACTTTAATTATTCCAATAGTATACTTTGTTTTGTCTTCTTTAGTTAATAAGTCGATATATGCATTTTGCTTTAGATTTTTTAGTAAGTTTCAAAATTTCTTTGAAGACATTTTTTTTTTGTTTTCTGTCTCAATTTTTTTTTTCAAAACCTCTATTGTATCTGACCAATAGTCTACAATTTTTTCTTAATATAATTTGTCTTGGACTCTTAAGCCATTATTAAAAAAAAATAATGTAGAACACTAGAAAGGGATAAAAGAGTATTAAGATGTTTCAAAATAATTTGTTTTCTTGACAAAGAATTAAAATTTGGATAGCTTTCATTGTCATGTATTGGTGGCATGCTAAGCTAGCTAGCGTGCATTAATGGCCAATGATTACACAAAATAATGCATCAAAATGCCAAAAGAGTATCAATCAGAGGCACAAATATAGATGTGAGACAACCAGTCCTCAACTCAGACTAATTAAATCCAACACAACATCGATCACAGAACAGAATCACATGGTTCAGTGCATTGTTCATAATATACACCAACAAAATTAACGCAACCACTTGATCTATTACATTTATAAAATTAAAAAAATTATACAATTCTAGATAAAACAACAAACCCCACAGAGATCAACCATTGCCACCTGCAAAAACAGCAAACTAACATCAATTTAAGTATAATAGTCTATTTTACACGATATATATACATACATATACATATATATGACACTCTCAAGAACAAGAAGAGTAGAATTATAGAGATGCCCACCAAATCTAAGCTTTATCGTTATGTAATAATAATAATAATAATAATAATAATAATAATAATAATAATAATAATAATAATAGATAAGGGTCTAAGAACATAATCAAATATTCACAGTAGATTTTTTTTTTAATTTTTACACTAAACTGGTAGGTAATTATTTAAAAAATATACATGAGATGACTGAATTATTGGAACATTCAATAACACATGGAGATTAATTATAATTTGCCTCCTTTTCTTCTTCAATGGAGTAGTTGCCTACAAATTACATATGCATCATTATGGCCTCAAATAGATAGATTTGCCACACAATATTGTCAAGTAATTATTCGGGTTATAGAAAAATGATACATATTTAGTACATCAACCAAAAAAGAAAGAGAAGAAGAAGAGGAAAATGAACTAAACCAAAATTACGAATCAAATTTATTAAAATAATTTTTCCTTCTGTTTTTAGTACTACTGTTTTGAATATCTCATATACTTTTTTTAAATGTTTCTAATTTCTTTCGGGTTTAGTTAGCATAAATTGTAGAACTCAAAACTTCTACAGTGATGTCGAAAATTGCATATTTCAATGTAAAATCTGGACTGCCAGATCAAATTAAAAAATTTAAAAGAAAAATTAAACCGCATACAATGTATTTTTTTTTTATTTGAATCATCTAATCTAGAATAAAAGAATCAAATTTAAAAATTAGACTCTGTAATTCCAGTCAGAATCGCAAAATATCTAAACTTTAAATGGTAGACATACTTCTAAACTGAATTTTTCAGAAATCGAATAAATATCATTTCTGACTTCCAAACAGTCATTGCAAGAGGCACGCATTTAATTATAAATAATTATGGTTTTCTTTCTTCACATTTAATAACCTCTTATTGGCAGACAACAAAAATCCAATATCATGGATCAGGAGTATTAGAATATGAGGGATTTTTAAGATAAATCGGTAAATTTAATTATAAATAATTAAGTAAATTTTATTAAAAATTTATCCAAAATGTTCTCTCTCTCTCTCTCTCTCTCTCTCTCTCTCTCTCTCTCTCTCTCTCTCTCTCTCTCTCTCTCTCTCTCTCTCTCTCTCTCTCTCTCTCACACACACACACACACACACACACACATATATATTTAAGCATCGAGCAGAACAATATTATTTTGGCCTTCTTGGATGGATTTTTCAGTTATTTTGTAAGAGGGACCCATATATATGATGAATAATTACTATCACTAGAAATTGACATTTTGAAATTGAAACACACACACACACATATATCTATCTATTTGTGGGGTGGGGTTGGGGGAGAGTTAAATTCTTAATCTAATCCCTATAATTTTACTCGATTTTTAATTTGGCCTCTATAATTAAAAAATTGGCAATTGAATCCTTACAATTTCAACAATTTTTAATCTGGTCTTTACCATTAAAATTTTTGTCATTGTTTCATTAAATTTTCGTACTTTGAATGTACATGATCAAATTTCTTAAATCTTTGTCATTATTTCATTAAAGGCAACATGCATATAGTTGGCTGCGTCAACAAAATTAAATGGAACACTAATGAAAGTACAGTGGATCAGGGGCTAAGTGAAAAATTTATAATATTATAAGGACTCAATTGCAAATTTTTAAACTAAAAGAGCTGAAAGGAACCTTAATTGTGAACTTAAAGTTAGAGAAAAAGGAGAATGCTTGAAAGTTTCATTGCTTCTAAAGGGTCAAATATTTCAGAAACGGTGGAGAGAAGCTTTCAAGAATTAGACTAGACCCATTTTTTATTTTCAAAAACACAGAGGAAATAAAGTGATAAGATGAAATCCCCTGTTATTGTTCAACTTTATGAAGAGAATGCATCTGTTTGTCAGGTGCATAGAAAACAAAAGAAAAACCATAACAAAAGCAAGTGACAGAGGAGATGGGAACACTTTTATCAAGTGGTTTTTCTAAACGAGAAGACTTAAAGGTATTTTTATTTTTTGTGATTGCAACTTTCCAATTAAAACACAAGGATATTTAAATAAAAAAGAAAAAACTCAGTCTAGGGGTGATGGGATGTAAAAAATTTATATTTGTTATATTTTTATTAAGAATCTGACAATAAACACTCAAAAACTTATGTATTGTCATAAACCATCCACAGTAAACAAACGAAAATATAAAATGGACAATGCAGGAAAAGAAAATTTTGGATCAGCTTCCATACCTTAAAATTAAAGCATAGTAATAGAGTCATTGGCTTCAATCTTTTGATTCTCAAAGATTCCACAGCTAGCACCTACTTTCTGGCCTTCTGGTTTCTCATTCTTAACATCAAGCTCTGGATGGATTTTCTTCTTTATCATCTTCTTCATCAGCTAAAACATCAATAAATTAATCAACACCAGTTGAGCATATCATCAATTCATGAAAATTTGACTAAGCTTGTTGAAGTGAGATAGTGAGAATGAGAAGCATAATACTAACTTTCTGTATATTCTTAAGTGGACGTGCATTGTCCTTATTAACACGAGGAATGAGCTTCTTAGCTAGTGTGGGCAATCCATGCTTGGCTTTAAGGCTTGGCTTTTCAATTGGCTGATCAATCAACACTTTTGCAGAGTCCTTCTGTTTCATTATTTTCTCAGAATCAGCCAAGAAAAGATCAGCCAAAGTGATTCTCTCACCCTTCTTCTTCTTCTGATCAGTCACCACATGATTTGATTCTGTAACTTCATAAGAAACCACAGGCAGTGCATTCAGAGTCCCAAAAACTTCCTCTTTGCTTGCATTATCATCATCAGATTTGTCATTCACAACATCTTCAAAGCTCTGCTTCTCAAATGAGGAGTGAATCAGTGGATTCATTTCCTCATCATGCTCAGAACTATAGTAGTACTTGTTTTCTTCCTCATATTCATAACCATCTGCACTATAATTCTCCTCTTGATCACCTTCATCTTCTTCAACTTCATCACTTTCCAAAGCCAAGTAATCTTTGTGATGATTGAAGGACTTTAAGGGTTCATAACAGCCAAGTGTGCCTATGGTTAGGATGCCGTCTTTCCATCCACCAACCACATCAGCAAGAGCAACTTCTTTCAGCAAAGCTTGACTGTCCCATTTGATCACATTAGGCTCAGACTTTTTCATGTTTGAAGAAGCAAACCCATCTGTGTAAAAAGCAAATGGTTCTTGTCAGATATATGTATATATGTGTGTGGGAGTGTGAAATGTAAAATGCAATGAAGTTTGAAGTAGTTAGAGATATCAGTCAAACCCTTCACAGCACTATGATGGAACGTCTTGTGCACCCAATTGAAGATCTGTTACAAATAAACAATAAAAATAAAGATCTGAGGAAAGAAAAACACTGATAATTGAATGCGGATGAGAAGCAAAATGTGTATATGCATATTTTGCCATCACCTTCATTGTTTCTGCCTTCCAAAAGCTGGCTACAGATGCAGAGTCAGGAAGTGGGGGTTACACCATTATGTGGTTCACCAATGAAACCCTCAAGGGGGCCGACCGGGTGGTTGAATTAGGTTAAGCCACGTGTCTTCCAAGAGTGGGGCCCATAGGTTCAGCCATGTAAGTAAGTTCTCATACGGATAAAATGAATAGAAAGCCCTTTAATTTGATGATTTGTGTAATTTATTCTCTCTCAACTCATAAATTAGTGCAACTTGACCTGATTCATCCAAAACTTGATGGACTTTGTCATGTTATTTTTGAACAGCCAACATGGCAACTAGGTGCTAAATCTCCAAGCTCGAAGCCTAAATCAGTTTCTATGAAAAATTCAAATATGCAATCTAGCTTAGTCTACTAAATGAGTCAAATTGTACGATTTATAAATCAGATAAACGAACGATCAAACTTTTGAAGTTGAGAAGGTAAATTATACCGACTCCTAAATTAAAAGGGCCCGGAAATTTTGACTAACCATACCTTGTTGTTGGGTCTTTCTGGCATGATCGATGTGCCCAAATGCGGGAGAAATAATGTCTCAATGCACAGCTCCCACTCTGTACTTCTCTTTTAGTCTAAATTCTGCCTAATGAGAAATTCCCAAATACACAAACGATGAGGTGCTAGAAGCCTTCTTTCTCTAAGGCCACGAGGGTCCATTTGACCAAAAATATCCATCATTTGGTCATTTTAACAAACACTTGTTGTCCAATTCTATTATCAGTTGGCATCAGTCAAGTCCATCCCTATTCGCTATTGCCTGACAGCACTTTTGGATGGAATGGAATCAGATCCATAGTCTTACAGCTATGGGTGATCTTTAAATTGTTCTACATGTACAAAGTACTGTAAAAGTAAACTACTCTTCGACGCGACTACATTTAACCAATAAAAATGGAGTTGGGTATCGTTTGGGATTTGGAAAAAGAAAATAAGAGCAGAGAGAAGGACAAGGAATGATTAGACGATAATGTGCTTTTCTTTTGCTAGAAGAAACTTTCTTTTCCAAAATTAGGGGATGTGAGAAAACCTAAGAGGACGTTGGAAGGTTTCTCCAAAATGTTTGTTAATCTTTCCCTTCTAGATAATAACATATAAATGGATTGAATAAAACCTTTCATTTCCCTCTATTATTTTATTCGCCATTTGGATAAACCTTAAGGCTTGATTAGAACAATGACTTGGCACGTAAAGCTTGGGACGAGATAAGTTAAGGGTCGGGTCATAATCACTTGTTTGAAGGTTTAAAGTGATGGAGCCCGGATCCAAGCCTGCCTGTACTCCACAGGTTAACAAGCCAACCCACATGCCACGTACATTTTTTTCTCTTTTTTTTTTCAAAAAAATTTGTTTAGATTTTATTTTTTAAAATTTTTACTTAAATACAAATAAATATTACTTCTAATGTGCCTAAACCCTAATTTATATGATAGATTAAAATTTTTTGTTCAATTGATGTGTATGTTAATTTCTAGAATTTGAAATATTTAAATAATGAGATCAACGTTGGTTCTGCTATCAACTTCTTATAAATGGTTGAATTGTTATATATATATATATATATATATATATATATATATATATAAGTAGAAATGTGTGTGTATTAGCAAGTAAAGGATCGTACTCGAGAGTCCTAGCAAGTATATAGTTGGGAATTTTTTTTAGTTAATTTTTTAATTAAAAAATAGCTTATATATATTTTATGTATTTTTTATTTGATTTTGTTTACAAAATATAAATAAATAAAGTTAATTACAAATAAATAAATATATAACTTATATATGATAAATCAAAATTATAAATATAAAAAAATAAAATAAAACACAAGCCACATGTTAAAACTTGTTTTTAAATAAGCCTAAATTAATAAACTCATTAAGTTTCACTAATAAACGAGCGAGCCTTGGCTTACCGCCATAGGCTAATTTAACATTACTAACTACGTTCCATGATTTTTGTTTTTGGAAGAAACTTATATGTCAAGTAAAAAAGGAGAGATACATACACTAGAAGAATAAAAATGAACTTGGCTTATGAAACAACTTGTTTAGACATGGTTTACATTTCTTTTACAAAATTTAGTTTATTTTATATATAAAATTTCACTTTTTCCTATTTCAAATTTTATAACATTATATTTAATAAATTTTATAAATGAATATAGAAGTTTGAAGTTTATATATAATATAATATATAATATATAAAGTTATTAGTTATTTAAAAAGTAGCATCTTTTCAATTGATTGCCAAGATGGCAACCAGAGGTGCCGATATCAAGAATGACAAGATCGATTGGAAGTGTTATCGATCGTCGCTAGTTTCGATCTTGGTGGTCGATTGCAAATCAAATTAGTGCTCAAATCGATTTCATTGCTGCTCCAGTTTAGATCAATCAGAAGAGCTTGGCGACTTGTGCTTGTCACCATCCCTGACTTGCTTTATACTCTCTCCTTTTGTTGATGCTGAATTGAAAGTGAAATGTGAAAAGTGAATCAGAAAATGAATTGATATTTTTATTTTTTTTATAAAAATAATTTTAAATCAAAGGTTAATTTGACAATTTTATCTCATATATATTCTAATTTTCATTATTCTTTTTCATTCTATATCAAACACACTTTCTTTTTCTTCTTTCTTATTTTTTTTTTCTTTTCTTTCCTTTCTTTCACTCTCCTCTTTCTTCTTTTTCTTTCTTGCGTACCAAACACATTGTTAGTTTCAAACTTAAGGATTGAAGTCAAAGATGAATAGACAAGCAGTTTAATCAGGGATAGTTAGGATTAAGCGCCTTGTTTTTCATATTCTAATTCTCTTGCAATTAGATCAAAACAAACATTGTTACATGATTTATACAGGTTTAAATTCTCTCAATTTTTTTAAAAGAAATTGATACGATGTACATAGTATGAGAGAGATAAGAATGGAGATGTAGGTTTTATATATAAATAAAACCCATTCTCCTCTGTCTATATCTTCCACCGCACCATAATACACAGTAATTAGAGAATATCTATTCCCGATATGTACACAATATCACCTGATAATAACAAGTTCGATTGTTTGAGTATTACATGCATGTTCACGTAATATCTGACCATGTGATATTGATGGTTGTTGCTTAGTCACATTTGATGAACTACTAGCTATTGTTTTGATGAAGTACTTGCTATTGTTATCTTCTACACTGTCTATTGACTAGGGTTTCTTGTATGGAAGGAAAAATTTTCTGTCTATTGACTAGGGTTTCATACTCGCCATATCGTGAAAAGGAAAGATATTTTGATCCTTATTGGTAAAATACTTCTCATTTCTTTAGAAATGACTTCATTATACCATTTTTTTATTGTTATAAAAATATATTAATTTTTTTAAATAATTAAAAAAGTTTCAATTAAATTTAATTGGCATTTAATACACAAAGGGAACTAAATATATTAATTTTTTTTAAAATACTTCTCATTGGCTTTATTAATCTATGTGGATGATATCCTGGCAATTCAGAATATAAGATTTACAAGACCAAAAATTGCATACGCTACTCAACAACTAAGTCAATGTATAAGCACCTAGAGAGAGTCATTGGCTATGGGCAATTCATGTGCTCAGATATCTTAAAGGTTGTCCTTCATTGGGACTTTTCTTTTCATCTACTAATTCACTACAGTTGACGGTTTACTATTATGCAAACGGGGGTTCATGCATTGATACTAGAAGATGTATAACATAGCATTGTATTTTCATGGGTGATGCACTTATATCATGGAAGACTAAGAAAGCGGGCAACGATTTCTAGATCTACAACTAAGGGGAATATCATGCAATGGCAGCCACTATGTCTGAATTACAATGGATATCTTATATTATTCGTGACTTTCAGTTGCTTGTGTCTACCCCAATTTGTCTCTTTTATGATAATCAAGCTGCTACACATATAGCAGAAAATCTTGTGTTCTACGAAAATCCTGTATTCGTGACTTTCAGTTGGGTTTGCTGGATTGCTACAAAGGTTCAACTTGAGGGGGATGAAGAAATATTATTCAGTTTTAGTGTTAGTTTAGTAAGTAGTTGTAGTTAGTCGTATATAAGTAGTTAGGAATTAGTTTTTTTTTTGGTTATTTTCTAGTGTATGTAAACAGATGAAGATGTATATTCCAGGTCTGATGAGTAAATTTACAGAGCATTTACCTTACGCTTTTTATCTCTGTCTTGAGTATTGCTTTCATGGTGTAAAATTGAACACTTTCAAGCTTGACATATATAAAAATTGATATAAAAAATCATTCATACATTATTTAGGATATACACAACGCATAAATTTTAAAACTTTTATCTCTTGTCATATGAAAACCACTAATAAATAAGTTTTATGAAGACCTAATCAGATTTTTTTTGCCACTTGAAATTTAAACCAAACAGATACTTGGGAACTTAAATTTCTCATGTACTAAATAAACACTACATTTGTCAAAGACTAAATGCCACAATTATTATTATTATTTCATTAAAATGCCTTTTGTAAACATCGCGACATATATATTTTTGGATTCTATTAATTATTTGCAAACAAATAGAAGATTTGCAGCTAGTTGCAATTGAAAAACAAAAAGTTCTTTTAATGCCACAAATCTTGTATTTGCCTAAGAAAAATAATCCAACATATGTAAAGGTTAATATTGAAAGATGCTTTAATTAAAAAAATTGAAATATATCAGATCTTAACCAACAAAAAATAGAGCTAAATGAATCACTTAATGACATATCTGAAAAACAAATGTGTTCCTAGCTAATTCATGTCACTTGGCATTACAAAAAAGTTTCCTCTATTTTCTTGTCATTTCCAATAATCAAGATTAAATGTGTTGTTATTGCACATTTTTATTGTACCATTAATTATACCCCATAGCCTATTACTTTTCTACTTTCTCTGGAGGACCAAGATGCCAATATTGCTACATGAATTTGCTTCTTGTTTATTGCCCAATAGCGACAATCAGGGGCGGAGCTACTTGTAACAAATTTACATGTAAAAAAAAAATTTCATTTTGTCCCCCTCTCTTTTTTTTTCTGAGCTCCCTTAATATTTTTTGAACCCCCTTCAGTAATTCAATCCCTCTCTGCTGCTCATAGTTACGAGACCTCTACTCCCCAGAGTCATAAAATTTTTTCTTGATGATGGTTAATTTTTCATTCCATTATTAGGGACCTCTTTGCAAAAGCTTGAAATTTTGGAGTTTTTGTACATAGGTCCAATTCTATCAAATTGGTTGATTGATTATGTAATTAAGATCATGACCAATTCTATCAAATTGGTTGATTGATTATCTAATTAAGATCATAAGTAACATATTTGTGAAGTCAATTTTATGAAATTTTTTCTTGACGATGGTTAATTTCTCACTTTATTGTTAGAAACTTCTTTATGAAAGCTTGAAATTTGGAGTTTTTGTATATAAGTCTAATTCTATCAAATTAGTTAATTGATTATACAATTAGGATCATGAGTAACGTATTTGTAAAGTCAATTTCATAAAATTTTTTCTTGATGACGGTCAATTTATCATTCCATTATTAGAGACTTCCTTGTAAAAGCTTGAAATTTAGAGTTTTTGTACATATGTCTAATTCTATCAAATTGGTTGATTGATTATGCAATTATAATTTAGAATAAGAAATATTTTTTTGTAATGAAAATATTTTTTAAAAAGAAATTACCATCAAATGAGCAGCAAATTGAAATTAATTTAGAAGAATTATTATCAAATATATCAAAGAGAATGAAAATTTTACCCCCTAACCAAGGGCTCATGAATACGTCACTAGCGACAATAAGCTGTGGTCCAACAGGTTGCATGCACTCAGTGTCCTTCCTTAAGACACTGGATTAAGATATTCACAAGCATTCATGCATGCAAACTAATTTTCCCTATAACGAGGACTTTGATACCAAATAATAATTCGTACCACCTACACTACAAGTTGCCTCGTTTTTTCCTCAAACATTTGTTGCCCCTGCACGTGTCGACATCTGCTTTGTCATCTGAGTCTCACTCTCAAGCTCTCTCTTAGTTCTGTTTGTCCTTCTCTTTCGGGCGAATCGTGGATGACTTAATTCGTCTTTGTCTTCTTGGAGTGCTCTTGCTATGCTAAACTACTGCTACCCTCATGAGTATCAGCGCGTGGCCCCAGCGATCAGAGTGTTAATCACAATCAAAAAATTAACTTACAAAGTTAAATCCCACATCTAATTTCTACACACACACGTGAGACTCGAGTTTCATATTTTGTAGCTCAGTTCTTACAGGTTCCAAAATGTTGGGGAAAAACGGCGGTGTGCGCAGAATCAAAATAATTCCACAGACCCAGGATAATTCCCAAAATACAATAGACAAAATAACACCAAAGAATTTTAGCGTGGAAAACCCAAATTAGGTAAAAACCACGGGACCCGTAGGCCGCTTAAATCTTCCACTATGGTAATAATGGGAATACAATCTTCACCCTTAGGTGGACCTCTCACTCACAAAAAAAATACTACAACAGTATTTCTTCAATTTGTGAACAATAACCCTCACAAATTGGACTCACTATTTTTCTTCTCAGAAACTTTCTGAGGCACTCTCTCTATTTTTCTTCTCACTCTTTTCTCTCAAAGGTGAGGCTTTTCTTTGGGTTGATGAAGGATGATTTTTTTTTTTGAGGATGCAGAGGGATGGAGAGAACTGACATATATATAGAGTTATCTTACCTCAAGATGCATCCCCCCTGCTGCTTTTAGAATTTCTTCACGCGTCTGCAGCCTTCAATTTTCAATTCGGTGCCTAACTTTTGATAAAAAATTGACTTTGGAGTAAATTACAAAATTTGGTTGCAACTTTAGTTAAATTGTAATTTGACCCCTAGGGCCCCACTTATGGAGGGACCCACTTTTCAATTCTCCCCCTCCAGACCTAAGTGGGGGGTTCCACCAATCTTGCAGCTGATCGACAATATTCAAACTTGCTTCTTGGAAGAGTCTTAGTTAACATATCAGATCCATTTTCATCTGTATGGATCTTTTCAAGATGTAGTAGCTTCTTCTCCAATGCACCTCTTATCCAGTGATATCTCATATCAATGTGCTTCGATCTTGAGTGAAAGGAGGCATTCTTTCCAAGGTGAATTGCACTTTGATTGTCACAAAATAGCTCATACTTTTCTTGGTGGAAAGTAAGTTCATTTAAGAACCTTTTCATCCATAGCAACTCCTTACTGGCTTCAGTTGCTGCGATGAATTCTGCTTCAGTGGTGGACAATGCAACACACTTCTGTAATTTTGACTGCCATGCCACAGCTCCCCCTGCAAAAGTGATCAGGTAGCCCGAAGTAGATTTTCTCGAATCTATGTCGCCGGCCATATCTGCATCTGTGTATCCAACTAACACAGGTTTGGTATCTCCAAAACATAAACATATTTTGGAAGTACCCCGTAGATACCTGAATATCCACTTTACTGCAGCCCAATGTTCCTTTCCAGGTTTTGAAAGGAATCTACTCACTACTCCAACTGCATGAGCAATATCCGGCCGTGTGCACACCATGGCATACATTAAACTTCCAACTGCTGAAGCATATGGAACCTTGTCCATCTCTTTCTTTTCTTTATCTGTAGAAGGGCACTGCTTAGAACTTAGCTTAAAGTGATTAGCAAGAGGACAACTAACCGCTTTAGCTTTGTCCATGTTGAACCTTTGAAGTACTTTCTCAATATACTTCTCTTGTGACAACCATAATTTCTTGGCGCTTCTGTCTCTAGTTATCTTCATGCCAAGAATGTGTTTTGCTGGTCCTAAGTCTTTCATAGCAAAAGACTTGCTCAATTGCTTCTTCAAGTCATCAATTCTAGAAATATTTTGGCCAACAATCAACATGTCATCCACATAGAGCAATAAAATAATGAAATCATCATCAGAGAATTTCTGCACGAACACACAGTGATCTGAAGTAGTCTTCTTGTAACCATGCTTCCCCATAACAGACTCAAACTTCTTATACCACTGTCTTGGTGCTTGCTTCAAGCCATACAGGCTTTTCTTCAGCTTGCAAACGTAGTCCTCTTTTTCTTTTTGCTTGAAACCCTCTGGCTGCTCCATGTATATTTCTTCCTCCAAATCACCATGAAGGAATGCAGTTTTGACATCCATTTGCTCAACCTCAAGGTCAAGACTTGATGCTAACCCTAGCACTGTTCGAATGGATGTCATTTTCACCACTGGTGAAAATATCTCATCAAAGTCGATCCCTTTTCTTTGGCTGAATCCCTTGACGACCAATCTGGCTTTGAATCTTGGATGGGAACTGTTCTCGTCATGCTTGATTCTGAACACCCATTTGTTCTTCAAAGCCCTCTTGCCTTTTGGCAGCTTCACCAGTTCAAAAGTTTTATTCTCATGCAATGATTTCATCTCATCTTGCATGGCCTCAATCCACTTCTTCTTGTGTTCATCATCCATTGCTTCTTCGAAGCTTTCTGGTTCTCCCCCGTCAGTTAATAACACATACTGATTTGCAGGGTATCTAGTAGAGGGTTGTCGAACTCTAGTAGATCTTCTCAATTCTGGAGAACCCATTGGAACTGGTAGTTGATCATGAACACCATCATCATCATCGGAATCTTCTGATGGAATCTCAACAGGAGCATCTGAATCACCTTTTTCAGGCTGATCATTCTGTATTTCATCTTCAACTTGTCTTGGCACCAGTGTTGGAGGAATAACTTCCGAACCAGTTGAATCACCATTGGCTTTAGAAATGTCTTCAATGGTCTGATCTTCAATGAACACAGCATCACGACTCCTGACTGGTTTCTTCTCTACTGGATCATAAAATCTGTAGCCAAGCTTATCTTGACCATATCCAATGAACACACATTGTCGTGTCTTACTTTCAAGTTTGGACCTTTCATCCTTTGGAATATGTACAAAGGCTTTGCATCCAAACACTCGCAGATGATTGTAGGAAATATCTTTTCCCGACCATACCTTTTCTGGAACATCTAGCTTTAAAGGGACACAAGGTGAGCGATTCAGCACATGTACTGCTGCTAGTAAAGCCTCACCCCAAAATTTCTTTGGTAACTTTGCATGAGAGAGTAAACATCTGACTCTCTCCATCAAAGTTCTGTTCATCCTCTCAGCCAGGCCATTCAGTTGCGGTGTTTTTGGAGGCGTTGTCTGATGTCGAATACCATGCTCTTTACAGTAGGCATCAAAAGGCCCAATGTATTCTCCACCGTTGTCTGTCCGGATGCATTTTAGCTTCTTCCCAGTTTCTCTTTCAACTGAGGCATGAAACTCTTTAAAGACACTCAGCACTTGATCCTTTGTCTTTAAAGTGTATGCCCATATCTTCCTTGAATGGTCATCAATAAAAGTCACAAAGTACTGAGCACCACCAAGTGACTTTAACATTGGTCCACATAAATCTGAATGTACCAAATCCAGTACATTCGCCATTCTAGAAGGAGGGTGGCTTTTGAACGTAGCTCTATTCTGCTTTCCTGCCAGACAATCATCACACTTCTTCAAGTGAACTTGATCCAAACCAGGTAGAGCATTCTTCCTAGTTAAATGGATCATGCTCTTCTCGCTCATGTGACCGAGACGTTTGTGCCATAGCTCAACTGTACAATCATTCTCCGTTGTATTCACAACATCCTTGGAGAGCTTTGCTTGCATAAAGTTTGGAGTCTTTGTTCCCTCTGGCCACCACCAATGATCCTTTGGTGAGCTTCCATTGGCCATTAAAGAAGGTATTGCAGAAACCTTCATCATCTAGCTTGCTTGTTGAGATCAGATTCAGGCGCATATCTGGAATATGCCTCACATCCTTCAAGACTAATTGCGTACCATTCTCCGTCTTTAAACAAACATCTCCCTTACCTGCAATTATTGAAAGATTATTGTTTCCCATTCTTACAGCACCAAAATTGCCTGGTGTGTAAGATGAGAAAAATTCCTTCCGAGATGTAGCATGAATGGTGGCACCACTGTCAATCACCCAGCTTGTCTCATGGGTTGTAAGATTAACTACATCATCATCATAGACAATGTTGAACTCCTCAGCAACATCTGCTTGCTCATCATCACTACTGTTGTTTTTCTTCTGTCCTCTGCCTTTGTTCTTTTCTTGATCCTTTTTGAACTTGCGGCAGTGTATTTTGATGTGACCTTTCTTTTTACAGTAATGGCATTCAACATTGGCATATCTGTTGGATTTGCCTCTGCTTCTTCCTCTAGGTTTTTGATCCCTAGACTGGTTCCTCCCCCTGAAGTCTGAAACCAGAACATCTGGTTGTGATGAAGAAGATGAGCTTTGAGATCTTCTTCTCATTTCTTCATTTAAGATACTGCTTTTAACAGACTCCATATTAACTACACCATCAGGTGCAGTGTTGGTGATGGAAATCTTCAGAGTCTCCCACGACTCTGGTAGAGAGCCCAATACCAGCAGAGCAAATATTTCATCGTCCAGATTTATGCCCATTCTGGACAGTTGATCTACGACCCCTTGCATCTCATTTAGATGATCTGCTACAGAAGTCCCTTCCCTGTATTTCAACTGCGTCAATTTGGTCAAATAAAATAATTTATTGTTACCAGTTTTTGACGCATAAAGCTGTTCAAGCTTATTCCATAGCGTTCGGGCATGAGTCTCATTGCAGATGTGGTTGTATACGTTGTCTTCGACATATTGTCGGATGAAACCGCACACCTGCTCATGCTCAAACCCCCATTCCTCATCCGTCTTGCCTTCAGGTTTATCTGATGTAAACACTGGTAGATGCATTTTCATCACAAATAGGAGATCATTCATCTTGCTTCTCCACATGTGATAATTTGTACCATTTAGGCTGATCATTTTGATGTTTCTTGTCTCCATTGAAATCAGTAGTCAAAGTTTTAACTGATCCCAAAACTTTTCTGGCAGTGAATAGTACTTCTGTACGTATAAACAGTACTTCCGTATGTATGAACAGTATCTACGTATGTATGAACAGTACCTTGTATATATAAACAGTACTTCCGTATATATGAATAGTATTTCGTACGTATGAATAGTACCTGTATGTATAAATAGTACTAATACGTATAAAAATACTAGTATGTATGAACAGTACCTATATACGTGAATAGTACTCGTACGTCTTCGTACAGTATTTGTGAATAATACTCATACGGTAATCTTCAATAGTACTCTAACCAGAAGCTTTGATACCACTTGTTGGGGAAAAACGGCGGTGTGCGCAGAATCAAAATAATTCCACAAACCCAGGATAATTCTCAAAATACAATAGACAAAATAACACCAAAGAATTTTAGCGTGGAAAACCCAAATTAGGTAAAAACCACGGGACCCGTAGGCCGCTTAAATCTTCCACTATGGTAATAATGGGAATACAATCTTCACCCTTAGGTGGACCTCTCACTCACAAAAAAAATACTACAACAGTATTTTTTCAATTTGTGAACAATAACCCTCACAAATTGAACTCACTATTTTTCTTCTCAGAAACTTTCTGAGGCACTCTCTCTATTTTTCTTCTCACTCTTTTCTCTCAAAGGTGAGGCTTTTCTTTGGGTTGATGAAGGATGATTTTTTTTTTTTTGAGGATGCAGAGGGATGGAGAGAACTGACATATATATAGAGTTATCTTACCTCAAGATGCATCCCCCCTACTGCTTTTAGAATTTCTTCACGCGTCTGCAGCCTTCAATTTTCAATTCGGTGCCTAACTTTTGATAAAAAATTGACTTTGGAGTAAATTACAAAATTTGGTTGCAACTTTAGTTAAATTGTAATTTGACCCCTAGGGCCCCACTTATGGAGGGACCCACTTTTCACAAAATACAATGTTAACAAAAAATTAAAATCTTCTATGACTGTGAAAGCTGAACTGTAGCAGTTAGGTCTATCCAAGAGGACTTTGCCAAGGGGAAACAGTGGGAAGGAAAAATTAAATACAATTCCAATGATAGTCCTCTTATTTGACTCTTAGCTTCGTTTCTGTTTTGCATTATATGTTGCCTTAAAAGCAAATAAAATGCTTTGGATTCTTCTCAAAGCTTTCTGATATTATCTTTCAGACTGTATAAGAGAGTATGTCGTGTATATATGTGCATTCATGTGGGTCATATTATAAGTCCTCCCACACTATAAGCTTACAAATTTGCATGTGTAAAAGGAAAAGCAAATTTTGAGGAAGCAAAAGAAGGATATTAAAGATGAGTGCTATTTTACTGTGATAACTTTTGTGGGATGGAAATGTGAGAAACTCTAGCAAACAATTAATGTGTACTTTAAGGCACTGTATATATTTGGAGGGATGCTTCAATTTTCTGTTTCTTTTATTCTGGACAAGAAAAAAAATTTAATGGAAAAGTCATGGTAATAGTAAACTAAATACATCAAACTAGACTCCCAATACAAATCTGTTATAAAAATAGACTTAGAAAGATGACAAAAAATCCTAATTAATAGGAAATTATATGTTTCAAGAGCAAATGAGCAATGTCTTTCTTCTGAGCGTAGAACTCTGAAATTCCACAGACATGCAGACCCCTTTGGTTAAAGCTATCTTCTTGATCTAGCCATCAATTGATCCATTCAGATATCAACTTTTTTCTTTTTGTCTTTTAATGTTTTTATAATTAGATATGCTAATATTGTTTTGAGTTTTCTTAATTATCTTTGACAAGAATTAATTTTTCACTCAATGTTAATTAATTTACTAGTTGCAATGCATCTTGGAGTTAGAAAAATTTATTTGTCTTTTAAATTTTGAATAAATTACTAATTTAGTCCCTGAAAGATTATAGTTAATTTAGTTCTTAAAAAATTAAGTTTTCAATTTAGTCATTGAAACATTGTATTTGTTTCCATTTGGTTATTGTCGTTATTAAATCTTAATCTTTTTTGTTATCAAAAGTCACTTTGACAAATAAAAAGACCAAATATTGGCAAACATAATTTTTCAAGGACTAAATTAAAACACACAATCTTTTAAAGACTAAATTAAAAAAACTGTAGTATTTTAAGAACCAAACAGTTGTTTACTCTTAAAATTTTGATTTGCCAAAAGAAATTAAGAATTAAATTCTCAATGTGTCTACTTTCTTCTTTACTAACTTCAACTTTTTAAAACGAACTAATTCTGGTGAGATTCTCCACTCCATAATGGATCAGCTAAAAGTGGGACTTATCCATTAAAATAACTGTCGAAGAACCAAAACCACAACTTTCTCAAACAGATTATTTTTAGGATTAGGTTTTCAAATTTTCAATGGACTAAAAGGAACATGCAAGTGCATCCCAGACCATATGCTAAAGAAACAATGAAGATCATATATATATATATATATATATATATATATAATGAAGATCATATATATATATATATATATGGCAAAACCCTATCCTCTTTTTCATCCCTGTCACATCCCAAAAATTGAACATGTGAACAGATATTACTCATTTGATAAAATTCTCAAACATAAGTTATTTACATATATTCTGTAAGGTTTTACATTCAACCTTAATTATTCATTCCACACGACAGAATTATATTCATCTGATAAGCAAATATAGGCATATATAATCTGATGTTTTTATCTCATCGCAAGCCTAGGAGACCTATAGAAAGTACAGAGCGTTCTTAGTATCCACATTAATAAGTACTAGTATCCCACCAGACAGAAATAGAGGATAATTCCAAAGGGCTTCTATTCTTCAAACGGATACTCTTCTTCCTTATTTTCTGTATCTGAAAAGATAATCATAGGGAGTGTGAGTTTATTTAAAAACTCAGTAAGTAAATAATTGTACTACATAAAATATCAAAAGTACAAATACCACATTTACTCATATAATTAATTGTCTTATACATCGAGTAGTATGGGACTCTAACCCTTTCAAACTCGTGAATAAGATTTCATAGGTATACATCGAGTAGTATAGGACTCTAACCCTTTCAAACTCGTGAATAAGATCTCATAGATATACACCGAATAGTATGGGACTCTAACCCTTTCAAACTCGTGTATAGGTTTCATAGATATACACCGAGTAGTATGGGACTCTAACCCTTTCAAACTCGTGTATTAGATCCCGTAGATCTTTACTAATTAATAAGATAGTAAGAATTTATCACATAGTACAATTGCCATGAAATAAAATAATTTCTACATACTTTTATTTCTACCGATCATCATATACTCTCATATGAAAAATTGATTGCTTAATATCCAAATAATATTGTAAATGAGACTTATATTGTACTTTGACTAGTAATATCAAATTAGCTTAGCAAGGTTATTCACTTACCTTGATGTTTGTCCAAGTTTACCTTGTTCCACACTAGAATTTGTGTAGGAAAATTTCCTAGTAAAATATATTACAAGTAAACATAAGAAAGGAAACAAAATCACGAAAATATGCAAAAATTTCTGATTGCTACAGTGACGGTTCGCTACAGTACGGTTCGCTACAGTAACGTTGACTGATACAGTACCGTTGACTGCCGATACTACAGTAATTCGAAAAAATTTTTTAAACTTTCTGGTCGCTACAGTAACTTCGAGTTTGCAGAAACTTCCCAAAAATTTTCATCCTTTCCTTTCTTGATTCAAAACCAGAATCTCAACTCTTTTAACCGACTATAACTCAATCCTAACTCAAATATAACTTCTAAAACAACTAAGATTCATGAATTATCATCAAAATCTTTAAGAACAAAACATCCTCTAATCTTCCATATAAACTTAGATTTAAGGAAAATAATGAGATTAAAGCTTACCTTTGATCCTTATAAAGATTTTGAACCTAACAAATAATCGAAATTCTGAAGATCAAGGTAAGGATTTGAGAAGAGGATGAAGAAACGAGAGAAACTTTCACTGTTCAATTTTCAGCTTTTTCCTTTTGCGTGAAAATGAGAGGGTACTATTGAAGTTTTATTTTAAATATTTCTAATGGGTTATTGAATAACCCATGGGTATCCATAACCCAACATCCAAACTCATCCAGTCAATTTTACAATAAATGGACTAATTGACCATTCTTAAACCACTTTTCCATGAATTTCACCATTCTTAGAATATATCCCACATGGTGCAAATATTCAGTCCAGTCATTTAACTCAATTTTCATAAATAATATTCAAAGAGAACAATTAAATATGAAAATTAAAAAAATGACCAAAATAAATAACTAAAGTAACGTTGTAAAATTCTAAAATACTCTTAGGCGAATTATATTCCAAAATTAACGGGTATTACAATCCCAATCTATTCTGACTCATTATTTGAAGTTGCAGCAAATCTTTAAGTTTTTATGAACAAATAAATTTCACAGCCAGAAGTACTTATATAATAATGTATATATATATATTGACCCACATGAAAACGATTTTGAAGCTTTCAGTTCAATCAACAAATAGATGTATCATATATCCTGTCCACTGCTCAATGAACCCACATAATGAAGCTCGAAAGTAACTGAATGCTTCAAATTGTCTGAGTATAGGTTGTAATATTATTATTATTATTATTATTATTATTATTATTATTATTATTATTATTATTATTATTATTATTATATCATGACACTTGAAAGTTTAAAACCTCCTAGGCAATGTGTGAGTTACATTTGTATGCCCCCATGCATGCAATAGTAGTTCTGCAAATCCAAACCCACCGAAAAAAAAATGTGAGTGAATAAAATATCTTAATTCCCATTCTTGTTCTTAACCCCAAACATTGTTTTTTTTTTTATCAACAACAGATAAATCTAGTGGAAATGACAAGTCTCTCGTACAAAATTACAGTGAACCCAAGTTTATATTCCCGCTAAGAGAAATGTCTAAGACCCTTTTACTTCATAAACCCAAGTGAAACAGTCTTGGAGCCAAAGACGAAAACTGGCTTAGTTTTAATGGGCGTGGTAACATAACAAGAGGCTTCCAGCTGAGGTTTCCTTTCTACTAGCTAGGGTTAGAAATAGCATCGTTAGCTTCTTCGTCTCAGGTTTGGGGCAGCCTCTCATCTAACTTTTCATGTGCCTTTTCTTTTGTCTTTAGTTTTTTTCTTTTTATAAGTCTTCTCTCTTTTACAAGAGTTTTTCTCTTCTTGTTTAAAAGATATATAATCATTTTTTTCTTTTTAAAAGAGTTTTTCTTCTTTCATTGAAGATTTGCTCACATCTCCAAATATGCACAAATTTATCCATATATTGTTTTGAAGACTATTGCTCCCAAGATCCTTTCAAGGCGAGAAAAAGAGAAGATGAGTGTTGCCTCAATTACTATGTTTTCTAGAAAGTGATGATGACGTTGTATAACTTTAGGTAATAATTTTGAAAAATGTATTGCCTTTGATTTTTTTTTTAAGCTTTCTCTTAAAAGTTGAGGCCAATATTGTAAGAGTATTTTTTTTTCCCTATGGCTAGCAATATTTTCTATATTCTTGATTGGTGCCATATGAATATTTTATTTGTCCAAAAAATTGAAGACACGGTCACATAGTAAGTAAAACACTCAGTCAAAAAGTCCAATAGTTCTATGATACGTCCTATCTTGATTTTGTTTTTCTAAAATTTGAAATTTTCTTGAACCACTAGTATATAGATATTTATTGAGTTTTGACTAATTTAGTTGAAATCGAGTCATAACACAAAAGTGTAAAGCTCTCTCAACACTAATTTTTTTATCTACAAAACTTGAATCCAAGATCTTATTTATTGACTAACTTGAATCAATTAGCAAGTTTGTTTCATTTTATTTTTTCAAGGAATATTTTGTCTTCAAGAACAAAAGTGACATAATATAAAGTTAAAGTAATTATTAAGTGCTTAGCTGTTACTTAGACATACCATGACAAATTAAAGCACCAAGATGATAGGGTCTTATTGTACTTGATTTCTTTTAAGTGATATAATGCTCTGTCATTGCATGCTTTCACAAAATTTGAATATATATTTAACTAAGCATAGTATTTTTTACATTAGGTCACTATATGTGCAAGCATCACCCAAGTAGAGGGGTTGAATTGAGAGACGTACAATTTTTACTTAAATTTATGTGCCTTCTATTTTTGTATCCTATTTTAAAGAATAATAAAGCATTCCTCTTTTTCTAAATAAAATATTCTAATCTACAAATTTTGAGTATTTAAAGTTAAGAGGAAACATTAAGCATATACTTGATACATCTTTATAAAAATGTTTTTCATCAATCTATTTAGAGGACAAGAATGTGGTGGATTTCTAAAAGTAGGAAGGTCGAATCAAAACATAACAATTTAAAACTTTCTTACTAACTATGAGAATTCAGATTCCTTTTTGAATTATTAAACCTTTTAGATTGGCCAAAGAAAAAAAAAACTGTTCAGTAAGTTCAAGAGACTAAAATTATATATCTAGCAAAAGGCTTATTTTGTTTAAGACTCTTGAAAGTTTATTTGAGATACTAATTCGAAAGTCAATTTCTTTCAAAGAGCTATTGTAAAGTACTGAAATAAAGTAAGGAGAGGGAAGATCACATAACATATTTATAAAGGTTTAGACTTCCTGAAGATGGTCCTGTATGCTCTTCCCAAGAAAACAACAAAGGAATTTTATTATAAGGCCAATCACCAAAAATTACAAAAGGCAACCCCAGTCCTAATCATTAGTTACTTGCTTGTATCGCCGATATATGATTTTCTAAGTTTTTCCCAAGAACCTAGCCAAGAATGGGGAAACTAGACCAGGTCTTTACAGACTTAATTATCACAAGGCTTAGGTGAAAAAATTTACAACCTACCAAACCCCTAATTTTTTTCCAAGATGCCTAGAAACTCAAACCTTTGATTTTTTTTTCTCTCAAGCTACCTACAAACTCAATAATCAGAACTCTACTCAGGTATCATTTAGGATAGAGTTAGAACAAGTGTAAAACAATGTTCACACAGAGCTAATAACAATTTCACTCTCAATAACAGTAATACATTCTCATTAAGCTCAACTATGGAATGAAAGAATGTTAGTCAAATCATATACCCAAGAAGGAGAGTTGAATTGGGTACTTGGCTTTCTCAAAAATTTATTGTATTTTTTTTTTATCAAAAAACTTCTTTTTTCTTATGAAACTAGTATCCTGAAAATAGGTAGTTGTATTGTGAAGATTCTTGAATAGCTTTTTCAAATTAGGCAGAAGTACTTTTGGCTTATCCCTTTGAGTAATCAGAAAGTACTAAGAGAAATTTCCATTAGTTTAAAAAATTGGTTGAGTTTGAAAACTTAATAAATTTGTCTTGGAAAAAAAGATCATAAAATTCCATGACTTAGGAGAACAAGATCATAAAAGAAGATTAAAGACAAAGAGAAAAACATGACACTACAATATATAGTAGTTTAGCTATGTCTTGGAAAAAAAAACCCTACACCCACTCTTCAAGAGCGTGGATTCACTCTTCCACATAGAAAGAACCAACGGCTTAAAACTATTGCTAAAAGGTGTAGATGGCCTCTGAGGTAGAGGAGGCACACCGCATCCACTCTTCAAGCACAGGACAAGAAAATTTTATAAAAAGAAAAATCACTAATATTACAAATAGCAACCTCAATCTCTAAGGATCAGTACCTTACTTTTATGTTAACACCCCACTAAGTTTATGCAAGATCTTAGCAAACTTATCCTAGTAGACATACCTTGATATTTTACAACCCCTTCTATCTAAAAGGATAAACTCTACAAGCTTTTACACCAAATAACCCAAGGATTTGTACAAAATTCTTATAAACTTACACAAGCCTACTCACAAGGCTTCAATACAACAGAAACATTATGATTAAGGCTGAGCATGGGCGGGTTGGGTCTGGTTGAGGGAGTTTTTCAATTTTAACCAATCAAAAGTTAGTAGGTTGGGTCAGGTCGGATTCAACAATTTTGAAAACTAAACCCAAACCAACCCAACCCTCACTTTGGCAGGTTGGTTCGGGTTGGTTCGGTGGGCGGGTCTGATTTTTTTTTCTCTCTCTCTCTCTCCCTCTCTCGCCTCTCCTCATCTTCTTCCCTTCCAGCTTTCCTGTTATCCTCTTAATTTCGTTTCTCTGAAATTTGGCAGTGGCATACGAATAGAACTGCAGATCTTTGAACTAGAGAGTAAGAGAACTATCTTCTTCTCCAGCAGCGGCAGTGGACCAGTGGGTATCCTTCCTTCCCTTTTCCTTGCTGTCATTTTCCCCTGTTATCCGTGAAACAGAGTACAGTGAGGCTGAGAGAGAGAAGTTATGGGCGAGAGGCCTGGTGCTGTTATTGCTATGAGCATCTCCATCGGCATTGATGGAGATTGGAGGAGTGAAGGAGATGATGGAGATTGGAAGAGTGAAGAAGACGAAGTCGACAATGTCACGGTGATGAAGATGATAGAGATTGGATTTTCAGATTACATATTTGCTGTGGTGTTGTTACCGTGCTGGACGCTGGACCTGTTGGCGTGAGAGAGAGATGAAAACCTAGGGAGAGTGTGCGACTCAAAGAGAGAAGAATCTAGAAGAAGAGTATTTTTTTTAACATATATATATATATGGCAGGTTGGGCTGAATTGAAAATTTTTCAACCCGCCAACCGACCTATCAATCATCGGGTTCAAATTTTTGAACCCAACCCAACCCAATCTAATCCAACTGTGCGAGTTGAGCGAGTTAGACATGTTGGCGAGTCTGATGCTCACCCTTAATTATAATGATTTGGTTCACTCAAAACACTCAAGGAGAAAGAATAACTCACAAAGAACAATGAACAATGAGCTCTCTCTTTTTACACAGAAATATAATGAGAGAAAATCTCATAGAGCAAAAATATTTCAATGGAAGCTCTCTCTCTCTCTCTCTCTCTCTCTCTCTCTCTCTTCTCTCTCTCTCTCTCTCTCTCTCTCTCTCTCTCTCTCTCTCTCTCTCTCTCTAAAACAACAACTCAAGCTTTCAAGATTTTTAATAATTTTCTCCAAGCATTCAATGTTGAAGAGAAAGGCTAGAGGAGCTTTAAATAGCTATCTTTAGAGTTAGGCATTAGAGATGATCCAGCGTATATATTTGATGTGCAATGTCTCTCATGGCGTCTAATGATCTTCTGAATGTTTTTGTGACATAAATGCTATGTTCCTCTTATGTCTTCTGCCTAGCTTTTAGAGGGAGAAGAATGAAGCTCATCATGTTTGAATTGAAGGAATATAAGCACTTATGTTTTATTCACTAGTTCAAGGTTTTGTCCATTGGTACAATGTTTTTTCTAAACTAGTAGTCTATTTTTCAGGACAAATTTGCTTTATACCTCAAAGTTGTTCTCTTTTTTCTAACAAAGCTAGGAAGAAAAACAACATATTGACTTATTTGATACATTTGATAGAGTGGAACCTACCAATTTAACTTCGCTATTTTGAATTTGAAACCAAATGTAAGGTCTTGATTAAAGTCAGAAACTTTAAGCCTTATAATTTTAACATAATCAAAAGCCCAATATAAATCATGGGTGCAAAACATAAAGTTCTTTCAAAAGAAAACACAAGCTAATTTGATAAACTTTCTTTAATGGTCCAAAAATTTATAGATTTCACAAGTCGTTCTTAGTAATAATATAAACCCATATTTTCAAGTCCAATTTATGAAACATGTAAATATTATTTTGTTTAATTCTGAAAATGATTAAATTGATCAAAATACTTTTATAAAAGAATCCTTGTATTAACAAAGAAGAAGAGAAATAGATTCTGCATGTTGGTTGCTCGATTCTTCTTTCATACTCTTTCTCTTAAACATAAGGAAAAACTCATTTTAAGCTGAGCCAGAGGGAGGAAATGAAACCAGCTAACCATCTCTGCATTTTTGCACATCTTTCCTCTATTTTTCTTTAGAATAAGATGGATATATATAATGGGAGAATATAAGCATTTCAACCTCCTATTTCTCTATCCTTTTGCAACTCAATAGTCAAATTCATTAAATGCATAATGTTCTCTTCCATTAAATGCTCCAACTTTTCATTTTTCTCTACATTCGTGAGTTTAAGGATGAATAAGTTTTGCTTTTTATAGTGGTGACTTGCTAGAAGAAAACTTCGCTTCTTTTATCCAATAGTGTAATGTTTTGACCTTGGATCTCTAAGGGCCTCTAGTAAAACACACTGTTTGTACTATATTCCTCAAAAAGAAAGCACAAAATCCTTCCCTTTTGTATGTTCTGCTGAATCATTTTGGGCTTTATACATAACCGTGGGCTTTGCATTTGAGGGCTTTGGGAGACTCATCAAAAGAGCATTGGACCAACCATAACGAAACTTGTCTTCTTAGAAAGCTGAGGGCCCAAATACAAGCAAGGCATTTTCTATGTCAATTTTCATGCCCAATTTCAGAAAACATTTCATTGCCCCAATTTAACCTAAACCTTCTGTTTTATCTAAAATAGAGGCCCTGATTTTGAAATCTTAGATATTTATAGTTAATTCAAAATTACTTTTTTATAACAAACCTAATATCAACAAAATGGCTGGCATTACTCAAACAATTTATATAAACAATCTTGAGGTTTATGATTTTAAAACATTACCTCAACACTCACAATCCTTTTCTCCATTATATTTCCTTCAAACAAAAAAAAAATCTCTATTACATTATTTATTACTATATTTAATATAAAAAGAACATTAAAGATAACCTTTTTTTTTAAGATTATTGAAACAAAATGGATGAACTTTAAGGAACAAACTTATAAAGAATGAATTTTTAGATTTACCAAAATGTTCATTCACCTCATTTTTTAAAATCAACATTTTAGTTGCTTGTAGAGTAACATTTCTTGTTTAGGTTTGAGGTGAGGTGAGTAACATTTTCTTAGAAATGGACTTAGGAGAATGGCAGTCCAAGTTATGGCCCAACACATTAACCCAGCCTAGCTCGGTTCCATTCTTAAAGGCGATTTTGGGTTTCCATGAAAGAAAAGAGCCCAAAGAAAGTTTTGGTGCTTCCAACAACGTGCCTAATCTTCAAGGTTCAAAATATTAAATTGGTCACCGATTGAAGTATTGGTTTAAAGGTCAATAGTTGAATCGTAATTAAACTGTCGTCAAACTAATGGTATTTAAAATATAATAAAATATTAAAATATATAATTAATGTATATATTACAGATATTAAAATATACAATATATAATATTAAAATATTCTAAGCATGTTATATATATATATATACACTAATTCTAGAGTTTCTCCTAATAGCTTAAATTTTTAGAGATTTCTTAAAAATATATAATAATATTTAGTAAAAATTCAAAATTCAAAAAAAAAATTGAACTAGTTAAATCACCTGATTTTATCAGTTCGAGATTGATTCAACTGATTTTTCATCGATCTAAACACTCACTAATTGACTAATTTTTCGATTGAGTCAATCGATTTAATTCGATTCTCTGAACACTGGTTATCTTAGCTTGATTTTGAAATATGTAATTGTTTAGCTCAATGAAACTAATATCAGACCAAGAACTGTTAGCATTAAAAATTTTAAAGTTCTGATTAATTTGCTTCAATTTAAATTGAATCACAAAATTATAAAATTCTTATAATATCAATTTTTTTAATGGCCAGAGACTCGAGTTCTTGAATTCAGATTTTATTAAAAAAAAAAAAGTTACTGAACCACTTGAAGGAATTCGAAATTTCATTCTACGCATAGCCCCATACATATAATATTTATTGTCAAACAATGGAGTCAGTGGAGAATCTTTCGACTTTCTTTCACTTTCACAAGAAGTGAAGCACAAGAATCAGAATCGAGCCTCCTCCTCTTTTGCGCCCACTCTCATGAATAACCCTTTATTATACTAAGCCGTACAACAAAAGAACCAACTTCAAATCAAATTAAACTAAATGGAAACAGCGTCTTTCACTTCGAATCAATCGTGCTTGCCATTAACGACCTTCCTCGCATGGAACCCTCCTTCCTCGAACGGCTTCTTCGTCAGAGAAAGACGAACTCCTGGATCGTGATGGGTGCAGGAAGCATTGTACAAGAGCGAATTGTTCACGCACTGCACATTGCTGTTCATGAACGCAGCCGTTGGGTAAGAAGATTTCGTTCTTCCTTTGTTGCTTTTATTCCCACTCCTCCCATCGCTGCTCGAATTCTCCGATTCGCTACTATCGGGCTTCGTTTTCGAATTCCCCTTCTTGTAAAGATAATTGGGTTTGTCCCCAAATTGGTGTTTGTTCGGGGATCGAATTAGCTCCATGTATGCCCCTCTGTTTTCGCCTGCAATTGTTATCACCCTCATGGCGGAATCCTCAGATTCTGATATCCCTCTGTGATTTCCCTTCTCTTTCTCGCTATGCGTCTTTTGAGTTTTGCCTGAATTCCCATTGTACCACTGTTTAGGGTTTTCGATGTTCTTCTGAAGTATGACATTCTTGGACTCTGCTTCCACTGGGATCTTAGGCTCAGTCTCAAAGTTAGTCCTCAATTGGGAAGGCGGAAGAGTCAGGGGAGATGGGGGTGGCGTGGTTGGCTTTTCCTTCTGTGATTGAACCAGTGGCTTCGGAGAAGGATTTGACCTACGAGTCACGGTCCCATTCACAGCCTTGTCTGGTGAAGAAGACGAAGAAGGTGATTGATCCGGTTTCTTGGTTGGAGAAGCAGACTGTGTGACTGTGGGAAATGTCCTTTGAAGATGAGAAGCTGGCAATGGAGATGAAGACTGAAGAGGAGGTTTCTGGACTGGGGATGAAGACTGAAGAGGAGGTTTCTGGACTGGAGATGAAGGTACAGATCCTCTGTCTGCAGGAGCAGATTGTGGAGGTGGTGGGGGTGATGGTGATGGTGCAGAGTTAGACCTAACAGTAGGTTGAACCAGAGGAGGACGAGGCTCTTGAGAAGGTGCGGGAGGAGGAGGAAGAACAGTTGAGACAGGGCGTAAGGAGGCTAAGCGAAACCATGGACGAACTGGAGGCTGGTTAGCCATAATGGAAATGGTTGTGGTCTTTGAAAACGAAACTGGTCAAGGCTTTAGATAAAACAAACAAGGAAGGCTAAATATGATGACGGGGTTGCAGGAATGGTGGTGGTGTGTTGAGAAATGGAAGCCAAGCAAATGAGAAAGGCTGAATAGAAAGCGTGAACGTTGCAGGAATGGTTAAATGTATTTATAGATTTGAAGTGCCAACAGGAAATAATAAAGTGAAGCAATGTCTCAAAAGAAAGAAAGAAGGGAATTATTGGAATTAGAGCATGCGAAGCATGCCCCTGTGAATAACATATAAAGAGAGAGAGAGATGATGGGAAAAGCATCAGATTCAATTGGCACTCACAGCTTGCTGAGGCTCATTACGTAAGATTGGTAACGTCCAAGATCCAATGCTTATTTCAGAATCAAACTAACTAATTAATACAACTCTCCTGAAAATCCAATCTTGTTGGCATAGCAATTATACTTGAAAATGAAACTGGATTTTGAGCGTTCAAATCTTCTACGTGTCTTTAAAAGATAAGTACTTTGCTTGTCTCTTTATGATCGTGTATGACAGTTTTTTTTAGGGACCAATTTGAAGGAGAAAACTTCAGAAAAGCTGTAGCCCCTCATGTTTTCTTTGGTCAATGGAGTAGAAGAAGAACTGAGAGTTGAGAGAGGGGGTGGGTCTTTTTGAAAGAAAACATGCGGGACTGGGACTTTTATGTAAAAAAAAACTGTAAAACACATTTACGTCAAGTGGAAATATTGGTGGTGATGGGAGCATTTTAGGCTGATATTATGCTGCGTGGATTTTCTCCAGCAAGGCAAAGTGTTTGGCACACGTAGATAGTTATAGAGGTGTACTGCACACCGATCCAACAGTCCACAAAAGTCAGGCACTCTACTGGTAGTTATTAGATTAGGGCTTGGGCTAAAACTCAAAATGAGAGTAGTACCATAGGGTCAGTGGATATACAATTCACAGATGGCTCCATAGAGACGTAGATCCATGGGACAGTATCCTGGTGACGAATTTGTGGGAGTGTAAACTTACGTTGATGAACCTTTGAGAAATAGAAATATGATGATGCATATCCATATAGTGAAATTTTTGAATGGAATGTCCGGGGAAAAGAAGACCTTTGACAATGTAGCTCGTGAGAATTATGAGTTTGTGGGAACGCAGACTCGTATGATAGGACTCTTGAATGATAATGATGTGTGGTGTGTGGTATGTGTATATATATATATATATATATATATGGGTGTATGTATGATATAGGTGTGATCGGAGGGATTAACATCAGAAATTTGGGCGTGGCGACATCAGGAGTGCACTCTACGAGAGTCGAGAGCACAATGCTAGGGATTATGCCCTTAGGGTGGCTTGATGCATTGAGGATACGTCCCCATTTCTTGAGATAAGGTAATATTTATTTATTTAAAGTTAATTAATCTAATAATTCTGTAATCAAATAGGCCACCTAAGATATAGAGTATGTGGTTAGGACTAATTTAAGGAGAGACCTAGGCTTGCGATGGTGTGGGTGATACATTGTGCGCCTTGATCACGATTATGGTTCTAGGAGTGGTGGAACGCCTAGCTCCCCGTTTCAGGTCGTGACACGCGCGTGCGCGCGCGCGCACACGCACACACTCTCTTTCTCTCTCTCTCTCTCACATTGGAAATTTGAAAGTTTTTAAAAAAAAAAAAGAAAAAAAAACTTATGTACCATATTTGTCTTTATAATTTTACTTAAATTTCAATTGTCTCAACAGTTATTTTTGTGCTAATTTTGTCTCATGTTTTTCATTTGGTGTCTATTTCTTCTTCTTCTTGGGCTAACATGGAGATGTGCCAATGTTAATAAGTTGGCACTAATGTAAGCAAAAGAGATAGCTGTTGTACAAGCAAAAGAGATAGTCTCTTATACATTTATCATTAACAATTTAATTTAGATATTGTTAAGCTTATTCTTCTTCTTAGACTCACGTAGACATACCAAACAAGTTGACGCTAATGTATATAAAAGAGTTAATCACGTATGCATTTGTTATTAACAATTCAAATACTATTAAATAATTTAGGAACATAATTAAAACCAACACAAAAAGAAATGAATATAATATGACACAAAATAAAGTTTATCACTTCTTGCCGTCTCACCAATTGCCCTCAATCCAATCCAGACATACCCTGAAGATTCTTAATCATTCATGCTTGCCAATGATCAAGATTCAAGCACAGTATGATTAAGATTGTTAGATTCCTGAGGAAGGAGAATACCGTGGCTTTACCGCTTGTCTTGCTTCTGACTTTGCTTGCTGAGGTTGTCTTCCACTTTCGTCCTTTTTGTTCGTTTTAAGTTTATAAAATTAATTGCAGGTATCATATTTCAACGATGCAGAAGAAAAGAACCAAAACCTAAAGGTAACCCCTTTGTATGTATCGACGCTGACCTCCATTTGTTCCTCTATGGATGCTAGCTGTTATATAAAGCTCATTAGCTGTTATATAAAGCTCATCATCGCTTTTTCTTTACGCTTTCATTTGGCCATTCATCTATGACAATGATTTTTGGCCGTGAAAATCTTGTCCTTTTCTTTTTTTTCTTTTAGTAGTAGTAGTATTAAGTGCATATTAGTCTTTATTATTTCTCTTTTTGTTTTTCGTTTAATCATTTTCTTAGTCTCATAATTTTACTTATATTTTAATTGGGTCCCCATAATTTCAACTTTTCTATGAGTCCTTATAATTTTCTAAAATTTTAAATTAGTCTCTATTACTAACCTTTCGTCAATTTTTTATTAAATATTACTGACTTAACTAATTAAGTGCATATTGACACATGAATATGCTTAGTTTATACTAACAAAAAAAGTAGGTAATTAAATAAAATTAGCTCATATATATATATATATAACATGTAATGAAACTTTTGTTAAGTGATTTGAGGAAATTAGTTTAAATCATATATATTTTGAATACCAAGACAGTACATAATTAGTCATGTCATCAAAATTTAACAAAAAATTAATAAAAACTTAACGATAGGGACTAAGTTAAAAGTTTTTAAATTATAAACTCTTAAAATGTTAAAGCCCAATTGAAAGAATAATATAAAGCCAACTTGCAAGATAACGAGTCAATATTAACTTAATGGAAAGGGGTCTAGTTTCAAGTACAAAAGCCCCTTATGACATATTAAAGCAAACTAGCATCCAAATGTCAAATGGAGTTCAAATCCTCTCCGATAACTATAAAAGGTCGTTCTCATTGGCACTGTTAATTTTAAATTAGATGATTAGAATTGAATCTTGTTAAAGTAAAAAAAAAATGCTTTAATCTTAGCACATGTATTGGATTTAAGGATAATTGATAGACTACTTTCTGCAAACAAGCATATGGTAAGAAGTTTTTAGAGCATTTTTCTTTATTTTTTATTTTAACTTTAATATTTTACAATAATATTCCAACAAAAAAGAATCAAGTCTATTAGTTGGAGAAGTTGTAAAATGTAAACTTTGCTTTCTATCTCCATATTCTTTATAGTAGCAAAATGTGGTTGCAATGTGTTGTTTAGAGATTTGACATGTACATAATATTCTTGAAACTCACAAAGTCCACCGTTGAGCGGTGAAGCTTGAAGATTTTCCATTGGTGGCTGAAGAATAAGGGCCATAAGGCAAGATTTCTTTTCATGAAGCACGCTTCTCTTTATACTCTTTACACATTTTATTAATTTTGACAAACTATTCGAGATTCCTAAAGGAATTAAAAAAAAAAAAAGGTTTTCATTGAGACAGATATTGTACTCCCATCTTAGCTCAAAACTAATAATTAATCTGGACCGTAATTCTCCATGCAGAAGGAATCAGAAAAATTTAAGGAAGTAAAGACTAAAGAGAGAAAGTAATATATGCTTACCATTAATTAATTAACACATGTTGCTCGTTTGTGATGCTTATGCTCATATAGCAAAGCTAATTATAAAATGCAATGCAGACATAAGGCAAAAGAGAGAACCAAAACTATAAAGAAGAAAGTGCATAATTTTTGGAATCGACTTAGTTATTGAATCAGTAATTAAGAAGACTCAGTCATCGAATTATTAGTCCAACCGTTAAGTTATTGGGTTAGTTGTTAAACAGAGAAAATAAATAAATAATATATATATATATATATATATATATATATATATATATATATATATATATATATATATTTACAAATAAATATCAAAACATGTAAAACAAATAATTTATATGTTAATTTTATGATCAAAGTATCTTAAAATATATATCCTAAAATAATTTAGCACTAAAATCTCATATTTTATAAATAAAATATGTATAACCCTTTATAATTAAATTAATAATTTGTAAAAATAAAATTAAAAGTAATTATTTTTCAATATTTGATTGTTATTTTTAATATTATATGATATTATAATATTTTTTGTTTTCTCCACATTATAATTCTCTGAGAATGTATTAATATCACCAATGAAAGAAATGTGGAGAAAACAAGAATTTGTGTATAAACCATGTGATTTTAAAATATTATTATAATTGATATGTTACATTTTTTATTTGTTTCAGTAACTTAGAAAATAAACCGTCACATTAAAAGTTTGAAGACTAAAAATTAAGTTCTAGTTTCAAAAAAAATGTATAATTAGGTCTCCTATTTCCTTTTGGGCTTAATAGGAGTTGATCTTGCGGCCCATGAAGTGGTACTTAGGCCTTACTTTTGGATATCCACAATTTGCTGCACGTTTCTAAGTGAGGGAAGTTAGTCCAAAAAAAAAAGTGCAGGAAGCCCCTAGGCCCAATGTTATTTTGTTTTTCTCATTCTTTTCTTAAGCATTTGTTGACATGCATATTATTTTTTTTAATTTCCAAAAAATGTGAGATATAAATTTTAAATTTATGAGTAAATTACACTTCCCTATCTAAAATACACAGCCTTGCCCTCCAAGTTTAAAATATACGCTCTTCTTCCTTGCAAACTTAGAATGTGCTATACTATAGTTCAAAAGTTAACTCTCTCTCTCTCTCTCTCTCTCTCTCTCTCTCTCTCTCTCTCTCTCTCTCTCTCTCTCTCTCTCTCTCATTTCAATTTCTTTTCCACTAAAATACTCTTCAATACCTAAGTACATCTTTTTTTTTTAAAAAAGAATAAATTACATGAAATAAATATTGATTTCCAACTTATTTATAATATTTATATTCATATAGTTATAGATTTAAAATATAACAATTTATTAATTGTTAATATGATAAAATATACATATATATATACAATTATATTTTCTATCTTTATTTTTATATGTTTATACTGCATTTATCTTAGTTATTTATTTATAATTTATTCATATAATAAATTTATAATCTATTATAATTTTAATTTATTTATATAAATATTTAAAATATTTAATAAATTACATTTAATTATTATATTTTATTGTAAAGGTTGCATATACTTAACTTTATTATGAACCACAATCAAAATTATTTGAAAAGGAATTCATTTTTCATGTTTCAAGACGTAACTAGTATCTTTGCAATTGTTTATTTTTCTTTACAAGGTTTATAATCATTTTATTCTATATATATTTCAATTTTTTTTTCTAATTTGGATGCCATAGGAATGGGTTTACTCTTATTCTAAATTATTTATATTTCAAAATGATATTGAATTTTGAAAAACTCCACAGGAGAGGGAAGTATAATTTACTAAAATTTTTATGTTTGACATTTAGATAGAGCCAATCTATATATATATATATATATATATATATATATATATATATATTCCCAAAATCATAATTTTTAAAATTTTTATTCTTATATTGTGCTGCAAATTTCTAATTGGCCCCAGGGTCATTTTTCTTCTTCCCTTCTCCTAACATTTTCTCTGCACTTGTGTTCGGCCCAAAAGAGAAATAGAAAATTTGAAATATTCACAATATTGTTTGGTATCACTCTTTAAATCTTCAAATTTTGTGAATTAAGTATTTTTTTTGGAACGATTTAAAACAGATTCATCGATGTAATATATTTAGATTTTTAACAACAACATATTCTTTAAATAATTGAATTCAAATTAATGAGAAAATGTACTCTCTCTTTATATTTAGATTTTGTCTAAACCATTTATTTATATATAGTAAATTCAAATGGCAAAGCTGCATATAAAGGTCAGCAGAGCTTAGAACGAAGAGACTAATTGGTGTAACGAGGATCACATATCATGGGATTTGATTATGACATATCCTTGTCATCAATATCTTTATTGCATAGTTGCAGCATGTATATATATTGTATATATTATATTTTGTGTGTGTTTTTAAGATATGAAATGATACTCAAATATCCAAACAAACGGCAAATCATTTAAGTTCATTGTTGATAAAGTGTGTGTTTGGCTACGCGTTGGCTATGTGTTCACCGCACGTTTCAAGAATTTTAGAGTTGTTTGGCAATGTGTTGGACTTCCAGCTTCAACCACATTTCTTCTTCCACCCACATTTCATCCACAGCGGCATGGCGCAAGCTTCTCTTCCACCCACATTGGAACTGTATTGTGAAGTTCTGCATTTTTCTTGTGCTGCCCCTGAGTGACCTCTCTCTCGCCTTCAGCTCTCTCGTCTTTCCTCTCCATCTTCAGCCTCTGTGTGTGTTTCCTTATGTGCTTTGTTCTCCCCTGTATTTTGCACCAAGAAAGAACCTTATGTACTTCCATTCTCCACTAACATTGACACATGGTGATGCATATATTCTTTTCTTACTCTTCCTCTTCTCTATTTCATTTTTTCTTCCCTCTGTATCACATAGAACGCTTCATTAAGAGGAAAAACCAAAAAAAAAATGAAAAATAGAGACAAAAATGACGTGTTGTAATCATATAAGCTTGAAAATTTTGAAAACTTAGTTTTAATTCATTGTTTTCCTTGATTTGGGATAGAAATGACTAAACATGTCCTAAAATCATCTAAGAAGAAGTTCTGGGTAGGTTTGGAAATCAAAGCATAAGAAAAGAACGTAACTTGCATGATAGAGACTAAAGTAAAAGAAATAAAAATTTTATAGGGGTTGATTTAATTTTAAAAAAATATATTCTAGATCATTGGACCTAGATGAAGCTAAATATAATCTTAAACCATACAAAAGACAAAAGGAAAATTTGGACTAAGGACCTAAGTGAATAAACAACAACATTCTTAATGGAAAAATAAAATTTAAAATAAAATCCGGTCCTAGCTGAAATTATGGATTGTATAGAAAAAGGACCAAATTGGAATTTAATTTCAAATGAATATATCAAATAAAAAGTATTTTATTTTGATTAAATTAGTTATTTAAATTATTATATTTTATTCACTTTAGTCCCTAAATGCATATGTCCAACACCATGTTTTTCCATTCACCTTTGGAGAGCCATGAAGCAAGGTGAATAGAAAAACATGATGTTGGAAATATGCATGCGTGTTAGGGACTAAAGTGAATAAAATTAAAAGTTTGTAAGAGTAGCTATAATTTTATTACCAAGGACCTAAATGAATAAAAATGAGAAGTTGGAGGGAGAAAGTTAAATTTCTGAAAATATCCAGATTTAGTATAAATGAAATTTTAATTAGGATTTGATAGAATTTACCAAATTTTGAAGGTTATTAGTGATGACATAATTTCTTTTATTATGAAAATAAACCTAATTTATACAATTAAACCTAATTATGTCATAATTTATATAATTAATTTAAAAACTTAATTTACACAATTAAACATCTTAATTATTTTGTTTAACTAATTAAAAAATTAATTTAATTATATCATTTTACAATTAAGAACACAATTCCTTTTATTATGAGAATGAATCTCTAAATTTCTTTTATGCAATTAAGTTCTTTTTTCCATGATTTGCATATTGGTTATCAGTAATGTCTCATATTTTCTTTTCCATAAGTAATTATTAATACTTTAATTATAATTATACTTAGTTCACATTGTTCAAATTTTAAAAATATTCTAATAAGTAATTAGTGAAGTAATATTAGACAAATAAATAAAACAAATAGTGCAATTTATTAAAACATTGATATAATTCACTAAATTAACTTTAAATAAATGACAATAAATAATAATAGTATACCAAAAAATAAAATATAAAATATGTATCTTCCTGGTAATTAAATATCTCAAACCATCTAACATCTAAACATTATGTTTTGCACCAAACTATATTTACTCAAATATCGTCCAAACATAAATCACGTTCATCCAAACTTAAGTTTTTTCTAACCACATTTAATGCAATCAAATTTGTCTAACCCACGTTTGTCTGTCAGGCTCCCAAACATACCCGAAAGAGACTAAACCTTGTGGTGGATCGCTTTATCCTCAAAACAACAGTTTTGATGAATTTATCTTATTTTACGAGTATTAAATGGATTGGGTTGGCCTATTTCAATTCAAACTCTATGTAATGTTGAGCATGGGTCAAGTTTTATATAATTCATAATCTAAAAGTTTGTGCTGAACCCAACTTATTAAGAATCATGGTTGGGCTAGATCAATTCATATGCTTAATTATCTTTTCAATATATATATATATATATTTAGTTGCTTTAAATGATAGAAACTAGATATTAAAATTATTATTTTAAAAAAGTATATAAAACCTTAAAATATGTCAATTTTTCTTTTTTTTTTTAATTTTTTTAGTTATTTTGAATGATAAAAACTAAGTATTGAAACTATAGAACTTTAAAAATTTAATAACCTACTACTACCGATATTTTCCTTAACTTAGACACCAAATTTGTAATTTCTTGATCATTCATTTTAGCTTGCTTGTATTAAACATACTATTAAAGGTGCTTTACAAAACCTTTGGTGAATAATATAAGTTTTACAAAACCCCCCAAGTATATTACATACATATACTGTATATTACATACACATACTATCACCCTTTTAGCTGTAACATATCCCTTGCTATCATTCATTCATGTACAAGTCACAAATCAGAGTACATAACATCCTCATAAAAGGCACATAGCCTTAATCTTTCCTTTCTTTCAACTTAGCCTTTGAAAATGGTTAATTTTTTCAAGAAATAGTGAGACATACAATCTTAGTAGCTAGCAACAAGTTATATCACAAAATATCATTTTCAACATAAAAACATATTCAAAATGTCAATAAAGATGAATTTCATGAATGTAAAGGTTTTCTAATCTCGTTGGGCATTACATCTCGCCGTCCTAGTTGTTTGGGCATTACGTACTGTCATTCCCTTACATCTTTCTTAGCGTTTTAGTAAATCAACAACAGAGAATCAACCAGACGTTACATACCTCTGTCCTCAAGATCCCTCTAAGCAGGTCATAACTATCTTTCATATACTTAAACTCAATATAACCAAACATATCATGAACATACGAATAATGTAACATCCTATATTTTCTTCTATTAAAGTTATATTTTCTTTATTAAGTTAGAAATGATGTTAGAGATTAGTAAAATATGTTTTTGGATGGTTAAAAGCAAGTAATCAAGAAAAGGTATGAGAAATTAGGATAAAAGAGTTAAGAATAGAAGAAAAATGATGTTCTGAGGAAATTAGTCGACTAATGGTAACATTCAGTCGACTATAGCATAAAAAAATGGACTAGGTTACTAATATCTATAATCCAATCAACTAATGAGGAGAGATTAGTCGACTAATTACTCTCTGTCAGGATGAAATTTTAGGGTCTGAAGCAATCAGTCGACTAATCGGATTGGATCAGTCGACTAATTGCTTGATAGAGTGCAAAAATAAGTCGGTTCTAATTGAAAAAATTAGTGAAAAATTGACTAGAATACCCCTAACATGCCAAGAAAGCTCAAAAATAAGAAAGTAGGGGTAAAAGAGGGTTTCCATGGTAAGAAGACTTTTGAGACCATTTAGAAGCAAGTAAAGAGAGAGAAAGAGAAAATTCTAAAATTTAGAGAAGAGAGAGAGAGAAAAAACGTGGAAGAGAAGAAGAAGGCAGAGAAAGGAATTCTTGTTGGGCTTCTAGCAAGAAAATAATCAAAGGTAAGCTTCCTAACTTGATTTCCCTAGTTTAGATGGACCATAGTGCTTGAGAAGTGATAAAATAGCAATTTTCAGACTAAAGGAAGAGATTAGGAGAAAAGAAAGTCTGAAACTTGAGAAGCAAGAGGAGCTAGAGGAAAACTAGAAAAGAATTCACAATTTTCAGCTATAGGAAGAATCAAAGGTAGCTAATTTTTCATAAAAGCAATTTATTTACATGTATTGTCATATTTGTGTAAGATATGACATAGTTTTATTACAAATCATTTCATGAATGTTTGAGAACATGTTTTCTCATAAAAGTAGAACTTGATTCCTTATGAAATGTAGAAATTCCTCATAGGATGAAGAGTTCTCTTTATGAGACACTAGAAATCAACTTATTTCAATAATTTTCATACTCTTTGTATGATTAGTAGGTATGTACATCTTAAAGCTTTCTATGAGTATAAAGAATCAATTTTCTCTTGAAAAGTAAAGTTTATGTCCTCATGAGATGACAGAACTCCAAAAATTTCACATGGGATAACAAAAATTCCTCATATGGAATAAAATCCTTATGGGATGACAGAATTCCTCATAGGATATAAAAGTTTTTATGGGATGACAGAACCCCAGAAATTCCTCATGGGATAACAGAAATTCCTCATAGGACATTGAATACTTTTTCTTGAGAAAGTAGCCAAAGTATAATGCACTATGCTAAGAAATAAGTTTATGACACCAGTTATGTGTCCAGAAATCAGTTTATATTTCATGAAATGAGTTTGCTAGTGAGATTGCTTTATGTTAATTCTTTTATGTTCATGGAAGTGAGACATATTCATTGATAACTACTTTTATGACTGAAATGGTTCATGAAATGTTTTCTTAGATAAACTAGCAACTGAGATTATATATCTCACGATTTTATATTATGACTAACCATTTTAGGAATTGGAGTAGAAAGTGAGGGAAAGCAAAAAGAACAAGCTAGTAGAATCATTAAGTAATTATTTGACATAGAAGAAGTTTATATTGACTTTCCAGGTAAACTTTAGAGACTTATGCACATTTGGTGTGTATGTACAGAAATATATAAGTTTTATCTAAACCTCTTGTATTATAGCTCTATTCTAGAAAAGAATTTACAAGAATAGTTGAAGAGGTGTTGTAGAAAATATGTATAATGAAGTTTAAAGGTTTTACCCTGTTTTTAAGTTAATGGTTTTTTTAAATTAGAAGTTCATGACACATTAGTCGACTGATGACTCTGCATCAGTCGACTGATACCTCTCAGTTTTAAATATACACAATTTAGACGACAATCAATCGACTAATAGACTCGGATCAGTTGATTGATCGTCCCCTGCCCAGTATGAAATTTTATATTGAAAATTGTTTCAAAATTTTTCCTATTTTGTACAATCAGATATTTTATAAGAATTTTTAGAAAAATCTCATAGTTTAAACCAAGATTTTCATTGAACATATATTACAATTTTTCCTAAATTGTATAAGTTTAGTATAAATCTAGCAGACGTTATATTTTGGTATCAGAGCATGGTCTTAGGCACTATATGGATGAAGTTTGGGTACTAAGTGGAGGAAATAGGATTGATATTCTTAGAATTATGCATATAAGACTAGGATAATATGCATTAGTATGGCCCAAGTACCCTAAGAATCCCTACTAAATATTACCAATCATCTCTTTTATGTCATTGAAGTAAATGTTATGGTTTTATTTGTTGGATGGCCTTTTGGAAACAGGGAGTTCTGGAGGAACTTATGGAGAGTGTAGATATCCTAGGTATCCAGTTAGAAAGATAGGCAAATAAATGGGCAACTGAATTGAATATCCTTACTACTATTTTGGAGGAGATAAGGGGTTTGAGAAAGGATATTCACGAGATGAATGAACAAAATAAGACAAAGAAGAAGCAGGATGCCCGTAAATCCATGAAAGTGGAAAGTAGTGGAAAGAATAAGAAATCCAAACTTAAAGCCTGAGTGGTTAAGGAGGTAAGATCTCTTGTATTTAAGAAATATACATTGATGATGTCTGGCCCTTAAGGAAATAGATTAGTTTTGACTACAAGAATGTAAAAGTTAGTTACCTAGCCTTAGTTTAAGTATATAGAGATTGTGTATAGTGAAGTAATTTTACCAAGAAATTGATTACAATATGATGCATTATAGAAAATTGAGTATGCATGATGTATTCTAGTATGGGTACAAGTATTGTTTGTGCTTTGTGTGTTGTGTAATTTATTCTAAGATAGTACTCTTCCTTGAGGAGTAGATAATGCTAGAATAAGAAGAACTTAGAAAGACTAACCGTATGTACATACTAGTAAGTTATGACAAAGAAAGTTATTTTGTACATAATGAGAATGAATTTGTGAACTAAAGATTCACAATGAGTTAGTAAACAAGAAATTTAGTGAGCCAAGAAACCTTATTAGGTGAAAAATGGTTCATAGAACTTGAAAGAAGTATTTCTATGATTGAGATGAGCTTGAAATAAATGTTTCCATGCATATTTACTAGATGAAATCATAAATATGTGAGAATATGTAAAGAGTTGTTTGATATGTGAAATTCATTTATATGATATTTGCCCATGTTTTTATGACTATTTATTTGAAATTGAAATAATTAGTTGCATGTCAATGTACTATTGGGAGTCTGAGGGCATGCGATGGTTATTTCAATTTAGAAAAATGGTCATATAATAGTGTAAGGCTACAAAATAAATTATATGAGTATCTATGATTGAAGGATTTGAATGTAAGTTTGAGATCTTATATGTGATGATTAGTAGTCCTATTCATGTTAAGGATTCAAGACTGGAATTAGGACTTATTGACATCGTTAGGAGAAACATAATTGAATTTAGATAGTAGCATACCAGACACCTTTGAAGAATGAGGAAGTAGTGAAGTCTTGTTTTTAATGTATACCTGGCCAATATATTTTACAGATAGGAACCCATTATAATCTAAGTTCATTAAAAGGGAAGTATGTTATAGTTCCGTGAAAAGTTGAGTAGAAATGTCCCTTCCAATCAAACAAAGAAGATGAAGAAGTTTATCTAAAAGGTGAATATATTCAAGTTTGGTTTACAGTATCTAACTAGTTAAGGACCTACAAATAGTCAACCAGTAATGATTAGATGAAGAAATAGTGTAGAAAGTACACAAGAGAATAGAGATACTAGTGAATTATATGAAATTTTCGTATCTCTGAGGAAGTGATACCTATGATGAAATTAACATAATATCAGCTTGGAAGTTTACTTTCATGTTTAGCTTGGGAGTTCTGCTTCCATGTCAGCTTGAAAATTCTATTTTCATATTAGTTGGAAATTATATTTTCATGTTCCAACTTGGAATCTTTCTAGCCTGAGCTAAAAGACTATAGTAACATTTCTCTCATGTTCAGCTTGGAAAAGTGGTTCTATGGACTTTCTTTTCCATGTTATGGTGTGTACCACCAACTATTTTGATTCCATGGTTCATTTGTATATATCAGTTTGCTAATTTCTATTAGTTTATTGCACTGAACTAAGAATTTATATTATATAGATTGATTTTTATGAGATAAATGTTTTAGTTAAAGTGAAATATATTTTTCATGATGAGATAGTAAATCATGTGAAATTTAGTTTGTTTTCATCAAACTAGTGAAGGAAAAGAAATTGTTTCCATATAAGAGAACAAGAGAATAGACTATTATTCCAAAAGAAGAATAAGAGAAGAAAGACTTATTTCATAAAGGGAAACAAGGAGTTCATACTTGTTTTTTCTATGTAAAAGAATCAGGAGACAATCATAACTAAGTTAAGAACATAAGAGTGTGTTATGATAAATTAGATAAAATAGAATAACAACCCTAGAAAGAATAAGAGCATGTTATTCTATAGAGTGGACAAGCAGAATACACATTAGCTTCACAAAGAATAAGGCTTATGTATGTATAGTTTCTACAGAATAGACCAAGAGTCTTACAACAGAATAAAATAAGAAAACAATGTGTGTATTGTAACAAGTAGATATTATAGAAAGACCCATTTTCAGTATAAGAGTATCATGTATGATGTTTTTCACTTGTCAAGTGATGAAAACAATTTCATGATTTGTTTGGCATATATTTTGTTACGTTTGAATACACTTTTCATATAAAATTTGAGAACTTATCTTATGAAGTTTGGAAAACTTTCTTTTATGATTTTGCATCCCTTTAGCTTAAAGGAAAATTTTCCCTTCATGAACATTTAAAACTTGTTTCCATAGAACTTAGAAACTTGCCTTCCATAGTATTATGTATAATGATGAGTGATGCAAGTATTCCAACTAGCTTACCTAGTAGTTGAAAGAAAAGATATATGTTAGATACTTTTACTATGAGGCAAGTGATGTTATTTATAAACATGAATCAAGCAAGAGTTGGTGTGTTCAAGATAGAAGCCTTAGTTCTTCTAAGAATAGAATTAAAGCTAAGAAGCTAAAGGAAGTATTAAGTCTTATGTAAGAAGAAATATGGAATAACTGAAATTTCATTCTAAAGGTGAACTAGAAAACGATGGAAAAGCTTGCTTCATAAGAGAGTAATAGTTAGCTAAAGGTAGAAATAATTAATAAGACTCTAGCAAGGATATGTTCCATAGAAGAATAGAGACTGGCTAAGGTAGAAATCAAAAGGAAATACCTTTAGCAAGATTCATGATGAAAAGATAGAAACTATCTAGGGGTAGATATGAATAGTTATACCCTTAGCAAGAAATTATTGTAAAGGGACTCCTTCACGAACATATGATATATTATAGACCGAAGAAGTTAGATAGACTCATGATGCATTACATTAAAGAAGAAAGTAGACTTATGAGAATGTAGTGCAAACCTTTCAAATAAATGAAGTTATAGAAATTTCATGACAAGCTATGACAAATCTTCCATAATTATAAGAGAAAGTATTTTATAACAATGGTGCATTATAAACTCATACTTTGGGTAAACTCATAATGCACTAGAAATCCTTATGATGAATAGATTCCTTGTGCATTATGAACCTATATGTAAGGTAAATTATGGTGCAAAATAAACCATTACATTAAGTAGACTTATGTTGCATCATAAACTCTTATGAAATAGGCAGATTTATAGTGCACCAATGCTATGTTTTTATTTTAATCCTCTATAATCATGGAAGTAGTTATAATGATTTAGAGTGTTTTGCTTCATAATAGACCTTTTTTGAAAGTAAGGATAGAGTAACCCTTGAAGAAAATAGGAGGAAGCTTGGCTTATAACCATGTGTTTCTATGTTAGAGTATATGCTAGATCAAATTTTGAGGGCAAAATCTTTAAGGGAAGGGAGAATTGTAACATCCCATATTTTCTTCTATTAAAGTTATATTTTCTTTATTAAGTTAGAAATGATGTTAGAAATTAGTAAAATATGTTTTTGGATGCTTAGAAGCAAGTAATCAATAAAAGGCAAGAGAAATTAGGATAAAAGAGTTAAGAATAGAAGAAAAATGATGTTATGAGGAAATTAGTTGACTAATAGAAACAATCAGTCAACTGATAGCATCAGAAAATAGACTAGGTTGCTGATATCTGTAATCAGTCGACAAATAAGGAGAGGTCGTCAACTAATTACTCTCTGTCAAGATGAAATTTTATGGTCTAAAGCAATTAGTCCACTAATTGGGTTGGATCAGTCGAATAATCGTGAGCAATTAGTCGACTAATCACTTGCTGGAGTGTGAAAATAAGTTGGGTCTAACTGGAAAAATCAGTGAAAAATTAACTAGAATACCCCTAACATGCCAAGGAAGCTCAGAAATAAGAAAGTAGGGGTAAAAGAAGGATTTCTATAGTAATAAGACTTTTGAGACCCATTTAGAAGCAAGTAAAGAGGGAGAAAGAGAAAATTCTAAAATTTAGAAAAGAGAGAGAGAGAGAATGTGGAAGAGAAGAAGAAGGTAGAGAAAGGAATTCTTGTTGTACTTCTAGCAAGAAAATCATCAAAGACAAGCTTCCTAACTTGATTTCCCTAGTTTAGACGGATCATAGTGCTTGAGAAGTGATAGAATAGCAATTTTAGACTAAAGGAAGAGATTAGGAGAAAATGAGGCCTGAAACTTGACAAGCAAAAGGAGCTAGAGGAAAATTAGAAAAGAATTCACAATTTTCAGCTATAGGAAGAATCAAAAGTAGCTAATTTTTCATAAAAGCAATTTATTTACATGTATTGTCATGTTTGTGTAAGATATGACATAGTTTTATTGCAAATCCTTCCATGAATGTTTGAGAACATGTTTTCTCATGAAAGTAGAACTTGATTTCTCATGGGATGTAGAAATTCCTCATAGGATAAAGAGTTCTCTTTATGAGATACTAGAAAGCAACTTATTTCATTAATTTTCATATTCTTTGTATAATTAGCAGTATGTATATCTTGAAGCTTTCTATGAGTATAAAGAATCAATTTTCTCTTGAAAAGTAAAGTTTATGTCCACATGAGATGACAGAACTCCAAAAATTCTCCATGGGATAACAAAAATTCCTCATATAGAGTAAAATCCTTATGGGATGACATAATTCCTTATATGATGTAAAAGTCCTTATGGGATGACAGAACCCCAGAAATTCCTCATGGGATGACAGAAATTCCTCATAGGACATTGAGTACTTTTCTTGAGAAAGTAGTCAAAGTATAATGCACTATGCTAAGAAATAAGTTTATGACACCAGTTATGTATCTAGAAATCAATTTATAATTTATGAAATGAGTTTGCTATTGAGATTGCTTTATGTTAGTTTTTTTTATGTTCATGGAAGTGAGACATATTCATTGATAACTGCTTTTATGACTGAAATGGTTCATGAAATATGTTCTTAGATAAACTAGCTACTGAAATTATATATCTCGCAATTTTATATTATGACTAACCATTTCAGGAATTGGAGTAGAAAAGTGAGGGAAAGCAAAAATAACAAGCTAGTAGAATCATTAAGTAATTATTTGACATAGAAGAAGGTTATATTGACTTTCAATATAAACTTTAGAGACTTATGCACATTTGGTGTGTATGTACAAAAATATATAAGTTTTATGTAAACCTCTTGTATTATAGCTCTATTCTAGAAAAGAATTTATAAGAATAGTTGAAGAGGTGTTGTAGAAAATATGTATAATAAAGTTTAAAGGTTTTACCTTATTTTTAAGTTAATAGTTTTCTAAAATTAGAAGTTTAGTACACATCAATCGACTGATGACCCTGCATCAATCGACTGATACTTCTCTGTTTTAAATATACACAGTTTAGAAGGCAATCAATTGATTGATAGATCTGGATTAGTTGACTGATCGTCCCTTGCCCAGTTCCCTATTTTGTACAATTAGATATTTCATAAGAATTTTCAGAAAAATCCTATGGTTTAAACAAAGATTTTCATTAAACATATATTTCAATTTTCTAAATTGTATAAGCTTAGTATAAATCTAGTAGATGTTACAAATAAAACATCTAATATCTCAAGTATTCATTTAAATAGAATTGAACATGTTTTTATGAGAGAAACGCTAACTACCTTTGTAGAAAATCAAGCTTAAAATTAGTGTGTTTCCTTCCTTTCTGGTCCCTAACCCTTCTATCAATTTCCTCCTTCTAGCTTGGTTCTGGTTTCTCTTTGTTTTTACTGTTAAATATATCTCTATCAACTTCTAACTTAGAAAAGTAGAATTTAGGATGAAATCTAGGCTTCTCAACATAACTTTGAGTTCCATGTAGCTAGAACTATCAGTTCACCCAATTGTAGATTGCTTCTTCGTTTTTCCAACTCCCTTTGAACTCTTACTTCTGGTTCCTCTCTTTTTCTGTTGATATAATTTTCTCTCAAAGTGCTGCTAGAAAATGTGTTCATATTTAGTATCCAACACTCGAGCAGGATTGCCTTCAATAAAAAAATACTTGTATAAAAATATATAAATAAAAAAAGAGTGAATTGAAGTTAGCAGTTGGTAGTTTAGTGATGAGAGCAATGAGTAATTTAGCAAGTTGATATATGAAGAGTTAATTTGTCTGTTTAGACCTTTCCAACAAAATAAGGAAAAAAAAAATCTTGCTTGGTCATATACTAAAAAAGAAGAGCGAAATATACTTTAGTTCAATTTAGCTTATTAAAATTATAATAGAGTTAAGGAAATAAAAGACAACTCGAAGAGCAAACAAGACCCACTAGATATAATTGGTGAGTATAGGCTTCGGATGTACACATAGCTTGTGGAGGCTTAAACAAAGCCAAGCCCCTCAAAACCTGAACACATTGCAATTGTTTTTTTTTTTTTGTACCAAAGAAACAGTAAGTTAGTTACAGAAGGAAATACAAACCATATTACCAAGTTCTAAAAGACTTCTGGGGACGAGGTTGAAAATTTCATTGCCTCCATTCTTCCATGGATCGTTTAAGACAGCAACCTTGTAGCCTTATCTTATATTTAGTGTGATCTGGACTTCCTTCAGCCGGACATCTTCCATATTCTTGGGATTTGCTAGATCGTTTAGCTCTCTAACCTATCTTTCAAACACATTGCAATTAACACAAAATGGCAGTACCAGAAATCATGATTTAGAGAATCGGATAGAATTGAACCGAACCGAACAGTATCAACCGAAAAATCAGTAAATTAGTCAGGTCTTCGATCTGATTTGGACCTTTGAAGTGAGTGTTTAAATTGGTGAAAAACCGGCAGACTCAACCGATGCTTTTTTTTTCTAATTTTTATTAAATATTATTATGTATTTTTAAGAAATTTTCAAAAATTTAAACTATTAGAAGAATATTTATAACTGATATAAATATATATTTGTAATATGTCTAGATATTTTAATATTATATATTATATATTTTAATATTTTAATATGTGTAATATACACATTAATTATAAATTTTAATATATTTTAAGTACCACTAATTCTATTACGATATGATCATTAATCTTTGAACTGGTGCTTTGACTAGTTCAATAACTTGTCTAAGTTTTTGAACCTTGCCAGATATAAGGACATCGAATGACCCTTAGACAAGGTTAATTTTTGAAAAATTTCTAATTGGATCTATGAAATTTACTTATGGACAAACTTCTCAACATTTTTACAGTAAATTTACTAGTTCATAATTTACTAGTTCAAATTTTTTAAACCAATTTTGAAGATTCTAATTGTACAAAGGCCAACTCAATTTACTTATGGACAAACTTCTCAACATTTATATGTAGACCCATTTAAGGTAATAGTGTATACTAATGTGTGTGTGCGTGTTTTTCCTCAATGAAAAAAATTGACAATAAAATATTTTATATATCATTTTGTAAACCTAGAAATATAATTTTTTTTTATAAAAAAATTGATAAGGGCCATTAGATGGGCCAGCATATTGATTTTAGTTTGAATAAAATTTAATTGCAGTTTTGAATTACATTATTATTATCAAATTCTTTAATCAAAACAAAATAAATGTATAATATTTAAAAAATAATTCTATATTTTTTAGAACTTAACATTGTATGATTGATTTTTTAAGTGTAGTATTAAGAATGAGAACCAGCCTAGTTTGATGGATCCTCAGTTTCATCCCTAGATACATTTATTTCAATTTAACAGTCAACAACTGGTTTTGTACTTTAACAATTTGACATGAAGTTGTGTAAATGTTTAATTAGTATTGTGAAAGGGGAAAAAAAAAATTCTAGCATTATTGTCACTATATTTTCACACTATCTTTTGACTAAAAACTCCTTTAATCAGTTATGCTTTTCAAATGGCTTTTATAATATTATTTTGTAATGATGGTGATACACTTATGTGTAGGCAAACAAGTGTACGCAAGTCTACTCCAGCTCAAATCTTACAAGGCTAACAATAAACATAAGTTAGGCCACATATAATTTATGACTTGGAAATTAGGAGTTGTGGTTGGGTTGGACTAGTCAATAGGTCAATTTTTTAAATAGTTTTAGTTATTTTAAATTATAAGAACTAATAATTGGATCTATGAAATTTTACAGTTGGTTTAAACTTTTAAAAATATATATTAAACTTTAAAATTGGTTAATTTTTGAAAAAATTATATTTTTAATTATTCTAAATGATAAAAACTAAATATTTGGGTTATTGAATTTCAAAAAATTCAAAAGGGCTGGCTTATCACTCCAACTCACCTAAATGTCAAGACTTTTTTGTAGATTGGATCAATAGTCTTTCTTTAAAAAAGACTATAAGATTATTACAAATAGAATAAAGTAGTCCAATTGGCCATGTTCATTTTGATACCCTATATACACAACATGAGTAGCTATAAAAGTCTCGTCAAATCCTTATCTTTTATTTTTTTTTTAAATAAGTTGAGCCAACTTATGTTTGTAGCTTTTATAATATAGCAACTTTTAGAAGCCACAATATTTTCTAATAAACTAGTTTTTATCCTTAAGGAAACCTCCAAATTTAAAATTAAAAAAATAGACATATAAATTCAAGTTGAAGTAAGATTGCTATTCATGTGATCATTAGTATATTAAGTAGCTAAGAGAAGAGGGACAGAAGGTTCTAACTGCAATTTATTTGCAAATTATTTAAAATGAAAAATTGTATTCATCACTCTTTCTCTCTCAAGTTCAATAAACTTATAAGTAAAATTAAACAATTAATGCTGCTAATGTAGACAGTATGTCAAATTATATATAGTATCAACCTATTTTTTTTAAAGAAAAAGGTTAGAAAATCTAAGTCACTTGATAAATTGTATTTATTTGTCTTGAATATTGCTTGGGACAATTTGTTAAAGCAAAGCAAGCAGTCCGACACACACACACACCATTTTACTTCAAACAATACTAAATGTAGATATCTCTCTTAACAAAAATTTGATCTTGGATTTATTACCTTATAAGGGATTAACTTCTTTTATGCTAGATCTAACCCCGGTGATAATCTAACATACATACATACGTACATAACTGAAGTTGAAGGTATGTGTGGTGAGGCTCATTCTTACGCAAAGATATGTGTTTGGCTTTGTTTCATATGATGTCAATTTACTTTATTCTCATGTTTGATTTCCTCTATTAGAGTTTTGACCATATGTTTTTCAACTAGCTAGCTAGCTAGGACCTTCTATATTTTATTGTTGAAGGATTCTTCTCCTTGACTTAATGTAGATTAAGTTTAAATAATTAATTAATAACATCTGGGAGTATCAAAACATATAGTTACCTAGAAATTAACCTACTCCTCTCGTCACTCAACAAATTAATTATCACAAAATTTGGTAGTTAATATTACATTCCAGGCAATTGCTGCCTCAATTTCTCTTGGCTTTTCAAGTAACGTAAGGATAGATTAGTAATAAAGAGTCACATAAAGAAAAAAGAATATGATAAATTATAGTACAAATAAGTTAATAAAATAAAATTTATTTTTAATTTCTTTTTACAAAAAATTATTCTTACGTTAGTTACTAACCAAAATTTACAGTAATAAAATAATTAATTAGGATTGAATAACCATATTTTCTCTTTTTTCCATGAAGAATAACCGTATTCCTTAATCGGTATAACAAAAAAAAAAGCATATTAATTTCATCACAAAACAACAACTTTAAAACCTTTAATTAAAGCATAATTAATAAGTTTTCTAGTGGTCACTGGTTGTGAGTAATTAGTAAAATATTTAATTGGAAATTTTGTTCTTTTTTTTGGCCTAGGAAAAAAAAACCATTGAAGTGAAAATGATTCTTCAAATGATATTTATGCATGAACACTCCTCAATTTCAAAAGCTCCTTAATTTATGAACCAATTGATAATGAAATTAAATTGAAGAGTCTTATGGTCAACATATTTGACCAGAAGGGAAGACTGAATAATGCCGTTGTTATACTTTGAATTTAGAAGTTTCTGATCTGATCTTAAAACTATAATATATGTGTGTGTGTGTGTGTGTGTGTGTTGGGGGGGGGGGGGCGGTAAGTTTGACAAAATTAAGAAATCAATCAAAATGATTTTGGTCGGCCTTCAAATTAATTCCAGTAATCAAGAACTAAAAGCAAATTTGAAAAAGCCTAAAAGCCATTAGCCAAAGCGAAGCTAAGCTCAATTTGATCCTGTGCGTCACCCAAGTCTAAAATCCTACTATGAAAGTAGAAACTCTGAGTGTAAAGTGAAAATGATGAGGTTGACACATCGCATGCATCACAAAATGCAGAATATATTCATTTCATCACAAATCAAATTGCCTCAAGAATATATAGAAGAGAGACCGAGACAGAAACCAGATCAGAATCTACACCATACTTTAATTTGGACTATAGACATGGAAATAATTGAGAAAGATCATCATATATAATTTTCGTCTTTAATCATGTCGATAAAAAAAAAAAGTTCCTTTTCTGTGTGAATATAAATAGTATACATTATCACGTAGGCATTTGTTCAAAGTGAAAAGAAAAATATTGCGAGATATCTATTCCAAGAATAATTTATAAAGTAAGTTTGTTATTTAACTGTTATTTGAACGTTGACTTAGCGATGATTTGGAATGTTTGTAGTTAGAGTGTCAATTATAGACAATAGTTTTATTATTGTAGTCATTTATTTTGGATCAACCGATCATAATTAAAGAGAGAAAATACAAAAAAAAAAGCAGAAACTATACTTTTTTTCCTTTCTCTAATCGTGTCCTCTCATTCAAAATAGACAACCACGATGATGAAATTATTGTCAGCAGCCCTCAATGCAAAAATTCAAATTCATTGTTGACTTCATCATTAATTAACTAAAAGAAAAGGATCATAATTAACAAAAATATTTATATAAAAAATGAATACATTTTTTATTTAGTCCTTGAACATTACCTCTTTTTCAATATGGCACTGGAAAGATCAAGTGTATTATTTTAGTCTTTAAAAGTTAATATTTGTTTCTTTTGAGTGACTTAAATATAGTGATACGAATTATGACCTGATTCGATTTTTGGGTGCACGATCTGAAAGGAGAAAAATTTAGAGATCTGTAGAGCAAGTAAGGTGAGAGTCGATGGAGTGACCTAGTATGAACAATTTTGTATTTTAATATATATGTTTGTATTCGATTACAATGTATTGTACTCAAACACTTTTGCCAGAAGATTAAAGATTCTCTTTGCTCATGGATGTAGGCAATACTGACTGAACCACGTTAAATTAGTGTGTTGTTTCTATTTTCGCTCTATAATCTTCTTTGTTTGTCCGTGAATTTCTGTGACAGTTTCAATTTATAGTACTTTTCATTGTAAAATCTACCACTATTAAATTTTAAATTTTTGGTGGTCAAAAACTGCTTTTGTCAAACAAACTAATTGACTAAATTTAAAAAAACAACACCTTTCATTTTTTGCAAAAACTAAATTGAAATACTTAGATATTTATTATAAACTAAAATGAGACAACTGTAATTTTTTAAGGATAAAATTAGTATGTAATATATGAGACAATTGTAATTTTTTAAGGAGGAAATCAATAATATAATATATGAAAAAGTGACTTGTGACTGCCATTGCTCCGCGCAAACTTAAAGTAATCAAAATAGAACAACTAAGAAAATGCATCATGACTTTCTTTTTCATGTAAGAAAGAAAGTGTGTGTATATATATATATATAGAGAGAGAGAGAGATATATATATATATATATATATAAAGGAGAGACAAAAACAAAGCAAAGATAATCTGAACCGTCATCGGTGAAGAAAAGGAACCAAGGAATGGAAAGTAGATGATGTCAGAAGAAGAAGAAGAAAGAAAATAAATAAAAAAGGAGTCCTTTGAGAAACTTCAAAAAGTAAAAATTCAGAAAAACAAAAAACAAAAAAGCATCAAAGTGTGTGAGTAGTTTTGTTCAATATAAATGGAAACAGATAATTCTCAAAAGAAAAGTTGGAAAGTCCATGCATGACACAACCCAAAAAGGGCCTTCGAGCCTTTCCATTTTGCATTAATAATTAAGTAGTTATTTGATTAGGGTTTGTCATTCGCCAGAATGGTTCAAATAGTTGAGAAGAATTAGTGATTAAGTATCTATCTCTAGGGCCAACTTGGATACAACTTGAAGTGTATCTTAATCCAAATTTACGTGTTGTCTTTTATGCTTATTTAGTTGAATTTTTGTAGCAATAATCTTCGAAAGAAGTGATCGGTCAGTTAATTCTCCGGCAAGGAGTCCCAAGTTGGAGAGTAAGGCAAAAATACATTTTGTATCTATAAACTTTGACTCATATTTTATTTATAACTTAAAATTTTATTTTGTATTAATTATAACTCAAAATTTTATTTCATGTCAATTATAACTCATATACTTCCAATTAATTTTGATTATATCATTGAGCATAAAGCCATTAGAATATTTAACAGTAAATGTTGATGTGACATTTCATCTTGCACACGTAGTGTCAAATATTGACCCAAAATGTATCACCTTATATCCTAACTTAAAATAATTTTATGAACCATCTAAAGTTCCTCCTTCATGTTGTCACTAATGAAAGTTTCAAAAGATCATTTCTATCGTTTTAAGTTGATATTTGATGTGGCACATTTATGGTGAATAATTTAACGCTGACATATGTAAGATGGAATGTCACATTGGCATTTGTCACTAAATATTTTAACTACATTAGGTTCAAGGACATAATTAAATCTAATTAGAAACATATAAATTATAACTAACTAACTAACAACAACAACAAGCTTTATCCTATTGGTGGATCGGCTACATAGATCGCACGATGCTATTAAGCTATATCAATAGTCAACTTTTTAGGTATCTAATTCACTAAAAAATCTCATTCAATGACTTTTTTAAGTGTCTTTCTTAGTCATACTCAGTCTTTTTTCATAAGACTCAATACAAATGATAACTAATACAAAATAAAATTTTAAATTATAATTAAAACATAAGTAACAGTTCAGAGGCATTACTTTTGTCTAATAATAATTCTAACTCATGTGTCATAATTTGATTGGGACTACGATTATGAAAGTTTGAGCATGGAGTTATTATCTAATGGTCTATGTTTTTTTTACATTTTTTTGCTTTTTTTAAAAAAAATTTTACTGATCATCTGATCTTAATAAAAAGAAAACATAAACCGTTAAATGCATATCCAACAGTCCATATTACAATAAAAATCTTCTATATTTTTCAAACATTAGATGGAATTTGCGTCCCTTGTCAATTGGCCTCCGGTGAAGATTGGAGAACTCAAAAAATTGAACATGAGGGAAAGAGCTTTCTAGTTGTACATAGTTAAATTAGTTTAAGAACAAAATGCACAAAGTGTATAATGTTAGAATAAGAGAAAAAATGAGAATGAGAATGTATAATTTTATTAAAATATCTCAACATTTTAAAAAAAAAAAAAGAAGAAGAAGAAAGAGACAGAGCGAGAGAGTGCTTTTGAGAATGGCACTCTGGACAATATAATAATAATTGTTGATTTAATAGTAATAATCAAGAGAACTACAGATATATCTTTTAGCAACATTATTTTATATTGTTTACAGTAGTAGTTTTAATCACTAACATATCTTATTTTTTTAGTAGTGCGCTTTTTTAAAAAGAATATTCAGATGAATATATAGATTTATGACTTAAGCAATAAATATAGTGTCGTTATTTTGGGTTCGGACCACTTGGCTAATTTGTGGTTTCACTAAAGTTGCATCATTTGCCTAAAAAGATTTTGTTAAGGTTTTTAAGTTCTCAAATTTGTAAGGCAAGCATTCGTAGTGACAAATTGATCTTCGGGGACCATATATAATAGATATCTCAATTTTGGGGACGACATGTAATGTAGAAACTTTATTTTTTTTTTTTTCACGTAGAAATATATTATATATGTGTTCTTACACTTGAGAATGTCACATTTGTTTTGGCATAGTAAGCCAGTTAATAATATATTGATGATGAATTTGGTTGGCTTTTTTGATCATTTAAAAAGTAAAGGAAATTAATGCCTTTAGCATATATAGCATTCATGTCTTTAATTAGTGACATGTTTACACACACACACACACACACACACACACACACACACACACATAATCTTACTATATCTCCGATCCTACATTAGTTTAGTATATTTAAAAAATTAAAATACTTTCAGAAAAATCAAACTTACATATGCTAATAACTAATAAAGAGATATATTATGGGTGTATTTGGTTGTATTTTTGTTTTTATTTTAAAATTAAGTTTGATTTTTCTTACCAATTAAGTTCACTCTTTGAGTAGTCGATATCAATTAAAGCTTAAACAAAACAAATTTCACCACAATATTTTATTTGGTAATTACTTAATTATTTCTCAAAATATAAGCAAAAAATTTAAATTAATTAGTATAAAGAAATGAATTTTTTATTTTAAAATTAAAATAATAGAAGGGACATATATATATATATATATATATATGATTTGATTGCTTATATGTGTGTGTGTGTGTGTGTGTTTAGAATATTAACGTTCATTACTTTTAATTTTTAAACAAAGTGTCAAAGTTGAGTATTATAAATAAAGAAAATTAATACTGAAAATTTTTACACATTTATAATTCAACTTGATTTAAATCAAATTAATTGGAGATTCAAAAATTTTAAAATACTGATGATTTAAAACTATATATATAATTTTGATAGATGCTTAGACAAATATGAATATATTTAAATTGCTAAGCAATTAGAAGAACGGCAAATACTTGTTGATATTAAACAAATAAATCATTGTCAAGATTAATACTATGTATACGTCCCCAAATAAATATTAAATATCAAGGAATGCCTATTGGTTGCATGAGTTTTAAACGTGTCAACAATTTCTGATCATTTTCCTGCTTAGAAGGTTCATTTAATTTCCTTTTGTGAACCAATGGCATTGTTTGAATTGAATATTAGGACCTGAAGTTGTTGAAGGATTTAGTAGTATAAAAGCGACGTATCCTATTTGGGAAAATTACTGGAAACTACTGATTTACTTTGACTCATTGTGGAGTCTTCTTCTGTGAATTTTCAATTTCCCTACTTTGCCCTATATTAATTAGTTATTAATTATTTGGGTTAAAAAAATAGTTATTACATATTAAATATTTAAATTAATTATTTGAACTTCAAAAAGACAATAGTTGTTTGATTTTTAGAGATGTTCATTTGAGAGAAGGGAGAGTTCCATCCAATTAGGCCAAGATACTTTTGGTAAAAAGAACAAAAAAAGATATATATTAATTATTACACCTTGTGGATAATATAAATTAAAGTACTAATTTGGTTGTTAAAATATTATAGTTATCTTATTTTAATCTTTGAAAGATTAAGTGTTTAGTTTAGTCCTTAAAAAATGTGTTTGTTTTAATTTAATCTTACTTTTTGTCAAAGTGACTTTTAGTAATAAAAATTTTGAAATTTAGTAACAATAGATTTTGTATTATAATAATGAAAATGACTAAATTAAGATAAATACAATATTTTACGGATTAAATTGAAATATTTAATATTTTAAATATCAAATTAAGATAACTATAATCTTGTAGGAATTAAATTAGTTAATGTAATTTTCATTTATATTTAATAAGTAAATAATTATCTTTTAAAATTTGGAGATTCAATTTAATGATGATTTAAAATTTGATCATGTAGTTTTGATTAAAAATTGTAATAAATTGTGTGAAAAAATATGAATAAAAGCATTACTAAATATTTTTAGTTTATATGAGTACCAAAAATTTAATTCCTATAGAGTTCAATGGCGTTACGTGATCCATATAGTTGATCCCACTTAGTGGGATAAAACTTTGTTGTTATTGTTGTTATGAGTACCAAAAATAAACCATAAATCATAGTAAATTCTTGAGTAAGTTATTGATTTAATCTTTGAAAAGTTGTAGTTTTTTTTATTGCCAACAGTCATTTTAACAATTATAGGGACTAATTTAAAACAAGTAAAATCTTTCAAAAATTAAATTAAAGTATTTTATCTTTTGGAAACTGCATTGAAAAAGTTATAATATTTTGAAGTCCAAATCAACAATTTACTCTAAATTATTTTCTTTTAAATCATGCCTATTTTGGACTTTCCAGTTTAGAATTATAGTGTGAAACCCATACTTATTGGCGTAGCTTATAAGATATGGACAACGGGAGGTGATTTTTTTAAACTTAATATGTCAATTCATTTATTATTAATGAATTAATTAATTATTTTTCTTCTAACACTCTATTTAGTATTTACAATCAATAAAAAATGAAATTTAAATTTAAAGAAAATGTTAGAGTTCCAAATTTTTAATCTTAATTACTTTATTGTATTAAAAATATTTATCTTTATCTAATAAGCACATTTAACATTAATTATTCAGAAAAAGAAATTAATTGTATTTTATTTAATTCTGATTTCATGCCTTTCTACCTTTTTAAAAATATCTTGTATGGTGTCACCTCTGGCGTTGCTCAAATTCCATGTCATCTTCATATTTTCATATGTTAATCTTGCGGCATTTATGTTCTACATTTTAGAATAGAAATCAATATAGAGACAAGTCCTATCAAATAGCGAACAAAAATGCAACCATTTAGTTGCTATGTGATTCTTTTTTCTCTTTTTTAAGCTACTCTGTCATCTATTTAAGAAGAGATGGCTACATTATAGTGTAACCCCAAAAAAACAAATCTGATGACATAAATTTCTGATGCTAAAGTATTGAACCCCGTAACATTAGTAATTGCGAAAGATCTTTTTTTTTTTTTATTTGGCTAATTGAACTAACTCATGTTAGTGTTTTTCTCGTTTTCTGTATTTATTTACTGAATTCATGACATATTTATTTATGAATGAAATGAGTGAAAAAAATTTTAAAAATAAAAAATAATGATAAATAAAAGTTATCATCAAAATAGTAAAATCATGTTTGACTAAACAATTTATTTAAGTACTTACTTATCATATATATGTTCATATATAAGTTATTTTAATAATTAAAATATTTATAAAAATAAACTTCATATAAATTATTTTTAATTTATTTTTATAAATTATTATTTGTAAAAATAAATTAAAAACAATTTATTGACATATTATAAGTTATTTCTATAAACTTCTTCAAATACATATATAAGTACTTATATCATAAATTAAATTAAATACATTTAAAATAAACTCTTCCAAACATTTAGGTATATATTGCCCGTTAATCAAACAAAATCACTGATCCGCCAAACAACCTTCCTTCGTCGTTAAACCTCACTTCCTTCTTCCCTCTCAATACAACACAAATTCAATTCAAGCTCTCTTCTGCTTTGCCAGTTTGCGCTGTCTTCCACTTCCATTGCGTCCAGAAGCCAAATATGACATTCTTCCCTCACAAGAGGAAAAAAGAATCAGGACCTTGGCTTCCAGAAAACAGAATTTCCTGAAATTCAGTCGTAGTCATTCGTATTGTAATTTGTTTTCCATCTTAGATTATCATCACCATGAACCCATTTTTGACCTTCATTCTTATCATTTTATTGTTATATGTAACTCGGGTGATTCTGTTCAAAACTGGATTGATGTACACTGTAAAGAAATGTTGGAGAATCGTTGAAGATAGTTTTTATGTTTACCAGTTCTTCAAAGTCCCAGAATTCAATGAAGGCATGCAGGAGAATCCGCTTTTCAGGAAGGTCTCTCTGTATTTGCATTCTCTGCCTTCCATCGAAGATTCCGATTTCACCAATTTGATCAGCGGGTGCGGAAAGAAGAAGAACGCCATCGTTCTCTGCCTCGACCCTAAACAAACCATTGAAGACGATTTTCTCGGCGCTAAAGTTTTCTGGCTCAGCGAAGGGGACGAGAAATCGGAGTCAATCCGTACCGGAACGTTCCTGTTGAAGATCAGGAAAGCGGACAAACGGCGAATCCTCCGTCCTTATCTCCAGCACATCCACTCCATCGCCGACGAAATAGAGCAACTAGGAAAACGCGATATGAGGCTGTTCATGATCGCCGACACTATCGGCGGCGGAAAAGGACGGTGGAGATCCGTCCCGTTCTCGCATCCCTCAACGTTCGACACCATCGCCTTGGAATCCGACCTCAAGCAAAAGGTAAAATCCGACCTTGAATCGTTTCTCAAGGCCAAACATTACTACAACAGACTCGGCCGCCCATGGAAACGGAGTTTCCTCCTGTACGGCCCGTCCGGCACCGGAAAATCGAGCTTCATCGCAGCCATGGCCAATTTCCTCTGCTACGATGTGTACGACATGGACCTCTCGCTAGTCCCGAGCGATTCGGATCTGCAATCTATGCTTCTGCAAACGACGGCGAAATCAATTGTCGTCATTGAGGACCTGGATCGGTTCCTGATGGAGAAATCAACGGCGGTGAGCTTATCGGGGATTCTGAACTTCATGGACGGGATCCTGAGCTCGTGCTGCGCCGAGGAGACAATCATGGTGTTCACAATGAACAGCAAGGAGAACGTGAATCCGATTCTGCTCCGTCCGGGCCGGGTCGACGTCCATATTCAGTTTCACCTGTGCGATTTTCCGGCGTTCAAGACGCTAGCGAGTAGCTATTTGCGGGTGAAGGACCACAAGCTATTCCCTCAGGTGGAGAAGATGTTTCAGAACGGAGCGAGTCTGAGCGCCGCGGAGATCGGCGAGTTGATGATCGCGAATCGGAACTCGCCGAGTCGGGCGATTAAGTCAGTTATATATGCCCTGCAAACGGACGGCGATGGGAGGGGGTGCGGCGGGCAGATCGTACGGCAGCTAGGGGGGCACGGAGTTGACGAAGTGGACGAACAGGATGTGCTGTGCAATGAGGGTTTCCGTACGGTTAAGGATGTGCGGAAACTGTACAGTTTCCTTAGATCAAAGAACCATAGAAAATCTCAACCGCTAGCGTTAATTCGATGATGGTTGAGGAGTTATCGGTGGACAGATGTCAGTTTGTAATAGGTTAGAAGAAGGTGCACTTTTATGCCATTGCTCAAAGAGCAGGGAGGGAACTTGAGGGGTTTGGTGTAATTAACGAAAAAATAGGAACACAAAAGGAAAAAAAAATTTGTGTTGATAAGTAAATTACCTCTACATTAATTGTTTGGTGCATTTTGATACTCCACAAATGTGTTAATATTTGTTGTGTTCAGGAGTGGCTTGCATTAATTGTTATTAGTGGCAATGTAAATCATTAGCATTAGCTTTATAAACAAAATATAGGAAAATATTCACATAGACAAAAGAAAATTAACTACCATGCTTTGTTTTGTTTTGCATTTTTCCAATGTATGGTTGAAATAGTTGTTATTTCATTATTAAGGACAAAATTGTTATTTTTAAATCTTAGTTATTAAGTTATTTATACAGTTTAGATCTAAGCTATCCTATTAAATCTTTTATTTTAACACACGTTAAAATACACTTAACATAATCCTCCTATTAAAGGAAAGGGATCTGGGTTAGACAATGTCTCTTAAGATCAATTTAGTGATATAATATATAATATCATGAACCCCATGAGCAAAGAAAAATGTTCTGTTTTTTAAAAAAAATTAAGGTATCTTTTTAACCAATGAAAAAAATTAATTAAGAGCCAAATAATCAAAACAGAAAACCGTCACAAAAGGCTACACTCATTTTCAAGGTCCCTCTATAGGTTGAAGTCTTAAGGCTTGAGATTCCAATCAATGAAGTTTTGGTAATAAGAATGAGAGACAGAATGGGTTCGCGAGGGAGACAAAATGGGGAACTTTCAGAAGAGACCAAGACCAAAACTTTCAAGGATGCACTCTGCAACCAGCAAAACAACATAGAGGCACACCTGACTCAAGACCAGCAAAAAGGGAAAAAGATGCTTAAAACCGATCCACCAAAGATCGTTATTAAAGAGAATGATGGAATACCCAACATCATCTTCCCAGACTGCATCAACAACTACTGGAAGCAAGCACCCAAAATAAAAACAACGGGCAAAATCTTTGAAGTCACTTACCTCAAGATGCAATTGTTTATCCTCTAGAGAGTAAAAGCGGAACCTGAAATACTTCACTTAGGTTTTAGTTTCTATGTTGTGCACGACCTCCTAACAGAAGATCGATTCAATATCTTAACATCCCCATAGAGACTTGGGAAAAATCCAATCCTGGTGCAATAATGGAAACCAAATTTCCTACCTATGGTCGTTGCAACACAGATGGTCACCACAATTTGGATCAGACTACCCTGTTACCGATTGAATTCCATTCACTGGAGGCCTTATAGCGATTGGAAATCTACTTGGAAGGACAACAACTCTTGACCAAAACAGAACACATACTATACAAGCAACATTAGTTCGGATCTGCACAGATTATGTCAATAACCCCAACCTCCCATATGACATTTGCATAAGTGGACCAAAGCAAGAGGTAATCTATGAAAATTTAAATTTTTTTAGCTTGATCCAAAATTACTTGACCATAAATTTGGTGACGGTTCTAACACTGGGAAAATTTCCTGACAATAGTCGATCAAATCTAACTGTCATGCTTTCTGTCACGACCCATTTTCTGGGCACATGACCGGCACAATGATGAATCTCTTATCACTGTAAGCCTTCCGATAAATATATCAAATTTTCTTATCTGAAAATCATAGAGATGATTTGCATGTAATAATAGATTATCAATATAAAATACATTATTATACTGACATACAAGCCAAATGTCGAACCCCTGACCTAGATGTCCTAGACGATTACAGAGCAACATAATCTACAACAATAGAGGGGGCCTACCCGATAGCGGGAGGGTTCAAAGTGACCTACTCTTCTAGCTGATATTCTTCATTGGCAACCTGATCTGAACAAAAAAGGTTGTACAAACAATGTGAGCTTTTAAACTCAATGAGCGAATCGGCCTCGCGTTAATAAAATTCAAATACATCACCAGTCATGCAAGCATATCCACAGGCTCATACTCAACCAATAGACAGAAGATAAAAATTCATCCAATTCAACAAACGTTACTAGTACTCGTCAATGGCAATATATCCCGGAGAGCGCACACGGGCCGGCTCACCAATTATGTATATTTCCGCCATGACGCACAACATCATCCTTTTACATACAAGAAGATAAAAATTCATTCAATTCAACAAACGTTACTAGTACTCGTCAATGGCAATATATCCCGGAGAGCGCACACAGGCCGGCTCACCAATTATGTATATTTCCACCATGACGCACAACCTCATCCTCTTAGCTAGGGCGCCTCACGGATTTATCACCAATCCGGGCTATATCCCTACTGAGGGAATCGTTGTCTCCACACTCATTGGTCAAGACACCCTGTCAACCGAGTTTTCCGCCTTGCCGTGAGAGGGGGTACTGTCCCGCTCAATCACAATCAATAACATTTCATATCATAATCAGAAGCTCAATATAATATTCATCCATATAACAGGTATAGTATATAACTATATTATAGATTTATAAACCACATATCAAGATAACAATTAATCCGTTTTTGAAAACATTCAAACTTCACATCATCATAAGATACTTATTTCATTTTATCCATACTTATGGATTAATTATCTCATTTAGATTCGTCATTCTGAATCCAATTTCCCCCTATGAATCTTGGGAGTGTCCTACGACATACTTTTTATCACCAGTAATGCTAAAACTCTATTAAAACGGGGTCGTTTCACTCACCTAGATTTCGTACGAGCATCGCTTCTCTAAGTCATTACAGACAAGAGTGCTCAGGTGAATTTCGGTGTTCTGCTACAGAGATTTTCATGAAAGATTAGAGAAAATACGTTAGGATTGTTTTCGTACAGATACTGTTCATACGTATGGTTACTGTTCATATATACGGTACTATTTATATGTACAATCACTATTCATATGTACGGTCACTATTTATACATATGGTTACTATTCATACAGTTACTATTTATACCAGAAATAGAGAATACAATCTGTAAAAGAGTACACTAGGTAAGTTCCCAGGAAAGAGTGGAGGGTCACACTGGACACACTTAAAAATCAGGTCTTTCCTTAGCCAGAACTTTCCTAGACATGTATTCTTTACAGTTTACATTCTATTTCGGTAATCAGAGAATCAAAATAACATATAAACAGCTAAGGACAGTTTTTCTGATGTGGAAGATCAGCCAAGGCCGCAACCACAGAGCATACTTAAGAAAATAACTTCTAAAATTTGAAAGACATAGAAAGGGCATAGTTTCCTTACCTAAGCTGAAAAGGAAAGACCCAAAATCTCAGAGGCCTAGCGTCGGAGCAAGAGAAACTTAAAGAGAGAAGAAGAGAAGTTTGAAGGTGTGAGTTTAGAAGTGAAATGGAAGGGTCTATTTATAGCAAAAGTCAAGAGTACTATTTGACACTATACGCTAATAAAATAGTCAATTTACTATTTATGAAAATGACATTTCTAATAATGCAGTTACTGTGCCGTACGATGGAAAATTTTTCTGTTATTACTATTGGAAATTTAAAGGGAAAACTATTCTTTCACCTTAAACCTTTAAGTTTCTTTTCAATTCAGTCCTTTCAATTTAGTCCCTGAGGGTATTTTTACACATAAAACGTCATTTTCTCCTACAAACTTCTTTCTAGTTTTCTCTTATGATCAAACCACATCTAGTACTTGACATTTCGATTGTATAAATGAACAGTATCGTATACATAAATAGCATTATATGGGTGAATAGTACCGTATACTGAAATAGTAACAGTAGTTTGTAAACAAATATTTATATTTTATTTTTCATGGGTATTACACTTTCAAATTTGAATTATAGAGGGACAAAGAACTTAATGCTTAGGGAAAAAAAATAAAACTCTAAAAAATTTCAAACATAAGTAACCAAACTCAGCATTTAATAACTATGCCTGACTGTAATGAAGGCAACCCTCATGTCTCAACCACCACAAGAAACATTAACACAACTTTAGACAAAATTAAAGACAAGCAATCCCATCAAGATACAACCCCACCATTGTAACTATCTCGTGTAGCACCACAAATCAACCATTGCTTCACCATGCAACTAAAATTATCACACACAATAAAGATGGCACTCTAAATAACATCCTACCTTGTGAAAGTATTGCCAAAGATACACCTCCCTTAAGCCTAAAAAGCAAGGAATACAAAACCGAAGAGGTGGTCGAACCCCAATCAGATCTGGTTCAAAGAAAAAATCGTTTTTATAGTGAACAAGTATTAAACCAGTTAAACAAGTTTTGGACCAAAAAAACCAGTGGAACCGGTCGGGTTACCGGTTCCATTAAAAAAATTGAAGCTCAAAGCTGTCGGTGCAAGGCCACCTTCGAGAAGAAGAAGAAGAGAGAATATGAGGCGCCTTTGAAAGATGATGAAAATCTACCCGCCTTTGAACTAAGAACATCTGGAAGAAGAAGAAAGAAAATATTGACTCTGAACTAAAAACATCTAGAAGAAGAAGAAAGAAAATACCGAGAAAGAGAGAAAGAGAGAGAAAAAAGCATGGTTGAAAAATTGAAAATGAAAGAAAAATCGTTGGGAAGTGAAAATGTTTGAATTTGATTGATTTTGAGTGAAAGAGAGAGTGGGAGAGTGCACGACTTCTTGGCCTCTAGCAGAGTGATGACATATATGAAAAAGACAAAACAACAACAACAACAACAACAATATAGCTTTATCCCACTAAGTGGGGTCGGCTACATGGATCGCACGACGCCATTGAGCTCTATCAATGACCAACTCTTTAGATATCTCATTTACTAAAAGGTCCCGTTCAATAATTTCTCTAAGTGTCCTTTTTGGTCTTCCTCGACCTTTTTTCACAAGGCTCCAAATCATCTGCTCAACTCTCCTAACTGGCGCTTCCAACAGTCTTCTTTGCACATGCCCAAACCATCTTAAACAGTTTTCAACCATTTTTTCCTCAATAGGTGCCATCCCAAATCTACCTCGTATATGATCATTACGGATTCTATCTCTTCTTGTATGACCACACATCCAACGCAACATCCTCATCTCTGTCACTCTAATTTTATGTTCTTGTTGTCCTTTGATTGCCCAACATTCACTCCCATATAAAATCGCTGGTCTTATGGCAGTACGATAAAAGTTGTATATTAATTAAAGTTGTATAGGAAAAAGTGAGATGTGTTGGAAAATGAAAATATTAATAAAAATTATTTAATATTTATAATTTATATAAAAATAATATTTTATATTAAAAAATTATTGTTTTAGTCAATGTTTTAAAAATCAGACCAGTCATTGAACCAGTAGAGGTATTGGTTCAAGGGTCAATGGTCGGACCATGGTCGAACCAGTGATATTTAAAAAATATTAAAAATAATAAAATATTTTACATAATTATAAATTTTGTAAAATAAAGGATTCTCTATTTCTTTCTATTTAATTTATTCACCTATTTTTTATTATAACATTGCTTTTTTTAAAAAAACACATAAGTACTAGTCTTTTAATTTTTATAATATTTAAAAATCATACTATTCTTTCTCTCTCCAGTATCAGTGTATCACGACTCCTTTCATTTTTTTTCCCCAATGCATAGCATAGCTTCATAGGTTATCATATCACTCAGCAACCACTTTGTCATTTCATCAGATTCAATCTTCTATCTCCAAAAATCATATCTACTTTTTCGGTTTTTCCATTCTACACACTACCATCAACACAACATTCTCTCCTTTTTTTCGTTCTGCAGCAAAGCTTTCTCCAGTAACATTTCTGATGGAGCTTCGTCGATGCATTCTTTTTCAGGTAAGAAGATCACGGAGGCTTTGATGGTGGGGCACTGGAACAGCTTCTCTCTCTCTTTCTCTCTCTCTCTCTCTCAACTTTTTTCTCCATCCTTTTTTTGCATTGTGAAACGTCGCCGAATGCTAAAGTAAATAGGCAAAAGTTGGAACCGGGGTGAACTGGTCACCCGACCGGTTCCCTCAGTTTTGCCGGTCTAAAATCGGTTCAACCGGTTCTGTACCAGTTTGAAAGAAAGACAGTTTTTTTTATACAACCAGGCCAGAGTCATTGCCAGTCGCCAGTCCGGCCAGTCCGATCCTGTTTTAAAATCATTGGTTTTAATCTTTAATATAATATAAATATATATATATAATAGTATTTAAAAAAAAGAATAATTTTGATTTATTAATGTAAAATTATATATATATAATTATTATCAGCTCAACCATGGTTAAACCAGTGAACCTTAAACCAGTGCCTTTACAGGTTCAATAACCGGTCTGGTTTTTAAAACATTGCTAAAAAGTAATCATGACCATGAACATAATGACAACTCTATAATGGTTGCTAATAAAAACTCACTAATGGGAAACTTAAACATCATTAGTAAATTGAAATCAAATGAAATTTCTATCTTGCATTCTCTACCAAAAACCTGAGCAACCCAAGAAGAACTCTAACATCGAAAACAACCTTGGAGACTTGAAACCTACTATTGGAAAACTCCCTGCACCACAACTTACCTCGAAACAACCCACCCAATAATGAAGAAAGGAACCTTCCAAACATCCTCTATCTAATGATAACAATCTGAATACCACATCCTCATATGCTCTATACAGACAATAACTCACTCCTAGATGACAACACTTTTCATCTCTTGGAAAACCTTTACGAAATATATCTATACTATGCAATCAGCTCAACTGGAGCTACTCTAAGTTGAATGAATCTACTTAGAGGAATTCTCAACAACATAACCTAGAGCTCGATTGGGTGCAACATGATGGATAGTGGACACAATAATAACAGACACTCTTTCTAACCTGGAAACCTACAAAATCGATACATCCTTATGATCCCACTATCAAGAATCCTCCACCAAGCTCACCCATTAGTATTGAGTAAAAAGCCCATAGACCGTGAGCTGGCCCATGACCACCCATAAATAGGCGGTCTTGGACTGAGTAAATTAGGTCTGCAAGCTAAATGTCTAGATCGCGGGCCAAGCCGCGGTCTTTTTTTTTTAATTTTATTATTTTTATAAAAAATATATTATTTAGTATAAATAATTCTATTTTATTACATTTTTATATTTTATAACTTTATAGCCAATAAATATAGTAATTTTGGATATAAAAACTGTTGTATTTTTTTGAAAATAAATATAAAATTTTTAAAATTAAGTATAATATAGTTAATTTTGAAAAAATATATGAAAAATTAAAGTATTGGTTATTTGAAAATATTAAAAAAGTAATGTTTGACATATATAAATATTTTTTAATAAAAAATTATTGAATTTTTTACTTATAAAATTAAAAATTATATTATTTTAATTTTTTTTAAAAAAAGGTAGACCGCAGTTAACCTGTTTAGGCCCATGGTCTTACATGGGCAGTCTTGGTCTTCCTATATGAAGACTGTTTATAAACGGGCCAGCCCGTGACCAACTTATTTAAGTCAAGACCGTGATGGGCTAGCCCGAACTGCCTATTTCCCACCATTAGCTCCATTGTGAGGAATGTCCCTCAACCTTTTCCCATAGCACATGTTGATGTAATCAATGATAACCTAATTATAGCCCAAGAATAGGAGAATACTTCAATTGGGCCTCTCATCAAGGATAACCTAATTACATCCCAAGAAAAGGAGAACACTTCAATTAGCCCTCTAACTTTTGTAAGAGCTAAAAAGCTTGGATTGTGCTTAACCACCTTGTTGAAAGTGGAAGAAGTGTGAACAAAACTACATGTAGGAAGGTTGCATTTGTTGAATATAGTTAGAGTCTAGTTACATATGCATTTATTATTTTTGACATTTAGTTACCTTTATATTTATTGTCTTTGACATTTAGCTACTTATGTATTTATTGTCTATGACATTTAGCCTAAACTAATTGACTTTTAGTTGATGCATTTAATACATTTAGTTGGAGTCTTTTGTCTTTTGTTTTAGAGAGCCTTTATAAAAAGGTTACTTTCCATATGTTTTCCTTGTATCATATATGAAATATTGGCATTTTGCTTTTCAAGAAAATTCTTAAGTTATTTCTCTTATCTAATTTAGGTTAGTGGTGAGAGCAACTATATTTCTTATCAATTACGTTCTTCTTTCTTGAGTATGGCGAGATCAACCCATTTCTCTTAGTTGTGGTGCCCTTTAGCTTATCAATTAAATGATTTGGTTTTCTTTATTTGTTTCTTTCAACTGTCCAAAAAATCAACTAACTATTTTCCCTCCGAAAATCACATCATATTGGTATCAAAGCCAGGTTTAAATCAGGTTCTGTTATTTGTTTTGTGTTTTGCCCCTTCGTGGAAGGCTTAGTTTTTCCGTATTTTGTATTCTGCCACCTACATGGAAAGCTTAGTTTTCCTTATTTTGTATTCTGCCATCTACATGGAAGGCTAATTTTCTAGTCTATTCATCTTTATTTGTATTTCTGTTCTTATATTGTTCTACTTTGTTCCAACTTTTAAAAAAAATTTATCATTACTGTTCATTGTTTGTCATTACTGTTCATTATCAATCTGAGTGTAAACACTTAGATAATGAACATACCCTTCACCAAACTCAAACCAGCAACTACAAATTGAAAGTAATGGTTGGAACCCAAGAGGGGGGTGAATTGAGTTTTATAAATTTTTTACAAAACTTTATTGGAAGTTAAAATGATTTTCTGTAAGAGTACAATGCTTAGAATAATAAATACAACATAGAAAATCAATGTGCTATCAAGATGAATAATTATAAGGAGCAAGGAAATAAAGAATAGATAACAGTAAGTACAAATAAAGGAGTAAGGGATAGAAAGAGCAAACTCAGAGATTTATACTGGTTCGGCTAATCTCAAGCCTACATCTAATCCTCAAGAAGTCACTTGAGTATTTTCACTATACTTGCAAGTTTGATCCGGGTACTTGAAAACCACTACAAAGAATTTCGTTAGCCAAGGCTCCTCCACAACCCAACGGAGAATTTATAAATCCGGGCTCCTCCTCAACCCTCCGGAGAATTTATGCTAAACTGGCTTCTCTACAACCCAAAGGAATGCTCTCTCAATAAATACTCTATCAAGGAATACTCTCCTTGATAATACAACTCAAGATAATATTTGTGTTGATCAAAATTAACAATTACAGAAAAACTCTCTAAAAACAGAGTATATGTTACATTGATAAGCTCACAAGGGTATAATCTGCACAAGAGAAAATTTACAGATGATGTTCAGCAATAGGAGTGTTCTCTCTTCTGTTTTGATAGCCCCCAAGGTTGATATATATAGCCCAAGGACGAATAAGACCGTTGGAGACAAATCCAAAGTAGTTCCATAATGATGTCAGCAAAAACTAGCCGTTACAGCATATTTTATGATGTCGGTGGTCGACCAGTGTGGCATGTTGGTCGACCAGTGAGCTCCAGAATTGAAACTATAGGTACGTTGGTCGACCAGTCATATTGCATTGGTCAACCAGTGCTTGATTTCTTCTTCTACTGGAGCTGAGTGGTCGACCAGTGGAGCAGTGGTGGTCGACCAGTCTTCAAAACAATCTTCTTGCTGGAACACGATGGTCGACCAGTGCTTCAAGGAGTGGTCGACTAGTGTATTACTTGTTGCTTGATATGTTGCTTCTGTCATCCATTGGTCAACCAGTGCATCCATGGTGGTCGACCGGTGTAGCATTCCTTAATGATAATTTGCTTCTGCCATACATTGGTCGACCAGTGTAGGCATGGTGGTCGACCAGCGTGATATTACCATTCTGATATTTTGCTTCTGGAAACTGTTGGTCGACCAGTCAGCATAGGGTGGTCGACCAATGCTCAAAGACTTTGCCTCTGGAGCTCGTTGGTCGACCAGTCAGCATAGGATGGTCGACCAGTCACTTGTTATCTTCAAATTCTTTGTTTTTAGAGCATGGTGGTTGCTTTCTTGATGCATCCAAGCTTCCAAGACTTCAAATCTTCTAATTCTTCATTTCTTGGAGCTTTGTTGTTACATGTTGTTTTCTTTGAGTAAAGCATGATATTGCTTTTCCTTGTTCTTCAATCCAATGCTCACTCTTTCTTGTTTTGAACCAACCTATAAAATATGTCTTACTTGCAAATCCAATTGTTAGTTCAATTCATGATAATAGCATGATTCAATATATGCAACATATATATTAAGTAACATAATCATGCTTAAGTACTTGTAGCATATATATGATAATTAACCTTTATATATATCAATGCTACAATTCAAATACATTTGTCATCATCAAAACTTATGGCATAAAGCCTTAGGGTCAACACAAATCACTATGACAGGAGAAAATAGTTCTGAAGTTCCTCTTGGGCTTAGCCTACAACAAGCTCAAATTGTTAGCGTACAAAGAAGTTAAGAAGAAATATTTGAATAAATAGCTCAACTAACCACTCAAATGGCTAGATTTATGGAGCTACAGCAATAACAACCAAGAAGAAGAGCTTATGTTGAACACCATGGAGAAGAATCTAAAGTTGAAGAAGTTGAACAACCTAGGCAAATAAGGCAGTAAAGGGAGCGTGATGCTAACATCAAAATGAAGATTCCTTCCTTTAAGGGAACTAGTTCTTTTAAAAAATACTTGGGGTAGGTGCAACGAATAGAGAAGATTTTTGAATATCAAAAATATTCAAAAGCTACCAAATGCCGTCTTGTAGCCCTTGAATTCACTGATTATGCAAATCTATAGTGAGAAAATTTGAACAATCAATGAAAAAAGGATGGAGAAGAAAAAGTTCGAAATTGGAGATTGATGAAAAGGCTTATACAGAGGCATTTTGTACCTGATTACTACAAGCAAGAGCTTTATTTTAAGCTTCAAAGCTCAAGGCAAGGAGGTATGTGTGTTGAAGATTATGTTAAAGAATTTGAAACTTTGATGATTCGGTACGAGCTGAATGAACCCCAAGAAGAAACCATAGCTTAATTTTCTGGGTGGTTTGAACAAAGAAGTTGCTGACTTGGTAGAGTTGCAGAATTATGTTTTCTTAAAAGATGTAATTAAATTGGCGATTAAGTTAGAGAGACAGAAAAAGAGAGTTTATGGAAGGAACAATAGAGTGTCTAAACCATTAGGGGTAAACCTTTCCAAACACTTTCCCAAACCTCAAACATTACCAAAGGGAGTAATAAGAAGATATGGAAGAAGGAGCTAAATAGAACCGAAAGTTCTAAGGGGAAGGAAAAGGTAGAAGACAACCAGCTCTCTAAAAGAAGTCATAGCATCCAAATGTCCTAATAGAAGAGTGATGATCTTGAAGGAGAAACAAGGGAAAATAGAGAGTGGAGATGAGGGTGTTATAGAGGAATATAAAGAAGAAGAATATTCTGAAGAAGAAGTTGTTGAGTATGCTAATGAAGGTGTTGCCTTGATTATTAGACGTGCCTTGAATATCGAAGCCAATGTAGAAGAAGAACAGAGGGAGAATATTTTTCAAACAAGGTGCAATATTAGAGGCAAAGTTTGTAATATGATAACTGATAGTGGGAGTTGCACTAATGTTGCTTCAACCACCTTGGTTGGCAAATTAAAGCTGCCTATCATAAATCATTCCTCTCCATAGAAGCTGTAATGGCTGAATGATCATGGCAAGATGAAGGTCACAAACCAAGTGAAGGTACCTTTCTCTATAGAGAAGAATTACAAAGATGAGGTATTGTATGACATAGTCCCTATGGATGCTAATCATTTTTTACTTGAGAGGCCGTGGCAATTTGATAGAAGAGCACTACATGATGGCTTCAAAAACACCTATGCCTTCGAGAAGGATGGAAAGAAGATTGTATTGGCACCCGTTTAAGTCAAGACCGTGATGGGGCAGCTGGGACTGCTCGTTTCCCACCACTAGCCCCATTGTAAGGAATGTCCCTCAACCTTTACCTATAGCACATGTTGATGTAATCAAGGATAGCCTAATTACAGCTCAAGAAAAGGAGAATACTTCAATTGGGCCTCTAATCAAGGATAACCCAATTGCAGCCCAAGAAAAGGAGAACACTTCAATTGGGCCTCTAACTTGTGCAAGAGCTAAAGGGTTTGGATTGGTCTTAACCACCTTGTTGAAAGTGAAAGAAGTACGAACAAGACTACATATCGGAAGGTTGCATTTGTTGAATATAGTTGGAGTCTAGTTACCTATGCATTTATTATCTTTGACATTTAGCTACCTATGCATTTATTGTCTTTGACATTTAGCCTATATTACTTGACTTTTATTTAATGCATTTAGTTGGAGTCTTTTGTCTTTTGTTTTGGAGACCCTCTATAAAAAGAGTACTTGCCATATGTTGTACACACAATCTTTGAATCATATATAAGATATTGGCATTTTACTTTTCAAGAGGATTCTTAAGTTATTTCTCTTATCTAATTTAGGTTAGTGGCGAGAGCAACTAGATTTCTCATCACTCACATTCTTCTTTCTTGAGTGTAGTGAGATCAACCTATTTCTCTTCGTTGTGGTGTCCTTTAACTTATCAATTAAGTGATTTGGTTTTCTTTGTTTATTTCTTTCAACCTATCTAGAAAATTAACTAAGTGTTTTCCCTCTGAAAATCACATCACATGTTCCACTTCATAGAAAAGTAACAATAATAGACATATATGGAGATCAAAGACTTACGATGTTTATGAGTCCACCACCAATGACCATAGAAATGGTCATTTCCCTCACCTGCTTTCTCAATTACGAAAATGGGAAATTGGTTACCATGAGATCTTTATGCCAATCGGTTTCCTAAACATTATCAAAATTGATCCCACTCCAAGTAATCAATCAAACACCATCCCTTACCCAAACTAACCCTTAACTATTAGTATCCTCAGCCAGAATGTGAGAGGTGCTGAAGGCTCTATTTTAGAAGAACCTTTAGGGAAACTAGTAGCAACTCACAAACCCGAGGCCATTGTCCTTACTGAGACAAGAGTTAATAGAGATAGGACAAACAATATCATAGCCACCCTTGGACTTAAAAGATATGTAAAGGTAGATGCAAGCTCCTTCCAAGAGATACACCTTTAATGATGAGTATGTAATAAAACCTTTCTTTTTATTGCAAGAACTTGCCATACTTCTATTCATACCATGGCTAAGAATAAGACATTTTAATGATATAGCTAAAACCACTGAAAATTTTGGTGGATGCCCACCATCCCTACACAAACTAAACTTTTTCAATTCTTTCCTAAATACCTACATGTTAGTAGACTTGGGTTTCATAGGTCCACCATTCACTTGGACTAATGGAAGAAACAATGGACAATTAGTTATAACTCGTTTAGATAAAGCCCATGCAACCTCATATTGGATAACCTTTTTCCTTGATACTAAAGTTCTCCACCTCCTGAGACCAAGATCTAACCATTGCCCAATACTTCTAATAACTAACACCTTGGAGACAAGAGGACCAAAACTTTTTGTCTCAAAACAAAGTGGATGAGCCATAAAGATTTCATCCCACTAGCCAGACATGTTTAGGACCATACCATACTCATGAAACAATTACTAACTTTGCTAAAAAAGCAATGACATGGAACAAAGACACCTTTCAAAATATCTACAAAAATAAGAAAAGAATCCTTGCTCGACTAACATGAATCCAAAAATCTCTCTATTTCAACAATTAACCATAACTACTTACTCTTGAAAAAGAACTGCAAGAAGCCTACAATAACAAACTCAAGAATGAAGAAGAATTGTGGCATCTAAAATCTCGTGTAAATTGGCTTTAACTAGGAGACAGGAACACCAAATCCTTCCACAAATCCACCCTTAATAGAAGAAGAAGGAACAAAATAACACAACTTCAAAAAAAAAATGGGAACCTAGCTAGAAAACCCTATAATCACTAAAATAAGAAATAATTTGATAAATGTATTAACTAAAAAAAAACCACACTGCCACCTCGCAAATAGAATACCTACAAATGCTTTCAAAAATCTCAAAAGACATAAAGCAACAACTCACATCTACACCAAGCTCCACAGAAATAAAGGAGGCTCTCTAGAGCATTCACCCTTGTAAAATCCCAAGAGAAGACAGGCTCCATGCAATCTTCTACCAGAAAAACCTAAGATATAACCAAAAATCAAATAACCATGGGAATAGAAAGCATCTTTAGGTCATGGTCAATCCCTCCTCATAGTGTAACTCTCTTCTATCTAATACCAAAAATAGAAAACCCAACAACAACAAACCATTTTTGGCCTCTTGGCCTTTGCACTACTCATTACAAAATTCTAGCAAAAATCTTACTTAACTGCCTAAGATTTCATCTTCAAAACCTAATTTCCCTGCAAGGTGCCTTTATGAAAGGAAGACATACTGCTAACCTATTCCTATTAACACAAGAGGTACTCCACTCAATGAACAGATCCAAAAATAAAAAAGGATGGATAATACTTAAAATTGATATTAAAAAAAGCTTTTTATATAATTTCCTAGTCTTTCATAATAGATCTTCTAAAAGCATACAACCTTCCTCACCAATGGACCTCCTTAGTGAACTCCTGCCTAACCTCTATGGAATACACCCCTATCTTTAACGGTACAAAATTAGACTCTTTCAAACCTACAAAAGGCATCTGACTGGGAGACCCTCTATCACCCTACCTCTTTATACTTACAATAGAATATCTTGTTAGAAATGGCTAGATCCCAAAAGGGGGGTGAATTGAGTTTTATAAAAATTTCACAAAACACCTGTTGGAAGTTAAAAGAGTTATTCTGAAAATATGCCAAATTATAATAGTAAGATTAAACCAGAAAAACATAGCACGATTAAGATGAATAATTTAAGAATACAAGGAAGTAAAGAACATATATAAACAATTAAGGAGAAAAGGGAAGAGAATATTGAACAACAATATTTATACTGGTTCAACTTATAATCAAGCCTACATCCAGTCCTCAAGACAACTTTTTGAATATTTCTACTATCACCACAAGTTTATCAAAGCGGGTACTTGTGCACTATTACAACCATAAAATTGTTTCAATCTGGGCTTCTTTCAACCCTAACAATGTTATACCACAAACACTCTTTCAAGGAATCAACCTCCTTGAGAATACAACTCAGAAGAAACAAGAAAACACAAGATAAACTCTCTTTAAGAGTGGATAATACAATTCAAAGCTTTCTAGATAGTAAATGATACCAAGATGATTTTTCAGAGATTTGAGAGTAATTAATAGGCTCTTCTCTTCTTATTATAACACTTGCTATAACTCATATTTATAGCCCAAGGTGTAAAAGATCCGTTGGAAAAATTAGTCGTTGTAAACTAGCTGTTATAAATGATGTCATCATGTTCTTAGTCGACTGGTGAGTCCACAAAAGTTAACTGATAGTTCACTGGAGTATTAGCCAATTTTAAACCTAAGAGCAACTAGTCTAATGATAGCATAGCGACCAGTCGACTGATAGCTACTGGGGGTTAAAATTTGAGCTGTTTCAAAACATTTAATTTTCTAAGACCCAATAAAACTTATCCAGTATTTTTAAAATTTTTTCCAACTTGTATAGAGTTTCAAGTGTTTTTCAAAACTTTTAAAACATCTTTCTTGCCATCAATTTACTTTACAAAATAATCTAAGTCCTAAGGCACTAGTAAAAATAAAATAATTCTCTTTGCTCTTGATGCCTTAACTTGATCAAAATTCTTAAAAAGATAAGAATTTATAAACAAAGAATTTATTTATTTTAATTTATTTGTCATCAAAATATAAAATATTACTTTATCATGCAATGGGGTCAACATACCTTTCCAACCAAATTCACCATGCTACATACTTAAAAGGCTGGCATCCTTTTAAAGTCAAAAACTGTGACCTGAAGATCTCCCACCACCTCTTTGCAGATGATGTTATGCCTTTTTCCCAAGTAAACAACACCTCCCTTCAAATAATAAAAGACATCCTTAAAACTTTTTGTATCACAGGTGGGATGGAAATTAATTATGAAAAATCTAAACTTTGGGGTTCCTCAAATGTAACTAAGGATAGAAATGAAGCTATATCCAACTTCCTTCATATTAGAAGCTTGAGTCATCTGGGAACATACCTAGGCTACCCCTTAAAGGCTAAGTATACTACCTCAGACTTTAACCAAATAATAAACTTCAACAAAACTACAAGGATGGAAGCAAAATCTCCTCTTGTTTGTAGGAAGAACACAACTTATCATTGCCACCACAAAAATTATCCCAAACTACTATATGAGAGTTTTTAATCTCCCTCAAAAAATAAAAAACCAAATTGATAAGATTAATAAAAGCTTCCTTTGGGGACATACTGCCAACACAAGGAAAATACATCAAATCAACTAGGAAACAATCACAAAGCCTAAAAACATAGGTGACTGGGAATTAAGAACTCCACCCTCATGATTGCTGCCTTCATGGCCAAATTAAGATAGGACTTTGAAGCACAATCATATAAACTGTGGGTCATTTTCCTTTAGCATAAAAACCAAAAAAAATATCGTACTGACCACAAGATAAAAACCACATATATTTTTAAAGACATATATGAAGACAAAAATATCTTTAACAACTACATAAATCAGATAATTAAAAATGGAAAGACAAAAAATCTTTGGAAAGATTCTAGGATCAACTATTATTAATGATGCTAATACGACAATCCAGTGGAACTTAAATTCTCTTCCTTTAACCCTTTCCCAAACCATCATTGGTCAAATTGTAACACCCCGAGTTACATTATGCTTGTGTGTGATCTATTTCTGTGTTTATATATATATATATTGGAATTGTATAATCAGATTTAACACTTGTACATATGCTTGTATATGATATTTAAAACGATGGAAAAATTACCTGTAGGATACGTGTAATAAGTCGGAGAAATTTGGTTTTAGCTGAATAATTAAAGAGAAGGACCTTTATGAGAGAACCTAAAGTTGTGGAGTAAAACTTTGATTTTTGGAAAATTGTGGTGTTGGGTAGGTAAATGGAATGTTGAGATGAAAATTACTAAGTGTGGGGAATATTTTAGAAGGACAATAATTTGATTGGTTTATTTGAGTAAATTTCCTAATTGCACTTAAGTTCCCATCTTAAATTCAAGGAAGAATTTAGGGAGGACCATTTGGCAATTTTTGGAAGATAACTCTCCCCTAACACTTAGTAAAATGTTGACCTTTATTCCTTCTTTCCACTCCTTACATCAATCTCTCTCTCTCACTGTCATGGGTATTTGAGCTCTCAAACACCAAGCCCTCAAGACCTTGCCTCTTTTGGTGAGTGTGGGAGCATCTCCGGTCATCGATGGGCTGCCTCATTGCTGGGAAACACCAAGGTCTAGATAAGCTTCTTATTTTCAAAAATCCTTCTCCTTTTTTGTAGCTTTGAACCCTATGAGCTAAAATGAGGAGTTGGGTGTTTTAATGGTGTCAAAATGAGTGTCTTTCATTCTTCAATCCTCATTCTCTCTTTTCTTGATGTTTTTGGTTGCCAAAGATAAGCAAGAAACTTGATTTCCATGGATGATTTCAAGTATTTTAGAAAAATGAAAATTAAAGGTGTTTTGAGAGATTTTGAGTTTAATTCTTAAAACCAATATGGAAACAAGTTTTTAAATGTGCCCTTATGGGTTGAATGCTTATTTTGATAACCAAAATATTGAAAGAACTTTGATGTTGGGATCGTAGGTGTTAGAAGGGATGGTGAAGTGTTAAAGTGTTAGGTTTTTGAAATCTGTTGGCTACTGGTTGACTAGTTTCCCTTAATACTTAGCCCAATTTTGACAGAAGCATACCGGTCAACTAACAAGTCATTAACGGTTGACCGATTATTCCTGAGCAAAAGTGGCAATCTTAACAGAAGTGCACCGGTCAATTATTGAGTCTCTAATGGTCGACTAATTTTTTTTGGGAAGAAATAATATTTTTGAAATAGCAAATCAGTCGACTAGTATGGTGATAATAGTTGATCAGTTCTCTATATTTCCCCATTCAAATTTTTAATAAAATTTGTACTGGTCAACAAGTAGGAGGTCCCCAATTGACCGGCTACCTACTATATTAGGATTGGCCAAGTTGAGCCTATCGACTGCCAGGTAAAGCATAGTCAAACGATTGCCTCTGGACAATGTTTTAGAGCTATAAGTTAATTCTCTTCTTTCATTTCACTAAATTAATAGGGAATCTACTTTATAACTTTAGAATCTCATTTCCTCCGAGTTATCACACGAAAATCATGATAAAAAGCCTAATTTGGGAATCAAGGTAAGTAGACGGCCTTGCTAAATTACTTTCTTGAACTTTGACATCATATTACATGAGTGTATGAGTAACTTGGAGTCCAACAGAACATGTACATGAATGAGATAATTGTTAAGTGCTAGATTTAGTACCATTTAGTGCTGAATCTTTGATCCATTTTATTGCCTACTTGTGGTTGCTTGTATGTCTTTTCTGTTGTTTTTGATTGATTTAGTTTAGTTTAGGAATTTTTAGAGTTTAGTCTTTTTCATGTGATTCTTTGACCAAGAATGTCGCTAATCATCATTTTATTCTCTCTGACGTAAGGCAAGATGGACGAAGCTGAAGCTGAAGAAGGAAAAGGCCCACTTTCTGTCTACCACCGCTATAGCAGTGGATACTCACCGCTTTAACGGTGAGCCCTGCACCAAATATTGCTGGAAAAATTCCTTACTGTCCTGTACCGCTATAGCGATAAGTCGCGATTCTGAGCTGTTATAAAAGGCTTCAGATGGATTTTTTTTAGGGCATTCTGGGTTGGAACCAAAGGGGGAGCGGAGATTTCACCTCTGGAGGCTAGGGTAACCAACTTTTGGAGAAGATTGAAGCAATTTTTCTTCCACCCAACTTGGAATCATGGAGTTTTCTCTTCTCTTCTCTCATTTTTTGTATTTTGTAATGATGTGTAGCTAAACTTCTATACTAGGATTGCTATGAACCCTAGTTTGGATTAAGTTCTGTCAATCTCTTGACTCTTGTGATTGTTTGGCCATTAATACATGTTTATTCATTCTCATTTTCTTGCTTTCATTAAACTTGATCAATTTAATGGATTGTTTGGTGGTTTTGCTGTACTTGGGAAACGAATGTAAAACCTAGACCATAGAATGGATAGTATGAGTTCTTGAACCACAAAGGAGAGGGGATAGATTTGTTAATATCATAGGAATATAGATATTAGCCTCATATAGTCAGATTAGGGTTTATGCATTATCGGAACCTAAGAATACATAAGGAATTATGATATTTCGGGTTTAGTCTCAGTTGACATTCGGGAGAATACTTCTAAGCATATTCGTATCCTAGATTAGCATGTATGGCCGGTGAGAACAAGAGGGAGAGGGATTAAAACTTGTGAAGAGCGACGGGGGATTAGCAATCCTAGGCTGTGTTCATCTTGTGAATTAAATTGCATTTGTCTTGTGATTTTCATTGTGCTTGTTTAGAGTTCATATAACATACAACTCACTCCTAACTTAACTTTACATTTTCACTTTCCTTCTGTCAAAGAACCATCGAAATTTGCATTGTCTAACTAATATAACTTAATTTCTCGGGTAATTAGCAAGTTAATCCTCGTGGGAACGATTCTTTTACTTAATTTTCACTATATTACTTGCACGATTGGTACGCTTGCCAAGTCGTCAACAATAATGATGTATGCTATTGAAATCATGTGTGTATCATGATAAAGTATCTATATTTCATATCTATGAAATCATGATTGTGGTTGCTAAGACTATGGATGAAGGCTTTAGTGATACACTCCTGGAAGGCCATGAATTAGGGATTACTAGAAGGCATAAACCAAGGTCAAAGGAACAAAGTATTCATTGGAAAAATCTGGGATTTAAATGCGTGCATGATCCAGAGTCCTTGAATAGACTCCCAATGATAATAGCCATCAGATGTCAGGGTTAAACTCAAGTTAGAATCCAAGAAGGATGTGAAATGCAGGACCGAAATCTGGTGATTGCTTAGTTGATTGTATGATCATTAGTTACAATGTGAATTACGTCTTAAGTATGCTAATATGATTTTGTATCTTGATTTATGTTTTCTCGCACAGTCATTTGCTTATTAAGTTATGGAAAACTCATGCCTTCTGGCTTTAACATTTTCAGCTACAGTTGTTGAGGAGGAGTACTTGCCAGAGGAGTAACAATAATTCGAGTGGACCTTTCCGACTTTATGGTGGGTTATTATTTTGGTTTTTTGTGTCCTAATAATGCTTTGGAGTCACGTAGGTATACTAGGGTCTTTGGGGTTTATGTTGGACCTCTTTTGGATATGTATAAATATACTTTGACGTACGTTATTATATCTTATGTTCCCAAATATTCAACCCCTTTTGAATTGATATATATCAAATATCTTGGAACAAAGCAATGTAATTAATAATCTTGATAATTGAAATGAAATGGTATTTTCATGAATCTTTATGAACCTTTACTTTTTGGGTTGAATGTATGGTTTAGGCTTATAATACCAAGGAGGCGTACCTCTCTGTATTGTGCCAATCACATGCCTCAGTTGCTGGCTGTGACACAGATCTTAAGTATAGCTATCCCTTTAAGTCCCATGGGAGCTAAAGATAAGATTTATTGGAACTAAACTAACAATGGAAATTTTACACTAAAATTAGCCTACAACACTTTAAAAGAATTAAACCAGAAGATACAAACATGACATGATTGTGGAAAGCCCTATGCTACCAAAGAGAAAAAAAAAATTTTGCTTGGAAGTGCTTTAATAAAGGAATTCCCATAGTTAGACTAAAATAAATAAATATCCTTCCCTCACCTTTTTGCCCCATTTTCCAAAACTAAGATGAAACTATAGACCATGCTCTTCGAGATTGCATCAAAGTCATCATAATTTAGACAACCCTTCCACTTCCACCAAACTTTTTTCTCTGGAAAATTAAAACTTTACTGATTGTAAATGCAAAAAATCTCCAAAATATAACCTAAACATACCCTGGAGCACCATTTTTGTTTTTATCCTATGAGTCATTTGAACAAGCATGAACCAAAAAAAATTTCAAAATGCAACCCAATTGCCTCAAATAACAGAAAAAAATTGCATTAGGCAAAGCGACTGAATTTTGGACAAACATGAAATGTATCAAAAAACCAACCCCTATTATTCAAAATCAAAGAGTCACCCTTCACTGCAAGAACCCATCTCCTTCAAGGATAAAATTGATTGTTGATAGTTCAATGATCAAATCTCTACTGGGAGCTAGTGGATACCTCAGGGATGTAAATGGGAACTGGATTACTGGATTTTCTAAATATGTAGGCATAGGAAGAATTCTCTAAGCTGAACTTTGGGCTATTTTTTGGGTTTCAACCTAGCAACCCAGAAGAATATATGCTTAAACTTAGAAATTGAGACTAACCCAAAATTAGTTATGTTACTCTAAAATTTGCAACCTACCACATATCCTTTGAATTCACTTATTTCTAATTTCTAGTCTTGACTTTTGAATTTTACTAATGTCAGGATCATACATGTGGCTAGATGATATAAACCCAACTATCGTGCTGAAGAGTAAAATTTACAATTTTACATCACTAATTTTAGGGCCAATGTGTCCCTATCATCCAGGTGGAATTAGCCAAAAACTTTACACCAAAGACATTCTTCATCTTAAGCTATGTCATACTCATGCTTGTGAAGTTGTGATTGCGAAGGCATTCAGTGTTTCTTTCAAACAATCCTTTGTATTTCATTCAAGCGCTTTACCAATCTATCTAGAATTTCTTCAAACCTCTTGTTGATTTGTTTAAATTGTTTTTGGATGGATCTCATCCTCATCAATTGGTTGGTACTCTCTTTTATTAACCTGATAAGGAATCGAAACTCTGATACCAAGATAGTACAAACCCAGAAAGGTTAAACCTATGAACCCACAACTAATCTAAATATACTCACCCTAAGAACGCCAAGAATTAGGTTGGACTGATCCATTCAAACCCTTGAGTATAAAGGATCAAGGACCCAAAGTGTTGAAAATGCCAAAAGGTTGACCAAGCTTTGATAAGTCAAAAAAGGTTCAATGAAGAATTGATGAGAAAATGCTCTCAAGTTCGAAATTTCCAGAAAACACACTTTAATTAAATTCAAATCTGATTACAACATGGATGGATATGGGGATTTTATAGATGGATTAACTAGCCTAGGAAAGCATGGAATAAAAAACCAGACATGGATTGACCTAGGGTTCAATCTAGTCTGGGCAAAAATCAGCCTCAGCTTGAACTTGGTATAGAATCGGTGAAAATGACCGGGCAGCATATTTCACTGAATCCTTCTTTTCTTTTTTCTCCTTTTTATGGGAATAGGGTCAAGGAAAGAGATGGGAAAGGGACCAAGTCCAAAAAAGTGAGAGTGGGAAGAAGATGATAAAGCGTTATGGATGATTAAGTGGCGAGCAGACAGTTAGAGAGATAGAGACAGTGAGAGTGAGAATGAGAGATAACGAATGGAGACCTGAGAGAGAGATGACAAGCAAAGACCTAAGGAGGAAATGCTAACAAAGACTTAAGATGGGAAAGAGACGACTACACATCTGTGAGAGCTTTGGAGGATAAAGGACAAAAGTGAAAAGATAGAGATGAGAAAGAAAAGCTTTGGAGAAAACTGAATTGAAAACAAACCCTAGAAAGAGAAAGAGAGAGAAAGAATACTTTAGTGGCTCTAGTGTATGATTATAAGTGTAGGTAGTGTTTCATAATGAAGATTGAGAGAAGGTTTGTCAGAAGGTGTGGGTCGTGTTTGGGGGAGAGAGAAAATGTGGAAAAGTGAGAATAGGACAGAAAGCTTGATAATTTTATAGGTGAAAAAAAGTTTGATACTAATTTATGAATTTTATTATGTAACTATATATACTAATTTATATATTTTAAGTACCACTGGTTCATCCATGGTCGAACCATGAAACTATGAACTAGTGCCTTCACTAGTTCAATGACCAGTCTGATTTTTAAAACATTGTAGGAAAGAAGAATATAGGAACTCAAAATAGTCAAGGAAAAGTGGGCAATTAAAAATGGGCTACATTTTGAAAGCCCAGCCCACTTTTGGCGGGCTAAACGAGCTAGCCTTCCAACCCACTTTTTTTTCTTTTGGTGTTAGCATTATAGAAGAATTTCTAACATTTAAGGTTAAGGAAATCAGTAATACTTTCTCTTCCACTTTTCATTTTTATAGACCAATTTCTTATTTATATATATATATATATATATATTCATTTGGTTATATATTCACATTGGAATATTATCATTTGGTTAAAGAAATAAATGTTAAATGTTATCACGATGAATAGTTTTTCCTAGATTGTTGTTTGGTCTTATGAGTAGTATTTATTCAAAATTTTCTTGGTAAAGCACTCCAAAAGGCATGAAATCTCTAGATTTGATATTTATCTTTGCTTTTTTTGCATCCCTTAATATTTGATTGTTCTCCAACTTTTTAGATAAGTTATTATTTATCTTAATATTGGAACAAACAATATGGATGAGGCAAATAATGTGGTAGCCACTACTCTAGCCATATTATGTTAGTCGTTACACAAAACAAAGTGCACATAAAAGTGATATCAATGACAATAATTCAATATCTACTTCTTAGTTAGTTGTCTTAGGCAATAAAACAATAGGCATAATAAAACAAACCACATATCTAGTCCCAAATCCATTAAGTGAAACATTCAAAAGTAAAGACAAATAGACAATACAATATCATCAATTCCTCATTCTCCATTCTCCAAAATCATCTAAGCTACAACATTAAAAAGAAGAAGAAATTAGTTTAAAAAAAAACAAGTTTCAAATCTTTAAAGAATCAAAATTATGCAAAAGTATCTTTGCAATACAATCATTAATCATCATTCATCCTCAATGTCAAGACTCAAGAGGAACATTAGAAGCCTTGTTAGTAGTATCATCATCATCTTCTTCATCATCTACATATAATTTATAAAATTAATCATATTAAATAATCATCATTGGCTATTGAATAATATTATATAAATAAATGTTAAATATATTATTACCTTTACATTCAAATCCTTGCATCCAATTATAAGCACATATGAGTGCTTGAACATTTTTCGAAAGGAGGAAACATCTATACTTAGTCAAAACTCATGAGCCAATACTAAATGAGCACTCACTAGCTACTGTAGTGATTTGAATACTTAATACATCACAAGCCATCTTAGAGAGACATGGAAATTATGCATGATGATCTTTTCAATAATGTAAGACATCTAAGTGCTCACAAAATTGAGGCTCTAATTTTGGCTCTTCTAAATATGTATATAACTTGGACTTTGCAATAATATTAACATTTTGACTTGAGAAAGAAAGATATTCCTGCAATATTGAAACTCAAGCATATTATCAATATTCAATAAATCTAAAATGTTTGAACTAAGTTGATGAAAACTTTAAGAAATTGAATTTAATTAATCAATTGAGAAATACTTACACCAAAGACATTGAGTTTTGGCTTTGATTGTGAGCTACTTGCTTGAGTAGGTGGAGGATGTGTAGACACGCTTGAAGTTGAACAAAGATTAGAATCTTTCTTCTCATAAGTAGAAAAAAGGTTTTATATCTCTCTCTTTAGGTAGTCTAACTTGTCCTTTCAATCTATAGGATCAATTTTTGAATAGCAATATTGAATCATTTCAAATTTCATCCTTGGATCAAGCACAGAGGCAATGGCAAGAATAACAATGTATTTACTCCAATACTTGTCAAATTTCCCTTTCATTCTTGTTGCTATATCTTGAATTATGAAATCATCACTATTTTGAGTTTCCTTCAACAAACGTTATATTGTTCAAATTTGCATAAAGTACAAATTCGAAGTGGGATAAGATGATCCAGAAAATAAATTAGTGATGATATAAAATGGAACCAGAAAGTTAAAAATCAATTCACCTCTCCTCCACTCCTCATCCGATGGATCAAATAATTTTTATTATGCAATGCAAGACTCCCAAAAGCACATCTGTACTTCAAAGCACTCTCTAACATGACATATGTCAAATTCCATCTAGTGGGAACATCTAACCGTAACCCTACACTAATGTCAATGTCTCCCACTTGCTCTACACACTTGGCAAACATAATTTTGCTTACTTCGGAACCTTTCACATATTTGATACTCTCCCTAATTCGATGTAAACCATCACTGCAAGCTTTCAACCCCTCCTGTACTATCAAATTCAATATATATGCACAACACTAAATATGGAAGAATCGGTCATCACATAACAAACTATTTTGCAAGGATAGATGTTGTTTCAAAATATTTTGCATGCTGTCATTTGTAGAAGCATTGTCCAAAGTTAAAGAAAAAAATTTTCTATCGATTCTCCACTCTTTCAAGCATGTCAAAACTTTCTTGGCCAACTCTATATTGGTGTCTGGAGGCTCCATTTTACAAAAAGCAAGAATTTTACTATTTAATTTCCAATTATCATCAACATAATGAACAATTAAACATATAAACCCCTCAACTCTATAAGAATTCCAACAATCTAAAGTTAAAAAAATTCTACTAGGACTCTTGATCAAATCTTGTTTTAGCTCCTCTTTTTTGTCAAGATAAATATTACAAACGTCATTCATTACAGTATTTCTAGTATAAGATTTTGCATCCAGATTCAATGTCTTATATAGCTCCCTAATCTTATGATATTCAACAAAGGAATATGGGAGGTTATGTGCAAGAATAGCCTCTGCCATAACCTCCCACACATGTTTGTGATCAAGTTGCCTAGATCTCAACCTTCCTTGTTCATCCAACATCATTACTCCAATATTTGATATTTAGGAAGAGACACATATTTAGAAAATGTGACACAACAAAGCCAATGTTCCATATTTGTTGCTCCCAATTATATACCCTTTACTACATCCATTATACCTAGCATTTTCCTTCCCATTAACAACACCAATTTTAGTGAAGGACTTCCACACATCTAATGTAGTGACTTTAGCTCTTTTAGGCTTAGGTTGTTCAGAATTAGGCACCTCATCCTCATTTGAATTCAAAACATCTAAGGGGTCTAAATCTATTTCAACATCATTACCAACACTATGATTGTCACTAGGAGTAGGAGTAGGAGATGCCATTGCTGCAAAGTTCAAAACCCAACTAATTTTTAACTTCACATATCAATAACACAAATAAAGGGCAAAGCTAAATAAAAACCAAAACCAAAACAAAAATGCAGGCAACAACCAGCAAAGAACAAATCAATAAATCAGAAACTAATTGTAATACCCATGAAAAATAAAATATACATGCGTATTTGCAAACTGTGGTTATTATGCTAGTATACGGTACTGTTTACCTATATAATACTATTTACGTATACGATATTGTTCACTTATACAATCGAAATGTCAAGTACTAGATGTGGTTTGGTCATAAGAGACAACTAGAAAGAAGTTCGTAGGAGAAAATGACGTTTTATGTGTGAAAATACCCTCAGGGACTAAAGTGAAAGGACTGATTTGAAAAGAAACTTAAAGGTTTAAGGTGAAATGATAGTTTTTCCCTTAAGTTTTCAATAGTAAGCCGCCATGTCTTTCCGCATTTTGCACAGTAAGTCGAATTATTAAGGTGCACAGTAAATTGCATTATTAGAAATGTCATTTTCATGAATAGTAAATTGAATATTTTATTAGCGCATAGTGACAAATAGTACCGTTGACTTTTCCTATAAATAGGCCCTTCCATTTCACTTATAAACTCACACCTTCAACTTCTCTTCTTCTCTCATTAAGTTTCTCTTACTCCAATGCTAGGCCTCTGAGATTTTGGGCCTTTCCTTTTCAGCTTAGGTAAGGATACTATACCCTTTCTATGACTTTCAAATTTTAGAAGTTATTTTCTTAAGTATGCTCTGTGGTTGCGGCTTTGGCTGATCTTCCACATCAGAAAAACTGTCCTTAGCTGCTTACATATTATTTTGATTCTCTGATTACCGAAATAGGATGTAAACTGTGAAGAATACATGTCTAGGAAAGTTCTGGCTAAGGAAAGACCTGGTTTTTAAGTGTGTCCATTGTGACCCTCCACTCTTTCCTGGGAACTTACCTGGTGTACTCTTTTACAGATTGTATTCTCTATTTCTGGTATAAACAGTCTCCGTATATATGAATAGTGACCATATGTACGAATAGTATCTGTATATATTAATAGTATCTGTACGTATAAGTAGTAACCATACGTATGAACAGTATCTGTATGAAAACAATCCTAACGTATTTTCTCTAATCTTTCATGAAAATCTCTGTAGTGAAATACTGAAATTCACCTGAGTACTCTTGTCTGTAACGACTTAGAGAAGCGATACTCGTACGGAATCCAGGTAAGTGAAACGACCCCGTTTTAATAGAGTTTTAGCATTACTGGTGATAAAAAGTATGTCGTAGGACACTCCCAAGATTCATAGGGGAAAATTGGATTCAGAATGACGAATCTAATGAGATAATTAATCCAGAAGTATGGATAAGACGAAGCAAGTATTTCATGTGTTGATGTGAAGTTTGAATCTTTTCAAAAATAGATTAATTGTTATCTTGATTTGTGGTTTATAAATCTATAATATAGTTATATACTATACCTGTTATATGGATGAATATTCTATTGTACTTCTGATTATGATATGAACTGTTGTACTATTGATTATGATTGAACAGGACAGTACCCCCTCTCATGGCAAGGTGGAAAACCCAGTTGAAAGGGTGTCTTGACCAATGAGTGTGGAGACAACGATTCCCTCAGTAGGGATATAGCCCGGATTGGTGATAAATCCGTGAGACGCCCTAGCTAAGAGGATGAGGTTGTGCGTCATGGCGGAAATATATAAAATTGGTGAGCCGGCCTGTGTGCGCTCTCCGGGATATATTACCATTGATGAGTACTAGTAACGTTTGTTGAATTGGATGAATTTTTATCTTCTTGTGTATAATTTCTAACTATGTCTATTGGTTGAGTATGAGCATTCGGATATACTTGCATGACTGGTAATGTATTGAATTTTTTTAACACGAGGCCGATTCGCTCACGGAGCTTAAAAGCTTACACTCTCTGTGAAACCTTTTTGTTCAGATCAGGTTGCCGATAAAGAATATCCGCTAGAAGAGTAGATCACTTTGGACATTTCCGCTGTCGGGTAAGCCCCTCTATTGTTGTAGATTATGTTGCTCTGTAATCGTCTAGGACATCTAGGTCAGGGGTTTGGCATTTGGCTTGTATGTCAGTATAATAATGTATTTTAAATTGATAATCTATTATTACATGCAAATCATCTTTATGATTTTCAGATAAGAAAATTTGATATATTTTCTTCATATTTATTAAGGAATTGTTATTTTGATAACATAGATAATTTAATCTCACGGGTAAAATTTATCGAAGGGCTTACAGTGATGAGAGATTCATCATTGTGCCGGTCATGTTCCCAGAAAATGGGTCATGACACTAATAGATTAACAAATCAAAACAAACCAATAGATTAATAAATCAGAAAAAATCAGAAGGCCAACTCAAAACCAATAGATGAACAAATCAGAACAAATCAATGACTATCAGTTTCTCCCTCTCTCCCTCTCTTTCTCTCTACGTAGTTCAACTAATTTGATAGCTTGGAGAGATATGACAACGAGAAATGAATCATTAGATAACAACTCAGAACCAATAAAAGGGGAAAATAGTTTTTTTAGAAACAAGTTTATGTAACAATGGGAGAAATTTGTCAACTAATTTCTAGGAGATAACAAATCTGACAATGAGAAATCAACTAATTTGACTACGCTAGTTGATCAAGGAAATTCAAGGAGAGATATGACAATGAGAAATCATAAATCAAATCAATAACAAAGTCTAAATGGGAAAAATCAAAGCAAAAAATTATTTGAATAAATCAACTAAGTCTAAGTCTAAGTCTAAATGGGGAAAATCAACCTAAGTCAAAATGGGGAAAATCAACTAAGTCTAAGTCTAAATGGGGAAATCAGAGCAAGAAGTTGTTACTTGGTCAGAGAAATGACTTATCGGCCAACGATGAGGAATCGAGTGGAGGAGGACGTCGGGACGATGATGATGATTGACAAGTGGAGGAAGACGACGCACGCAAGGCGACCAAGGGTAGGGGACGATGAATCGATGATGCCTTTCGTAGTTTCACCTTCGCACGGAAGACGAGGGACATAGGACGGCTACAAGTGCTGGCCGCTGCTGTGGCTGTCGAACGAAGGACTGGAGGCCGTGCGTGCTGCTCCTACTCTGCTAGGGTTACTTAGTTAGAGTAAAGAGTAAAGACACTTAGACACAGAGGATTCATGGTGTATCCTAAATGAAATTGAAATATTTCCCAAAAAAAACATATGTGGGTTCATGGGTTAGCTCGCGGGTTAGGTGGGTCGAGTCTAAAAACCCGCCAAAAACGGGTCTTGTTTTTCAAAATTCGGACTACCTAAAAAGTGGGCTAAACGCCAGGCTAGGCCCGTTTTGACAACTCTAATCATAATTAAGCTACCGGATTGGTCCGTTTTGACAGCTTTAGTCATAACTAGACTTAATCAACCTAGGTTGTAATATCCCAAGAATTTTCATGAATATTTAAAGTCTATTTGAAGTTTATTGAAAAATTTAATTACATGAGAAATGCTCTTTTTGAATTAGTGAAGGAAATTTGGAAATAGAAATTTCAAAAATTTTAATTTAGGACATTTTACAAATTCTCAAGGACTAAAATGAAAAGAAAAGAAAGTATGGAGTACTTTTGAGAAATGACCTAGTAGGAACCTGAGAAGAAGAATAGAGCTTATGGGAATGAATTATGAGTCCGGTACCAAAAGGATGACGGATTCGAGGTTAAAGTGGAGTTTGAGACTTTGAGAGGGACTAAAGTGAAAGAAGAAAATTATGGGGCAATTAGGATTTAGAATCACCCGAGGTGAGATTTTATGAATTTGTTTTTACTAATCTTGACTGAGGGTCAACTGAAGAGCAAGTGATAATTTCACCCCGGGCGAGTAAATAGGCGGCCTCACCTAAATTTTCTTCATTTTCTCATTTCCTCTCTCTCTCTTCACTTTCTCTCCTCTCTTTCTCTCTACACTCCAACTCCACAACCGAGCTTGGAGGGTGGATCTCGGGCTACGGGGCGAGCCTCTAGGAGCCAAGCATCGTAGGGAAAGCAAGGAATTGAGGTAGAAATTTCTATTTCTCAAGCTTTTTCCTATTTTATTGTTTTCAGAAAGTTTGGGGTAAAAATCGAGATTCCGGCTTCGTTTCTCGATTAAAATTAGTGTTTTTGGTGTCTAAATGCTCCTTAGACATTAATGGTGAGATCCTATGGAAGAAATCATGGAAAACGGTGAAGATTTGGCCGGATCTGAGCCAAAACCGAGAGGAATCGCGAAAGGTCGCGATCCTGGCGCCCAGGCGCCAAGGTTCAGAAAATTTTGGGAAGAAAAGGGACTTGGCACCCAGGCGCCAGGCTTGTGTTGGCGCCCAGGCGCCATGTGTGGCGCCCAGGCGCCAGATATGCTGAAAAGCCTTAGCTTATTTTTCAATCAGTCATAACTTCTTCATCCGGACTCCGTTTTGGGCAAACTTTATATCGTTGGAAAGCTCTTTGAGTCTAGTTTCCAATGGTATAAATTTCATTTAGAAATTCATTACCGGTTAAGAGTTATGACTTAAGATGTGAGTAAAGGTCGAGAGTAGTGATAGGAAATTTCTCTATTTTGTAACCCTAATGGTTTTTACCTGGTTACAATAGGGATTTTTGGGGGCGCAAGGTGGGAGCGCTGAGAGCATGGAATCCAGGTGAGTAGGCAACCTTGCAAAATTAATTTAATAAATTAGTCAAAGCACAATATAAATCCCATTTGCGTTATTTGTGAAATTGATAAGATTATCAGTGTGTGTTCAGGTTGAGAAAAAGTATAATATCATTGGAAGGTATTTTATTACCTTTGAGAATTGATTTCTCTAGTTGACTAAAGAACTAGATGTGATTGTTCCTTGAATAAATTGGAACATTTTGTAAGTGAATAACCTTACTAAACTAATGTGATCTTATTAGATAAGGTACAATACAAGTCTTGTTTATAACATTATTGAAGTGAGAAATAATCAATGTCGCTGTTGATAATATATGATGATTGTTATGGGTAATGATAGACATTCAAGGGAATAAAAATATGTGTAAATTCATTTATTTCATAGTAATTATATTGTGATAAATTCTCACTATTTTATTGATGAGTAAAAGATCTACGAGATCTAATACACGAGTTTGAAAGGGTTAGAGTCTCATACTACTCGATGTATAAATGTGAAAATCTATGCACGAGTTTGAAAGGGTTAGAGTCCCATATCACTCAGTGTATAAATGTGAAAACCTATGCACGAGTTTGAAAGGGTTAGAGTCCCATACTACTCGGTGTATAACTGTGAAAATCAATACACGAGTTTGAAAAGGGTTAGAGTCCCATATCACTCAGTGTATAAATGTGAAAATCTATGCACGAGTTTAAAAGGGTTAGAGTCCCATACTACTCGGTGTATAAATGTGAAAACCTATGCACAAAGAGTTTGAGGGTTAAATTCCCAAGTCACTCAGTGCAAGTATTTATGGCATATAATACTATAATTATTTAAAATAAATGATAGATTGATTGTATTAGTAAATGTGGTGTTTGTGCTTATGATATTTTCATGTACAGTTGTTTACTCACTGAGTTATGATAAACTCACACTCTCCATGATTATCTTTTCAGATACAGTGGTTGAGGAGAAGAATTTATAGCCTTTAAGGATATACTCCACTTTTGTCTGGTAAACAATTGGTAAGGATTAGGAAACGCTCTGTAATCTAGTAGGTCACCTAGGCTTGGGAGGTTGTATAGTGTTTGAAGGTTGAACATTTTCTGAATATGTATACAAAATATCTTTCTTGGAATATTTATGATTCACATAATTATGGATATTAAGAATGTTCACAGAGATTATGGGGTACCACGGAGGTACACCCTAGGTATTTTATGTTTATATCACATGTAAGTTTTAGGATGTGACAAATTGGTATCAGAGGTGGTTTTTAGGTCCCCTATAGATTACAGAGCAAAGTGTTCTTTGTGGGCCCTTTTCCATTGTCATGAACCGCGGCATGACCATGGGATTAGGTTCCATAAAAGACCTTGTAAAGTTGAGTGTTCTTGTCATAACTTACCCTTCGATGGAGTTAGTTAGAGATAATTTTGTTACAATATGAGATAATTGATTTCATATGTGAAACTTTGGAACTTGTTGGAGGTATGATCTTTATACCGATGGAGAAGGTGATCTCTGTATGAAATTTTTCTTTTTGAGAAATTGGGAACATAACTCTGTAGTGTACTCTGAAAGCTGAGGATTAGTAATTACTAGAATATGGCTTGAGGGCTGGGCCAAGAGTGATGTATTAGATGGGGTAAAGTTGATTATGAGGCATGGGCTAGAGTTCAAGAAAAATTTTTGCAAAGAATATAGAGCAGATTACTAATGCAGGAAAGGGAAAGAACCCTTGTGAGGCAGATCAAGATTTGATTTTGATAGATGCCAGACAGATGTAATTTATGGAAGAGGATGTAAGTCCTAAATAATATGTTCCTTGATAAAAGCTTGGTTGAGAAAATAAATATGGGCTAGGTAGTTTTTCCTAAGGGAAATACTACGGTAAATTGGAACCTAACATAAGAGATATTGGGATAAACTATAAGTTTTCTTTAGGGGAGACTTGCCAAAGTTGCACTTGTTTAGTTAAGGATTGGCATGATGGTACTATGTGATAGAAGTGTTTCAAAAAAATATATATACAGTGTAGAAGTTTTGTAACATTGGAACCATTAGAGCATGTTATAGGTAGGCTGTTGGCGTATGAACATTCTTAATTGTTAAACGTGATGTATGATTGGAATGGTCTAGAAAGATATTCTTATGGTAGTTTGTGCCTCAGAGTGTTAGTTTAAGGAAAGCTTGCGAATCGAGGCTCTTAAGCAAGAATTCATGACAATTCGAGGGCATAACATCGAGTTCAATTGATCTATACGGTAAGCCTTCATCTACTCCCGTATGATAAGGGGAAAGACAACGAGACTTGTATAGAGCTTCTGTTTGTCTCTGTGTCAGCTTATAGGGTCATTAAATTTTTTTATGTGATTGGCTTATAAGCTGAATTTGTTATTGATTTTGTGTGGCTAATTTCTTTTATCTTTCTTCATTTTATTATTATTATTATTATTTAGAGTACCATCTAGTAAAAGAAACTATTGGCATTAAAAGCGGAAGGATTACATTGCAAAAAAAAAAAATTTCTCATGCATGAGTAATCTAAAAGCGAGGTGGTCTCGGATTAGGAGGGTTGTATTGTATCATCACCCCTCGACCATTTCTTGGAACAAGAGACTGAGCAATGTCACGAAGGGTAGTGTAAATCCCATTCATACAATCAACACTTCTTTGTTGTTGATTGCAGAAGCATTGGGTAGACCAATAGAAGAACCTGTCTATTCTTGAAGTCATTGCCGCATTATTGCGTTTAGTTAACTTCTCCAGGTCTTCTATCATCTTTTTCAGATTTTTCACCTCCTTCTCTAGACAAGCGATTTTGTTTTCTAACGTGTGGCCAGTGCTAATCTCCTCAGCTTCCTCAATTTTTATCTTCTTCTCCTTTTGATCCTCTTGAGACCCCTCAAAAGGTCTCTTGCCCTTGTCTTTGCCCAGACTTAAGTTTAAGTCGAGCTCTTCTTCCTTGGCCTCCACTGTGAGATCAATGTACTTTCTGGTGGCCATGGTTTAGAAAATTTAGAAGTTTTTGCAGGAGTATGATGAGAGAGAAATGCTGAAAAATTGTAGGCTCAGAGATGATTACTCTTTGTGGTGTAGTGACTGAGAATTCCGGGGCAGTTTTTATAGAGAAAAATTTAGACTTAGAGCCAAAGAAGATATCTCTTCGCCGCATTCCTACACGCTCAACCTATGGATTTCTGCAAGCTGGAAGCCAGAAGTCTAGGGTAGGCATGCGTGTCAACAGTGTGTCACATTAATGGCAAAACCACGTAAGTCAATATTCGGTGGATTTGCGGCCGATTTATACTTGTTTATTTTTCATATCTCTTGTTGGCATTTTCTGAAATTCTAAGAAGCCGACAGCGTAGCCATTAAAGATTGCCTTGGATGCTTTTATGATGAACTAAAATGTATTTCTCTGCTTTCTTGTATTGTTCTTAAAAGCCTTCAGTTGAGTATAATATACATGATTGATTGAATTATATTGTGATTATATGTATTTAAATACATATGACATGTATGTATGTTATCCATGCATTGAGAGTGAAGGCTATTTGTTGTAGCCAGGAATAATATGTAATGATTCTACATACATTCAGAGATTGAGAAGTCTGAAATTTAGAAAGGACTTGAATAGATGAAAATATATAGATAAGGATGTATCTCCATGTTGATACATACATACATATATGCTCGTAGAGGCAAGAGAAAGGTAAAAAAAAAATTTTCTCACTTTATAGTAACACTTGATATGTGTAAATGTGAGAAGTTTTTATTTTAATATATATATATATATATATATATATATATATATATATATATATATATTTTTTTTTTTTTTTTTTTGAAAATGTGTAAGCCTAGAGCAAAGCCACGGATTAGAAACCTAGATAAGGTTAATATGAAACTACCCGTTCATTGAGTAATATCTCGATCTAGGATTATTTGATAAGACAAATACAGAGTTAGGAAGTCATATATTGAAGCGGCGATTAGTTGAATGATTTGAGCAATAGTCAAAAGTTAGCCGAAAGTCTTTGAGAAAATCTTTTGCATGAGATTATATTTATTATTTTCTAGCATGCTTATTAAACCGTTGGCTTTGCGACGGATAAGGTGTGGAGGCCATCTTTAGAGTGTGATGTAAGGGTTTTGGTAGCCCTAATTTTCGTCTATAAATAATGGATGCCCCATTACGCCACTCATTACACTAAGAGTTCATTACTTATAAGCTTTCTAGCATCAAACCTCTCATTCCATACAACCTTTATTGCTCAGAAAAATATGGCCGGCAATAAATCTTTCAATTTAAAATTTGAGGCTAGCAAGGTAGAGCTGGATCTAAATCTTAGTCTGGAGAACTATAAGAATAAGAGATCCATGCAAGAGTCATCAGAAGCTAAGAAAAGAAAAAGGGATGTAGTAGAGCTAGAGGATGTTAGCACAGCAACATCTTCAAATGATGAGCTTGCGCTTATGAGAAAAAAGATGGAGGACTTGGAAAGGTTGATAAACCGCCACTTTGAGGACCAGGGAAGATTGATAAATCGTCTCTTTGTAGAACAAGAGAAGCTCTTGAATCGTCATTTTAGGGAATTGGCGAATAGAGTTGATAGACATTCGATGTTTGCAACTCAAAATTTTCGTGACCAACAAGCGAGGTGTATTGACTGTATGAATGGAGTGACCTCTGCACTTCGCCAAATTTCCCAAACGTTTCCTCCAGAAACTCTTTCTAGGCTGCAACGACTAGCTTCCTCCTTAAGATCTGAAGCACCTTCCTCTTCTAGACTTGGAGCACTTTCTGCATTTCAGAAGCCTCCTCGTCCTTAATTTATTCTTTGTTTTATTTGTACCTTAAGATAATATTTGATCTGAGATTCGCGTATTAAGATTATCTGTTTTGTAAATCAAGTTCAGTTTGTTGCCTGTAACTTATGTACTAGAAATAAGGCAATTCTTGTACTGAAGAAGCTCGAGAGATAAAAAATATGTTGAACTTGTTATATTTTGTACTTGATTGTGAAAATTCTCAAAGAGAGAACGAGATTTGGACAAAATATCTGCATTTGTTTCAATCTTGAGTTAAGTTTTGAATTCGGAGGACCGAATTCTATTAAGGGGGGAAGAATGTAATATCCCAAGAATTTTCATGAATATTTAAAGTCTATTTGAAGTTTATTGAAAAATTTAATTACATGAGAAATGTTCTTTTTGAATTAGTGAAGGAAATTTGGAAATAGAAATTTCAAAAATTTTAATTTAGGACATTTTACAAATTCTCAAGGACTAAAACGAAAAGAAAAGAAAGTATGGAGTACTTTTGAGAAATGACCTAGTAGGAACCTGAGAAGAAGAATAGAGCTTATGGGAATGAATTATGAGTCCGGTACCAAAAGGATGACGGATTCGAGGTTAAAGTGGAGTTTGAGACTTTGAGAGGGACTAAAGTGAAAGAAGAAAATTGTGGGGCAATTAGGATTTAGAATCACCCGAGGTGAGATTTTATGAATTTGTTTTTACTAATCTTGACTGAGGGTCAACTGAAGAGCAAGTGATAATTTCACCCCGGGCGAGTAAATAGGCGGCATCACCTAAATTTTCTTCATTTTCTCATTTCCTCTCTCTCTCTTCACTTTCTCTCCTCTCTTTCTCTCTACACTCCAACTCCACAACCGAGCTTGGAGGGTGGATCTCAGGCTACGGGGCGAGCCTCTAGGAGCCAAGCATCGTAGGGAAAGCAAGGAATTGAGGTAGAAATTTCTATTTCTCAAGCTTTTTCCTATTTTATTGTTTTCAGAAAGTTTGGGGTAAAAATCGAGATTCCGGCTTCGTTTCTCGATTAAAATTGGTGTTTTTGGTGTCTAAATGCTCCTTAGACATTAATGGTGAGATCCTATGGAAGAAATCATGGAAAACGGTGAAGATTTGGCCGGATCTGAGCCAAAACCGAGAGGAATCGCGAAAGGTCGCGATCCTGGCTCCCAGGCGCCAAGGTTCAGAAAATTTTGGGAAGAAAAGGGACTTGGCGCCCAGGCGCCAGGCTTGTGTTGGGGCCCAGGCGCCATGTGTGGCGCCCAGGCGCCAGATATGCTGAAAAGCCTTAGCTTATTTTTCAATCAGTCATAACTTCTTCATTCGGACTCCATTTTGGGCAAACTTTATATCGTTGGAAAGCTCTTTGAGTCTAGTTTCCAATGGTATAAATGTCATTTAGAAATTCATTACCGGTTAAGAGTTATGACTTAAGATGTGAGTAAAGGTCGAGAGTAGTGATAGGAAATTTCTCTATTTTGTAACCCTAATGGTTTTTACCTGGTTACAATAGGGATTTTTGGGGGCGCAAGGTGGGAGCGCTGAGAGCATGGAATCCAGGTGAGTAGGCAACCTTGCAAAATTAATTTAATAAATTAGTCAAAGCACAATATAAATCCCATTTGCATTATTTGTGAAATTGATAAGATTATCAGTGTGTGTTCAGGTTGAGAAAAAGTATAATATCATTGGAAGGTATTTTATTACCTTTGAGAATTGATTTCTCTAGTTGACTAAAGAACTAGATGTGATTGTTCCTTGAATAAATTGGAACATTTTGTAAGTGAATAACCTTACTAAACTAATGTGATCTTATTAGATAAGGTACAATACAAGTCTTGTTTATAACATTATTGAAGTGAGAAATAATCAATGTCGCTGTTGATAATATATGATGATTGTTATGGGTGATGATAGACATTCAAGGGAATAAAAATATGTGTAAATTCATTTATTTCATAGTAATTATATTGTGATAAATTCTTACTATTTTATTGATGAGCAAAAGATCTACGAGATCTAACACGAGTTTGAAAGGGTTAGAGTCCCATACTACTCGATGTATAAATGTGAAAATCTATGCACGAGTTTGAAAGGGTTAGAGTCCCATATCACTCAGTGTATAAATGTGAAAACTTATGCACGAGTTTGAAAGGGTTAGAGTCCCATACTACTCGGTGTATAACTGTGAAAATCAATACACGAGTTTGAAAAGGGTTAGAGTCCCATATCACTCAGTGTATAAATGTGAAAATCTATGCACGAGTTTAAAAGGGTTAGAGTCACATACTACTCGGTGTATAAATGTGAAAACCTATGCACAAAGAGTTTGAGGGTTAAATTCCCAAGTCACTCAGTGCAAGTATTTATGGCATATAATACTATAATTATTTAAAATAAATGATAGATTGATTGTATTAGTAAATGTGGTGTTTGTGCTTATGATATTTTCATGTACAGTTGTTTACTCACTGAGTTATGATAAACTCACACTCTCCATAATTATCTTTTCAGATACAGTGGTTGAGGAGAAGAATTTATAGCCTTTAAGGATATACTCCACTTTTGTCCAGTAAACAATTGGTAAGGATTAGGAAACGCTCTATAATCTAGTAGGTCACCTAGGCTTGGGAGGTTGTATAGTGTTTGAAGGTTGAACATTTTCTGAATATGTATACAAAATATCTTTCTTGGAATATTTATGATTCACATAATTATGGATATTAAGACTGTTCACAGAGATTATGGGGTACCACGGAGGTACACCCTAGGTATTTTATGTTTATATCACATGTAAGTTTTGGGATGTGACATAGGTAAACAACAACTACTTGGAAATACAAAGCATTTAATGTTCCTAGTAAAATAGCAACAACTTGGAAACATAATTAATGTTCTTAGGAAAATGGCAACAATTTGGAAATATAAAGCAATTAATTTTCCCCACATCTAGATCAGCCTCCAAAGCCCAAGACTGATGAACTTTATTCCAAGATGGCAATTTTTAGATTTTTGACTCATAGAGTATTTTGGGCATGAACCAACGTCAGTAATTCGATCGTATCTAAAGCTAGATATGTCCAAATGCTATGATTCTTATGTTTTTTGAAAGATAAGATGTAGATTTTCAAATCATATTTCACATCATTTTGGCTAATTCCACCTGGATCATAAGGAAACATTAGCCTCAAAATTAGTGACATGAAATTGCACATGATACTTGGGTTCGTATCACTAGGCAACAAAACAATTGTACAAATCTACTAGCCAAAGAAGGAAGAAAAAATAGGCTACCTTTCAGTCCCAATCGTTCTTTCACAAGCTTTCAATGAAGATAATGCTGCATCTGAATCTCCTTCTGGAAGTTGATTTTGTCCTGTGCAACATCTCCTCTACCTTGGCTTGCCACTTAGCTTTTGTTCTATTGCTTTTTTGCTACTGTTTTATCATGGACAACCTTTTACTATGTCCACTCCTTTCTATGTTTTCGTACTTCTGTGGCCTGTGCACTTTCCTTCCTTAGCACTATGTTCTGAATTTTCTATACCCTTGTAGATTCCTGTTTATTTTCATATAATTTTTCTTCGTTTATTAAAGAAAAAAAATTCTCTCAAGTTTATTAAACTTAAAACTGTAGAGTTGTTACCTAAATACCGTCTCCAATCAAATACATAAACTATTGGCAATCTCAATTAATACTTCTTTGCATCAGCATTAGATGAAGTCATGAACTGGTGGAATTTACATTTTAGAGTGAAATAAACAGAACACCTTTACTTAAACACAATATCTTTATGACATATATATTATTTTATTTCTCCATCCAATTAAATTCTAATTACTTCAACTGTACTGAAAAGCTTACACAAATCCATCAGTACACTTCTTCAAAAAAATTATCAGAAACAGAAGCTCCTTTATATGCGTTGTTAATATAAATGCACTGAACTGTTCGAGCATCACATACATATGATTAATTGTTTGTCACATAATCTCTCTCTCTCTCTCTCTCTCTCTCTCTCTCTCTCTCTCTTCTTGTTGTTCAAGTGGTCCACTACCAGTACCAGGCATCTTTGGTGAAGAAAGCAAGAAATTCAACTTACCATCCCAAATTGAAATATACAATAGTTCGTGTAATTTTTTTAAAAAAGAAAATTTACTTCGCTTTGCCTTTTTGGTTCCCCATCAACTATATCGATTATGGTTTTGGCATAAAATACAATATGGCATGTAATAATTTAAGGATTTGAGTGAGATTCAGATTCTAAATGATGAGAACTAGGTCGTCTATTATAATTATTTCAAGCATTGCCATAGCGGTTAAAGGTGGGGTGAGATTTACAATAAGAGGGTAAATTTTCTTTTCCAATAATTTGAAATTGGCCTTATAAAAAGATTAAAGAGTAAATAATTGATTAATACATGAAATATTATAGATTTTTCAATCGGTTCTTGAAAATCAAGTGTCTTAATTTAATCCTTAGAAGATTACATTTGTTTTAACTTGGTCATTTTTATTATTAAATCACAAAATTTACCATTGTTAAATTTTAAAATTTTTATTGTTAAAAGTCACTTTGACAAAAAGAAATATCAAACTGAATCAAATAAATCTTTTAAAGATCACTTAACTAAGAAGCTTGTTAGAAGCAAAACGCATAGAATAGAGAAGATAAACAAAATGAAAAAGACGCATAAACACACACGAATTTACTTGGTTTGTTCAATGTGGCTTACATATAGAGAAAAATATTATATTTATTCAGACAAAAGTGTTTCACTCAATACATGATAGATCCAAAAAAATATATATATATATAAAATATATAACCGCTTCAAAAGAAAACACAAAGTAGGTTGATCCACAGGGTTGTTCCTATTGACCCTTGTCTTGCTCGTCCACATACCTCTAATTTTTTCTCTTTTTAAGTCGCACACCTAAAATTTTAAATAAATCATAATTCGACTTATCAAATATTTTAAGACGCTGAAAAGCTGACCTAGGAAAGAGTGAAAGAGAAAGAAGATGCCGTTAGTTAATTTGAGCATTATGATGATCAAGTACCGTGGAAGATGGCATTGATTTCTTCTGAATGCTTGCCTGCATATAGGTAATGAAAATGAAAGAAATGAAAAAGTATTCAACTCTCGTTAACTTGACCATGGCATGCCCAACTTTCTTTCTGCAGCATTAATCAACACACGCCATTTATTTCATTTGCAAAAGCAATCATGGAAGATGGCTAGCTTCTCAGGTCACGGGTCACCATGGTCCTCTTGTCAGCAATTAAAGAGGCAATCTGGGTAGGAAATGTCTATTTAAATTGTATATTTTATTGATAACTTTAAGTTATTTTTGAATTGTAATATATTTAGATAAAAGTACTATTTATGTCTCTAAATTTAAAATTTGACTTATATTTTAATTATAATTTAGATCTTTATTTTGTGTCAATTATAACACATAAGTTTTTAATTAGTTTTAGTTATGTCTTTGAGTTTAATAATGTCCAAAGATTTAATGAAAAATCCACTGCCAAGTCATACCCTATATATATTACATTAGATGTCAATTTAAAATGACCAAAATTAGTGTAATTTTATCAGAATCTAAAATAAGTCTTTGAAAAAGATATTGTATTTTGGTCATTTTAAAAGATATCAGATGGGGCATATTCAAAGTAAATGATTTGATGCTAACATGTACAAAGATGAGATGGCAAGTCTACCATTAAATAATTAGATAGCATTAGGCTTAGGGGCATAATCTATATAATAGATTAAAACAATTCTACTTTAAGGCATTAATTATATGGATGTCATTTAATAACATATAATAAAATTAATAAATAAAAATAAAAATTAAATGAATAAATTATATAAATGAATAAATTTATTCCTATTAATGATACTACATTAAATTCATTCTAAACAACCTTTTTGAGATGTATTGTAGGGCTCTCCTTTAACTTCTATGAAGATTATAATATATTAAATGTAAATTAGTGTGATTGACTATAAAATGCATTCAAATGAATTTGAAAAATTTGCATTAAAATGAATTCAAATAATTCCTTTTTAAAACTGTGAATTGTTGTAAATTTAATTAATAATTAAATAATTAAATAATTGTAATATATTAAATACAGATTGATTTGATTAATTCTATAATTGTATTTAAATAAATTTAAAAATTTTACATTTAAATGAATTCAAATAATCTCTTTTAAAAGTGTGAATCATCATAAATTTTATTAATAATTTAATAATTGTAAAATATTAAATGTAAATTGGTGTGATTGATTCTATAATTGCATTCAAATGAATTCGAAAAACTTGCATTCAAATGAATTCAAACCATCCCTTTTAAAATTGTAAATCATCATAAATTTTATTAATAGTTTAATATAATTTAATAACTAGAAAATTTAAATACAAATTGGTGTAATTGATTATATAGATTGCATTCAAATGAATTTGAAAAATTTGAATGCAAATTAATTCAAAACATCCCTTTTAAAATTGTGAATTGTTATAAATTTTATCGTAAATTTTATTAATAATTTAATAATTAATAATTACATCATAAGCATTGAATATATTCAATTTACTATTTCAAAATTCACGTTATGTAAATAAAGGGTCATTCTAACTGTCTTGTATTCCTCTCATATTTGTATTAAATATTTTTCTTACAGAATAAGTTTTCATTTTGTTAATGCTTTGCATATGGCTAAATTTAGCGACGTTGCAGATGTTAATGCATCAAGGAATGATTTGAGAATTAAAGTTTGGGTAGTGAGGTTGTAAACAGTTCCATCGTTCAATATGCCTGAGAAGATTTTTAATCTGGTTCTTAGGTAAATTTCATTTATGTTTTAGTCTTGTGTTTATTTTTTGGCTTCCAAGGGCGATCGCATACATAGTCGTGTGAAGATATCATATTTGAATAAGTTCAAGCGTCAAATAATCAAGCAAAATATTTATGTGATGTTCATGTTTGATGTAGTTAAGTCTAACAGTGATTATTGAACAACGAAAAAACATCCGTTCATACTTGAATTTTGGCTTTCAACTGATATCCGACTAGTTAAAGATGATTTAAATATTCTAAAATCTATTTTCATGTTTTTTTTATTTAGTGATATTTTGATTCATGTTGCAGCCGAGAAATTATTTAGTAGGTTAGTCTTTATCTTATATTTTGTATATTATATTTTATTTGTTATTGATTTCAACTTTATACGAATAATATTATTTCGTTTCAAATGTTATTAGGTGGTCAATAAATTTGATCCTATCATAAAAAGCTCAAAGAACGATATCAAGAGCAGACGTATAAAAATTGATATTGAAGATATAGAATATTGTTGTTGTCATTTTTTTTCTTTTTGTATTTTGATTATTCTATTTTTTGTATTTATTACTTTATTCTAATATGTGTGTGTGTGTGTGTTTTTTCTTTTTTTAGGTATAACAAAATTATGTGTACATTATAAGAACAATTTGCATACGAGTGGAATCAATATTTATCAATAATCTAGGTCATTCAATTATTATTATTTTATAAGTTATGAAAATTTTTAAATTTATAAATTATCCGTACATTGTACGAGTCATAACACTAGTTAAAACTAATTGAAAATATATAAGTTATAATTACCATGAAATAAAATTCTAAGTTATAATGCAAACATGAATTAAAGTTCACATACATTAAATATACTTTTGCCCTATATTTATATTAATTACAAAAGTGCTTGTCTTGAATTGTCTTTCCAAGGTCGTTTCTAAGAACTTGAGTGTGGGCTTTCAAGAGAAGATATTCTATTTGCACCTTTAGAGAGAATCAATGTTTTTGGAATCAGTCAAGTCATTGACCCGAGTTGACCTTCAGGTTATTAGTTCAACTGTCGGGTCACTGGATTAATTGCTAAACCAAATATATAAATTAAAAATATTAAAAATTATATATATATATATATATATATATATATATATATGTTTACAAATGAATTTGAAAATAAGTGAAATAAATAATTTATATGCAAATTTTACACTTTAAAATATAAAAATCATGATCATTAAAATCTAAAATATTGTTGTGTAATGCACTAATACTTTGGAATTGGGAAAGCACACATTAAAAATGATCTGCTCATAAAATGACTAGAATGAGTATGAATTTTATATTTCATTATTATATGCATTCTTATTATTCATTTTCACTCATTTGATGTATTTATTTTATAATCCACTAAACCTGTCACCTGATAAAAGATGTGTTAAAATAGATAGAAGTATTTAATAGTTATTTAATTTGAAATGAAAAATATTTATTAAAAATATTTTATATATATATATATTTATATTTATATTTATATTAAATATAAAAACTAAAAAAAATTTAATTGAAAAATTCAAATGAATATACTCACCATAAATTCACATATACACGTTTCAGTACCATTAGTCCATTACACAAAAAATTTAATTGAAAAATTCAAATGAATATACTCACCATAAATTCACATATACACGTTTCAGTACCATTAGTCCATTACACGCCAACATCAATCAATAATCAGCCATCTCGGTTTCTCCAACCTCCCTTCAGTCTTGGTTTCTTCCTCTTCTCTCTTCTTCCTCTTCTCTGTTCACAATTCTCAGTCTCAGTTTTAAAAAAATTACCCCAACCTCACTTTCGTTTGCATTTGGGCATTTGGTTCAGCTATCACTATTGGAAGTCCCTACTATTGATTGGCTGCATACTCTCTATTTGCATATCTCACTTCTTTTTCTTCTTCTTCTTCTTCTTATTTTGGATCTTATTGTTCTTCACACTCGCACTTAAGTGAGAACATTTTCTTCTTCTTCTTCCGCCCAATGCCTATAAAGCACAGACAAGTGACAAAGATGACAATAAGGAATGATGGATGAAGCTTATGGGTTCTGATGATGGGAGATGGCATATGTTTATATATATATATATATATTGAACCGGGTCAGTGGGTCAGCAGGTCGACTAAAACTCAACAGATCTGTTAGTCGAGCCACTTGCACAACATTCTAAAGGGGTGACCCAGAATGGCCCTGGGTCACCAGGCTGGTTCGAGTCCTAAAACATTGGAGAGAATAACAATAGAGTAAGATTGCATACTTTGTTTGGCTTAATGAATAGCCCTAGGCATGGGAACGTTGTGATATTAGATAGATCATGAGATGTAAGCAAGTGAATAGTCATAGATGTTATTTAATTAAAAGAATTTCTCAATTTAAAAGATCAATGTCTCAAACTAAGTTGTTAAGATCAAAATCTTACTTAAGAGATCAAGATCTTAGGATTGAATCGAGAATCATAAGATCTAACATTTAAAATGATATAATAATTAAAAATATATGTATGTAAATATAAACTAAAAATAAGTATAATATTATATTAAAAATAATCAATTAATATATAATTTTAATAAATAAGACCCAAAACATAATAATAGAAAAGACACTTTACAACAATAACAAGAAACATTATTATACAAGATTTGAAAACATTCAATTACTTAAAAAAAAATAGAGAGTAAAATAGAGAGTAGCCCCTACTTTCTATAATATTTAGAAACTTATCTTTTTTTCTCACCTAATAGACATTTCCTTCTTCAAAATCTACAATGTTATAATATCACATTGTCCGCATTTACTAAACTAAGTTAAAAATTAAACAAATTATAAGTGGTAAAACTGTAATTGTATAATATTAGTAGGAATTTAAGTTAGGTTAATAACTATTTTTCCATCACAATTAACCTAATAAATTATAAACTTATCAAAAAATAAAAAAATGACAAAAATCTAAAATTGTAAAATCTTAAGATTTAAATCTAGATTCTAGCAGATTTAGATCTTAAATAGGATTAGGATCGTTTGTGTTGTTTGAAATCATAAGATTGTAAGATTTTAAGATTTAGATCGAAATCTTAACAACTTTAGTCTCAAGGACTTTAGACAATCCACCAAACTAGCAAGGACTTCAATGATAATAATTGTTACGAAGGGGATGATTTGAGGTTTCTTGTTTTTGTTGGGGAGGGGGGGGGAGGATCTTATTTGAACTGGATTTTTAAGTAAGTCAAGTTAGTATTCATTTAAGAAAAAAAAATGCAAGATTTCAATACATTTCACTAAAATATACTTTTAATATATTTATATTTCTAGTCATAATTAATTCGATTTATATCTCTTTTGTATATGTTTAAAAAATCTCTCATGATTTGAAGGTAATTAATCATTTCCCCTATTTAATTATTTTTGTTCAGATCCAGTAAGTTCTTTATATAGAAAATGAACCAGTAAGTTCTTTATATAGAAAATGAAATTTAGAATTTTTACTTTTCATCAATATACATATATACGTACACATATACACACACACACACACACACATATATATATATATATATATGACTAAATTAATTTTTGGTCCTTGAAAATTCTTTTTACTCTCTGTTTATAAGTCTTTAGAAGATTCATACTATATTTGTTAATTCTTGAAAGCTAAAACCGTTATACTATTTTGTCCAACTATCGATATGCTCTATTTTCTCAGTTAACATAGCATGTTATTTGCCTATATATTTCGTTAAGTAATGACGTGGCATTAACAGTCTCTACCTCATAAAAAAAAAATGACACTTTTTGCTCATGATGTGGCATTAATAGTCTTTATATCCGACATAGACTAATTAGTCCATAAAATATTTGAAAGCTTCACTTATCAGTTCCTAAAAGTTTTTTAAAAACTACACTTAGTAGTTATAAAAAGATTCCAAAAAATATACAATATATATGGAACAACAGTATGACACATGCCACGTTATGAGCAAAACAACATCATTTTTTTCTGACATGGAGACCCATTAATGCCATATCATCACTTAATGGGACACGTAGACAAATAACATGCCATGTTAACTAAGAAAACAGAACACATAAATTGCTCGACTAAGAAGTATAACAATTTCAGCTTTTAGAGGCTAAGGAGTATAGTGCAATTATTCCAGGAAACAAACCGAGAGTAAAAAAATCTTTTAAGGGCCAGGTTGTATGTTTTGTCTCTATATATATATATATATATATATAAATAGTAAAATCCAAGTAAAAAATATTATACCAACTAACAATAGTGTGTATAAAAAATGAGATGTTTCGTAAGTGGCGGAGCCACGTATAATTCAGGGGGTGTAGCTGAAATTTAGAAAATTTCATGTAAAATTTTTTTTTTATTTTGCCCCCCCTCTTTGTTTTTTTTTTTTGAACCCCCTTAATATTTTTTGAATCTGTTCAGTGACTCAGTCCCTCTGTGCTACTCACAGTCACAAGACTCTTACTTCTCAGAGTCACAAAATTTTTTCTTGATCATGGTTAATTTCTTATTCCATTGTTAGAGATCTTTTTGTAAAAGTTTGAAATTTACAGTTTTTGTACATAGGTCTAATTCTATTAAATTGGTTAATTGATTATGTAATTAGGATCATGAGTAACATATTTGTGAAGTCAATTTTATGAAATTTTTTCTTGATGATAGTTAATTTCTCATTCCATTGTTAGGGACCTCTTTGTAAAAGTTTAAAATTTGGGGTTTTTGTATATATGTCTAATTCTATCAAACTGGTTGATTGATTATACAATTAGGATCATGAGTAATATATTTGTGCAGTCAATTTCATGAAAATTTTTCTTGATAATAGTTAATTTATTATTCCATTATTAGGGACCTCTTTGTAAAAGCTTGAAATTTTGGTTTTTTATACATAGATCTAATTCTATCAAATTAGTTGATTGATTATACAATTATGATCATTTTGTGAAGTCAATTTCATGAAATTTTTTTTTTTGACAATAGTTAATTTATCATTACAGTATTAGGGACCTCTTTATAAAGGCTTAAAATTTGTAATTTTTGTACATAGGTCTAATTCGATCAAATTAGTTGATTGATTATGCAATTAGGATTTAAAAAAAATAATTTTTTTGTAATAGAAATATTTTTTAAGAGGAATTTACCATCAAATAAGTAATAAATTAAAATTAATTTAGAAGAATTACTATCAAATTCAGAAAAGCAAATGAAAATTTTACCCCTTGATCGAGGGGTCATGGATACGCTACTGTGTTTCCTTGTTTGTTCCATAAAACTCAGTATATTTTTTGGAGTAATTGAACATAGAATTTCTGTCAAAATCCTAATAGTTGCCAAAATTTGAAACCACTCCTTGCCTACCTAATGTTAGAAATTAAGACTGAAGCATGATAAATGTAGCTATTTGAGAGTGATGTGATTTTAAGTTAGCAATGAAATGAATGCTTGCAGTGTCATGCACACACATGGGTATGAGAAAAATGATTAATTTTGCACATGTGTAAGATGAGAGCACATTCAATTTGAGCAAGTTGCATCATTTTGTCCACAAATGTGGATACAAAAAGTGAAATGAGTATTAAAAATTACCAATTAATTATTAGGTGTAATAATGCAATTCAAAAATAATGGGCCAATGTTGTTGAAAAAGAAGCTACATAGCATTGGAGCATTATAATGCCTACAGTGGTGCTGCAAATAATAGACATTTTGTGTAGCATTAGTTTATATTATTAATTAATATTTTTAAAATATTACTTAGATGATTCCTTAAGGTGTTTGGGATTAATTTTTTAATAAAACATTTTAACCTAAAAAAAATTCACGTCACGAATTTTCGTTGAAAAACCTAAAAGTAAAAAAAAACTTTCTAACTAAGATGTGTACATTAGAAATTATTCTATGAATTTTCAAAAATTAAAAATTAGGCATTTCAAATTATGCACTATAAAATGCGTACATCTATCAATTTTTCATAGAGTTTTGGTACCAATTTGGAAAGTGATTTTCCTTTTTTATTTATTTTTGGTTTGAAATGCTGGTATTAAGATAAGGGAAAAAAACTTATATGCAGTTCTTATATTTTTCTATTAATTTTTTAATTAAAATACAATAAACATATAATCTCTTAAGATAACTATATATTGTTTTGCTACTAAACATTACATAATTAGTTCTTTAAAAAAAATTTTACACATATTCTATTTTTAGTAAAACCCTGATAATAAAGATATAAAAAATAAATAAATTTAATAGTGACTTGCTATATCAATTATGAGTAAATTTAATACCATATGAATTAACATCTTTAAGGAAAAATAAGTAAAATATTTTTTTAGTGTAAAAGTTAAGCAAATTATATATTTTTTTAAAGTTTATAAGTTCAATGGACTATATATAAATGATCTAAAATTTAAGAACATTTTTTGTATTTTTTTAAATAATATACATATTTAAAACATTAACATCAAAATGATATGATAGCTAAACTAACATAAGAGAAATTGGACTAGCTAGGAACAAACCGGATATTATCAGTAAAGGTCTAAAGGAAAATTCATTCTGTTTTTTAGTTTTGTCTGGAAAAGTTCAGACCTTTAATTAATTAATTGATTGATTATACCTAACCCATCATTGTTCTTGCCTTTTTGGTTTGATTTTGTAGTATGAATGGAAGGTATATGTCCAACAAACTCCTAATTTATCACCAAATAAAACAAAATCAAAGCCAGATGGATGGCTCAAACTCATCACACAGATATTTGATGGAGATTTTTATAGAAAAAAATAAAAAATAAAAAATCCCTCATTGCATAGTCTAACTTAATTTGTGTATGAATAAACTGATTCCCCTTTTTCGTCCATTTATATGCAGGTCATCATGGGACTAAATCACTCAAAAAAGAAAAGACAAAAAAAAAAACTATTGATTACTTCTAATAAATTGTTGAAGTTAGAATTAAACCAATTATAGCTGTAAATGACAAAATTTTAATCATTTACTTAAATAATATTTTTTTCTTATATCATTGAGTAAATTACAAATTTAGTTTTTAAAATATTATAATTATTTCAATTGATCATTGAAAGATCAATTATTTTATTTAGTGTCCAAAAATTATATTTATCTCAATCTAATATTTTTTATTGTCAAATAGCCAAATCTACCGTTGGTTCTCAAAATTTTTGTTGCAAAAAATTATCTTCATTGGCAAAAGGATAAAATTGAGACACATAAAATTTTTCAAAAAATAAATTAAAATGCATGATCTTTCAAAAATTAAATTAAAATAACTATAATTTTTAGAGATTAAATTAATAATTAACTCTATTTCTTTCTTCATTTCTCAAGGACTAGTGGTTTCAATTCCTTCATATAGTTTTCCAAATGCTTTTTTTTTTTTTTGCTTCTACATCTACGATAAATTAAGTACAAATTATAAAGTGGCATGTGAGGTCATTTTTCATAACAATAGAACCCTATTTTGGCCCCCTGTAGATAAATTTTCTTTTTTCTTTTTTAATTTAAATCCTCATAAATATTCATTCTCAAAATAATTCCTCAAAGACGAAACTATAATCAAGTTGCTTCTTCTATTGACTAAATTTTCATAAACTTATGAGGAAGTATGATGTAAATTGTTAAACGTTGTTGCGGTGATATTAAGTGCTTTGTCAACGTACTAAAATTCAATTTTGGTCCTTCAAAGATGCGTTAGTCAACAGAGGGACCATTTTCAAAATAGACAAATATAAGGGAATAAATTAAGAAAAACATTATCTAGAATTAAAATAGGATTTTTGTCTTGATACTTCTCTGCTTGACTTTCCTTTTTTGGGGTAAGATTCCCTGTTTGACTTTGTGGTCAAGCATTGAATTTGTTTTTTGGACAGCATGATACAAAAGGGCCCAAAGCCCAAAACATGAACCCAGGGCTTTTACGGGATTACCCATCAGCCCAATATAACCGACCCCAAAACCTAGGACAAGTGATCGATTCCACTATAGATCGGATTTTTTCTTTTTCGGATAGAAAAACATCATTCATTCATTATATGACATCAAATCAGGAGCACAAAAGATATTACAAGGCTCAAAGAAAAACACTCTTAAAATACATGTTTCAACTTATGAGAACAAGATACAACTATTAGGGCAACACACCTTATGAAAAGACTACCTAAACCTAAACAACATAAATAGGGGCAGAGGGAGAAATAATTTTGTAGGGCGGCCAATATAATATAATATTGAATAATTTTTTTAAAATTATAATTTCACTAAATTATTTATATCATATAAAAAATTATTGTATTAAAATTAAAGAAATTAATAATTGTCATAGCATTTATTGCAACAATTACTTGTATAATTTCATGACATGAATTGAGTATAATTTTTAAATATTGTCATATTGTGATTCATTTGATTATTAGTTAACTTTTTTTTCTTACTTTTATGACTAATTTTAAGTTAAAAAATACATGTTTATAATTTGATAACAATAGTAAGGTGAAGTAATTTACCAAACCTATAGCTAATAAAATATTAGAGTTTCAAAGACCAAGAAAATGTAAGGGCCATTGAAAATCATTAAACAGCAAAAAAGGACAAGAGACAAGAAAAATCTTTAAAAAACTAAAAAAGTGAATATTTAAAAAAATATAATTTGAAAATTGAAAGATAATAGTGATCCTCACTCTCTTTTAAAAAGAAAATTACCATACTAACAAAAAATTATAAGGATAAGATACTTGTCTCATAAGTTTTTGTATTTTTTTAATTTAATAAAATTTTAAAGACTTGACATTATTAAAATAAATTTTTATTCAATATGATAATAGTTTATCATTTAAAGTATGATATAATGTGTAATTCTTCATTCATTTATATGGACAATTATTAGTTATGTTATCATAATTTTTAAGTTCATATGAATTTTTCTTTTGAGTAAATTCTATGTAAAATTTATTGAAAAATCATATTAACAATCTTTTGTGTATATATATAAGAATTTTTGGGGAGGGCAGAGGAGGGATGACCCCATTAGGAATCCAGATCCTCTACCATACTTTCGTATGGTAGAGTGTCATACTTTTTTTAACAACGATTTTTACCATTGTCAAAAGGTATGGTACTCTACGAAAAGTATGGTAGAGTGTCATACTTTTTTTAACAATGATTTTTACCGTTGTTAAAAGGTATGGTACTCTACCATATGGTAGAGGATCTGAATCCTCCCTTTAGAATACCTCTAATGGAAATTTTTAAAGGGTTCTTATTGAATTTTACCATCGGAGTTCTTCAATGTGGTTGTTACATGTAAAAGCTGTTTTTTCTATAAAAACATGTTCTTAACAAAAAATCAAAAAATAAATATTAAATACATCTTCATTTATTATCTTACATTAATTAAAGTAGTAGAAAGTTGCTTGTAAGACTCATTTGTAAGTTCTTAAGAGTTGTATCATTAGAGTAGAGAGTTGTTTAAAGCTAAAAGTGGTGATTTGACATAGTAAGATATAAAATAAACAACTCATTAGAATTGTATTATTAGCTTAGATCCCTCCACCATTGAATATCATTATTATCATATAGAAGACATAGTAAAAGAGGCAACACATCTTTCTCTTCTTTTCTCTTTTAGAGAATCTTGCCTTTAAAGTTAAAACAAATTTGTGTGAAGATGGAGATGTGACTATAAATCTTCAAGAGTCTCAAGCAAGCAACAATATCAATTAATATATATATCAAAATTACTATTCAATTCAATATTATATGTAAAGCTAATCTATGAGGAGGAGGTGACCACCTCCATCTAGCATGTTTATTTTTCTTTTTTTTTCATTTTTTGAAATTTAAAATTTGAAATAATATGTGCTATTTTAATAAAAAATAATATTAAAATTTGAAAGGTCTTAAGTTATTTTTAATTATTTTGGTAATTTAATACTCATTGATGTGCTATTTTAATTTTAATAATAATAAAAATTGAAAGGTCTAATTAATAATTTAATTGAAATTCCTTTTAATTTTTAACTAATTCGACAACTTAATATTTATTTATGTGTTATTTTAATAGAAAAATTAATGCCAAGAATTAAAAAGTCATATATGTTACAAAATTTTTTTCATTATAAAATGAAGAGAAAGATATGCTTATCAAACAAAGTTACATATTGGATGACAATGAGTTGGAGTTTTAAAGACCATGATCCTCTTCTTAGCTAAAAGGCTAAGGAGGGTCTTTAGAGCTCCCACAACCATCCAATGGTTGTGGGAGCCAAGGAGGGTTAAGGAGGGGTTTCTCTTAATCCGAGTTTTACATGAAGAAATTTTAGAAGAAGGAAAATGGTGCTCGTCATGCTTGAATGTAGTTTTCTTCTAAATTTCTATTGATTTTTATTATTTTGACTTAGTTTGATTATTTTTGTGAATGATATCATTCAAGGTGCTATCATATAATGCTGCCCTTCTAAGATATCATTAGTGTTAACATTTTTTAGATTATTAGTAATTTTGTTTCTAACAATTTAGATTATTGATTCTTTTTCATTTTTCTGTCAATTAATGTTTTGTAATCAATGTTGATAGATAATTTTGGACATGCAATAAAAATATTAACTTCAATTGAAGATATAGATGTATGGTAATATTAATACATACGTGTTTTAAAATTTATTTTGTTATTTATGAATTTGTTTTAATATATGTAATGAAGACAAATAAAAATTAGAGATTGACAATTGAATAATTTATTTTTAAATTAATTTTACTAACTATTAATCAAATTCAAAATATATTTTAAGGCATTAAAGTGATTACGTAAAGCGGAAAAAAGTTTTTTTTAGTATATATAGAAAATTGGTCCATCCAACATTCATATTTTTCTTTTTCCTCATTTTTTTGAATTTAAAATAATTTTTTAGTCTCTTTAATTTATTTTTCATGATTCTCCATCAATAGCAATGGTCAAAGTAATTTATTTTTATAATTGACCATCAATAGTTATTATAATATGTTTTCCATAACTCACCATCAATAGTCTCAATAATAGAATAGGAAAGTCCCATATAATCCCAATTTTTCTATTTAGACACATGAATGTCTTAATGACATATGCTTGAACTGTGTTCTTGGAGGCGTGTAGTTTGTGATTTCGCAATGTCGATAGGGTCATAAAGTGTTTCAGAAAAGAAGTCATTAGCTGCATAAAAGGAGAGTTTGGTATATAGGGAAGAAGGTTTGCAGAATAATCAGTCGATTTCCAAATGATGAGATGTTTTTTATTATTACAAAATAATAAAAAAGGAAAATATTAAAGTTGCTTCATTCTATTAAACTTTGGTTTCATAGTCTTGGTTTAATATATAAATGAGACGGGATATAATATGTATAAGATATATATATATTATTACTCGTGTGATATTTTGGGTAACAAATTTGGGTAAGAAGAAGAGTTCTATCTAATTCTTTGTATAGGAATTATATACCAAATATGTAAATCATGAGTTATTGTATTTTAAAAGTAACATCAGGTAATTTAACAAAATCAACAAGTGAAAAATATGAAATTATTTTAAAGAAAAATGATTTGTTTGAACCTCGGTTCAATATTACACAATTTAATTTTTAATGCTAATCTTTAATTTCTTCTATTTTATGATTATTTTTATTTTTCAAGTTACTACTCTTTCATGAGATTTTCCTATGGCCAAGGTTGATTCGGTTTTTGGGTGTAAGATTTCCTACTTTTGGAGTATTTTTTTTATTATTCAAATCGTAAAGCATTTCAATAAACTTGTAGTACTTTAGTATGTTGAGTGCTATAAAATTCACAAGAAATTCAATATTTTTGAAGTCTCTTTTTTTTTTACTTTATTTATTTTGTAGATAACTTATGATACTTTGAACAAAGCGATGCAAATTAAAAAGTTACAACTGAGTATAATCTATTTTTTAAATCAATTTATTGATTATTGATTTTTCATTTCTTTCCTATATATATAGAGATTAGATGGAGAATCAAAAGAGCATCAAAGTTGACAAAAGATTATAAAGATTCTCATTTCTTTATAATCAATTTGCTACAATTAAATATAATCTACTCTTAAACCAATTTCAATATACATTCCATTTAGCATGCATGTTTTTTTTTCTTCTATTTTTAAATTTCAAATGATTATATTATTATTTCAAATGATTATATTATTATATTTTATATATATTGATGAAAAAACGATTATGAAACACTAATGTAACTTTAAAAATGAGAATTTATTGAAAATGGTTATGAAACACTAATATAATTTTAATAATAGGAATTTATTTAAAATTTATGATGCTTTAATATGTAATAAGGATTATTTATTGGTACGTCACTAAAAACTGTGTGTGTGTGTGTGTGTGTGTGTGTGTGTGTGTGTGTGTGTGTGTGTGTGTGTGTGTGTGTGTGTGTGTGTGTGTGTGTGTGTGTGTGTGTGTGTGTGTGTGTGTGTGTGTGTGTGTGTGTGTGTGTGTGTGTGTGTGTGTGTGTGTGTGTGTGTGTGTGTGTGTGTGTGTGTGTGTGTGTGTGTGTGTGTGTGTGCGTGTGTGTGTTTGCAAAATCAGATCGGACTGGCTGGTCGTACCAATGACCTATAGGGGATCCAGTCCAGTCAAGCAAAATAACCATTATGCAGTTGTCACGTCTTGAAAAATTAGCATATTAAATAAGCGTGATAATTTCAATGCCACAACAAACAGTCTTAGTTATCTACAACTAACAACAAACAACTCAGTCATACTCATAAAGTAGTAATTATACATTCATATTTGTATAGAAATTCCCACAACATGAGAACACAGCAAAGTCAAGTAAAAAAATAAATTACAACCTAATAGACTATAGAGCGATTTCCTATACTTGTCAAAATTTGGTTACAATAACCCACCAACATAAAAGAGGAGTACAATTCCAAAAGAGCTGCTAAACCTCCAGCAGAAACTCCTCTTTCCTAGCCTCCATATCTGAAAAAAAAAAATCACAAAAGGTGTGAGTTCATCAAAACTTAGTGAACAGTTGACTATGTAAAAAAAATTATTATAATATACAAGTACAAATACCGAAACTCACCATCACCAACGGAAAATGACTGAACGCAATACAAACATAAAATAATTATAAACAGATTACAAATATACAAACGAGCACATGTTATGCTTTTCCATGTTTTCCCACTCTTACCACATTGAGATTTAGTCCAAAATTTCCCCTCGGACTGTTACTTCTCAATGGGTTTAATTCAGAAGTTCACCCCTCTGTTTCCCACTACTTACAAAAGACCACCCCTCTGTTTCCTTTACATTTCCACATTAATATATCAAATGTTATGAATGTATGTAACAACTTCAATACACAACTCAACACAAGGGCAATGAGTATCCCACACACAATTTCCGCTGTGTTCGATTTACCTTCCATAAATGAGGGAAGAGTGATTTATATTGTACTTGAATAAAAATAAAGTTAGCAAGGTCATCTACTTACCTTAGCACCAACAAAGTTTTTACCGTACGTGCGATCCCAAAACAGAGCCAAGTAATCTCACAAAAGTACCTAAAAGGTACCAATAATTTAGCATAAAAATCCCTCAATATCCTCCCATCAAAAACATTCCAATTCCATTACTGCCCCAAGGGCGTCACAACACCCTGAAAACTCTTGGCTTTCTACCCAAAGGGCGCCTGAGGCACTAGCCTTGGCGCCCTGCAATACTCTCAACCCGCACTCCAGCTACTTGGTGCTTGGGGCACTAAGCTCAAACCTACATCAGAGACCTTAGCGCTTAGGTGCCAATTATGGTGCCTGGGGCACCAGAACCTAGGTTTTCTGTTCTTCATCAGTTCTTCACGTATTTTGGAAAAAAATTCTCCAAAATTCTTTCTTTAGTTTTATAAGTCAAAACAATGTTCATGAAGCAATTTAGAGCAATTAAAACTCAAAACAAATAAATTTTCATGAATTTCCCCAAATTCTTTAGAAATTCTTCAAGAACATGTTTTTGAGTTTTAATCCATGAAACTTGTTTGTTTTGCCATCATGAACTAGAGTGTATCAAAACCAACAAGACAAGCCCAAGAAAGAAGCCAAAGAGACAAAGTTTCATGAAAAATCCTCCAAAATCTAATTTCTCCTAGGGCATGGATTAATTCCAAAAATAGAAGAGATTAATGAGATGTAATCTTACCTTTAATCCTAGAAATGCCCAAAGTACTGGAAAACAACCGGAAACTGAAGATTAAGAGGGATAAATCAAAGTTGGATGAAGAGGGAGAAGAGAGAAAGTGACCCAAAACCTCCTTGCTCCAAAATGGTCAAGTTAGAAAATGAAGAAGAAAGGGTGAAGAGAATCCTTTAAGTGGTGGTGGGTCATGGGTTGATCTATGGACCCCATACTCAACCCACTTAGCCCATTTTAAGAAAATATCAATTAATTACATTAATTCCAATTAATCTCTCATTCAGAAATTTCCTACACATCACAAAAAAATATTACAACACAATAAAATATCCAATCCAATCATATAATATCAATTCCAATATTCTATAAATTAATTACCCAAAAGAATTTTTCAATTCATGGAAATTAAATGATTGGAAATAATAGAATAAAAATAACACTATTAAATATTGTATTAAAAATAACGTTATTAAAATAATATTATAATTTAATGTTATTTTAATAACATCATTCTCACAATAACATTTAAATACCGTAATATCGTCAATTATATTAATATAAAATTGGTGGGTATTATAGCAATCAAACTGAGTGAACCGAGTGGGTGACTAGTTAAACTAGTTGTTTTTTTAACCCTCTAATTTTTTTATTTCTGCATTTTTTTATTTTTTTTGTTTCTAATTTTTGTTTCTGATTGTATGAAATGAAATATTAAGATTTGAGATTTCTGATTTCTAGTTTTTGATTATTGTTTATGATTTAAATTTTGTTAGACTTAGTTTTTGTTTCTAACTATATGAACTATGAAAATGCAAAAATTTTTTATTTAGACTTAGTTTGAAATTGTGGATGTTTCAAATTGTGATGAATTATTAATTATTGATTAATTTATTTTTTATTTTCTTCACTTATTGTTATGAATTATTAATTATATTAAGTATTTTAATATTTTAAATATATATATATATATAATATTTTTTAATTATTACCGGTTCGACCACGATCTAACCATTAAATCTTGTACTAGTGCCTCCAATGGTTTAATGACCAATCCAGTTTTGAAAACCATGATATTTTGGTATTAGTTGATGATAAAAATTAATCAGGCAATTTTTTTAATTAAAAAAAAAAAAGAAAGAAGAACACAAAATTAAGATTATCCAACGGTCCAAAACTGATCCTAGAGGGTACTGTTCCCTCCAGGAATTGGAGGGGAGCTGGATTCGTTTATTTTAGAGCTAATTATATATTTGTGTTTCCACTGCATCCGGTAATATAAAAAAAATTAACTCGTGAAAAGTGTAAAATTACTTTAAAGAAAAAGATATTCTCGTACCTTAATCTAGTATCACACATATTATATTTTATTGACAGCATTTATTTATTTTTTCTTTCTTGTATTTATTCTTTTTTTTTATATTGCTATTCCAACAAGGAAACAAATCACAAATCATAAGCACCAATTTTTCTTCAAACAAATTATCGAATCAATTTTTTATTTTTGCAATCAAGAGGCAAAAATTAAAATAAAGTCATAGGAGTAATGTGGTAAAAATTAAAGACTTACAACTAAGTATAATATATTATTAAATCAATTTCACTAATTACTAAGTAAAATTCAATAACACATTTTAAGATAGTTTGAGGACTGCGTGAAGTGCAAATTTTTTTTTTTTCTATAAAAGAAGAAATGTTCCACACATGCTGAGGAACCCAAGTGTAATAAAGGGGAGAAAGTGTTATGAAGCAGTTACTTTTTTTCTTCTTCTCTCTTTCAACTACTTCTTTGTAAGGAGTTATTTGAGAGCAACCTTCACCTCTTTTCCTCTTCCTTCATAACTTTGTTTTAGTCTCTCCTCTTTGAAAGTTTTTGTCTTCTCTCTGGAGAAGTTTTCATTTCTTCTTGGTAAGAGTTTTTTTTAGATCTATTTTCAGATCTTGTCCTTTTGTAAGCTTTTTTTGTTTATGGACTTTTGTTTTCAAATATGTGTTCAAATCTTGTTTCTCCGTAAGTTTTCAGTTTTGTTTATTATTTTTCGGGTTGTTATTGTGTATTTTTATTCTTTTGAAAGAGTTTAAAATCTACTTATAATTTTAGAGAAAACAGAACTCATTATCAGTCAAACTGTACTAACACTTGTTGATATAATCCAAGGATAGATAGATGAAATAACTTCATAAGTTCCAACGATATATCTTAGTTTGCCTCATTTAGTTGGTAAGTCGTTGTATGCTTTTTTTCTAGATCCCTTATTAGGTTTTAGAGTTTTTTTTAGGGATTTGTCTCTTTTTTGTTTTTCTGTTTCAGTTTTTTGGGTCTTCTGTTACATCTAGTCAATGCAGCCTTCTAATTTTTTTCTTAATATAAACTGGTTTAGACTTTATTGGCCATTATAAAAAAAAATCACTGGAACCCAAATATAGAGTTTATGCTGTGTGCCCAATGTAGCCCAATTGATGAAGCCCAATCGCCCAATGTAGCCCAATTGATGACCCAATCGATCAATGTAGGCCCAATTGATGAAGCGTAGAGTTCACGCTGTGAGAAAGGATTTTTGTGGCCCAATCCGATTGTGGATTACAGGCAAATTGGCCCAATTACTGATGATTCTTAAATGCAAAGTGGGAAAAAAAAAAAGCTGGATCTCTGTTCACAAGCCTCTCAACAGTAAATTAGTAATGAGCTATGCTCAATTTTGAAACCTAAATTTCAAGATGAGCCGCTCTTAATTTCACTAAGAATAAAAATGAGTAAATTACTAAATTGATCCTTTGAGATACTGTTATCATGGATTTAATTCTAAAAAATTTGTATTAGACCACTTTTTTAATTAACAAAGATGACAAAACTTTTACATCAAGCTCTACATGCGACATGGCCTAAAAACAATACGTAACTTTTTTTTTTTAAAGAAGGAAGAAAAGAATCAAATAGAATAGGAAGGTAATCTACTGTTCTCCTCTCCCTCTGAAAAGAAACGATGGAGGGAGGGAGAAAGGAGAAATTCTAATTTATGTTTAATCAATAATGTCAAGATTGTTTAGCTATAGAGAGGATTCAATTCGATTATATAAGAAGCAAGTAACAAAAATTAAAAAAAATAAATAAATACATAAACTTTTTCCCAATATTAGACTCCAATGAGCTTGTTGCATTTTGGAGTTAGTTAGAATGAATCCTTTCCAGTAATTGGAAAGTAATTGTAGAATGCAGTCTATTAATTACTCTTCATTCTAGCATATATGTTGAGATTAAATTTTTTTTTTGTCATAAGATTCAATCCTAATAGTCTAATCTAAATTAAACGATCACGATGAAAATTACCTGTGCAGAGGATTCAAACCTGGCTTACTCTAACAAATTATTTGTACACTTAATGCCAATTTGCATATTTATATATTTTTGCACTTAATTGTATCTTAAATCCCTATGTAAAGGCCTCTTCTCTATTGTTGAAGCAACTTGACATTAGTGACTAATCATCAATTAAAATTCCTCTCTTCTCTCTCAATTTCTCCCTCATTTTTCCTTTTGCCTCCTCTGTTCTGCATCACTCTCTCAGGAAATTTACTAAGAATATATCAAATTGGGTATCCCAATATTTGCACCTATGACCCTTATACACAAAAAAAAAAATGCTTTTATTGATATCCCATTTACCTTTAATGACTTGAACTTTGATATAATGTATTGTCAAAATAACTCAATGCTTTATTCTTTTGTGGATTATATTGTTGCCTTTACAATAGGGGAGGGGGTTTATATAAATTGAAGAGAGGCTCACTAAGTCAACTTGTACCTTTGCCTTAATTAGTTAGCTTGAGTTCTTCAAAATCATAATGGCATATGCATTTTCCTTGTAGCAGAGAGAATATTGTAAATAGATGAAAAACCTTGTTTTTGACATTATATATAGCCATAAGAAATTTTTTCATCTGTAAATAAAATAGATAAAAATATTTTTTACGTCCTTAACGTTTACACTAAGTTTCAATTTAGTTTTTAATATTTTTTTACTTCAATTATATCCTACATGTTTCATTTTTATTTCAAATCTACTATTTTTATTAATGCTCTCTATTCCGTTGACTAAAAATACTAATTGAACTGTTAATAAAAAACATAGATCTGAAATAAAAATAAAACAGACATAACTGACGCAAAAAAAAAAACTTTGGACATAAAAATGGTAGTTTTGAATTTTACATGTTTTATTTTTATTTTAAATTTATTATTTTTATTATCATCGTCTAATTCACTAACAGATATAACTAACTAGGTAGTTAGTAAAAATGATAGATTTAAAATAAAAAATAAAATATATAAAATATATAAAATATAATTGATAAAAAAATTGTTAAGAATAGAATTGATATTTGATTTAAACGTTAAAGACGTAAAAAGCAGACATAATTAGGAAAGCCTTATGTTAAATCCAGACTTTAGATGTTTGATTCGTTTTTGTGAATAATCGCTCTGTTCACTCTGCTTCTTTCTTTCTCTTTATTTATTTATTTATTTAATTTCCATTGACAATGAAGCTGCGCAATAAGGGCAAGTTTAAAACCCATTACTTGTATTAAATTACAATTTAAAATATGAACTGATTTCTTTTTCAGCAGATCAGGAGAATAAAGAGATTCTTCAACATGCTCAGAATCTAGTTTGATTCCTTCTTCTGCAACATCATAAGTGACTATTGAGTGATTGAATATGAATCTAAATTATGATTCAACTTGATTTTTTCGGAGCACGACCCGAACTCATGAAGCAAACTGATTTAGAGAATACTTATGTTCTTTTTTTTTTTGTACATGTTATGTTTGATGTTTCACTGTTCAGTCTCTATACTTTCATACTTTCGTCAAAAGTAATGCAAATTTTCTTTTTGTCCGTAGATATTAATCGAACCATAAAACTTTCTGTATATTCTCTTTAATTTTGAATTGTTTATCTTCTCCGCTATAGCGTGAATCTCTGTAACAATGACCATACGAAGGCTAAGCCTTTTTGCCTAACAATTTATGATATGAATTAACCGTGGCGACATTAACAATTTAGTATTTGAAAAACACTTAAGTTAACAATTTAGTCCTTAAAAGTTTAGGACTATACAATTTAGTCCTTCAAGAGGTGAACCAGGTCATCTCTGATCCAACTTATACACACACACACACACACATATATTAATATATATATATATATATATATATATATATATATATATATATATATATATATATATATATGCAGATGGACAGTTTATCAAATGAATGGTACACAAATTGAAGTGTTATGATCTTTTGTGATGTCGAAATTATGACAGTAACTTCTGTTCTTGAGTTAAAGCACAGAATATTTCCAGAACCTCAGCAGAAACAAAATTACAAACAAAAGTACTTCTCTGAAGAATAAAATACAAAACTCTTCTAATCTTTCCCCTTTCTCAAGTAATGACTTTACGACTTGGCCACTGAATAATCCATCTGGCTTTTCTATTTGATGGTTTCAAGAAACTAAATAGTGGCCTCAAGTTAACATAACTACATGGTGGAAACCTTATAATTATTTATTCCTGATGAAGATGAAACCACGAAACAGACACTTCAAATAAAAAAAGAAAAAGAAAAATCTGAAATACTTCAAGTTACATAAGGATAATTTAGATATTGTCCTTTGTCTCTGTCCATGCTTCTTGAAGTTAGATATGCATGGAAAAATGTTGAGTATTACTTATTTCTTATTAAGAGTGATCAGCGGTTGGTTTGAGTAATTTTTGATACTTTAAAAGACAAATAATTCGGTTTCGTTCTATGTGTAAAGCCTCATGTTTAGAAAATTAGACTGGTTATTGAACCGGTTGAAGCATCAGTTCAAAGATCAACAGTCGGATCATGGTCGAATCGATAGTAATTAAAATATATTAAAATATTAAAATATATAATTAATGTATATGTTATAAATATTAAAATATTAAAATATATAATATATAATATTAAAATATTTTAAGCATGTTACAAATATATATTTATACCAATCTTATATCTTCTTCTAATAGTTTAAATTTTTGGAGATTTCTTAAAAATACATAATAATATTCAGTAAAAATTCAAAAAAAAATGACAAGTTGGATCGCCCAGTTTTATCAGTTTTATTAGTTCGAAACTAGTTTAACTGATTTTTCACCAATTCAAACACTCATTCATTGGTCTAAACCAAACCGGTTCTCACTGGCCGATTCAGTACAATTCATGATAAAACCAAACCAAACTAAATCTCAATATAGTCAGTTAAGCAGTTTAGTTTGGGCCTATGGAAAGCCCCAATTTATCCTTTATATACACACACACATACTTTTCACAAATTTGGCGAAGAGAAACTAACAAAAAAACAATAATACAGTGGTGAATTCAAGAAAGAAAACAAGATTAATAAAGATAAAGAACTTATGTCCAAAAAAAGAAATAAAGATAAAGAACTTCAAAATATGCAATTAAGATGAACAATATTGTCATATAGTATTTAGTACGTTAGTTTATTTCTTAACTATGATATATACATGCGATTTAGTTTAGTTTATCTACAGTTTTAATTAATTTTCGTTCGGTTTCAATGGGTTTGAAGTTTGAACACCCCTGCCTTTTTTTTTTAATCAAACTCATCAATGATATTAATATAAGTTTAATATATGTAAAGATACAATTAACTCCAAGAGTTTCATCATATCAAACATTTGAAATGAAATTATGCAACTTACAATTGATTCCTGAAAGGAGAAACAAAAGTGGTGTCTAAGACGAAGATTTTGTGAGTTCCTGGTGAAGTGCCTTGTCAAGCCAAGCCTCAGCATCTTCCATCATCCCAGGGCTGAGCCTCACCATTAAAATACAGAACTCTGTCTCATTCAGTTTCCCATCTCCATCAAGATCCCCCTGTCTTATCATAGCCTCTGCTTCTTCTCTGTTCATCCCCTCCATGCCCAGAAGAGCAGAGTTTCGCCTCAAACTCTCACCGGTTATCAAACCCATTTCTGGGTCTGACAGAAGCTTGAACCCACCGCAGAGCTCTGAGACGAAGGCCTCCACATCGAGCTTCTCCGCCATAACCGGAAGCAGGTCCTCGAATTGAGCTTCCATGGAGGAGGGTTGACTCTGTGTGGTCCGATTGCCGTCCATTGAAGAGGAAGACGAAGACGGGGATGGATTGAGAACGCGATTTTGTGGGAAAGGGGAGACTTGTGAGGAAATCGTTAGGACTTTGGGACTTTATAGAGATGCGAAACTGAAAGCTTATTTCAGTCTTTTGGACGAAATCAAATGGTTGCGTTTTGGTACTTCATCTTGTCAAATTGACAAGCTTGTGCTTGTGATCTCGACCGTCCGTTTTGGAAAGTCGCATTCTTGATGGGCCCTACTGCTTAATCAATCATGCCGGACTCGGATAAATTCATAAATTGGTTAGGTACACTTTTGGAAACAACCGCTAATGTAATATGGTCATGTGTTTGTTTATTAATAATTGGTTTTATTTGTTTAAGTGCTTCAATATTTGTATTTTTTTTGAGTTTTATGGTTGGAGAAAATTTTGTGCTAGAAAACTTTGATTAAATCTGACTTGAATTAGAATAACGGGAGCCCAATATATTTTATTAATTGTTCAAACCAAAAAAAAGAATCAGGTTTTATTTTTGTAAACACCATTAAATATTAAATGAGTTAGATAGATATGAAAATAATATTTTCATAGATCACTTAAAAAAAATTTAATGACAAAAATAATTTTTTTTATTCTTAACATTTGTATGAAGTTTCAATTTCATTTCAAAAGTGTTTTTGGCCTAATTTTGTCTTTAATTTTTTTTGTTTTAATTTTGTCTTTTTGACTAACATTGTTAAAGTGTTAGATGAAAAATGTTAAAAAGGTCATCCACGTGTGTTAACTTATCACGTCATATTAAAATTTGACATAGCAGTACACGTGAACAGTTTTATCAAAATTTTTCTTTCAATACATTAACGGTGATAGTCAAAAAGATAAAATTAAAATAAAAATAAAACATTAAGAATAAAATCAAATTAATTTTTTTTTGAGATGTTAGAAATAAAAAGGTAGTTTAGCTCAAGTCTAATTTATAACAAATGCATCCCCTTTGGGAGTTGGTAGGACTTAATAAATGAGAGAGAAAAAAAAGGCATTAATTAGATTGCTCATTTGATTAGATTCTAATTTTTCTCTTTCTTTTTTCTTTGTTTTCGTAGTTTTTCAAGACTATTCTTGTTTAATAAGAGGGTTTAAGAAAAAACTATTGCCATCTCATGAGTTTGGTGTGATTGTCAAAGACATTTGACATATCCTTAAGAAAGCTAATCAGTGTGCAGATATCATCATCAAGATATGAAAGTTCTTGTTTTTGCTTAACTTTGGTTGTGGAAGAATCCCTTGCGACCTTTGTGTTGCTGCTTTTTACTTATTATACTTGAACGATGTTTGTTAAGCCTTAGCTTATTTTCTTCTATTGATTTCTTCCTTTGCACCCAAAAAAATAAAATAAAGTTATCTTTAAGTCAAGTTCTGAGTTCAAATCTTGTAAAGTAAAAAAATTAACACTAGATGAGTTTTACACATGTTATAGTTTGATTCCAGACGAACTAGATTATTTAAAACCAAATAAATTTCTAAAAATTGGTATATTAAACAAAAAAAGGAGGTCATTATTAGTGTGACGAGCCAGAGTTGAACATTTCTTTTTGCGCATTAAATGGTTTTTTTAAATTCTTATTTCAAATAAAAATTAAGGGCATTCTTGATTGTAAATTTTTAAAGAGTAAATTATTGTTGTATCCATTAAAAAGAATATAGTTTTTTCAATTTGATTTTTAAAATATTAAGTGTTTTAATTTAATTTTTTAAAATTTTATTTTTTTCAATTTGATACTTTTTATTTTTAAATAAAAAATTTACAATTGTTAAATCTCAAAAATTTTATTATTAAAAGATACTTTGACAAAAATAAGGATTGAATTAAAATAAATATAATTTAAAAAAATAATTAAAATAATTGTAATCATTTAGAAATCAAATTATACTTTACCCTTTTATTTTTTTTGAAAAGCAAAAGGTTTTCCAAAGAATCTTTGCAGGCTTCCCCATTTAAACTATTGAGATTGTTAGATGAAGTTCACACATGAAAATTAGAACTTCATTTAATAGTAAATTCCTAAAAATGATGCTTTCACCAATTAATAGTGTATTTGGAACAGTTTATTTTAATAATATCTGACTTATCTTATGACATAAACGTTTATATATGTGTTTGAAAAAATTTATAGAAATAGCTTATGTTATGTACATAAGTTATTTTTAGTTTATTTTCATAAATTTTTTATAATAACTTATAAATATAAGTTAAAAATAATTTATGCGTAGTTTACCTACATAAATATTTTAATTGTATAAATAATTTATATATAAATACTTATTTTATAAAAATTTAAATAAATTATTTATTCAAATAAAATAAGTCTATGTATTAGCATGATTTGAAACTCGTGGTTTGTGCAAAGTCTATTGGGATTCCCAGAGCCCAGATAAGATGGTATTACTACCACTAGCTATATTTCTGTGCTATAAATATTTATTGCTTTTTAATATATATATATATATATATATATATGCTAGTGACAGTTTCTAGGAAACTTCTTAAGTGGGGAAGGAGGAATATTCTGAGCAAGATATGATCCTCTTGGCTATGAACAGTTTCCCTTTCATGTGTTTAGATTAGAGGAGCTTGGTTTCCATGAAGCTTCCTCATCACCTTCTCTCTCTCTCTCTCTCTCTCTCTCTCTATCATATTTTGATATTTTGTATCATTCTGTCTTGTTCCCATATCACAATCAATCACACGTGTCAAGTCTTATAATAGTTTATTAGATTTTATTACAAAGAGTTTGAGTGTTTAAGACTCAAAGTTTTGATTGGTCTGTTTTCATTACAAAAACTATATTTTTTGGTGCATCTACTGAAAATATAAAAAATAAAATAAAATAATAAGCCTCACGATCAATTTAACGATCGAGAACTCAAAATTCAAAGAGCTCAAAGTTCAAACTTTATATAACGTAGTTCCTAATTTATTTTTGGTAAATCAGACAAACGGAGCCACCTAAGTACAGTAATTTTTAAATATTATTTTCTATTTAAAGTATGATATTTCTATTTTGAGTAAGTTACATTTATTTGTTAAGTATAACTAAATTACACATAGTAATATTTTTTTAAAAATTTGATTTTTATTGAAATTAATTTTCGGTATATTATGTTTTTTCAAAATTAAAATTATTTAAAAGATTTATTTTAAATGAAGAATAAAATTACTGTTTTATGTTATGTATATATTTTTTAAAAAATAATAACAAATTTTTATAGTATTTATCAAAATATTAGTTGAGTTGCCTTTTATCTTTGATTTTTCTATTTTTCCGTTTTTAGATTTGATAGGATTACACTAGCTGGTTTATGTACTACATGCCATTTTCCTATTATAAAACGATTTTCTTTTTTGGGGTTACATTATTATAAAACGTTTAAAGCATAGGAAATGACCACATAGCATAGGCTAATTAAGTATCTTTTTTATTGTGTGTCAGGAACGCACAAAATTGAGAATTTAATTTATTTTTATTTTAATTTTTAAAAATGTAATTCTCTTATAATATCAGTTTTATTATATTTTAAAATTTACTAAAATTGACATTTCATTATTAAAAATTGATTTGGTAACTAAAAGACTTATTTACTTTTTAACTTCATTGATTTAACATTAGGAAAAAGATATCTTCATAAAATCAAAAATATTATTGAACTCCACCACTTTAAAATTAATTAAAAATTATGAATCTTAATAATTTTAATATTTATTGCGAAAGAAAAAATAATAAATTAAAAAAATTCTACTGAAATCTCTACTAAAACTTCAATCAAATTCTTGATAAAATTGATTAAAAAAATACCTAACAAGTCGTGGAATTATGCCTATTTATGAAATTATCAAATTCTCTTGCATTGATATTGTCACAATCAATCACTTTGGAAAAGACAAATTAGTTGGAAAGGAATTCTGTTCCACATAAAAGTCAAGAAAATTGGCATCATAAAATAAAATAAAATAAATAATACAAAGTGGCCGGGGATAAGTTCTAAGTTTATTAGGCATTTATTGAATGATAAAAATGATGTCTCAATTATTACTCTTCATCAGGATAAGTTTATAAAAAGTTTAATTTTTTTAAAAATTAAATATTTTTATCATTAGATTAAGTTAAGATTTGTGTGTATAATAATAAAAAATATAATTTATAAAAATATTAAGATGATCTAAAGTATAAACACTCAATTTCTTAAAAAGTTTAACCATCAATTAATTAATGGTTACAATCAAACAAAATGAAGCACATGAATTTTATTTCTTATAAGCATAAAAGTAATTCGTGATTTGATCATTAACTTGTTCCCCACATTGAAATGATGTCCACCAACTTGACAAATTTCGAATGACAACAAAAATGATTGGTTTTTGGCAATTATAAAACTGGAATCTTTTGTGATACTGCAGCAATATAGGAAAAAAATGGAATAAGAGAAGGATGGATGGATGGCTAGAATTAAATTTGAAATTTTGAGGCTAGAGATGTTTCACTCTAATTAATTAATTTGATTTGATTAGATGAAAAAACTCATCCAATAAATTCAATTATTAAGTTGGTTTTATTGGTTTTGTTGAGTGACTTAAGTTACGGTGAATCAGATTATGACTTAATCTGATATTTTTGAAGCATGATCTAAACGAATAAAAACTCTTATCTGGAGTGACCTATTGACCTATTTTATAGTCTGAGACAGTTATATACTTTATTATAAATGTTTATTTTCGCTTTCTATGTATTGTATCAAATTATAGTTATCAAACTCGGACCAACTTAGAAGGTCGACTCGGTGACCCATATCCGAGATCAGTCCAGATTATACCAGATCAGTTAGTAATCTATTCAGTTGAGTTTTGGCCTATCTGGCAACTCAGGTTGACCTAAGTCTCCCAAAAAAATATTTAAAAAAAAAATTAACTTATTGTTAATGTTCGTAAAAACCGGTCCAGTAAAAGAAAAAAAGGAGGAAAGAGAGACTGAGAAGAAGTAGAAGAAGAAGAGGGCAGAGATGTTGCCAGAGACTCTCAGATCCAGATAGCATGACAAAACTTACTACCGACAATGAAGGCGGAATCATCACTTCGAGAGGGTTCTAGCTATGTACACTAAGCAAAAGCTCCCGTATGAAGAAGCAGATGGCGAACACGGCGAAGAGGTGAAAAGGCAAGTAGATCTGTAGATGTGATATACTTTGTCCTCTAATATGATATATAACACATTCACTTATTCACATCCCAATGAAACCTTACAGTTGGCACTCATAAAATGTGTTTAATAAAATCTATTTTAAAATTTAAAAATTTGAATGTTTTAAATTTTTTAAATTAAAATTTGTGTTTAATTAAATAAGAATTAAATTTGATTCTTATTTAGCTAAAATTTTTTATATTTAAAAATTTGTGTTTTAAAATTTTAATATAAATATATAAAATATTAAAAATAAAGATTAATTATTTTTATATTAATATAAAATTAATATATTTTTTAATATTTTAAAATAAACTTTATGTTAGAGTCATTATAAATGTTTATGAATTATTATGGATATTTAAAATTTTAAAGTGTGAAATTTGCATATAAATTATTTATTTTATTTTGTTTTAAATTTATTTGTAAATATATATATATATATATATATATTTTTTTTTTTATCCTGTACAACAATTGACCCTAAGACCTGGCCAAGTCAATGCTTAAACTGAGTCTAATAACACTGTATCAAACATTTTTTTCCAAAGATTAAGAAGTTTTTCTTTCTGTCCGTATAAGTAGGTTACATTGACCAAACATCGTTAAATTTGTGTGTTTTCTTATTTTCTTTCTGATTTATCTTCTCTATTTATTGCGTAATTGCGTGATAGGTTTTATTGAAATCAGATTGGATAAGTCAAGTTGAAATTAGATAAAATTAGATTTAAATATCCCTATATGGGGCAAGAAAATGATGTTAAATAAAAGAATTTTTTAATTATGAAAATTAAAGTGAAAAAAATTAGTGGACAACTAATTTCCAAATTTTAGAGAGAGTTAAATTAATTATTCTTAAAGATTTGTGGTAAATTGTAAAGTAAAACATTTTCATTTAATATTAGTGATGGATTATTATTATTATTATTATTATTATTATTATTATTATTATTATTATTATTATAATAATCAGAGTCCACATTTTGTGTGTAGTAAACATAGATAAAAAAGTCGGACCAAACCAGTTGGACCGGTGACTGACAAGGGGTTCGATTTGGTTGGACGAAAAAAATCAGTTGCCCATCGAACTGGAATGAAACCAATTGAATCGATTCTGAATTGGAAAAATTGTGTGAACCGGGCGTGTCACTGGTTGAACCGATTCCTATTTTTATTTTAGATTTGAAATTTTTTATTTTTAATTGTTTGTTTATGACTTTAGTTTTGTTAGACTTAGTTTTTGTTTATGATTGTATGAACTATGAAAATGTAAAAAATTTTAATTTAGATTTAATTTAAAATTATAAATGTTATAAATTATGATAAATTATTAATTATAGATTAATTTTTTTTAATTTCCTTCACTTATTGTTATATAATAAGTATTTTAATATTTTAAATTATATATATATTTAATATTTTTTAATTACTATTGATTTCATCAATATTTTATCATTAAACTTTAAATTAATATTTCTATCAATTTAGTTACTGATCTGATTTTAAGAATTATGATAATATCCGATGGAAAATGTACTGCAAATACTGTTGTAGTGAATTGACCCATTAAATAAAATTCAAATTCCAATGCCGGTTGGTCCGGAGGTTACTTTTTATAATTTTATATTTAATTAGATATTTAAAAGTTAAAATTTTTTGTCGTATTACAATTCAATAATTTTTATTAAACAATAATTTATACTGATCGAACATTGCTAAAAAAAATGTTTGTAAACAAATAAAAGCTGAAAGTCTTTATTGTTCTTTTAAATATTTTCATTACCTACAACATTAATTTTTTTATGATAAAAATTTTGTCATTCACTATCCAGCTTTAAAAAAAAAAAGTTTCTGTGGCAATTAAAGAAGTTAAATTTCAACACCAAACTTATAGCTTAAGTGGCATGCGACTAGATATTATGAGTTCGGACGCCAAAATTCCAACTCCGTTATAATTAAAAGAAAAAGAAGTTAAATTTCAAACTAACAAAAAAAACTTGGCGAAACTCAATGGCCGCTCCACCTATAATAAGAGATTGAGTAAATTATTAATTTTATTCTCAAAATATTAGAGTTATCTTAATTTAATTTATAAAAAATTAAATATTTTAATTTAATTCTTAAAAAATTATATTTTATTTTAATTTGGTTACTTTTTTTGTCAAAGTAATTTTTAGTAATGAAAATCTTTGAAATTTAGTAATAAAAAAATTCGTGATTTACCAACAAAAATGACTAAATTAAGATTAATATTATTTTTTAGAAATTAAATTGAGACACTTAATTTTTCTATGATCAAATTGAGAAAATTCTAATGTTTTAGGGACTAAATCAATAATTTTCTTTAATAAGTTCTAAAGCTTGTAATATAGTGTCCATATAAAGTCATTAGGAAGCTTAATCATGATTATTGAGGTACCTAACCAAGTAATTTGTCTCTACTGTCCAATAGATATGGAATACTGTAGTGACCTTTTTATTTATCAAGAGTGATTTGAATATGGTAATTCAAATTATAATTCAACTCGATATTTCAGAAGCACGATGCTTTTTTTGTTTAATATACAAGTTGTGTTCGATTTTCATGTATTACACTTTAAACATTTTTTTCAAAAATAACATAAATTTTTTTTCTTTTCATGAACGTAAGTCACATTAACTAAATAACGTTATGTGTTTTTGTTATTTTCATACTATTTATCTCCTCGTAAATTTCGATAACAAAAGTACATGCTTACAATCAATTATTGATTTTTTTAATATAAAAAATGAAACAAGATACGAAAAATAGAACATGGCAAGCAGAAGCAGAGCACTGAAAATTACAAGTTATTGTTTACAAAGAATTTATCAAACGGACCAAACATGCATGAATCGACCATATAATTATTACAGAATGTACTTAAAAAAAAAGCTACATAGATGATTTTAGACCCGATGTACAATATTACAGCTTGGTCAATGAAGTCTGTTCTTCAAAATCCGGACAGATGAAGAATCTTTATTAATATTTAAGAAAATAAAACTGGGTCAAACAAATCCATGAGATAATGAAAAATAGTGGAGAAAGTTTTTAACATATACCAGATGCATCAGTGGAATCAGACGGTATTTAAAATATAAAATATAATTAAATCTAATTTAATTAAATCTCAATAGAAGTTACTGTAATATAATTTATTTTCAAATCACCTCAACTATTTGAGTATCTAAATTTCTTAAATACTTGAATATGTATTTATAAATTTTAAATATTAAAATATAAATAAATATTTCTAATATTAGTTCAAATAAATACAACATATAATTCTCTTTAGCATAAAAAAAAAACAAAAAAAAGTAAATGTTAAGCCCTACAAACATCGTAGAAATCAAAAGAGATGAGGGAGGATCTTCCCATTAGCAAAGTTGAAAAGTTTCATGTACATTCATCTTAATGAGAGTATCGACACACTAATTAATCCTTCTAAAAATATGCTTGATCTTGATCTTATTTGTATTGCTCAAAACATGTCTGATTTCGTCAATAATAATGTCAAACTCATGTATAGAAGAGTCTCATTTCTTAATTAAATCATTGCTTCAGAGAATTTGACTCAATCTCAAAATAGATATTTACCAAGTCTTCAGCAATTTTGAGATCAATGTCTAGAAATCACGTTTGGAGGATCAGTTTGTATTCTTCATAACTTACCATGATACTATTTTGGCCCGTTCATTCTAATTGTAATATCTTCAATTAATTAAACATTTAAGGGTTCCAAGTTGAAATAATTAAACATCTGCACATTTTAAAATTTGGTGGGGACACAATGATCCTTCATATTAATCCAAAATGACATAATCATTGAGACATTGATCAATGTATTTCTCATTTTTATTTTATTTTCTGTGAATGATTATAGTGGATGCTTCGCAGCAGCATTATGAGTTTGAGAGGAAAAGTTTACAGAGAGTTTGGGATTTTGAGAAATTGAATTTTTTTTTACTATTAAATCACAACAAAATTTATGTGTATGATAATAAAAAAAATATTTTATATAAATTTTAAGGTGATTAGAATATTAAAAAACTCATTCTCCTCAAAAGTTAAACTCTTTGTCATTTAAATAATATCATGTCATCTTTTATAGCAATGAGCAACCAATAAGAAGCATAGTTAGTGCAATGATGCTAGTACAAGCTTTTTTCCGCCACATATTTAACATATCCTTTGGCAAAGGCAAGTGTGTGTGTATATATATATATATATATATATATATCCATTTTTTATTATTTTAATTATTTTAAAAGATACTTTTGTTATTAATTTCATATATCTATATATATATAAATTAATATCATGTCAATATTAGAAAATATGATTTGGCATAAATATCATTTGGTTTCTTGATTTGATTTGTTTCAATTTTATCCCTTAACTTTACTTTAGATTTCACTTGTATCATTTAAATTTTTCTTAGATTTTACTTTGTTCATATTCCTTAAAGTGTTACTTTTGGTTTCTTTTTTTGGTTCTAATAACTTTATCCTAGATTTCTATTTAGTCCTTTAACTTATTAAAACCGTGCGTTTTCTTCTTTTTATACCACCAATATGCTTAATATACAGAAAACTTTTAAATGGTTTCTTGCTTATTTTGATAACCTCGTCAAACTTTTTTTTGTTAAAAAGAAATTAAGCATCTTAATATTGTTAAAGAGTAGAAAAAAATTGAGTGGTTTCTGTAAAGTTAAAGGACTAAACTAAAACAAAATAAAATTAAGGGACTAATTAAAGAGAAATTTTAGATAAAGTTAAGGGACTAAAAGAACAAAATAAAATTGAAAGATCATGATGAAAATTAAGGTAAATAAAAATATGGGGTTAAAGTGAAAATTAAGGTGAAGTTAAGGGATCAAATTAGAACAAAATAAAATTAAGAGAACAAAATAAAATTAAGGGACCAAAATGAAACTTAAAGTATAATTAAGGGACCAAAATAAAATTTGAAGCAAAATTAAGTGACCAAGCTGATATGTTAGCCAATGATTTTGTTTTAGTTTCGTGTTTTTGACATGTTAAAATAATGATGAAATTATCTTTTGAAGTTAAACATATATATGTAAATTTTAAATAAAATTATATGTTTAAGTATTAAATTAAGCGACAGAAGTAGGGACACCGTATCTTTAGAATCAGGAAGTGATTTTTATTTGAAATTAAATAAAAAGCACGTCGTGTTCCTTGGAAAGAATAGTATTCTTTAAGATGAATTATTAAATAAAATTATCAAATAGTTTAAATTAATTTTATATTTTTTAAATTATATAATTAATTTTTAAAAAATAAAAAATTAAATTTATTAAAAATTAATCAAATAAATTTAAAAAAAAATATAAAATTAATCTAAACTATTAAATAATTCCATCTAACAATCCAAATCTAATATTAATATTAAAAAGTACTGCTCCCGCAAGGACGATGAGCCGGTATCGTGCAGTTTAAGCTTCGAACATATTTAGCTGTTTCATTTATTGACATTTGGCAGCATATGCCGTTCCATCGATACAAAAAGATGAAATGGAAAAATAACCCCAATGCCAATCAATTAATTAATTATTAGAATATTATTAAGAAGTTAGGTGAAACGCAAGATTGTTGAATAAAATATGCATGAATATCCCTTAGGTGTTAAAGTTTAGTAATCTATGAGAATGAGACTAGATTCTTAATAATGACCGGCATAATTTCTTTATAAAATAAAAATGAAATGCTCTTCAAAATAAAATGGGAAAAATATAAATAACTCTAATAAACTTTTATCAATATACATAAAATCTTCATAAACTATAAAACTAAACAAAAATCTACCATGAACTTTTTTTTGGTTCAAAAAAGCTTTTTTATCAAGTTGATTGTTAGTCAAATTAACAGTCAATGTTGACTAGACTTTGTTAACTGTCACATCAGTTGAAAATCGATACCTCAGTAAATGACATGGAAAAATAATGTCACAACATCCTTAAACCATTTTATGCAACCCGACCCATTTTTGTTCTCCACTTTGTTTGCTTAACCTAACTCTGCGTTCCTCATTCAATGAATCAAATCCTTGGGTTCTTCTTTTCCTTTGCATTTGTGGTCTTCCTCTTTTTGATTGGTTTGCATTCTTCTCCTCCTCCTTGTGTCTGTGTTTCGCCATTGAAGGGTTGTATGACTTTAATACAAGAATAATGAAAAATACAAGAATGAGTGCTTGACGTTCACAAGGTACAATGTAGGTTTCTTCTTTTCCTTGTGTCTCCTTCTCCTCCTCCTTGCGTTTGCGTTCTGCCACACACACTGATAACACAATCAAAAAACCCAATTTCTCCCACCCAATTTCTGACGAATTCCACTGCAAAGCAAGATAGACAGCATACTCATACTCTGGTGTCTTGGTCGTACTCTGTTTCAATGGACTGTTGGTCTTGTTTGCAGATCTTCTCTCAAGGTTCATTCTTCCTTGCCTAAGATTTTGATTCAAGAACTGCCAAGTTGAATCAATCTTCCTTCGTAGCGTCCTTCTTTTTTTACTATTAGTTTGTTTAATGATAATTTACTCCTTTGATGTTTCTATTTTGAGTCAAGTACATGTGGGCATCAAATAATGAAGAAAGTTGATTACTAAAATCTCAAATCTCTTATTAATTGCATAACAAAATTACATGAGATAAGGATGAAAGTCAATGGCTGAAATCTTGATTCTCTTTTTAATTGCATAACAAAATTTCACAAGAGTATAAGATAATGAAGAAAGTGGACTTGTTTGTGAGAATATTTAATTAGGTTAGTTGTTACGATGGATGATGGAACACAAGGTTCCAATTCCAAAAGGTCTTCTTCGTAGGTTATGCAAAATGGAACTAGGAAGTCATTTAGAATTGGGACCCTAATATCTAAGCTAAGAATAACAGTTCCACATTTGTCTAAAGTGGAGATTGGGTTTTGGGTTCAGTGAAGAAAGGCAGGCATGTAACACCATTTGTGTTCTTCCATGGCGAGAATGTGAATTTTGGTTCCTTTGTGAATGGGTCTGATGGTGACGAGTTTTGGTGAGTAAGTGTAATACCCACCAAATTTGGAGTTATGAGTTTTAGAGTGTTACGGTACCTTATAGCATTATTTTAATATTTTTAATTTAGTCATTTTTAATTTTTTCATATTTAATTAATTCTTTTGAATATTATTTATGGAATTTGAGTGAAATGACTAGATTGAGTATTTTAATGTTGTATGGTATATTTTTTTGAAATATAGAATTTAAGAGAGAAGAATTTAATTTAATTAATTTGAGAATTAATTATGGATTGTTTTTAATTAGGTAGAGGGTTTGGATTTTTGGTTATAGGTACTCACAAGTCACCCAAGACCTACCCACCTTTTCACAAAAACTTTATATTCTTTTTTTTCTCTTCATTCTTGACGTCTGAGCATTTGAGAAGTAAGAAGAGAGCTTCTCTCTTATCTTCTACAACTTCTTCTTCCATTTTCTTCCGGCTTGAGTTGTGTTTTCTGGTTCATTTGAGTTGCAAAAGATGGAAGTAAGCTTAATTCTCCACTTCAAATTCTATTTTCGGATTTGTTGTACTCTAAGGAAGAAAATATGATTTTGGGTTTTAATGGATGAATTTAAGTGTGGATGTTAATCTAAAATATTCCTACAAGATTTATAATGTTAATGGAACAAGAAATTTGAAGAAAACTAGGAGAAATTCTTGGATTTGAGCTAATAAACACAATAATTTAGATATTTGAAAAAGTTAGGGTTCTAGATAAAGATTTGATGATTTTGATTTGGATTGTTGGAATTAAATGGAGCTTTTAGTATTTAAACACTCTTTAGACATTAAGGATGAAATCCTATAGAAGAAATCAAGTTAAATAATGAAGATTTGATTCCAAAATCATGAAAAGCTAAGAGGGAAATCATGAGTACTATTTATGTTACTGTGGCACCAGCATTTTTCCAGATTCCAATACTGTAGTGTCGGTGGCGGTTACTGTAGCAGCTATTACTGTAGCACACGGTTACTATAGCATCATTGACTGTTTGACTTTATACTGTGGCATTGTTGACTGTTTGATTTTTAAAGTAGTATCAATTTTAAATGGTCATAACTCTTTCATCTGGATTCTGTTTTTAGCAAATAAAGTATCATTGGAAAGTTCTTTGAGTCTATTTCCAAATGAAATAATTTTCATTTGAAAATTATTTACTATTTAAGAGTTATGTTCAGAGGAGTAATCAAGGGTCAGAATTGTAGTAGAAATTTTTCTATTTTGTGACCTTGACATGATTTTACATGATTATTTTATAGGGATGGATTCTTTCATGCATTTCCACATCTTTTTGAATGTTGTGACTAGATTGGAATAAAGAGAATTGTCTTCCATTATCTTACATATTTTTTAGGATGATTCAAAATAAAATTGGACAAATATCAAGGTGAGTGGACAACTTTACAAAATTAATTTACTAAATTAGTCAAAGCACAATATAAATCTCATTTGCATTATTTGTGAAATCGAGAAGATTACCAGTGTATGTTCAAGTTGAGAAAAATCACAATATCATTAAGAATTATTTTATTACCTTATGTGAATTAAATTCTCTAGTCTATTAAATAACTAAATGTGGTAGTTTCTTGAATAAATTGGAACATGTTTATCAGAATATGATTATATGTTATGATTGTGATTATGTTTGGTGCATGGATGGTTGAGGATTAATCATCCAAGAAATCTGATGCAATGTAAGTGAATAGATGTGTCACGACCCGTTTACTAGGCACATGACCGGCACAATGATGAATATCCCATCACTGTAAGCCTTTCGATAAATTCTTCTCACAAGTAAAATTATTAGTCATTATCTCTATATTCTCAAAATACCATTCCTTAATAAATACAAAGAAAATACATCAAATTTTCTTAAATAATAGATACTCAATACAAAATACATTATCATACTGAAATACAAACCAAATACCAAACCTCTGACCTAGATGTCCTAGACGGTTACAGAGCAACATATTCTATAACAAAAGAAGTGCCTACCCGACAGCGGGAAGGTCCAAGGTGATCTACTCCTCTAGCGGATATTCTTCGGTGGCAACCTGATCTGAAAAAAATTTGTACAGAGAGTGTGAGCTTTTAAACTCAATAAGCAAATCGGCCTCGCGTTAATAAAATTCAAATACATCACCAGTCATGCAAGCATATCCGAAGGCTCAAACTCAACCAATAGACATAGTTAGAAATTATCTACAAGAAGACAAAAATTCATCCAATTCAACAAACGTTACTAGTACTCATCATTGGCAATATATCCCGGAGAGCGCACACAGGCCAGCTCACCAATTCTATATATTTCCGCCATGACGCACAACCTCATCCTCTTAGCTAGGGCGCCTCACGGATTTATCACCAATCCGGGCTATATCCCTACTGAGGGAATCGTTGTCTCCACACTCATTGGTCAAGACACCATTTCAACCGGGTTTTCCGCCTTGCCGTGAGAGGGGGTACTGTCCCGCTCAATCACAATCAGTATTTCATATCATAATCAGAAACACAATATAATATTCATCCATATAACAAGTATAGTATATAACTATATTATAGATTTATAAATCACAAATCAAGATAACAATTAAACGATTTTTGAAAAGATTCAAACTTCACATCATCATGAGATACTTGCTTCGTCTTATCCATACTTCTGGATTAATTATCTCATTAGATTCGTCATTCTGAATCCAATTTCCTCCTATGAATCTTGGGAGTGTCCTACGACATACTTTTCTCACCAGTAACGCTAAAACTCTATTAAAATGGGGTCGTTTCACTCACTTGGATTCCGTACGAGTATCACTTCTTTAAGTCGTTACAGACAAGAGTACACAGGTGAATTCCAGTGTTTTGCTACGGAGATTTTCATGAAAGATTAGAGAAAATACGTTAAGATTGTTTTCGTACAGATACTGTTCATACGTACGGTTACTATTCATACGGTTACTATTCATACGTATGGGTACTATTTATACCAGAAATAGAGAATACAATCTGTAAAGAGTACACCAGGTAAGTTCCCAGGAAAGAGTGGAGGGTCACACTGGACACACTTAAAAACTAAGTCTTTCCTTAGCCAAAACTTTCCTAGACATGTATTCTTCACAGTTTACATTCTATTTCGGTAATCAGAGAATCAAAATAACAGCTAAGGACAGTTTTTCTGATGTGGAAGATCGGCCAAAGCCGCAACCACAGAGCATACTTAAGAAAATAATTTCTAGAATTTGAAAGACATAGAAAGGGCATAGTATCTTTACCTAAGCAAAAAGGAAAAACTCAAAATTTCAGAGGTCTAGCGTCGGACCAAGAAATCTTAAGGAGAGAAGAAGAGAAGTTGAAGGTGTGATTTTGAAAGTGAAATGGAAGGGTCTATTTATAGAAAAATTTAAGGGTACAATTCCATCTACCCGTCTCACCTACCAATTTCACTTACTAGTCTCATCTACTAGTTTCACTTATTAGTCTCATCTACCAATTTCACTTACTAGTCTCATCTACTAGTTTCACTTACTAGTCTCATCTACTAGTCTCACTTACTAGTCTCACCTACTAGTATAATCAATTTGCTAATTTAGTTTCCCTTTTATTTAGTCCCTCAGGGAATTCTCTCATATAAAATGTTATTTTCTCCTACAAATTTCTTTCTAATTTTCTCTTATGATCAAACCACATCTAGTACTTGACATTTTGATTGTATAGATGAACAGTACTATATACGTAAATAGTATTATATGGGTGAATAGTACTGTATACTGAAATAGTAATAGTAGTTTGTAAACACGCATTTATATTTTATTTTTCATGGGTATTACATTATCACCCCCTTTAAGAAATTCGGTCCTCCGAATTTAAATTACCTCAAGTCGTGAAAAGATGGGGATATCTAGAACGCATGTCGGCCTCGGCTTCCCATGTGGCTTCTTCGTGAGTTTGATTCCTCCACAACACCTTGACTGCTGGTATCTCTTTAGATCGGAGTTTCTTTACTTGACTATCGAGGATAGCGACCGGTACCTCCTCGTATGACAAGTTTTCATCTACTAGGATAGAATCATTGTGAGAAGGGTGAAGTATGTGAGAAGGGTCAGGAAGGTACTTCCTCAACATGGATACATGAAAAACAGGGTGAATCCCTTCCAGTTCCATAGGTAGGGCAAGCCAATAAGCCACTTTTCCCACTCGTTCTAAAATCTCATAAGGCTCGATATACCTAGGACTCAACTTTCATTTCCTTCCAAATCTCAACACACCTTTCATTGGAGAGACCTTTAGGAATACCATATCGCCGACTGAGAACTCCAAATCGTGTCGTCTGTGATCAGCGTATGCTTTTTGTCTACTTTGAGCTGCTCGCATCCTATCTTGTATTGTCTTTACCTTGGTTAGGGCATCCTGGGCCAAGTCAGGTCCTAATGCTTTCGCTTCACCTATCTCGAACCAACCGATCGGAGATCTGCAACGTCTCCCATACAAGGCCTCATAGGGTGCCATCCCAATAGTGGCCTGGTAGCTGTTGTTATATGCGAACTCTACAAGATACAAATGCTTTTCCCAGCTTCCATTGAAATCTAGGATACAAGCTCGTAACATATCCTCTAGCGTTTGAATCGTCCGCTCTGACTGTCCGTCTGTCTGTGGGTGAAAAGCGGTACTGAGGTCCACTCGAGTACCTAATGCTTCTTGAAAACTTCTCTAGAAACGAGAAGTAAATTGAGGACCTCTATCAGAAATAATAGATATGGGTACTCCATGTAGCTTCACTATTTTCTTAATATACAATTGTGCCAACGTCACCACACCGTAAGTGGTTTTGACTGGAATAAAGTGTGCTGATTTGGTTAGTCGGTCAACAATGACCCAAACTGAGTCATAACCTCCTGTGGAGCGAGGTAGACCAATAACAAAGTCCATCGTCACTCGTTCCCATTTCCATTCAGAAATTTCTAATTGCTATAACGAGCCTCCCGGCTTTAGATGCTCAGCCTTAACCTGTTGATAGGTTAAACAACGAGACACAATTTCTGCTATGTCTTGTTTCATTCCTTTCCACCAGTAGATCTGTTTCAGATCCTCATACATCTTGGTGGCCCCTGGATGTACAGCATATGCAGCATTATGGCCTTCCTCCATAATGTCTCGTCTAAGAGTTCCAACATCTGGTACGCACAACCGTTGTCCAAAAAGCAAGGCTCCTGCATCGTCGAGTGTGAAACTATTCACTTCATCGTTCTTTACCTTATCCATGATTTGGACAAGCTCAGGATCCTCCATTTGGGATATACGTATCTGGTCTACAAGGGAAGATCTAGCCCTGATATGGGCTAAAATGATCCTGCCCTTGTAAACTCGAGAGTAGCACCTTTTGCTCTCATCTCCTGTAGTTCTTTGACCAATGGTCTTCTTGTCACTACTATATGGGCTAGACTACCCATAGATTTTTGACTTAAAGCATCTGTCACCACGTTCGCTTTGCTTGGGTGGTAAAGAATATTGCAATCATAATCTTTTAGTAATTCTACCCATCTCCTTTGCCTCAAGTTTAGGTCTTTTTGGTCGAAAATATACTTTAGACTTTTATGGTCAGTGTAGATTTCGCAGGTTTCTCCGTATAGATAGTGTCGCCATATCTTTAGAGCGAAAATTACTGCTGCCATCTCCAGATCATGGGTAGGGTAGTTTTGTTCATGTTTCTTAAGCTGTCTTGATGCATATGCCACTACCTGGCCATGCTGCATGAAAACGCATCCTAACCCTACTCTTGATGCATCGCAGTACACTGTAAAACCTCTAGGTCCTGAGGGTAAGACCAATACAGGTGCAGAGATTAACTTTTTCTTGAGTTCTTGGAAGCTTTCTTTACAAGCGTCATCCCATTGGTACTTTACTCCTTTTCTAGTTAGTCGTGTGAGAGGGGCGGCTAACTGAAAAAAATTTTGGATGAAACGACGATAATATCCTGCCAATCCCAAGAAGCTGCGAATCCCCGTGATGGAGGTAGGTCTAGGCCACATTTTGACCGCTTCTACTTTGCTTGGGTCTGCTTGGATGCCATCTTTGGAGATCACATGTCCCAAGAAAGTCACACGATCAATCCAAAACTCGCATTTAGAGAATTTGGCGTACAATTGATGATCCCTCAACGTCTGCAACACAATACGAAGGTGTTGTTCGTGCTCTTCTGAAGTCTTTGAGTACACCAGAATGTCGTCTATGAAGACAATGACGAATTTGTCTAAAAAAGATTTAAAAATCCTATTCATTAAATCCATGAAAGCAGCTGGTGCATTTGTTAGTCCAAATGACATTACCAAGAACTCGTAATGCCCGTATCTGGTACGAAAGGCTGTTTTAGGCACATCCTCCTCCTTGATCTTGAGTTGGTGATAACCAGACCTCAAGTCAATTTTTGAAAAACACTTGGCTCCTTGAAGTTGATCAAAGAGGTCGTCAATACGAGGCAACGGGTATTTATTTTTGATAGTTACTTTATTCAATTGCCTGTAATCTATGCATAGCCTCATCGATCCGTCCCTCTTTTTCACGAACAGAACAGGAGCTCCCCAAGGTGAATAACTTGGCCTAATAAAGCCTTTATCTAGCAAGTCTTGTAACTGAGTCTTTAGCTCTTTTAATTCTATTGGTGCCATCCTATAAGGGGGTATGGAGATTGGGCGAGTATCTGGAGCTAACTCTATTTGAAACTCAATCTCTCGATCTGGGGGTACACCTGGTAGATCATCTGGGAAGATGTCTACAAACTCCTGGACTACTGGGACGTCCTCTACTTTTAGTTCTTCTTTCTTAATATCTTTAACAAACGCCAAGTATCCTTGACAGCCCTTTCGCAATAAACGTTGGGCACACATTAATGATATAAGATTTCCAGAAATCTCACTCCGTTCACCATGAAATACGAAGGAGGGTTCCCGTGGAATATTGAACTTAACTATCTTATTATAGCAATCCAGAGTGGCATGACAAGATGCTAGCCAATCCATGCCTAAGATGACATCGAAGTCTGTCATATCCAACAGCATTAGGTCTACTGTTGTATTTATTTCTCCGACTCTTATCTTACAAGCCTGGTAGCCTCGTTCTATTAGTAGGGTGTCTCCAGTAGGCGTAGTTACTAAGAACGGACATTCTAATCTAACAACTTTTTGTTTAAAGTTCTTAGCAAAGAATGGTGACACATAGGAATGCGTCGAGCCAGAGTCAAACAAAACATGCGCAAAATTTGATTCAATCAGAAGGGTACCTGCTACCACCGCATTAGACGCCTGAGCATCTTGACGGGTTAAAGTGAATACTCGAGCAGTCCCTCGGCCTGCTGAAGCTTGACCTCGACCACCTTGTCCTCTGCCAACACCTCTTCCGATTCCATTGCCTCCTGCAGCTACAGGGGCTCTGTTGGCCACAGTAACCTTTGATTGATTAGGGCGTACTGATCCTTGGCTAGATCTTATGTAGAGTTGGGGGCAATCTCTTTTGATGTGGCCCTGTTGACCACATTGGTAACAGATCCTAGTATTGTTGTTGACAAAACAAGCACCGAAGTGGTTTCTTTCACATTTAGAGCACCAGGGCCTTTGTTGACCCCCTGTACTACTTTGTTGACGCTGTGGTGCACTAGCGGTAGAGGCTGCATGTCCAATGATTTTAGTGGGTGCAGAACTCTCTCCGTAGTAGCGTGATTTCTCATCTTGTTTCCTTTTTCTTTTGTTATTCCATTTTTCTTTTTGCATATCTCTTTCTTCCATCATACGAGCGATGTCGACAGCTTCTGTGTAAAATAAAAAATCTCGTATCTTCGATCCCACCCTGTCAAATAAAGACTCTCGAAGGCCTTTAATAAACCGTTGGATCTTTTCTTTCTCAGTTAGGACCATGTGAGTAGCATATTCAGACAACTCTACAAACAGATTGTCGTATTCATAGACGGTTCGTGATCCTTGCCGGAGTGCCTCAAACTCATTCATCTTTGCTTCTCGTATACTCTCCGGAATAAATTGTTCTCTAAAAATTCTTTTAAAGTCCTTCCATTTAAGGGATGGGGCATTTCTGGCCATGCCCTTTTTCCACGTTCGCCACCAGCGGTCCGCCTTACCTCTTAATTGAAAGGTAACAAGGGTTACTTTTCGAGAATCAGGGCATTCTAACGTGTCAAGGATTTTCTCATAGTCATCTAGAAAACGCTGTGGGTCTTCATTAACATCTCCTGCAAAGGTTGGCGGATTCAGCTACATAAATTCTGAGATCTTGACCTCTGTCCCTACCCAATCCTGGGGAGGGGGTGGGGGTGGCATTTGGTCTGTCTCTTGCGCTCTTGTAGCATGTACTGATGCCTGTGAGTCACCTTCAGATGATTGTCCCATCAGAAGTTCCTTTAGTCCATTCACCTCATTCTGCATTGCAGCTAATGCTTCCATTACTACAGTCGCGTCAATTTGTGATGGTACTCCACCACTTCTTTCAGGATTTTCAGTGGATATCTCCCTGTTTTGTGCACGGTTACCTTCTGCACGATTAGGCATCTCTAGCCTTGCATCTGCTGACTGAGCAACTGAAGGGACCAGGGCCCTGCCAGATCTTGTGCGGATTCCAGAAGCGTTTGATTTTCTTGGTGCCATCTAAACTTATTCTACAATTAAGAATAATATATATCGTCACTATTATGCTTCAAGGAAAGACACGAAAGAAAGGGATTTAAAACTCTACAGGGCTTTTGGTGGATCTTCATCCTATGGTCGTGCTGCAGTCACGACAATAGGGGAAGGCCCACTAAAGACACCTTGCTCTGTAATCACTAGGAGACCTAACAACCTATGCCTCTGATACCAACTTTGTCACGACCCGTTTACTAGGCATATGACCGGCACAATGATGAATATCTCATCACTGTAAGCCTTTCGATAAATTTTTCCCACAAGTAAAATTATTAGTCATTATCTCTATATTCTCAAAATACCATTCCTTAATAAATACAAAGAAAATACATCAAATTTTCTTAAATAATAGATACTCAATACAAAATACATTATCATTGTCACATCCCAAAAATTGAGCATGTGAAAAGATACTACTCATTTGATAAAATTCTCAAACATACGTTATTTACATGTATTCTGTAAGGTTTTACATTCAACCTTAATCATTCATTCCACACTACATAATTATATTCATCTGATAAGCAAATATAGACATACATAGTCTGATATTTTTATCTCATCGCAAGCCTAGGAGACCTATAGTAAGTACAGAGCGTTCCTAGTATCCACATTAATAAGTACTGGTATCCCACCAGACAGAAATAGAGAATAATCCCAAGGGGCTTCTAATCTTCAAACGGATACTCTTGTTCTTTATTTTCTGTATCTGAAAAAAAATAATCATAGGGAGTGTGAGTTTATTTAAAAACTCAGTAAGTAAATAATTGTACTATATAAAATATCAAAAGTACAAATACCACATTTACTCATATAATTAATTGTCTTATACATCGAGTAGTATGGGACTCTAACCCTTTCAAACTCATGAATAAGATTTCATAGATATACACCGAGTAGTATGGGACTCTAACCCTTTCAAACTCGTGAATAAGATCTCATAGGTATATACCGAATAGTATGGGTCTTTAACCCTTTCAACTCGTGTATAGATTTCATAGATATGCACTGAGTAGTATGGGACTCTAACCCTTTCAAACTCGTGTATAAGATTTCTTAAATATACACCGAGTAGTATGGGACTTTAACCCTTTCACACTCGTGTATTAGATCCCGTAGATCTTTACTCATTAATAAGATAGTGTGAATTCATCACATAGTACAATTGTCATGAAATAAATAATTTCTACATACTCTTATTTCTATTGATCATCATATACTCCCATATAAAAATTAATTGCTTATTATCCAAATAATATTGTAAATGGGACTTATATTGTACTTTGACTAGTAATATCAAATTAGCTGAGCAAGGTTATTCACTCACCTTGATGTTTGTCCAAGTTTACCTTGTTCCACACTAGAATTTGTGTAGGAAAATTTCCTAGTAAAATATATTACAAGGAATCATAAGAAAGGAAACAAAATCACGAAAATACGTAAAATTTTTTGACTGCTACAGTAACGGGTTGCTACAGTACGGTTTGCTACAGTGTCGGTTCGCTACAGTAACGTTGACTGCTACAGTACCGTTGACTGCTGACACTACAGTACTGCTACAGTACCCCGAAGAAAATTTTTCAGATTTTGTTTCGAAATTTCTGGTCGCTATAGTAACTCGGTTTTGCAGAAGTTTTTGCAGAAATTTCTCACAAATTCATCCTTTCCTTTCTTGTTTCAAAACCGGAATTTCAACTCTTTTAACCGATTATAACTCAAATATAACTTCTAAAACAACTGAGATTCACGAATTATCATCAAAATCTTCAAGAACAAAACTTCCTCTAATCTTCCATATAAACTTAGATTTAAGGAAAATAACGAGATTAAAGCTTACCTTTGATCCTTACAAAGCTTTTGAACCGAACAAATAATCGAACTTCTGAAGATCAAGGAAAGGATTTGAGAAGAAAATGAAGAACTGAGAGAGAAAATGAAGTTACTGTTCCTTTTGCTTTGCTTCAGAATCGAATTATGAGAAGTTACTATTGAAGTTTTATATTAAATATTTCTAATGGGTTATTGAATAACCCATGGGTATCCATAACCCAACATCCAAACCCATCCAGTTAATTTACAATAAATGGATTAATTGACCATTCTTAAACCACTTTTCCATGAATTTCACCATTCTTAGAATATATCCCTCATTGTGCAAATATTTAGTCCAGTCATTTAACTCAATTTTCATAAATAATATTCAATGAGAACAATTAAATATGAAAATTAAAAATGACCAAAATAAATAACTAAAGTAACGTTGTAGAATTCTAAAATACTCTTAAGCGAATTATATTCTGAAATTAACGGGTATTACAATCATACTGAAATACAAACCAAATACCAAACCTCTGACCTAGATGTCTTAGACGGTTACAGAGCAACATATTCTATAACAAAAGAAGGGCCTACCCGACAGCGGGAAGGTCCAAGGTGATCTACTCCTCTAGCGGATATTCTTCGGTGGCAACCTGATCTGAAAAAAATTTGTACAGAGAGTGTGAGCTTTTAAACTCAGTAAGCAAATCGGCCTCGAGTTAATAAAATTCAAATACATCACCAGTCATGCAAGCATATCCGAAGGCTCAAACTCAACCAATAGACATAGTTAGAAATTATCTACAAGAAGACAAAAATTCATCCAATTCAACAAACGTTACTAGTACTCATCATTGGCAATATATCCCGGAGAGCGCACACAGGCCAGCTCACCAATTCTATATATTTCTGTCATGACGCACAACCTCATCCTCTTAGCTAGGGCGCCTCACGGATTTATCACCAATCTGGACTATATCCTTACTAAGGGAATCGTTGTCTCCACACTCATTAGTCAAGACACCATTTCAACCGGGTTTTCCGCCTTGCCGTGAGAGGGGGTACTGTCCCGCTCAATCACAATCAGCATTTCATATCATAATCAGAAACACAATATAATATTCATCCATATAACAGGTATAGTATATAACTATATTATAGATTTATAAATCACAAATCAAGATAATAATTAAACGATTTTTTAAAAGATTCAAACTTCACATCATCATGAGATACTTGCTTCGTCTTATCCATACTTCTGGATTAATTATCTTATTAGATTCGTCATTCTGAATCCAATTTCCCCCTATGAATCTTGGGAGTGTCCTACGACATACTTTTTTCACCAGTAATGCTAAAACTCTATTAAAACGGGGTCGTTTCACTCACCTGGATTCCGTACGAGTATCACTTCTTTAAGTCGTTACGGACAAGAGTACACAGGTGAATTCCAGTGTTTTGCTACGGAGATTTTCATGAAAAATTAGAGAAAATACGTTAAGATTGTTTTCGTATAGATACTGTTCATATGTACGGTTACTATTCATATGGTTACTATTCATACGTATGGGTACTATTCATACCAGAAATAGAGAATACAATCTGTAAAGAGTACATCAGGTAAGTTCCCAGGAAAGAGTGGAGGGTCACACTAGACACACTTAAAAACCAGGTCTTTCCTTAGCCAAAACTTTCCTAGACATGTATTCTTCACAGTTTACATTCTATTTCGGTAATCAAAGAATGAAAATAACAGCTAAGGACAGTTTTTCTGATGTGGAAGATCGGCCAAAGCCGCAACCACAGAGCATACTTAAGAAAATAACTTCTAGAATTTGAAAGACATAGAAAGGGCATAGTATCCTTACCTAAGCAAAAAGGAAAAGCCTAAAATCTCAGAGGTCTAGAGTCGAACCAAGAAATCTTAAGGAGAGAAGAAGAGAAGTTGAAGGTGTGATTTTGAAAGTGAAATGGAAGGGTCTATTTATAGGAAAATTTAAGGGTACTATTCCATCTACCCGTCTCACATACCAATTTCACTTACTAGTCTCATCTACTAGTTTCACTTATTAGTCTCATCTACCAATTTCACTTACTAGTCTCATCTACTAGTTTCACTTACTAGTCTCATCTACTAGTCTCACTTACTAGTCTCACCTACTAGTATAATCAATTTGCTAATTTAGTTTCCCTTTTATTTAGTCCCTCAGGGAATTCTCTCATATAAAATGTTATTTTCTCCTACAAATTTCTTTCTAATTTTCTCTTATGATCAAACCACATCTAGTACTTGACATTTTGATTGTATAGATGAACAGTACTATATACGTAAATAGTATTATATGGATGAATAGTACTGTATACTGAAATAGTAATAGTAGTTTGTAAACACGCATTTATATTTTATTTTTCATGGGTATTACAAGATGACCTTTGTAACACCCCGACTTTTTATTTTCTTTAAAAATAATAATTTTTCTCTAATTCGGTTCACTGGATAATTTTCTAAATAATTTTCTTTCAAATAATTATAGATTTTACTATTCACGAATTTTACTATTTATGTAAATAGTAACCTTGCAGAAAATTTACAAGATTCTCATTAATTATATCTGAGCTTGAATACATACAAAAATAATTTACATAATATTTATTACTATATTTACATCTTTGTATCACAAACTACTATAAAATATATTTCTACACTTCAATCTCATCATTAATATCATCAAGCCTTCCATTTTGCCCTTTTTCTTGAAATGATCAATTTTCTAAAGTGAGATATAAAATATCTCAGTAGCTAGTCACTTTCTTAAAAACATGTAAACACATGAGGAGATCATTTCAGCCATAAAAGCATAATATCACACAATAATTAAATTTCTCTTATTCACTATGTAGAACAAGAATTATAAATAACATTCTGTAAAAATTGATTATGAACACAGATATCATAAATCATAAATAATCATACTTTTATGGAAGACTAACTACCTTATGAAGAACGAGCCTTAAATCCCTTCTTTCTAGTCTTCTCTCTTCTCCTCCTTCTTTTCTATTTCGTCCTTCTCTCTCTTCTCTTTCTCTCTCTCTCTCTCTCTCTTCTCTTTCTTTCTTTCTTCTTTTCTCTTTCTTCCTTCCTTTCCCCGTGCACTCATATATGTATATATATATATATTATTTTATTTTTAACTTTTTCTCATACCCCACATTCCACCTTCTCTTTTTCTTTTCTTTTTTTTTCCTCATTTTCTCCTCCGCACACCTCACACACGTCACTATCTCTTTTTTTTCTTTTGGTTAAAACTAAGACAAAACCTCAAATTTGTTTATTCTATTCAAAAAGGTCCCTACTCAATGAATAAAATTTTATTTATGTTTCTCAAAAATTTCGTAATAACTATTTTATCCTTATTTTCTTGCTCATTTATTTATTTAGCCTCATTTTCTAAGGTAATTAAATTTGGGATATCACAACCTTGCTAAACTAAATTATTACAATCAATAAGTCTTATTTTTAATATTGTTGAAACGTTGGATATACATTTTATTTTTTTTGTTAAAGATGATTGTTAGATTATCTTAACTCTTAAAAAAGATTCAAAAGGATATTGATATATGTTTAAGATGAGGAATGGTGTGATAACGATTATATCTTATATTACTTTGTTATTGAGTAAATATCTCTATTTGTTGTTGCATGGAAGGTTGAGGGTTAAATTTCCAAGAAATCTGATGTAAGGTTGTAATAGAATTTTAAGCATGAAAAATTGAGGGCTTGATCTCTCAAGAAATCTGATGCTAAGATATAACCAAATTTTAAGCATGGAAGATTGAAGACTTGATCTCTCAAGAAATCTGATGTTAGGATATAACCAAATATGACGTATGGATGATTGAGGGCTTGATCACCCAAGAAACCTGATGCAAGTTATAACTTATATAAAGATGAATGATATATTAAATTAAATTATAGTTTAGCTATAATAACAAATGAGGTATTTGTGCTTGTGATATTTTCGTGCACAGTTGTTTATTCACTGAGTTTTAATAAACTAACACTCTCAGTTGTTGTCTTTTTCAGATATGGTGGTTGAAGATGATGTTTACCTCTCGGAGTTATACTCCACTGTTTGGTTGGTGGGTTCTTGGAACCAAGTTTTGGCGAGAATTAGGAAATGTTCTGTAGTCTGTATATGTCATCTAGGCTTGCAAGGTTGTATCGTACTAAGTACTGTATGAATGTTAAATATTTTTGTATATGTATACAAAATATCTTTTTGAAAAATTTATGATTTATATAGTTATGGATATTAGAAATGTTTAGGAAAATTAAGGGGTACCATAGAGGTATACCCTAGGCTTTTTATGTTTATCTCACATATCCGATTTTTGGGAAGTGACAATAAGCTTCATCATTGGGCATTCAAAGCTTGGTTGAAACGCAAGGAATACTGCTTATGAAGGATCTAACTTCGCTGAGAAATGCGGGTTCGAGTTAAGCAGACAAAGTGGATAATAAAAATGGTTTAGGTTGTATAAAATGGTTCAAGGATGATGTGATATTATTTTTGTCACGTCATCTACTGAGGTGTCGATTTTTAGCTGATATGGTAGTCAACAAAGACAGTCAACATTGACCGTTAGTTTAAATGATCAACTAGACAGAAAGGCTTTTTTGCAAAAAAAGAAAAGTTCATGGGAGTTCTTTGTTCAATTTTATAGTTCATGGAATTTTCTGCATATTGATAAAAGTTCATGGGAGTTATCTACATTTTTCCTATATAAAATGGATGATGAAACATTAACTTACACCTTTAACTTTAAGTTATTGCACCCCAAATTGATACGAGACCGACACAGTAAATAAGGTTGACCTTGATACCATAAGTCTAAACTATTTAGTACATCAAGACCACACACCTATAGAACCATAATTATATGCAATAACTTACTCCTATATATCATTAAATAAATAGTTATTTCAAAAAGAGAGTTTTATTAGGGATGGTAAAGGGGTAGGCCCTCGTCCTCACCCCCGATCCCTCCCAGGGAGAAAAAATTCTCCACATTCCCGTTCCCCGCCTCCTTGCAAAAATTTGAAAAAAACTGCCCAAAACTTATAACAATCAAACTTATAAATCTCAAATGAAATTTGTGGGGATTGCCCAAAACTTATAACAATCAAACATAGAAAGGAGAGCAGAGCTAGAACACATGACAGTTAAAATGGAGAACTATAGATTCCTCCATTTATAGCAATCAAACTCAGATTCCTCCATTTATATGTAATATTCTTGCCCTTTAGGGTGTAATTAGTTATGGAAGTATAAAAAAAAATTGCATTGTGTTAGCTGTTGAAACTATTATATTTTCATGTGTGAATTATCATGCTTTCATAGTCGGATTAAGGCAGCTTAGTTTAAATATATTTTGTGAATGTGATATTGCCATATGAGACAAATTGTTGTATATAATTGTGTTAGGACCCAAATTAGTCCATGGAGAAGTAAATCAGACGGCTAGCGCCCAGGCGCCACACAGAGCGCCTCAGCCACCAGTACCTTAACTCTCGACCTGGCACTAGATAGGTGGCGCCTCAAGCGCCAACCCCCAAACTCTCTGTCTAAGCTTTGAGCGTGGCGTCCCAGGCGCCAGGACCCGAAAAATCCCTTATATACCAGAACTGATAATTTCTTTCCTATTTTTCTTTTGGTCTCCATTTGGTCTCCATTTCTTTGTCTTGCTGGATGTTTCTTTCCTTTTGGTAACTGAAGATTTACTTAGGCTCTTTCCAATCTTAGTAGAAGACACAAGGTAAGCAAGTTTTAAGTTACTTGGAATTTATTTTTCTTCCCTTTATTTCTTCTTATCCTTAGCCATAAACCCTAGGTAAGAAGGATGCAAAAATTCTGGTTTAGTAAAACATAAATGATTGTTATGCCATAAATTCTTGATTTGTAAGATTGTTTAGAAATCTTTCTCCATAGAAAGGATAAAAAGGAAGAAGAGAGGAAGTTTTAGGTCAAATTACTTTGGAAATAGTCATAATATGTCTTGGATTATTATATTTTTTGCATTTTAGAACAGTAGTGTTGGATATTATACTGACTGAATAATTATATAAGATGGCTAACAGTTTGGATAGTTAAACAAAGTAAATTCTATAGAATTCATTGCTGTTTAATGGCTAGATAACATAACGAAATCCTACAGAACTTTTGTAGTAAAACTTCCTTATTAGGATAATACAAATACTTCCTTTATACTCTGTTCTACTTAATAGAAGGTCCAACTCTAATGTGCTTTTTATTTTATTTTATTTGCATATTAGGAAAATCTTTGGAAGTTATTTCCTAGCACCCCCTATAATTTAGCTGTAAGAACTAAGGTAGTTAGTGTCAGATTCGAGGTGAGTGTGATAACATTATCTTACTTATTTTTTTAAAACGTATTACCATGAGGTATCATAAAGAAAATTTGTGAAATGGATCTAAGTGGTATGTTGTGTAATCATTCTAAGAGACGTATATTCCTTGTATTTATACAACTATAATTTGTAAAACATTGTGGATTTCAAGGCTCTTGTTCGATTAAATAGAAATTCTCATAGAACATTTAAAGTTAATGTTAATACTGTTGTTGTTATATTAAGGTTGTGTGAATACTTGCGTGATGAGTAAGAATTATTATGATGTTTCATGGTGGTGCACCCCATGGGAGAAGTTAGAGGAGTTACAAGGGTAGAGATACCCCTTTCCTGGAGAAACACGGGTGGATGCGGCCAAGGGACTGCGGGCAATGATCCATTGGTACCGTGGATGATCCGGTTGGTATGGGATTTATACTATGCACTGTATATCTTGTACTATGTTGATCATTTGTAGCTAATGTGAGTTATAATTCAATGATATCTTTATGATATTAAATGATAAAATTTAATTGTGATAGATAATGTTATCCATTCACTGAGTATTCCATTACTCATCCTGTTTTTTTTTTAAAAACCTTCAGAGTCTGTATCTGACATAGGGGACTCTCCAAGACAGTAGCGAGTTTACTTCTTCCGTTTCCCTTGTATTTTGGGTTGGTCTTTGTACCTTATTTATTTTGTAAACTTTAGGAGTTGCTCTGTAATCACATAAGCCTCCTAGGATGTTGTGAATGAGCTATGTGAAATATGACGCTTTACTTTACCTTTTATGTTTTCGTTGTAAGAAGACTAAAACCTTATCAATGTTTTGATTTGAATTATTACAGAATTATTTAATTTCTCATTTTACAATGATGATGGTTAGAATATTACATATATATGTGGAGTATAGAATATTTATGCGTGTTGAAATAATGAGAACTTGGTTTTAGGTCTTGGATCAACGTGGACATATAATTGGGAATGTGTGGTGTTGAAAATTTATTTTATTATTGAGTCTTTTTGGTTCACGATGGGAAGGAAGTTCACTATCGTTCCGGTCACATTTTTGGGATGTGACATTATAGCAAGAATAGTCGTACCTAAGATGGCGAGAATAGAGAACTTCAACACATTAAGGTGACGGTGAGACCGAAGGACGAACGAGTATGAAGGTGAGAATGGAAAGCAAAGCTAGAACTCATGAGCATGATAGCGAGAATGCAAAGAAGAATGCATGACGGTGATGGTGAGACGAGGGGACAAACAAATGACAGCAGACGGCTAAAGGGCAAGGCTCTGATGAATAAAGTGATGAATGTCAAATTCGGAATAGGGGAATTAGGAATGAGATTAAAGGGATTTGGGGTTTTCTTCTTTTTTATTAAAATTATTTTAATTTTAATTGCAAATGACTAAAGTATCCCTTAATAGTATACTTAATTTAAGGGCATTTTAATAATTTTGGTAAAATTACTAAATAACCTTCGGGGACAAAAACCTTACAAGACGGGAAGTGTGATCCCTGTCTCAATCCCCGTTTAACTTTCAGGGAGATTTTTTTCCTCCCCCTATCTTCGAGGGGGAAATATCCCCACTCACAGGGCCCTGAATATAATTCAGGTCCCCATTGCCATCCCTAGTTTTTATGTAATCGAAATATCAAGTTTAGTATAACATTCACAATGTTAATAAACATTCCTATGGAACTAATACATGGGGTGTAACAGAATGCCCAGTAACAAAGCTTCCAAAAAGAGATATTAGAAATGTCATCATGTATCATTCACATATATAACAATTACAAGAAAATTTCCCTCGATGATCACATTTAGTTAATTACAAAGCCTACTCTAAGACACTACATTAAAAATCAAAGATTAAAGACAGAAAAATCCATCTCTGATTGCTCAGAGACAAATCCAAAGATGAAAAATATTTTGTCTTTGATCCTGGCGTTGCAAAAAATTTGAGATGGAAAATAAATTTTGCCTTAAATCAGGGATAAATTTTCTTGTCCCTTATTTCATCTCAAATTCACAAACATGCCTAAGAATAGTAGATTGTTGAACCAGTTAAATTTGGCCACCAACAAAAATTTTAGCCATATTAAGTAATACTAAATTGGAAGGCGCATCCATTTATTAGTCTTCTCAAGATAACAGTGTCCATTGAAGCACTCTATATAGGAAAAGTTGGGAAGCAACACTATATATAAGAATAAGTGGGAAGCTCATCTTCTGGTCTGGCTGATGTGGAACTTATTAATCTAATACAAAATTTATTATATCTCTAATTTTCGTTTCTAATTAAAAACAAACTTGAATAATATATTAGAGACGAAATTAGAAACATAATAAATTCCATCTAAAATTTTTCAGACTAGATTTTGAGACAAATTTCTAATATTTTAGAGATAGAATTTGAGAGGGAATTTATTCCATTTCTAATTATGTCTCGGATTAAAAACAAACTTGAATAATATATTAAAAATGAAAATTAGAGATGGAATAAATTATGTCTCAGATTCTATCTCAAATTTTGAGACTAGAAGAAACAGTCAAAGGAAGACAAGGATTTTGATCCTAGCAGACCTATTAGGTTAGTAACTTTTATTTCAACTTATTTTCATCATTAATTAATATATTTATTTAAATTAATATAATACCTTATTTTTTGTTCTTATTTTCATTTGACGTTATTCACATTCAATCTTTAAGGTATTTATATCTAATGAATCATCTTATATGTGTCTTAACATGGCTTGAATGTCTTATTATTTTTATACATGTATTCTTTTATATATTTTTTAATTATTTTTATTTATTTGATAAACAAAAATTGTAATATTTGTATTAATCTGTGCGTCGCACGGGTTACAATACTAGTTATAAATGAATACATAACCTAACCTCAGAAATTTTTAATTATAAAAAAGGGGCAATCTTATTCTTATTCTTGATAAATTTGCAACTACACAAGAGACCTCTGCCAGATTTAGATCCTCTACTTTATCAGCAAGGAGTTATTTGTATATTTCAGCATATATGCTAGAATAAGAGGTTCAATTGAGGAATGACAATGGGTAGATAACTACCTTTTTTATTTTAATATACATTTCTGGATGCGGTCGTAATATCTTATATCCAAATCCTGTCCGATATCCAGAAAAAATTAGCCTATCAAATACCCGTATCAGAAGCCACATGATATCTAAAACTACCTAAAATGCCCGAAATGTGCTACAATTGATATTGGATGATGGATACCTTGAGTTATTGGATACCCACTACCTAATTCCCAATATCAACCCATTAAAAAATATATATCCAAATCATCAAAATTTACAAAAAAAAAATCATAAATTTAAATGAAATAAATGGCATAACCCGTACAAATAACATTAGTTTAATATGCATTAAGTTATTATATATTTATAATAAGTATTAGTGTGTATATATAATATTATATTTTACTGGACAAATATCGAATATCTTATCTACCTATTCATTTTGGACGGATGTAGAGTATCCGATGGTAATACCATAATTTGCGCAATATTCGTTAAGTAGTAGCTAGATTTTTACTACCCATATCTTATTCAAAATGATATCACTTTTTTTAAAAAAAAAAACGAATATCATTAGATATCCGAAATAACCGATTGAATTGTCATCCCGAGTTAAATTCCATACATTTTATATCTAGGTCATCCAATATTTTAATGTAACTCCTCATTTTTAGCACACGTGCTAAAATTTACGAATAACACCTTATTATTACAACTGAGGATCTGTGGTCACCTCTTAGATACCCAGATTTCTTTTTATGCACCGTAATGCAAAAAGAAGAAAGAAAAAGAAGATTTTCATCATTTTCCTGAAAAGAATCTTTTGTGCAATTTGAACAGGAACCATTTTGCTGTTTCACTGGTAGGGTGATATTTATTTACAATTTTTTATAGTCCCATGACAATCTTGAACTTTTCTAGAATGAATTTGCCTTCTTTATACTTCTGTGATTCCTCATAAGCTTTTATGTATTTCCAACCTAATTCTTCTCCACAGTCACAGCAATATACGTCACAAACTGTGTGAAGACCTGTGATAAGTTGCCTATTCTCCTTAGGTCCCTCCTTTACGTTCATGGCGTGTGAGAACAAAAATGCTCTCCCGTGGCTTGCCTGTTAAAAACATTAACTGTTAAAAAACATTAAAATCTATGAAGCACTGAAATATTGTGTGCTAGTTCGTTATGGAGTAAATTACTATTTTAGTTTCAGAAAGATTATGATTATCTCAATTTAGTCATTAAAAGATTCGATGTCTCAATTTACTCCTTGAAAAAATTATATTTTTTCAATTTAGTTCTTTTAATTGTAAATCTCAAATTTTTTTTTGATACCAAAAGTCACTTTAACAAATAAAAGCCTAAATTGAGACGCTTAATTTTTTAAAAATTATATTAACATGTGTTTTGTTTGTATTTATAACAGTGTCCATGCTTCCCAAATTACAAATAACTTGAAAAAATGTAATAGTAATTTCGATTCATCAAGAACCAAATCAATCCTTAAAATGAAGATTAATTTATTGATTTTGGTCATTGAAAGATTATGATTATCTTAATTTAATTCCTTCAAGATCAATCATTTTATATAACTTAGGCACTAATAATTTTACTTGTCTCAATTTTGCTCCCTCATTTGTCAAATTAATATTTTGGTAATGATAAATTTGGAATTTGACAACTGTGTATATGGTGATTTAGTAATGTAAATAATAAAATTTAGACAAATACAATCTTTAAAATATTAAATTAAATTGTTTGATCTTTTAATGACTGTATTGAGACAATTAATATTTTAGAAACTAAATTAATAATTTATTCTAAATCTAAAAGCATAAAACAATGAATTATATATAAAGAGCAAAACTCTTTTGGTCTCTTAAAGATTAACTCTATTATCCAGTGACGTATCTAGGACCCCTCGATTAGGGAGTGCAAATTTTTTGTTCTCTTTTTTAGATCTGATGGTAGTTCTTCTAAATTAATTTCAATTTATTGCTCATTTGATAGTAATTTGCTCTTAAAAAATTTTCATTACAAAAAAGTCATTTTTCTTCTAAATCCTAATTGTATAATCAATCAATCAATTTGATAGAATTAGACTTATGTACAAAAATTTCAAATTTCAAGATTTTACAATGTAGTCCATAATAATAGAATGAAAAATTAACTATTATCAAGAAAAAATTTCATAATTGACTTCACAAATATGTTACTCATGATCCTAATTATATAGTCAATCAACCAATTTGATAGAATTAAACTTATGTACAAAAAGCCCAAATTTCAAACTTTTACAAAGAGGTCCCTAACAATAAAATGAAAAATTAAATATTATCAAGAAAAATTTTTATAAAATTGACTTCATAAATATGTTATTCATGATCCTAATTATATAATGAATCAACTAATTTAATAGAATTAGACCTATGTACAAAAACCTCAAATTTCATGTTTTTACAAAGAGGTCTCTAGCAATAGAATAAGAAATTAATCATTATCAAAAAAAACATTTAGTGACTTTGGGGAGTGGAGGTCTCATGACTGTGAACAGTAGAGAGAGATTAAGTCACTGAAAGGAGTTCAAAAACTAAAAAGGAGGGGAGAAAAATAATAAAAATTTACATGTAAATTTATAATATTCACCCCCTCAATCATATGCGGCTCCGCCACTGCCATTATCAATGGGCTTGGCTCTAAATATAATTTTGGTATTTCTACTACTAGAAAAGTTTGATTATGTTTCAACCCCATGTGATATATTTACTCCTCTAATAATATCATTTTACTTTCTTAGAGGCATGAAATTATATCAAAATTAAACTTACCATGTATTCTAGTAATAAAAAAAAATTAAGGGAGCTAATTGATACCAGGGTCATCTTCCTCCCAAAATATACAGTATACTATTCATCCAAATTTGCATAAAAAATTAGAGTTGGAATCAAGATCAGTGATACAGAATCAAAACAATTGCAGATAAACTTCCAAGATGATATATTTGAAGTATGATTTTCTGTTTTGAATCAATATGAGTTTGGATCAACAAGTTGAACCTTATCAAGGCAGCAATTCAAATTTAACTCGAAATTGAAGAAAAGAATCATACAAAAAGATTCACCTGAAACTCTTTGGAAACGATATCATCATGGCAAGCAATATGGTTTTGGCACTTAAAGCAGCAGTAGACTCTGCATCCCATCAAATCCGCCATTGCTGAACTTGCTTGACTTGAACTTCCACTTAATTTGCTTCAATGTTTCTACACTAAAACAAGAAACATAAAAAAATTGAGGGGTCAAAATATCAATAAAGAAAGTTGTAGAGGCCAATCCTCTTTTGCCAGAATCTGGAAATGGATGTGTTTTAATTTGTGTCAAAGGTGTTTGAAGCAGTCACATGCTGAAGTAGATGCGTTCAATCATTGAGAAATGCAAGGGTTTATACATTATATTAATGGTTCCAATAAAAGTGGTTGATTAGGACAAGATTATAAGGAAAAAGAGTAAATTGCTGAGTTAGTCTATGAAAAATTATTATTTTTTCAGTTTGGTCCTTGAAAGATCAAGTCTTTCAATTTATACATTAATCCATGTTGCATTTGTCTCAATTTGACCTTTTTCCTACTAAATCGCAAAATGACCATTACTAAATCTCAACTTTTTGATTGCCAAAAATCACTTTGATAAATATAGGGACCAAATTGAGAAAAATACAACATTCAAGAACTAAATTGAGATACTTAATCTTTGGAAGACTAAATTGAAAAAAATATATAATATTTTAAAGGCCAAATCAATAATTTACTCAAGAAAAAACAATTAGTTTGGTTATAATGATGCAAGTATGACAATATGAGGTGTAATTAATAAGGATGGTTTATCATTGTGTTGCTTGTAGAGCTTGGTGTCTTCCATTTATAAGCAACCCAGAAGCCAACTAGCATACACAACAAAGTATAAACCAAACGGCTATATATAATTGTTTTAAATGTTTATTGTTTTTTTTAATTAAAGAGTAAACATTTAAAAACTAGTCCAAAATTTCTTCATCAACCAACATAGATAAAATTTCAATGATAATGTCATGAATGAATATTAAATGTTTTGGGTTTTGGTCGAATTTTTGTCCGTATGTGCATCAATGCATGCCTAATCCATATTACTTATAGAAAAAAACTTAGAGAGCATATTTAATGGTGAATTATACTTGAGTTGTTTATTGTGAGTCTTATAATATCATATTACTATTTTTGGTTATAAGTAACTTTTTATTTCAATAGTGCAACTCTTAAAAACTCATAAATGAGTCACACAAATAATTTTATACCAACATTTACTGTGAGTTGATTATTTTATTATTATTTTTTATGTAAGAATTGGTTCTTATATAAGAACCGTTCTTACGCGTAGTAGTTAGCGTGACGAATTCTAATAATAAACCTCAATAACAATCAATTCTTAAATTTAAGAACTCTTTAAGAACCCCTAGTAAAAATGCTCTTAGGTGTAGTACCTTATATATTTGCTATCATGTTCTTTAATCATAACATGACAAATGTATAATTCTATTGTCTTTAAATAATAACTATATATTTTTTTTAAAGAATTTTTTTTACACATAGTTTACTAAGAGAACCTAATAGTAAAAGTATAATGAACTTTATATAAGTCTTCTGCATGGTAGGGATCTCAACTAATTACACCTGGCCATTATCAACAATGTCTAATTAAGGAAACTAAGATATAAATTATCATTAACTTAACGATAGGATTAAGCACTAATCATTGTAATAATTAGTCAAAGCTAGTGTAAATTTAAACGATCAGGAAAAAAAAATGATGCCTACAACCAATTCTCAATTTATTATCTTGATTTTGTCAAAGGAAGTTAAATACGAGTTTGAAAATCCTTTCGCGCTTGGTCTATTATAGTACATGTAATAATTGTAACTAATGCAAGTTATTCTCAAAAAAATGTTTGCCGAATGATGAAGGCCCACACAACAAAATGCAACATTTAAGCAATAATAAAGAAGTCCCAGGGACGTCTGATAAAATTGGACACACGTAAGTAATAATAAAGAAGCATATATATATATATTATGATAGTTATAATTCAAATCAGGAAGATGTTAATAGAGTTACGTCACTACGGAGCCACATAAATATTTTCTATGAAGTGTCTTAGTGGTGTCAAGAAAAGGGAAATATATATTTGAGTAGTTTTTATTAGTCAAAGAATCAAATTGGAATAAAATAAATTTAAGAAATGAAAGTGAAAGCTAAGGTAAAATTAAGGGATCAAAGTCAAACATGAAGTAAAGTTAAGGGATCAAATTTGAACAAGATAAAATTAAAGTGACTAAAGTGAAAATTAAAATAAATTTAAAGGACTAAAATGATAAATTTAGCCTATATTAATAATATAAAGTATATGAAATTTAAGGATAAATTATGGTTTAGTACCTTGATTGACTCCTTTTCGCTTTAACATCCTATGATTCAAAAGGTAATATCCAAAATATTTAAGCTTTAAATTGTTAGCATGTTGGTACCCTATGGTTGATTTTCCTTAATTCATGGATAGAAAAAAGCGAATGCAGATTTCCTCCTATGTGTTTCACGCGTAGGAGTTCTTAACTTTTATCTTGATAATTGGATGTTACATCTAACAATCGTAATTTTTCTCATTTTTTTAGCCTTTTTTTTTTTGAAAAAGGCATTAGTTATTAGATCTGATCTAATTCAACATCCAATGCTATTTATTTTTAAAAAAAAATGCAAGAGAAATGTGAGCCGTTGGATGCGCTGCACCCAACAACTATGATGAGAGCTAATGACTAGTCATTGATGAATTTAGCGACGAAAACAATCCATTTGTAAAACATCCATTGCAAATGATTCAAGACAGAATTTGCGACGGATCAACATCAAAACTTGTGACAGAATAATTTCATTGCTAATTTTCATCACTATTTTTGTTTTTCTTGTAATGGCTGGAGGTTCATGTGCTTTTCATAAGCAAGAAGAAATCCAAATTTAAAAAGAACACGTGGAATGCACATGACACACAAAATGCCCTAAATTAACTCCAATTTCACCATTAAAAAAAACTAATTTCCCAATACAATTTATCAATACTTCTTATGATTACGAGTGTGTATACTATGAATTGAATTCCTTTCGGCCCCTCTAGGTTTCAAAGTAGCTCAAATAGCTCGGACGAATGATGAAATTGGGAAATTAGGTCTTCAAATGGTGAAATTAGGGTTAATTTGGGGAATTTTGTGTGTGTTATGTGTTAGATAAAATCACATATATATTCATGGTACCTTTATAATGGAATTGACTCTCAAAGACTCTAACAACAAACAAATTTTTCATGTTGCTATATAGTATACAATAGGGTTCAAGATCTATAAACATTAATATACAAAAACCATATTCACATAGAATTACAGAAACAATATGGGAGAGAAACAGAAGCAAAAAGAAATTAAAGATTGATATGTACCTTCAGCTATGATATTTGTATCTCTAAAGGAGAGAACCCCAATTATTAATCTCCAATAAATAATCCGAAATCAGAAAAGGGGACGATAGAAAATAGAGAGAATAGATTAGTATTGTTATCAGTAGTTCACTCCTACTAAGTGGTACTATTTATAAGCTACTTTGGATATTGACTAATCACTTTCACATATCCCACGGTAACGACTTATATTGCTTTATAATATAAACTAACAATCTGTTGGATAATTTAAATAAATTTAGATTTCACTTATTCAAAATATAGTTAGGATACACTATAATTTCACATTTTAAATAAAAAAATCCATCATATGCGCGTTGCATATATATATATATATATATATATATCGTCCATAACTTAACAGAAATCGAGTACAGATACCAACATACTAAAAGCCTATTTGGTATGCAAGAAAAAAAGAAAAAGAAAAAAAAAGAAAAAAAAATAAAAAAATTCATTTGATATGAGATAGAAAGGAATAAAGAAAAATAGATTATATGTAAGATAATTTTACTAAATTACCCTTTGATTTAAAAAAAAAAAAAGACACAGACCAACCCTATAGCCTACCATGCACCCTTGCCTTTGATGTAGTGCACGGCTTTTTTGACGGTGCGACGAGGGCTTTAGCGGTGCGGGAAACTTGAAGCGGATAGTGGCTCCATCGCAAATTTAACTTCCTCTCCAATTCTTTCTCTCTGTTCTTCCTCCTCCATCTGAGGTCCAATTCTTTCTCTTTGTTCTTCCTCCTCCCCCAATTCATTGATGTTCAAAATTAGTTGTTGTAATTCATTGTTGTATTTGAATAAATAGACTGCAGCAGAATTGCGAAGTTGGTTCTAGGGACGCTTTAATTAATTTATTATGGGTGGTAGATCATAGATGACAATGGCTGTGGGAAACTGTAGGCAAATGGTTGCTTTCTTGTCTTAACTGGTGTTACTGAGTGGTTGTACCTCTTCCTTGGACAACCATGAGGCAACCTGGAAATCCATCGATAATTCTTTTTTCTTTTCTTTTCTCAAAAGCTGCAGAAGCATGGGAGAATTTTCTTTTCTTTTTACATATCTGATTCTGGTTTTTGTTCTCCATCACTATTGTGTAACAAAATCAGAATTAAAACATATTAAATTGTATTTGTAGTTGCACCAAGAATCCATGATCTCATCACACAATTAAGTAGATAGAGACTACTCATACTTAACCTCAGGACGGATCTAGAACAAAAAATTGGTGGGAGCAAAAAATTAATATACAAATGTTTTTATTAAATTTATGTGGGGATAAAACAAAAGTTTATTATATATATCAATTAAAAAAATTTCTCACATATATTAATTACAAAAAGAAAAACTTCTTGTGGGGGCAATAGCCCCCACAAGCCATAACCTAGGTCCGTCCCTGCTTAACCTTACAAATCTGAGGCAAACTATAAGGAAGCTAGTAGACAGTTCAGCGGAAATACCAACATCATGGACAAGAGTGGAAGACGTGCATAGGAGCGAGGGCGAAATCGGCATCAATGTTCCTTCTCCTATTCCTTCTGCGGCTTTCCATCGTTTTAGCTAAAGAAAAGTGCCGTACAATTAAAATGGAAAGCAAAATTCCATCTTGGAGGTGATTTACTGTAGCTGATATGTACCAAATGAGGGAGAGGAAAACAGTGATGACATTCTGCTCTCCTTTCTGTCATAGAACGCACACCAAACTTTAGACAAAGCCAACTTTAGACGGATCCATATTCGCTTTAGTTCATAGTGGGAATAAGGGATTTGGATTCCCTCTTGTCAATAGGTAACTCCAAGTCTCATCATAATCATTGGATACAACACATCCAACGGCTATAATTTCTTTTGCATTTTTTTTTAAAAGTTACACTAGTCGTTAAATCTGATGATTGTTAGATCAGATCCAATGATCAGCGTAATTTTTAAAAAATAATAATAAAAGATAGAAAAAACAAAGAAGAGGCCAACGACTGTGATCTAGAACAAATCCAAATACGTAAGCAGGAGCATCCTAATCAGTGTAGGCAATTCAATTGAATCTTGTTCAAGCTCTAATGTACTAACTACTGCTTCAAGCTCTAAGCATATATAGGCTGCTTGATAATGATTTCGTATATCCTCAAAAGCATCTAAAATCATCCATATTACAATTGAATTCATATGCGAGGGAGAGGAAAATAATGATGACATTCCTCTCTCCTGTCTGTCATCGAACGTACACCAAACTTTAGACAAAGCCAACTTTAGACGGATCCATATTCGCTTTAGTTCATAGTGAGAATAAGGAATTTGGATTCCCTCTTGTCAAAAGCACAGGTAGCTCTAAGTCTCATCATAACTATTGGATACAACGAATCCAATGACTATAATTTCTTTTGTATTTTTTCTAATTTTTTTTAAAAGTTACACTAGTCGTTAGATTTGATGATTGTTGGATCAAATCTAATGATCATTGTAATTTTAAAAAATAAAAATAAAAGACAGAAAAAACGAAGAAGAGACCAACGACTGTGATCTAGAGCAAATTCTAATACGGAAACTGGAGTATCCTGATCAGTGTAGGCAATTCAATTTAATCTTATTCAAGCTCTAATGTGCTATTGACTGCTTCAAGCTCTAAGCACATATAGACTGCTTGATACTGATTTCATATATCCTCAAAAGCATCTAAAATCAACCATATTACAATTGAATTCATATTTTTAACAAATGCGACTAGAATCATCCATATTTTAATTGGAATCTTTCAAACAACAAAACAATAACAAATCATCCATATTAAAAATTTTAGTTACATTACACGTCTTCTAATTATAAGTACGGAACTACATTTTGTGAATTACTTAATTTTTTATTATAAAGTCTCATTTAATTAATATATATGAGCACACATGGTCGATTTTTAATTAGATGAAGCTGAATCATATGACAGTCTTAATTGGAAGTAAAATAGTACAAAGTTTACAACTTTGGTTTGAAAGACAAAAAAATTCTGGATTTTCTCTTGTTTGGATTATAGAGAACATAAAAGAGAGGGGGAAATAAAAAGCTCTAAGAATGTACCATTTTAAATTTTCTTCCCTCCCATCCAATGATCCAAACATATAGGTTAGGTGTTTCTCAATTGTTCTAGTTGTTGATAGATGGCAGATTTTTATTGCATTAAAAATTTCATATAATATATTCTAGTCCTAAATATTTTATTCAACCTCATTCGTTTTAGTACTTAACAGAATAAATCTTTTTGGTAAATGAAATAATACATACATATATATATATGTGTGTGTGTGTGTGTGTGTGTGTGTGTTTTAGATGAATGTATAGCTATTAGTGAATGTATAACAATAAAGAATTACAAGATGAGTGCATAGCTATTAGGCCTTTTTGGCCTCTGTTTTCAGCATTAATAAAGCTTTCAGTTAAAGTAACCTAGTCCTAAATTAAGACTTACTAATTGTTCTAATTCAATGTATATTAATTGTTCTTATTCAATGTTAATATTGTATAAATATATAATTTTTTATAAACATAACATCACAAAATTTAAAAATTGAATTTGAAAATTTTTGAGCCTAATTAATGAGGTCATTATTATTATTATTATTATTATTATTATTATTATTATTATTATTATTATTATTTTAACATGCAGTATATAATATTTTTAAATTCTTGCACTCTATTTACATTATGATATGTGACTTTGAGGCCTTTTGGTGAAGAGTCTGTAAATTATATATTAGCATATACATAAAATTAAGTATGAATTACAATATAAAGAAGAGAAGTTAAAATTTAAGAAGAAATTTTAAATATAAAAATTACTATTATTTAGTTTTATATCCAAAAAAATTATTTAAAAAATTAAAATGCAAGTGGGAGAGTTGGAATTACTATACTTCTGTTTATTTTTTAACAATATAAAAAAAATTCTTGCAAACATTTCAAAATGAAAATTGTACATTACAAGTTAAAAAGATTTTTTTAAAAAAAATAGTGATTCATTTAGGCTTAGGAAATTTTAAATTTAATTTGTCAATGTTGTATTAATTCTTAAAAACCTTTTGCTTATAAAATATTAATATACTTTTGAACTGGAATTATTGTGTTTAATTTTTTTTATTTTTGTTTTTATTGTGTTTAATATTTTAAAGAATAAAAGAGAAGTTTTTAAAAGCGGGCAAATAATTTAAGGCCATTTTGGGATTTTTACTTTTATATAGATAAGTTAATTGGAAATGGATCACCTCCAGGGCTCAAAGGCGCTGGATGCTTCGGTTCTTTTTTGTTTTTAATATTTTTATTATATTTTTAAAATTAAATTCTTTTTGTGTTCTAATTTTTTTTATTTTAGGATTTAAGATTTAACATAATCTAAAAAAAAGTAAAAAATTAAAATTTAATTCATAAAAATTTAAAACAACAAAAAAAATTGGAATTTAATTTTTTTTATTTTAAGATTTAAGGTTTATTTAATCTTATTCTCTAATTATTTTTTCTTATCTGAGTCATTGGTAATCAGATCCAACTAGAATTTAATTTATGAATTTTAATTTTTTTTATTATTTTAAAATTTAGAGTTTAAAATTTAGGATTTAAAATTTAGCATAACTTATTAAAAAAAACAAATATTGGTTAGGAGGTAGGCAATCCACATCCAAGTTAACTATTGACTAATCCAACTTCTTTTAAATAAGCGTAAAGTGTAATGTTTCTTTAAAATACAAAAGAGGTTCATATAGCTATATATATGTTCAAAACCCCCCACTTACTCTAGAAAACCACCCACTTATCTTTATGCTCTGATTCAGTAGAAATGAGAGACCACCGACGAGAAAGTTTAGGGTTAAGAAACACGTTTGAAAGAGAGACACATTTGAAACCTAATTTTAACTTAATCCTATGTGGCTTAAAATGTTAATTGGACAGGGTGACATAAGCCACAACTTGCCAACTCTTCTACCATATAGACCCAACTTATAGGAAGACTAACTTTTATTAATGGTCTTCTGTAAGTTCTTAGAAATTGAAGGGACTAATTTACAGAAAAATAAAGACTAATTACAAGTTTAGAAAAAGTATAGAGATTAAAATTATAATTTAACTTATAAAATATAGGGCGGACATGTGAAAGATTAGAAAAATAGAAAGGGGGTTGAAGCATTTTACTTTAATAACCATAGCTTTAGAATCTTCTAGTCTAGTAGTGTCAATGACCGCAAAAGGGTGTACTTAGGCATGTTTTTTTGGCCCATTTAATTTTTTTTATATTTATTTTTTATTTTTATAAAAATTATATTATTTAATATAAATAACTTCATTTTATCACATGTTTGTATTTTATAATATTATATTCAATAAATATAATAATTTTTGAATATGAAAACTTTTTTAATTTTTTAAAAATAAATATATAATTTTAAAATTTAATATAATATAGTTAATTTAAAAAAATATATAAAAAATTAAAGTTATTGGTTATTTAAAGAATTAAAGAAGTAATATTTTACATTTATAAATTTTATTTTAATAAAAAATATTCAATTTTTTTATTAAAATTTTTTTATATTATATTATTTAAATATAAGTTTTTTTTTTAAAAAAAAACAGTGTTCAGCAAGCCGGCCTGTTTAGACTCGCAATCTTTGGTGGGCAAACTCAGACATTGAAAAGTAACTCATTTAATAAACAAATTAGGACCATTTATTGACAGTCCGTTTGACAGTACTATTCTAGTTTATGGTCCCAAAGTTATATATTAGTACACATAAAATGAATATATATATATATATATATATATGAAAAAAAACTCAAATGTATGCGAAAGAGTAAAATGTTAGATAACTTTTTATTTGTAAAATTTAATAATCAGAATACTTTAATTTTATATTAAATAATTATTAAAATAAAATAAAAATACTAACTATAAACTTTAGTTCTTATGTTATATTGTTGCTCATTCCTTAATTTTCACCATTAAGTCTTTTTTTCTTTTTCCTAAAGATAAGATTTCTTTCAATATGTAGTATGTATTTTAAGAGTATAATTATGAATAAATTAAACAAGCATTAAATTTAAAACATTAAGTTGCATATGTTTAAGCACTCCTTCTTTTCGCTCTGCTAGGGTTCTTCAACAAGTGTACCACCACAAGAGAGGGCTACCTTTTTAGGTGGCCCTCTACTTGCCTCCTTTTTTTTTTTTCTTTTTTTTATGGGAGTTTTTTCTTTTTTAGAATAGAAGGATTTTATTTATATAGTGGAAGTTTTTCTCTTCTTCTATGGAAGAGATTTTTCTTTAAAGAATCTTTTTTTGGTGTTCTAATCCTAGCAACTCACTTCAAATATATTTTATCCTCTACAAGCCACTTCTAGTTTTCTCAGTATTCGACCATGTACTTTCTCATTTGCATCTAGGGTTTAGCATCTACTTCAATGGGGAACGAGACAAAGAGCTTTGGTAAGAAGAGGATCTAGATCCACATGCTCCGTGAGAGGCTGTTGCAGCTTCACTTGTAGAAGAATTGCCGCTTAGCTTGTGCCTCTCTTGCTGCCCCGCGAGAGGAAATAACCAGAAGGCATTTGTTACTTTAATTTGTGCTAAGAAGACTTGTACTGATATTGTCCCTCTAGAAAAGAATAGATGAGATGGGATGTGTTGCCTCTCCATTTTTATCTTTCTGGTATATGATGCTGTTGTGTAAGTTTAGATTTTATTTTTAGGGTGTATTATCTTAAAATATATATTTTCTCTTCACATAAATTTTGTGCCTAAGTTGTATTAGCTTATTTTCACGTTTAGTAAAATTTTATGTATCCATAGCTTGATGCAATATTAATAAAAATATTTTCCATTTTGTCCCCAAAAAAAAAAAGGTATTGTAGCTGTTTAAGGACCAGGTATAGGTACCTGGTTGAATCATCGGTACATTCTCCAAGGATTATGGACACACTTGGTTGTATTATCGGTACACAAGACTTATATATAAAAACTAACAAACCCCATTCATAAAAATAATTCTAGCACAAAATGTAAATAAAACAATTTGTACTTCATATCTCCAAAGACATAAGATTGTTGGCTTTCAAAAAGAGCCTTATCCAAAATACAAACTCCAAATAAGCTTTGAAAATATTAAACAAGAAATTTCATTCTATAAGTTCAAAACTCAATGAACAGCCACTTTCTTCTTGGCATTCCATCTCTTTCTGGTGGCTTCTAATGCTTCCAATTTCATTCTAGCAAGTTCTTTAAACCAATGCTGATACTGTGCTTCAATTGAATTAAGTTCTAACTTGAGCTCATCATCAATATCTTTTTCTTCTAAATAAATGGAACAACAACTGCTTGTCTTAGATGTTGCATTCAAAGTTGGGTTTACAAATTCAAAATTCTTCATGATATTATTTGTCGCCGTGCCTTCTTCAGCATTGGTATTGCTACCAATTGTTTGCAATTTACAATCTTCAAAATATGCATCCCCTAGCTCCAACTCTGAGTTAGATGCACTTAAGCCTTTATAGCTCTTATCAAAATTGAAATCAAGAAAATTGTCGCTTTTTACGGACGCAGCTTCCCCAACTATCTCAGAATTTACAGATCTTAGTGAACATCGATCTTCAAAGTTAGCCAAACTAGGAGACGAAGAATAACAATATTGAAAACTAGTATGATTAGCATTGTTGCATAAACCCTTTTGCTCGACAACCCATCTAGAAGGAACACTAGTTAGGATAGAATCCCATGGAGATGCCATTGAGGTTTGGGCATCTCCATGTTCCGAAAACCCACCATAGAGATTTATCTCTCCACTTGAGCAATAATTAGATGAAGGCTTCCACCCAGGCATAAGTCTCACAATCAAGTTATCAATAAGCTCGGATATTAACAACACATCATGATGCTCCAACTCTAGTTGCTCAACCATCTCTGAGGCTACAGAAATTGCAGTATCTGTATCAAGATAAAAGAGAAAATGTATATTCCTTACCCGACCTAGCAATTGAAAAAACAAAAATCATGCGTTAAAGCCATATAAATTGTGAAAAAACAAAGAATTAACTCAATATCACAGCTTATGGAAGCATGCCAAAAGCTATTTACACTTTACTCCCCAACCTCTCCCAACCCCCAAAACCAAAAAAATAGAGATGAAAAACAAAGAGAAGGAAAAGAGCATATACTCACCATATGGATCAGCAATCCGCAAGGTCAATGATACTGAGGTATCATTGTTTTTGGTACCTTTTAATCTAAATTCGTTGTTCTTAGTAGTCCTTTGAAATTCTAAAATTGGACTATCTATACTTCCATTGTTGCTTCCGGTATTTGTACTTCCAGAAACCTGTTTGTAGTCAACATCTATGTCCATAGATAGAGGAGCAGAATTGGGTGTATATATAGCTTTAGAAGTTTGAATAGGTAACTGTAGAGAATCACGAACTGGATTTTTTGGACACTCAACTTGGAGAAATGGATCTTTAAGAAGCTCTTCTGCAGACAATCTCTCTGAGACTGAAACAATACATTTCTCAATAAACTCCTTAATGTGGGGGTCTTTCACTCTACTAAGGGATGCCGGCTTGATACCCTGGAATGTAATGCTTCAAATTATAGGACAAATACTCCCGCAACAAGTTCAAATTATAAGCATGCAATCAACCAAATATAGAAATAATGATTATTACTATACTTACAGAAGTAACTTTCTTAAAGATCTGAGCCGAATTTCTACATTCAATATAGGGATACTCTAAAGTAACCATCTCTAATATGCACATCCCAAAAGAATAGATGTCAACTAGTTCATTGTACTCCTCTTCATATAGCTCCGGAGCCATAAACTCAGGTGTACCTTACAATTTACAGAAGACAATCAACAAATACAAAGTGTAATTTAGAGCTTCACATAGGGTCACTATGCTAATAAAAATTCACAGTTAAGGAAAGTGAAGTGTTACCAATGACACTTCGAGCAGTTGGCTGCTTCATAACAATTGCCAAGCCAAGGTCTCCAATCTTAACTTCTCCTTGGTGTCCATTCACAAAAATATTGTCACATTTCAAATCTCTGTGAATAATAGGTGGCTTCTGATTGTGTAAATATACTAAGCCTCGGAGAATCTGCCTAGCCCAGTTTTTTATGGCCCTCAAGTCAACATATTTATGCTTCTTACGATATCTGTCAGCCAAAGGTAAACAATAATTTCATTTACATACATATTACAGCCAAACAACATAAAGCCAAGACTAAAAGCAATCAATTGAACTTACTGCCTCAAATTTCCAGATGTGAAGAGCTCAGTAATCATGTTAACAGTTTTCTTCTCATCATCAATCCAGGAATTATAGAACTTAATGATATTTTCATGTTTTAAAGTCTTCAAAAGATGAACTTCAGAATACAATTTTGATAGATCTTCTGCAGACTGCAAGAGATCATCAATCCTAACTTGATTCCAAGCAACTTCTATTCCATCAACTTCATCAAATGCCCTATAACTGCCAAAGAAAAATATAAAAGATTAAGTAATATGCTGCCAAAAAAATATTGTCTATTCTTGGATATAAGACTGGGAACCAAATATCGTGAAAAATAGTGATAGGAAAAACAATAGAAAAGGACATAAAATAAGAGATTAAGTATCAGAATCATACACAGTCTTGAAAGCACCCCTGCCCAAGATTTCATTGTACTGTGGAAAAAAAAAACAAAAAAGAGAAAAATATATTAAAATAAACATAGGAAAGATGTGAACTATAGAAGTAAAGTAATCTCATTCAAAGAAGTAAGCAGATTGTGCCAGGAAGGCAAGTTCCACAGTAAAATTTAAATCAGAATAAAGAAGATGATGTGTTTTACTGCATTGTATACACTTACCAGAACCAAGATATTGGACCACAGTTCAACTTATCCTTCATTATAATCAAAACATTGTACAACTACAAGAATAACATAGCAAATCAATAATATTGATTTCCGTCTGAATCAAAGCTAGCACAATGGCACTAACAAATAACAGATATCTCAGTTATGTGTCTACCTCCGTAGTTCAAACTGCACAATTTCACCTAAAACCTAGAAAGATAGTTATTAACTTGGTCCTTAAAAGATTACATTTATCTTCTACGAATCAAGGTGAAATAAATGTGATATTTCAAGGATTAAATCAATTTAGTCTCAAATAGCACCATCAGGAAAGGATGGTTTCATCAAATTGAATTCTGAAACAGAGAATGAAGGATGCAGGTAGCTAATATATCATATCATACACGAAGATAGCGACCGGAAGGATCTCTCTCTACAAACTCTTCTTCGAAAAGAGAATTCATTCCGCGCTGAGAAACTCAACAGCTAAACAAAAAAGCCGATGATTTCTTCTTTTGGTCGCTAATCGATAACCGGGGGGGGGGGGGGGGAGGGTGTCAGAAACGTCGCTGATTGTGAAATCCGATAGGAAAGAAAGAACGATGACTCTCAGAGAAAGCTTGGGAGGCAACGCTGGAGCGAAACGAATCGAATGCCGATTGCAGGTGGAATCGGCATTCGATGACGATGTTGGGAGGCACTGAATCTAATTTGAAAACCCCACCATCCATGTCATAGCAATGATGATTCATTCTCACACAAAACCCAACACGATTTTCCCATTAAAATCCTTCGTGCCCCAGCTATTCCAAGATAAAAACGAAATTTTAAAAAAGGAAAATTAGGAAAGGGGTCTGCTGAGAAAGAAGAGAGAGAGAAAGCAGCCGTTGAGATGCAGAAAAATAAAATTGATTCCGCGGTGCGTAGAAGAAGGTTGGAGCGGACACCTGTATGGTTCTTAAAAGACTGCAAAATTTGCAAATTATGTAAAGGATGGTTGGAGCGGACACTTGTATATATAATTGAAAAGGATGATGCGTCTAAACAAAAAAAAAATCATGATGCGTCCACTCTGTCACAATTCAATAATTTGATAGATTCCATGGTCTTTCAATTCTATAAATTTCAACACAAGTATGTAAATTTCATCTTCATCCAAGCCTGCGAATGTCAAGTAACCTCAAATATGTTTCAGCACTTCAACGAGTGTATAAATATCGACAACATCTCCAAAAGGGGCATTCAAAATTCTTTGCTCTAAATCCTCTCTAAGAATTCCCTTTGTGAATATAATCGTTGTATCAAACTCTTGTAAGTTTAATAGCATTCAATATTTCAAGTTATTATCTTTTAACATGTTTTATTTTTCCTATTTTATTATATTAAATATTTCTCTGTAATTCTTTATATTGTCATTATTGCCTCAACTTTTACTCAACTTCTATATTAAATATTAAAACAATCGATCAAGTTCACAACTGATATCAAAGCCTAAGAGTAAGGAAAAAAAAAAATATATATATATATATATATATTTCCTATGTATTTATAAGGTTATTAATTAAGGGTTTAGCATTGGTCAGACGAGTGAGCAATGTTTTTGGAACCTGTAACGTCTCATCTTATTTTTCCTTTAGTTATAAAAATAATAGGGTTGTTTATATTTGACCTTATTCATGAACTAAAGTTTTTTTTTAATGAACTTTGTAGAATCATCAACCCATTGATATTCTTTAAATTTATAGGGAATTTAAGTAAATAAAATACATCTTTAGTTTATGCAGTAGCTATCAGTCGACTTTTTAACATTGGCTAATTAACTGTTGAGTGTATTATAATTTCATCTGTATTTCCAGGAGTTGCCAGTCAACTGATCTCAAGGTATCAGTTGACTGGTAACTCTCGGGTAGGCCAACAAAATATATTTAGAATTAATCGATTGACTAATTTTAATCAACTAGTTGACTGACGGTTTCTGCAGTTTGCATGTTTTTTTGTTACACAACTTTGATAAGTTTTAATAAACATCTTGTTCTTATATCATACACGATTCCTACAATACATATATAAAGTTTAGACTGAAGTCCACATGTATATTATTACATCATTACATAACACCTTAAATATATTACAAACATATGAATACATAATTCAAACTACTTCACACATATCATTCACAGTATCAAGGCCTTTCCCTTGTCTTTATCTCCTGAAATTATCAATTTCTAAAAGTGAGACACAAAGTATCTTAGTAGCTAGTTAAATTTTGTAAAAACATACATATAAGAATCATTTTAGCCATAAAAGTATTAAAACAATTAAATCATTCATCTATGGCTTCTTCTTGTTCTTTATTATGGAACAAGTCTTATTCTTCTTATTCTTTACTCTAAAATAAATCTTATTTTCATCTTATTTTTTTATTAAAGAGATAGATTCTTTTCTTATTCTCTACTTCAGAATAAGAGTCTATATTATCTTACTCTCTACTGTAGAATAAGATTCTACTCTCATTCACTATTGTGGAGTAAGAGTATGTTCTTCTCTTATTCTCTCCTGAAAGAAGAGCCTCTCCCTTGTATTCTTCTGTGACATAAGATCTATTCTATCTTATTCTCTTATATGGAATAAGATTTTGCTTACTTCTCTTTTGTGAAATGTGGTATTTTCCTCCTATTTTGTTATATTGAATAAGAGTTTCACATCACACTTTGCTGTGACATAAAGTGTTTTGTTTTTTTCTTATTCTCTATTATAGAATAAGAGTTTCTTCCTCATACTCTTCTATAGTATAAGGTCTGTTCTCTTCTTATTCTTTTCTATAGAATAAGAGTCCCTTTCTCTTGTTCTCTTTTGTGAACAAGTCTCATTCTCCTTATTCTCTTATATGGAATAAGGCTTTCTTTCTTTATTCTCTATTGTGGGATAAAGAATCTGCTGATCATGTTAATCTTTTTAATTCTTTTTTGTCTTCTATTATAGGAAAAGTTTTTGCTAAAGGTCTTACTAATTTATTCTACCTTTAACTAATTTTTACTTCTTCTTTATAAGAATACTAGTTCGTGCTGATTATTTCTACCTTTAGCTAACTTTTATTTCTTCTTTTATAAAACTAACTCTTGCTAAAGGTCTTATCAATGAATTCTACCTTTAGCTAAATTTTATTCTTTTATATAGAATCTCATAGTCTTATTTTATTCTTGCTAAAGGTCTTATTAATGAATTCTATCTTTAGCTCTTATTCTATCTCTATAGAGATTCTAAGCTATTGTCATGATTCTTAGTTCTTTATGAAACACAACCTAACTTGTTTCATAACGTATCATATTCTTGTATATCACATAAATACTTTCTTTAGCCTTAATTTCTAATCCTACAAAAACTAAAGCTACCACTTTGAACATATCATCATGTTCTACTTTCTTTTTTGAAACATAACTTCTTTGGTTTCCTATTACATCTTAAACATGCATATAACTTTCCTTTAACTCTAATTCTTTCTGAAGAATTATTAGTTATTTCACAAGCATAAGATATATCCATACTAAAAACATATTTACTCTTAATTTTGACATAGAAGAAGAATTCCATTTCATTCTTTTCAGAAATAATAGCTTTAAAAGCAAATTCATGAAGAACATAGCACATGGATGATATATTTTTCTAGAAACATAAGCTTTTATGGAAGAACTAGCTACCTTGCATATGAAATCAAGCTTTAAACCTGATTTTCAGCCCTTAATCCCTTCTTCTAGCCTCTTTTCATGATGTCTTTCCTTTTTTCTCGCTTGGTGCTCTGTTTTCATCCATCTCTCTCTCTCTCTCTCTCTCTCTTTCTCTCTCTCTCTCTGTGTGTCACGTTTTCTCTTCCTTCTTCTTACAGAACACACACAAATAGAGTCATATATAGACTCTTGTAGAATTACTACTTTGCCCCAAACTTATTCCTCATGTATTTCTGGTGGGTTGAGGCTATTTTGATAATTTCTCAACTAATTTTTATCAGTTATACCTACTTAAACTTGCTGTTCTGAGAGCTAGCAATTGACTATCACATGCCCATCAGTCGATTGCTTGCTCTCTGTTCTCGAATTTTTTGATATTTTAGCTTATCAGTCAATTGTTATCTATCTATCAGTTGATTTGTGCCTCTTTGTTTTGAATCTAATTTATTTTACTGATGCGACCAATCGACTGTTCACTCGACATCAGTCAACTGATCCGAACTGAACATGATATTACTACATTTTAAGCCTTTTAATTGACTATTCTATTGCTGGCAGTCAACTGTCGGCCTTTTAATCTAGTTTTTCTTACTTTTAATCATGTTTTTCTTAGCCTAATCTCTTAGGGACTTTCATAAATTTCTTTTATTCGATTTTAGGAGAATATGAAAATCTGGGATGTTACAAAACGGTCCGATCATTGACTCGATCTGGCATCTGGGTCACTAGTTTAGCCGCCGAGTCACCGGGTCAATTGTTGAATCAGATAAATAAATTAAAAATTATATATATACTTATATTTGTTTACAAATAAATTTAAAACTAAGTAAAATAAATAATTTATATGTAAATTTGACACTTTAAAATTTTAAAATCATAGTCATTAGTTAAATAATTAAAATACAAATATCTATAAATAATTTTTTTGTCATAAAATTACAAATATTTTTTTAAAAAGTATTCGATTGTTATTTTTTAAATTAGATGATTATATACTTTTTTTTATTTATGCTCTTCAATTTTCCTTGATTTAATTTTTTTACATCAAATAATTATATAATATAATTTTTTTTCTTGTCTTCTAATTCATTAGTAATAATATACTTATTTTTTGTTAAATTAAACTTTTTTTCTATTTATTTTTTACCATCTTGCCACATGCACATTTTAATTTTTGAATTAGAATAATTTTAGCACCTTATATATATAATATTTCACCAATTGAATCGTCTTTGAGTCACTTGCGTCTTGATCCAAAAGCTTAACTTGAACTGATTTTGACCATAGGTCAACCCGTTGGGCTTGTCTAGGTCCATAAACATTGCGAGTGAGGTTTGGATAGATTATAGGAAAATTTTAGATACATGTAACATGTAGTATATAACAAAAAAAAAAACTGATAAAATTAATAAGATCTACATAAAATGCAATTCAACCACTTCTTATGTTTTCATCTTGTCTAACATATTGCCACCATGTTAAATCTACTTAAACATAGATGTGCCCATGCCCCTTTATGCTTGATATGTGGTACTGTAAGGAGGGGTTTTGCTAGAATTGAAATTTGGCTTATTGATGTTCTGGGCAAAGATTCGGTTTTAGGTGAGAAAGAGAAAGCTTTAATTGGCTAGATCTGTTGGTGGGTGCGGAATGAAAGGTGTATGTTTGTCGTTGAGAGGAAAATGGTTGATCCTAGTCAGACTATGGAGAAAGCTTTGAAGGTATAGTCATCTGAGTTTTTCGATGTGAAGGACGGGCATTTGAATTTGTGTTTGGTTTCTTCTTCTACAAGTTTTGACTTGTCAATCCAGGGTCCCTGGCTTCTATTCTATGGAGTGACCAAAATGTTATAGGGTTTGCTTGTGGTATTAGAGTGGGTGTTGGTTGAGGGTCTTACTTTGTTTTGTGGCTGCTTTTGTTGAATTTGGATTCACTCCAGACCCTTCTCCTTAGACCCTATCATAACTATCTTATCTTTTTTTTTAAAAAAAAAAGGTGTGTTGTGCGTTGAAGGAGCCATCCAATGACTGAGAGACTTGAGTTGGAGGATCTGGAGGGGTCTGAAGTGAGAGAGTCTATGTTTGGTTTATTATTTTGCTTCATCTATGACCATGAAAAATAGAGTAAACAAACATTAATTTTGATTCTTAAATATAACTATCATGTTTTTACAACTTTTATGCATGAATTGAGTATCAAAAGCAAATTTTAAAAAGGAAGGTTCTATTTAGTTGGTAGAATTGAGCTAAGGATTAGAATATTAATAAGAATTGTCAACATTTCTATGTTCGGTTACTAAAATTTTCATTCCCTCAACTCAAGCTCAAGTGGTGGAATAGATTTTTCATGCATTCAATATAATAATTTGACTATTATACTCTTATATTACTTTTGGGATTTAAATCATTTTTTTAGTAGATATAAATAGAATTAAATGCAAGAAATTTTTTTTATATAAGTAGTAAAAATGATCAATAATTAATTTTATATATTTATAAAAATTAATAAGAATGTTGTATTAGCAATATATATATATATATATATATATATTCAAGTTATTAAAAAAACATTTAAAACTTCAAGCATGTATGCAACTTGTAATTTTGGAATTGTGAGTTGTGAATTAAGAAGTTAATTCTCATTATTAACTGTAATACCCATGAAAAATAAAATATAAATATTTGTTTACAAACTACTGTTACTATTTCAGTATATGGTACTATTTACCTGTATAATACTATTTACGTATACGATACTGTTTATTTATACAATCAAAATGTCAAGTACTAGATGTGGTTTGGTTATAAGAGAAAACTAGAAAGAAGTTTGTATGAGAAAATGACGTTTTATGTGTAAAAATACCCTCACGGACTAAATTGAAATGACTGATTTGAAAAGAAACTTAAAGGTTTAAGGTGAAAGGATAGTTTTCCCTTTAAGTTTCCAATAGTAATAACAGAAAAATTTTCCATCGTACGCGTGAGGTGCACAGTAACTGCATTATTAAAAATGTTATTTTCATAAATAGTAAATTGAGTATTTTATTAGTGCATAGTATCAAATAGTACCCTTGACTTTTCCTATAAATAGGCGCTTCCATTTTATTTCTAAACTCACACTTTCAACTTCTCTTTTTTCTCTCCTTAAGTTTCTCTTACTTCGATGCTAGGCCTATGAGATTTTGGGCCTTTCTTTTTTGCTTAGGTAATGATACTATGCCTTTCTATGTCTTTCAAATTCTAGAAGTTATTTTCTTAAGTATGCTCTGTGGTTGCGGCTTTGGCTGATCTTCCACATCAGAAAAACTGTCCTTAGCTGCTTACATATTATTTTGATTCTCTGATTACCGAAATAGAATGTAAACTGTGAAGAATATATGTCTAGGAAAGTTCTGGCTAAGGAAAGACCTGATTTTTAAGTGTGTCCAGTGTGACCTTCCACTCTTTCCTGAGAACTTACCTGGTGTACTCTTTTATAGATTGTATTCTCTATTTCTGGTATGAATAGTGATCGTACGTATAAATAATAACCGTATGAATAGTAACTGTATGTATAAATAGTAACCGTAAATATGAATAGTGACCGTACGTATGAATAGTAACTGTATGAATAGTAACCGTATGTATGAACAGTGACCGTACGTATGAACAGTATCTGTACGAAAACAATCCTAACGTATTTTCTCTAATCTTTCATGAAAATCTCCGTAGCAGAACACCGAAATTCACCTGAGCACTCTTGTCTGTAACGACTTAGAGAAGTGATACTCGTACGGAATCCAGGTGAGTGAAACGACCCCGTTTTAATAGAGTTTTAGCATTACTGGTGATAAAAAGTATGTCGTAGGACACTCCCAAGATTCATAGGGGAAAATTGGATTCAGAATGGCGAATATAATGAGATAATTAATCCAGAAGTATGGATAAGAAAAAGCAAGTATCTCATGATGATGTGAAGATTGAATCTCTTGAATTGTGATTTATAAAGCTATAATATAGTTATATACTGTACCTGTTATATGGATGAATATTATATTGAGCTTCTGATTATGATATAAAATGCTATTGATTGTGATTGAGCGGGACAGTACCCCCTCTCACGGCAAGGCGAAAAACCCGGTTGACAGGGTGTATTGACCAATGAGTGTGGAGACAACGATTCCCTCATTAGGGATATAGCCCGGATTGGTGATAAATCCGTGAGGCGCCCTAACTAAGAGGATGAGGTTGTGCGTCATGGCAGAAATATACATAATTGGTGAGCCGGCCTGTGTGCGCTCTCCGGGATATATTGCCATTGACAAGTACTAGTAACGTTTGTTGAATTGGATGAATTTTTATCTTCTTGTATGTAAAAGGATGATGTTGTGTGTCATGGTGGAAATATACATAATTGGTGAGCCGGCCTGTGTGCGCTCTCTGGGATATATTGCCATTGACGAGTACTAGTAACGTTTGTTGAATTGGATGAATTTTTATCTTCTGTCTATTGGTTGAGTATGAGTCTTTGGATATGCTTGCATGACTGGTAATGTATTTGAATTTTATTAACGCGAGGCCGATTCGCTCATTGAGTTTAAAAGCTCACACTGTTTGTACAACCTTTTTGTTCAGATCAGGTTGCCAGCGAAGAATATCTGCTAGAGGAGTAGATCACTTTGGACCTTCCCGTTGTCGGGTAGACCCCTCTTTTGTTATAGATTATGTTGCTCTGTAATCGTCTAGGACATCTAGATCAGGGGTTCGACATTTAGCTTGTATGTCAGTATAATAATGTATTTTAAATTGATAATCTATTATTACATGCAAATCATCTCTATGATTTTCAGATAAGAAAATTTGATATATTTATCGGAAAGCTTACAGTGATGAGAGATTCATCATTGTGCCGGTCATGTGCCCAGAAAACGGGTCGTGACAAAGTTGGTATCAAAGCAATGGTTGTTAGGTCTCCTAGTGATTACAGAGCAAGGTAACCTTAGTGGAACCTCCTCTATCGTTGTGAACCCGGGCACAACTATAGAGAGACGACTCTACTGAAGGTCCTGTAGGATGTTTTCATTTCCTTTCCCTCCGAGACTTATCTCTTCTTAGGAATTATGTTCTCAGTTTTAGTTTTAGACAGATGTGGCTACACTTTTGAACTTAGTCAAGGAAAAGTTGTTACTTGTTTTGATTATGTTGCTGTCGGATCAAATTTTTATATGGTGGATTTTGTAGCTATATTATTTTAGGGTACCAGCCAATAAAAGAAACCACTTGCATTAAAAAAAACACTGAAGGATTACATTGCAAAAAAAAAGGAAAGAGAAGTTTACTCATGCATGAGTAATCTAAAAGCGAGGTGGTCTTGGATTAGGAGGGTTGTATTGTATCATTACCCCTCGACCATTCCTTGGAGCAAGAGACAGAGCAATATAGCGGAGGGTAGTGTAAATTCCATTCATACAATCAACACTTCTTTGTTGTTGATTGCAGAAGCACTGGGTGGACCAATAGAAGAATCTATCTATTCTCGAAGTCATTACCGCGTTATTGCGTTTGGTTAACTTCTCCAGATCTTCTATCATCTTCTTGAGGTTTTTCACCTCCTGCTCTAAACAGGCGATTTTGTCCTCCGAGCTATGGCCTGTGCTAATCTCCTGAGCTTCCTCATTCTTCTTCATTTTCTTCTCCTTTTGATTCTCTTGAGGTCCCTCGAGAGGTCTTTTGCCCTTGTCCCTGCATAAACTTAAGTTTAAGTCAAGTTCTTCTTCCTTAGCCTCTACTGTGAGATCAATGTACTTCCTTGATGCCATGATTTAGAAAAATTTAGAAATTTTTGTAAGAGTATGAGGCGAGAGGAATACTGGGGGATTGTAGGCTCAGAGATTATTACTCTTTGTGGTGTGGTAACTGAGAATGCTGGGATGGTTTTTATAGAAAAAAATTAGGACTTAGAGACAAAGAAGATATCTTTTCACCGCACCCCTACACGATCAACCTATGGATTTCTGCAAGCTGGAAGCCAGAAGTCTAGGGTAGGCGTGCACACCAACAATGCGTTGCATTAATGCCAAAACCACGAAAGTCAGTATTCGGTGGATTTGCAGTCTATTTTACTTGGTTTTCCCATTTCTTCCTTTGGCAGTTTCTGAAATTTAAAGAAGTTGATAATATAGCCATTAAAGATTACCTTGGATGCTTTTATGATGAACTGAAATGCATTTCTCTGTTTTATTGTATTGTTCTTGAGAGTCTTCAGTTGAGTATGATATACATAACTGATTGAATCATGTTGTAATTACATGTATGTATGTTATTCATGCATAATGAGTGAAGGCTATGATTCAGGAGAATATGTGATGATCCTACATATACTCATAGAGATGTGAAATCAAAATGACTTGGATAGAATGAAATGTGTAGATGATGATATATCTTCATGGTTACACATACTTACATATAATGCTCTCATGGGCAAATGAAAGGCAGTGATTTCCTTACATCATGATAATGCTTAAGGCATGCGACCGTAAGCAGTTAACTTTGTTTTAAAATATATATATTTACATATATATTATGTGTAAGTCTAGAGTAAAGACACCGATTAGAATATAAGATAAGGCTAATATGAGACTACCCGATCATAGAGTGATATCGTGATCTGAGATTACACTATAAGACAAGTATGGAGTGAGGAAATTATAGATTGAAACGGTGATTAGTCGAAAATTTTGAGAAAGGTCAAGATTAGCTGAAAATTTTTTGAGGAAATCTTTGACTTATGTTAATTGCATTAAATTATATTTACTATTTACTTGCATGTCCGACATTAATTGCTGGCATTGCGACGTATGTGATCTATAAACCTTATAGCGAGCGGCGTATAGGTTGTGGTGGCTTTAACTCCAGGGGCTTCGGGTTGTCTATAAATCTTGTATGCCCGTTACCCTACTCATCGCACCGAGCAAACCTACTTCTTTCATTACATACCTATTTCTCAATCTCCATTCCTTTCTCATTCGAAGTTATTTCTGAGATCCCTAGAGCAATGGCCGATAATAAGTCTTTCAACTTGAATTTTGAGACTGGCAATGTAGAGTTTGATTTAAATCTAAGTCTCGGAGACAACAAAGGGAAGAGACCTGTAGACAGGTCACCAGAAATTAAGAAAAGAAAGAGGGATGTAATAGAGTTGGAGGAGGACAGTACTGCAACATCCTCAGAAAATAAGCTTGCATTCCTGGAGCGTAAGATCAAAAATCTGGAGCGTAAGATAGAGAGCCTGGAATACAAGATAGAGGACCAGAAGCGACTAATAAGTTGTCTCTTTGAAAACCAAGAGAAACTGATAAATTGTCGTTTCGGGGAACTGGCCAATCGAATTGATAGACATTCAATGTTTACAACTCAAAATTTTCGTGACCAACAAGCAAGGTGTATTGACTGTATAAACGGAGTGACTTATGATCTTCGCCAAATTTCTCAGGCTCTTCCTCCATAAACCCTTTCTAGGCTGCAACGATTAGCTTCCTCCTTAAGGTCTGAAGCACATTCCTCTTCTAGACCTGGAGCACCTTTTACATTTCAAAAGCCTACTCGTCCTTAATTTATTTTTCTTTTGTTTGTACCTAAAGTTATATTTGGTCTAAGCTTCACGTATTAAAATTATCTATGTAGTAGAAATAAAATTTAAGTTAGTATTTAGATCTTCTTTGTTGAAGTGATTCCTTTTACTGAAAGAACTTGAGGAATGGGAAGATGTTGGACTTGTTACATTTCGTACTTGATTATGGAAATTCCAAAGCAGAGTATGGTAATATCCTTTTGACTGAGCAGAGTTACTAAAATGATATTTCATTGCACTTTTGAGCTATGGAGGAATGCTAAATAAGTATTTTATGAACCTATGTATAGAGAACTATGGGTTTGCCCTAAGTATTGAAGGGATACGACTCTATATGAGTCATTGAGGTGAGAGGAATTTCTATATATATTTATTTTATAATTATGCATGAGCAGTATGTTATTTACTTAACACATTTTCTGGGATTGTTCTTCCTAGAGATTTATGTAATAATTTTACGTGATTTTTCCTTTTATATGACGCATTCAGCTGAGAGTATCGCCTTAAGGTAGAATGATCGCCTTCCGGCAAGAATATTGCCTATGGCCAAAATAATGCCTTCGGGTAGGGTACTTGTATTCGTAAAAGTTATAAGCTATGTGTATGGTAGCTTGTGTTCTGATATTCAGTATAAACTGGAAAGACCACGTGCCACTGTTGAGAAGACACCTATTTGAGGTTTTACATAGAGACAGAGTTCGTCTCTGATTAGGTGGTTTGAGTTTGGTAAAGGTTATGAGGATGAGACACTTTATGGTACAAAAGGTTGTGGAGAAGATCAAACTGATGAGGAAGAGATTACTTGCTGTTTAGAAAAGGCAAAAGTCTTATGCAAATTATTGATAATGCAGTTTAGAGTTCATAGTCAATGGTATAATGTTCTTGTAAATCTCACCAAGGGTGTGATGAGGTTTTGGAAGAAAGAGATGCAAAGGATGAGATATGGACGAAGTAATCATACTTATTTCAGTTTTGAGATGAGTTTTAAATTCGGGGGACCGAATTCTCTTAAGGGGGTGATAATGTAATACCCATGAAAAATAAAATATAAATATTTGTTTACAAACTACTGTTACTATTTCAGTATATGGTACTATTCACCCGTATAATACTATTTACGTATACGATACTGTTCATTTATACAATCGAAATGTCAAGTACTAGATGTGGTTTGGTCATAAGAGAAAACTAGAAAGAAGTTTGTAGGAGAAAATGACGTTTTATGTGTAAAAATACCCTCAGGGACTAAATTGAAAGGACTGATTTGAAAAGAAACTTAAAGGTTTAAGGTGAAAGGATAGTTTTCCCTTTAAGTTTCTAATAGTAATAACAGAAAATTTTTCTATCGTAGTGAGGTGCACAGTAACTGCATTATTAGAAATGTCATTTTCATAAATAGTAAATTGAATATTTTATTAGTGTATAGTATCAAATAGTACCCTTGACTTTTCCTATAAATAGGCGCTTCCATTTCATTTCTAAACTCACACCTTCAACTTCTCTTTTTTTCTTCTTAAGTTTCTCTTGCTTCAATGCTAGGCCTTTGAGATTTTGGGCCTTTCCTTTTTGCTTAGGTAATGATACTATGCCTTTCTATGTCTTTCAAATTCTAGAAGTTATTTTCTTAAGTATGCTCTGTGGTTGCAACTTTGGCTGATCTTCCACATCAGAAAAACTGTCCTTAGCTGCTTACATATTATTTTGATTCTCTGATTACCGAAATAGAATGTAAACTGTGAAGAATACATGTCTAGGAAAGTTCTAGCTAAGGAAAGACCTGGTTTTTAAGTGTGTCCAGTGTGACCCTCCACTCTTTCCTGAGAACTTACCTGGTGTACTCTTTTACAGATTGTATTCTCTATTTCTGGTATGAATAGTGACCGTACGTATGAATAGTACCATATGAATAGTAACCGTATGTATGAACAGTGACCGTACGTATGAACAGTATCTGTACGAAAACAATCCTAACGTATTTTCTCTAATCTTTCATGAAAATCTCCGTAGCAGAACACCGAAATTCACCTGAGCACTCTTGTCTGTAACGACTTAGAGAAGTGATACTCGTACGGAATCCAGGTGAGTGAAACGACCCCGTTTTAATAGAGTTTTAGCATTACTGGTGATAAAAAGTATGTCGTAGGACACTCTCAAGATTTATAGGGGAAAATTGGATTCAGAATGGCGAATATAATGAGATAATTAATCCAGAAGTATGGATAAGAAAAAGTAAGTATCTCATGATGATGTGAAGATTGAATCTCTTGAATTGTGGTTTATAAAGCTATAATATAGTTATATACTGTACCTGTTATATGGATGAATATTATATTGAGCTTCTGATTATGATATGAAATGCTATTGATTGTGATTGAGCGAGACAGTACCCCCTCTCACGGTAAGGCGGAAAACCCGGTTGACAGGGTGTATTGATCAATGAGTGTGCAGACAACGATTCACTCAGTAGGGATATAGCCCGGATTGGTGATAAATCCGTGAGGCGCCCTAGCTAAGAGGATGAGGTTGTGCGTTAGCGGAAATATACATAATTGGTGAGCCGGTTTGTGTGCGCTCTCCGGGATATATTGCCATTGACGAGTACTAGTAACGTTTGTTGAATTGGATGAATTTTTATCTTCTTGTATGTAAAAGGATGATGTTGTGCGTCATGGCGGAAATATACATAATTGGTGAGCCGGCCTATGTGCGCTCTTTGGGATATATTGCCATTGACGAGTACTAGTAACGTTTGTTGAATTGGATGAATTTTTATCTTCTGTCTATTGGTTGAGTATGAGCCTTTGGATATGCTTGCATGACTGGTAATGTATTTGAATTTTATTAACGCGAGGCCGATTCGCTCATTGAGTTTAAAAGCTCACACTGTTTGTACAACCTTTTTGTTCAGATCAGGTTGCCAGTGAAGAATATCTGCTAGAGGAGTAGATCACTTTGGACCTTCCCGTTGTCGGGTAGACCCCTCTTTTGTTATAGATTATGTTGCTCTGTAATCGTCTAGGACATCTAGGTCAGGGGTTCGACATTTGGCTTGTATGTCAGTATAATAATGTATTTTAAATTGATAATCTATTATTACATGCAAATCATCTCTATGATTTTCAAATAAGAAAATTTGATATATTTATCGGAAGGATTACAGTGATGAGAGATTAATCATTGTACCGGTCATGTGCCCAAAAAACGGGTCGTGACATTAACAGTGTGGTCAAAATTTATTAAAATTATTTCATATATTTTGTAATATATTAAAAATTTTTTAAAATTTTAGTTACCTGTTCATTATTAATTATAACTATGAAGTAACTATACAAATTTAGCTTTTAATATTTTTTATATACAATATTTAATATATTTAATATGTTATTATATATAATATATAATATATTTTATATTTTATTATGTAATATTTAATATTGTGTAATATATTAAAAAAATTATATTCAAATTCTTTGTTGAATTTATTTACTACTATTCTTTTATATAATATTTAGGTTAAAATATACTTACGATCCATATAGTTTCATCTAACTTTAAATTTGGTCTCTATAGTTTTAAAGCAATGAATTTTGGTTCATATAATTTTTTAATACATAGAAAATGATTTTTATTGTTAGTCAACTGTTAGTTAAAAGTTATTTGTACACATGTAGTGCTAAGTAGGACATCTTACTTAGCATGCAATCCCATATCTTATATTATATATGGTTACTTGTCACATCATACGCTCAGCAATTTTTTTTACTTTAATTATAGTTTTATGAAAAATAAAAAATAATATTTTATTATTTAATTTATTCTAAAAAAATTATTTTTATAACAAATTTACTTTTTTTAAGTTTACTAATATTTCTGTCTTAACTTTTCAAAAAAGTAATATAATAAAAAACAAAAGCAACATACAAGTTATAATAAGATTCAACAAAATGATTTGAAAAACCCATTGACCATCCAAAATTTCAGATCTTAATTATAATAAGAATATTTTAAACAAAATTTACTATCCAAAACCGAAAATGGCGATTCCAGAACAATGAAAAATTTCATATTCAATTCTAAAATTTCAAAGTGTGATATAAATGTTTCAAACAAAATTCAATGACAGAAACTAGAATAAAAATCATGCTATAATAATTGAAAACTTTGGATCATAATCACCAATGATTGAATAAGTTGTTTGATTATTTCTTTTTAAAAAAATGAGCAAAAAATATCAATAAACTGAAAGAGTAAATTTGTTATAAAAATAGATTTTTTTAATAATTTAAAAATATAATATTATATTTTAAATTTTTTATAAAAATTATAAAAAACAAAAAATATTGACTTTGCTGTAACAATGATTAGATATAATGTGTCTATTGATATGAAATTATATATTGAGTGAAATATCTTATTCAACGCGACATATATATAAATAATTATTGATTAACGATTGATTAATAATATAAATATTTTTCAGAGGACCAAATTTATTATTTTAAAATTATAAAAATTAAATTTAAGATTGAGTGAAAAATATTTACATATAACTTATTGCATTCATTAGGATTGTAGTAATTTTTATAATTTTTCACAGTTCATTCTCATTTCAACCCGGACTTCCATAATTAAATATAAGAAATGAATGATTTTCCTTTTTTTTTTTTCGTGCTTAAGAGAACGGAAATGGAATGAAAATATGTTTATATGCTACTGCGAAGTGTCATTTTCTCCTCCCAACTGGTTGCAATTCTGCGGCTCTGCCTCGTCTCCGATTTTTTATCCTTAGTAATCCCTTATTATTATATTTTATTTCATCGCCGAGTAATAAAATTGAGCTTTCGATTTTCGATTGCGCACACCGTCGTTGATCAGGTTGAGAGAGGGAAAGAGGCCGTAGAGAGAGAGAGAGAGAAAGAATCTTGGACTGTTTTCCGGGTTCAGGATTTGAAACCCATCAATCCCACAATCGTCAAAATCCCAATCCTTGACGAAAAATTTGAGATTACCTCTGCCTCCGTCCGAAATTCTTCATATTCCGATTCTTCTTCCAAATTTTGGGTTTTGAATCTATGGCGAGTCTGTACGTCAAGGCCATGCCACCGCCCGATCTGAACAAAAACACCGAATGGTTCACGTATCCGGGGGTATGGACCACATACATTCTCATCCTCTTCTTCTCCTGGCTTCTTGTCCTCTCCGTCTTTGGCTGCTCTCCGGGCATGGCCTGGACCATCGTCAATGTTGCCCACTTCGCTGTACGTTCATTTTACTTAATGTTATTGGCTCTCTTTATTGTGGGTGTTTGATACTGTTCAATTGATGCTCGTTTGACTCGTTTTGATTAGGGATCTTTTCTTGCCTGTTTCGAATTTTTCTTTAAGGATTAATAAGCACAGTATTGGAATCTTGCGGGTTTAAGTTTCCATTCGTTCTCGTGAGTAATTGTACACATTGATACTTATAGGCTTCTTGTTTTGTAATGTATAATTATGACTTTATATGTGACAGAGCTCTCTAATATATTGGACACTCTTGGTGTTTATGACTAGGCTATTGTATCTTCCATTTGGCTCTTTCTATCTTACAAAATAATTATCGAAGTGAAAAAAAAAAAAAAGTGAACTACTTATATTCACGAAATCCTTGATGTATGTTTGTTACTGAGAAGGTTATTTTAATGCTTCTAAAAATATGTGGTTCTTGTTTATGTTGCGAACCACAATCCTTGCTTGGAAATTTGACGTTCCACAAAACCTGTTGGGTTGTGTTCGTCTCCCATGTGCTAGTTTGGTGAACTGATTATACTTTGGGTATTGAACTAATACAAAAAATGCTTTTTAGTCAGAGTTTGATGTAACTGTTATTCCAATTTCCAGATAAATTTGTATTCATATTTCACAGTACATCAATGTTTTTCTGTTATCACCCCTATGGCCTTGTTGGACCTAGGGCTTGTACTGTAAAACTTCTAAAAGAATGGCTAATGAGTAATGATGAATATGGCATTTTTGTGGTGCCTTAAGGTGTGATCATGACATCTAAATCTAAAGTGTAATGCCATTTGATTTGACTCTCTTTTGACGCTGAACCTATTAAATTTTGTTATTTATTCCTTCAGTAACACTTGTGAACAAGTTCCTTCCTTTTTGTCGTTTATTCATATTTCCATGATTATTATGTGTCTTAATCAACCTAATCCTGAGGGAACCATGTTCAATCATTTATTACTTGATGAGGCCACAGGCAGGCCTACAATGTTTTGCAAGATCTCATGACTAGGTCAACTTATGAGTTGATTTTCTGTTTCTAAGTTACTGTTTTTGATTTCTAAAATATTTGAGCTCTCAACATGGCTTGATTGTGATGAGACTGTTGTAAATATGAAGAAAGAACAGCCATTTGAGGGATTGAGGGTTTACAGGAAGGGTTGCTGATTGTAGTTAGGCAGTTAGGTAGTTATAACCAACTACTGTTTTGGGGCTTTTTAAATAGTGAAGAGGTTGTCTGCTTGTCCTGCTTTTCCCACAAACGACAATGTTTAGAGTGCAGTTTTTCCCCCCCTTAAACGGTGCGTTTTACACTGTTTCACTAATGGTGCTTTTTTGTTTTTGTTTTCAAGTCCTTTGCTAGCGTAGAGATATCATGCTCCATATTCTAGAATGTCGAGAAAGCCAAGGGCGCTGTTACCCTGTCTCTCATCTCTACCACAGCCCTGTCCTTCACAATCAGAGTGTCTGCTCCTTCAACTTCTTCCATCGTCGTTGCGATTTTCTATGTCAGCTTTATTATGTTGGTGACGTACACAAGGAGACCGGATTCCATCTTCCCTCTGGTTTCATCTTCATCCCAATTCACCTCAATAGTCTGTGTTTTGAACTGAAAGTGAAATCCAACTCAGTGCTCATACTCTCCTGAGTTTTTCTTTATTCTCTCACTCTTCTCTTCCTCTGTTTTGGAGGCTTAAAAATCACGGAGACTGGGTTCCATCTTCTCTCTGGTTCCATCTTCCCTTTCGGGCCTCCAAAATAGAGCACTCTAGAGAAGGGAAACATTTTGATAGGTGGGGAAGATGCTTAAACATCACTCTCAGGCCCACATATTCTAGTAAGCTAGTTAATGAAGAGAAATTGCAAGAGATATTTAAACGCTCTCTTTATTTCTGTACTATCAATCTTTAAATCACCTACCAGATATTATATATTTATTTGGTTACAAATGAGGCCTAAGGACAGGGGTACAGATCCAATATTTACATCATATACACGGTTGTTTCCATGGGAGCTATTGGCTCATTGGCTTTTGCATGTTCTTTTCAAGTAACGCACAAGCAGCAATGCTCAAACGCTGTAAATTACTTTAGTAAACTAACCTTTTTAGGAGCAGCTGTATTCTTTTTTTATGCTGGTCATTGGAAGTCTCAACATTTTACTTTGAGACGCATATATTTGGGTATAATTCTAGATAATAGAAAATCTCATGTCTTTTTTCATCATTAAGGGTATTGGCAACAATCTTTACCTTGAACAATAGCAGGGAGGTTGGAAACTGATTAATGTTTCAGTGGTGGCGGACATTATCCTTTTATTTGTTCAACCATTACCTTGCAAAAAGTTGAACAAACTACCACGTTAAACTGTTTATTGAAAGTCAGTAGGGGTATTTTAGTTTTTGTTTGGTCCCATTGTAGAAGTGCTGATTGGGACCTTACGTGTACAGTTGTGAAGAGGTTCCACATGCTGACTAACATCAAGTTGAACACCAATAAAATACTGTACTTCTCCCTGTTAAACCAAGAAGGAAAAGAGAAAAGAGGCTGAATTAGAGGATGAATGCTTACTAGAATATGGTACACAAAAGTCATTGATACACAAAGATACATCCACTAAGGTCCCAATCACTCTCCTCTTCCACAAAGATACACAAACAGAGAAACCTTACTAGAATATGATCAGAGTGATGTTTAACCATCTTCCCTGTAGAGAAACCAGCACTTCTACATATATACATCTGTTATAAGTGTGCCTTTGTATATTATGTCCTTGTCCAAGATTCCGGTTGGGGTGGCCAATAGGATTGAGAAGATTATGAGGGAATTTTTATGGTCAGATGGAGGGGAGAGTAAAAGGGACCATCTAGTTAGTTGGGAGATGTGTTGTAGGTCAAAGGAAGATGGGGGTTTGGGTCTTGGTAATTTGGTGTCTAAAAACACTTCTCTTTTGGTTAAGTGGTTATGGCATTTTCCTTTGGAGCTTAATTCCCTTTGGCATAAAGTGATTAAAGCCAAGCATAAAGTGATTAGAGCCAAGTTTGGCTTACATCAGAATGGTTGGGATGCTATCTCGTGAGGTGTCGTTACACGTGCAAGTCCCTAGAAGGCAATCTCTCAAGTATATCATTCTTTTTCTCCAATGTTGTCTTTATGAGTTGGAGATGGTTCCCTCTTCCATTTTTGGGAGGATTATTGGATTGGTTATTCCCCTTTCATGGAAAGGTTCCCTCGCCTTTAATCTTTGTCTTCTTTGTATGAAGCCCCATTGTTGATTTTTTATGTTCTTAAGGGGACTAATTTTCTTGGAGCTTTCATTTTTCTAGAAATATCAATGATAGACTTGTGGGGGAGCTAACTTTGTTGCTGGACATTTTGGATCAATTCAGCATCTGTTCTTTTCCTGATAGGTTGTGGAATTTGGATCTCTCGGGTTCTTATTCTTGTGCTTCGTTTTTTAGTTTCTTGATTCGTAGCCCACATGGTTCGTTGCCTTTTAAAGTATCGTTTTGGAAAGTGAAGGCCTTTGCTTGAGCTACATTACTCAATAGAATTAGTACTAATGATCTGTGTTAGACAGGAAGCCTTCTACGGCTTTATCTCCTGATATTTGTGTGATGTGTTTGAGGAATTCAGAGACAAATTATCACTTGTTCTTACATTGTGAGATTGTTTGGGATATTTGGAATAGGTTATTTGACCTCTTAGAAGAGAGTTGGATTTGTCCGTATAACCTTGGTGCTTTCTTCGCCACTAATTTTTCGGGTTTCGGAATGAGAAAGGACAATAAGGCTTTGTGGAAGGTGGTTTTGTTTGCAACTGTATGGTGCCTTTGCATGGAAAGAAATGTCAGAGTTTTTAAGTAGTGGCATCTGCCTCCTCTTCTGCTGTGTGATAGAATCCACTATGTTGCTACTCTTTGGGTTTCGACTAATGGGTTTTTTAATGGGGTGTCCTTCGAAGATGCTTTTAGGGATTGGAGGGTTTCGATGTATTAGCCTTGTTTTGGGTTTTTTGGTCGGTTTTGTGTTTGTCTTTTGTTTTTAGGAGGACATCTAGTCCTCCTTTTGTTTGTTTGTTTTCTTTCTCCTTTGTATCATTCTCTCTTCCTTAATAATATCTCTCTTTCGATCAAAAAAAAAAACCTTTAATCATAATATACTGAGCAACCAACACTTCTACATATATATATATCATTCTTCGGGCCTCCATTTTGGATTAGGATTATTTCAAACCATCACTCTTCTCTTCCTTTGTTTTGGGGCGTGCAAGAGAGCGTTCAAAGGGAAGATGGAACTAGAGGGAAGATGGAACCCAGTCTCCTCGTGTACGTTGCCGACATGATAGAGCTGACAAACAAAATTGCGGCGACGATGGAAGAAGTTGAAGGAGAGGACACTCTAATTGTGAGGAACAGGGGTGTGGTGGAGATGAGAGACAGGGTAACGGTGTCATTTTAGGCCTATGTGGAGGACGATGGTGACAGTGTGACGCTGAGAAGGACTTTGGCTCTCTCAACGTTCCAAAATATGGGGCATGATATCTCTACGCTAGTAGAGGACTTTGAAAAAAGAAAAAGCACCATTAGTTAAACGGTGCTTTTTACATCATTTAATGAAAAAAAAAAAAACCTGCAGTCTAAACTTTGTCGTTTGTCAGAAAAGCAGAGGTTTGCTTGTCCTAGGACAAGCAGACGATCTCTTTGCCTTTAAATAGGGGCATCGCTAGTGGTTGTTAGAAACACAAGGCCATATAAACTAGAAAACGAAATTTATTTATGAAGAACCAAGATTATACACTCTTAACAGAAAATAAAAGACTCAACGATCAAACAATCTCAAAGAAACCATATCAATCTAATAAGGGAAATATCAACATTGATCCCAGAGCTAAGCTCCTATATTGTAAGTCACTAGACTTCCTAGCACTCCCATCCATTACTCATATTTTTGATGATGCCACTCTCATCCTCAGCTTCTTATATATAACATATTGTCACAATGAGATGACCTTGCTATCCTTCTAACAACATAACTGACTCACACTAACCAAATCACACACTACATGTCACTACTAGGTATCTAACATTAGTCACCCCTTAAAATCAGCCTTATCCACAAGGCTGAAATAGAAAAATTACAGTCAATTTCCTTCAGCTTATTCCAACTCTTCTGAATAATGTTTTCGTGTCCACCCAAAATTAGACTTGGCCCATATTTGATCTAGTGACACTTAAGTGTCTTCCTCCAATAATGATCACGCCTTCATCGTCTGATACAGTTCTCCACATGCAGTGCATGCTCGCGCCACGGCCCATTCCCCAGGGGCACTTTTCACTTGTAACCAGATAAGCATCGTCTTCACATCTTAGTACTCGAAACTCAGCTTCCACGACATCATTTGGAAAACCAAACACCCTCGTTGTATTACTCCCATGCCTCCTCAATCACTTCTTCATCTACTTCAATGGCGATCACTTCACCTTGATCATCTCCGAAAACTACCAATCGCAATTGCCTCTCAGAGCAGTGATGCAAAGGATGATATTCTTCCCCACACCGAAGACACTGACCTTTTGACCGCCTTTCCATCAACTCTAAACGATAGAGAACTGCAATTTTTCTTGTCTACATCTCTCTTCAATCCCTCTCGACTGGTGCTCTTGGTATGTCATCGCCACCGGCGGCGATGTATTGGTGGAAAGAGACGTCATAGACGTTGTCACCTGCGAAGGTTGAGGAATGATGCCCCGATCCAGATACAGTGGTATCGGGTGAAGATGAAGACTTCACGAATGTCATATTGGGCCCTGTAGAGGAATATGACTCAACTCCTTTTGAAAATGGGCCTGAAGTAGATTGTGAGCTGGATAACTTACCCGAGTCCTTATCCAAAGCAATAGACAGGTGAGAACGAATTTGCAGAAGATGGCTGAGACTCACTGTTTCTTCAATGATCCTCCTTAGATCCTTTCGCTGTGGTCATCTGTGCCTTCATCGCCGGTGGCAGTCTATTGGTGTTGCTTGTCGAAGACCTCTGCACTACCTTAAGCGTCGTCTACCCTTGGTTGAGCTCCCTTGTGGCTAGAATTCATCTGCATCCTTGTGCGAAGGATTTCACATTGCCAAAACGAGAGAGGACCCGGTCTTGTTACTTCGTGAATGGGCCTGCCCCATGTCTCCTGAATGGATACCTGAGCCCAAACATCACTTCATAACCCGACCCGACCCATGGTTTCACTGCCCAGATTTAGTTCCTTCATCACTGTAGTGTTGGATCTGCCTTCAGAGCAACCAATGACTGCTGTTCTTTCTCCTTCTATCAGAGAGCTTTGTTATTTGACGTTGTGTGCTTCGCGGTGACTCGTTCGTGCTCAGTCTTTCACTCCATCGTTTTCTCTCACTCTCTGAGATCTCCTTCTTCGTCTTCTTCATCTTCACTGTCGATGTAGGGCTCCAATTACCCCTTGCTCGGGTCGAAACAACCTCTCCTCCTCCATTCGACTTTGCCTCTATCCCTTCTTACTCGCGAATGGATCATTATTAATGAATCCCTCCTTCATTCGAAATTTTCCTTCAACAGCAAACGTCGCCTGTATCCTTTCTCGCAATTGGTCAAACTCCGTATTAAAGATTTGTTCCAACTTCCTTGCTATTTCTTCCCAATTCTCGATTGACATTTTGAATGACAAGTAAAAACACTGGCTCACCTTGAAGATCTGGCAGGTCAGACCATTGTTAGAAACCTAAGATCAGATAAACTAGAAAACGGAATTTGTTTATGAAGAACCAAGATTACAGACTTAACAGAAAATAAAAGACTCAACGATCAAACAACCGAAATAAAGTCTCAAAGAAACCATATCAATCTGCTAAGGGAAATATCACCATTGATCCCAAAGCTAAGCTCCTATACTGTAAGTCACCAGACTTCCCAGCACTCCCATCCCATTACTCATATTTTCCATGATGCCACTCTCATCCTCAGCTTCCTATATATAACAGACTATCACATTGAAATTACCTTACTATCCTTCTAACAAAATAACTGACACACTAACCAAATCATATGCTACACGCCACTACTAGGTACCTAACAGTGGTCCTTGGGGAGGAGAATATTTTGAAGGGAGTGACCTAAGCCACTCGAAAGTCTAGGGTCGTTTGGGAGTGTCCTAGACTCCTAGCCATATGAAAGCCTATGGAATTATTTCTTGTTTTGTCTTGTGTTGTTCTTGTTCTGTAATAGAGTTGTTTTCTCAATAACAGCTTCCATTACGGCATTTTGTGTTCCTTTTCTGCTATCTTGTGGGGTTCTATCAGATTGATAACGTTTTGTCATTCAGGTAACTTATCACTTTTTCCATTGGAAGAAAGGAACTCCTTTTGCCGAGGACCAGGGCATCTACAATCAGTTGACTTGGTGGGAGCAGATAGATCATGGAAAGCAGCTCACACGTAACAGGAAGTTTCTAACCATTGTCCCTCTGGTGTTGTAGGTTTCCCTCTTCCTTTCTTTATCTGTGTTCATTCTCTTTTGCATCTGTGCTCTTTTGTAGTGGTGCAAGTAGTTGCTCGTATCTGGCACCTCTATTATTTCATTTTGGAAGTTCATATTATTTAATGCTTAATATGTGGATGATTCACATGATTATGTTATGGAATTTTGCAAGCAGTTACTAGGAAACAGGAAATTTTAATTATACCATCATCTCCAATGGTTCACGTGGTCCTGAATTTTTTTTTTTTTTGTGAAAAGCCAAATACATGTATTCTTTCATTGGCTTTGTGGCTACCTTTTACACTTCCACTGTGTCAAGTATTGCTGATATCCCATGCCGCATAACTTTATACTTCTTTAGATAATTTCTGCAATCAGAATAGCATTCTAAAATTTCTACTCGAATTAATTCTGCGTGATTGAGAAGTTGGTTTATTTCAAAGGTGGTAGGTCTGCTGAAGATTACTTTTTTTTTTTGTTTCCAATCACCCATGTTTCTCACTAAACAACATGATATTGATATGCTATATGATTTATCCAACTAATTTTACAATTGCCTTTTTTAGATGAAGTATGGCGATACTTAATGTGCTGACAAATTTTGACCATCTTAGTGGAAGATAGGAGAAAGTCTAGTAAAGACCTTTTTGTTATACAAAAATTATTAGGATCAAGGATGATACATGTTGAAGTTTGTTCATTGGGGGGAAAAAATTGTGGAAAATCTTTCATTAATTGTTTGATTCGTACCCTCCAGATGGCCAAAAGCCCAAATTGAGCTAGGCTCATTTAGTAATTAATTGACATATTAACCTCGTTTAGTTAAACAAGCCAGGCTTGAAAATTTGATGTCTGGCTCGTTAAGATCACAATAACAAAATATTATTTTATATAATATATATTCTAATCATACCTTTTTATTAAAAATTATAGATATAGAGAAAAGTTTATGCATCATTAAAACAATGTATTATAAAAATTTACGCAATATCCTCATAGACATAGCGAAATTCATCATTTTAATTTGGTTCAAATTTTTACGTGTACTCATAAATATATATTATATTTTTAGTATTATTAACAATCTAAAGATGTTTTGTTTGTTTAAAGTTCAAAATCGTATTTGGATTGTTCTATTTTAAAGAAACGAAATTGAGCATGCTAAGGTTGTGGTTGGCTTGGCTTGTTTACAACCCTGCATTAATGCACTTTTTGTTTCTTGTAGCTCTGATTAGCCTGTCTTTGTATTTCATTGTTCATAATCTTGGAAACCTAAGTTATTCAAAATTACAGTTATTAATCTTTTTTCCCCTTTTTATTGTCAGGTACTTGATAGCCTTACACACAACTGACTATCAACACCCAATGATCTTCTTCAACACCCTCGCAGTGACTGTGCTAGTTGTTGCAAAGTTCCCCCACATGCACAAGGTCCGAATTTTCGGAATTAATGCTGATACGTGAAATGCTTTTAAGTGTGTACCACTTGGTATTTCCTGCTCAAGAGCCACTCATCCTTCTCTTGTTCTGGAAAAGAAAGAAAAAAAAAAAGGTGTATTTTGTATAGAAGTCAGAACTGGAAGGATGTTAAAGAATGTACTGTCCTATGACAACTGCTTTTCAAGCTGCTTTGGATATAAAAAGGAATAATATATAAAGATTTTCCTGTACAGCAGAGAAATGTAGTGTTACCGAATGATCACTCTGCTCTGTTGCACTTCTGTTTTTAACTGACTCTAAAATGCTCCCTTCGGCTTCCTATCCATTTGCTATTTTCAGCGTTCAATTTTTATCTGTGAAATCCTCCTAAGAAATGATGAAACATATTATTCTTTGCATGGAAGTATGAATATAAAGTCAGAGTGTTGGGTATTATTTATTAGAAACATAGACCAGGACTCTGCTGATCTCTGTCTAAATGCTAAGGAACATACTTTAGTTCTAGAGCTAGTCGTTGAAATCTTAATCTAGTGTAGCATTTAGTATTTTCCTAATTATCCCCCACCCCCACCCCCCTCACGGTACTAGTAATAGAAGGCAAGGCAGAATTTATTTCCTTTTCTTCTTGGTGAAAGTAGTTTGAGTATGTCGAGAATTTCTTTCACTTTCTTTCTGCAAGTTTTCGCTGATTTTTTTTTCTTTTGAAGAAATCTCGATATAGCCACTTGGGTTTGTCATAGCGATTCATATTAGTTGAGCTTTGTCGTGGTAGAAAATTTGTTAGTAGGCTTTTGTCATAACTGCCTTGACTGAAGCTTAGAAATATAAACCATGAAGCTTCCTGGATGATAATCTACTTGCATCACTGAAGCTTAGAAATGATCTTCTTTTCCTCATTACAACAGTTAATGACTGAAAATGAAGAGCTACCTTTTATTTTTATTTTCTTTCTTGTCATCTCTTGTTGGTAAATATGTAATCATTGCACTTTCTTGCTCGTTAATTTTTTTTTTTTAAAAAAACTGGTAAGGTACATCGGAATTTAGTGACCTACCTCCAACAGTATACGAGTTTAATTCTTCCCTACTTATTTTGAATATTCGACCAACAAATTTTTTGTCCTTAAATCTCGATATAGAAGCTCAAATATAAAGAAAGCTTGTGTGAAATTACATTTTTAAAAATATTAAGGAATTTTGGTGGAATAAAGAACACTGTTTCGACACCATGACAAAAGCATATTTGGCTGTCACTAGTGATGTCATATTAGATTTAAAAGATTTCATTAGCAGAACTAGTATTTCATTAATAAATGAATTATATTGAACGAATTTTGAAAGAATAAGAGACTGAAATAAAAATTATTAATCATATAAAAATTAGAAAATTAAGTCATGCACGAAAGGACATCAAAGTGAAAACTTAAAATGTCATTTAAAGAAGTTTGTTTGTACTTAAAATGTAATTATACTTCCGTGCGCCCTTTTTTTATTTCTTTTTTAAGGAAGGGGCATCTAATTCCTAGCTATTATTGAATTACTGACCAAAATGTAAAGAATTTTTTTAACTTTATGAGTTGTGTAATTTATTCATTTAACTTTAAAAGTTGAAATCAATTTTTTTTTTCAAGTTTCAATTTTGCACACCATTCTCATCTAAAACACTTACACTTTTTTATTTATGTAAATAAAAAAATTAGAAAAAATACACTTAACCAATCATTTTAATGGAGTTTTTTTTTTCAGAAAAAACAAAAACATAAAAAAATTAAAATTCAATGTTTGAGATAACAAGTTTTTATTTAGCCAATTTCACCTTAGACAGACAAATAATATTAAGGTTTTGGATAAAAAATTAATAAAAAGTCTATGCTGTACAAAATTAAAAAAATTTAAAAGTCTATCATTAACTTTCAAGAAGAAAAATAGCAAAACTTTTTAAATTCAAAAGGTTCTTCATATTTTAATCATAGTTCAAAGAATTGGACTACACTGGTCAATTTGATTGAAAAATCAGTGAATCAGTTATGTCTTTAGTTCAACTTGAGAATCATTGAGCATTTAAACTGGTGTAAAAAATAGTCAAACCATCTAAAATTGGTTCAACTTGTCTAATTTTTTTGAATTTTTACTAAATATTATTATATATTTTTAAAAAATCTATAAAAAATCAAGCTCTTAGAAGAAGATATAGGACTAATATAAATATACATATATATATATATATATATATGTAACATGTCTTGAATATTTAATATTTTAATATCTATAAGATAATACATTAATTATATATTTTAATATATTTTAACTACTATCAATTCATTATACTTCGACTATTAACTCTTAAATCGGTGTTTCACTGGTTCAAATAACAGTTTGGTTCTCTTAACTTGTTTTAAGCTTAATTATTTGTTGTCTTTAATGCAAAAAATATTAGAAAAAAAAAACACAAAAACACAAAAGGAGGCAAAGAAAAGTGGAGGTGTCAATGAATGGTGTACATGTGAAAAGATGGAGCTCTGTGGAGGAAATGATATGGAGCTGCCCCAAGAGAATGTTTGGAGGGTCCCACAAAAATACCATAAGAAATGAAGGTGGGACCCTTAAGAATTTTCTTTGGAGTTTCCTTAGATAGACATAAGTAATTCCATTAGAAGTAGGTGGATTTATGGAAATCACATACAAAATAATCATATCACTGTTTGAATTGACCGTATGTGTGTATGTAATAATGACAGAGTCTTCCAATTAATTAATCAATTAAACTGCAAGTGATCACTGACAAATGCATTAGGTTAGCGTTTGGTTGGGGCAGGTAACTAATCCAATTTTCAAGATTTGCACAATTAGGGCCTCTTTGGCTATTATTTTTAAAAATAATTCTGTTTTTTAAAATAAAAGACAAAAAATGTTGTTTGGTGTATTGTTTTTAAGAAGTTTGTTTTAAAAATTGTCTTTGAAAATGTGTTTTTAAAACCAAAAGAATAAAACAGATTTTATATATATATTTTTTAAAACGATACTTTGAAAAAAAATGATATTATTGTAAATAAGTAGGTTCATTAATTACATTTATGTAATTACAACTTTTTTTTAAACAAAAAACAGTTAACTATAGTGGTATCTTCTTGTTTTCTTAAATTTAAAAATTATTTTCAAAACAAATTATCCAAACGCAATTTTTTTTTTCAAAACGAGTTTCTAAAATTATTTTACAAAACTTGTTTTCAAAACAAAAATACAAAACACAACTAAACAAGTCTTAACTTGCTAATTCCATCTACACTTTTTTTTTCTTTTGGTCCTTGCAATTTTAACTATTAATATGTCAATTTTAGTAGTTTTTTCTATTATTTGACAATTTTAACATTAAATTTACCACAAAAATACGTAAATAATAAAGTATAGGATACAAAATGAAATTATTTATTCAACCTGAACAATAATATTCTCTTTTAGAAAATTGTGAAAACTTCCAAGTTAAAGAAGCAATTAAAGTTAAAAAAAGTTCATTTTTGTAATAACTATATCACTTAAAATAATAAAATAAGTAAATGACATACTTAAAATTACAAATAATAAATTGATTTTAACAAAAAAGAGTTCAATTAGTGGTCTCTCTAATTTGCAAATTTAGTAATCTACGTAAGTGGGCCTAGGTGGAAGAATATCTTGTGAGAATTCAGACATCAAAGCTGACAAAAACCCCACTAATGTCTGTAGACAGATTTGGAGCTGGAAAAAGCAAACAATTAAAGCACTCAACCAAATTGATAATATATTTTTAGTTACAAACTTGAATATCTCAGTCCCAAAAGTCGTCTACACCAAACCTTTGAAAGCATATATCAACAAAAAATTAAGGTAATCTACTACTGACTGACGGAAGAATTCATTCATGAATACAGGTTGTAATTAACATACATACATATAAATATATATATATGCCTCACACAAAAACAGGCCCTATATTCACCTTAATTCGTCTATCTATCTCTATAAAAACAACCAAAAGTTGAGCTGTAAAATCCTCACATTTGCTCAAATAGCTAGCCAAGTAGTGTATACAAAACCAAATTGACCAAATAAGTATGCTACTGTTAGTTTTGAACAACTTCATGCAGAATAATCGGAAACTTAGGTATAATTATTAGATGTTTAACATCAGGTTCTTTAACCAACAATGCATTACATAATTGGATTTTTTGTATTTAAAAATTCCTTTAAATGTTATATTTTTGTTAAAGAACCTGAGAAAAAACATCTAAATAATTTTACCTAAATTTTTCTTTAATTTCCATGACAATCTATGTGGGAGATAGAGAAATTAAAAAGAATCCACGTTCTTCCTTCTTACCACGATCCTTCACCAATCATTCCAGTCCAAAACCCAGTTGAATTCCCTTGTTCTTTGTTATTTTGATCGACTTCAGCACCACCTGAAATCTGCTTGACTCCTCCAAAAGGAAGCAGAAGCCTCCCTCCATTGTTGTCATTCTCTTGAACTCCATATGATCTATTTCCAAGCCCGTCAACTGAAAAACCCATCATGCTTGGTTTAGTTTCCTCTTGCATGGAAAACCCAGATGGGTAATTAAGGTTACCATATGAGCCCGGCATCATCAATGAAGGAACATAAGGAACATTACTACCATTCAAACCCCTTGAGTCCATTATTCCAGTCCTGAGAAGCTCATGATGAGGAGGAGCTGAAAGAGAAGAAGTTGGGAAAGCCAGGTTGAGATCTTGGCCTCCCCCTTGCAATTCAAGGTTTTGATGTGTAGAAATAGTACAACTTTGGTTAATTTGGCTCCGATTATGGTTTAACCTCGGATCCTTCAGCCCTGGAGACGATTCCAGTACTGACGAGAAGCCCTGTAAAGGCGGGTTTAGGTCAAGAATTTTTGGTGATGGGGTCGAGGAAGAGGTGGAGGTGGTGACCTTGGTCTTGTTCTTTCTAGAACCTCCTCCAACGGGGATGTTTCTTAGGGACCCACCTTCAGTCCAGTACCTTCTGCAAGTCTTGCAGAAGTATCTAGGCTGTGTGAGGCTGTAGTTGTTGTAATAGCAGAACTTGGTGTTGGTTGAATTGCACCTTGGACAGTTTAATTGCTCTTGTGGCCTTGCCTTCTTCTCCATCACCACTGGTTTAGGGTTTGTGAATGAGTTTTGAGGTGTCCCTTCCATCCTGAAAATCCCCAGAGAGAAAGAGAAATCAAAGAGCCATACATAAATTAAAATAATTACATTTTTCCTATGTGTGACAAGAATTTAGGATTTGAAGTGACATTCTTTTAGCTTTAAAGACGACGAGTCTGAATTATTTGTAGTTTTGGTGTCAACTGCAGACAATCAATACTCAAACACGACTACAATAATACATATAATGTATGAGTTAGTGTTACAATAAGTGGATAAAAATTCATCAAAAGGTATTCCATAGGATGGAATTTACAAAAGGCTATATTTTAAGAGAGCTATAATTCCATTTTTTTTTCATATGAGCTGGTTATTTACTAGAGGAGAAGATTAAGAAGGATTCAATCAACAAGGTACCTTGTATATAGGCTTCCTAGCTACTCATAAAAAGATTAATTTAAAGAATGAATCGGGAACTAGAAAGGAATTATGATTTATGAATATATAGTAATAACAAATGACACCTTTTATCCTGTTCTTTATATCTAAAAATCACACACGAGCAAAAAAGGTAATTAAAAAGAGGAAAAGCTGGCACTGCTTTTGTATTTGAGACCTGATCAGAAACTTTCTATATGGTATAGAAAAAGAGAGAAAGACATATATAGGAGGCCAGTATATATATATATATATATATAATATAGATATTGCGACTTTTGAACATCATCCCGTAGATATATACATATATATAGCTAGAAAATGAAACCGAAGATACAAACAAATCTTAGAAGTAGTGTGAAAGTTGATATTTGTGTCAGCTTTTGAACAAACCCTAAACCCAGAAACAAATAGCTCAGAATTGGTGCATCGAAGTAAAGACATAAGAGAATTCATAGAAAAACAAACTGAAAGAAAAAAGCAACAGATGACTTCAGAGACATAGAGAGAGAGAGAGAGAGATTTACCTTGTTTGTCTGAAGCTGCTCCTTCGTGGAAGAATGTTTTAAGTTTGTTTGTGTGATGACTTTATGTTTTGGGCTTACTGTATGAATGGTGCAAAGAAAAAGCTAAGAGAGAAAGAGAAAAAGAGAGAGAGAGAGAGAGAGAGAGAGAGAGAGAGAGAGAGAGAGAGGGAGAGATTGAAATGTGTTTGTTTTGACTGTAGTAGAAAGATATTCCCCTTGGTTAATGATACTAATTAGGCTTTCGGGCTTTGCTTTATTTATGTACATGTGGGGGTGGTCTTTAACGCTTTTTTTTTATTTTAAAATATTGTATTCTAAATATATTTCTTTTGCTTTTCTTTTTGGCCTGCTTTTGGTTTATCTTTTGATGTGGTGGAATAATGAGTATGTTCACTGTTGTGGGTTCCTTCTTTTTCGAACGATATAGACTCTTGCTTTAATTTCTTCAATTGTCAAACCTTCTTTTTCTCTAATCAAGGACCATTATTAATTCTTGAGCTATGATTTTTCTTTTCTTTTTTTCTTTTTTTTTAAAGTTTATCAAAAGATTGGATTTGACTGCTTAACACCTTCCAAAATTTTATTGTCAAAGTGAACCTTTTTCTTCTTTTTTCTGTTTTTTTCCCATGTTTTCAGCAGTTGCATATATATATATATATTACACACACATCTAGGATTTTCTTACAAAGTAATCAAGCGCTCAATATTCTCTGAAAAATAATTCGTCTTCTTGAAAATCGTTTTGATACTTTATATTTATGCTGTATTTGGTACGTGGATATCTTAGATTTTAAAATTTGAAAAAAAAAAATTACAAACTATTTGATGTTGACAAGATTGTCATCTATGTCATTTATGACATATGACATATGCATCATGTATAGATTTAAAATTTTTCATATTTGTTACATTCAAACGTTTTATGAATAAGTTTGAGTTTCTAGACAAATTAAATCTCTTTTACCAAACACTACCTTAATATGTTGTTTTGAGAATTCATATGGAAGTGCAAAATGTATCGCATTGACATAGTTAGACTAAACCAAAAACATATAAGCAAAATGAGCCATACTCAATAATTTAAACTTTTGAATAAAAATAGAATAAATTACACTAATTCTCATGAATTTTGATTAAATTACATTTTTTAAGTACAAAAGAGAGAAAACAAAGACAACACAAAAATACTACCAAGCTTATGTAGATTAACTGGTAATGATTGTCTTAATTTAACTAGAAGTCTTGAGTTTGAACTTGAAAAATACAACGTTAAAACTTGATAAGGACTAAGTAAAGCTTTATCGCCCATTATAATTTTATCTAACTTAAATTCTAATTAGTCAACACAAATGTAATGTTCAAATATCGAATGACTGTTTACAAAAAAATAAAAAAAAATAACAACACAAAAACAAACGAATATTAAAAAAAGAGACTAATGGATGACAAATACTGTTGAAATGAAGTCCGCAAAAAGTAACATCGACAACTTAATTAAGAGAAGAAGCTTCCTACAAACACTAGATTAAATTACATTGATAAAATATTGTTTTAGCCCCTAAATGTTTGGTGATTTATAAATTTCATCCCCAAAAGATTGTTTGGGGATGGAGGAATCTTTTTTATTGGAGATAGATCTTTTAAGGACCAAATTGATACAAATAATCTTTTGGGGAACAAATTGATAAAGCACTAATCTTTCAAGGACTAAAATAACAATTTACTCAATTATATTTGATGTCTCTCTTGTTCTAATATTACACACTCGACTTTCCCAGCATTTTAAAACATATTACAAATATCTCTTCTCTAATTTACTTTTTGTTAAATAGTTAACTTTTATACAATATAAGACTGCAATCTTACAATTAAAATGATAGTAAAAGAAATTAAGTTAATGTTAAAATTTAACAGAAGATTGTGATTTTATTGGTGTATATAAAGACAAAAATTTTTTAATTTGGGTTCTCTGGGAGTTAATTGCCCAGCAGAGTGCTGGGTAAATTTGAACTTTTAATTTTGGAGATCAGTGTTTTAAATTCACCTAGACTTTAAACAAAAATTAATTTTATTTCAAAAAAGTAATGAAATATGAATTGTTAATTTTTAAAATCAATACTCCAAATTCACCCTCTACTTAACGGTCAATGAGTGCCTAGCAGAGGATTAGGTTCTATATTGATGAAATGAACAAGACTAGCTTTTGTAAGAACGACTCTTCTATATTTGGTGACCGGAAATACAGAGTAAAATTAAAATATTTACAATTTAATTATCAAATAGATGATCATAATTGAATTGATGAAATTAGAAACATAACTTTTTTTTATTCATTCAATTTGACCGTTCATTAAATGATTGGACAACTAAAATTTTAATTTTACTTTGTATTTTTGGTAACCAAATGCATAGGAACCATCCTCTGCTTTTGCATGCCCAAGTTAATCAAACCACGAGAGCAAATTAAAAGCATTATTAGGGTGGCCACACAAATTAATTAACTAGTGGAAATTCATATTACTAATCTAGCTAGCTATAAAAGCGTGAAGCACGTCATGCAGTTATTTTATTATGACAAAAGTAATTTTCATACTTTTTTTACTTTAAACCATATTCTTATTATAATTTATAATTATATTTTGTGTTAATTATAAAACAAATGTTTTAATTAGTTTTGATTATAGCATCGAGTTTAACGCCATTAAAATATTTAACTACAAATGTTAAAGTGACATTTTATTTCACATACGTCAGTACCAAATTATCTATTCTAAATGTGTCATTTCAAATATTAGCTTAAAATGATTAAAATGACCTTGTGTACCTTCTTCAATGACCAAAACAATGAGGAATTTTAAATGTTCGTAAGATCGTTTTGGTCATTTGAAGTTGGTATTTAAAGTGACATATTTAGAGTGAATGATTTGATACTAACATCTATAGGATAAAATGTCATCTTAATGTCTAATGTTAAAATAAAAATAAAATATTGAATATGCTAATATAACATATATATACTTGAATGATGTTGATATACAAAGTAAAGTGGTATAAAATATTAATTTTATTAAAGTGACTAATACTTTTGCTAAAAAAGTAATTAGAAATAATATAAATTTGTAATATAAAAGACTAATATAAAACATCTAAAACATTACAATAAAATTTAAGATAAAAATAAAATATCAAAATACTATTTTGGCCAAACAAATATCAAGAATGATGATTAAAAAAGAAATGATTCAAATAAAGGAAGGTTGCTTTATGTGATATCATTATGTTTGTTCCTAATCCATGGAAATGACATTATGACGAATAATAAAAGCAAAACACAAGGGAGACGGAAGAAAGGGTAAGTTTACCAAAAGTTTAACCTCTCAAGATACTAAAATTTTTAATATTAAATTATTTTAAAATTTATATAAAATATTTTATAATTATTATACACATAAATTTTAAAATAATTTAATAATAGACTAAAGACGTTGAGTTTTTTATAAATTTTTTTGACTTAAATCTCTATGATTAAAAATAAATAAAAGTGGAAGTGACGACGGCCGACAGCAGGCGACAAATTAAAATGCTCAAGTGAGTCCCACATAATGCGCCATGACATCTATAGCTTCCCTTCTTAAATTAGACAAATAAATTAGGTTCGTTGTATTTGAAATTCTTGATCACACCAATGAATTCACATACTAAACAGTTAGGGAGTTGAAATTTAATTTCATCTAATTTAATGGAATTGATATAATTTAATTTAATTAAAATTGATCAAACTTAATTTAGTAATTAGATTGATTGGATAAAATTTTAACAAAATTAATTTAATTGAATTAGTAATTGAATAACTATAATAATTATTTAAGTCTAACTGATCAGTTGATTACTTAATATATTAATATATTAAAAATATTATATATTATATATTATACAATACATTTTATATTTTATAGATATATAATATATAATTGATATATTTTTATTTTTCATAAAACAGTAAAATGTAAAAAGAACAATTTTTAATTGTTAGAAATGTCTATTTTTATCATTTATATTTGAAAAATAAGAAATTAACGTTCAATTTTTGAAATTTTTTGAACATTTAAAAAAATAATCATCCGATTCAATTTGAAATTGATTATGGCTAGATTGATATTTGACCCAAAAAAAAAATTGATTTTTGATGGAATGACAAAAAAAGCGTGTATAATAGAATCATATCGTAATCAAAGTATACCATCCTAATCAAAATGCATATATATTGTCTCATACACTATGGGATGGCCGGTGCTAATTTTTTACATTTACAAAATTTAAATTTAAAATATCATTTAAAGAGAATAAATGTTGAATATATGAATCAACTAAAGTTAATTAACAAGACACATTAAGTGCCTATGTTTTGCTATTTATTTGATAATGAGACTTCAGAAATTATAACTCACTAATTATAACATAACATCTTCAACCATGTTCAAAAGTTTGAAGTAGAAAATCCCACAACACAATCTGCAAAGAGAAGAAAAGAAGAAGAAAAAAGGCATATTTGAATTAGAGTTAGACAATTTTAATTTTAAATTAATGTAAAAATAAGTCAAACGTTGCTTTATGCAAACAAGAATATAAGAAAGAAAACATAGATTAAATTGCTAGTAGTGAAGATTGTATATAATTTAAAAAGTGGTGATAAGTTCAAACCTTATTATATTATGTATCAAATTATATATTAAGGTGCATCTTCCTAGTTAACATTAATGAACATAGTCTCTATTCACGATTTAATTCCGTAATTTATTTAAAATTATTTTAAAGCATCAGATACAAAAATAATTCTCATAAAATTTAGTGAGGTGGTAGGGTGCCTATAAATGAAGACAAATGAATAAAATTAATTAGATATAAATATGTGTTAATATTTGGGATCCAGTGGGCCTCCTTTCTTTATTTGCTTTGAATAACGCACTCACCATTACTTTACACTCCCACCCATCATTTCATATAGCACTGTTCATTCACCCCATTCTAATAATATCTATATGCTATTCTTATTTCTTTCTCAATCTTAATTAATATTTTCTGTCAACACTCCAATTAAAGCTATGAGCTATCCCTACTTGATATGTTCAAAGATTAATCCTTCTCAAACTTATTAAACATAAAAATAGAGTTTTCTTTATACTGATGTGTTCATTACTTATATTGTGATACATATGTTATCATTATTGAAGACATCAAAAGAATTTTGTCTCATCAGCATGCCTTTAACATTTCTCACATATTAAGAGAGGTCAATTTATGGGCTAATATTCTTAGGAAGAGAAGATCTTATAGATCAACTCAAATTATGTATTTGGGAAGATCCTTCTCCTTCTATTTCATTATCTTTGTTAGCTGATTATATATCTACATTGGTTTTTAGAATTAGTTTGCTTAGTTTGTTTTCCTTTTCTTTCTATTTCCGCTTTTGTACAAAAACAACTGTTTTTGTTGTAAAGATATCGTCATCAACATAACTTGATTCACATTTTTAAAGACACTATCTTTAAAAAAATTATTTTATATTTGCAAAACTTTTTCTTAAGATTAAACAGATCTTTATGAGTAAAACTCAGGTACTAGAACAACAAAAAAGTAAACTCTATAATTCAGTAAGAGCAAAGAGTAGAAATTTTGGAAGAGGGAAAGATTAGAGAAGTGATGCATCTAATATAAAGAAATGACTCCCTTTTTATAGCGAGAAAAAAATGTAACTATCCAAATAAAATAAACGGAGAGTTACGTTTCTAAAATAATGATAATTAAAGGTTTTAAATAAAAAATAATGATGATCAAAATATTTAATTATCATAATTTCTAATAAGAGTTATAAATACTTTAAGAATATTTTCACAACAATTTAAATATTATTTTTAAAATATCTATTTTTCACAGCAATTTTTATCCTTATATTTCAAACAATCATTAGCACTATTAAGAATAGCAATGGAAAGGTATTCAATCACTTTTTTTTAATATCTGAATACATATTCGTTCAAAATATTTAATACCCATACCCTATTTGAATCCCGAAAAACAATTACTTTCTTAGTATCTATATTCGAAATATCTGAAATACCCGAAATGTCTAGGAAAAAAAAAAGGTATTTTATAATATATATTGGGTACCCTAAATTTGATATTGAATACTCAACTATCGGATATTCAATATCCATCCAATAAAAACTTAACTTTATCAAATTTATATATTATATAAATAGTTATCGAATAGATGTTGAATTGAATACCGTAATCCTCATTTATTTTTTAAGAATTATCCAATGACAATATTTTAATTTAGCTATTCGAATCCATTATCATCCTAACCACCACGACCAGCCATTTCTGATTTCGTGTTATCGAGTTTGCTTAAGATAAACTAATAATTTATTTATGTTACCTAACAAATTGAAATGCTTGTTACTTCGGTCCACTATGAACACTATTCAAATTAGTTGGGGGTAAGTTTATATGGAAAAAAAAATCAACTTTAAAACTCTTTTTTTTTTAAAAAATGTTTTATAAAATAAATTTTTCTAATTAATAGAAAAGACAAATTCACTTCTCCTAAAATTTTAAAAAACACTATTACTCTTTAAGAAACATTTACCGATGTAATTTTTATTTACCATTGTAAAAACATTTAAATTTTTTTCTAATTTTTTTCTTTGATTTAAAGTTTATGTTTTAAGGATTAAGATCTTATGGTTTAGTTTTTATCTTTAGAAGTTGATTAATATTTTAGGGTTTAAATTTAGCAATTTATGACTTTAGTATTTATAGTTTAAGAATTCAAAAGTTTAGAATCTACGGTTAGGGTTTAGAAATTTAGAATTTAAGATCCAAGATTTTAAAGCTTGAGACTCTGGGATTTAGGGTTTTAGAATAAGTGATGTAAATATGGTTATAGCATTGAAGGCTTTTTAAATGTTAACAGTGATAATTTTTCAGCCAGTTTGTGAACACATATGAATGAAAGACAAAACTTATACAATATGTAATAATAATATAATAATATGATAATATAAACAATTAGTCTTGATCACTTCTGAAAATTAGCAGAATAGAAATCATAATATCTAATCATGGAAAAGAAAAGAAAAAGTTATTTTCTGTCTTTTTTGGGCTGAACTCAGAGAAACTCTTAACGATTAAAAAAGCCCATCCATAGTTTAAAAAAGCCTAATAAGATTTAACCCAATGTTAGGCCTCATACATGACGTCCATCCCAATATTGGGCCATATGAGTGAAGTGGCTCTAATGTAGATCCCCTTGTATGACCCAAAAAACAAAAAGAATAAGACCTCTTCAAACCCAAAAATAAAATCCAAGTAAAGGATTTGCTGCTGCTCCTCCTCCATGCTCTATATTTTGGTAATAATTTTAATTGTTGTTAAAATTTTTAGTAACAATTTTACTGTTGCAAAACTGTTACTAAAGGGAGGAGCATGGTGCTCTAGGCATGAGAAAACGCTCTGCTAGGATTTTTGATACTTAGAGTGCTGCGGTTGGTGTGAGTGGCAACCCTTACCCATTTCTCCCCTTCTCTATTAAAAGTATAAAAAAATTATGTAATATTTAGTTGTAAAAAATATATAATTATTTTTTAAAAATTATATATTTATTATATTTTGATTGAAAAACTATACTTTTATCATATTTTAATTAAAAATTTGGTTGCAAGAATATAATGAACTATAGGTATAATTCAATTTTTAAACTGATTTTGTATTATAAAAAATAAGAAAATTTTATTTAATATTAAAATAATTTATTTAACTAAAACCAACACAGATCCACCCAACTTTAATGAAATCTGACGGACGGTAGCACGCTCCTTTGATGAATATTAAAAATGAAAACGCCTGAAAACTATTTCCGTATCCTTCTTATTTGGAAAAAATAAACGAATGTAAACAAGAATTTTGAAGAAGTTAAAATTGTCCGTACTCCTTCATTTATGATCTTTAAAATAAAATATCGCTATATAAAAATAGCCATCTACTATTCATTAATCTTTTCAGTTAAATTTATATGTCAGGAAATAAAACAGACACTAGACATCGAATTCTCTCATAATCATAAATAGCAATATTCATATTACCTGATTTGAACTCATTAAAGTACATTTAAAAAAAAAAAAGCTTAAAATGGTCCATCATCATAGAGAAAAGGGAGGACGGTGCGTTGTATATCTGAAAGAGGAAATTTGTCATAATAATTAAATTTAAAAAACTGAGTATTTATTAAATACTATGTAATTAATTTGTACAAGAGCATTGATTCTTTTTTCAAACAAAACTAAAAACTGTAGTACGTTGTACGAAATCCAATTGCCAATTGCAAGCAAAAAGTGTAGCCGTGCTCCAAATTCCCAATTCCCAAAAAAAAAAACCATCAATGCTAATAATTGATTGTAAAATTTGATAGAAAAATGTCAAAATAAATAATTTTTTCTTTCAAATTAAAATTTATTCACATCAAATTACAAAAAAAAAAGAATTATAACTACCAATATCATCAAAACATGCATAAAATATAAATTAAAATTAAATAATTTTAAATTAGAGTAATTATACAAAATTTTTAACAAATTAAATTCCTCAATTTAGAGAGAATACCTACTTTAAAATTCTACATTGAGATGCAAACATATAAAATTGATGAATATGTTTCATCAAGAGGACTGTTTGTATTGTGAAGCATTGAAATGAAAATGTAATTCAGATCACCAAGCGAATTGGTCAATTGATAAATGATAGTTCTAGTTTAGGCAAAAATTTTGAGTTCAAGTCCGTAGGAATATAATGTAGTTGCATTAAAATTTAGTAGGGAGAAATTTATTCCCATTATGATCCTATTCCGTTCGAATTTGAATTAGTAGACACCCGTTATTTAGTGTTCAGACACCGAATAGTTGTTTACCAAGAAAAAAAAGTACTCCAAATAGATGGGAATAGCAATAAATATTGTGATTCAGAAGCATTTAGTTGTCCTTACCTTTAAAATCTAACTCAACATAATATAACTAAATTATATTTACTTTCTAAATTAAAAAATATATATTTACTTTCTTAAAGTTTTAAATTTATTTGTTAAAAAAATTATGACCTTTATGAACATATTAAAAAAATCATGGTTTTATATTAAGTGTTAATAAAGGAAATTCACTTATTTAGTGAAAAAGAAGTTGAAAATAAATAATTTTTTATAGTAAATATCAAAATATCATAATAATTAAGTGCAATATTTTTTAGGTCAAAATGCAAAGAAACCTAAATTTTAAAAGTTAGCATTAAATTTTATTTTTGTGTACATTAGTTCTTCTATTATTTTTTTTGGTTCAAGACTTTTAACACTGTTTGTCCATACAGGAAAGAAAGAAGTTAAATATATTATTTGATTACTTTGATAACTGGTACATATTGCAAAACATTCTCTTCAACTAATTACTTTACACACAATTTGTATTTATTTTAAAAATAGTTATTTAATAATTTTATTATCATAATAAGAATATAATGACAGTTTAATGTTTGAACGTAACATCAACTTAATAATCTTCACTGTTATATTAAAACTAAAGTTATTGTTATACTGCGTAGAAAGTTGATTTTATGATTAGAATAAATACAGTAGAAAATTTATAGGGTTCTTTGTACACAATAGTAATATTTTAATCACTAAAAAAATACATAATTCAATTGTTTAGTTTTAAAAGTTTAATTTTGAACAGTTTACTCTTTGATATAGTAATTCATTATGCACTGTTATTTAGTTAATATCCCAAAGAAAAGTAAAAATGCAATTCGAACCTCCAAAATGATAAATTTATATAAACTTTGGAAAGAAAAAATGCACTTTATTTCTATAAATTTTTCTCAATGTGCATAAAACTTTATGATCTATAAAACTCAACAAAGAGATAAACTTTTTATTTTGTGCAAAAAGTTATTCTATCCAATTGGCTGTTAATCAGTGTTGATTATGATCGGAGAAACTATCATATCCACTATTTTGAAACACATAAGTCGATGACATGACATATTTCCCTTTACGTGTCATTCGCCACCTTGTTCAACATCGCGTGAGTGGCACACAATATATATATCTGACTCTATCTGTCTCGTTGCAATGGAACCTCAATCCTATGCCTAGCTTACACACCAGGTAAAGTGCTTGATTTTTGTGGACCATTGGATTGGTGTGGGCTCCACCTCTCCCTATGAACTTCACATTGATCTAACGGTCCACAAAAGCCAGGCACTCTGCCTTGCGACCCAAAATTTGCGCCAGTCACAATGTACCACTGAAACAACACCCATGCAAAGCACACGTTATACACAAGCTTTGAGATCCACTCATGGACCACGTCTACTTCATGAGCTCCAGAAGCTCATCCACCTCGTCCAACATGAGGGTCTTGTCCTTGATGTCGAAGATATATGGCTTAGAGGAGGGAGGCGTAAAGGTGGATGTTGATGGGGAAGCCATCGACCCAGTAGTAGACGTTGGTGGGGTGCAGTTGGGGCTGAGCTAGGATAGGGACACGACAGAGTTGCATAGAGTTCGCATGGTGTCAAAGTTCTTGCCGGTGTTGAGGGGCTTGGAGTCGTCGACACGTATGATGTCCCTTAGGCACGCCGCGAATAGGTTGTTCTTCTTGAGAGGGATAGAGGGGTGAATGGGTGAAGAGGGAGATGTGTCGTGTAATCCGCTAATGTGTTCCAAAATACATGACATGACAATTTTTCCAATCCTTATTAGTGTTGACTAACGGTTAATTGGATAGAAATATTTTTTTTACATAATAAAAAAAGTTTATAGGAATTCTTTGTTAAATTTTATAATTTATAATGATTTTCTGTATATTAAAAAAAGTTTATTCGGGTAAAATGCATTTTTTTCAACATAAAAACTTATAAAAACTGTTATGAAAATAGCCTTATAAAGACTTTGTATTTCAAAAGAGAAAGTTAAAAGTCCCACATTGTTTAGAGAAAGAAGGGGAAGATAATTTATATACTAACTTGTGTTAGTAGGCTAATAAAGAACTTGGGAAAAGGTGGGCTCTCGCGTATATAAACTCATATGGATTCAAGCTAGTGCAGTGCAAACCATCCGATTTGCCCCCTGCGCGTGTAGTAAATTGGACCAGTTTATTTTTTCTCTAGAGAAATATATTTTTTTTAATTTATTTTTAGCTTACTTGAACATAGGCAAATTTTATTATTATGAAATTAACTTAGATTAATGTCAGAAAATTAATGGTTAACAGTTTTGTTTTATTTGTTTTAAATATATTTAAATATTTAAAAACTGTCAATTAATTTTCTGAAACTGTCCATTAATTTTCAAAATTGAATTTTAATTTTATTAAATTTTTTCTCTACCTTATTATTGTTCAGCAGTTATAAAAAGTAGGGCTCCTCCTCCTCATTTCACACACTAAGTCAGAAACAATTTTGAACTTCTCTCTTCTCTCTTTCTTTCACTTTCTGAGTTACGCTTCTCTCTAAATTTCTGCTATTATGTAGCCTGAGAACTTTTTCTCAGAAGAATCTGTTTAATCCTGGAGGGAGTTCTGTAGACACAGTATTCTTGCTATGGTCACAGAATAATTTTCTTAAAGATAATATCTACTGTAAAAACACGACTCAAATTATCACTGTGCTAGTTTCCAGATTTTTTTACAACAAAAACTAATCTATCTAAGACTCTTTTCAAAAGTGAGTGTATCTTTTATAGATCAATTTGTATACCTACTGTACATATAAATGTTAGATGAGGTAGTAGATTTTTAATTTAAAATAAAAAATGGCATGATATATATGTAATTTAGTAAACTTTCTAAAATTTTATTATAATTAATTTTTTTAAATCTTTTTTAACTAACCCTTGAAAACTATTAATATTCTAGCAAAATTTCCCATTATATTATTTGCACCAATCTTCTATTGTTAAATATGGAAAAAATCTTGAAGTCAACCCTTGTGGTACTGATCTCTCTTGGATCACGAACCTTTGCATTTTTTCCTTTCATGTAAATTTCAATATTTTTTAATAACATGCGAAAAGCAATAACTTAACAGAATCTGCAAAACATTGACCCAAAAAGGCGGAGGGGAAAAAGGGCAAAGTGGATGCATGTGATGAAGCTGGTCCTGCATACACTGGTCTCAGACTAATCAGTAATTACTAATTACCAATAATAATAATAATAGTGCTATTTAACAATTTTTGTTTGTATCAATATCATTACTGTTTTTATATAACATTATTATAAACACAAACAATACATACAGACACAGAGACACGGACTACTAAATATATTTACACATGTATTTTTAAGAGCCACCAAAATAAATGGGTGAAGTTGGAAATATAAATTACAAGTTAAAATTAGTCTTTTAAACTCTTAATTTTATTTATAATTTTACTTTTTATATTTTAAATATGTAAAAATGATTCTCATCTCATAGTGTTATAAATTGTCTAGTTTATTTTCATATACGATGTTAAATCCATATTATTATCGTAATTTTATGATTTAAAACATTGATTCAATAAAATAAAATATAATATACTATTATTTTAGCGCAATTCGAATTTAAGATACCAATGTATTAATTACTTTAAATAATTAGGATTGGATTTTTGTTTTTGAAAAAGCAAAAAGGGCCATTAGATTAATTGTGTGCTAGTTTGAAAATAAGTGGGCTTGGATATATCATTTTTTATTCGTTTTTACCAGCTCATTTAGCCTACAGGCTAGCTAATTTTTTTTTAATTTTTAATTTCTTTATTTTATTATTTAGTATAAACAACCTCATTTTATCAGTTTTTTTATATTTTATAACATTATAACATTTTTAATTTTTAAAAATAAATATAAAATTTTTAATTTAAATATGATATAGTTAATTAAAAAATAAAAAAAATTATTGATTATTTAAAAATATTAAAGAAGTAATATTTTATGTGTATAAATTTTTTAATATTATATTATTTAAATATAATTTTTTTAAAAAAGAGTAACCAAAAGTTGGTCTGTTTAAACCAATGAATCATGACGTACGAATTTGATCATAAAAGAATAGTCTATTTATTATAACAGGTCAAGACGACTTGTTTAATAATACTACATCAAATCATATAATTTAAATACTGAATAGGATTTTTCTAGGGAGAGATGGAGCTTTCTAACACTTGATTTTATCTAAAGATCTATGCCTTAATAAAAAAACAAAAAGATGAGACAAATTCGAGACAAATTAAACGGTGATAAGACGTTTTCCGCAGCAATGCCCCAATGAAACGGAGCTACAACCAAATCATACAATTATATCGCGTGCCGTACAATTATCATAGACCGACCATTGCTATCTCTGTCTGCATTGTTCAACCCTCTTTTTCCTCTCCTTTCTTTTTTTTTTTCGGTAAATAGGGAAATAGATTAGATAATATAGAAGATTACATAAGAGTCTGTTGCCAGATGGCAAGTAGCATACAGAATATGAGAATACAGATTAAAAGTTACCAAAATAAAGCCAAAATAGCCTTTCATAGTTAAGACAAGAGCAAGAGGAACAGAAGGGGCATGATAAGAAAGAGTCTTAATAACGTAGAAGATAGTAATAGTATAGTCCATCAAAAGAAAAGTGAAGAACTTGAAAAATACGATTTGTTTCTAGCTAACCGGATAGAGTGGATAGTATAAGAAAAAATTGTGTTCCAAGGTAAGTGAAGGAGTGAGAGGTTATAATTAACTGCATTTTTGAACAACCATATGTGAAATTCTTCGATAAAAAATGAAGAGTCAATATTGAAGAAGGATTAAATGGGGGTAACAGAAGGACAATTTCTAAGGACATGGTCAATGAATTCACTGTGACTGTTACAATTTCTCAAGAGGTTGTTTTTTGTGGGAATGCCATTATTGTAGCACTTCCAGATAAAGAAAGTTTCACGTTTGTTACAAGGAATTTTCCAGAGCCACGTTAAGTTTAAAGCTTGAGTTTCAAGGTCATGTAAGAAGCTGGAATTATAAGCAGAAGAGAGGGTGAATGTTCCAGTAGGGGTTTTATTCCAGCAAAAACTATCATTTTTATCAATAGGAGGGAGAGTCGGATTGATACTTGTAATTTGATCAATAATGGATTGAGGTAAGGGGAAGGGCAAACCAGGAAAGGTTCCATTGAGGTGTGTTATTAATATGTAAGATGATGGTAGCAACTTTTTTGTTGAAGTCCTCTTTAGGAAGAGGGCCAATTAAGAGGGAACGGAGGGTTGAGTTGTTGTGCCAGGGTTGGGATCACAGGGTCCGAATTTTTTGTTTCAAGTTGTTATGTTTGAAGTTTTAACAACGATTTTAATTGTTGATAAAACTTTCAATAATATTTTGGCAACAGTGAATGGTTGCTGAAAGTCAAGCATGCGTCTGCTTTTTTGCTCAAAGCAAAGGATCGGCACTTGGAACGATAGGTCAATGTTTCTGCCATTTCGGATTATGTACAAATATTTATTCTTTATAGTGTACAAATATTTACCAAAATTTAAATTTATTCTTTATATATATATTCATTTATTCAAATGTAAGAATAATTTTAATCGGTTATATTGTGGTATGTTACATCAAAATTTTTTTAAGTATATTACTAATTAAATTGTGTTTGTTTAAATTTGATTTTTTTTGGGTTATAGTGACTTTTTTATTTAACAAAAATTTTCAGACCTAAGCAATTGTAAATTTTGTGATTTAACAATAAAAATAAATAAATTGAGATAAATGTAATATTTTAAATTTTAAATTGTGATATTTGATTTTTTTAAAGATTAAATTGACAAAATTTTGTAATCTTTCAGCGATTCCATTAGTAATTTACTCAAATTTTTAATAAATATAATTTCCAAAGGATTCTTTTAGTATTAACTGGTTGAGTATTTTAGTAATATAGAATGCCAACATGAATTATATAAACTCCGACATTCAAAACTGTGTCTGTTGGTGAGTGTACACCTGCATCTCGCAGAAGTTCCCGTACCAACATGAGTTGTGAATCGTATTCACTTAATGATGACATGTTTAAATGATGGGTTTGCCTATGGGAGGTTGATCCACAATTCCACATCCCATATATTTGGACCTGAAGTGGATTTAGATAAAAAAAAAAGTGACTAGCATACAAAATAATGCATGCTGATCATAGTGGGGAGCCGACCTCTTCATAGATAAATTTTTAAATTATTTTTAATTGAAAAATTTAGTATACTAATTAGGATATGATTGAAAAAATTTATTTTAAACTTATTTAACTTATTTTATGACATAAATATTTATACATATGTTTATAAAAACTTATAGAAATAACTTATGGCATGTTCATAAACTGTTTTTAACTTACTTTCATAAGCTCTTTGAAATACCTTATGAAAATAAAGTGAAAATAACTTATATGAGGTTTGTCTTTGTAAACTTTTCAATTGTAAAAATAAATTATATATAAGTATTTATATGATAAGTATTTATAAAATAAGCATTTAAATAAACTGTTTACCCAAACAAGATCTTATTCACTTATATCTACTAAAGATGCATGAGTTCACTAATTATTTTTTTATAAATTGAGTTTATTAATTATCAAGAATTAGATTTAGCTGAAGTAGCTAGTTCCTCACATGATGATAACTAAAGCTTTAGTTGAAGGAGCTAGTTCCTCACATGATAATAACTAAAGCTTGAATATCTACTAACAGCTGAGAGATATGCCTACATTTAGTTAGATTTAGTTAGCAATGCATATGTATCATGTCCGTAATTAAAGGAATCAAAGCTGCCATATATGTTAACGAAATGATTTATAAATGAAAAACAATTTACATTTTGCATAATTACACGTAGGTTCACAATAGACTAAAATCTTATTTTGATTCCTCATATACTTTTTTTTTAATTTGGTCCTTTACAGATTTTTATTTTTAATTTGGTCCTTTATATATTGATATGTTACCAATTCAGTCCCTAAAAAATTTTCATTCTTAAATTAATCTCTCATAAATTAATATGTTATCAATTAAGTCCCTCACTTATTTTCATTCTCAATTTAATCCCTCAAAAATTGATATATTATTAATTTAGTCATTTGTTGCTAGTAATAACTTTTGATGGTCACAACTTTTGATGAAGAAACTAAATTGATAACATATAAATCTATGAGAGATAAAATTAAAAATACAACTATGCGAGAGACTAAATTAATAACATCAATTTGTAAGGGAATATATTGAGAATAAAAATTTATAAAAGGCTTAATTGATAATATATCAATCTATAAAGAATCAAATTAAAAATAAAAATTTGTGAAAGACAAACTTAAAAAAAAATTGTGACAATTGTGGGGACCAAAATGATGTTTCATCAGATGTTCACAATCAGAGATGGATCTACTTGATTGATATGGGAGCAATTGCCCTCACAAAAATTTTGTTTATAATTAATATATATGATATTTTTTATAATTTTTATAACTAATATAGAGATTATCCCCACAAACGTAAGGCTTTCATTAATAAAAATATTCATAACAAGCTTTTGCCCTCAGAGAAGTTTCTGGGTCCGCCCCTGTCACAATATATAGACAATCACAAATGCTAGCTAATGAGAGAGAGGGTGTGCACATGTGAGCTCTGTAATTTAAGGTGTGGCCCTGTGTTGTGGGTGGTCATAATTACAATACAGGATATATATATATATATATATATATATATATATATATATATATATATATATATATATATATATATATATATCATGTTATTTATGTCATATTATTGGACCGACAAAATTTTTATTTTCACAAAATAGAACTGTGGGAGGACAGCTGGAAACCATGATGAAAGCCATACTATTTTTAGACGTGATTATTTAATAAAAATAAAAGTTAAAAATATTATTTTTGTCCTTAAATTTTAAGTTTATCTCTCAACTTTATTTTTTTATCAATTTTATCTCAAACATTTAAACTAACTGCAATGATGTCAACCTCTTCGATGAATATATATATATATATATATATAGGATTTGGCTATTTTAAATGTCTATAGTCGATGTAGGTCCTGAGATTACTATATATATGCATAATATTTACACAAGGGGAAGTTATATATGTGGGTTTTGTTGGAGTTTTATTATTATAAAATATCATATATAAAATCGTTTTAATTATCTGCAAAATCGTTGGTGGTCTCTTATATATATTTATGTTGCAAAACCGTTGAATGATGCTTTATGTTTTTTAAATGGTGTTTCCATTGCTTAATAGTGGGATGCTTTTGGTTTCAATCAATTATCTTCAATGTGTTTTTAATTACATTCAAATCCTTATTCTAAATCAATGCAACGGATTCCAACGGCATTTGTAGCATTATATATATAGGTGTATCTTTGTGTATTGGGTGAATATATACATATAGAAGTGGTGATACAGAAAGAAAAAATAATAGATATATACATATTATATGTATGTGATATTTTGGATAGAGAAAGTACGAGAGAAAGTGAGTCTGGTTTACTTTCTACGTGCAGAGGTAGCAAATAAACATGTGAGTTTTTGGCTGTTATATCTTAAAGGTAACACGTCTATGTATCTCTGCACCGAGTAATATAGCAAAATTAATCCGTGAGAGACGTGAAAATTACCTTAAAGAAAGATGAGCTACTCCGACCTCAACCTAGTACTACGCAAATTTATATTTTCACTCTAACCTTCAAATTCATCTTCTTTGTGTTTATTCTTATTTTCTAAGTGTTGTTCCAACAATTTTAAGGTAATTTTTCATGTTGAATCCCACAAAAGCAGCAAATGAAAAATAAGAGTGGGAAGGAAGGTTTTTCAAAAATCATTTTTTGATGAGATTTTCTCAACTGTGAAATTTCTTTAAAAAGAAATTTTGTGATTCACAATTTGAGTAAATCAATGAAAATATTTTTGGTTTTTCCATTTAGAGTTGTGAATTTATTTCACAAAGAAATTGTATAAATATTTTTGGTGGGATATTTATCCTTTTAAAATAACTCATAAATTTTTTGTGTGTTTTGAAATTCAAGTATAAAATATTTTTTGGGTGTGCGTACATACAGTTGGTAAATTCCAAATTTTGTTTAATATGGAGAAGCCCTTTCACCACATATATCTATATATATATATATATATATATATAACTGTGTGCCTTGGGAGTATAGAGTGTATATACACATATATATAGAAGATATAATAAAATATATATGAGATATATATTTGTACGACATTTTGTAATTTAAGTATATGGTATATTTATATATATATTTATAATTTTCCCTTGGCATATGGAGCCTTTAGTGGTTTGTATGTTGGAAAAACTTCTTTATTTTATTTTTGGCTAGTAAATGACCAGTCATTTTATTAATTATTTTTGCATCTAATGGCTGTTTATGAGTAGCCAAAAGATTTTTCAATTGATAGAAATATATATCTTTTATGAAATTTTCTCAATTGTGAATTTTTTTATGGAGGAAATTTTTGTGATTCACAATTGAATAATTTTATGAAATTTTGTGGGCTTATAAAATATTATTATTTTTATTTGGTTGTTGCTCACAAAAAGAGATGTTATTTATGAGAAAGTATTTTTCACTATATGAGATACCCATGAAAAGTAAAATATAAATACGTGTTTTCGAACTACAGTTACTATTTCAGTATACGGTACTATTCACCTTATGATACTATTTATGTATACGGTACTGTTCACTTATACAATCAAAATGTCGAGTACTAGATGTAGTTTGGTCATAAGAGAAAACTAGAAAGAAGTTCGTAGGAGAAAATGACGTTTTATGTGTGAAAATACCCTCAGGGACTAAAATGAAAGGACTGAATTGAAAAGAAACTTAAAAGTTTAAGGTGAAAGGATAATTTTTCCTTTAAGTTTCCAATAGTAACCATTGAAGCCGTCTTTCCGCGTTTTGCAATTATTAAAGTGTACTTATTAGAAATATCATTTTCATAAATAGTAAATTAAATATTTTATTAACGCATAGTGTCAAATAGTACCATTGACTTTTCCTATTATAGGCCCTTCCATTTCACTTTTAAACTCACACCTTCAACTTCTCTTCTTTTCTCCTTAAGTTTCTCTTGCTCCGACGCTAGACCTCTGAAATTTTAGGCCTTTCCTTTTCAGCTTAAGTAAGGATACTATGCCCTTGCTATATCTTTTAAATTTTAGAAGTTATTTTCTTAAGTATGCTTTGTGGTTGCGGCTTTGGCTGATCTTCCACACTAGAAAAATTGTCCTTAGTTGTCTATATGTTATTTTGATTCTTTGATTACCGAAATAGGATGTAAACTGTGAAAAATACATGTCTAGGAATGTTCTGACTAAGGAAAGACATGGTTTTTAAGTGTGTCTATTATGACCCTCCACTCTTTCCTGAGAACTTACCTGATATACTCTTTTACAGATTGTATTCTCTATTTCTCGTATGAATAGTAACTTTACGTATGAATAGTAACCGTATGTATGAATAATAACCGTACATATAAACAATAAACCGTATGTATGAACAGTATCTATACGAAAATAATCCTAACTTATTTTCTCTAATCTTTCATGAAAATCTTTGTAGCGGAACATTGAAATTCACCTGAGTACTCTTGTCCGTAACGACTTAGAGAAACGATACTCGTACGAAATCCAGGTGAGTAGAACGACCCCATTTTAATAGGGTTTTAACATTACTGGTGATAAAAAGTATGTCGTAGGACACTCTCAAAATTCATAGGGGTAAACTAGATTCAGAGTGGCAAATCTGGGGAGATAATTAATTCAAAAGTATGGAAAAAACAAAACAAGTATTTCATGATGATGTGAAGTTTGAATCTTTTCAAAAATAGTTTAATTGTTATCTTAATTTATGGTTTATAAATCTATAATATAGTTATATGCTATACTTGTTATATGAATGAATATTACACTGTATATCTGATTATGATATGAAATACTATACTATTGATTGTGATTGAGCGGGAGAGTACCTCCTCTCACGGTAAGGCAAAAACTCGGTTTAAAGGGTGTCTTGACCAACGAGTGTGGAGATAATGATTCCCTCAGTAGGGATATAGCCCGGATCGATAACAGATCTGTGAGGCGCCCTAGCTAACAGGATGAGGTTGTGCGTCATGACAGAAATATACAAAATTGGTGAGCTGGCCTATGTGCGCTCTCCGGGATATATTGCTATTGATGAGTACTAGTAATGTTTGTTGAATTGGATGAATTTTTATCTTCTAGTATGTAATTTTTAACTATGTCTATTGGTTGAGTTTGAGCCTTCAGATATACTTGCATGACTGGTGATGTATTTAAATTTTATTAACACGAGGCCGATTCGCTCATTGAGTTTAAAAGCTCACACTCTCTATAAAATTTTTTTGTTCTGATCAGGCTAATGGCGAAGAATATCCGCTAAAGGAGTAGATCACCTTGGACCTTCCCGCTGTTGTGTAGGCCCCTCTTTTGATGTAAATTATGTTGCTCTGTAATCGTCTAGGACATCTAGGTCAGGGGTTTGGTATTTGGCTTGTATTTCAGTACAATAATGTATTTTATATTGAGGATATATTACTATATGCAAATTATCTCTATGAATTTCAAATAAGAAAATTTGATATATTTTCTTCAAGAATGATTATTTTGATAATACGAAGATAATGACTAATAATTTAACTCGTGGGTAGAATTTATCGAAAGGCTAACAGTGATGGAATATTCAGCATTGTGCCAGTCATGTGCCCAGAAAACGGGTCGTGACACATGATGAGGTACGTCACTACAAGACTTTAGTTTTGACTATATATTTGTCTTGTACATCTATATGATAGCATTTGTATTATGTGGAGCAAATTTATATCGATTTGCTAGCAAAATATCATTACATGAGTGAAATTATTATTTGGTATTTTTTATGAGCACAACTCATAACTTTTGAGTTCCAATTTTAAGCCCATGAAGCAAATTTTAAGTGGTGATTTCTTTTCCCTATATTATGAGATATGTATTACTATTTTAATCTTTCTCTTTTTTGACAATTTTTATTAATAGTGGGTCCAAGAAGAAAAATTTTTTTTAGGTATTATTTTTATAACAACAAGTAGTGGATAGAAGTGTGTTGTTATAAAAATATACAAATTTTGGCCAAAATGTTTTATTATCAATAATTGATATTGTTGTGGCTTAATAAAAATTAATTTTATGGGTTTAATATATCCCATAAATTTCTATTGACATAACTATTGATAATATGAAAATGCTTTCTTGAAGCTTATATGTGAACAAGTCACTACAAGAAATTCATTGATTAGCGACGGAAAAATCCGTCGCTAAAGTAATGAAATTCCGTCGCAAATCCGTTTGCGACGGATTTTGCGATAGAAAAACATCCGTCACTAAAACGTCCATCACAAATTATTTGTGACGGATTCATGTCCGTCACAGAATTAGCGACGGAATTTTTCCGTTGCAAATTTGGAAATCCGTCGCAAATAAATTTCAACAATTTGCGAGGGAAAATTTTCCGTTACAAATTTGTGACGGATATTTCCGTCGCAAATTTGGGAATTCCGTCGCAAATTTGTGATGAATTTTTCCGTCGATAAATCCGTCCCAAATTTGTGACGGATTTTTCCATCACAAATTCTGTCGTTAATTTGTGACGGATTGTTCCATCACTAAATCCGTCGTAAATTAGCGACGGATTTTTTCATCACTGAATTCGCCGCTAAATTTTGTGTTTTTTTGCGACGGAAAATCCGTCGCTAATTCCTTCACAAATTTTTAGATAGATTTTTTTTATATATTTAACCAATAACAATAATTACAAATCTGATTTGAAACCTGTGAATATACATTAATATGGCAAAGAAGCTTCAGCCAGCATTTACAACAAAAAAACTTTACATATTATATACTATATTCTTCATGATCCATCATCATCATAAGATATAAAATTATAACAAAATATAATCATCATCCATCATCATTTACAACAAAATATAAGTTACTATAAATAAACTAGTCAAAGGGGTGATCCGGGGGTTGTGTCTCATCATCATCAGTAGGAGTATCCATCTGCCTGCCAACCGAATTGATGAAGCGGTCCATCATTGCGCGCATCTCACTGATGACAGTCGCCTGACTCTGCAGCATGTGTGTCTGGGCATCAATCTTCTCCTTCTGAGTGTTGATTTCATCCTTATGTCCAACCCTATTGTACATCCATTAACGGTGAGGTGGCACATCCATGTTCTCAACCCTAAATAATACCTGAGAGTAGATGATGCTACTGAACTGTTGAATATGTATAATTATTTAAAGAAATAAGTGTCACTTTTAACTGTTAATGCAATGACAACAATGAAAAATATTTACATCATTAGACACAAATATGACTACAGCGTTAATGGCATTAGTGCTAATATAATTATGGCTAATTCAATAGTTGAATAATAAATAATTATCTAAACTAACATAATTTAATATAAGGTTTGTGGACAAATGATTCTAATAAATAGTTCTAGACTAATTTTATTGACTATGTATAATAACTACACTACATCTTGATTCAAATTGAGCTAACATGCAATCTCTATCAAACAAACCTAAGAAACAAAATAAACAAGAGAATAAGAGTAAATCATTGTAAAATTAAGAAAGAAAATAGGGTGAAGATGAATAGAGAATTGAACCTGTGGCACTGACTATTCCAACCCTAAGTTCCTTCACTACCCACCTCCTCTAGCAGCCTATGCTTTGTCACAAATGCATTTATTACACAATGCTACATACAAGCAAACATATATCAATAAACAAGCAAAATAATTAATTCAGCACCAATTAATAAATAGTACAATATAATTATAAAATTTCCAGCCTCATAGAAATTTCTGGTTCACTATGAACCAAAAATTTTTGGTTTGGTTCATTGAACCAGAAATTTCTGGTTCACTGGTGAACCAGAAATTTCTAGTTCATCAGTGAACCAGAAATCTGGTTCACCCAGGCGTGAACCAGAAAACTGGTTCACGCAGCAATCTAGTTCACGCTGGGCGTGATCTGGTTCACGACCAGGCGTGAACCAGCTGCTGTCGTGAACCACGCTTCAACTAACTGGACCAGCGAGCGGAGAGGGACTCACTTGTGGATGGCTTGGAGGCACTTCAACTGGCCTGTGCGTGTGCGTGTGTTGGCAGAGAAGGGAATGGAAATTGGGGAAGTTAAAAAATATATTATATTTACAAATAAAAACTATATATAAATATTACACTAATTAAATTAAAACTTTAATTTTATTTTAAAATAAAATTTTAAGAGGTATAATTTTTAGAAAAAAATATATTTGTCACCTGTGGATGTAGATGAAACTAAATGTGGTCTTAGAACATGAAAAAGATGAAGGAAAAAATTTTTACAAAGGACCTAAGTGAATAAAACCAAAAGTTTGTATGAGTAGCTATAATTTTAGAAAAAAATATTTTTGTGACCTATGGACGTAGATGAAACTAAATGTGATCTTAGAACATAAAAAAGATAAAAGAAATATTTTTTCAAAGGATCTCAATGAATAAAATCAAAAGTTTGTAGGAATATCTATAATTTTAGAATAAAATATATCTGTGACCTACGGACCTAGATGAAACTAAATATGATCTTAGACCATGAAATTTTAATTAGGATTTCATAGAATTTACCAAATTTTTAAGGTTATTAGTGATGACATAATTTCTTTTATTCTGAAAATGAACCTAATTTATACAATTACACTTAATTATATCATAATTTATATAATTACTTTAAAAACTAATTAAAGAATTATTTTAATTATATCATTATACAATTAAGAACACAATTTTTGATAAGGAAACTTTAATTTTTAATTGACATAGAATGAATTTAATACAGAAAAAAATTGTATTCTAACTAAAAAAATTGTATTCAAATTTAGTTAGAGGTAAAATTAATTTAATAGAGAAAAAATATTTTCAAATTTAATTAGATATCTTTAATTTATTGTGAGAAATTATTGATTAATTAAATTTTTAATTAGTAATTACAAAATAAAAAAATTATTAATTATAAATGAGTCATTAATGATTATTTTATAATATTAGACAAATAAACAAAAAAATTAAGTTTCTCTTAAATAAATGACTATAAATATTAATGATACATTAAAAAATTAAATAAAAAATTAACTAGTGTATGCGACGGAATTTTGCGACTGAATTTTACGTCGGAAAACAAAAAATACTTTGCGACGGAATTTTGCGACGAAATTTTCTATCGCAAAACTAAATAATAGTTTGCGACGGATTTTTGATACGGAATATTCCATCGCTAATGTTAGTGACAGAAATCTAATTAGCGACGGAATTTTTTCATCGCAAAATCCGTCACAAATTCTTGATGTTGCAATTTTAAATCAGCGATGGAATTTGCGACGGATTTGCGACTGAATTTGTGACGGAATATTTCCGTCGCTAAATTCCGTCGCTAATTATGGGTTTTCTAGTAGTGAGTATTTAATATTTTAATGTTGAGAAAATGTGTTTGTGGAATTTTTAAATTCTACATTAAATTTTTATGGTCATATTATTGTAAGCTTTCTAAAACTATGTGAAATATGAATTTTCACTTTGAGAAGTTGTTCTACATTTCAATCTTTGGTCAATGGTCAAGAGAATTAAAAACAAAATGGGTTAGTAGAATTTCGAAAAAATTCTACTATTGAGGACTATATAAAGTCATATGAAAATAAGGTGTACTTTGTAGAGTTTTTAATTCTACTACTGTAAGCTTTTCAAAGTCATGTGAAAAATTGTACTGTGTAGAAAGTACTTTAATTTGTGGAAAATACTTATATCTAATGATGAGATATTTGATGATATGTTTGCAAACAAAAAGGAAATTGTGAATTTTGAGAACATTCACTTTTATATAAATTGTGATTGTGAATTTTGAAAAAAAAAATTCACTATATATATTTTGTGATTTCACATATGTGATGTTTTTATAGTGCTATAAAAATATTATATTTTTGGTAAACAACAAAAAGTTTGAGATTCTTGTGAAAAAGGCATAATACTCATCAAAAGTGGGGGTAAATAATATTGTGGATATAAAAAAATGAGTTCACCAATTAAACGGTAATTTTTTATTGCTATGTTTAATATGCAATATTGTGAATTGCACATATCATTTTGGAACTAATTTTGTTTTGAATATGTGACCATATATATTTTGTGGTTTCTTGGCATATATATTTTAATTAAGGATACAATCTCATTAAAAATCTTGAGATGATGATATATGTCATAGATAAATATTTAAGGAAGTATTTTTTTATGCTATTATATGAGAACACTCCAATTATACAATAAAGTACAATGGTGTTGAGAATTTTGGTTACCATTAAATTTGAGAAAGTTTCTTAATTGATTATGTGCTCATGGATTAAATTATTATTTGGTGGAAGAATAAATATTTGAATATATTATGTGATTGTATACCCACCTATAATAATTATGAAATCATTTATTGTGATAAACACCGTCTTACCTACATTTTTTGAATTATGAGATTTTCTAAAACTATAATTATAGTCAAAGAATCTAGAGGTATCGAAAATGATGAATATCTAGCCCATTGGATTAAAAGTAACCTATGAAAATTCTCTACCTTGTGATTAGAGATCCTAAGAACTTGGTTTAAAGGGAAAAACGAATCATAGGGTTACTTGATGAATGCACATTTTTATAAGAGTTCAAACTCTTAAACTCATTCCTATGGTGTCAGTGCATTTTCCTGCAGTGAATAAGTGAGGTTGAGTTTTTTTTTTTTCAAAAAACTATTAATGAAATCTGCAGCTCTATAAGAGTGGGGTGTGTAAACTGCATGAACACTCTTGACAGAATTTACCTATTTGAATGTGGCGGAATGGGGCTGCTCCTACATGAGAATATATAGAGCATATTCTTAAAACACATTTAAGAAACAGGATATGACACAAAGCCGCATAACCGTGCCAGTTAGGGGTCATGATTTGCGCTTAGGTTGTTATGTGCTAGATATAGATCTTGTTTTCTCTAAGAAGTCCATAGTTCAAGGTGAATACCACTATGGCTCTGGATCAAGAAATATATTTTTACTAAGTATAAGTTCAAGGCAAATTTAGCTACCTATATTGTGCATAATAATCCACTTCTACCTAAAGTGTATATATTGTGTGCTATTTTATAATAATAATAAGTGGAGGATTGTTGGAGATTTATTATTATAAAATATCATATATAAAATTGTTTTAATTATCTGCAAAACTGTTGGTGGTCTCTTATATATATTTATGCTGCAAAACCGTTGGATGGTGCTTTATGTTTTTTAAACGGTGTTTCCGTTGCTCAATAGTGGGATGCTTTTGGTTTCAATCAATTTTCTTCAATGTGTTTTTAATCACATTTAAATCCTTATTCTCAATCAATCAACGGATTCCAACGTCATTTGTAGCATTATATATATGAGTATATCTTTGAGTATTGGGTGAATATATACATATAGAAGTGGTGATACAGAAAGAAAAAATAATGGATATATACATATTATATGTGTGTGATATTTTTGGTAAAGAAGGTGCGGGAAAAATTGAGTTCGGTTTACTTCCTACGTGCAGAGGTAGTAAATAAACAAGCGAGTTTTAGGCTGTTGTATCTTGGAGGTAACACGTCTGTATACCCTGCATCAGGCAATATAGCAAAATTAACTCGTGGGAGACGTGAAAATTACCTTAAAGAAAGAAGAGCTACTCAGACATCAGCCCAGTAGTACACAAATTTATTTTTTCACTCTAACCTTCAAATTCATTTTCTTTGTGTTTATTCTTATTTTTTAGGTACTGCTCCAACAATTTTCAGGTAATTTTTCATGTTGAATCCCACAAAAGCAACAAATCAAAAATAAGAGTGGGAAGGAAGGTTTTTCAAAAATCATTTTTTGATGAGATTTTCTCAATTGTGAAATTTCTTTAATCTCAACCGCAAGTTTCGTTTCTAACTATCCCTCCAACCAGATATCACACATGCCAAATAATAATAATAATAATAATAATAATAATAATAAATAAAAAATAAAAAATAAAAAAATAATTAATTAATTAAATATCTCATTCTTTTTTCACCAAGGATAGCATTATTTTGAATCTAGTTCGCTACAAAGATTAGAAACAAATCTAGAAATTGGGCAAAACCTGTTGGAGTAGCAACTGAAAAATAAAAATAAATACAAAGAAGAGGAATTTGAAGGTTAGAGTGAAAATATAAATTTGCGTAGCATTGGGCTGAGGTTCGAGTAACTCGTTTTTCTTTAAGGTAATTTTCACGTCTCCTACGGGTTAATTTTGCTATATTATCCGGTGTATGGGTATACAAACGTGTTACCTCAAGGATACAACAACCCAGGACTCGCCTATTTGTTTACTACCTCTACACGTAAGAAATAAACCGGACTCATTTTTTCCCATACTTTTTCTACCCAAAATATCACACACATATAATATGTATATATCTATTATTTTTTCTTTCCATATCACCACTTCTATATGTATATATTCACCCAATACACAAAGATACACCTATATATATAACGCTACGAATGCCATTGGAATCCGTTGCATTGATTGAGAATAAGGATTTGAATGTGATTAAAAACACATTGAGGATAATTGATTGAAACCAAAAGCATCCCACTATTGAGCAACGGAAACACCATTTAAAAAACATAAAGCACCATCCAACGGTTTTGCAACATAAATATATATAAGAGACCACCAACGGTTTTGCAGATAATTAAAACAATTTTATATATGATATTTTATAATAATAAAACTCCAACAATCTCCCACTTATTATTATTATTATTATTATAAAATAGCACACAATATATACACTTTGGGTAAAAGTGGATTATTATGCACAATATAGGTAGTTAAATATGTCTTGAAGTTATACTTAACAAAAATATATTTCTTGATCCAGAGCCATAGTGGTATTCACCTTGAACTATGGCTGTTTAGAGGAAACAAGATCTATATCTAGCACATAACAACCCAGGTGCAAATCATGAGCCATAACTGGCACGGTATATGCGGCTTTGTGCTGTATCCTGTTTCTTAAATGTATTCTAAGAATACACCATGTATATTCTCATGTAGGAGCAGCCCCACTCCACCACATTTAAATTTTTATTTTCACTCTAACATTTAAATTCCTGTTCTTTGTATTTATTCTTATTTTTCAGGTGCTGCTCCAACAAGTTTTTGCCCAAATTCTAGATTTGTTTCTAATCTTTGTAGCGAACTAGATTCAAAATAATGCTATCCTTGGAAAAAAAAAGAATGAGATATTTAATTAATTAATTATTTTTTTATTTTTTATATTTTATTTATTATTATTATTATTATTATTATTATTATTATTATTATTATTATTATTATTATTTGGCATGTGTGATATCTGGTTGGAGGGATAGTTAGAAACGAAACTTGCGGCTGGATTCGAATTTTCAAAAGGAGTATATTAGAGAAATTTGCTGGATGAGATTTTAAATAAGGAATAATAATATCTGGTTGGAGAGATTAATTCCGTTTGAAATGTTAAAACTTGATGAGATTTTTTCAATTGTGAAACTTGCGATTGGATTCGAATTTTCAAACGGAATTAATCTCACAATTATATATATATATAAAGATCTCAAAATATAATTTAAGGATTAAAAAAATTAATTTTTTAAAAGGTCAATTTTTTTATGAATTTTCTTTTTTTAAAAAAACGTTATAATACTGTTATATATATTGACATATTTAACTTGTACTATATATGTCCCATCTTATCATTTTACGTTAACAAGGTTGGCTTTCCATCGATTACTAGTCTTCTTCAAAACGATGAGACACAATGATACCTTACGTGTAATTAAAAAGTTAAATGTAGTTGTGATGAGGTATAATTATCCATGACATGATACAACGACGTTTTTCAATTGTGCAGCTCACCTAAATATATGCAAATTAAATGTCTCCACATGTTCGTTTCAGACACTTTCTTAAAGGCCAAAGTAAAAACCATTATAATTATAATAAGTGAAATTTAGTCAATTATAAGATCATTATGGGCAAAAGGCAATTACTTCTTTCTTTGGGGTCAAGAAAAACAATTAATTACTTCTGAAGTAGCTAGATTCATGAGGTAAACATGCATGAATATGGCAGATTTACATTGATGAGTCATTAGACTCTTACGTACTCGGTCAAATATATATATAATCAAGTGAGATCACTCTAAGGAAATTAACATCAACTGCTCAACTTCAACACAGGTTGGTGGCCACATAATAACGTAAGCTTCATAAAGTTGAATCCATGTATATACATAACTTTGTGTGTATATATATATATATATATTATATATATTTTATTGGTCCTTGTCAAGTGGATATATATATATATATATATATATATATATATATATATTCAATAACTTTTTCTCTGGAATTTAATTTCCGCATGTGAAAAGGTGAAGTGGCCTAGCAAGCCATGTGGAAGAAATAGCTAGGCTGATCTGTTGGAAATCAAAAGAAACACTCATTCTATCGTTATTCAAACGTTGCATGCGTTTGCTTATACTGTTTTTTTAGTAGTCTTGGAAGTGATGAGAAATATTATGAAAAATGACTTCATTGTATACATGATTCTTGCAATTTTTAATACAATTTTTTCTATTTCATTTCCCATGCAAACATTAGTTTTGTTATCAATTGCAATTTGAGGTAGACTTATTAAGCCCAATTTGATCACCTTCTTCTTCCGTCAAACTTCTATGATTATAAGATCTCACCTAATATGAATCAGAATCCTTATTGGGTTATCAGAGATAATAGTTTACAAATCACAATAATTCCCAATAACCATAGTACAATAACCACAACAATTGAGAGGAATGAAACTAATGTTGGTGTTGGTCAATTTCAAGTAGTAATTGAAAACTGATGTTTGTATGGCAAACGAAGTAAAGTTGGCCAAGTTTGAGGGTGAGACACTGGTTGAGACTTGAGAGAATCAAAGAGAGTCAAGGAAGGCATAGAAAATAATGTCATGGTTGACAATAATAAGACAATTGAACTATTCAAAATGGAGCCGATGGTATGAAAGAGATATATATCAATCGTGGACAAATGACTCACCTTCCACAAGCGGGATAAGTTTCAAAAAACGAAAAAAACATACAGCCTCCCAACTGAAAAAACAAAAGCTCTTAAAACTGCCCTCGGAGGATACTTCAATTTGCTTAGGATTTTTTCCATTTGTAACAATTTTTTCCATTGTAATTGACATTTATCATACATTTTTATTTTAGAGTTTAATGACATTTTTTCTCTAGCTGTTCTAATAAAATTATTTTTCATTCATATGAATTGTCATAATTGCTGAACTAACTAAATTTTTTTTCAATTATTGTTTCATTTTGATTTCAGGAAAAAAATTGATTCACTTTTTTGAGAAGGAACTAAAGATGGAAAAATCCTATCTCAGTAATCAAAATTTGAGACAAACTTGAAAATTCCATTTCAAATCGGAAACTAAAAATCCGTCCAAAATTTGGAGATAAATTTTGTCACGGAATTTAGCCAATCTCATTCTTTCATCTTTTTCTAATATATTTTGCGACAGATTTTGAAATCTAACACGAAAAGCTATTCTTGTGAGATTTTGGAGACAATTTTTTTTCCGTTCCACATAACAGCGATTGTAGTTGGTTCGACATGGCATATGTACTAGTCTTATAAGTAATAAAATGATAATAAAAAGTATTGTTTTCTCAGGGATTGAATTATCAATTATCCAAGAAACTAAAATTAGCTAGTTAGACGAACTATTTGGGTTGTATAAAGCTCCAAGTAAACACTAAAAATTAAGATTTGACAAAAACAACAATGAATAATAAAAACACAACACTATTAATCGAAGGTAATCAATCAAAAAGACCTAAGATTACTAATCCCCTTCCTTCGTCTTAAAATTTGCTAACTCTCTCTCTCATATGAATTTTATCAATCTTACAAGCTAATCTTAGGACACTTAGGGCCTGTTTGGTTTAGATATTTCTTGTTTTCATTTTCACTGAAAAATGAAAATGGACTTGAAAATGCGTTTGGTTGAGTTAACTGAAAATATTTTCTTGAAAACATTTCTTAAAATAAGCTTAAATCTGAAAATGCCAAAAAGATATTTTCAGTGTTTCAGAAAATGTATTTCAGAAAATGAAGATTGAAAATGAAAACAAGAAATATTTTCACAAACCAAACAGACCCCTAATTGCCTAAAATGATTCTTTCGAACCTTGATTAGCTTATCTAACAATTACATAACTCCTTATGAGCGTTAGATTCAAATAAAAATCAAGCCCTAATTTTGATTAGATGAGATTACCAATATGTCTGTATATTGTTAACTTAACTACTTCTCTTGAGATGCACAAACTCACTCTATACTTTTACCTTGCTCACCAAAGTTTAGAAAAAGCACCAAACAATTCAAAAAGTGATAAAATTTAAGGAAAACAAAAGAGAACAGATGAATAAACATGTAAATGATTGATAAAAAATCACAGATACAAAAATTATCAACTTCTATTCATAATTCCAGTTCATAACAATCCTAGATGAGAAAATTAGCCACTCATAGTAGTAAAAAAATAAAATTAAGTTAAAAAAAAGAAAGAAGAAAGAAAGAATGAATCCGAGATAGCGATGGTGAAAAATGGCTCTAAGAGTGCTCCAAGATCAAGTTTCCTTATTCCTTACGTCAAAAATGGCGCCCCCTCTACCATCAACTCAAAATAATACATAGAAAAGATTCTAAAAATTATATTTAAAGCTTCAAATTTTATAAATGCTGCTGTACCGCGCCTCGATGTAGCGAGGAAAGTTCTCACTTTAGCAAGAACGATCTCACTTTAGCACAAAAAGCTCTTGCTTTAGCAAAGACACATAGATAGCAAAAACCAAAGGATTTCACTTCTTTGCTCAAGTGGAAACACTTCTCGCTTTAGCGGAAAACTCAGTAGCAACAATTTCTTGTAAAAGGGACCCAATTTGATCTATATTTCTTGAGCATTTCACGTGTTAACACTCAACCCTATACAAACACACAGACATCACAATTACTAGTGAAAATTCAAAGCCAAAATACTAGAATATGAAAATAATAAAAATAATAACAACATTGAACATACTAAGAGAACTAAGTTAATTGGACTAAAAATGCAACATTTATGCATGTTGGGAGATATGAAATTATCATAGAAAGGGATCCTAATTTAGTAAAATTAGGAGATTAATAATGGTCATTTTTGAGATGGTAGCATTTTTGTTTCAAATTTCGTTCAAATTTCGTCTCTAATTTCTTTGAAACGGATTTTTTCATTTTAAATCTCTAATTTTCTTGTAGTGGTTTAAATTAAATGGTTTGTCAATTGTTTTCATTAAGCAAGGTCTCTAGCTCAAGTATTATAATGGAGAAAATTAGCACTAATGAGAGCTTAACACTTTTATATTCAACCTAACTCTAATCAAATTTATTGAAATATATTGAGTTTCAATTTTGTCTGAGTCCAACACTGTCTAAACTGTCAACAACAAATGTCATATAGACTTTTATTGCATATGTCAATACTAACTTGTTCAACTAAGCATGTTTATATTAGATATACTCTTGAAATGATAAATTATCCCTCAAATGAAGGGGATGCCAACAATTTAAATTAAAATTCTAGGATGGAATTCAAATTTGAGTAAAAAATTAGGACAAAAAATGATACTTTTGCTAGAATAAAATAATATTTCAAAATATTGTTCAAATCATATAGTATTTGATAATAAATACTTAAAAATCCGCACTTTAATTTTGTATCTTTATTAAAAAAAAAAAAGAAGAGTCGTGCTATATTTCTTGCAGTAAGATTCGTGCTAAAATTAAACCCATGGAAGCCTACCCCCCCCCCCCCCTACTTGATTATTTGAGGTGGGTATTCCATCTTTTCGAGGCTCCATTGGCTTAAAATGCCACTGAAACAAATAGGTCGGAATTTAATAATGCAAAGGAAATTGTTGAACTAACTTTCAATGGTTAAAACTACACTTGTATTGTCTCAACCCGTAAGCCTTAACTGAGAGACACAACTACACTTGTATTGTCTGAAGATGTGACCAGCACGGGAAGAGTTTGCCTCAACCTATAAATCTTACCTGAGGGACACAACTATACATACAAGTTGTGTCTCTTGAATAGTTGTCTCTCGGTTTAGCGAACTCTTTCCATACAAGTTGCATCTCTAGACAGGGGTGTGGCAAAGCATATGCATGATGTTTATGCATGGGGTATATTGCTTTTGCCCAATTTCTAGATTTTTTTTTCCTAATCTTCGTAGCGGGATTCAAGATAATACTACTCTTGGCAAAAACAATAATGAGACATTTAATGTTGAGTCACGACTAGAGATGTGTTTAAAATACATTTTATTACCATACACTTGACTTAATTATAAAAAAAAAAAAAGAAGCGACCTAAAGATCGAACTGTCTAATGTTTCGCTGAAGGAAACTGTTGTAATTGTAATATATATGTCTTGACATATTTATTTTTCACTACATATGTCCCATCTTATCATTTAATTTTACGAAAGCTGTTGGGCACGTTTTTCCAGTAATTACTAATGTACTGCAAAACGATCCATGAGACACAATCTTACTTGTAATAATTTTTAAATCAATTTTCTATCCACCAAATTAAATAATTAAATGTAGTGCTGCTGTATAGATGAATTATACATGACAAGGTATAGCATTTTCCAACAGTGTAGTTTACCAACATATATGCAAATTTCTCTACGTGTTCATTTCAAACACTTTCTTAAAGGCCAAAGTTAAAGTAAAAACCATTATTAATTTATTATTATTATGAGTGAAATCAAGTCAATACGATTATTATGGCCGAAAAACAATACTTCTGAAGTAGCTAGCTTCATTGGGCAAACATGCATGAATTTGGCAGATTTACATCGGTGAAAGTAATAATTAAACTCTTACGTGCTTAGTCAAATATACATATAATTAAGTGAGGTCACTGTAAGGAAATTAACATACCCAGGTTGGTAGCTACACGTACAATAACCTAAAAGAAGAAGAAACTTTTTGCTTCATAAAGTTGAATCCATGAATGTATCTCACTATTGCACGCGTTTGCTTATACTTTTTTCTTTTTGAACTTTTTTTTTTGGTACTTTTCTATTAAAAGACGAAAAAGTGTATGGGTAATTAATTAATTTTCTTGAAAATCATAATTAATGTTGATATACCAAAGTAGGTCATTTTTTAATTTTTTTATAAGAATTAAATACCTCTACAGTACTATTTTGTCTTTTTAATTAAAAAAATAAACATTTTTTTTCAATGTATGGACACTGGTGAAGAGGAAGTTACGTCTCCTATGATCAACTTTTCATTTTAGAAAGGATAATACTCATGGACAACTTCAAGAGAATTACGATGTTATTATCATTTCTTGTTCTTAATTTTTATCTTATTTTTTCTTTGTTGAAATTGAATAGCGAGTGCTAATAGGCATTAGTCTTCTGATATTTATAAAACTAATTCTGCTTAATTGTACTGTGAGTTTTTCTTTTCTTCTCTTTTTTTAAAAAAAGAATGCCTATTATATTTTTCTAATAAAAATAAGCGTGTGATAAAGTCACTTAAAAAAGGAAAATATTTTACTCTATAACATATCAAAGCAAGAACCACAAAATACTTTACGTAGGTCACTTCTAGAGAAAAAGATGAAAGTGAAATCCTGACGCAACACACATCATTTCAATAAAAATGTAAAACCTAAATCAACTTACAAACTACTTAATCTTATGTATCAAGAAGATACAACAAGCCTCACATATTATTGTCTTGTTAAAATCTTTCTTTTTGAATTATCATTCTAGCACGAAAAGTTCCCTAGTCGCAACCCCAATAATCTAGGCTCATGCATGCATTGTCTTCCTAATCAAACTTATGACTATTAGAAAGCCACAACATAATATTAGTTGACTCAAGTGGTACGTTATTTGTCTTTAAATAAGATTTTGAATTTGAGTCTTAAAATAAAAAAAAATTTATCATTAAAATTTTTTTATATATTTATGATCTGGCTCAACTTAAAACAAATTATTTGAAATCCTTTGAATTTTTGAATAATAGTAATTCTTACCAAAAACTAAAAAAGCCACAACATGAGGACATCTCCAATGTGAAGTCAAATAGAAAAGTACTTTTTGTCAACTCAAACAAGTTTTAGGGTTGAAGTTTTGGAGATCGCATGACATGAACAAAGCTTAAGTAATTAATGAGTTCAGATTAGACTAATTAGCTACACACATAGATAGCTTTAGTGTGTCGTTTAAATTGAGCCACGATCAAAAAATGTAGGTCTAAATCATTTTAGTATTGAGACGGCAATCTTAACCTAAAAACTTGTAAATCTTCATGTGTGATGCGATAATTTGTCTGGGACATAACTTGGCTTATTTAGTCATCGGTGTGGACGAGTTGAATATTGTTATAGAGTATGTTGAAGAACGACACTTGGATTTTGTTTTGTGATCTCCATTCTTTAATGGGAAATCCAACCCTTTAACTTCATCATGCACTTATAGACACTTCCTCACGTAAACAAATTTTTTTAATAGAAAAAGGAATAAATTAAACTAATTACCTCCCACTCATATTTAGCTAAATTAAACTTCAAACCCTTAGTCTTAAATATGAAGTTCCCCCAACGCTGTAATTTTATTTTTAATATAAAAATAAAGGCAATTAAATTAACATATATTATGAAACTTAGACTTTATTTGTACTATAACCGTAAAAATTGTGAAATAATTTTATTATTAAAACTTAAAAGGAGCATATATTGCATAAAAAGTTAATTTTAATAACAAAAAATAAATTAAAAAGGAGCCAAGTGTCATATTTAATAGAGAGGTGCGAAGTGTAATTCAACCAAACGAGTAACTTATCCCAAAAAAAAAAAATCCAATGCTTAAACTCTTTTTATCTGTTCAATCTTATGATTAATTTTTTCATAAGTAAACTATCGATGGGAATGGGGAGATGAATGATATTGATGGATGAGATCAAACATTTAAATGCCCGTCAATTCCATTTAGCTCTTCTTCGTCAGTTTTCATGGAACATTTCATAAATCTCTCGTAATCACAACGTAAGCTATTACGTAGAATAATAAAATTGTTGTTAAAATCATGATATGTTTAAGAAAAAAAATTTTCGACCTTAAGTTATTTACTATTATATCTTTAATTTGTTTCCAATTATATTTTTTTTCTCCAACCAATTATCTCAAGTGGTGCCCTGATATATAAATTTTACCTATTGCAAAAAATTCTACTTCTGTATCTATCATTATTAATTAAATGTCATTTCCAACTAATTAAAATACCTAATTGCAGCGAGATATATGAACGAGTAGGTTAATGGCTAAAATTGATCTCCAACTACGAGCAAATTATGATTGGGGGGGAAGACTTATAGGTGGTTAAGTATAATTTTTCTGTATTAATGTTAAATTAATTAGAAATATAATAACATCTATTTATTTGGTAAGCTAGGCACAATCGATTATAAAAATTAATTACAATTGGATGTAAAAAAAATTAGAACAAGTAATATTATTTCTCCTATTTTTATTAATTAACTGTAATTTTCACATTCTGTATATTATAAATATCTTTCAATAATCAATAGCAGGGATTAATACTGATCCTTTTTCAATACCTACTTTTTTATATAGTCGAAATTGAATTAATATATGTCTGCAACCGCCATGACTCTTAGACTTCAACCTGCAATATTGCTGCTACATGTTGGCTCCAAAATCTAACTTTGAAGAAACAGAAACGAGAGATGATTGCTATAATAAATGTTTGATTAAACTAAATAATAATAATAATAATAATAATAATAATAATAATAATAATAATAATAATAATGTATCAAACTAACAATGAAAGGACGTGTGGCTAAATGGAGCCACTTATTTTGATTCTGAAAGGATTGTCAGGGCAAACTTTTTGGCTGTTTGATTGAAGTCACTGAAGGCTTAGGACATAATTAATTAATTAGAGGCTCAGACTGGGCGGTTCATGAGATTATATATATATAGCCCTCTGCACCAAATTTCACTTTAATTAATTATGAGAAAAATATAATAATTATTTATTTATTATTATGAGATTAAAGTTCATCAGAAGAATTTTCCAACAACAGAAACAGAAAATTATAAATTTCTCATTGATTTAATTAACTAATAATATATGTATAATTATGAACTGGGACTTATATTTATGCTTATCTCCAGTAATAAATAAAAAACCCTCTTCACTTGGATATTTTATTAACAGCACAAATTGGATTTTTTTTTGGTTATTTAATGATACAAAAAATTATACTTAGAACATTTTGTAAATTACTCAAATATCTTATTAGTTACCCCTGATCTTTATATATATATATATATATATATATATATATATATATATATGTGAACTTTTAAAACAGGTGTAATTATCAACCTCATTTTCCTATTTCTATAGTACTATAGTAAGTTCCGTTGTATGTAATTATATATTATCAAATAATTTGGTTTTAAATTATAGTTAATTAAATTAAAATTAAAAAGTAATTTTTTTTCAAAGCATGAAGACAGTAATATTTATCATTCAAGTACTGAAGAGTACAATTAATAAATATTTTCGTAAGATTCATATATATATATATATATTCATTAAAATAATTCATGTACTATATAGAAGTTAACATCATAGCATAATATAATACGTAATGTTACATCGGGTGAGATGACTCTCTTATCCACATATATACTATACTGTATTCTTTCATGCTTATTGAAGTTACATGGATTTATACATAATAATTTAATTTTACTCAATCAAAGAAGAAACCTCATTTTTTTTTCAAGAATATATGACAAGGCATCTGGTAGTTAATTATCTGTGAAATCTATGGGAATTTACAGAGGCCAAATAGATAGCAATAAACACATCAGGATTTTCAGTCAATTATTTATATAATCAATACAATGGTATTACAAAATATAAAGCTTTAATTTTTATTATGTTCATTGATTGGTGAGATCTTAGTTTTCTTATATATATATATATATATATATATATATATATATATATATATATACCTTAATAAGCTATGAATGTTATATATAAAGACAAAATGATACTTTATATCTTTAAGATTTACATCAAGTTTTACTTATGCACCAAAGGTTTTTTTTTCCCACTAATGTCTCTTATATTTCAAATTTTGTCATATATACCCTTTTTGTTTGTAACACCGTAATCAACTTAATAGAAATGCTGACTGGACTGTCATGTGGCAAAAAACATCTACCATGTGGCAGTCACGTGAACTTTAAAAAAAATTAGCTGTCTTTGAAACTTTGAATTTTAATTCATTTTTTGTATTGTTCTTGGATAGAAATGATAGATTTAATCATATTATGACTAAAAATGAAATTATGGACTGATTTAGAGGACCAAACTGTGAAAAAAAAAATGAAAGTGAAGAATAGGGACTAAAGTGAACAAATTGAAAAGTTTATAAGGGATGATTTTGACAAATAAAAAATAAATTCTTAAATTAGAGACCTAGATGAAGTAGAAGACAAGTTTATATCAAAAAATGGACAAGAAAAAATTTTTAAACAAAGACTAAATTGAATAAACTGAAACTATTTTTTTAAAAGAAAAAAATTTGGCTGTCCACCTATTCTAGGTGGATAACCAAATTTTTTAAAAGTCCACGTGGCAGATTTTTTTGTCACGTAACAGTCTAGTCAGCATTTCTGTTAAATTAACTGATAGTGTTACAAAAAATTAGTATATATGACAAAATTTGAAACATGAGAGACATAAATAAATAAAAAGAATTTTTTTGAGGCATAAGTAAAATTTAATATAAACTTTAACAACATAAATTATTATTTTGACATATATAATTAGCTAGCAACGTGGGTAAGGTCTCAGAAATTCATTAGCCAACTATAAATGAGACAGGCAGTTGTTGACCTTCTTTGTGTCCCTCTAAGTTATTTCCCCTGCTGTATTAATATATGTATATTAAAATTAAAATTAATTATATGACTGAAAATATAAATGTATCTTGAAATCAAACTTTATTTTAATAAAAAAGATCGATTTAATGATAATAATTTTTTTAATTAATTTTCGTAAAGTTTCAACCTCAGTCTTTCATACTGTTGTATATCTACTTAAATTAATTATATGAATGTTTTGGTCAAAAAAAATATCAGCCTACATTTATAGTCTACTATCAGAGTGTGTGCGTTGATCTAAATTTATTTTGGTATTAGTTTGACTGCTTCAAGTTTCAAACATGTAGAAATTTTTTAACCATGTATAGTGCCGGTAATTAATTAATTAATTTGCTTAAATTCAAAGTGACGTACGAATACAGCCAAAAAAAAAAGGAAAAAAAATGACATTAGAAAGCGAGGACAAAATTAAAATCAAACTCGTACATGTCCATACATACTAATTAAGATGCATCGAAAGGCAACAAGTGGGCATGCAGCTGAAGAAAGACAGATAGCAAGAAAGTTTGTTGAGTTTCGTGCACGAATATGTATATATAGTATTGTTAATTGTTATCATCACCAAAAATAAAAAGTCACATAAATAAAATAATTTATTTTTCTATGCTCTATAAATAATTTTAAGCAAAAATATAATTTTCATTCTCAAATTTTGATTCAAATTTTAATTTTATTTTGTATGTTTTTAATTAATTTTAATTTTATACTTAAATTTAACGCTGTCTAAATTAATAACCACAAATTAATAATGTGATCACCTCTATTAAATACGTTAATATCAGTTCATTTAGTTAAATAAATAAGTCTAATTTAAATATATATTTGTAATAAAAAAATTATTTATTTTGTACTTTCAAATTAACGTTAAAATGTGTAATATATAAGTAGTTTTATTAACATTTGTTATTAATAATTTAAATACTTTGAGCTAAACGATATAATTAAAATTAATTAAAAAAATGTAAGATAAAATATATTGACACACTAAAAATATTGAGAAAATATTAAAACTTAAATTAAAATTTAAAAAACAAAAAAATAATTTTACGTAATTTTAAATAAGAAACTAGAGATAAAAGCAGCCACAGTGGGCTGCTTTGAAGTTTCAATAACTTTAATATAAAGTTTAATGACGAAAATAAATTTTCACATAAAAAAATAGAGTGAATAGCAGCCGCAATGGGCTGCTTTCAAGTTTCAACAACTAATCGTTTTGTCAAATATTAAAAATATTTAAAAAGAATTTGAAAAAAAAAAAAGGGCCGTGTGAGTTCAAAGCTTCAACATTTAAAAGGGGAAGAAGTGTTTCGGATCTTTAGGTGCTCTTCTTCCATTTGAGGTAGAGGACCATCTCTTTCTTTCTCTCTCTCTAGATCTTTCTCTTTCTCTCTCTTCTCTGTCTCCCACTTTTTGTGAGTGTTGTTCCCAAATTATCATTACTGAGAACCAAGAAGATGGGAAGAGCTCCATGTTGCTCTAAGGTTGGACTGCACAGAGGTCCATGGACACCAAAAGAAGATGCATTGCTCACAAAATATATTCAAGCTCATGGAGAAGGCCAATGGAGATCCTTACCTAAAAAGGCTGGTATTTACACTTTCTTCATCCATCTTTGATCTCCTCTTATTAATTATTACCTCTCAAATTTTTCCATACAAATTACCCAACTATTATATATATCGATATTTCAGAGAAATAAATCTGCAGTTAGTGTAAGTTTTAATTTCCTAACATTTAATCTGAAAAATATGCTGCTTAATTAAACTAAAAATCTTTCTTAGCCCATTACTCGAGGAGGCGAAACTTTTTGGGTCGTGGTCTTTCTCTCACCTACCAGTTAGCTTCATTTCCCTGTTCACATTCATCTTTAATTTGACCAGATCTTAAGTCGAGAAGCAGTCAAACTCAAAACTCATAACTGGAGAATATGAAACCATTTCATAGTTAGCTTGCACTTGTAACAATCACAACACAGCATATTAATGTAAATTGCATATAAAATTTTATCGTATTGCAGTAACATATATTTTTTTGTGTCACTATTATAAGAAATCTTCCCGATCTATGACCTCTTTTTTTAGTAAGCAAAATATACTAAAATTGATACCTAAAAAGATATTTTTTTATTAATTATTTAGTCTTAAAATTTAGTGTTAAACAAATTAATCTCTGTAAGTCATAGGTTTAGTAAGTCATAGGTTTAGTACGAATCAATCCTTTTATAAAATTAAATTATATATTTACTCTTTTTTAAATAATAAATTAATTTAGTATCAATTTATAACAAGTTAATAATATTCCAAAATTAAATTGTATTGAGTTAACATTTTTTAAGAACTAAACAAATGATCTATGTGTTACAATCTTCCGTTACGTTTTTTATTATTGAAACTATCTGTATCTAAAATTTTACTAAATTTTAACTAATTTGATTGGAGTTGTATAGAAAAACTGATTAATTTGTTTGACGCAGGGCTTCTGAGGTGTGGGAAAAGTTGCAGGCTCCGATGGATGAACTATCTTCGACCAGACATAAAGAGAGGGAACATAACCCCCGAAGAAGACGACCTCATAATCCGAATGCACTCGCTTCTCGGAAACCGGTGGTCCCTAATCGCCGGCCGACTCCCCGGTCGAACCGATAACGAAATCAAGAACCACTGGAACACCCACCTCAGCAAGAGACTCAGAAACCAAGGAGCAGACCCCACCACCCAAGGGAAGAGGAAAACGACGTCGTCGAAGAATCAGAATCAGAGGAAGAGTAACAAGAAAGCGAAGGTGAAAGAGCCGAAGGAAGAAGAAGAAGAAGAAGCAGAGAAGAAGACGATAGTGTATCTCCCAAAGCCCATAAGAGTCACATCCTTGTCTTCCTCAGTTCCAAGAAATGATAGCTTTAATAATATTGTCAGTAACTTCGCGCTGGATTCGGTTTCTAACTCTGCGAGTGGGTCTACGAGGGAGGAGGACATCAAGAAAGTGAACGCTGAGGTTTGGAGAGAAAATAATAATAATGATAATAATTGTAATAATTATGAGGAGGATCTAGAGATAGAGGAGGATGGGATTGTGGGGCTTTTGGAGGTAGAGAACGGGTCAGACGTGGAGGGACAATCGGAGTTTCCCACCTCGGCGGATCAGCATGGGACGCTGGAGAAGCTGTACGAGGAATACTTACAGCTGCTAAATAATGAAGATGAGAGCGAAAAGGAGTTGGAGTCTTTTGCTGAATCTTTATTTGTTTGATCGAGATGAAAATAAACTAGACAAAAGAAAAAATAAAAAAAATAAGTTTGATCCAGCTTGTTAATAAGCTTAATCTCTCTCTCTCTCTCTCTCTCTCTCTCTCTCTCTCTCTCTCTCTCTCTTGCTTTTTTCTGTTTGGACAATTAGGAGAAGTAATCGAAAGTTGTAATTAATGGAATATGATGTTGCTGATGTGATCTCCTCCCCTCCCATTTTTCTTCTTTTTATTTTTAAATGTTAAATTATTTCTTAGACTGTATGAATTATGTGGATATTGATATTTTGAATATACACGATTTATATCACAATAGAAGTAATCATGAATAATGAAGTGAAATTAATCCATATATATATATATATATATATATGATATGTAATCAATGCAAAGTATAGTATGAGGTCTAAGGTGTTTTTTGAATAAACAACTTATTTAAATGTTTATTTTATAAAAATAAGCTTATAAATTATTTAATGTATAAATATATATTTGAACAAACGTTATTAAAATCATTTATTTGTTATATTTTATGAAAAAAATTGATAACAAATACTTAAAAATTTATCTAATTTTTTTAAAATCATTTACTTGCCATTTTCAACCCTAATATACAATAATTATCAACCTATATAATATTCCAAATATTTGTTAGTACTTCTTCAATGTTGTTGAGTATTTAATTTATTTGAATTATCTTATCAGTTTTTGCAGCACTACTGTATACTATTTTTATATTTTCATCACTTGTAATACATAAAGAAAAATAATTACAATTTTATTATTTTATGTAAATCGATAATAAAATGGTACTTTTAGAAGAAGTATATGAAACTGATGGTACATATATTTCTCTACCCTCTTGGACCTTTTAGTGGCCTATACTTTATTCACAGGTCGATTTCTTCGTGTCAGTCTATTCTCAATGTAATTAAGTATCAATTGATATGATGCACAGAATTGATCTCAAACAAAAGATTAATTTGTTAAATAAGAAAGCCTTAAGCTTCAAGGAACATCTTAAATCCTTATAGTTATCTAATGTAGTTTTGTCAACAGACTTCTTTTTTATTTTGCATAATTAAAATCGTAATGATCAGATTCTTAAACTGACGTATTATTTCATCGAACAGGTGTTGAATTATAATAAGCTTGTATTATTTATTTATTTATTTATACTTTTCCTAAACTCCACTACTCCCTTACTTCTCTTGATTATTAAAGTTGACTAACTGTTGTAAATGAACATAATAAATTGAGTATCAAATCTGTAAAATTAAATATGAGGTTCCTCCTACCAAATCATATTTGGTGAAACTTATCAACAATTAATGACAAAACTTTATCACTAATCTAGTATATATAATTACTTTATTGACCCTTGATTTAAAAATTGCACTTGTTAATTGTTATGTCTGGTATTGTATATTTTCTAAAGAATGAATTTTACACTTTTATTTTCTGACCCACACTCAAATGATCAAATTAATAAAAGTCTAACAAAATTTTGGATACTAATGGTTTCAGCAACAAAAAAATGACATCATAGTTTTACTAGTTTTATTTTGAGGAGATTATATTTTCTCCCTTCATCATTTATAACTTAATTAGAAAATTGATATCTAAAATTTTAAAATTTAACATTTTATTTAAATGATAAAAAAGAATTAATTATCTATTAATTTTAATGTTTATTAATCAATTTTCTCTATGTTTTATGAATAAAATATTTTTAAAAATAATAGCAAAAGTCGGTATTCGAAAAATATCCTCTTTAAAATAATAATAGAAGCGAAATTTTAAATACTCAAAATCCACTTCTATTAATTAAATGATTTTGAAATTGACATTTGAAAAATATTTTTTTAAAAATGATTAATGAAAACCAAAATCTGAAAACTACTCAAATTAAGTCGGCTTCTATTATACTAGTACTTAAGTATTCTTAGACGTTAATTAATAAATAATTAACTCTTTCATTATTTATAATTATGGTTTTTCCTTTTTGTTTTTATTGGTTTTCTCTTTCTTAATTTCAATACGGATATATTTTATATTGTGGGTGATACAGCTAATATCTATGAGATCTGTTGGTGTTTCCAATGAATAATTAATTGTTCTTTTAATATTATCCCATCACATGATGTCTCAAATATTGGTGGGAAAATAACTAACTCACTAAACATCTATTTGTGTCATAATATATATGATTTTAGTATCAGTAGTTCTTACTGAAATATACTATAAATAAGCATTCCCGATGTTATGAAGAATCTCTGTTCATCCATCTTAAAAAAAAATGAATATCAATACGAACTTATTAAAAAATATATATCAAATTTATAATACCTACTCTAATTAATCGTTATTCGCTGATTCTTTCTCTCTATGATCTACACTGTTATATATTATTTTAGGACTTTTCGATTAATAGTCTCCTAAATTATATCTCAATATAAATAAAGTAAAACAAAACGCAAGTTAAAATAATATGTGACGATCTTCACTGTTTTTAAAATTAACAACAATTATTATATTTTATATTTATTTTAAAAAGAACTTCAAAGTAAATTTAAAATAATTAATCAATTGCAATTGAATTACATAATTACCATACACAATAAATGATCATAGTGATGTTCTTATTTGGACGTTTTCACGCAAAAGTGTTAGCTAGCCTCATGACTAACTTAAATTCCAAACTTGGTAGATATATACATATATATGGCCATATGCTATGCCTATCGCCCATGTGGTCCCTAATTTTAATCATCACATGGAAAATGTATTGGCCCTAAGGAGCCAATTATTGAGTTTATATATATATATATATATATTAAGAACAGTACAACAATATCTTCATGTATCCCATCTCTACTCTGTCGGTATATGCATCTGCATTGCCATGTTATTCTGAAAATCAGATTCATATCAAATAATTCATCACCGTCTTTTTAAATACCTTTTAAATAATTTGAAAAGAATAGTATTTTGGTCCTTTATATTTAATTTATGTTTTATTTTGGTGTTATATCTTTTAAAAATTTCATTATATTTCAAAATCTTACTATTTTGATCATTTTTTGTTAGAGCCATTAGTTTATGTGGCAGAGTTGACAAGTCATCTTCTTAATATTAATTAATATGATCTATTTACATGGTTGTTAACTGAAAATAAGGGCTCTACGTGTAAAATTAGGATTTTCCGAAATATTGACCCAAAATCACACATAAAATCAATAAAATTTCCCAAAATTTATACTACTTTAAAATTGCACGCAAAAATGGATGGAATGATCAAACATAAAGAAGCCAAAGGCATAAAAGTTTAGGTCTAGTTCGTGCCTGAGAAGCAAAGAAGAGGGAGAAAGTATAAGAGTATTTTGGGCAATTTTATTTATATATATAGGATACTTATATCCAATGATGTCAACATTACGAGAAGATAATATGTTAATTTCGTTACATAGATTAATAGAAGATTAATATAAAACTTTTGAAAGATAGATGATCAAATGAAACATAAAATAAATATAAATGACCAAAATATCATTTTTGTCAAATTATTTTAATAATTCTGTTTATGATTTTATTATAGTTTTTTTTTTCAAACATGTGATAAACTAATTGATAAAGTTTCATATATAGAGGACAAGATCCTAGACTAGACAATATAAAGTTATGAACAATGAAGGCGTTTGTCATGGAGTTATAAAGAACGAAATTAGGCCATTATATTGATTAATTAATTATAATGAATTCGAAATTTTTATATTTAGCATTTGGATGTGTTGTACAAAGTACATATGATGCACAGTTTTAATTTGTTTCAACTTATAGAACGTGATTATTAGAATATATGGAAATCAACGGCGAAAAGTAACGTATGTGTTTTGTGTGTGTATGTTTAAAAGAGATTACCTTTGTTTTCTTATAAGAAATCATATTTATGTACTTTTTTCTATGAAAGAATTTTCTTTTTTGTACTTGAAATAAATTAAAAATTAATTACATTTATTTCTTCTAAAATTTGATTAAGTACATCTGATACCCTTTTTATTTTAAAAATTACAGTAGAATTTCTTCGAATTTATTTCTCGTCATTCTATACACTGTGTTCCTTCAAAAAATTAAAATTATTTAATAGTTTTAATTATTATATTGAGAATAGAATCACTATACTATGATACAGCATAGCATAAACTTTTTTTTTTGAAAAATTCCAGATAAGGTCATCACTTCATTAAATTAATACTCTGAAAATGAACAACAATCAAGTTCAAAATAATCTGCGACAAACCACAACAAGAAGTTTGAACTCACATCCTCCTATGAAAAATCAAAATAAGAAAAAATAAAACTAGACCCACATTATTTGAAGATTTTTAGAAATAAGCTTTTTCGACTTGCCTATCAAAGTAGGTAAACCAAGATGCGTGGTTGGGCTCTCAACGTCCTTTAATTTTCTTCCATCCTATTACGGATCATATATTGACAAATTTTTTGCATGTTTCTATTAAAAGAGAACTTCGTATTATCAAAGTTTAACCCTTTGCCCGACGAATCTTCATACGCTTCTCCATGTCCTAGACATCAGCTTAAGAGTCAAGCAACTACAAACACAAATCAAGAAACCAAGAAGAAAGAAAGAAAACTCTCACAGAAGCCAAACAAAAAAAGAAAGAAAGAAACTCTCACATAGGACAGTAAGAAACCTAAACCAACTACCAAGACTTGGAGGAGAAAAACACCATCCAATCTAGATAGATCGGAGAGGACTATATCTAGATTTATTATAATTACATATTGTATAGATCTGATACCTCCAAATCGCAACCAAATCTTGAAATAGACGGCTCACGAAGAACTAGAAACGAC